>JAPCWY010000007.1:31765000-33231250 GCA_028455895.1 Rhodomyrtus tomentosa
TTGCAAGGGCAAAGTTCTAAGCTTAAGGGGCAAAATGGTCATTTTACCCACGTCGTTTCGAACGTCATTTTTTTTTCGTTCTAGGATTTTTGGATAGAGCGATGACCAATTCGAATAACGTTGAAATTCTTGATTTTCCATTTCAAACTTTTAAGGACTCGTTTCTGATCGCTTTCTCTATCAGATATGATTCCAGCCTATCCCGAACCGATGGACGGCTTTTGCAGACATTACGCGTATCAACCCCGTGATTCATATCATATTTTAGGCTCGTCAATTCTTGGCAGCTTTGTTTGTCATGTAATTGTGAGGGTCTATCACTAGTTCCTTGAACAATCCTTATGGCCAAAGCGTCGTTTCCTATCTGAGTTCCCTAGGGCCACGTACCTCGTCTTGCGTTAGCCTTTCCCCTTTGGTCAGCCTACTCGAATTGATCAGGTTCGAGCGGAATGTGACTGAAATACATCTCTAGATACACATTTCTCGTCGATGAGCCTAAAATTGACTAGAAATTAGAATGTCACAGGTACGCACCACGATCTGTGGAGGACCCTCAGCAGAAAGCAAGAAGGTTTAGGGATGGTTTGAGGCCCGAGCTCCGTAGCCAGATGATTGCTCTGAATTTGAGGACTTGCAAGGAGATCTACGAGCGAGGCCAGATGATAGAATGGGACTTGAAGGAGAGGAACATCGCTACTGGATTGCGGTTTACGTCTTTCAATGGCGAATAATAGGCATTTTGTGCCTCGCGTACGAAAAGATATTGTGAAGCCACGAAATTCCCCAAACTAGAACTACAGACTTTGTGGCAAGAAGCATGGAAATGGACCGTACCCAATAAGGACCGGGGTTGCTTTGAGTGTGGTCAATTGGGCCACCAGATGAGGGTGTGCCCGAATCAAGCTCCGACAAGTCGACCGCAAGAACAGAGACCGCAAGCTGGACCATCAACTGTAACCCTTCAAATCGAGCAAAATCGACCACCGGCGCAAGGAAGAGTATATGCAGTAGCCCACAGAGAAGCGGAGGAGACACCAGGTGTGGTCATAGGTATGGTTTACTTGTGCAACTAAGCTGCATATGCATTATTTAACCCTGGTGCCACGCATTCATTTGTATCTGCACAGTTTGCTGATTTGGTGGGTATGAACTTGAAACCTTTGAATGTAATTTTGCATGTTGCCACACCGTTAAAGGATAACATATTGGTTTCAATGGGCTGTGTTGGTTGTGAGATTGTGATTGGAGGGAGTAAAGAGAGTATTGATTTAGCTGTATTACCCATGTACGACTTTGATGTAATCATAGGAATGGATTGGTTGGGTAAGCAAAGGATAGTAGTGGACTGTGGTAGTAAGATAATCCGATTTTATCCGAGAGGCCGCCCTAGCTTTGAATTGGTAGGAAGTCAAGGAGGAATCTCGATTCCCTTAATCTCATTTTTGGAAGTAACTAAGTTGATGTCTGAAGGATGTTAGGCATACTTAATGGCAGTAATGACACGACTACCGAAGAGCCAAAGTTAGAGAATATCCTAGTAGTACGAGAATTTCCTAATGTATTTCCCCAAGAGTTGCCAAGATTACCACCAGAGCGGGAAATATAATTTGTAATTGAGTTAGCCCTTGGAACGGAGCCGATTTCGAAAGCACCTTACAAGATGTCCTTGTTAGAACTGAAAGAGTTAAAGGTGCAGATGCAAAAGCTGCTGGATAAGAGATTTATCTGACCAAGTGCTTTGCCGTGAGGAGCACCAATGCTATTTGTGAGGAAGAAGGATGGGTCTATGCGTTTATGCATTGACTATCGGCAATTGAATCAAGTGACAGTGAAGAACAAGTACCCACTACCGAGGATTGACGATCTGTTCGATCAGTTACAAGGACCGGTGGTATTTTCAAAGATTGACTTGAGAACTGGGTATCACCAACTGAGGATCAAGAAGGAAGACATATCTAAGACTGCCTTTAGGACGAGGTATGGCCATTATGAGTTTATGGTGATGTCGTTTAGATTGACCAACGCTCCAACTACTTTCATGGACCTGATGCATAGAGTATTTAAGGAATTTCCAGACAGATTTGTCATAATCTTCATTGACAATATCTTGATTTACTCGAGGAATAGTACAGAACATGAGGAGCACCTAAGGATTGTACTGCAGACTCTGAGGGAGCATGCTCTACGCGAAGTTGAGTAAGTGTGAGTTCTGGCTGAATAGGGTAGCATTTCTTGGTCATATGGTGTCTGGTGAAGCAATCGCAGTGGATCCTACGAAGATTGAAGCTGTGACAAATTGGCCTAGACCTACTATAGTCACTAAAGTCAGAAGTTTCTTGGGATTAGTAGGATACTACAGACGTTTTGTGGAGAAATTCTCATCCATAGCCATCCCATTAACGCGGTTAACGAAGAAGGAAACAATATTTGAATGGACGGACAAATGTGAGAGAAGTTTCCAAGAGCTCAAACGAAGACTGACTACCACGCCAGTACTGACAATTCCATCAAGACCGGCAGGTTGTGAGATTTACAGTGATGCTTCGCTGAAAGGATTGGGCTGCATGTTGATGCAGTACGGAAGAATAGTAGCCTACGCATCTAGACAGTTGAGGCCACATGAGATGAACTATCCAACTCATGACCTGGAGTTAGCGGCGATTATATTCGCTTTGAAAATTTGGAGACATTACCTATGTGGCGGGAAGTTTCAGATCTATATCGATCACCAAAGTTTAAAGTATATGTTTTTCCAAAAAGAGCTAAATATGAGGCAGCGTAGGTGGATGGAGCTGCTGAAGGATTATGATTGTGACATATTATATCACCCTAGGAAAGCAAACAGAGTAGCAGATGCGCTGAGTGAGAAGTCAAGCATCGCATGTCTACTAGTGAGAAGTTGGTCGATGATAGAAGACTTGAGAGATTCTGAATTCAGGCTAGAAGTCTGTCAGTTGTCTAGCTTGATAGCTACGTTGAGAGTGGAACTTGAGGTCTAGGAAGGAATAAAGGCCTTACAGTCTACGGACCCAGAGATCCAGAAGATCCTCGAGATGGATGCGACGAAGAGAAAACCAGAATTTCAGGTGTCAGAAGACGGAATCCTAAAGTTTCGAGGACGATTGTGCATGTCAAAAGTTGAAGGACTCTAGGAAAGGATTTTATCGGAGGCTCATAGGAGCAATTATAGCATCCACCCTGGAAGTACGAAAATGTATCAGAACCTGCGACAACACTATTAGTGAAATGGGATGAAAGTGGACGTAGCAAGGTATGTGGCTAAATGTTTGACGTGCCAGCAAGTGAAAGCGCAGCACTGTAAGCCTGGAGGACTATTACAGCCACTAGAGATACCCAAATGCAAATAAAAGCATGTGACTATGGATTTTATGATGGGACTCCCAAGAAGCCAAAGAGGTCACGACTCTATATGGGTAGTCGTGGACAGATTGACTAAGTCCGCACATTTCATCCTAGTGCGAAAGGACTTCGCTATGGATAGGTATGCAGAGCTGTACATGAGGCAGATAGTGAGGTTGCACGGGGTACCAGTGACGATTACATCCGATCGAGATCCTAAATTCATGGCAAATTTTTGGAAAAGTCTGCAAGAAGCCATGGGAACTCGATTGCAGTTTAGTATAGCCTACCATCTACAGACGAATGGACAGTCGGAAAGGATAATATAGATGCTTGAAGATATGCTGCGAGCATGCGTCATTGATTTTAAAGGTGGATGGGAAGATCAGCTACATCTGGTAGAGTTTGCTTATAATAACAGCTACCAGCAGAGCATCCAGATGGCACCATTCGAAGCACTTTATGGACGAGCCTGCAGAACCCTGATTTACTGGGATGAGGTTGGAGAAAGGAGTATCACAAGCCCCGAATTGATAGAGCAATCTGTGGAAACAGTGAAGATAATTTGGGATAGACTGAGGACGGCACAGAGTTGTCAGAAGAGCTACGTAGATAAACAACGCAAGCCCTTGGAATTTCAAGTAGACGATCATGTCTTCCTCAAGATATCGCCGATGAGAGGACTATGACGATTCGAAAAGAAGGGGAAGCTAAGCCCAAGATATGTAGGCCCCTTTGAGATACTAGAGCGGATTGGAACCTTGGCCTATAGGCTTGCCCTGCCACCTAATCTATCCCAGGTGCATAATGTGTTCCATGTGTCGATGTTATGGAAGTATGAACCAGATCCGACACATGTACTGAACTACGAAGCTATAGAAGTGGACGACAGAGTGTTTTACGTAGAGAAACCAATAAGGATTCAAGATCGGAAGGAGCAAATCCTTAGGAGTAAGAAGATTCCATTGGTCAAAGTAGTGTGGCAGCACCATGGAACGGAAGGTGCCACATGGGAAAATGAAGAGACGATGAGGTGACAACACCCTCATTTATTTGAGTAATTAAGTGTAATGTAAATTTCGGGGACGAAATTTTTGTAAGGGAAGAAGAGTTGTGACATTTTGATTTCCAGTCAATTTCGGACTCGTTAATAAGAAATGAATCTAGAGATGTATTTCAATCATATCTTGCTTGAATTTGATCAATTCGAGTAGACTGACCAAAAGGGAAAGGCTAATGCGAGACAAGGTACATGGACCTAGGGAATTCGGACAAGAAATGGCGCTTTGACCATAAGGATTGTCGAGGGGATATTTAGAACCACAGAAAGGTCGATCCAAGAACGATTAGGGAATGCCTTGAGAGTGTCATACAATTGGAGCGCGGGTGATGCCGCTGGACCAACGTATAATTTGCAAAAAAATTTCCTAAATCAGATAGTGAAGATCGTAACCATAGGAACTAGTGATAGACCCTCACAATTACATGACAACCAAAGCCACCATGAATTGATGAGCCCTAAATGTGATGAGAATCACGGGGTCGATACGCGTAAAGTCTGCAAAAGTCGCCCGTGGGTTCGGGATAAGCTGGAACCACGTCTAATAGAGGAAACCATCAGAGACGAGTCTTGACAAATTTGAAATGGAGAATCAAGAATTCCAACGTTATTCGGATTGGTCGTCGCCCTATCGAAGAGTTTTGGAGCGAGAAAAACGACGTTATGAATATTGGGGTTAAATTACCCTTTTGCCCCTCAAGCTTAAAGCCTTGCCCATGCATTTTAAGAAGGGCATTTTGGACTTTGAACACCCTCAAGGCTGCCGAAAATTAGGATGAATATGGGTCATTGAATCAAGCTTGATTGACATGAGGAACAAGTGTCAATGGATGGGCAAAAGAGTGGTCAAATCTACTATGCCATACCTACCATTCAACCCATTGACCCAAACTTGGATATATAGTCTTTTTCTCTCTCTCCTCACCACATTTGGCCGGCCATACTCCCTCAAGAACCACCGAAAACCTTCTTCTTCTTCCCTCTTCATTTTGCCCTACGCCGACCAAATCTGCCGCCTCCCTTCACCGCCGTCGACGACCTCTTTCGACCACCGCCTGACCATCGGCCAATCATACCAACCTAGCTCTACATCTTGTCGACCTCCTCGAAGTGAAAGCACGACATTTGGACCACCGAGGAGCTCCGGCCAAGTGGTTTCTCGAAAACCGATAGAATCTAACTCAACCTGAGGTAGGTCCGGTTTCTAACCCTTTTGAAGGCTGAAATATTAGAGTTTTGAGTTCAAATTTTATGGAGGTCTAGAGGACATCTGTATGAATCTATGGTAAAAATTTGGGAGTGATTTGATGAAGTTTTGATCACAAATGGGTCTTGTGAACTTGGAACAGAAATTGTCGGTACTGACTTTAAAGGAAACGGTGACGTTCGACGGAAATCCGACAACCATTCCACCTCAAACTCACGGTAAGCCTCATAAACCCTTAGATAGTCGTGTTAAAAGGTAGGATGATAATTGAATGATGGATTTAGAGTTGATTTAGGGCTGGTTGTGCTCGGTTTACACAGAACCGAGAAGAACCGGTTCAGTTCTGTGCAAGGCCGAGGCTGTTGGGCTGATGATGATTGGATGATTGGACTTAAATTGGTGATTAAGACATGTTAAGATGATGAGGATTATGCTTTGGAGGATTATGGTTCATGGATTGAGGATTTGGACAAGGATATTGAATAATTGATTGAAATTCCTAGGTTGGGCGGTGAGGTTTGTCTTAGACCCTTGGAACCGAGATTGTGAGGATCCAAGAAGTGAATTTTGGTGTTATCAAATGCAAGGTAAGGAAATCCTAAACTTAGGATAAGAAGATTGGACTCAATTAGGCGAGTCATGTAATAAATTGAAGGATTTGTGAGAGTTTTCAAGAGGATTGTTCTTGGAATGTCCTAAGATTGTATAGGGTTTATGTGTACCATTATTTGTGCTTGAATTATCCACCATGTGTATGTGCCACTTGATTGCCTTGCATGCCATGAGTCTTTGAATTGTGCCTGAATTGCACATGTCGTCATGTATGGAAAATGAATTGAAAATCATGGCATGAGCATGACATAGCAAGGCCCTAAGGTGTACGAGACGCGGGGTGAGAGATGGATACCCTGATGCGATGTAATCGCGGGGTGGAGTTGATAATGTGTGGCACCCTGATGCAATCTAATCGCGGGGTTGAGATGGCCATGGTCATGATGCGAATTATTCGCGAGATAGAGGTATGTGGTGATGATATTGGCCTGGAGATTCATTAAAACCTGATGCTTTACGCGGGTTGCCAATGACCGTCTAATGCGTTTACGCGGACCGAGCCTGATGCGATCTAATCGCGGGCTGTAAGATGAGGTAGGTAGGAAGAGGTGGTTGTGGTGAAACGGCAGGATGAGGTGTGCATGATCATCTGAGTGTGACATGGTATCACAGTTGCATGTCCATCATCTGTGTGTCACTATCTTATTTGTATGTGCCTGTATGCCTATGAGTTTGGAATTTTGGGATAGATGACTGCTTAAGTGGACAATCAGCCTAACCTAGGGTTATTTTCTTTTACTGAGATGTGTATCTCACCCCTTTAGGGACCCATATTTTTACAGATCATAGGCCTTAGGTATGTGGCCTATTCATTTTGGGGATCCCAAGGAGATGACGGCATATTTTGACGAGTTTTCGGATAGGCAGGGGAATATTTATGTGAGAAAGTATACGGTTTTATGGGTCGACGAGGGTAGCCCGGACTGGAAGCCTCATAGGTTCGAAGCATGGTTTAAGAAGGTCGGAGACGAGTCAATTGGGCCGCTGAAGCCCCACGAGGTACCCTAGGGAGTTATCCATGATTGGTGCCAGACCGCCGGGAAGTAGGAGCTGCCAGAGGGGTCTGTAGTTGGGTCCAGGAATGGATCGGAAAAGACCTCGACCTTGGAGTTCACTAAGGATGAGTTGATTGTCATGGAGGCTACCGAGGAGGATCTCGCCGAGCCGTCGCATGAGGAGACCATAGAGGATTCCATCGAGGTTCGTTCCAAGACGTTCTCCGAATATAAACCGACAGAGGATGCAAAGGATACAAGGAACTCCAGTAGCTCATCTTAGGTGTTCTAGTTTATTGGCTCGATTTTATGATGGCGACCCCTGACCATTGCTATTTTGGGTGTCGATGATGGTCATACCTTTTGATGTGCTTACCCTATCGCCCTTGCCTAGCGGATTACAGTAGGCGGAATTTGAATGAACAGTAAGTTATAATGTATGACAGTTATTATGCTATCCAGGTCCCACTTAACTTAT
Source organism: Rhodomyrtus tomentosa (assembly GCA_028455895.1). NCBI lineage: Eukaryota > Viridiplantae > Streptophyta > Magnoliopsida > Myrtales > Myrtaceae > Rhodomyrtus > Rhodomyrtus tomentosa. The sequence goes on from JAPCWY010000007.1 coordinate 31,772,713, forward strand.
ATTTTGTACGAGGATTTTTTTGAGTACCGCTTCCACATGCTTAATGTATATATATTATCTCTCGACTTGTTTGTGGATCTTAGGACCACGAGAGATGTGTTGTTTGCTTGCAGGGATGTTCGCGTGCTCGACGGGTTCGGGGCGTGAGAATGACTCTGTTGAAGAAGATGATGAGTCTTGGATGGACACAAATGACAGTGGTGAAGAAGATGTCGAAGGCGATAATATGGGCGTTTGCTACAACGCTCATTGTAGCAATCCCATTATGCTGTTGGTAGATCCACCGCCATATTCCAAAATCGACCTCGATATAATGCAAGTCGATACAAGAGCCAAGCCAGACAGTTCGTTATTTGATCCATCAAATGAATTTGAAGTTGGCATGGTATTTCCATCACGAGACGCACTATAGTTGCCTACAAAAGAGTACTCTCTAAGAAGAAATCATCATTTTCGCAGTAATGTAATGAATATTTCCAAATATGTGATAAAGTGTGGTAATCGAGACAATCCGTGTGATTGGAGGCCCCGCGCTACTAAAAAAATGGGTACACTACTCTAGAAAATAACTAAGTACAATGGGCCACACACATGCAGGAGGACGACGTCATCATGAGATCATCAGCAACTTGACCAGAAGTACTTGTGTAGCCAAGTTAAAGCAATTGTCACCGCCCAACCAGATATCAAAATCGCGGCACTGATGGCGGAGATTAAAGACAAGGTGGAGTTCGAACCTACCTATCGCAAAACTTGGGTATCTAAACAAATGGAAATTGCTGAAGCTTTTGGAGGATGTGATGAGTCGTAAGGTAGGTTGAGGACTATCATGAAAGGAATGGTGGTAAAAAATCCAGGTTCTCATTTTGTGATCGAAAATTGCATGAGCAGAGATTACAGCAACACGATTTTCGATCGAATGTTTTGGACTTTTGCGCAGGCGATTCATGGTTTCACAAGTTGTCGGCCTATAATATTTGTTGATGGTACTTTTATGTAGGGGAAATACCGAGGAACGCTCCTTGTTGCATCATCACTTGATGGGAACAATCATATATACCCGTTGACATTTGTTGTGGTCGATAGAGAAGATGGGTCGAATTGGACTTGGTTTATGACTATGTTGCGGACATATGTCACTAGAAGGGAGAATATTTGTGTAATATCAGACAGTCATCCTGGGATTATAAGCGCAATAGAGACAACGGAGTAGCTTCCTCCATATGGGCACAATAGATTTTGCATTCGGCATCTTGTCAGTAATTACAATAAAAAAAATTCAAAAACAAGAACGACAAAAAACTTATTGAGACGATAGGTAAATTTTAAAATTTTAATATTTGAGGAAAGTACATGTTCATAAATTTGAATGTGATAGTACTAATTATTATAATAATATATAGCTTACGCGAATCAACAGCAGAAGTTCGTTAGCATTGTGAGCGAAATTGGGGGTATGTATACACGCACAGCTGCATGGTGTGACCTAATTCTAAGAGAAAAATGGACGGAAGCTTATGATGAAGGGAGGAGATATGGAGCAATGACAACTAATTTAGTTGAACCTGTCAATGGAAGGGTTATTGTGGTCTGTCAATAGCAGCTATGGTCGATAAGATATTCTCCCAATTGTCCAAATATTTCGAAACTAGAAGAACAACTTATGGGACGCAGGTAGAGCAAGGACGTACACATACGCAATTTGCTGATGCGACACTCAATGAAAATAGTGCCAAAGCAAATAGGCATGACGTGGCATGTTTTGACTCTGATAAAGGACTTTTTGAAATGAAAACGGGACACGATAGAAATAGAGAATCAAGGGGTCGGAAACAAATAGTATGCCTAGCCGAGCGAACCTATACACGTGGAAAATTTGAAGAGATTAAAATCCCATGTTTCCACATAATTACAACATGTCAAGCACATGTAGTTGATTACTATGAGTACAGAGATGAATGTTACTTGTTGGAAAAAAAACCCTTCAGTGCTATCAATACATGTTTTACTCGTTGGGGCATCTGACTACTGGTCTAGACTTGGCGACTTGCCATTAGTGCCAGACCCAAGGCGTATTAGAAAGAAAGGAAGACCCCGTATATCAGGAATACGTAACGAGATGGACTGGAAGACGACAAGCAGTAGTAATGTGCGTAACTATCGTAGCAACTGTGGAAGTCATGGCACAATAAAAAAAAATTGTGCAGTGAGATATGGCCGACAATAGATCACGATTGTGTGAATTGTGTAAAATAGATATTTGATTTATTTTAATGTTATAATATGACAATTATGCGATATTGATTCAATTCCTGTTTGAATTATGTGTAACATTGCTTGCCTTATTTTTTTTAATGATAGAATATGACAAATTGCACGATATTTATTTACTTCGTTCGTCCGTGCTATGCACACATGATGCATTTCAATTTCTTGTAGTGTTATAATTGACAAATGCACGATATTTCTTGGGGCATTCCGTAATGTATTTATAGATATGGATGAAAAGGCGGCATACATTCAGCCGGGACTTGTGGATGATTTCGCTACTTACACGACAGGATAGACATAGATCACAGGCCATATGGAATGCTAATGTCACGCCCCACACCCCGGGCACAAGCGCGCGACGCCTTGCAAGTGAACTCTTGAGTCTTAGGATTCACTTATCGAGAGATGTATAAAATCAAATCATTCGCATGCGGAAGCGATAACATAAATTCTTCCGTACAGGCATTAGCGGGGACTTGGATAGCAAGAACACCATAAATGCATTTATACATAACTTCCCACGAGTTCTTACAACAGCGCTTGTAGACTAATCCTGCTAATCAGTAGGGGTGACTGGACCAACTCCAAAGATAACCATTCACACATTCAAAAGAAAATGGACCATCGAGGTCGACAGCAAAATAACAGTCCAAAAAATAGAAACTCTTAGGTCGAGCTGCTGGAGTCGTCAGTCTCCTTGGCATCCTCAGTAGGCTCGTACTCCGAGCGTACCTCTACAGTTTCCTCCATCGTTTCATCTGCTGACTGCTCCACCAGGTCGTCCTCGGAGGTTTCGATCTCAATGACCTCGTCGGTGTCTTCTATGGTTGGGGTCCTCTCAGGAGTGTTCCTCGAACCAGCTACCGATCCCTCGATCTCCATCGAATCTCGAGTGGAATAAAACCAACTAGGGATAACCCTACGGGGTACCTCGAAGGACTTCAATGGTCCAATAGTAACCTCCCCTACCCTCCGAAACTAGGCCTCGAACTATGAGGCTTCCAGCTCTTTTCACCTTCATCGACGCAAACTACCGTACACTTCCTAAAGTACACATTCCCCAGTCCGTCCGGTAACTCCTCAAAATATGTAGACATCTCCTTTGGGTCACCAAGTCTGATTGGCAGCATGTTCACGGTTTGGGATCTGGAAATGTGATCCTGCAATAAGGTGAGATTTACATCTCAGTAAGACAGGTCATAACCCTAGGTTAAGTTGACCATACACTCAGGTGAATGCAATCAAAGACAAAATACACAACCAACCACATGAAGCATTCAGCAATCATTGAATAACATAAGGACACGGACGAGCGTCAAGCATACAATCATGGCATCATATCTCGTCGTTCAAATTAAGCACGCATAGCCAAAACAGGTCACACCTTCCACCCTTCCAAGCCTCCATTGTTTCACGCCCGCGTTTAGAACGCCTCAGACTCGGTCCACATAATTACACCTTAGACCATCCCATTGACAAACCAGCGCAAACGCATCAGGTTTTCAATTTCATTCAAAGCCTGTGTCGACACATATCAAATTTCGTCTCGTATCTCAACGTATCAGGACATTGGTCATTTCAACCTCGCGTCTCAACGCATCAGGGTACAATTCCACACAACCCCGCGTCTCAATGCCTCAAGGTGCCACAAGTTTCTCAGACATGCCAAATACTTGTTTCAATTCAGAACCTCATGGTCAAGTGCAAATTCATGCAACGAGCAACACATCTATGGCATGCAAGACAATTAAATTCAACACTCAAATGTGGTAATCAATTCATGGCACAAGCATTCAACAAGCATTTAAGCCATCTACACCTTTCGAGGACGTACAATGGACAATCACATCATAATTCATGAGAACTAACCTAATTCACACCCAATCGAGTCAAATCCTCTTAGCCAAAGTTTATAAATTTCTTACCTTTGGGTTAATTTAACAAAATTCTCCTCTCAAGCACTTCAACAATTCGATCCAAGCAATCCTCAACAAGGCAGCGAACAATCCTAGCGGAATCAATCAATTTGTCAACTTTTCTCGTTTAATTCACCAATCCACGGAGCATAAACCTCAACGACACATTCATCAACATCCTAGTACGTCTCAACGATGAAATTTGACTCAATTTCAATGCCCATCAGCCCTCAACAACTCGGTTTGCATAGAATCGAAACAAGGCATTTTCGATTCTGTGCATACCTCCCTTGATTAGCCCTTAAACTACCATAAATCCTTAATTTATCCACTAATCTACTTGCTAATATGTAGTTCTAGGAGTTAGGAAGCCTCACCGAAAATTTGAGCTTAAGGCGACGTCAAATGATCCACGAACGGCGCCGGTTCCTCCAAGCCTACCGCTGGTCGATTTCTATCCATCAAAGGCGACACCATTTCATCATCAAATCTCCATCAAACTCAATCCAAATTTTTACCACAACTCAATATACATGTTCGCTTGATGTCCACAAAATTTGGCCAAAAGATTCAAATAATTCGAGGTCCTACGGAGTCCAAACAGCAACTTACCTCCAGCTGCGACGGTTTCCGTCGACTCTCGGGAAAATGGTTGGTCGGAGCTCCTCAGTGGGTCAAATGACTTGATTCAAGTTGGAGCTGGTCGACAAGAGGCTGAGGAAGACGCTAGTGGTCGGCTCATTGACTGGAGGTCACCGGAGACGGCGATCGACGGCAGCAAAGGTGGCAGTAGTGGCTGGTCAGGGGGAGCAGCTCTCAATGATGAAGAAGAAGGAAGAAGAAGAAGAAGAAGAAGAATGGCAGATTAAAGATGGTGTTCAGCTGAGGGAGTGAGAGAGAGAGAGGTATATACACTATTTCAAGAGTCAAGCCCCAAAGAGTGGCAGGTTAAAAGTTGGACATTTAATGCAAACTCTTCATCCATTGACACTTATCTCTATGTCAATCAATGGCTCATCCAAGAGCTATGATTTTTCTTGATTTTCGACAGCCTATACGGTGTAGTCAAAGATCAAAATGTCCTCATCCATTTATTAAGGCAAGGCTAAGGCTTGAGGGGCAAAATGATAATTTTACCCTCGACGTCTGAAACGTCGTTTTTCTAATTCAAAATTTTTTCGATGAGGCGATGGCCAATCCAATTATAATGTTGGAATTATTGATTCTCTATTTTCTAATTTCGAGACTCGTCTCTGAATCATTTCTCTGTCAGATGTGATTCTAGCCTATCCCAAACTGACAGGTGGCTCTTACAGACGTTTCGCGTATCGACTCTGTGATTCATATCACACTTAGGGCTCGTTAATTCATGGTGACTTTGATTTTCATGTAATTGCGATGGTCTACAACTAGTTCCGACGGTCTCAATCATCATTATTCGATTTAGGAAAATTTTAAAAATTATACATTAGTTAAGCGGCATCACCCGCGCTCCAATTGTATAATGCTAGCAATGCATTCCCTAATTGTTCTTAGATCGGCCTTTCATGGCTCTAAATGTCCCCTCGATAATCATTATGGTTAAAGTGTCATTTCCTATTCGAGTTCCCTAGGTCCACGTACCTTGTCTCGCGTTAGCCTTCCCCTTTTGGTCAATTAACTCAAGATTGATAGATCTGAGCGAGATACAACTGAAATACATTGTTAGATATATTCTCATTAATAAGTCTCGAAATGACAGGAAAAATCAGAATGTCACAGCTAATGTAATTGACTAATTTAGTAGTTGATCTGTCATTTGTAACAACATTATCAAAAGTCATAATAACACTTCTTCATGTCACATTTCACAGGGTCATCATGATCAAGCGTTCATGTGTCGGAGAGCGATGATACACGTACCTGAAGTTTATCCTCGCATAGTCCCATATCTTTGAGCTTCGGGCTTTTATCAAGTTTATATGATGGGATTTTTTTAGTTGGATTGGCATCTGATTACTGCAATGGTCGAGCGATGGAGGCCGGAGACCCATACCTTTCATATGCCGAATGGAGAATGTACGATCACGCTGCAGGATACTTCGGTGTTGACAGGCCTTCCCATTGTTGGACATGCAGTTACCGACCCTACTAATAGGAATTAGGGTGCTCTTTGTGATGAGCTACTGGGTGCTTGTCCAGACAATCTATGTGGCACGCAGTTGAGGTTGGGCTGGCTGAAAGACAACTTTACTCATATTCCAGACGATGCCAATGAAGTCACCATGCAGCAGCATGCTAAAGCATTCATTCTCAGGTTGCTTGGATGATCTATTTTTGTTGACAAATCATCCTCTTTGCTATATCTTCCATTAGTGGAGAACCTTAACGACCCCACCTAGTATAGTTGGGGTTCAGCAGCTCTTGCATGGCCGTATCGAGAACTTTACAGTGCAATTGATCCAGACATAAAGCAAATCGGTGGTGCCCTACTTATTTTGCAGATTTGAGCGTGGAAGCGTTTCAGATGTATCTCTCATTCTTGAAGGACCATAATCCTTTTTCAGATAGACCTCTTGGTAGCCAATATGTAAGCTAATGTTTTTTCAGTTCGTAAGTCATTAATTCTTTCTAGTACGGATAATATATGAAGATATCATTCGTTTTTCCTACAAATAGAGTCAGGCACGACAGATAACGGAGGTGCCCACACATACTTTTCTACATTTGCGCTACTTACTTGATAGAATGTCGTCTGAAGATGTAAGTAATGATAATAACAAACGAGTTTATTATAATGTTAAATTTTATATTAATTCTTCGTTTAATTTGATATGTTTTATTGCTATAACAGATTACTTGGTTGCCCTACACTAATGATATTATGTAGTAATTACCAAATTACTGCCGGTAAGGACATCACATTTGGATGGCTTGTGTCCTACTTATATGTTACTGGATAGTTGAGTGGCATTATCCAGATCAAGTACTACGATAGTTTTTTATGCATCAACCAATACCGATAGCTCCTAACAATCATACGACCTTACATGATATTGAGTTAAGACCAGTTGGGAGGGATTGAATAGCCACGCACGAAAAGCTCATCGACATATGAGACGATCGTGACAGATATATGGTCTAGAAAGCTCATGAAGAGGAGCCACTTTGCTTTCATTCAGCATATAAGGAGTGGTTCCGTAGACATACACGGAGGTGAATTTCTGTTCTGAGAGCCGGAATGGGTTCATCGGTTAGTGCAAACAATTTAATTTAAATCGTTACTTTTTTTTATTAACATAAGTTATTGACATTTAAAAAAATTGTGATTTTTTTTATCATTACTAGATTGATGGTGTCGAACATGCCGTACATATTTTGGACACCGCCAATCCATCTCGTCAGGCCTGGAGAGAAGTATAGATTATACTTAGAGCAATGTTATATGACCAGTATGAGGAGAGACGGATAACAATAATGCCACCACCCCAACCAACAACTTCAGCAGCACCAATTGGGCCACAAGATAATGACCCGCCTGAAATTGTTCAACCGATTTAGAGGACAACTCGAGCTTACCTAGGTGGTAATGTTGTCCCATATACCATGGCATATCATACATCAGATTTCAGTCCGAGGTTCGCTCCAGGGTTTGCCTAGATAAATTTCAATACATGGTTCACCCAGTTTGCTGGCCCATCTCGTAGGGGTTCTACTTTTCAATATGGTGATAATCAAGAGCCACATACGCCCGCTACTTCTCCGGCTTCACGGGGATTCGATTTCCCTCCTCAATTTCAAGTCTATCCCACAATAGGCTATGCATAGTCTGAGTGTGGTATATTTTTGGACTTTGTTGATACGGTTCCATTACAAATTCATGAGCCATCTCAACATATGCCTTCATCATCTACATGTCATGCTCATTCTCATCATTACAACACCAGACCCGCCCATCGACGGACAACACCTAATTGTGAAAAGGGAGGCTATGTAGGAGTACGGCATCATTAGTGCATGTTAGGGCAATTCAAGTTGAGGATTGTTATCTATCATTCTAAACTTTCATGGCTAGATGATATTTTAATTCTGGGTATGCCGTATTTTATCATAATGTTATGTATATTTTTATTTAATAACTTACATATTAATTTTACTAAATTAATGGGGCGGGCTGGCCGTGCGGTGTGGCGCGTCGTTTAAGCCAAGCACGTTGGCCGCACGCTGGGCCAAATAGCTAGCGGTCATCGCGCGCTAAGCCCAACAGTGCGCGGGTCTCGCACGACATCCCATGCATTGCGCAAGACTCAAAATAGTAAATATGTTTGAATAGTAACTAATTTTTTAAATATATTTTTTAATATTAAATTATAAAAAAAACTATCTGTTTGATGTTGATTCATGTTTATTGATTTACAACATCTTGCAATTCAATCAAGTGCTCTGTCATGCTACTTCCTTCCTTATATCTCAAATTCACAAGTTTTTCACTAGAAGAGCTTTATTTTGTAGAGTTATCCTCTCATAGAGATCTTGCAATTTCTTCCACAAAGTATTAGTATTCCTTTCTTAAGCAACATGATGAAATACACTATCATTATTCTATTTCGGATAAACCCAACCGTTTTTTAATTCATTCGCTTCCACTCTTTATCTTCCTTGACTCCTTTAGCTTCATCACCATCGACAGGATCAAATAAATCTTTGCAATATAACACTTCTTCCATATGAGGTTTCGAGGAAGTTAGCTTGAACATGGCGCCACTCATATCCTCCATCTAATATTAGAATCTCAACTCAAGCTCTGATACCACTTTGTTGAGGAAAAATGGGCAGCACCTCTGTATAAACCAGGCCAATCCATGATCAAATACTAGCTCTCGATACTACTCCAATTCAATCGAGCATCAACCAGAAAATAAATCCAACAAAAATAACCTCACAATATGTACATACGATGGCAGAATGATAAAAGAGTCAATACTCTAAGATTTGCATGGAAAAGCCGAAATGGAAAAATCACGAACAACCCAAAAATCTCTACTAATCACCAAGAATAGCAGAGTACACAAAACGTTTCTTTATAATCACACATTAGAGCCTCAATATCAACATCACATGAGATTTCCTCACTACAAAGGTAGAATATTACAAAACGGGACAAAAAAAACCCTAACCACAATTGAAGAATTCGGAGACGAATCTCGACGAACGAAGCCGATCAACTCTTAGAGCTTGACCTCGCAAACCACGAATTTGAATGAAATCCGATGATGTTTAGCCTTCAAATCGCCGCGCCCCTTTTCCTTCCTTTTCTTTTTCTCACGGTGGCCGAGAGCTTCCTTCGCTTTCTTTTCTCTCAGCTTCACACAAAAATCACAGTACAGACGCACAAACCAAAGATAGAGAAACGCAGCCCACTTTCCTTTTTTTAACTTTGTCCTTTTATTGGTTTTCTTCTAAATAAATAAAATAAAAAACTGCTGAGCCCCACAAAGAGGCGGTCCCCGCCAACGGGGCAGCGGGGAGGTTCCGCGTCATGTGATAGCAGCGATGGAGGGGGCCGCTGCGGCTGTTAACGAGGGACAGAAAATGGACGTGCACGACACTTTTCGGATTGAAGTTTTCTTTTTAGGGCGTCAGAAGTTGCAATATTTTAGAAGGATTTATTCAGTGTGGGCGAAGTTATTTCCGGACCATCAATGCAAGCTTCCTATTTAAAAGATTTTTTATATTTTTTTTAACTCGAAACTAACTATTTATATTCTTTTATTTTTTTTTATTGTTAAGGTCATAAATAAAGTGCATTCATTAAAAAAAATTTGTAATAATTGGATTCGTTAGGGAAAATTACCAAAAAAATCTTAAATTGTATCAATTTAATCATAATTTTTTTTTTCTTACCAATTCAATTCTAAACATTTTGTATTTGTGTTATTTCAGTCCATCTGATGACAGTCGTCTCAAATGTTACGGACAATTTTTTGCATCACTGGCCATGCCACTTGAGCGAAGCTAATATCGGCTAGCTAGAGGAAGCAGTAAATAAGAACAAATCTAACATCGCCAGATCTGGGCCGGCAAGGCCGATGGCAAGGTTCAGCCTCTCCGACATCTGGCCGGTTGCCGAGTTGTGGCAATCGGCCAGAGGTGGGGAGGGGGAGAGGGGAAGAAAATAAAAGAAAAGGAAAAAGAAATAAAAAAGAAAAGAAAATGAAATAAAAATTATAAAAAACCTTAAAGAAAATTAAAAAAATTAAAATATTCGATCGTTGGCTGGCCGGAGTCCGTGTCAGCGCCGACCGGCCAAAATTCGACAGTTGGACTAAAATGGTGCATTTACAAAGGGCTTAAGATTATGTCGGGAAGAAAAAGAAAAGGTATAGGACTGAATCGGCACAATTGCAATAGATTTAGGACTTTTTTGGTAATTATCCGGCTTCATTCTCTATTCGTTATTGTTTTCTAAATTTTGAAACTACTTTCTTAGCTTTTAATGTATATTTCATTCACGTAAAAATTAACTTACGTTGAATTATTGACATCGAAAACCTTTTATTGATTAAGATTTCCCTTGGTTGGTAGTTCATTCTGGTAATCAGGGCATAATCAGAAAAATCTGTTATCTCCTAAGAACGTTTGAAGTGGTTGTGGAAAAGGGATCGGCCTTATATAATACTTTAACATCCTGCACACTATGGGCATGATACGTGGCTACAATAGCGATATTTAGAATCCGTTCATTTCGCAAAAAATATAATATTCAAAACCTTAAATTGAACTGAAAATTATTTTCCATTGTTTGGTAAGGAAAATATTTTCCTTCATTTGATTGTGGCGTTGTTGGATCTAAAATTGTTGGCGTGACCCATTCGTCCTATGTCATGTGGCACGATGAGCACTAATGCGGAAGTTTTGTTTTTATAGTTTTTTAAAACATGAATTCTCAATTTTTTAATAATTTCATACTTTTGATTTTTTATTTAATTTCCTCGTTGTTTTTTTTCTATTTTTTTCTTCCACCGATCGTAGGACACAACAATATCCTATTGCCAGCCACAAGTTGAGCCTCGAGGCCGGCGAGGTGAGTCTTGAGCTCGTTGGCTAGGGGCATGCTCGAGCCTCACTTGTGCCTAATCGCCGCGGCCGACAACCTGAAGATAAAGAAATAAATAAAATTGAAAAGAAAGTAAAAATAAATCATAATAAATAAAAATTCAAATAGAAAAAATAAAATAAAAATGAAAATATATATAATTATGAAGAAAGAAATGTGAAGTTATGTAGCAAGGAAAGAGAAGGAAATATGATTTCCTCTTTTCAGAGTAATTTTTTCATTGATGAAAAATATTTTCCTTGAATAGTTTTTCTTTTTTGAGAACTAAAAGATTAAAAATCCAGATAACAATTTACTGGAGGTTGTTTTTCACGAAACGAATGTATCTTGCTTCTGTTCATTTCACGAAAAATAACTTTAAGAAAAAAGTTTTTTGGCATTTGGTTAAAAAAAAAGTCAAGGAAGATATTTTCCGCCGATGAAAAAATAAATTCAAACGTGGATAAAAAGATGAAATCAATTTCCCTTCTCTTTCCTCCCTGCACTCCTTCACCTTTCACTTTTGTTTTAATTATTAATTATTTTTATATTCTCTTTTTTTATTTTTGTATATATTTTTTCTTTCTTCCTTTGTTGTTCTCTAGCCACAACAACAACCGACAATTGGCCATAGGTGAAGGATGAGGTCGCCCACAGCCGATGAGCTTGAGCCTCGCCTGCATCGAGTGAGGCCATCAAGGCAAGGCTCAATGTCGCTTGTTGTAGGTAAGGCAAGGCTCGACATCCCTCGAGGCCGGTGAGGTGATGCTCAAGCTCGCCGACCTTGGGTGAGCTCAACCCTCGCCTGTGGCTTGTGGCCTATGGCTTGTGACCGGCAAAGAAAGAAAGAAATAATAATAATAAAAGAGAAAAATAAAAAGAAAAAGTATGAAAAAATAAATTATTATTGCAAGATTCAACTTTTTCAAATTAAGAAAATTATCCAGATTAGAGCCCTTTAGGTCCACGTAAGTGATTTCCAAGCAAACGACAATGTAAAAAATCTTTGTAGGCAGTTAACTCTTTTTGGGTAATGGGCTGGGTTAACCCACCGGTCATTCAGAAGCATCGCTAGCATACGCAAATGTGGTGAGCTAAATGAACATTTTGAAACGCACGTCTTCTTTTCGTGCCAGAGAAAGTAGCACGTGACCCTAAGAAATAGATAAGATGTGATAAAATCCGAGAAATAGGCCTGAATATAAGGTTGTCCTCCCAGATTATTGTCCATGGTGAACATACTATCTCATTCTCTCGTAAATGTCATTGATTTTCCCAATTATATATTAGTTAAAATGTAGTGACTATGACGATTTAATTTGTTTAAATCTGTCTTAAATTGAAGTGGTTGAAGATGTGCTTCGAGATTCCCCGGTTCCCCAAGAACTCATGTCCCGACACCAAATCAATCCTATCATCATCCCTTTTTCAAGTCAACTGTGGCAATTAGAGTGCCTTGAGAAGAATAACCCTCGAAGGTAAAGATGAAAAAGTAGCATCGCTGATTATCTGATGTAGGGATAATCATTAAAAAGGTATATACTTATTCTATTCGCGTCAATTTAATTCTAAAACTTTTAGTTTGACCAGTTTAAACCTTTTTTTTTTATATAATTTACCAAAGAAGTACATCTAATTAATTTTAGATGAATATTGCTGATGTGAAATTTTGCCCTTTTAAGTAGCATGATAATCTTTGAATTGACAATTATTTTAATTATTTTAATTTTTTTCTTGTTTCTTTTTCTTCTCTGTCCCTTTTTTTCTTTTTTCATTGCGGCTAGAAAGGGTCAATGGAGCTCACCGGCCTTGCCCGTGGGTGGCCTCGCCAGATCTAGGCAAGGCTACCTTGCCCATGGTCGCAATTATTTTTTGCTAGGCCAGCCTCGCCGAAAGTTCCGGCAAAGGTTGCCAAAGCTTATCGGCCAACGAAAAGGTAAAAGAATGAAAAGCCAAGAAAAGGAAAAAGGTGAAAATTTTTAAAAATAAAAAATAAAAAAGTTAATATCAGCGCCACAAATTGAAGTTAACAATATGATTTGACATGGAACAATAACAACAAGAGTGTTACGACTTTAATATCCCCTCAATTAAATGCCGTGACTTTTTTTTTTTTTTCGCTCACTCAAGCACCACAAATTTACAAAATTGATCACTTAAGTGATATCAATGATTTGCCTTGCCAAAAATTCGATGTGGACATTGAAAAATCAGACACGGACAAGTTTTAAGTATTTTTTAAAATTTTTATTTCTCCTTTTTCCTAGCCTGGGAATGGTTGCCTCGCCTGTGGCTGGCAGGGCTACAAAGGCCCTCTAACGGTCCCATCATAACCTCGCCGACCACAGACAAGCACATGAAGTCCTCGTCTAGGGCCTTCGTAGCCAACGCTAGCCATGGGCGAGCCCTTCGAGGCTATGAGGGTCGCCGGCATAGAAAAAAAAAAAAGTTAAAAACGACAAATAATAGTTACTCTCGCAATCACAGAAAAAATAAATAGAAAAAGGTAAAGAAAAGTTAAGAATGAAAATAATAGTTAAATAACAATGAAAATCCACGTGGCAGTATTGTTTACTTTAAAAAATTCCTCGTCGGATTAAAAGTTAAATAAAAAATCCATTTTGGTTGATTTTCCAAAAATGACATTCAAATGATCGATTTTGGCAATAAAGTGGGCAAAAAAAAAAAATTATGATATTTCTGTTATTCTTATCCTTATCAATACCGTGTAGCTGTAATTCAAGAGAAATGTCCCAGTTGAATTTAGCTCCCAATTCTAACTTCGCTTCGTGTAATGAAGAAATCGACAAGATTTCGACGGCCTATATAGGAAACCCTTGTCTTGGTCCAAGAGAAACGTTCTTGTTTATTTGAGCCTTCAAGTTCTTATTACAACTGGTTCCATGGGGTGAAAGTACCAACAGATGTGGATAATTGCATCTTACGGTCGTATACCGAAGGTATAGGCATAAATTTGACAAGACCCATGAAGGAAGTTGCGGGAAGTTTATTTCGAGCGTGTTCACTTTACTTGGGACAACTTGCATGTGGAATTAGACTACATCCACCAAATAAGTTCGAAAAGAAGCGTCTGCAATTAGCAATAAAATGGGAATTAGCAATAAAATGGGATAAGTATAGCACCATAACTTTTGTACGACGTTCATTTGAATGTCATTTTTTTTCCGTTTATTTGAATGTCACATCGGAGCAAAATCGCACATTTAAGTGCCATTTCCAGCAATTTGTCTTATGTGGATTTTTTTGTTATTATTTATTTTTTAGTGACACGTGAATTTTTTTATATTTTATGTATTTATTTTTTTATGACCGAGTTGTCCGAGCCAGCTTACGCGCACCTCGACTATTCCTCGGGGGGACTAGCACGACAATCACCAGCCGCGACCCCCACTTAAGTCACGGAATAGTCCATCTCTTAACCAACTCGGCTATACGTAAGTGGGTAAAAATGAAACTCCTAGGATTTACCCATGGCCGGCGAGGGCCGACAAGGGTCACCGTGAAGGCCCTCGCCGGACACCGCTAGCTATAGTTAATTTCAATTCTTCGTGGCCTCGTCTGCGATCGTTGGTGCCGCTAGGGGTGTCAACGAGCTGAGTTGGGTAGGCTCTCGATTCTGCCCAAAACTAAACAGTACCCATCCTCGGCTCGACCCAACTCGAATTACATATGCCCCAATTTTTCGGATTGGGTCGGATTTTTTTTTTCTTTTAATTTTTTTTTGAATTAAAATCACTTGACAAGCATGTTGAATAAAAGAATATAAAAAATAAATTAAAAAGAAAACATGGGTGTAAAAAAAAAATCGATACTGGATCGGCCCAATCCAGCCTGATGAACAGTATTGAACTGGCCCAAAAGGCTAAAAAATTAGGTAAATTTTTCAGGCCGGTACGGGTCGGGCATTTTTTATACTTCTAGGTATTACGGCTCCTCGGGTGAGGGCGCAACAACCTTCGCCTCTAGGCTAGCCGGTCGTGGCCGGTGAGGACCCTCACGATGACCCTCGCTGGCTAAGATAGGAAAAATGAAAAAAAAATCGAAATAACTTAAAAAATATAATAAATATCCACGTGTATATTAAAAAATTCAAAAAAATTATCCAGTGATGCCACGTCAGATTTTCCAACGTCCACATAGAATTTATGGAGGGCAAATCGACGATGACACTTAAATGATCGTTTTTTTTTTTAATTTGTGGCATTCAAGTGAACAAAAAAATGTTATGGTACTCAAGTGAATGTTGTACACAAATTATGGCAACCACGGAATGCTTATCCTTAATAAAATAATATTGTCACTTTTTTACATGAAGAAGAACCGTGGCCAAGAAAAGCAACTTTTGAAATGAATCTAGTAATCTATGATAAGAAATAAAGAAAATGAATCTCGTAATCAAAGTGGCTTGGGCTTGCGGTTGCAAATGGGTAAAAGAACCCCCGACGTTATGCTCAGGCCTTAGAGATGACGTGACACTGTAGGAGCACCCAATATTTTCTCCGGTGTAGTCTCTTTTCTTGGCCCCAACTCAGCCCGACGACATTTCCCTTTTCAGCTGTCGGAATCTTCAGCTCAACTAACCTCATAGAATGCACACACATCGCGTCATTCGAATTTCGAATTAGGTGTGACTTGGGAGCATCAATCCTGGGTCAAAACGATAACCAACTTGTTTTTCTAGTTTTTTTTTCCCCCAAATTTCAGAGCCAAGATTACGTCTTTAAAGGCATTGATTTATCAATCAAGGAAGAAGAATATAATAATCAAAGGATTGACAACTTCTGTAATGTGCTGATGTCTTTATTAATTATTATTCTCATTGTTGTATTATTTTCTTATGTAATAGTTTATGATATCTTTATATAATGAAAGTCATCTCAACAATTGTACGTGGAGGTCAAGAATCAAACGCATTTGTTCTTTTACGATGTCAGAGCACATTTTCGAAAGAAATCTATAATTAGGCATGGCTTCCGCCAAGTATCCATTCCCCTCATCTTTGAACATTAGTAATTTTATGTCAATGAAACTAAAACAAACAAATTATTCTTGTTGGAGAGCACAAATGCTTGCACGAATTGAAAGTCGGGATCTTGTAAGATTCATTGATAGCTAACACCAGATGCTGAGTCCAACAATCACCTCGTCTGCTAATGGAGGAGAAAATGGAGTTTCAGAAAAAGAGGCAAATCTAGATTTTTTACAATGGAGAAGGTCAAATTGCCTTCTCTGAGGTGGATTATTGCGAGGCTTTCCGAGAAAGTTCTTGCTCAAGTAGTAGACTTGAAGACATATGCTAAGGTGTAGTTGACTTTACAAAATATTTTTGCCAAGATATCTAAGGAATGTGAAGATTCAAGTTTTCTACAAATCCAAAAATGTCATAGAGATAATTTTTCATCTCTTCTCGAGTATCTTGGTGATTTTCAAAAATATTTTAATGAGTTTTTACTATTGGATTTACCCTTGAGGACAAAAAGAAGGGTCTCTTTGTTTTAAGTGGCTTAGTTGATCAATATGATTCATTTATAACCTCCATGTTGAAGCCTTCCATGCCAATATTCTCTAACTTGATTTCGCAACTACAAAACTTTGAGAGTCGTCTAGCATATCTTGTAATTCAACATGAAACGGCTTTCTTCGAACAAAGAAGCAATTTTAAGAGCAGCAAGAAGGGAAAACAATTTCACCATCCCAACAACAATTATTTTTCTTTACATGGAAGAGGGTTTTCTCACAATAGTTCGAGAAAAAAAAAATCTCGGGCTGATTTTATGCATTCGCAGGGTCATAAGCCACAATTTAATCAAAGCAAGATAGAGAAGCTGTGACATTTTTATTTTTAGTCGATTTTAGGCTCAGTAATGAGAAGTGTGTATCTAGAGATGTATTTCAATCGTATCCCGCTTGAACCTGATCAATTCGAGTAGACTGAACAAAGGAAAAAGGCTAACGAGAGACGAGGTACGTGGACTTGGGAAACTTGGATAGAAAATGGCGCTTTGGCCATAAGAATTATCGAGGGAACTAGTGATAGACCCTCACATTTACATGACAACCAAAGCCGCCACGAATTGACGAGCCCTAAACGTGATGTGAATCACGGGGTTGATACGCGTAATGTCAGCAAAAGCCGTCCGTCGGTTCGGGATAGGCTGGAACCACGTTTGATAGAGAAAACTATCAGAATCGAACCTTGAAAGATTGAAAATGGAAAATCAAGAATTTCAACGTTATTCGGATTGGTCGTCGCCCTATCGAAGATTTTTGGAACGAGAAAAACGACGTTCTGAACGTCGTGGGTAAAATGACCGTTTTGCCCCTTAAGCTTAGAATTTTGCTCAAGCAAATGAAGAAGGGCAATTTGGACATTTAACCTCCCATAAGCTGCCGAAAATCAAGAGACAATGAGAGCCATTGGATCTTTTTTATTAAAGGCAAAAACAAGTGTCACAAAATCAAGGGTGGTAGTCAAATCCAACTTTTGCCACCTACCATTCAAATTTCATTGACCAAGATTTAATAAAGCTCTCTCTCTCTCTCTCTCTCTCTCTCTCTCTCTCTCTCTCTTAACCTCACTTCATTCGACCATAGCCCCAAGAACAACCGACAACCACTTCATCTTCTTCCTTCTTCATCCTGCACCGACGATAGATTCTGGAGCCTCTGTTCGGTGCCCACACCGGCCATCTCTGGCCATGTTCTGACCGTCAACTGGCCACACCAACAAAGATCTATGTCTTACCGACCTCCTCGAAGTGGAATCGGGTCATTTGGAGCACCGATGAGTCTGGAGCAAGGATTCTCCCGAGAGTCGACGGAAACTGACTCAATCTGAGGTAGGTCCGGTTTCTGACCTATTTAATGGCCGAAATCTTGGAGTTTTGAGATTAAATTTCGTGGAGACTTAGTAGACTTATAGATGAATCTGTGGTAAAAATTTGTGATGGATTTGATTAAAGTTTTGACCACGAATCGGCCTTGTGAAAGTTGCCTAGAAAATTGCCGGATTCTGTGTTTAGAGGACCGACGACGTTCGTTGAGTTTCCAGTAAACGACTGACTTCAAATCTTCGGTGAGCCTCTTGGATCCTTAAATAAACATTTTAAGATGCAGGATGATGATTGAATGTTGGATTTGGAGTTGAATTTAGGGCTAGTTGTACTCAGATTGCACGGAATCGAGAAGAACCGGTTTGGTTCGGTGCAAAATCGAATATGTAGGGCTAATAATGGTTGGATTATAAGTCTCAAATTGATGATTGAGGTATGTTATGATGATGAGGAATATGCTATGGAGACTTGGGGTTTATGGATGGTTGAATCGGATTGGAAATTGACGTAATTGGTTGGATTTTGTTAGGTTGCGCATTGAGTTCGATATTGGATATTGAAGGCCGAAATTTTGAAGGCTCAAGAGGAGTAAATTGTGATGTTGAAATCAAGGTAAGGGGATTCCTAACCCTATGTTAAGACGATTGGACTCGATTGGGTGAGTCGAGGGACCAAATGAATGATTAGTGATAGATGTCAAGAAGATTGTGTTTGGAATGCCCTAGAATCGTATAGGGGTTTACTTGTGCCATTGTTTATGCTTGAATTATCCGCCATGTTTGAGAATTATTTGATTATCTGGTATGCCATGAAGTTTCCAATTATGCATGAGATGCACTGGTTGTTTATTTGAGGAATGATTGAAAATCATAGCCTAACTATAATATGGCAAGGCCCGGAGTCGTATAAGACGTGGGGCGAAAAAGGTATTCCCTGATGCGATGAGATCACAGGGTGGAATTGGTAATGTGTGGCGCCCTGATGCGATAAGATCGCGGGGTTGAGTTAGCCACGGTCCTGATACGAATTATTCACGGGATAGAGATGTGAAAATACCCTGATGCGACAAGATCACAAGGTGAAGTTGAAATAGAGTAGTTCCTTGATGCGACAAGATCGCAGGGTAGAGTTAGCCACAGTCCTGATGCGAACTATTCGCGGGATGAAGATATGAGAATACCCTGATGCGACAAGATCGCTGGGTGGAATTGATATTAGGTGGCACCCTGATGAGATAAAATCGCGGGGTTGAGAAGGCCACTGTCCTGATGCTAACTATTAGTGGGACGGAGATGCCCTGAGGTGTATGAGACGCGGGGCAGGAGATATATACCATGATGCGACAAGATCACAGGGTGGAGTTGATGTTATGTGGTGCCCTGATGCGACGAGATCGCAGGGTTGAGATAGCCATAATCCTGATGCGAACTATTCGCGGGACGGAAGTGTGAGAATGCCCTGATGCGATGAGATCGCAGGGTGGTGTTGATGTTGCATGGTGCCCTGATGCGACGACATCGCGGGGTTGAGATAGCCATAGTCCTGATGCGAACTATTCGCGGGACGGAATATGAGATATTGATATTGGCTGGGAGATTTGTCGGAACATGATGCATTTACGCGGGTTGCCAACGATGGTCTGAGGCCATTATGCGGACCGAGCCTGAGGCGACATGATCGCGGGCTGGAAACTGATAATGAGGCAGGATGGACAGGATGGTTGTGGTGAGGTGGTAGGGCGAGTAGTGTGTGAACTTCTGAGTGTATTATGAGACCATAGTAGCCTGACTGTCACCTACGTTTGATTTTATAAGTTTGAAGTGATTGATTTGTCTCGAGTTGAATTATTGGAGATATGACTGCCTGAGTGGACGGTCGACCTAACCTAGGGTGAGGACCCACCTTACTGAGATTTATATCTCACCCCAGTGGGGGCTTAATTGTTTAGGTTCTAGGCAGAGGGAGCACGAGCTTGCCAAGGAGTGGCATTTGAAGCATTAGTTGGCCATTTGTCTTTTGAATGGATTTGCCCTTTTTAATATTGGGATTGTATTATTGATTGGTGAATATAATGAATTGGTCTTTTAGATAATGGGTTAAGGTAATTTGATGCATTTGTCTTGGGTCATCGGATGTGGTTGTATTTATTCTATATGTATGGAGAAGGCATCGCTTCCGCATGTGCGTTACTTCCAGCGCATATGATATTGGCCGTTGGATCCTGGAGTAAAATGTCAAAGGAACGGCTGGGCAGGATGTTCGCGCGCTCGCCGGATTCGGGGCATGACATCCCTATTCGATTTGGTATCAAAACAAGGTCAGCTCGATCCAATGAGATTGAGATTTGGAGTGATAAGGAGCGATGACTTGAGGACAGTTGGATATTGAGGTCTATAGGACTAGGTATGGATTGTTGAGTCTCAAGGATGGTAGGCTTGAACTTGTGTGCATTTTAATGGTCCTAGAGTTGACTTTGATGGATAATCTTGAGTTAGGTGGTGATTAAAGTTCAAGTGGAAGCAAGCTGGGATTCGAGAGTCATGAGTATGGATTTTGAGGTAGTAATTGTGCTTAAGGATAATAGAGAATTGCTTATGAATGAAGGGCCAATTGAAGTGTATGATTGCAATCTTAATTTGTCTATAACCCAAATTGAGGAGTATGAATTATAAAGAGACGACTGATATTAGTGGATTCAGGCTTGAATTGCATGATATTTTGGTGGTTTAGCTGTCAATAGGAGTTAAGATGAATACGAGGAGTACCTGAATCGAAGATCAGTTGTGATCGGATGCATAAGGATGTGATTTGAATGTTGACTGGACTTGAGAAGCATAATGGAATATGGACAATTGATCTGTGAGATATGACGGTCATGTTGTGCTTATGTTTATGGCCTTAAAACGAAAGTCGATGAGGGTGCATGCAATGACTTGTTGCTGTTGGACTTAATAAACCGTTACTTGGCATGGGACAAGTTGATAGGATACCTATAAAGTGTGATGAAACATGGTATGAGACATGTGGAACGGGGCTTTCTCCGTAGATGTATGGCTTGGGACAACTTGCATCGGCCAAGTTTGATGAGGGCGGGGAGTGATGTTGGGACAGAGAGGTCCCAACAAAGAGCGACTCCTAGCAGACTTCTAAGATGGCAAGAGGCAGGAATAACCCAAGTCATAACTTGAAAGGGGAAGCTTAGGTATCAGGTTGAGTCCAATTGTGAATAAGAGATGTATGGCACTGGATTGATTCTCATCGATAATGATTGAAAGTGGCATGACCGGGGTAATGGTGCCTATGAGTGGCATGTTTAAAAGCTTTATGCTTGACAGTGGATGCCCTTGGAAAAAGAAAAGTGATGGTTGTGATGAGCCTGATAGGCATGTTTGACGATTAGCCTCATGTGTTTGACTTGGCCAAGATATAACTGAGAGGTTAGATGACCCATGGGGTTTATACCCGTTGAGCTGAGGCATGCTGGGAATGAGATAGTCTGTTGTGACTATGCTAGAGTGGTGGATGCCTCTAGGCCTAAAATATGAGCCTTGATTCAATGAATCGCGGTCTGGAGCGCTTGATTGGTAGATGCCTAGTGGAGAGGATGGCCTTGTAGTGACCGTTAGATGAGGAGTTGCCTTGTTGAAACTGGCTTGAGGAATGATTGCTGACCAAGGGTGATTTGAGATCTTTGAATACTTGGCTAATAGTGGAGAATTTTCTATGTGTCATCAGAGAGTTGTTTTGGAACCACTGATGGTCGATAGCGATGAATGATGACATGAGCAGCTTGAGACAGCCGGATTGAGTAAATGACTTAAGTCTTGGATTCCTAGAGGGAATCATAGTGGTGCAAGTGACAGGAGAATCTAATAAGATTGAAGGACCAAAGTATGGTCGCTAGAGTAGCACTTGGCTTATGTATATGAGATACGAAAAGATCCAAGAACTAAGATGGATTATGAGAATTGAGTAAAGACGAGTAACTAGAAAACCAATAGAGCGATTAACTCGAGTTTGTGAACCACATGAGACCCAAGAATTGAATGGGTCGTGAGAACTTTAAATGGAAACTAGGAAATTTGCTGATTAAGCAACCTTGTGGAGGAGCTGTTAAGATTCTCTAAGTCACCGTGGTGATAAAGGCTAGTATTGATGAGTTAAAGTGATGGGAGTCACGAAAAAGATGACTCTGAGATTGAATGCGTGGGAAGAACCAAGAGAGCTTGGAAAAGCTTGTGAAGCTACGTATAAGAATGAGATTGATTGAGTTTGATGGAAGGAAGAAAGTTGAAATTACCTTCTCTGGATTGAGGATCTTGATAAGGAAAACCTTGGATGTTTGAGTACACTAAAAAAAGAAAGTGACCCTGGTAGTACTAGCCTAAGAGGCTATAGTGGATTGGTGAAAGGTCATTAAGGGTAAGATTTCCTTGAAGGCGTGAGATCTGCCTAGACTACTTCTGTTGAGTTTGTCGTATGAAGTATCATCCTGAGATTGCTTGAAAGCAAGAGTTGTTTGGATCCTAATACTATTGCAAAGATCATGGGATGATCGGTCAGTATGAGACAGAGTTCTCAAGATCGCCTAGATATATGGCAAGGGTGGTTAAGGACCCTCGAATAAGACAAGTAGATCCCTGAATGGATTGGAATGTGAAAGCCTTGTAGCTAGAGGTTATTCCTGACTCTGAGGAATGTTAATGAAATCTAGTAAGAGAAGTGAATGATCGGAAGGCATGTGAGTAGTAAGTCTTTTCTGTTGTGAATGAGGTCGAAGAAGAATCGGCATGCTAAATTGCCTGAAGTTATTGATTTCCTGAAATCGTTTGATTGAAGTGGAATCATGAGAGATGAAATCATGAGTTGCTATTCCCTAAAGAATAGGGCATTGTCCTTAAAGGACTATTGGATGATGAATTGGTCATAGACGAAAGGACAAGTGAACTGACTTAATAGTCTTGACTGGTTATAATTCTAGTGAATGATTTAGTAAGTGAAAGGAATGCTTGAAGAACATTTGCAAAGTGATTTAAGGTAATCGAATTGACTATTTGACAAGTGAACTGGTGAGGATCTAAGGATGAACAAACATTGTCACTGGAGGTAACTGAGTTATGGGAAAGAGAATGTGAAAGCATGGTAGCAATTGAATCGTGGAGTAAAGGTGTCGCCGTTGGCACAGGCTCCAAGGTTACCGTCCTATGGAATGGAAAGGACAAAGTGAATTTGAAGTAAGAAAATGTTACAGAGTTGTGTAGTTTCTTCCTTAGGGTAAGAGACCCTTTTGTAAAAGGAAGGAAAGCTCTAAATTGTCTTTGTATGATGATCGAGCGTCTGTATCAAGAAAGAGGACGCAGGACTTGAATGATTCTTGGAAGTGAAATCGGAGAGACAGTCTTGAAGACAATGTTGAATTCTAGGATGATGTCGACGTTCAATGGAACAAACAGAATTAGACAAGGTCGCCTTAGTGACTATGGAACTCAGAGGCTAACACTAATGCTTCTCGAGGAGAAGAGTGACAAGGATAAACGAAATGTCGTGTGGTCCTAAAGGAGACCCATGACGACAGAGAGCCAAGGTCTGAGCTCTCAAGTGAAAAGTATGAGAAATAGTAGAAAGAAGTTTATATCAGTTGAATTGAGTATCCAAGGAATGATTGAGTGAATTGTTACCGTCTTGAGCAACGATAATTGGACTCATTTAATGAGTCATAAGAAACATGAATGGCCTTCGAAAGTATCCTATGGAATTTAAGGAGACGCTCAATATACGATGAATGTCAAGAGTGCAAGTTGTGAACCTGATGAAGTAGGATTCATGCATTGGAATAAGTGATAAATCCTTTGAGAATTGGAATCAGTAACAAATCGACTAGGGTCGATGTAAGTTATGAAAAGTGCAAGCTTCCTAGGATTGATGAGTGGCAATAGACGGGCCATTGAAAGATTCCCCACAAGAGCTGTTCCAAGGGTAAAATGGATTAAGGACGAGATATGACATGAATGGGTGTATGAACGTGAAAAGAGTTTTCAAGTACTCGAGTTAAGCTGACGGCTATGCGGTTAATGCCATATCGTGTCAAAAACTGAAACGCTTATGAAGGTCGTAATGATACGACGCAGGATGGAACTTGAGGCATGACAAGGCGATTTGAATTGGATGCAGCTTGTACGTCATGACAATAATGCCATATGAATTGGCATGCTTAGAGCATGATTGAAATTGGTTTGCGAATATTCTCTCAACAAGGTTTGGAAAAATCTTACTTGGGTGGAAGAAGATTTCAAATTTATATCTGCTCCAAAGAAATCGAGTAGAGGTTTTCTGAGAGGAATTGAATGAGAGGCAACGCCAAAGGATGAAATTGCTTGTGGATATATGAGCGTTGTTTATGCAAGGAAAGACCTCGAGGTATGCGAACTACAAGAGGTTGAAAGTAGGAACTGCCTAAAGGGAATTAAAAACGAAGCATGTATGACGAAGAGATCACCCAAGTGTTGTTATAGCGACATTCGTATCGCTAAGGAAGAGTGAATTGTTTAACGGATGTTTACAATTGAGAGTTGAGCATTGAGTAATGGGCAATGGAGGAACAGATCATCCCTCAAAAAATGAAAGATTCAACTCCTAAATTGGAAGTTCGCTAATGGACTAAGGTGATGGCTACTGGAAACACCTAGCCTGATGGCCAGAAGGAAATTGAGGTGTTACCATGATTAAACACCGATACTGGATGGGTTATAGGAATGGATGGAACCCTTGAGGCCTATGGACGGAAGTACGAGTTCAGTATTGAAGGGAAATTTAGGGAGATGACCTCATTGAGATTCAAAGAAGAATTATGTTGTTTCTGAGGATGGCACAAAGATGTGCCAAGATGCACATATATATATTGGTGATAAGGTTGAAAGTTAAAGTTTGTCTATCATGCAGTTAAGCACTAGACGTGTCAATGAGAGTTGAAGGATCACCTTGATCCAAGGTAATTGACGGATGGAGTCGAGAATGGGTTGCTATGGAAGTAACCATGTCGCTGTTTAAGGAGTCGAGAGGGCCATAACTCGATTTGATTGATGAAGGACAAATTGATAAAGCCTTTGAATCTCTGTGGGCATGAAAGGAAGCTTGAAAGGAATAATACGCCGAATGGTATGGATATTAAAGAGCGCATTCTAGCGAGGGCGTAGTAATAATGGTTATGGACCAATGAAAGAGACAAGGTGAACGCTCAAGGAAGAGCTGCTGGCAAGTGATATGAATGCCAAAAGAGAATGGAGAGAAGCCCATTGGATTGAGGGCTAAAGTAGGCAAGTCCTAGAGGAGGATAGTTTGAGATGGAAAAGACGAGCAAGATAGTCAGGCCATGGAAAGGATTATCCGGAAAAGTGAGGGTGCGATGAAATGCCTATACCCCCAAAGGATCGGATGGATTGGAAGGTTGCAAATTTCGAGGATGAAATTTCTTTAAGGGGGGAAGAGTTGTAACATTCTGATTTCCAGTCGATTTCAGGCTCAGTAATGAGAAGTGTGTATCTATAGATGTATTTCAGTCGTATTCCGCTCGAACATGATCAATTCGAGTAGACTGACCAAAGGGGAAAGGCTAACGCGAGATGAGGTACATGGACCTAGGGAACTCGGATAGGAAATGGTGCTTTGGCCACAAGGATTGTCGAGGGAACTAGTGATAGACCCTCACAATTACATTACAACCAAAGTCGCCACGAATTGACGAGCCCTAAATGTAATGTGAATTACGGGGTCGATACGCGTAATGTCTGCAAAAGCCGTCCGTCGGTTCGGGATAGGCTGGAATCACGTCTGATAGAGAAAACTATCAGAAACGAACCTTGAAAGATTAAAAATGGAAAATCAAGAATTCCAACGTTATTCGGAATGGTCGTGGCCCTATTGAAAATTTCCGGAACGAGAAAAACGACGTTCTGAACGTCAGGTGTAAAATAACCGTTTTGCACCTCAAGCTTAGAACTTTGCTCAAGCAAATGAAGAAGGGCAATTTAGACATTTATCCTCTCATAAGCTGCCGAAAATCAAGAGACAATGAGAGCCATTAGATCTTCTTTATTAAAGGCAAAGACAAGTGTTACAAGATCAAGGGTGGTAGTCAAATTCAACTTTTGCCACCTACCATTCAAATTTCATTGACCAAGATTTGATAAAGCTCTCTCTCTCTCTCTCTCTTTCTCTCTCTCTCTCTTCACCTTACTTCATTCGGCCATAGCCCCAAGAACAACCGATAGCCACTTCATCTTCTTCCTTCTTCATCCTGCACCGGTGACAGATTCTGGAGCCCCTGTTGGGTGCCCACACCAGCCATCTCCGGCCATTTTTTGACCACCAGCTGATCACACCAACAAATATCTATGTATTGCCGACGTCCTCGAAGTGGAATCGGGTCATTTGGAGCACCGATGAGTCCGGAGCAAGAATTCTTCCGAGAGTCGACGGAAACTGACTTAATCTGAGGTAGGTCCAATTTCTGACCTGTTTAGTGGCCGAAATCTTGGATTTTGGAGCTCAAATTTTGTGAAGACTTAGTAGACTTATAGATGAATTCGTGGTAAAAAGTTGAGATGGATTTGATTAAAGTTTTGACCACGAACCGGCCTTGTGAATGTTGCCCAGAAAACTGTCGGATTCTGTGTTTGGAGAACCAACGACGCTTGTTGAGTTTCCGGCAACCAACCTACTTCAAATCTTTGGTGACCTTTTGGATCCTTAAATAAACATTTTAAGATGCTGGATGATGATTGAATGTTGGATTTGGAGTTGAATTTAGGGCTGGTTGTACTTCGATTGCACAGAACTGAGAAGAACCGGTTCGATTTTGTGCAAAATCGAATCTGTGGGGCTGATAATTGTTGGATTATAAGTCTCAAATTGATGATTGAGGCATGTTATGATGATGAGGAATATGCTATGGAGACTTGGGGTTCATGGATGGTTGAATTGGATTGGAAATTGACGTAATTGGTTGGATTTTGTTAGGTTGCGCATTGAGTTTGGTATTGGACATTGAGGGCCGAAATTTTGAAGGCTCGAGAGGAGTAAATTGTGATGTTGAAATCAAGGTAAGGGGATTCCTAACCCTATGTTAAGACGATTGGACTCGATTGGGTGAGTCGAGTGACCAAATGAATGATTAGTGAGAGATGTCAAGAAGATTGTGTTTGGAATGCCCTAGAATCGTATAGGGGTTTACTTGTGCCGTTGTTTATGCTTGAATTATCTGCCATGTTTAAGAATTATTTGATTATCTGGTATGCCATGAAGTTTCCAATTGTGCATGAGATGCATTGGTTGTTTATCTGAGGAATGGATTGAAAATCATAGCCTGACTATAATATGGCGAGGCCCGGAGGCGTATAAGACGCGGAGCGGAAAAGGTATACCCTGATGCGATGAGATCGCGTGGTGGAATTGGTAATGTGTGGCGCCCTGATGCGACAAGATCGCGGGATTGAGTTAGCCACGATCCTAATGTGAATTATTCACGGGACAAAGATATGAAAATACCCTGATGCGACAAGATCGCTACGTGAAGTTGAAATAGAGTGGCGCCCCAATGCGACAAGATCGCGGGGTAGAATTAGTCACGGTCTTGATGCGAACTATTCGAGGGACGAAGGTATGAGAATACCCTGATGCGATAAGATCGCGGGGTGGAATTGATATTAGGTGGCACCCTGATATGATAAAATCATGGGGTTGAGAAGGCCATGGTCTTGATGCGAACCATTCGCGGGATGGAGAGGCCTTGAGGCGTATGGGACGCGGGGCAGGAGATACATACCCTGATGTTACGAGATCGCGGGGGTGGAGTTGACGTTATGTGGCGCTATGATGGGACGAGATCGCAGGGTTGAGATAGCCACGGTCCTTATGCGAACTATTCGCGGGACGAAAGTGTGAAAATGCCCTAATGCGACGAGATCGTGGGGTGGTGTTGATGTTACGTAGCGCCCTGATACGACGAGATCGCGAGTTTGCGATAGCCACAGTCCTGATGTTTCTGTTTGTGGGACGAAGTATGAGATATTGATATTGGCCGGGAGATTTGTCGGAACCTGATGCGTTTACGTGGGTTGCCGACGACGGTCTGAGGCAATTACGCGGACCGAGCCTGAGGCGACATGATTGCGGGCTGGAAACTGATAATGAGGCAGGATGGACATGATGGTTGTGGTGAGGTAGCAAGGCGAGTCGTGTGTGAACTTCTGACTGTATTATGAGACCATAGTAGCCTGACTGTCACCTGTGTTTAATTATCTAAGTTTGAAGTGATTGATTTGTCTCGAGTTGAATTATTGGAGATATGACTGCCTGAGCGAACGGTCGGCCTAACCTAGCGTTAGGACCCACCTTACTGAGATTTATATCTCACCCCAGTGAGGGCTTAATTTTTCAGGTTCCAGGCAGAAGGAGCACGAGCTTGCCAAGGATTGGCATTTGAAGCGTTAGCTGGCCTTTTGTCTTTTGAATGGATTTGCCCTTTTTAATATTGGGATTGTATTATTGATTGTTGAATATAATGAATTGGTCTTTTAGATAATGGGTTAAGGTAATTTGATGCATCTGTCCTGAGTCATCGGATGTGGTTGTATTTATTCTATATGTATGGAGAAGGCATCGCTTTTGTATGTACATTACTTCCAGCGCATATAATATTGGCTGTTGGATCCTGGAGTAAAATGTTAAATGAACGGCTGGGCGGGATGTTCGAGCGCTCGCCGGGTTCGAGACGTGACAGAAGCTTGGAAAAACAACAGACAAAATCGTTTCCTATCAAATATATAAAAAGAAGGGACATGTTGCTTTTGATTGGTTTAATCGATTTAATCAATCTTTCCTCCCATCAGATGTGCCAAAGGCATTTGCTGCACTTATTGTTCAAGATAGCCATGATTCAAAATGGTTCTTGAAAATCGAATCTTCAAATCACATGATCGAAGATGAAGGTAACCTTTTCAACTTACGATCTGTTGAAACAAATGCGGAAAAACAAACACAGAACTCAAGGATTTACATGGTTCGATCAAGGTTATCTATGTCCACGGGCGAACAAAAAAATAAGATTCCACTATAATAAAAGAGAGTACAGATTTCAGAAGTCGGTTTTCGCAACTCTACGAAAGCACACGACTCATAAAACTCTCATGTAACGAAAATCTTTCGTACTACAGAATAAACCCTAGCCGCAACATAAAAACAAGGCCTATCTGCCCAACTCTCCGCGTGACGAACCAAATCTCAACTTTATCTTCACTTTTGGGCCGCACAAAAATTATGTCGGGTCTGGTGATAAACCAAATCGAGTGCATAAAATTCAAGACATATTTAACAAATCTCCACATTGGCTTGAATTTAAAGAAAAAAACAGTCAAGAAGCTAAACACATTCTCCCAGCATCCCTAAGCCTACGTGAGCTAACTCGATGTAAGAAACAAGGGATGCAACGAAAGAACATATCCACTTCATCAAAAGAATGTAGAACTTTCATTCACTTCGCTACCAGGCCCCACAAGAGGCAAAGCTCAACCAAGCATGCCAATCAAGTTCAAGCAATGCTTAAACTTGTTGGCGGGGACTGACTTTGTCAGCATATCATCAGGATTGCCAATAGTGTCAATTTTCTTTACCAACATATTTCTCTCAGTAAATGACTCTCGAATAAAGTGGTACCTCATATTGATGTGCTTAGTTCTCTCATGATATGCTTGATTTTTAATCAAGTACATAGCACTTTGATTGTCACAAAAGACAACTAAATTGTCTTCCTGCTGGAGCCCAAGTTTCTGTACAAGATTCCTTAACCAAATAACTTCTTTCATTGCTTCTGCTGCTGCCATATACTCTGCCTCTGTGATAGACAAAGCAACTATCGACCGTAAGGTTCACCTTCAACTAATAGCAAAGCCAGATAGAGCGAAAATATAACTAGTTAAAGATTTTCTCTTATCGAGATCACCTGCATAATCGGAATCCACAAATCCCACGACTGAGGTATCGTTGGAACTGTTTCTATCAAACACTAGGCCCAATTTTGCAGAGCCTTTAAGATACCTAAATATCAATTTCACCGCCTACCAACGAACCTTTCCAGGGTGTGCCATATATATACTAACCACACTAATTGCATGCTCAATGTCGGGACGAGCGCATATCATGGCATACGTCATGCTACCAACTGCATTGGAGTAAGGGACATGAGACATCGCAGTCTCCTCGACCTTTGATTGAGGTGAATGTATAGCTGATAGTCTAAAATGGGATGCTAATGGTGTGTTGACATGTTTAGCGTTTTGCATGACAAACTTCTCAAGTACCTTCTCAATATAACTTCTCTACGAGAGATATAACTTCCCCGCTTTCCTGTCCCTCTGAATCTCCATTCCTAAGATCTTCTTGGCAAGACCCAGATCTTTCATTTCGAACTTCTCATTAAGACATTTTTCAAGATCAACACATCTAACATGTTCTTTGCAGCAATGAGCATGTCATCTACATATAGAGAAGATAGATAAAGGATCCATCTAAACCCTTCCTGAAGTAGACACAACTATCATAGCTGCTTCTATGATAACTACTCCCTATCATAAAGCTGTCGAATCTTTTATACCATTGTCTTGGAGATTGTTTCAAACCATACAATGATTTCTTCAATCTACAGACATGATCTTCCTTGCCTTCTACATAATGGCCCTCTGGCTGGGCCATATAAATAGTTTCCTCAAGCTCACCATGCAAAAAAGCAGTCTTCACATCAAGTTGCTCAAGCTCTGAGTCAAATTGAGCAACTATAACCAGCAACATACGAATGGAAGTGTGTTTTAGTACAGGAGAGAACACTTCATCATAATCAATTCCCTCCTTCTGATTGTAGCCTTTAACTATAAGTCGTGCCTTGCATCTAGCATTTTCAAAACCTGGAATGCCTTTCTTTTTCTTGAAGACCCATTTACACCCAATGGCTCTTTTTCCCTTAGGCAACGACATCAAATCCCAAGTCCGGTTCTTGTGGAGTGATTCTAGTTCTTCAACCATAGCAACAACCCATTTCTTTGATTCTGTGCAAGTAATAGCTTCAGTATAGGTAGAAGGTTCCTGAATACCCATATCTTCTTTAGTCGAAAGAGCATAAGCCACCATATTAGAGAGCCCATATTTTTTAGGGGGCCGAGTCTCCCTCCTTTCTCCGCCATTAGCAATAAAGTATGCCTGCTCTACCTCGTCTAAAGCTTCCTCATCTGAACTTGAATCAATAGTAATAATTTGCTCGCTCAAATCATTCTGAGAGGTCTTTTCTCGGAGTTCCACCTGAACCTCCACCTCATTCATATCACCCTCATGTTTTCCTGCAGACTTATCAACAACATTCCTTTGATCAAGGATAAGCATTTCATTAAAAGTAACATCCCTACTAATAATGAACTTAGGTGAGTTAAGTTCCTGGCACCACAAACGGTAACCTTTCACCCCATCAACATACCCAACAAAGATACATTTCTTTGCTCTAAGTTCTAACTTATCATCTTTAACATGATAATACGCACGGTATCCAAAAACCTTTAGATTAGAATAATCGCAAGACTGACCTGACCACATCTCAAAAGGAGTCTTGCATTTTATTGCTGTTGAAGGAGAGCAATTAACCAGAAAACAAGCCGTATTAATTGCTTCAGCCTAAAAAACCTTTTCCATGCTAGCATTAGAGAGCATTCATATTGCTCTCTCTAATAGAGTTTTGTTCATCCGTTTTGCACTCCATTTTGCTGTGGAGCGTGCTTAACTATACGGTGTCGAACAATACCTGTATCTGCACAAAATTCATTGAAATCGCCACCATAGAACTCAAGACCATTATCGGTCCTAAGACGTTTGATCTTCTTCCCTGTATGATTCTCAACAAGGGCTTTCCACTTCTTAAAGGTTTCAAACACATCACTTTTTCTTTTCAGAAAAGTAACCCAAACCTTCTTGGAATAATCGTCAATAAACGTGACAAAGTAAAGAGCACCGCCCGTAGATAGAACCTGTGTTGGTCCCCATAAATCGAAATGAATGTAGTTGAGCGTGCCCTTCGTTGAATGCGTGCTCGTACTGAATCTGACTCACACTGCTTGCCAAGTACACAGTGTCATAGAAATCTAGTGAGGTCGTCTACTCACCACAAAGTAAATCACGTTTACTCAAAACTGTCATCCCACACTCACTCATGTGTCCCAAACGCATATGCCACTATCATTATCAGAAACGGAATTGGATGTGATAACTGTGCTACCCTGCAAATGATACAAGTGATTCACCTTGTTTCCTTTCATCACAACTAGATTGCCTTTGGAGACTTTGAGAACTCCACCTCCACCTGAGTATACACACCCAATGGAATCCAAACTACTCAATGAGAAAAGCTTTCTCTTTAAGTTTGGTATATGCCTTACTTCAGTCAAGGTTCTCACTACTTTGTCGTGGCACTTAATCTGAACAGTACCAATTCCACAACTTGACACACAACATCATTTCCCATCAAGACTGATCCACCATTCATTGGCTCATATGTGGTGAACCATTCCCTATTCGGGCACATGTGATATGATGCTCCCGAGTCCATTATCCAAACATCGTTAGAGAAAGCAAAGCATGTCGTAAGAACATTGTCTGACGCATTAGACTCAATTTTGGTAGCAAAATTCACCGCATCTTATCGTTGATCATGCTGCTTCTCCTTTCTCTTGAGCAAAGGACAATCTGATTTGTAATGTCCTCTCTTGTGACAATAGTAGCACTCGACGCTTATCTTATCTCCAAGTGGCCTAGGTTTTGAACGACCTACAAATTTCCCTCAGAAAACTTTATCCTTGCTCTTGGCCCTGCCTCTCATAAGCAAACCATCTGCTCTGTCTCCACTGGTATTCCCATTCAATTTTGTTCTCAGTTTTGCAGAATTCAACGATGTCTTTACATCCTCCAAAGTTATGGAATCACATCCATAAAGCATCGAGTTCACGAAATTCTCGTATGAGGTAGGCAGTGAACATAACACGAGCAAAGCTTGATCTTCATCCTTGAGTTTAATATTTAGTTTTTTCATATCCATAACAATTTTAATAAACTCATTCAAGTGTTCCTGAATAGGAGTACCTTCACGCATCTTTAGAGTATAAAGACGCTGCTTCAAATAAAGTCTCGATGTCAAAGATTTCTTCATGTAGAGACTTTCCAGTTTCTTCCAGAGACTAGCCGTTGTTTCCTCATCGGTGACTTCTCGCAAAACATTGTCATCTAGAGACAACTGGATTGCGTTATACGCCTTCTCATCAATCTCTTCATTCTCAGCCGTGGTCATGTCATCTGAATAATTTCCATCTTGTGCCCTAACAGTACCTTCTTTCTTCAATAAAGTCTTCATCTTTATTCTCCATAATCCGAAGTTGCTCTATCCGTCAAAAGATGAGATCTGAAACTTCAAAGATGTCATCTCAAAGAATCCTAGAAATGAACTTGGCTTTGATACCAGTTTGTTGAAACAAATGCAGAAAAATAAACACAGAACACAAGGATTTATGTGGTTCGATCAAGGTGATCTACATCCACAGGCGAGGCAAAAAACAAGATTCCACTATAATCAAAGAGAGTACGGATTTCAAAAGTCGATTTTCGCGACTCTACAAAAGCACACGGCTCACAAAACTCTCATGTAACGAAAATCTTTCGTACTACAGAATAAACCCTAGCCGCAACATAAAAACAAGGCCTATCGGCCCAACTCTTCGTGTCACAAACCAAATCTCAACTTTTTCTCCACTTTTGGGATGCACAAAAATTATGTCAGGTTGGGTGATAAACCAAACCGAGTGTATAAAATTCAAGACATATTTAACACGATCATATATGGAAAAAATGTAGTGTTATGATTAGAAATGGTGATTCACTTGAAATTTCTCATATGTGATGCTCAAATCAATGTGGGCCAAGAGAGCGTAAAATATGTTCTACTTGTTCCTCATATGAAAAAGAATTTATTATCGGTGAGCAATTTACAACTTACTATCCTCTAAATTTTGAGTTCTCTGCCATTGGTTTTGTGATAAAGGATTGGAGAACGAGGAAGGTTCTAATAATTGGAAATCAAAAAGGTGATCTATATGCTTTAAAGGCGCCAAAAGAAGCACTATTTTCAAATCGGTTCAGTAATGCTTATGAAAGTACTTTGCATCAAAAGTTGGGATATCCACAGCCAACAACAATCCATCATCTGCAACTGTTATTGCTTGGATTGCTTGGAATCTATTACCATATGTAGTTATTGTCAAATGGTGTGAGCATCTAAACTTCCTTTTTTGTCTTTCAAACCTTTCTAAAATATACATTGTGATTTGTGGGGAAAGGCTATGATAATGTCATTTCAAACCTTTCAGTATTTTGTTTGCTTTGTAGATGATCATATGCGATATACTTGGTTGTTTTCATCATGGCAAAAATCAGATTTTTATGCACGTTTTCTCAATTTCAAGAAATATTTGGAAAGATAATTTGGAGAGTATATTAAAATCTTTCAATCTGATGAACGGAAGTTCTTGATTCAAAAGAATGGGATTGTTAATCAAGTATCTTGCCCAAATACTCCGGAATAGAATGGAGTTGCCAAGTGAAAACATAGGCGCATATACGAAATTGGCTTGATGATGCTTCATTGAAATGGAATTTCTAAAAGTACGAAAGCTTTCAAACAATAGTTTTTCTATTGAATCGGCTTCCTACAAGGGTTAAGCATGAAAACACCATATGAATTCTTATTTGGCATAAATCATATTATAATTTTTTGCGAGTTTTTGGTTGTAGTTGTTTTCCTTATCTTAGGGACTACACCAAGAGTAAGCTAAATCCCCAGTCATTACCATTCGTATTTCTCGGCTACTGTCATTGCCATGAGGGATATTGATGTCTCTATCTTCCGACTGGTCGAATTAATATATCGCAAGCACATCATCTTTGATAAGATCGCATTTCCTTATCTTGTATCCAGCTCATTTTTTCGGGATCATAGTGATAAAGTGGATATATCAGAATTTATAAGCTGGCCAAAATGAAGATACTTCAGCATCTGACTCAGAATTTTCACCTTTTTATTTTGTAACAAGGTGTGTTCTCTGCTAACCCATGTCAACCGTGTGATGACTTATTGAATTCATTACTTACGATAATTCTCCTGAAGACAACGTTGATGCAGGTGAATCAAAGTCATGTTGAAATTGGTGACTCATCTGATGCTCCGCTTGGTTCTCCATGCAATTTGACAAATGAAGATTCCTCTTTGGATGTTCTTCATGATTCTTCAGTAGCACGTTCAACCACTCAAAATTATTCAATGACAACTCAAGCATGTGCTGATATTGCGAAGTCTAATCCAAAATACGTCAATTTTCATATGATGGACTCGATACTGACGGAACAGAACAATGCACGCTCTGCTTTAAAGCTTCCGGGGTGGTCGGAGGCAATAAAAGAGGAAATCGAGGCCTTTACATCGGAATAAAACCTGGACTCTTGTTCCACGTTCTTCTAATACTAACGTTGTGGGATGTAGAAGGGTTTTTAAGTCCAAGTTAAAGGCCGACGATACATTAGAAAAATTATTGATCGCCAAGGGATATACTCAAGTAGAAGAAGTAGATTTCCTTGAGACATTCTCGCCAGTTGTTCGACCTGGAAGCATAAGAACGGTCCTCACCCTTGCTATCGTTAAAGGTTGGCCTATCAAACAATTAGATGTTAAAAATGCATTCTTACATGAATTTTTATCGCAACCTGTTATGGAGCATCCGCCCGATTTTGAGGATGAAAATCACCCGTTTTATGTTTGCAAATTAGAGAGAGCTTTTTATGGCCTCAAATAAGCACCAAGAGCATGGTTTGATCGCTTTAGCTTATTTCTCTTAGCATCCAGTTTCTTTTGCAGCATTTCGGATATTTCATTATTTTTAAAAAATCAAATCATGGCATTCCAACTCTATTTTTATATGTAGATGGGTTCATCTTAGGTTGAGTAGCGAATTTGCAGTGAAGGATATGGGACTGCTACACAATTGTTTAGGTTTGGAGATTAAGATATTCTCTGGTGGTCTTTATCTAGGCCAATAAATATACCTTAACAATTATTAAACATGAAAAATTGAGGTTTGTCGCGACCCTTGATTTTTTTTTTCTTGGTATTGAGGGTTAATGGGTCGTCCTGTCTAGTCGGACGCGGGCCTCTCCCAAGACCTGTTACCCAAATCGCAACGAAGATATACGTGGTCGACCTTCAATGTAGTCTAGTGACATGTGGTTGTTGACACCTAAATTTTGATTTTCATTTTTTAGTCATTTTCTGCATAAAAATTAGAACTAATTTTAGTTCTAAACAAAAATAAACTCAACATTCATTTTTTTATTTTTCGACAATCATGCTTTACATTTTAATTAATTTGGACCGTTGACGGGTGGACTTATTGAGTGCTTGGAGCTTAATTAAGTGGATTGGACTAAGCTCGTATAACAAAAATTCAGTTGAACCCATGATGGTCGGACAATAGCATATGAAAGTTACGAATCAGGGATACAACTTGAAATAAAACTGGAACAAAAAATCTTGACAATGCAGCTGCAAAAGGAAAGAGGAGGTCGGCCATCATCAGCAAAAGGGAAAGAATATCACATGAGATACGATGTTGCAGAAGGCTTTCTTCTAGATGAATTATAAGAAAGAGAGAAGGATGAATCCACGAAGGAAAAGATTTGGCTTGAATATTCTGCATGGAATAAAAAATTGATTTCTTTTCCTTATTACCTCACACTGTCATGCCTATAAAAAGATCATTCGTAGTACCGGGGGAGGGGAGGGGTCCAAAAAATTTTTGAGAACACAGAGAGGGGTCAGAATTCTTTAGGGCAGAAAATCGAGGGAGAACGAAAAAAATTCATAGAGTTTCTTGAGTTAGTGTCTTCCTCCTCGTGCAACGGAGCAAGTCTTCAACAACGACAACTCCTTGTGTCGGTTTACACTCTCCGACGATACTGCTCAGTCCCCTGGCGATCCATCCCAACCGCTCGACCTTCCTTGTATTCCCGCCGGTGCTGTCTACTGCCGTTTAGGCACCTATTGCTCGACGCCTCCTTCTCGGTTGCACACGTTGTCGGGATCAGCTTCGCTGTCCAGCGAGCTTTTCAATTGTCCAACAATCCACTCGAGCTTTTCAATTATCCATTATAGATCACGTGGAGTCTAGTGAGTAATTGGTAGTATCTATAAAGGATACAAACGAAGATAGAGCCAGACGAATTTTTCTTCAGAGGAAAAACTATTTTCTTTACTCCTACAAATCATTGGCTTTCTATTTATTCCCTGACCATTAAAAGACAAACAAATAACGTCACTTGCTATATGTTAGTGGGTTAAGGTTGCTTTTCTTTGCTAATTTCATTGACCATCATATCAAGGAGTTTGTTCAGAGCTTCGTGTGAAATACGAGATTGCTGTGAAGTCACCCCTGTTATTCAGCCGTGTGCCAACCATCACCCATCCTTTGCCAATCCAAGAGTTCGAGTTTGGTCATCAAGATTAGCGCAAAGCAAATTAGGAAATTCAATCTTGAAGAACAAGGTAAATTTCTTATTTGGAACCTTTAAATATTCACTTGTGTATTTGATTATTAGTATATTTTAGCATATCTTGACATATATTGTGTCAAAGTGGATTTTTTTTTTAAAGACAGGTTGTTTAGGAAAATTTTCTTTCCTAATCCGCAATTTGCCATACGATCGAGAATGTACATCTTTAAGATTATCGATGGAATACTCGATTAGGCAAGGATTTGGGTTCAATCGTTGATCGTAGGATTACGAATTAAAAATTGGCTCAAATATTCGCGAAATATTTTTAAACTTGATTGATATATCCACTTTCTTGATTGACGTTGATTGGCATATACACTTTCCTTGTTTGATTTGATTTGCTTGATTGATGTATTTTTTAGATTATATATGTCGCATGATATAATCCCAAAAATTCTAAAAAAAAGATTGCTTTCATTCATCTTCTATATTTGAAAATTGCACATCTTTGTGTATTAGGATAGAAATTGCATGTTTAGATAGAATTTTATGTTTAAAACAATATATCTTTAACATATTAGGGGTTAGATCAATTTGAACTCTAAAATATGCAAAATAAATATTGTTTTGACATAATTCTATTTTAGGAAATAAATTCATCCAAAAATTTTAAAAAAAATCATTTTTTGCCATGTCATCTATGCCACGTCATCTTTGCCACGTCATCCATGCCTCGCCATCCTTGCCACGTCATCCATGCCATGTCATTCGTCTTTGCCATGTCATGTTAAATTGCATTTTAGCTTCAATTGCAAATTAGAATTGCATGTCTTGATTTTAATTAATTTACGTGTCACGAAGTTAATTTAATTAAATTGTGATCTCATTTGTGCATTCATTTAATTTGCATGTCATCTAGCTTGGTCTTGCATTTAATCCATGTTATTGCATCCTAGAATAATTTCGTGCATTGCATATAGTATAATCTTTCATGCATTCATATAAAAATCGAAAATTAAAAAAAAAAAGAATAATTTTGTGTGGCGCATGCTCCATTGATTACATTGATTTATGGATGTTCAATTAATTGATTGTGCACTCGCATGATAACCTTTGTTAGTGACTTAGGTTAAAATCGATTAATGTTGCCTTCTCAAAAAAAAAATCATGAAATAAAATGGTATTGAAAGGACGTTAGAGTAGTCTAGCGTAATCAAGTCCCCAAACTCTTAATCTCTGGTTTGTAGAAGTAATTTAGTTCTCCCACTAATTTACTTAGGTTTCTAATCGACCTACCAAGAAATGATTAGTGGTGACTCCATTTTTAAAATCCTTGCATGTTATCAATTGAACCTTAAGTTGCGATTTGGTATGGACTTGGGAGAGTCCAAATTAGGTTAATTAAATAATTAACCTAATAATTCATTAACCTAGAAATTTATTTTTAGGTCGCGACAACTTGGCGACTCCGCTGGGGAATTTTGTTCTTAATTTAAAAATATATATATAAGAACCTTAGTGGACTTATGCCTTAAAATATTTCATGAGAAAAAAAAATCACAATTTTGTTTGGCAGCATGGATTCTAAGTAAGTCCTTGACCATATGTTAAATGGTTTTGCAGATGGGAGTTATATAGGGTGGAGTGTTTGGCTAACCCCTTGTTTGCATATTGATGTTTGGAATTGTTTGTTTAATTATGAACATTTTAAAGGGTGATTTCTTATTAAATGTTGTGCATGATTAATTGCATTAGCACTACACCACACATAACCCGTGGCAAGGCCTGGGCCATTAGTTTTAGGATGGTATCGAGATTGGATCCTAACATTCTTCATGAGATCACGTTTGAAAGTTAGTCCGAATTCGATTCCAACTCTCTCTTCAAAAATGAGTTTCAAAAGTTAGAACTCACGCTTGATAAGATTACCATGGCGGTGTTATAATTTTTAACTCGAGAAGACGACGTTGAAATGACCCAGCTAATCTTGGTTACGTCATAAGATTACGACTAATCTTGATTATGTGCGCGATATTGTTGCCTTGTCGCAAGTCTTTCACTTCAATTGGTCAGCCTCTAGAATAGTTAGAATAAGTTTAACTCACGAATCATGTGCATGTCCACATGATTATTTATTTTCCTATCCTACGGTAAACTATGCTCCTGAACTTTATCTTTCTTTTAATTATTTTTGGGCCGATCCATGATATTTAGGTTTGTGACACCGGTCTATAGACAATGGGGGGCATTCAGATCTCTATTTCATGTACATTTCGAAGGCTGAATTGAAGCAGATGTGGGGCCGTTTGAGCATCGATGCGTGGAATTACGTCCTTAGCCGTATAGGCAATATGTTGCCTCTTTTGGACATTGGATTACAGACTGGGTTTATGCAAGCACTTGCGCATTTCTAGTGCCCGGATACCGCTACCTTTATTCTAGGTAAGCATGAGCTCACTTCGACTTTGGAAGAATATAGTTTTGCCATTAGAAAACCTTTGAACATCGACTTAATTCATCCTTGTTTGAGATTTGATCCTGTTGTCTTACTTGCTGAATTTCTGAAAGTTAGTGAAAATGTGATGATGAAAATTTTGAAGGAAAAATGTCAAATGTGCCCTTTTTCATTTCTCGTTGAGCATTTTTATGAAAGCAATTCATATTTGCAAAGTAGGATTTTCATTCTAACTTTCTTAGGGCTTGTTATTTTCTCACTTCAAAAGAATTTTATTAGTCCATCCTTGGCTTGGATAGCTAGTCAAGTTTGTAGTGAAATGAATTTCATTAATGCTATATTAGCCGAAACATTCATATCCTTGACTCGTTTTAAAAAGGATGAAGATAAGACAATTCATGCTTCGACTGGACTTTTTATAAATGTGGTTTTTCTCTCATTATGCTAAGATTGGTTCCAAAATGACTATACCTCAAATAGGCCAAGACGAAAACCCGATTGCAAAATTTCAAGAACTTCAAAAAGATATTAAGGGTTTGTCTTATTCTGAATGGATCGATTTACTAAAAGATTCGATTCCTAAGGTTTTCCTATGGCAAGCTATATGGTTCCAAATCTCTGAGGCTCGTTTGTGTCAAGGTAAGCGAGAGCCCATATCTTTACTGGGCATTACAAGCGTGACGAGATATCATCCTCTCCGGGTGGTACGTCGATATGGAGTTTTGCAGGATATTCCCCTACCATTAGGGCTCGATGCCTTCCAAATCCAATTTATTGCGATCAAAAGCTATGCAACCGAGCTCAAGCATCTGGATCAAGTTTGGCTCAAGTCCAAGACTCATTCGGTTTTGTTGCCAGAGACGGAACTTGCAGAAAAGGAGAAGCTTTATCATGCTAAGGCCCAATATATTCAATGCCATTTCATACCAGCCCATCTACTCCCGAAGTTTCCATTGATAACCGTGAAGCCTACTTGTCAAGCAGAGATCGAAGCCTACGAGAAGAAGGCCCAAAAGGCTAAGAAGCATATGGAAATCTTGGTTAAGGAAAATACACAACTTCGAAAGGAATTGGAGGCCCGTTTGTCTATAGATCGTAACCCCACTAAGAAAAGAAAAATAACTTGGTTACCATGTTTTAGAGTCATTTGCTTTCATGTTGTCTTCCCTTGGAATTATATTCTGAATATTACTATTTCTGGGCAAACTCTTTGCATTGTTTGATTTTTTAGAATGTCTTATGACCATTTTCGAACTATAACGTCTAAATGGAAAATGTTCATAACATCTCTCTAAAAAATTTTGAGAATAATTCATGCCATTTTCCATTTATTGGCGAATTTTTATTGAAGATAATGTAAGCTGGAATTTCGGCAGTTTTCTGGTGCTCATTTTGTTTAACGGATTACAATTTTCAAATGACCTTATTTGCTCAATTATGAAAAATGAAAGTTGTAGGTTGTTGTCTAAACTAGTAATCTGTAAAGTTCCAGACCTTAATTCTCACTTTAAAGGGGTCTTTCATTCATTTAATAAAAACCGGACAGAATAGTTTTATGGGCAAAATTTTTCCAAAGAAGTATTAAACTGTACTGATCGGTTCACTTCTAACCTTAAATCCGAACACAAAAGTCATTCATTATTGTGTCCCATATCAACTCGTAAAATTTGGAAATTTTTTGATTAACGTGTGAATTATAACGAATTTTATCATAAAGGTCGACGAAACTGAAAAATTGCATGATTTAGTTCTCCGCTAATATTTGTCTTGTTCGTCAAGTCTAGAAGGTTGTCATGGACCGGCTCACTATCCTCACTCATTTTACTGATCTTCGTGCAATCTTTCTTTTAAGGTAATTTATCACGGGTC
Organism: Rhodomyrtus tomentosa; assembly: GCA_028455895.1. Lineage (NCBI taxonomy): Eukaryota > Viridiplantae > Streptophyta > Magnoliopsida > Myrtales > Myrtaceae > Rhodomyrtus > Rhodomyrtus tomentosa. The sequence goes on from JAPCWY010000007.1 coordinate 31,814,773, forward strand.
ATCTACACATCACCAGGTCAGTCGCGAAGAAAATGGCTGACAAAGCTGAAACGAACACTGCGATCCAAAAGGCTCTCAAAGAACACGTGGACGCTCTCAATGACATGATAGATAGCTTGGTCTTCCAGATGGCAGACAACGTACTAGAAAGTCTCATGTCCAAGATGCAGCTACCTGGCCAATCTCGTCAATTTTTGGCACCTCCTCCCCCTACAGCTGACAATCTAAGTAAGAACTGGAACCGGTTTCTTTCTTGGGAATACATGTTTGTCCCAAACACTAGTTCGAATATTCCACCTGTGGCTCCAACCAACCTTGTCGCATTGGAGCAAAATGAGAATGTGGCCAAGATGTATGCTCAAATGGAGCAGAAGATGGAGTAGAAAATGGAGCGGAAGATGAAAAAAAGGCTTCAAGAAATCCAAGGGACCAATAGCATCCCTCACATTGACTTTTCTTCTTTCACAAAGGTCGATGTGCTTGAGAAGTTCAAAGTCCCTGACTTCGAGAAGTACAACGGCACATCCAATCCTGTACAACATGTCCAGATGTACCAGGCGAGGATGAGCAAGTATGCTGATAACGGCCCTCTATTGGTTCTGACTTTCCAAGCTAGTCTAAAAGATGCAGCTATGCGATGGCACACTGACTATGAGGTATACAGCATGGAGGATTGGAAGGAAGCATCAACTGCTTTCATTAAGCATTTCAGCTTTAATATAGACATCCTCACCTCCAGAGAAGACCTAGAGCAAGCTGAGATGAAGAAGGGCGAGACTGTCGAACAATATTCCACTGGGTGGAGGAACATTGCGTCTCAACTGAAGCCCATTCCCCTTGAGGGGGAGCTAATGAAACTGTTCGTCTCTACCCTCCAGCAGACCATATGAACTAGAGTCCTGGGTACTTCTGCAAATTCGTTTGGCCACCTCGTAGCAATGGCCGAAGAAGTAGAGGGTGGCATGAAGAAAGGAAGGTACGGAGATGCTAGCGCGCATACTAAATGATTCGGAGCAAAGAAGGAAAAGGAGGTCACACCTCACATCAATATGACGAGTTCCTCACCGGTTGTGCAAGTTCCTAACCAACAGAAAGCCAATTTTGGTGCGCAACGGGAAAAGAGAAATCTACGCCCACCTCGACAATTCACTCCTCTACCTGGAACCCCATCACAAGTACTTGCGATTTTACGTAAGAAACACCTTTTAGCTTTGGAGCCTCTGCGACAAGATAATACGAACTCACCAAAATATGACCCATTAAAGAAGTGCGACTATCATTCTGGTGAGCCGGGACATGATGCAGATAACTGCTACGTGCTAAAGCACCGTATTCAAGACCTGCTCGAACCTGGAGCATTCTCCTTTCAGAATAACGATTAACCAAATGTGCAGAATAACCCGCTCCCAAATCATTTGGGCAATGCTTAAAGAATCATCCGTGCGATGGGTGCAAAGTGATTATTTACTTTTATGCAATCCCCTGCTTGTGATATTTCATGCTTTCTAAGTGTCTAAGTTGCATTTCCAAAGGGTCAAGTCTCTCATTTTGGGAAAATATTTGCATTTTTTAATTCAATAACATGTAATTTTTTTTATTCACTTTCAATAAAATTACAATTTTTTTCATAATTTTGGAAACTTTTTTGGCATCCCAAACAAACCTGATGACGATAGGCAACGATCGAACAATTTGTCATCCATGGTAAGCACTGAGGGTTAGGCTTCTCAAGAATTATCATCCCGAGGTTTTTCAAAACAAAAAGTTTTTCAAGAAAATTACTTAGAAATGACTAAATGTGGTTTAACCCTGTTTGTCTTACTAATTCCATCTACTGTGTGTTTCAGAATTATGCAGGGGCAAGAATAGAAACTAAGGACCATAAGTTAAACTTCCAACTTGGGGCATATCCTAGGGGCAATTCCTAATCATGCCACCTGACAGAAAATGGGGCAAATCAACAGTGTACCCTGACTTAGAATAAGGGAGTATATTCTTCTTCGAACTACATGATTCTTAGAGTAACACTTTCTTCCCACTTGCAAGACCATACATCAGCCATGAAGTCATCATATTGAGTGGGAAAAATCAAAGCATTTTGAGTCCTCGATTAGCTGATCTCATGCCTATTTCTCTTTATTCTGGGGCAACCCGTATCTTCTCATCCTTAAGATTTCTGAATATAATTATATAGTTCATGCATGTCTGCACTTGATTCGCACTCACCTTTTTGGATGATCAAGTCAAATTAAACTTCATGAATCTCGTCTCATCATATTTTTTGTTTGCGTTACTAATTTCTACTAGGAGATAATTTTAATTAGGAAATTTCTTTGATCCAATTGAATTGATCACTTTGAATGAAGAACGTCAGGACGATGAAAGGCGACCCATTTCCATACATGTCCTATATTACAATCCCCAATGAGCAATGTGAAATTTTCCATGCTTATAAGGTAAAAGGGTATCTTGCAAAAAGTATGATGACCAAAATGATGTGAGGCATACATTTCCTCTATCCAAACACTACAGGTTGCCATTTGCTTAATCTCCTTGGAACGGTGGCTTCATTTCATGGCCCTGTTAGGAACCAACTCTGGGGCAAATTTTAGAAAATTCAAGGAATGAGTGGAATTTTCTTGCTTTCACTTGCATTAATCTTTGAGTGTATTTGTTGCATGCGAATTTTATGTTAGCTCAATTGCTTTAGACATGACGAAGAGCATTTTATTTCTACACCATACACACTGATCCCTTTGCTTAACCCAACTTGAGCGGCGGATTCATTTCTCGAAACCTAATTGGCGATCATCCTGAAAGGAAATCATTTCAGATCATCTGACAGACTAGTAAAGTGCCTCGAGGCAAGCTGAAACTTGAAAAATTTGTTAGCACAACATGTAGACAATTTAGGTAAGACACTTCCTTCCCTTAAAAATGGAGCCCGCTGTGTAAAAAGAAAGAAAGAAAAGAAAAAAAGCTTGCTGTGCAAAAAAAAAAAAATGACGTGCAAAAAGGGGCAAAAGTGCCCACTCTCATAAAAAAAAGAGCTCTTTCAAAGAATCTCCAGAAGGAAGGGAGGTCTTACCTGAATTGGTTCAAGAAATGAAAGATCATTTCTGAAAGACAAAATGACAGAGACGTGTGATCACTGATTTTCTCATCGTTATACAACCCATTGTTGAAAATAAACCTTTCATTTCAAGCCTACTATGAAGCTACATTACAACCCTTATCAAAAGTTTTTTCAGATTAAGGCACTTGGTTTAACGTAGAGTTTCAAGTGCTTACAAATATTGCTCAAATAAGTGCGAGCAAGATCATTTTATCTCGTTTTGTAGGGCTCCTAACTTGTAGACTGAATGCAGCTGATGAAGATTTTCATGGCCTTACGACTCATAGGAGTCCCCTTTGAATAGCCTTTGACCAAGCCTAAATTACAGTCCTTGTGAAAGACCTCATAGATTGGTCGGGTGATACTAATTGCGAGAATATCTGCATCCTTGTCAGGTGTGATGATGATAGTTCTGAGTGGTTCTTTTACCCCATCAATGGTCGGGTCTAAAAAAGCCTTCTCATAAAAGTGAGTGAAAAGTCATTTCTGACTAAAGTTCCTCATTCATCTTGATCAAATTTGTCAAAAGGATTAGATTGGTTTCCTTATTGACAAAATTCCCTAGTGAAGCTTCATAATAAAAGGAAAAAACAAAAGAGAGGAAGGAGTAAAGCAAAAATTTCTAGATATTTCATGTTGCATTAACAATTGATTCAACACATGACTAAATAGGTACGATGTAGGCGATTTGTCTCGTTCCTCCACTATTCGTTCAGAATTTAGGTAAGTTTTCTGAACCCTTCTTAATTTAACAACTTTACTCATTTTTAGTTGTCATTTTGATCTTTCGTGCTTGCTATGATTCAATTCGGGTGACACATCCTTTTTGTGCTTATTGATTCGATTCAATGGAACATTGCGTATAATTTTCCTATACAACCCCAATGGTATTGATTCATGATGACATACGCACCCATGATCCTTACCTTTGTCAATTTGCAATGACATATGCACTTGCGATCTCAATCTTTTGTCAAAGTATAACGACGTAGCTCTTATGGTTTTGACCCTTATCAAATCATGATGACATAAGCACTCATGATTTTGATCCTAAACCAAATCACAACGATGGAGCTCTTGTGGTATTGGTCTCCTTTACCAAGTTATAACGATGTAGCTCTTATGGCTCTAGTATCATTTTAACCAAATCATAACGATATAGCTCTTATGATTTTGGTCCTTTCGTCAAATCATAACGGCGTAGCTCTTATGGTTTTGACCCTTATCAAATCATAACGACATAGCTCTTATGATTTTAATCCCCAACCAAATCACAACGACGTAGCTCTCGTGATATTGATCTCTTTTACCAAGCTATAACGACGTAGCTCTATGACTTTGGTATCATTTTAACCAAATTATAACGACGTAGCTCTTATGGTCTTGGTTCTCTTTTACCAAATCGTAACGACATAGCTCTTATGATTTTGGTCCTTTTGCAACGACGTAACTCTTGTGATCGTGATTCTACTTCCTTCAGCACACAACGACGTAGCTCTTGTGATCTTGAAGCACATTTCAACCCTACACATATCTTGCAATGTCTCGCATCAGAGAAAACCTTTGGTAAAGTACAAGGCCCCCCAAAAAGATCCACATGTGATCTTGGTTTGTTTCTTGATTTCACAATGTATGCGCTCTTGTGATTTAAAAATAAATAAATAAATGGCCAGCTCGAACAATAACTCGAGCACATTTTCAAACTCTACATAGATCTTGCGTCGTTTCACGTCAGAAGGAAACCTCCAGCAACAGATGGACTAGTACTTTAGCATCCTAGCATCCGCTGGAAGAGTTTAGAGAATCATCAGCATTATGAAACATTTGGTAAAACAGGTATTTTCATATGTGATCCATGTGCGTGTTTCTCTAATACTGTGAAAAGAGAAATTTTTAGCAAATGTCATTTATAACATTACATTTCATGCATCATTCCACATCCATCAGAAAATGGGACTTAAACTCTTGCAAAAAATTTATTATTATTATCTTTATTCACTTTCATTTGCAAAATTCAGATTTCAATTTTAGTCTTTAAACGAAACCTCTGTGAAATTCCACTCGAAGAGGGATAGCTGTTGACATATAAATTTTTATTTTCCTTTTTTAGTCATTTTCTGCATAAAAATTAGAACTAATTTTAGTTCTAAACAAAAATAAACTCAACATTCATTTTTTATTTTTTCGACAATCATGCTTTAAATTTTAATTAATTTGGACCGTTGACGGGTGGACTTATTGAGTGCTCGGAGCTTAATTAAGTGGACTAGGCTAAGCTCGTATAACAAAAATTCAGTTGAACCCATGATGGTCGGACAATAGCATATGAAACGTTATGAATCAGGGATACAACTTGAAATAAAACTAGAATAAAAAATCTTGACAATGCAGCTGCAAAAGGAAAGAGTGGTCGGCCATCATTATCAAAAGGGAAAGAATATCACATGAGATACAATGTTGCAGAAAGTTTTCTTCTAGATGAATTATAAGAAAGAGAGAAGGATGAATCCACAAAGGAAAAGATTTGGCTTGAATATTCTGCATGGAATAAAAAATTGATTTCTTTTCCTTATTACCTCACACTGTCATGCCTATAAAAAGATCATTCGTAGTAGCGGGGGAGGGAAGGGGTACAAGAAAATTTTGATCGCCAAGGGATATACTCAAGTAGAAGAAGTAGATTTCCTTGAGACATTCTCGCCAGTTGTTCGACCTGGATGCATAAGAACAGTCCTCACCCTTGCTATTGTTAAAGGTTGGCCTATCAAACAATTAGATGTTAAAAATGCATTCTTACATGAATTTTTATCACAACCTGCTATGGAGCATCCGCCCGATTTTGAGGACGAAAATCACCCGTTTTATGTTTGCAAATTAGAGAGAGCTTTTTGTGGCCTCAAATAAGCACCAAGAGCATGGTTTGATCGCTTTAGCTTATTTCTCTTAGCATCTAGTTTCTTTTGCAGCATTTCGGATATTTCATTATTTTTTAAAAATCTAATCATGGCATTCTAACTCTAATTTTATATGTAGATGGGTTCATCGTAGGTTGAGTAGCAAATTTGCAGTGAAGGATATGGGACTGCCACACCATTGTTTAGGTTTGGAGATTAAGATATTCTCTGGTGGCATTCATTCGCACAACCCCGCGTCTCATACGCCTCAGGATATCACAACCTCTCAAATAAGCCATAAGTTCATTTTAATGCATAGCATATACAATCAAGTGCAACTCATGCACGGACAACACACTTATGGCATGCGAGGCAATCAAGTTCATTACTCAAATGTGATAATCAACTCAAGGCACAAGCATAGCCAAGCATTTGAGTCATCTATATCTCTCTAGGACGTACGATGGACAAGCAATTGATAATCTTCCAAGAATCAATCAAACCCCCACTCAATTCGCCCAATTGAGTCCAATCCACCTATCAAAGGTTTAGAATCCCATTACCTCAAGCTTAATGCAATGCAATTCCTCTTCCAAGCAACTCAAGGGTTCGGCCCTACTAGCCCAAGAGCAACTCAACCGCGCAACCTAAGGAAATTTCACCCAATCATTAATTTCGTCGCTCAAATCAGCACCCCGCTAATCATACACCTCATGGGCCAATCAATTAACATTCTAACACTTCTCAATGATGAATTTGGACCTCAATTACAACCACCAACAGCTCCCACAGAACCGGTATGCACAGAACCGAAACTGGGCATTTTCAGTTCTTTGTATACCCCAAATAAATAGCCCTTAAACTATCTTGAATCCTCTATTTAATCGCTAATCTACTTGCTAACATGTAGTTATAAGGATTGGGGAGTCTCACTAAAAATTTAAAGCCAAGGCGACGGCGGAAAGTCATTGAACGGCGCCGGTCATCCCAAGTGCTCAACCGGTCAGTTCTGGTCCTTCAAACACAAGACCCATTTGGGGTCAAAATTTCATCAAATTCATCCAAAATATTTACCACAGCTCACTCTATGTGTCCTCTAGATGTCCACAAATTTTGGTTGAAAAACTCCAAGATTTCGGGGTCCTAAGAGGCCTAAACCTTAGTTTACCTCTGGTTGCGACGATTTCCATCGACTTTCGGGAGATTGGCCGGCCGGAGCTCCTTGGTGGGTCAAACGACGTGCTTCCACTTCAAGAACGTTGACAAGAGGATGAGGAAGGAGTAGGTGGTCGGCTCGATGGCTGGGGATCGCCGTAAGTCGCGGTGGACGGCGGCAACGGGTGAGCAGAAACCGGTCGGCTGCAGGCTGTTCGGCAAAGAGGGAGGGAAGAAAAAGAAGAAGAAATCGGCAAATGGGGGGTGTGTTCGGCCATGAGGAGAGAGAGAGAGAGGGTTTATACTTCAATTGACTTGGTCAACATGAGTTGAATGGTAGGTTAAAAGTGAATACATCAACTCAAGCCTTCATCCATTGACACTTGTCTATGGTGTCAACAAAGCTCATCCAATGGCCATGGTTTCTCTCCATTTTCGGTAGTCTTGGATGTGGTTTATGACCAAAATGCCCTCATCCAATCATATAGGCAAGGTTAGGGCTTGAGGGGCAAAATGGTAATTTTACCCATACGTCCAGAACGTCGTTTTCCTGATTCCAAATTTCTTTATTAAGGCGACGGCCAATCCAATTGAAATGTTGGAATTCTTGATTCTCTATTTTTGAATTTCAAGACTTGTTTCTAAATCATTTCTCTATCCAATGTGATTCCAGCCTATCCTGAACTGACGGGCGGCTTTTGCAGACGTTATGCGTATCGACCTTGTGATTCATATCACAATTAGGGCTCGTCAATTCATGGCGACTTTGGTTGTCATGTAATTGTGAGGATCTATTACTAGTTCCGATCGGCTCGATCGTCACTGTTCGATTTAGGAAAATTTTACAAATTATATATTGGTTAAGCGGCATCACCCGCGCTCCAATCATATAACGCTAGCATTGCATTCCTTAATCATTATTAGATCGGCCTCTTTATGGCTCTAAATGTCCCCTCGACAATCCTTATGGTCAAAGCGCCATTCCTATTTGAATTCCCTAGGTCCACGTATCTTGTCTCGCGTTAGCCTTTCTCTTTTGGTCAGTCAACTCGAGATTGATCAGATCTGAGTGAAATACGACTGAAATACATCGTTAGATAATTCCTCATTAATGAGTCTTGAAATGACTAGAAAAATCAGAATGTCACAACTCTTCTCCCCTTACAAAAATTTCGTCCTCGAAATTTACATTACACCCGTTACTCAAACAAATGGGGGTACTGACGCCTCATCGTTTCTTCAATTTCCCACGTAGTTCCTTCGGTCTCATGGTGCTCCTAGATAACCTTGACCAATGGAATCATTTTATTCCTCAAAATTTTCTCTTTCCGGTCTTCAATCCTAATCAGCTTTTCCGCGTAGGATACTCTGTCGTCCACTTCTATAACCTCGTAGTCCAACACATGCGTTGGGTTTGGTTCGTACTTCCATAGCATGGACACATGGAAGAAGTTGTGCACTTAGGATAGATTAGGCGGTAAGGCAAGTCTGTAGGCTAAAGTCCCAATCCGCTCCAGAATCTCAAATGGACCTACGTACCTTGGGCTCAGTTTTTCTTTCTTTCCAAATCGAGATAATCCCCTCATCGGCGACACCTTAAGGAAAACATGATCGCTTACTTGAAATTCCAATGGCTTACGCCGTTTATCCGCATAACTCTTCTGACGACTCTGTGCCGTCTTCAATTTATTCCGAATTATCTTTACCGCTTCCACTGATTGCTCCACCAATTCTGGGCCTGTGATACTTCTTTCTCCAACCTCGTCCTGACAAATCGATGTTCGAATGCTTTGCTGGTAGCTGTTATTATATGCGAACTCTGCCAAATGCAGTTGATCTTTCCATTCGCCTTTGAAGTCTATTACGTACGCTTGCAACATATCCTCAAGCGTCTGAATCGTCCTCTCCGATTGTCCATCCGTTTGTGGATGGTACGCTGTGCTAAATTGTAGTCGAGTTCCCATGGCGTCTTGAAGACTCTTTTAGAAGTTTGCTATGAACTTGGGATCTCTGTCCGATGTAATTGTCACGAGTACTCCGTGTATTCTCACAATCTGCCTCATGTACAATTTGGCATATCTGTCCATTGCGAAATCCTTTCGCACAAGGATGAAGTGTGCGGACTTGGTCAACCTGTCCACGATTACCCAAATAGAATCGTGGCCTCTCTGGCTCCTTGGAAGTCCTATTATAAAGTCCACCGTTACGTGCTCCCACTTCCATTCAGGAATCTCTAGTGGCTGTAACAATCCTCCAACTTTATAGTGTTGGGCCTTCACCTGCTGGCATGTCAAGCACTTTGCCACATATACTTCGCCACATCAACTTTCCTTCTGTTCCACCAATAGTGTTGACACAAATTCTGATACATCTTTGTACTTCCTGGGTGAATACTATAATTGCTCCTATGAGCCTCTGATAAGATCCTTTCTCTAAGCTCTTCGTCCTTTGGCACGCGTAGACGCCCTCGAAATTTCAAGGTTCCATCCTCTAGTACTTGGAACTCTGGTTTCCTTTTTGTTGCGTCCATCTCCAAGATTTTCTGAATTTCTAAGTTTGTATGCTGTAAGGCTTTTAGCCTTTCCTAGACCTCAGGTTCTACTCTTAGTGTGGCCATCAAACTAGATAATTGACAAACTTCCAATCTGAACTCAGAATCCCTCAAATCCTCGATTAACAACCATCCCTTCACCAATAGACGGCAATGCTCGACTTTCGGCTGAGCACATCCGCGACTCTGTTTGCCTTCCCAGGGTGATACAATATGTCGTAATCATAATCCTTAAGCAGCTCCATCCATCGACGTTGCCTCATATTGAGTTCCTTTTGGGAAAACAGATACTTCAGGCTCTGGTGGTCAATATAAATCTGAAATTTTTCGCCACACAGATAATGTCTCCAGATTTTCAGAGCAAAAATGATTGCTGTTAACTCTAAATCGTGGGTCGGGTAATTCATCTCGTGTGGTCTCAACTGTCGAGACGCATAGGCCACTACTCTTCCATGGTGCATTAGTACACAGCCTAGTCTCTTTAGCGAAGCATCGCTATATATCTCATAGCCTCTAGGTCCTAATGGAATCGTCAACACCGGTGCAGTTGTCAATCGATGCGTGAGCTCTTGGAAACTCCTTTCGCACCTATCCGTCCATTCAAACCTCATTTCTTTCTTTGTCAACCTCGTCAGTGGGATGGCTATGGATGAAAACTTCTCTACAAAACGTCTGTAGTATCCTGCCAATCCCAAGAAACTTCGGACTTTCGTGACCGTAGTAGGTCTAGGCCAATTTGTTACGACTTCAATCTTCGCAGGATCCACCGTAATTCCTTCTCCAAACACCACATGATCAAGAAATGCCACTTTGTTCAGCCAAAACTCGCATTTACTAAGCTTAACATAAAGCGAGTGTTCCCTTAGGGTCTGCAAAACAATCCTCAGGTGCTCTTCGTGTTCCTCGTTACTCCTTGAATAAATTAGGATATCGTCGATGACGACCATGATGAATCTATCCAAAACTTCCTTAAACACCCGATGCATCAAATCCATAAATGCGGCTGGAGCATTGGTCAATCCAAAAGGCATCATAGTGAATTCGTAATGACCATACCTTGTACTAAAAGTAGTCTTAGGTATGTCTCCTTCTTGATTCTCAGCTAGTGATACCCGGTTCTCAGGTCAATCTTAGAGAATACCGTAGCTCCTTGTAATTAGTCAAATAAATCATCAATCCTCGGCAAAAGATACTTATTCATCACTGTCACTTGGTTCAACTGTCTATAGTTGATGCATAGACGCAAGGAACCATCCTTTTTCCTTACAAACAACACCAGCGCTCCCCACGATGAAGCACTAGGTTAGATAAATCCCTTATCAAGTAATTCTTGCATCTGCACCTTTAACTCTTTCAGTTCTGATAGGGACATTCTATAGGGTGCCTTCGAGATCGGCTCCGTTTCGGGAGCTAACTCAATCAGGAATGCTATCTCTTGCTCCGGTGGCAACCCTGGTAACTATTGAGGGAAAATGTCAAGAAACTCGTGTACTATCGGAATACTTTCTAGTTAGGTTCCTTAGCAGTCGTGTCCATAACTGCGACTAAGTACGCCTGACATCCTTCAGTCATCAACTTCGTCACTTCAAGAGACGAGACTAAAGGAATCGAGGTTCCTCCTCAACTTCCCACAAATTCAAAATTCAGACTGTCTTCCGGATAGAACCGGATTATCCTACTACCACAATCCACTATCGCCCTTCGCTTACCCAACCAATCCATTCCTATGATCACGTCGAAATCATACATGAGCAACACAGCTAAATTAATACTCTCCTTACTAGCACCAATTATGATCCTACAGTCAGCATAGCCCAACGAAACCAGCACATTATCTTTCAATGGGGTGGCAACATGCAGAATCATGCTCAACGGTTTTAACTTCATATCAACCAAATTAGCAAACCGAGCAGACACAAATGAGTGTGTTGCACTAGAATCAAACAAAGCATATGCAGTTTGGTCACACAAATAAACCGTACCTGTGACCATACCTGGCGTTTCTTCTGCCTTCTTGCGGGCTACTGCATAAACTCTCCCCTAAGCTGGGGGTCGATTCTGATCAATCTGAGGAGTGACAGCCGATGGTCTAGCCTGTGGTCACTTCCTTTGAGGTCGATTTGCTGGAGCTTGGTTCGGGCAAGTCCTCATCTGGTGGCCCATCTGACCATACTTAAAGCATGCTCCAGTTCTTGCTGGACATGGTCTATTACCATGCCTTCTACCATAGAGGTGACAGCTCCAGTTCATGGGATTCTGCGACTTCACAATATTTTTCCTCATGGGACGGACGAAGCGCCTATTGCCAGCCATTGGCCTCTTACCAATCTGACGATTGTCCCGAAATGAATTAAATCGTGATCCAGATGCGGCATTCCTCTCTTTCAAGTCCTTCTTAATCATTTGTCCCTGTTCATAAATTTCTTTGTAAGTCCTCAAGTTCAAAACTATCATCTGACTGCAAAGTTCAGGCCTTAATCTATCCCGAAATCTCCGCGCCTTCTCCAGGGTATCCTCTACTGATCAGGGTGCCTACCTTAACAGTCTGGAGAACTCAGCCTCATACTGGTCCACTATCAGCTGATTCTGACGCAACCGTAAGAACTCCACCTGCTTCCTTTCCTGGGCTGTTTTCGAAAAGTACTTGTCGTTGAATGCCGTCATAAAGGCATTCCATGTCACAGCCGTTCCTTCCCGAAAGACTCCATTCTTGGTGGCAGCCCACCAGTCGTTCGCGGTACCTTCTAGTTGGTACACCGCCAACAGTACCTTTTCCTCATCTGTACACCTCAAAACTCCAAAGGCTTTCTCTAGTTTCTCGATCCATCTTGGTGCTAGTTCGGGGTCTCCAATCCCATCAAATTGGGTCGGCTTCAACTTAATAAATTGTTCAACCAGCTGGCCTATCTGCCTGGCCATAGCAATTTCTTCCTGGGCATTCACTGCCTCATTACCCTGGTCGTGGTCGCCATTATTTCCGTTGCTCCCGTTGTTGCCATTGTTGGCGTTGACAACAGCTATTGCGGCTCCTACCGTTTGGGCTATAGCAGCATTCCTATCTTGGGTTTGCCTGTCGATGAGGTCGCCAATTCTTTCGAGCACCCTCGATACTCTATTCATCCTCGGGTCTTCTACTACAGGCGGCCTTGAGTTAGAGGCTTCGTTCCTAGGCCTTCCAAGTCTCCTAGACGGATTGCTCATTCTCGTATGTTTTTACTGAGCCTGGTCTACCAAAATTTCATCAAGGAGTTAGTAACTCATTTATTCAACCAAGTCCAGAGCTACTAACCATGCCTTAATAGAAACAGTTATATCACAGCGACTTTTCACACAACAATCCCGAAGGCACTTTAATAAGCCGTTCATGGCTATTTCTCAATTCCGTTCACTCCAACAGTTCACCAAAACTAGCCATGCTCACCTACTTAACAAGTCAAAATCCAGAAATGACTTCCAACGCTAAACATGGAACTTCATTCTTTTATATCACCACAATCCTGTCAAGGCCAAATGCCAATCATATGCGCCAAGTCCTATGCCATGCAACTCGTGTCTTATCCTAACCAGTTTCCTAAGGTCACGCTACCTGTTCTTGTCTCAACTTAATCCTCCTTATTACTCCAATCCTCAATCAATTTTGGATCGAGCTGACCTTGCTCTGATACCAAGCAGACAGGAATGTCACGCCCCGTGCTAAGGACACAAGCGCACAACTCCCTGCAAGCATAAACTATCTCTCGAGGTCCCAGGATGCACGTAAAGGTCGAGAGATACATCATCAATAAAAAAAAAACATGTGGAAGCGACGATATAAAACTCCTCCGTATAGATATAAAATGGGACTTAGGTAACGAGAATACCATTAATACATAAGATCCAAATGTTCATACAAGAGCGTAGTAAACCAGATCTGCTAGTTAGTAGGAGTGACAAGGTGAGTGTAAAAGAGGTCTATCATCATCTCAAAAGGAATGGGCATCAGGGTCACCATCAAAATATCAGACGAGGAAAGTAGGACACCTAGGTCGTGCTACTAGAGTCATCAGTCTTCTCCACCTCTCAGTAGACTCATACTCCGAGAAAATCTCAGAGCAAATCTCCACTGTATCCTCGAGCGTCTCGTCCGTTAATAGCTCCACCAGGTCGTCCTCGGTAGCCTCGACCAATATAACATCCTCGGTGTCTTCCAGGGTCGGAATCCTCTAAGGACCAATCCTCGAACCAGCGACATACTCCTCACCCTCAACTAAATCCCGAGCAGGATGGTACCAACTGGGTATCACCCCACGGGGTACCTCAGTGGGCTTCAGTAGCCCTGTGGAAATATCTCCTACCTTCCTGAACCAGGCCTCATATCTATGAGGCTTCCAACTACTATCACCTTCATCCACACAAACGGCTGTACGCTTCCTAACATAAACGGTCCCCTGTTCATCAGGGAACTCATCAAAATACGCTGGCATCTCTTTAGGATCTCCAAAATAGATTGGCTACATCCTCAAGGTCTAGGATCTTAAAAGAAAGGAGGTCCCACAACGGGATGAGATATATATCTTAGCAAGGTAGATCCTAACCCTAGGTTAGGCTAACCGTCCACTTATCACAGACAATTCGTATAAAAACACTAGAGGCATTAAACTTGCACGAATTCACACACGGATGACAAGCATGCAATCATGGCATCATCCAATGTCATTAGAATCAAACACTTTATGCCAATTCAGATTACACCTTCCACCCCTTTCCAATCTGCCTCACTTTCATGCCCGCGTTTATCACACCTTAGGCTCGGTCTGCGTAAACGCATCAAACCGTCTCATTGATAAACCCGCGTAAACGCATTAGGTTTTCAATATCACTCCACGCCTGTGTCGACACATCTCAACTCTGTCCCGTGTTTCAACGCATCAGGACTGTGACCTTCTCAACCCCGCGTCTCGTACGTCTCAGGGTGTCATTCAATTCAACCCCATGCCTTAGCGCCTCAGGGCATTCATCCAGACAATCCTGCGTCTCATACGCTTTAGGGTGTCACAACCGCTTAAATAAGCCATAAGTTCATTTTAATGCATAACACATACAATCAAGTGAAACTCATGCACAAACAATACACTTATGGCATGCGAGGCAATCAAGTTCAATGCTCAAATGTGATAATCAACTCAAGGCACAAGTATGGCCAAGCATTTGAGTCATCTATATCTCTCTAGGACATACGATGGACAAGCAATTGATAATCTTCCAAGAATCAATCAAACCCCCACTCAATTTGCCCAATTGAGTCCAATCCACTTATCAAAGGTTTAGAATCCCATTACCTCAAGCTTAATGCAATGCAATTCCTCTTCCAAGCAACTCAAGGGTTCGGCCCTACTAGCCCAAGAGCAACTCAACCGCGCAACCTAAGGAAATTTCATCCAATCGATAATTTTCTTGCTCAAATCACCACCCCACTAATCATACACCTCATAAGCCAATCAATTAATATTCTAACACTTCTCAACGATGAATTTGGAGCTCAATTACAACCACCAACAGCTCCCACAGAATCGGTATGCACAGAATCGAAACATAGCATTTTCGATTCTGTGTATACCCCAACTAAACAGCCCTTAAACTATCTTAAATCCTTTATTTAATCACTAAGTTTCTAACATGTAGTTCCAAGGGTTGGGGAGCCTCACCAAAAATTTGGTGCTAAGGCGATGCTGGAAAGTCGTTGAACGACGCCGGTCTTCCCAAGTCCTCAACCGATTAGTTATGGCCCTTCAAACACAAGACTCATTTAGGGTTAAAAATTCATCAAATTCATCCAATCTTTTTTCCATAGCTCACTCTTTGTGTCCCCTAGATTTCCACAAAATTTGGTTGAAAAACTCCAAGATTTTAGGGTCCTAAGAGGCCTAAACCGTGGCCTACCTCTGGTTGCGACGATTTCCGTCGACTTTCGAGAGATTGGCCTGCCGGAGCTCCTCGGTGGGTCAAACGATGTGTTTCCACTTCAAAAACGTCGGCAAGAGGATGAGAAAGGAGTAGGTGGTTGGCTCGATTGCTGGAGATCGCCGGAAGTGGTGGTCGACGGCGACGAACAAACCAGTAGAAACCGGTCGACCGCAGGCTGTTCGGCAAAGAGGAAGGGAAGAAGAAGAAGAAGAAGAAATTGGCAAATGGGAGGTGTGTTCGACCATGAGGAGAGAGAGAGGGTTTACACTTTAATTGACTTGTTCAACATGAGTTGAAGGTAGGTTAAAAGTGAATATATCAACTCAAGGCTTCATCCATTGACATTTGTCCATGGTGTCAATCAAAGCTCATTCAATGGCCATGGTTTCTCTCCATTTTTGGCAGCCTTGGATGTGATTTATGACCAAAATGCCCCCATCCAATCATATAGGCAAGGTTAGGGTTTGAGGGACAAAATGGTAATTTTACCTCCGACGTCCGGAACGTTGTTTTCCTGATTCCAAATTTCTTCGTTAAGGCGACGACCAATCTAATTGAAATGTTGAAATTCTTGATTCTCAATTTTCGAATTTCAAGACTTGTTTATGAATCATTTCTCTATCCAATGCGATTCCAACCTATTTCAAACTGACGGACGGCTTTTGCAGACGTTACGCGTATCGATCCTGTGATTCATATCACAATTAGGGCTCGTCAATTCATACAGACTTTGGTTGTTATGTAACTGTGAGTATCTATCACTAGTTCCGATGGGCTCGATCGTCACTGTTCGATTTAGGAAATTTTGCAAATTATATATTGGTTAAGCGACATCACTCGCGCTCCAATCATATAACGCTAGCATTGCATTCCTTAATCGTTCTTAGATCGGCCTTTTTGTGGCTGTAAATGTCCCCTCGACAATCCTTATGGTCAAAGCGTCATTTCCTATTCGAATTCCCTAGGTCTACGTACCTTGTCTCGCGTTAGCCTTTCCCTTTTGGTCAGTCAACTTGAAATTGATCAGATCCGAGCGAAATATGACTGAAATACATCGTTAGATGATTCCTCATTAATGAGTCTTGAATGACGGGAAAAATCAGAATGTCACAAAACGAGTACACCAATATATAAACATAACCTCTAGATTGTTCATACAAAAGCACTTTTAAGCTAAACCTGCTGGTCGGTCGGGGTGAAAGGACCAGTACAAAAGACGATCATCAACATCTCCAAAAAGAAACAGGGTATCGAGACCATTATCAAAATATATCGAACCAGAAAACGAAAGTCCCTAAGTCGAGCTACTGAGTCGTCAGTCTCCTCAGCATCCTCAGTAGGCTCGTATTTCGATAAAGTCTCTAAGTAAACCTCCACTGTATCCTCCATCGTCTCGTCAGCTGACAGCTCCACCAGGTTGTCCTTGGTAGCCTTGATCTCGATGATCTCGTCGGTGTCTTCCAAGGTTTGGGTCCTCTCGGGAATATTCCTTGAGCTAGCTACTGACCCCTCGGCCTCCACCTCGTCCTGAGCGGGATGACACCAACTAGGGATTACCTCGCTGGGTACCTCGGTAGACTTCAGCGATCCCCTAGTAACTTCCTCTACTCTCCGAAACCAAGCCTCGAACCTATGAGGCTTCTAGATCTTTCCGCCCTTGTCAACCCAGACCATAGTATACTTCCTAACATATACGGTTCCCTATCCGTCCAGAAACTCCTCAAAATGAGCGGACATTTCTTTCGGGTCACCAAATCTAATTGGCCACATTTTCACAGCCTAGGATTTGAAAATGGGGTCCCACAATGGGGTGAGATTTACATCTCAGTAAGGCAGGTCCTAACCCTAAGTTAGGCTGACCGTACACTCAGGCGAATGCAATCAAGGACAAAATGCACATGCAATCACATGAGGCATTCAACAGTTATTAAATAACACACGGGATCAAACAAGTGTCAAGCATGCAATCATGGCACCGTATCACATCATTGGAATCAAGCACATATTGCCAAGCCAAATCACAATTTCCACCCTTCTAGTCCACCTTATTTTTACGCCCGCGTTTAGAATGCCTCAGGCTTGGTCTGCGTAAATACACCTTAAACCGTCACATTGACAAACCCGCGTAAACGCATCAGGTTTTCAATTTCATTCCAGGCCTGTGTTGACACATCTCAAATTTTGTCTCGCGTCTCAACGCATCAGGATATTGGCCATTTCAATCCCGCGTCTCGTATGCCTCAGGTATCATTCAAACCAAACCTCCCACCTTAACACATCAGGGCATCCATCCACACAACCTCGCGTCTCGACGCCTTAAGGTGTCACAAGTTTCTCAGACATGCCAAATGCTCATTTCAATTCCGAACTCATGATCAAGTGCAAACTCATGCAACGATCAACACATCTATGGCATGCGAGACAATTAAATTCAACACTCAAATATGACAATCAAATCATGGCACGAGCATTGTCAAGCATTCAAGTCATCTATATCTCTCAATGACGCACAATGGACAATCACACCATAAACTTCCAAGAACCAATCTAATTCACACTCAATTCACCCAATCGAGTCTAATCCTCCTAGCCAAGGTTTAGAAACTTCTTACCTCAAGCTTAATTCAACAAAATTCTTCTTCCAAGCACTTCAATGGTTTGGCTCCAAGGGTTCCAAAATAGGGCAGCCGTATACCTAATGGAATTCCATCCATTTCGTTAATTCTTCGTCGTCCAATTATCAATCCACCAAGCATAAACCTAAATAACATATCCATTGACATCTTAATACATCTCAACGATGAATTTGGAGCTCAATTCAACTCCTAACAACCCCCCACAAATTCGGTATGCATAGAACCTAAGCAGGGCATTTTCGGTTCTGTGCACATCTCTACTAATCAGCCCTTAAACTAACTTAAATCCTCAATTTATCCACTAATATACTTGCTAAGATGTAGTTCTAGGAGTTGGGAAGCCTCACCAAAAATTTTAGCTCAAGGCGACGTCGGAAAGTCCTTGAACAGCGCCGGTTCCTCAAAGTCCTCAATCGGTCAGTTTTTATCCTTCAAACACAAGACCTATTTGGGGTCAAAACTCCATCAAATTCTTCCAAAATTTTTACCACAGGTCAGTCTACATGTCCTCTAGATGTTCACAAAATTTGGCCAAAAGATTCAAAGGTTTTGGGGTACTACGGAGTCTAAACAGTGGCTTATCTCCAGTTGTGACAGTTTTCGTTGACTTCCTGGAGAATGGCAGGCCAAAACTCCTCAATGGGTGAAATGACTTGATTACACTTTGAGGTTGTTGGCAAGAGGATGAAGAAGGTGCTGGTGGTCGGCTCGGTGCTGGAAGTCGCCGGAAGTAGCTGTCGACGGTGGCGAAACTAGCGGCAGAGCCTAGTCGGGCGTGGAGCTCTTAGCGATGAAGAAGAAGGAAGAAGAAGAAGAAAATGGCAGAATGAAGAGGGGTTTCAGTTGAGGGAGTGAGAGAGTGAGGTATATACACAAATGGCTTGGTCAACTTGGTAGAATGGTAGGTTAAAAGTTGGACATTAAATGCCAATGCCTAATCCTTTGACACTTGTCCATATGTCAATCAAGGCTCATCTAATGATTGTGGTTTTGCCAAATTTTTGACAGTTATAAAGGGGTATCAATGACCAAAATGCCCTCATTCTATTTATTAAGGCAATGTTAAGGCTTGAGGAGCAAAATAATTATTTTACTATCAACGTTCGGAACGTCGTTTTTCTGATTCCAATTTTCTTCGATAAGGCGACGACCAATCCAATTTATAGTGTTGGAATTCTTGATTCTCCATTTTTCAATTTCGAGACTCTTCTCTGAATCATTTCTCTATTAAATGTGATCCAGCCTACCCCGAACTGACGAGCGGCTTTTGCAGACGTTACGCGTATCGACTTTGTGATTCATATCACACTTAGGGCTCGTCAATTCATGGCCACTCTAGTTGTCATGTAATTGCGAGGGTCTATTACTAGTTTCGATGGTCTAGATCGTCATCGTTCGATTTAGAAAAATTTTGTAAATTATATATTGGTTAAGTGGCATCACCCGCGCTCCAATTGTATAACACTAGCAATGCATTCCTTAATAGTTCTTAAATCGACCTTTCATAGCTCTAAATGTCCCCTCGATAATCCTTATGGTCAAAGTGTCATTTCCTATTTGAGTTCCCTAGGTCCACGTAT
Source organism: Rhodomyrtus tomentosa (assembly GCA_028455895.1). Taxonomy (NCBI): domain Eukaryota; kingdom Viridiplantae; phylum Streptophyta; class Magnoliopsida; order Myrtales; family Myrtaceae; genus Rhodomyrtus; species Rhodomyrtus tomentosa. The sequence continues at coordinate 31,834,647 of JAPCWY010000007.1, forward strand.
CCTGTCTCACGTTAGCCCTTCCATTTTGGTCACTTAACTCAAGATTAATCAGATCCGAGCGAGATACGACTGAAAGACATCGTTAGATACATTCTCATTAATAAGTCTCGAAATGACAGGAAATCAAAATGTCACACCTCGTACCCTTCGAGTATGAGTGCGCGACACCCTTGGCTTCACTGAACTCTCGAGTCCTAGGATTCACTTATCGAGAGAGATGCATAATAAAAAGAGAAGCATGCGAAAGCGATAACATACACTCTCCCGTACAATCATCAGTGGGAACTTGGATAGCGAGAACATAACAAATATGCACATATATAGCATCATCAAGAGTTTGTACAAAAGTGCAGGTGAGTTAATCCGGCTGATAGGTTAAGGTTGGGACCAAATCCAAAAGACAACCATAACGTGTCCCCAGAAGAAATTGACCGACAAGGTCATCACTCAAAAGACTACACAGTAAGTTAGAAAACCCCTAGATCAAACTGCTAGAATCATCGATCTCCTCAACATCCTCGGTAGGCTCGTAGTCCGAGAAAGTCTCGCAACGCACATCCACGGTATCCTCCATCGTAATATCCTCCAGCTCGTCCTCTAAAGCCTCAATCACAACTACCTCCTCGGTGTCTTCCACTGTAGGCGTCTTCTCAAGCATGTTTCTAGAACTAGCAACAGACACCTCTACCTCTGCGGAATCCCGAATGGGATGTCACCAGCTAGGGATAACTCCATGAGGCATCTCATGTGGGGTTTTCAGTCCTTACCACCCTCGTTGACCCAAACCATTGTGCACTTCCTAACATACACAATACCCCTACCATTCGAAAACTCATCAGAATATGTTGTCATCTTTTTAGGGTCACCTAGTCGAGTCGGCAACATCCTTATAGCTGAGGGTTTGAAAAATAGGGTCCCATAATGGAGTGAAATTAATGACTTAGTAAGACAAGCCCTAATCCTAGGACAGGCCGACACTACACTCAGATGAATGCAATCATGAACAAGAACACACAAACAATATCATAATACACTCATCAATCATAAAATGCCACATGGGTACAAGCAAATGACAATCGAGCAGTCATGACATCATAGCTCATCAATCAAGTCAGGCAGATGATACAAAATCAAACCACCCATTCCACCCTTTCGAACTTTCTCATGAATCACACCTGCGTTTAGAACGCCTCGGGCTCGGTCCGCGTCATTACGTGTCAGACCATCAAATTGATAAATCCGCATAAATGCATTAGGTTTTCAAGTGCCATTCTAGGCCCGTATCGACACATGATCCATCTCGTCCCACGTCTCAATGCATCAGGACATTAATTCTCACCATCCCGCATCTCAACGTCTTAGGGTATCATAAGTTCTCAAGCATGCCACAATTCATTTCAAATCAAGACTTCATGATCAAGCACAAGCTCATGCATCGAGCTAACATTCTATAGCATGTGAGGCAGTCAATTTCAAAGCTCAAGAGTGGCAAACAACTCATAGCACAAGCATTTAACAAGCATTCAAGTCATCAACGACTCACAAATACGAACATTGGACAATCACACCATAACTCACGAAAACTAACTCAATTCACATCCAATTCATCCAATCGAGTCCAATCCTCCTTGCCAAGGTTTAGGAACTCCTTACCTTAAGCTCAAATTAACAAAAATCTCCTTCCAAGGTCCTCTAAGGATTCAGCCTTAGCAATCCAAAACAGGGCAGCGTATACCTAATAGATTTCCATTCATTTCGTTAATTTTTCCTCGTCCAATCATCAAATCATTAAGCATAAACCTTATTGACATCTCAATTGATATCCTTATATACCTCAATGATGAAATTAGAGCTCAAATATACCTCTAAAAGCCCTTAAAGTTTCGGAATGCAAAGAACCGAAACAGGGCATTTTCGGTTATGTACTTACCTCCCTTAAACGGTCCATGAACTATCCTAAATCCTCAAATTTACACCTAAACTACTTGCTAACTTATAGTTCTAGGTGTTGGGAAGCCTCAACGAAAATTTGAAGCCAAGGCAACGCCGAATGGTCCATGAGCAGGTTCGGTTTCTCACGTTCCTCACCGGATCAAAATTTATCCTTTAAACATAGCACCATTTCGGCATCAAAACTTCATCAAATTTGCCCAAAATTTTTACCACAACTCAGTATACATGTGCCCTAGACATCTACTAAAATTGGCCAGAATTTTAAGACAAATCAAAGTCTTATGGAGCTCCAACGGTGACTTACCTCCAACTATGACAGATTCCGTCGACTCTCGGGAAAATGGTTGGCCGGAGTTCTACCGGTGGCCAAATACCGAGATTCAAGTTGGATCTGGTCGGCAAGAGGCTGAGGAAGGGTTGCTGGTTGGCTCGAAGGTTGGTGGTCGGCGGCGGCGGCGGTCGTGAGCAGCGAAGTCGGTGGTAGAAGCTGGTTGGCGTGGAGCAGTTCGGCCGAAGAAGAAGAAGAAGAATAGGAAAGGAAGAAGAAGAAGGTGACTATGGAGGGGTGTTCGGCTAAATGGAGGAGATGAGGGGTGTATACACCAAATTATGAGAGTCAACTTGGTAGAATGGTAGATTAAAAGATAATCAGTTAATGCTAATTGTGCATCCATTGACACTTGTCCACATGTCCATCATTGAGATGATCCAATGGCCATAAATCCACCTCATTTTCGCCAGCCATTGAGGGTGACCAATGACCAAAATGCCCTCATCCATTTACTTAAGGCAAGGCTAAAGTTTGAGGGGCAAAACGATAATTTCACCCTCGATGTCTGGAACGTCGTTTTTCAAATTCAAATTTTCTTCGATGAGGCGACGTCCAATCCGATTATAATGTTGGAATTCTTGATTTTTTATTTTCTAATTTCGAGACTCGTCTCTAAATCATTTCTCTGTCAAATGTGATTTCAGCTTATCCCAAACTGACAAGCGACTTTTGCAGACGTTACGTGTATCGACTCCGTGATTCTCATCACACTTAGGGCTCGTTAGTTCATGGCGACTTTGGTTGTCATGTAATTACGAGGGTCTATTACTAGCTCTGATGGTCTCGATCGTCATCATTCGATTTAGGAAAATTTTGCAAATTATACATTGGTTAAGCGACATCACCCGCGTTCTAATCATACAACGCTAGTAATGCGTTCCTTAATCGTTTTTAGATCGGCCTTTGATGGCTCTAAATATTCCCTCGACAATCCTTATGGTCAAAGTGACATTTCCTATTTGAGTTCCCTAGGTACACGTACCTTGTCTCGCTTTAGCCTTTCCCTTTTTGGTTAATTAACTCAAGATTGATCAGATCCGAGCAAGATATGACTGAAATACATCATTAGATATTTTCTCATTGATTAGTCTCGAAATGACAGCAAATCAGAATGTCACACACGCTGTCGAGATCAGCTTGGCTGTCCAGCGAGCTTTTCAATTGTCCAACAATCCACTCGAGGCTGAATCGGTGGTCAATCCGTGATAGATCACGTGGAGTCTAGTGAGTAATTGGTAGTATCTATAAAGGATACAAACGAAAATAGAGCCAAACGAATTTTTCTTCAGAGGAAAAATTATTTTCTTTACTCCTACAAGTCATTTGCTTTCTATTTATTCCCTGACCATTAAAAGACAAACGGATGATGTCACTTGCTCTATGTTAGTGGGTTAAGGTTGCTTTTCTTTGCTAATTTCATTGACGATCATATCAAGGAGTTTCTTCAGTGCTTCGTGTGAAATACGAGATTGCTGGGAAGTCACCCCTGTTATTCAGCCGTGTGCCAACCATCACCCATCCTTCGCCGATCCAAGAGTTTGAGTTTGGTCGTCAAGATTAGCGCAAAGCAAATTAGGAAATTCAATCTTGAAGAACAAGGTAAATTTCTTATTTGGAACCTTTAAATATTCACTTGCGTATTTGATTATTAGTATATTTTAGCATATCTTGACATATATTATGTCAAAGTGGATTTTTTAAAAAAAGACAGGTTGTTTAAGAAAATTTTCTTTCCTAATTCGCAACTTGTCATACGATCGAGAGCGTCCATCTTTAAGATTGTCGATGTAATACTCGATTAGGCAAGGATTTGGGTTCAATCGTTGATTGTAGGATTACGATTTAAAGTGTCACGCCCCCGCCCCGAGCACGAGCGCGCGACTCCTCGCAAGCATGAACTCTCTCTCGAGGTCCCAAGCTTCACATAGGTTGAGAGATGAACCATATTGATAGCAAGCGGAAGCGTTAATATACAAACTCCTCCGTACAATAATAAAAAGGGACCAGGGTAACGAGAACGCCGGTAATATACATAACCTCCTATCATGTTCATACAAACCAGCTGAACAGCAGGGGTGACAGGGTCAATACAAAAGCGGATCATCACTTCTCCCAAAGAAACAGGCATCAAGCTCATCATCAAAACATCAAACCAGAAGGACAGAGACTCTTAAATCGAGCTATTGAAATCGTCAGTCTCCTCAGCATCCTCAGATGGCTCATACTCCGAGAGAGTCTCAGAGCAAACCTCCACGGTGTCCTCGAGTGTCTCGTCAGATGGCGGCTCCACCTGGTCTTCCTCGGTAGCCTCAATCTTGACGACCTCGTCAGTGTCCTCTAGGGTCGGGGTCCTCTCAGGAACTTTTCTAGAGCCGGCTACTGACCCCTCAACCTCCACCGAATCCCGAGCGGGATGACACCAGTTTGGGATTACCCCGCGGGGTACCTCAGTGGGCTTCAAAGGCCCCGTAGAAACATCCCCTACCTTTCTAAATCAGGCCTCGTACCTATGAAGCTTCCAACTACTGCCACCCTCGTCGACCCAGACTCCGGTACATTTCCTAACATACACCATCCCCTGTCCGTCCGAGAACTCATCAAAATACACCAACATCTCTTTCGGGTCGCCAAATCTAGTTAGCTACATTCTCACGGCCTACGATCTAAAAAATAGGGTCCCACAATAGGGTGAGATTTACATCTCAGTAAGGTAGGTCCTAACCTAAATTTAGGATGACAGTACACTTAGACAAATGCAATCAAGGGCAAGCGCACATGCAATCACATGAAACAGTCAACAGTCATTATATAACATGCGGATAAAACAGGTGTCAGGCATGCAATCATGGCACCATACCACATCACTGGAATCAAACATGCATTGCCATGCCAAATCACACTTTCCATCCTTCCAGTCCTCCTCATTTTCTCGCCCGCATTTAGAACGCCTCAAGCTCGGTCCGCGTAAATACTCCTCAGACCATCACATTGACAAACTCGTGTAAACGCATCAGGTTTTCAATTTCACTCCAGGCTTGTGTCGATGCATCTCAAACTTCGTCCTGCGTTTCAACGGATCAGGACTATAGCCATCTCAACCTCGCGTCTCATACGCCTCTGGGTATTATTCTACTCAAACCCAGCGCCCCAGCACCTCAAGGTATACATCCATACAGCCCCGCGTCTCAACGCCTAGGGTGTCATAATTTCTTAGACATGTCGCATGCTCATTTCTATTCATTACACATGCTCAATTTCAAACTCATGTAACGAGCAACACATCAATGACATGCGAGGTAATTAAAATCGACATTCAAATGCGATAATCATTCCATGACACAAGCATTGTCAAGCACTCAAGCCATTTATATCTCTCCAAGACGCATAATGGATAATCATTCCATAAACCTCCAAGAATCAATCTAATTCACACTCATTTTCTCCAATTGAGTCCAATCCTCTTAGTCAAGGTTTAGAAACTCCTTACCTCGAGCTTAATTCAACAAAATTCCCCTTCCAAGCGCTTCAATGGTTCGGTCCAATCAGTCCGGAACAAGTCAATTGCGCAACCAAAGGAAATTCATCCAATTCGTCAATTTTCCTTGCTCAATTCAACAATCCATGAAGCGTGAACCTCATTGACATATTAATTGGCATCCTTATACATCTCAATGATGAAATTTAAACTCATTTGAATCCCAAACAACTCCTATGATTGCGGCATGAATAGAACTAAATAGGGTATTTTTCAGTTCTGTTTAGTTCCCAACTAATCAGCCCATAAACCAACCTTAATCCTCAATTTGTCCATCCATCTACTTGTTAATACTTAGTTCTAGACGTTAGAGAGCCTCACTGAAAGTTTGAAGCCAAGGCGACGCCGAAAAGTCTTTGAACGATGCCAGTTCCTCCAAGTCCTCCGACGGTCAATTTTCTGCCCTTCAAACACAAGACTCATTTGGGGTCAAAACTCTATCAAATTCATCCAAACTTTTTAACACAGTTCGGCCTACATGTCTTCTAGAAGTCCACAAAATATGGCCCAAAGAATCAAAGGTTTCGGGGTCCTATAGAGTCTAAACAATGGCTTATATCCAGCTGCGACGGTTTTCGTTTGCTTCCAGGAGAATGGTCGGCCAGGACTCCTCAGTGGGTCAAATGAACGGATTCCGCTTGGAGGATGTCAGCAAGAGGATGAGAAAATGGCTGGTGGTCGGCTCGAGTCCAGGCGGTGGTCGGAGGTGGCAGTCGGAAGTGGCGATGGGGTAGCAGAATCTGGTCGGCTAGAGCTCACTCGGCCAAAAGGAAGAAGAAGAAGAAGTAGAAAATGGCAAAAGAAGATGGGGGTTTCGGCTGATTGATGGAGAGAGAGTGAGGTATATGTAATTTCAAGAGTCAACCATGTTTGAATGGTAGGTTAAAAGGTGATTCAATTAACATCAAGGCCTAATCCTTTGACATTTGTCCATGTGTCAATCAATGCTCATCCAAGGACTGTTATTTCCTCTCATTTTTGGCAACCTTGGGGTGTAGTTAATGACCAAAATGCCCTTGTCTAATAATTAAGGCAAGGCTATGGCTTAAGGGGCAAAATGGTAATTTTACCCTCGACATTCGGAACGTTGTTTTTCTAATTCCAAATTTCTTCTATAAGGCAATGGCTAATCCAATTGAAATGTTGGAATTCTTGATTCTCCATTTTCAAATTTCGAGACTCGTTTCTGAATACTTTCTCTATCAGACATGGTTTCAACCTACCTCGAACTGACGGGGGGTTTTTGCAGACGTTACGCGTATCGACCCTGTGATTCATATCACAATTAGGGCTCGTCAATTCATGGCGACTTTGGTTGTCATGTAATTGTGAGGGTCTATCACTAGTTCCAACTGTCTCGATCGTCACTGTTCGATTTAGAAAAATTTTTGCAAGTAATACGTTGGTTAAGCCGCATCACCCGCGCTCCAATCATATAACGCTTGCAATGCATTCCTTAATCGTTCTTAGAACGGCCTTTTTATGGCTCTAAATGTCCCCTCGACAATCCTTATGGTCAAAGCGCCATTTTCTATTCGAATTCCCTAGGTCCACGTACCTTGTCTCGCGTTAACCTTTCCCTTTTTGGTCAGTTTACTCGAGATTGATCAGATCCAAGCGAGATACGACTGAAATACATTGTTAGATACTTTCTCAATAATGAATCTTGAAATGATAGGAAAAATTAAAATGTCACAACTCTTTCCCCCTAACAAAAATTTTGTCCTAGAAATTTACAATAACCCAATTACTCGAACAAATGGGGTATTGATGCCTCATCGTTTCCTCGCTTTCCCACGTAGTGCCTTCAGTTTCATGGTGCTCCCAGACAACTTTAACCAATGGAATCGTTTTATTCCTCATAATTTGCTCATTTCGGTCTTCGATCCTCACTGGTTTCTCCACGTAGGATACTCTATCATCCACTTCTATAACCTCGTAGTCCAGCACATGCGTCGAGTCCGATTCATACTTCCGTAGCATGGACACATGGAAGACATTGTGCACTTGGGATAGATTTGGCGGTAAGGCCAGTCTATAGGCTAAGGTCCCAATCTGCTCCAGAATCTCAAATGGACCTACGTACCTTGGACTCAGTTTTCCTTTCTTTCCAAATCGGGATAATCCTCTCATCGGCGACACCTTAAGGAAAACATGATCGCCCACTTGAAACTCCAAAGGCTTACGCCGTTTATTCGCGTAACTTTTCTGACAACTCTGTGCCATCTTCAGTCTATCCTGAATTATCTTCACCGCTTCCACAATTGCTCTACCAACTCTGGGCCTGTGACACTTCTTTCTCCAACCTCGTCCCAACAAATTGTGGTTCTGCAAGCCCTTCCACAAAGCGCTTCAAACGGTGCCATTTGAATGCTCTGCTGATAGCTGTTATTATATGCAAACTCCACCAATTGCAGTTGATCCTCCCATCTACCTTTGAAGTCTATCGTACACGCTTGTAATATATCCTCGAGCGTCTGAATCATCCTCTCCGATTGTCCATCCGTTTGTGGATGGTATGCCGTACTAAATTGCAGTCGAGTTCCCATGGCATCCTGAAGACTTTTCCAGAAGTTCGCTGTGAACTTGGGATCTCTGTCTGATGTGATCGTCACGGGTACTCCATGTAGTCTCACTATCTGTCTCATATACAACTCGGCATATCTATCCATCGCGAAATCCTTTCGCACAAGAATAAAGTGTGCGGACTTGGTCAACCTGTCCACAACTACCCAAATAGAATCATGGTCTCTCTGGCTCCTTGGTAGTCCCATCACAAAATCCATCGTTACGTGCTCCCATTTCCATTCAGGAATTTCTAGTGGCTGTAATAATCCACCAGGCTTACAATGCTGGGACTTCACCCATTGGCATGTCAAGCACTTTGCCACATACTTCGCTACATCCACTTTCATCCCGTTCCACCAATAATGTTGACACAAGTTCTTATACATCTTTGTGCTTCCTGGGTGGATACTGTAATTGCTCCTACGAGTCTCTGATAAAATCATTTCCCTGAGTTCTTCGTCCTTTGGCACGCATAGACGTCCTCGGAATTTCAAGATTCCATCCTCTAATACTTGGAATTCTGGTTTCCTTTTTGTCGCGTCCATCTCCAGGATTTTCTGAATTTCTAGGCCCATATGCTGCAAGGCTTTTATCCATTCCTAGACTTCAGGTTCTATTCTTAGTGTGGCCATCAAACTGGATAACTGACAGACTTCCAATCTGAACTCAGAATCCCTCAGGTTCTCGATTAACGACCACCCTTTCACCAGTAGACTGGCGATACTCGATTTTCGGCTGAGCGCATCCACTACTCGATTCGCTTTCCCAGGATGATACAGTATGTCGCAATCATAATCCTTAAGCAGCTCCATCCATCGACGCTGCCTCATATTCAGTTCCTTCTGAAAAAATAGATACTTCAAGCTTTGGTGGTCAGTGTAAATCTGGAACTTCTCGCCACAAAAATAATGCCTCCAGATTTTCAGAGCAAAGATGATTGCTGCTAATTCCAAATCGTGAGTCGGATAGTTCATCTCATGCGGTCTCAATTGTCGGGATGAGTAGGCAACCACTCTTCCATATTGCATTAGCACACAGCCTAGTCCCTTTAACAAAGCATCGCTATATATCTCATAGCCTCCAGGTCCTGATAGAATCGTCAACACCGATGCGGTTGTCAACTGATGCTTGAGCTCTTGGAAACTCATTTCGCACTTATCCATCCATTTGAACCTCGTTTCTTTCTTAGTCAATCTCGTCAGTGGCATAGCTATGGATGAAAATTTCTCCACGAAACGTCTGTAATATCCTGCCAATCTTAGGAAGCTTCGGACTTCCGTGACCGTAGTAGGTCTAGACCAATTCATAACGGCTTCGATCTTCGTTGGATCCACCACAATTCCTTCTCCAGATACCACATGGCCAAGAAATGACACTTTATTCAACCAAAACTCGCATTTGCTAAACTTAGCGTAAAGCGAGTGATCCCTCAGGGTCTGCAAAACAATCCTTAGATGCTCTTCGTGTTCTTCGTTAGTCCTTAAGTAAATGAGGATATCGTCGATAAAAACTATAACAAATCTATCCAAGAATTCCTTGAACACCCGATGCATCAAGTCCATAAATGCGGCTGGAGCATTGGTCATTCCAAAAGGCATCACATTGAATTCGTAATGACCATACCTTGTCCTAAAAGAAGTTTTAGGTATGTCTTTCTTCTTAATTCTCAACTGGTGATACCCGGTCCTCAAGTCAATCTTAGAGAATACCGTAGCTCCTTGCAACTGATCAAATAAATCATCAATCCTCGGCAGTGGGTATTTATTCTTCACAGTCACTTGATTTAGCTGTCTATAATCGATACATAGACGCAAGGACCCATCCTTTTTCCTCACAAACAACACCGGCGCTCCCCACGGTGAAGCACTCGATCGAATATATCCTTTGTCTAGCAATTTCTGCATTTGGACCTTTAACTCCTTCAGTTCAGATAAGGACATCCTATAGGGTGCCTTCAAGATTGGCTCCGTTTCGGGAGCTAACTCGATCACGAATTCTATCTCTCGCTCTGGTGGCAATCCTGGCAACTCTTGGGGAAATATGTTAGAAAACTCACGTACTACAGAGATGCTTTCTAGTTTGGGCTCCTCGGCAGTCGTGTCCATAACTGCGACCAAGTACGTCTCACATCCTTAAGTTAACAACTCTGTCACTTCAAGGGACGAGACTAAAGGAATCGAGGTTCCTCAAATTAGAAACTAGGGCGACCTTCTAGATAGAAACGAATTATCCTTCGACCATAATCCACTACTACCCCCTATTTACCCAACCAGTCCATTTCTATGATCACATCGAAGTCATGCAACACCGCTAAATCTATGCTCTCCTTACTATCACCAATTACGATTCTGCAATTCGTACAGCCCAACAAAACCAGCACATTATCTTTCAGCGGGGTGGCAACATGAAGAATCACACTCAACGGTTATAACTTCATATCAACCAAATTAGCAAGCCGAGTTAATACAAACGAGTGTGTTGCGCTAGGATCAAACAAAGCATATGCAGCTTGGTCACACAAATAAACCGTCTCTGTGACCACTCCTGGCGTTTCTTCTGCCTCCCTGTGGGCTACTACATAAACTCTCCCCTGAGCTGGGGGTCGATTTTGATCAATTTAGGGAGTGGCAGTTGACGGTCCAGCCTATGGTCGTTGCCCTTGAGGTCTATTCGTTGGAGCTTGGTTCGGGCAAGTCTTCATCTGGTGGCCATCTGACCACACTTAAAGCATGCTCTAGTTCTTGCTGGACATGGTTCATTATCATGCCTCTTGTCGTAGAGGCGGCAATTCCAGTTCATTGGATTCGACGACTTCATAATGTTCTTCCTTACGGGAGGGATGAAGCATTTATTGCCAGCCACTTGTCTCTTACCAATTTGGCGATTGTCCCTGAATGAATTAAACCGCGATCCAGATGCGGCATTCCTCTTCTTTAGGTCCCTCTCAATCATCTGTCCCCGTTCATAGATTTTCTTGTAGGTTCTTAGATTTAAGGCTATCATCTGGCTGTGAAGTTCAGGCCTCAGTCCATCCCGAAATATCCGTGCCTTCTCCAAGGGATCCTTTACCGATCAGGTTGCGTACCTTGATAGCCTAGAGAATTCAGCTTCATACTGATCTACGGTCAGCTGATTCTAATGCAGCTGTAAGAAATCCACTTGCTTCCTTTCCTGGGATGTCTCAGAAAAATACTTGTCATTGAATGCTGTAGTAAAGGCATTCCAGGTCAAGGTCGTTCCTTCTAGAAAGACTCTATTCTTGGTGGAAGCTCGCCAGTCATTTGCGATACCTTCCAGCTGGTACACCGCCAATAGCACTTTCTCTTCGTCCGTGCATCTCAAGACTCTAAAGGCCTTCTCCAGTTTCTCGATCCATCTCGGTGCTAGTTCGGGGTCTCCAGTCCCTTCAAACTAAGTTGGCTTCAGCTTGATAAGTTACTCGACCAGCTAGCCCATCTGCCTGGCCACAACAATTTCTTCTTGGGCATTCACGGCCTCATTGCCCTGGTCGTGATTGCCATTGTTTCCATTGCCCCCGTTATTACCGTTATTGGCGTTAACGGCAACTATTGCGGCTCCTATTGCTTGGGCTATGGCAGCATCCCTATCTTGGGTCTGCCTATCGATGAGGTCGCCAATTCTTTCGAGCGCCCTCAGTACTTCATCCATTCACGAGTCTTCTGCTACAGGTGGCCTCGAACTAGAGGCTCCGCTCCTAGGCCTTCCAATTCTTCTAGGCGGGTTACTCATCCTTGTATGTTTTTACTAAGCCTAGACCACCACAATTTCATCAAGGAGTCAGTAACTCATTCCTTCAACCAAGTCTAGAGCTACCCAACTATGCCTTAATAGAAACAGTCACAATACGACAACCTTCCACACAGCAAATTCCACAGACACTTCATTAAATAGTCCATGGATATCACTCCATTCCGTCTACTTTAACGGTTCATCAAAATTAGTCATGCTCATTTACTCAACAGGCCAAAATCCAAAATGACTTTCAACACTAGACATGGAACTTCATCCTCATAGATCACCACAACCCTGTCAAGACTAAATGCCATTCACGTGCGCCAAGTCATTTGCCATGCATCTTGTGCCTCATTCTAGTGAGTCTCTTAAGGTCTCGCTACCCGTCCTTGTTCCAACTTAATTCTCCTTATCAGTCCAATCCTCAATCAATTTTGGATCGAGCTGACCTTGCTCTAATACCAAGCAAACGAGGATGTCGCACCCCGAGCCCCAGGGACGAGCGCGCGACTCCCTGCAAGCATGAACTCTCTCTCTAGGTCCCAGGCTTCACATAGGTCGAAAGATGAACCGGATTGATAGCAAGCGGAAGCATTAATATACAAACTCCTCCGTACAATAATAAAAAGGGACCAGGGTAACGAGAACGCCAGTAATATACATAACCTCATATCCTGTTCATACAAAAGTGTCGGCAAGCTAAACTAGCCGATTAGTAGGGGTGACAGGGTCAATACAAAAGCGGATCATCACATCTCCCAAAGAAATAGGCATCGAGGTCATCATCAAAACATAAGACCAGAAGGATAGAGACTCCTAAGTCGAGCTACTGGAATCGTCAGTCACCCTAGCATCCTCAGATGGCTCGTACTCCGAGAGAGTCTTAGAGCAAACCTCCACGGTGTCCTCGAGTGTCTCGTCAGCTGACGGCTCCACCTGGTCATCCTCGGTAGCCTCGATCTCGATGACCTCATCACTATCCTCCAAGGTTAGGATCTTCTCAAGAACATTCCTCGAGCTAACTATTGACCCCTCAACCTCCACCGAATCTCGAGCGGGATGACACCAGTTAGGGATGACCCCGCGAGGTACCTCAGTGGGCTTCAAAGGCCCCGTAGAAACATCCCTTACCTTTCTAAACCAAGCCTCGTACCTATGAGGCTTCCATCTGCTGCCACCCTCGTCGACCTAGACTACGGTACATTTCCTAACATACACTGTCCCCTATCCGTCCGGGAATTCATCCAAATACACTAACATCTCTTTTGGGTCACCAAATCTGATTGGCCACATTCTCACGGCCTAGGATCTAAAAAATAGGGTTCCTCAACGGGGTGAGAATTACATCTCAGTAAGGTAGGTGCTAACCCTAGGTTAGGCTACCGTACACTCAAGCAAATGCAATCAAGGGCATGCGCACATGCAATCACATGAGACATTCAACAATCAGTATATAACATGCGGATAAAAAAGATGTCAGGCATGCAATCATGGCACCATACCACATCACTAGAGTCAAACACGCATTGCCATGCCAAATCAACCCTTCTAGTCCTCCTCATTTTCTCGCCCACGTTTAGAACGCCTCAGCCTCGGTCCACGTAAATTGGCCTCAAACCATCACATTGACAAATCAGCGTAAACGCATCAGGTTTTCAATTTCACTCCAAGCCTGTGTCGACACGTCTCAAACTCCATCACGCGTTTCAACCCATCTGGACTATGGCCATCTCAACCCTGTGTCTCGTACGCCTCAGGGTATCGTTCCACTCAAACCCCGCGCTTTAGGGCCTCAAGGTATCCATCCACACAACCCCGCGTCTCAATGCCTCAGGGTATCACAATTTCTCAGACATGCCACATGCTCATTTCAATTCATAACACATGCTCAATTTCAAACTCATGCAACGAGCAACACATCAATGGCAATGGAGGCAATTAAATTCGACATTCAAATGCGATAATCATTCCATGACACTAGCATTGTCAAGCACTCAAGCCATTTATATCTCTGCAAGACGCATAATGGATAATCATCCCATAAACCTCCAAGAATCAATCTAATTCACAATCAATTTCCCCAATTGAGTCCAATCCTCCTAGCCAAGGTTTAGAAACTCCTTACCTCAAGCTTAATTCAACAAAATTCTCCTTCCAAGCACTTCAATGGTTCGGTCCAATCAGCCCAAAATAAGTCAATTACGCAACCTAAGGAAATTCATCCAATTCGTCAATTTTCCTTACTCAATTCATCAATCCATGAAGCGTGAACCTCATTGATATATTAATTGGCATCCTTATACATCTCAATAATGAAATTTGAGCTCATTTGAGTCCCAAACAACTCCTATGATCGCGGCATGAACAGAACTGAACAAGGCATTTTTTGATTTTATTTAGTTCCCAACTAATCAGCCCATAAACCAACCTTAACCCTCAATTTATCCATCAATCTACTTGCTAATACTTAGTTCTAGATGTTAGAGAACCTCACCGAAAGTTTGAAGCCAAGGCAACGCTGGAAAGTCCTTGAACGGCACCGGTTCCTCCAAGTCCTCCGACGGTCAGTTTTCTGCCCTTCAAACACAAGACCCCATTTGGGGTCAAAACTCCATCAAATTTATCCAAACTTTTTAACACAATTCAGCCTACTTGTCTTCTAGAAGTCCACAAACTATGGCCAAAAGAATCAAAGGTTTTGGGATCCTACGGAGTCTAAACAGTGGCTTACCTCCAGCTGCGACGGTTTTCGTTTGCTTCCGGGAGAATGGCTGGCCAGGACTCCTCAGTGGGTCAAATGAACGAATTCCTCTTGGAGGATGTCGGCAAGAGGATGAGAAAGGGGCTGGTGGTCGGCTCGAGTCCATGCGGTGGCCGGAGGTGGCGGTCGGAAGTGGCGACGGCGGCGGTAGAATCTGGTTTGCTGGAGCTCTCTCTGTCGAAAGGAAGAAGAAGAAGAAGAAGAAAATGATAGAAGAAGATGGGGGTTTCGGCTGATTGAGGGAGAGAGGGTGAGGTACATCCAATTTCAAGAGTCAACCATGTTTGAATGGTAGGTTAAAAGGTGATTCAATCAACATCGAGGCCTAATCCTTTGACACTTGTCCATGTGTCAATCAATGCTCATCCAAGGGCTGTTATTTCCTCTCATTTTCGGCAGCCTTGGGGAGTGGTTAACCAAAATGCCCTTGTCCAATAATTAAGGTAATGCTAAGGTTTGAGGGGCAAAATAACAATTTTACCCTTGACGTCCGGAACAATATTTTTCTAATTCCAAATTTCTTCGATAAGGCGATGGCCAATCATTTCTCCATTTTCAAATTTTGAGACTCGTTTCTAAATCATTTCTCTATCAGACGGGGTTCCAGCCTATCTCGAACTGACGGGCGACTTTTGCAGACGATACGCGTATCGACCCTATGATTCATATCATAATTAGGGCTTGTCAATTTATGGCGACTTTGGTTGTTATGTAATTGTGAGTGTCTATCACTAGTTACAATGGTTTCGATCGTCACTATCTGATTTAGGAAAATTTTTGCAAGTTATACGTTAGTTAAGCGGCATCACCCGCGCTCCAATCGTATAATGCTAGAAACGCATTCCTTAATCGTTCTTAGATCGGCCTTTTAGGGCTCTAAATGTCCCCTCGACAATCCTTATGGCCAAAGCGCCATTTCCTATTTGAGTTCCCTAGGTCCACGTACCTTGTCTTACGTTAGCCTTTCCCTTTTTGGTCAGTTTACTCGAGATTGATCATATCCGAGCGAGATACGACTGAAATACATCATTAGATACTTTCTCATTAATGAGTCTTGAAATGATAGGAAAAATCAGAATGTCACATAAAGATTGGCCCAAATATTCGTGAAATATTTTAAAACTTGATTGATATATCTACTTTCTTGATTGACGTTGATTGGCATATTCACTTTCCTCATTTGATTTGATTTATTTGATTGATGTATTTTTTAGAATATATATGTCACATGATGTAATCCTAGAAATTCTAAAACAAAGATTGCATTCATTCATCTTCCATATTTGAAAATTGCATATCTTTGCGTTTTAGGATAGAAATTGCATGTTTAGATTAAATTTTATGTTCAAAACAATGTATCTTTAACATATTAGGGGTTAGATCAATTTGAACTCTAAAATATGCAAAATAAATATTGTTTTGACATAATTCTATTTTAGGAAATAAATTCATCCGAATTAAAAAAAAATCATTTTTTTGCCATGTCATCTATGTCACGTCATCTATTCCACATCAGCCTTGCCACGTCATCTATGCCACGTCATCTTTGCTACGTCATCTTTGCCACGTCATCTTTGCCACGTCATCTATGCCATGTCATCCTTGCCACGTAATCCATGCCATGTCATTCATTTTTGCCATGTCATGTTAAATTGCATTTTAGTTTCAATTGCAAATTGGAATTGCATGTTTTGATTTTAATTAATTTACTTGTCACGTAGTTAATTTAATTAAATTGTGGTCTCATTTGTGCATTCATTTAATTTACATGTCATTTAGCTTAGTCTTGCATTTAATCCATGTTATTACATCCTAGAATAATTTTGTGCATTGCATATAGTATAATCTTTCATGTATTCATATAAAAATTGAAAATTTTAAAAAAAGAATAATTTTTTGTGGCGCATGCTCCCTTGATTACAATGATTTATGGATGTTCAATTAATTGATTGTGCACTCGCATGATAACCTTTATTAGTGACTTAGGTTAAAATCGATTAATGCTGCCTTCTCAAATTTTTTTCATGAAATAAAATGGTATCGAAAGGAAGTTAGAGTAGTCCAACGTAATCAAGTCCACGGACTCTTAATATCTGGTTTGTAGAAGTAATTTTGTTCTCCCACTAATTTACTTAGGTTTCTAATCGACCTACCAAGAAATGATTAGTGGCGACTCCATTTTTAAAAATCCTTGCATGTTATCAATGGAACCATAAGTTGTGATTTGGCATGGACTTGGGAGAATCCAAGTTAGGTTAGTTAAATAATTAACCTACTAATCCATTAACCTAGAATTTATTTTTAGGTCGCGACAGTGAATCGTGTACATGTCGAGGAGTTGTCATCAATCATTTCGTGGATGGTACGATTGGAAACCCTATGGAATAATTGGGAGCTTCTATTCGATTCTACGAAAACCAGAGAAATGAGTTCGGGGGCTTACTTATGTCGACTGTCAAAGTTGATGCTCTTTCGGTACCTAAGTTGATTGAATTATCTAACCCTAAGATTTCATGCAGATGAGTGGGGTACAAACCCTAAATCTAGGAATTCATATAGATAGGAGTTACTACCTTAGCACTCATAGTCAACAAATGAAGGTGCGCAAATCAAGGGTCTAAGACATTTGGATAAATCACATGAATACAGCATGGTATCCCTAATAAGGCCTTATTGGCATAGAGAAGTGTCAATCACAACTCAAGAGTGATTTGGAATAAGATTTGCCCATGAGGGCAAAATCGTAATTTTGAAGAAATTTGGGACAATTGCTCTAAAAGGGTAAAATTGTAATTTCAAAATAAATATGGAGTCAAAAGGGTTGGAAATAGGATTTAATCATCAAATTAATCTGCTTTCCATTTTTTTGACAATTTTTAGAATTTTCTAAAATTTTGGAAGGCGATTTACCTTTGAGGGTAAAATCGTCATTTCAGAAAATGACGAGTCGTGAAAATCTCAAATAGAAGGATTGGTCAAGCACTAGTCTCAAATCCTAATTCTGAGCAATTTTCATAATTTTTTGGAATAGGAAAGAAATTTACCCTTTGAAGGGGTAAAATCGTCATTTCAAGAAAAAAGATGAAATTCGAAAACCCAAGCAAAAGGATTCGTCACCTAACTGGACCTATCCTAATCGAGACATTTTTCACATATCTCAGATACAAAGAAAAAAGACGACTTACCCCTGAAAGGCAAAATCAATAATTTTCAAGAAGAATAGATAAGAAATCCTAAAAATAGGATTGACCAGTTGTCCATGGTCATTCCTCAATTTTTATAAATTTCTGGCGTGTCTAAGAATTTTTCATAATTTTTCCTCTTTTTTGTGATTTTCTAGGATTTTTCTAGCATTTCTTAGAATTTTCTACAATTTTCCATTTTTTTGAGATTTTCAAAATCATTTTCGAATTTTTTATTAGAAAAAGAAATTATTCGAACCACGTCGGGTGACCTGGCCCATGACCCATGGACGGTCGTACCGACCCGCGCAGGTCTAAGCCTGCACCGAAACGGCATCGCTTTAGCCCTCTTCCCCTCAAATTTCGAATTCCTGCCTAATTCGAACCAATAGTCCAGATTATGCCACGTGTCGATGCCCAGATGGCCCGATCTATACAAGGACCCAACATCTATGATTGAGACACGTATCCAAGCCACAGACGTCGGATCAAGGTATTTTTATTATCAGAAAATGATTTTTATTTCCGAAAAAGCGAGATCTAGACACGTGGCTAATTTTCCACCGTCGGATCAAGTTTGTTTTATTCGGTTATGACCGATCGCGCTGACATGGCTGCCACGTCAGTGTCACGTAGTCTTTGACCAGTCAACGACTCGTTGGGGAAGATGATCGGCGTTGGCATTGTCTCATCGGCGCCTCGTCAGAAGGCCATATCTCGACCTTCCTACATTCGATTGACACGAAACCAACGGCGTTCGACTCACTGAGACTTCCTTACAACATATACTTGCCTCACAACAGCAGAACCACATCTCATACACTTGCTATCTCTAACCGAATTTAAGCTTTGGCGACTACTCACTCTAGCCATTTCTAGCGTTACTTAGCTAAACAAATCGATCGAGAAACATCATTGAGGGATGAGAAGACTTACCTAACCATTGGTGAGCTTCGGTTTGGTCTAAAACGAGCCATGGAGCTCACAACCGATCAGAGAGATTTGGAGGCCGATTCGACGGTTCAGGCGACCAAAATGCACAAGATCAAAGCGAAATAAATCGCAGGATGTATAGAGTAAATTACAAGTCATAATACTCAAAACGACCGATGCTAGTCTAATCTTCCATGTGGGACCGAGCGATAGCTCGATGATGAGCCTTACCTTTCTAGGCAATCTCAGGCGGATTTGATGGGTTTCCAAGCTTCCTCAGAACTTCATCGAACTCAGAGGATGGTTTTTCAACGTTGATTTTGCTCTAGATGTGGCGACACGGACTTGGAAGCTTTGGCCGAGTTTGGCGGCCATAGCGGCGAAAGGGCTTGCCAAGTCTCTCCTTCTCTCTCTCTCTCTCTCTATAGTCGCGAAACCTCCAAACTGAATCCTCCCTCTCCCCACAGACTTCAACCCCTCTCCTTCTTTGAATTCCCATCATCGGTTCTGTTATAAGAGTTCCAAAGCGACTCGTAAGTGTAACGTCGGTTCTGGCCAGCTGGAGATCATTGGGTCTGTGTGGGTAGATCACCGGAGCTTCATTCGTATTCTGGGCATTCCCATTTGTTCTCCAATTTTTGGCTTCTTTTCATCTGAGTTCCCTCTCGTTAGTGAAAGAGGAGAACCAGATTTGGTTTTGTTCATTACCTTAAGCTGGCCTAGTCAACCGAGTTGACTGGTTGGGGTCAACCCGACCCAGTTGACCTAGTTTCATCTTTTTTAGTTTAATTGACTGCCTAGTTGATCTATTTTCACGAAATTAAGTTCGAAATTGAACCCTACAACATGGATATCATCTAGGAATGTCAATTTGGAGTCAAATTGTTCTACATTTATCCAAAAGCCCCAAATCTCAATTTTAACACTAATATGAAATCTGCTCAATTAAGGCCCTAAATGACAAAATCGAGTCAAATTAACCCCATGAATAGATTCAGAGAGGTCATAAACCTATGGTTCAGTGTTCATTCATGCATGATAGTCCCTAGATAAAAGTAATTTCATTTTTTCCAAATTCAGGGACTAAATTGCAATAAAAGTATGCAAATTTATCCAATTCTCGTAAAAGGGAAATTTTGGTTAATAATTGGGATAAATTGCAATTCAAGACAATTGGATTGAATGTCAAAACTCTCAAAATGCCAACATTACAAATTAAAAGATTCAAAACATATATATATTTTTTACAAATTCAACCATATGCGTTACAAAGGAACACACAAAATTAAACTTGAATTTTGACTTTTGATGAGGTCAAAAAAATAAGAGAATAAAAATAAAAATAAAAATATAGAACATTTTTCCATTTTTTGTGACCTCAATTGCTATTTTTGTTGATTTTTCTTGCATTTTACTATTTTCTAAAAAATGCCAAAAAAATATGAAATTTTTTTTTGTCAAAAATGGTTTCCTAGGCTTGGTCAAGGACATCAAAGTCGATTTTGTAATTTTTTAATTTTTTATGAATTTTAAAAAAATAAAGGAAAAAGACCTGATAAAAAATCAAGTGTCAACAAGGATTTGCAAGTCGGTTTCCACACCTATGACTAATAGCTCTCATTTTAGTATAGATGCACCACTATTTTTGGATCCTACGCTATATCAAAGTATCATTGGAGCTCTTCAATATCTCACGATTACACGGACGGATATTTCATATGCAGTAAATTTTGTTTGCCAATTCGTGCATCAACCTATTGTGAGTCATTTTCAAATTGTGAAATGCATTCTGCGTTTTATTAGTAGCACAACAGATTGAGGCATGCAAATCTTGTCCAAGTCAACTTTGGACTTGTATGCTTTTTGTGATGCAGGTTAGCCAAGTTGTCCCTTGACTCAACAATCAACTACTAGGTTTTGTAGTTTCTTAAGTAGTAATTGTATATTGTGGAGTGCTAAGAAGTGAGGAATGATTGCCCAATCCAATGCTAAGACAGAGTATCGTACAATAGCATCGACGGTTGTAGAGATTACTTGGATATCATTCCTTTTAAGAGATTTGAATATTCATCTCCCAAGTCTATCAATACTGTGTTGTGATAATATCAGTGTGCTTTATATGTCCATTAATCCAGCATTTCATATAAGAACTAAACATATGGAATTAGATTATCATTATGTGCGAGAAAAAGTGGCTATTGGAACACTTGTGAGTACGTATGTTCTATCTGTGCATCAAATTGTTGATATCTTCAAAAGAAAAAAAAAACATGTCGAGGATTATACTTGGAAACTTATGTTACAAATTGGGAATTTGGGATTCTCTCATTCTCAATTTGAGGAGGAGTAAATTTATCAATCAAGAGAGAAGAATATCCATATATCAATCAAAATCACAAGCGCTCATTTTTGGAGATGCTAAAATCAAGGGATTAACTGTTATAAGTAAGTGGATGTTGCACCATCCATCTTTTCATCTTCCAATGTACGTTAAATAAATATTGATGTAAATTAATATGGATTGATGATTCACCTTTTATATTCCATCGATGAGCAATTTTTTGTATAGTACCCTTTAACCTATAACTAGAGGCTTTTGTAAACTTGAAATGTCAATGAGAATGAGTTCACATTTGCTCCCTACATTTCTCTTCTTTCTCTTATTATATTCCCAGTAAAGCTCTCTGAGTTGATTCCAAAGATCGTCGTTTACTTTTACAACACGTTATTAGCACGAAGCGGTTAGAAGCTTGGATATCACTCAGGGTAACACACATTTACATCTCCATTATCTAACTTCTCTACAATTTCGTTTGAGTATGTCAAACATTACCAAGAGAGCTTGCAACGTTAGATATTACCGGAAGTAATTATCTAACATGGGTTTTTGATGTCAAGATACACTTAACATCTTAGATCTCAGTTGATATATTCTCCTAGAATTCTCCCATAATCTAATTATACTTCAGCCTAGAAGGTTAAGGCTCTTATCTCAATTGGCCACTATTTACATGAAGATTCAAAGGCTAAGTATTTGATTGAGGAGGACCTTGCAGTTCTATGGCAATCCTTGAAGGATCGTTTCGATCATCAACAAGAAGTTGTCCTTTCTTGTGCCAGGTTTCCATGGATCAATTTATGCTTTCAGAATTTTACGTCCATAACATAATATGATTTTGTTATTCACCGAATTGTATAACAATTAAAACTTTATGGCCAACAGATCGCAGAGACTGAAATGTTGAAAAATACATTATCTACTTTTTATGCAAATAACCTTGTACTCCAGCAGTAGTATAGGACAAAGAATTACTCCAAGTATTCAGAGTTAATCTCTACAATACTTGTAGCTGAAAAGCACAATCAGTAGTTGATGCAAAACCACAATTCTCATCCTACTGAATCGGCACATGTACCTATCGCACATGTCGCACGTCATAGAAACAAAAGCCACGGGCATTGGAAGGACAAATAGCGTAACTTGAAAAATCAGCTTTATAAAAGCCGAGATAGAGGTTCATAAGGACCTAAACGTGGTCCACAAAGAAAAGAAGGTTCAAAAGTACCTAACCAGATTGGTGCTAATATTTGTCATAGATGTGGTTCCACAGGCCATTAGTCTTGTACTTGTCACACTCCAAAGCATCTGGTTGATCTCTATCAAAGAGAACAAGATGAAAGAGAAAAAGAAGCCAACATTGCAACCAAGCCAATGAAGAATAAAGAATCATCTCTTCACAATACACCTTTTGATATTGATCATTTTCTGGATTTAGATTAAGCAATATATATATATATATATATATTTATATAAGTCTATGTTAATTTTTATTTATGTATATTCTCTCGGTTTTTGAATAATATTTATGTTTAATATTATAATTCCATTTCTTATTCTTTTTGTTACTCATCAATGATGCTAAGCAATTACCTTGAGGAGAACAATGATATTCTCTATCTTGTAGATAGTGGTATTACACACACTATCCTCCACCAGAGGAAGTTCTTTGAGACATTGAAAAAATGCGAATGGAATATCACCATTATTGTCACGCCCTGCGCTTCGGGTACGAGCGCGCGACTCCCTACAAGCATAAACTCTCTCTCGAGGTCCCAAGTTCACATAGGTCGAGAGATGAACCATATTGATAGCAAACGAAAGCGATAATAAATAAACTCCTCCGTACAATAATAAAAAGAGACCAGGATAACGAGAATGCCAGTAATATGCATAACCTCTTATCTTGTTCATATAAAAGCGCTGACAAGCTAATCCAGTTGATCAGCAGGGGTGACAGGGTCAATACAAAAGCGGATCATCACATCTCCCAAAGAAACAGGCATCGAGGTCATCATCAAACATCAGACTAGAAGGACAGAGACTCCTAAGTCGAGCTACCGGAATCGTCAGTCTCCTCAGCATCCTCCGATGGCTCGTACTCCGAAAGAGTCTCAGAGCAAACCTCCACGGTGTCCTCGAGTATCTCGTCAGCTGACGGCTCCACCTGGCCGTCCTCAGTAGCCTCGATCTCGATGACCTCATCAGTGTCCTCCAAGGTCGGAGTCCTCTCAGGAATATTCCTCGAGCCGGCTACTGACCCATCAGGCTCCACCTAATTCCGAGCGAGATGACATAGTTAGGGATTACCCCGCGGGGTACCTCAGTTAGGCTTCAATGGCCCCGTAGAAACATCCCCTACCTTTCTAAACCAGGCCTCGTACCTGTGAGGCTTCCAATTGCTGCCACCCTCGTCGACCCAGACTACGGTACGTTTCCTAACATATATCGTCTCTTGTCCGTTCGGAAACTCATCAAAATACATCGACATCTCTTTAGGGTCGCCAAACCTGATTGGCCACATTCTCACGGCTAGTATCTGAAAAATAGGTTCCCATAACGGGGTGAGATTTACATCTCAGTAAGGTAGGTCATAACCCTAGGTTAGGCTGATCGTACACTCAGGCAAATGCAATCAAGGCAAGCGCACATGCAATCACATGAAACATACAACAGTCATTATATAACATGCGGATGGAATGAGTGTCAGGCATGCGGTCATGGTATCATATCACATCACTAGAATCAAACACACATTGCCATGCCAAAACACACTTTCCACCCTTCTAGTTCTCCTCATTTTTACGCCTGCGTTTAGAACGCATCAGGCTCGGTCTGCGTAAATATACCTCAGACCATTACATTGACAAACTCGCGTAAACGTATCCGGTTTTCAATTTCACTCCAAGCCTGTGTCAACACATCTCAACTCCGTCTCGCGTTTCAACGCATCAAGACTATGGCCGTCTCAACCCCGCGTCTCGTACGCCTCAAGGTATCGTTCAACTCAAACCCCGCGCCTCAACGCCTCAGGGTATCCATCCACATAACCGCGCGTCTCAACGCCTCAAGGTGTCACAATTTCTTAGACATGTCACATGCTCATTTCAATTCATATCACATGCTCAATTTCAAACTCATGCAACGAGCAACAAATCAATGGCATCGAGGCAATTAAATTCGACATTCAAATGCGATAATCATTCCATGACACAAGCATTGTCAAGCATACAAGCCATCTACTTCTCTCAAGGACGCACAAAGACAATCTCTCCATAAACTCCTAGGAACTCAATCCAATTTACGCTCAATTCACCCAATTGAGTCCAATCCTCTTAGCCAAGGTTTAGAAACTCCTTACCTCAAGCTTAACTCAACAAAAATCTCTTCTCAAGCACTCCAAGGATTCGGTCCAATTAGCCTAAGAACAATTCAACTGAACAACCTAAGGAAATTCATCCAATCGTCAATTTTCCTTGCTCAATTCATCAATCCATGAAGCATGAACCTCATCGACACATTAATTGACATTCTCATACATCTCAACGATGAAATTTGAGCTCTTTTGAATCCCAAATAACTCCCATGATCTCGGCATGAACAGAACCGAACAGGGCATTTTTCGGTTCTATTTAGTTCCCAAGTAATCAACCCATAAACAAATCTTAATCCTCAATCTATCAATCAATCTACTTGCTAATACTTGGTTCTAGATGTTAGAGAGCCTCACCGAAAGTTTGAAGCGAAGGCGACGTAGGAAAGTCCTTGAACAGCGCCAGTTCCTCTAGGTCCTCCGACGATTAGTTTTCTGCCCTTCAAACACAAGACCCATTTGTGGTCAAAACTCCATCAAAGTCCTCCAAAAATTTTACCAAAGCTCAGTCTACGTGTCTTCTGGATGTCTATAAAATTTGGTCAAAAAATTCACAGAATTTGGGGTCCTATGGAACCTAAACAGTAGCTTACCTCCAGCTGCGACGATTTTTGTCGTCTTCCGAGGGAATGGCTGGTCGGAGGTCCTCAGGTGGTCAAATTCCCTGATTCCACTTGGAGAATGTTGGCAAGAGGATGAGAAAGGGGCTGGTGGTCGGCTCGAGTCAAGGCGGTGGCCGGAGACGGCGGTCGGGAGTGGCGACGACGGCGGCAGAACCTGGTCGACTGGAGCTCTCTCGGCCAAAAGAAAGAAGAAGAAGAAGAAGAAGAAAATGGCATAAGACGATGGGGGTTTCGGCTGATTGAGGGAGAGAGAGTGCGGTATACCCAATTTCAAGAGTCAACCATGTTTGAATGGTGGGTTAAAAGGTGATTCAATCAACATCAAGGCCTAATCCTTGACGCTTGTCCATGTGTCAATAAATGCTCATCCAAGGGTTGTTATTTCCTCTCATTTTCAGCAGCCTTGGGGTGTGGTTAGTGACCAAAATGCCCTTGTTTAATTATTAAGGCAAGGTCAAGGCTCAAGGGGCAAAATGGTAATTTTACCCTCGCGTCCAGAGCGTCGTTTTTCTTATTCGAATTACCTTTGATGAAGCGACGTCTAATTCGATTAGAACGTTAGAATCTTTATTTTTCATTTTGAGATTTTGTTTCATATCTCAAGCCTCGAGGGGGCGAAAAATTCGGAATGTCACAACTCTTCCCCCTTAAAGAAATTTCGTCTTCGAAATTTACAACCTTCTAACCATCCAGTCCTTTGGAGTATCGATATCTCATCGCATCATCATTCTTCCGGATAATTCCTTTCATGACTTGACGATCTTACTTGTCCTTCCCGACCAAAGCCATCTTTCCCTAGGACTTGTCTCCTTCATTCCTCAATCTGATTTGCTTCTCTCAATTCTCTTTCGATATTCATAACATCTGTCAGCAATTCATCCTCAAGCGTCCACCTCATCTCTTCCATTTGTCAATCACCATTATTACTAAACCCTCGCCAGAATGCACTCTTTAATGCCCATACCATTCGGCGTATCAATCCTTTCAAGGGCATGCCTTTTTCTTATCGGCACGTTTAATACTTGACCTCATGTTCGACTAACCAAACTTTCAATCCATTCCGTCGATAATACCGATGTAAGTCTGGCACACCTTTATGTCATCCTAAGGGACACCGTAATCCTCTCCTTGAATTTCTAATGAGGTCATTTGTTTAAGTTCCTTTTCAATATTGGACTCGTACTCTCGTCCATGGGACTTTAAGGCATCTACCCTTAACGTTGAGGTTTCTTTCCCGGGTATCCGAAAATCTGGATTTCCTCCCTATTCTATCCATTTCCATAATCCCCTTAAATGTCAAGGTCTGTTCATTGCAGTATCTCAATTCTTTTCTGACTTCAAGCTTGATGCTTCAGGTAGTTATCAAACTAGTCAATTGACAACCTTCCAATTTAGGAGTTGGATTTCTTATTTCCTTGACAAAGCCTATCCTTTATCCGCCAAATGCACGATGCTCAATTTTCACTTATATACATTTGTTTCTTAAATCACCCTTTTAGGCGATATAGGATATTTCATCCTTAGTCCTTAAGCAATCTCCTTCCCACACGTTGTTCCTCATTCAATTTTTCTAAGCAACCACATACCTCAAATTCTTATGGTTCGTGTAAACTTGAAACCTCTCCATGTGAGTCGTGTTTTCCAACTTCATTGCAAGAACATTTGCAACCTAACTCCAACCATGCATTAGACGTTTCAACTCATATGACTTTACTATCACAACGTATCGCATAGTCCACTTCAGTTTGCCTTGCTACGCCTCAAATTTCCTTTCTGCGTCACGTCATTATGATTCACTCGACCCTTTTAATTCCAAATAGGAACACTATTGTCGGCGTAGTCATCAACTTGGCTTAAGTTCTCGAAAACTCTTTTCATATTCATTTATCCATGGAATTGCTTTTGTGGGAAATCTTCCCCCGATCCGCCCATAACAATTCACCAATTCCGGGAAACTTTCAATATTCGCAACTCACATCAATCTTAGTCGATTCATCACTTATTCTATTACTTAAGGGCTCCACAGGGATTTCATTTCTTAGAAATCTCACTACTGAGAAATCTTACATCATCAGACCTGCAACTCGTGTTCTTCACGACTAGAAGCACACAACAAGCATCTCCTTAGAGTCCGTTGGATACTCTTGAAAGTAATTCATGTTTCTCATGGCTCCTTAAATGAGTCTATTCATCGTCTCTAAAGACGGTAACAATCAATCCCATTATTCCTTAGATACTTAGTTTGACTTTTATCCATTTCTTTCTACCATGTGTCGAATCTTCAAACTGTTATTCACACTTTTCACTTGAGAGCTCAAACCTTAGCCCTCTACTCTCATGAGTCCCCGCTTGAACTACACAACATTCTGTTCATTTTTGTTACTCTTTCCTCTGGAGACATTAGTGCCTTGACCTCTTGGTTTCACAACCAGCTAATGCGACCTTATCTCAGTTCTATCTGTCCCACTAAACATCAACATCATCTTGAAATTCAACATCATCTACAAGATAGTCTCTCGAACTTAACTTCCCTTACAGCAATCATTCAAGTTCTGCATCGTCTTTCTCAGTCTAGACGCTCCATATTAATATCAAGAAAGTTAGGTTTTTCTGTTTCTTCTACACTAGGGTCTCTTACCATGTGAAGAAAGCTATACACTTCAGTGGCATTCTCTTATTTCAAATCCACCATGTCCTTTTTGTTCCATAGGACGTTGATCTTGGAGTTTGCGCCAACGGCGGTGTTTTACTCCAGAACGTAGATGCCACCATACTCGGCATTCTTCTTCCCATAATTTAGTTACCTCAGGTGACAATATCTATTCGTCCTTGATTTTCACCAATTCACGTATCGAATACTCGATTAGATTACCTCAATTTACTCTGCAATTACTCTCCAAGTGCTTTTTTCGCTTCCTCAATCATTCACTAGAATTACAAACAGCCAGGACTATCCAGTCCATTCACTTTTCTTTTCATTAACGACCATCTCATGGTCCAATTGTCCTTTAAGAGTGACGCCCTACCATTTAGGGGTGATAACACACAATACCACTTCTAGTGGTCTAGATTTATGCTCAATCAATCTCATAAAATCATCAATGTCAAACAACTGACAGATTTCTTTCCTCAACTTTTCCAACGACGGAAGGAACGACATGTCAGTCTCTCATTACGAGACTGGCGACAAGGTAACAACCATCTCTCACAAGTACGTTTCATGTTCCAAAATGAACATCTCTTTGCTCATAATTCATGAGCAGGAGTTCTCTTTTTTTATTGAGTCCCATTACCATTCCTCAAAATAAAAAATAACAACTAGCCATAAGGCTTTCAAGCTCCAATCCACTCAGAGATTTACTTATCTCATTCAAGGGTCCTTGACCACCTTTACTATATGCTTAAACGACCTTGAGAATTCTGTCTCATACTGGTCAATCGTCCTTTGATCCTTGCAAAAGTATCAGGATCCAAACAACCTTTGTTCTCAAGCAATCCAGGGAAATCACTTCCATTAAACAATTCAATAAAGGCAGTCCAAGGAAATATCATGCCTTCGAGGAAACCCTTTCTCTGGTGATCTTTTACCAATTATCAATAGCCTCTTAAGACTACAATCTGTCAGGATCACTTTCTTTCCTTAGTGTACCCAAAACCTCTAAGGTTTCCTTACCAAGATCCCCAATCTAGAGGGAGACAACTTCAAATCTCATCCCTCCTTCAAACTTGGTCAATCTCAACCTTATACATGGCTTCACAGGCTTTTCAAAACTCTCGTGGTTCTTCCTACACATTCAATTTAGAAAGGATTAACTCGGAGTCACCTCTCTCGTGACCTCTATCATTTAACTCATCAGCACTAACTTCAATCGTCTCAGCGACTTGGGTATAATGACAACTCCTTCTCGAGTTTGTCTACCCATCCACTTTCTCATTTCCATTCAAAGTTCTCATGACCCCTTCAACTCTTAGGTCTTGTACAGTCTACAAGCTCAAGCCAAACGCTTTTCTAGCACTCATATTTTGGTTACTCATCTTTACTCAATTCTACCAACTCCCTTCAGTTCTAGAGTCATCTCATATCTAGCATACTCGAGCCAATGCTCCTCTAGTGACCATTCTTTTGTCGTTCAACCTCATTAGGTTCTTATGGCACTTGAACCACTACAATTCCCTCTAGAAATTAAAGACTTAAGTCATCTACTCCAGTCCGACAGTCTCAGGCTGCTCATCTCATTATCTTTCACCATCAACCATCAGTGGTTTTCAACAATTCTCAACTAGTTGCTCTTTATACAAGGATTCCAAATCGTCCTTAAGCAACAACCATTCATCAAACCAGCCTCAACTAGGTTAAAACTCAATTAGGTCAACACCCAGCAAATAATCAAGGCATCACTTCTATAAGTCAATCGTTCATACCATAAGCATAAGGCATTTGCCACTCTGTCATATATGTGACAGGCTATCTTATTCTCAACAGACATCAGTTCAATGGGTATAGACCCCACATATCGTCTCACCTCTCAGTTATACCTTGGCCAAGCCAATCACATGATGCCAATCATAAAATATGCCTAATAGGTCCATCACAAACATCACTTTTCTTTTTTTTTTCAAAGGACATCTACTGCCAAGCATGAAGCTTTTAATCATGCTACTCATATGCGCCATTACACATGCCATGCCACTTTTGATCATTCTTTTCGAGGATCAATCATGTGCCATACATCTCTTAACCACAATTGGACTCAAGCTGATACTTAGACTTCCCCTTTCAAGTTATGACTTGAGTCATTCCTGCCTCTTGCCATCTTAGAAGCCTACCAAGAGCCGCTCCTTGTACGGACCTCTCTATCCCGGCGATCACTCCCCGCTCTCATCAGACCTGGCTATTGCAGGTTGTCTCAAGTCATACATTTATGGAGAAAGCCCCGTTACACATCTCTCATGCCATGTTTCATTACAGTTTATAGGTATCCTATTAACTTGTCACATACCAAGTGACAGTTTATTAAGTCCAACAGCGATAACTTCATGCATGCACCCTCATCAACTTTCGTTTCAAAGCCACAAACACATGCACAGCATGACAGTCCTCACCACTTATCATATCAAAATCGCCTTCAGATCAATTTCTACCCATTGAAGAATTATAATTCCACCAATCAATTGCCTATATTCAACCATATACCTCAAGTGGAATCGCTAACTAAATCAAATCTATAAGCATTCGATAATAACTGGCCTTTAATCCAATATACCTTGTATACACCTCACCTCATTTCATTCAAGGCTGACAATAGCAATTAATAGCTAAACCATCAAGATATCACGCAATTCAAGCCTGAATCCACCAATACCAGCTGTCTCTTTATAACTCATACTCTCTAAGTTGGGTCATTGACAAACCACAAACCACAATCACAATCATATAATCCAATCGACCCTTCATTCATAAGTTATTCTCTAGTAACCTCAAATCTAAGCTTATGACTCCTCAATTTCTATTCACTTCCTTGTGAGTCTTATTCATAAAATCACACAAGATCATTCCTTAAATCGGCACTAGGACCATTAGAATACACAAGTTCATGCCTATAATCCTCAAGATTCAGCAATCCATGCTTATCCCTCAAGGTCTCACTACCTAATTGTCCTTAAGTTATCGCCCCTTATCACTCCAAGTCTCAATTACTTTTGGATCGAGCTGACCTTGCTCTGACACCAAGCAAACGGACATGTCACGTCCCGCGCTACGGGCACGAGCACGCGACTCCCTACAAGCATAAACTCTCACTCGAAGTCCCAGGTTTACATAGGTCGAGAGATGAACCATATTGATAGCAAGTAGAAGCGATAATAAATAAACTCCTCCGTACAATAATGAAAAGGGAGCAGGGTAACGAGAACGCCAGTAATATACATAACCTCCTATCCTGTTCATACAAAAGAGCTGGCAAGCTAATCCAACTGATCAATAGGGTGACAGGGTCAATACAAAAGCGGATCACCACATCTCCCAAAGAAACAGGCATCGAGGTCATCATCAAGCATCAAACCAGAAGGATAGAGACTCCTAAGTCGAGCTACTAGAATCGTCAGTCTCCTTAGTATCCTCCAATGGCTCGTACTTCGAGAGAGTCTCAGAGCAAACCTCCATGGTGTCCTCGAGCGTCTCGTCAACTGACAGCTCCACCTGGTCGTCCTTAGTAGCCTCGATCTCGATAACCTCATCAGTGTCTTTCAAGATTAGGGTCCTCTTAGGAATATTCCTCGAGCCGGCTACTAACCTTTTAGCCTCCATCGAATCCCGAGCGGGATGACACCAGTTAGGATTACCCCACGGGGTACCTCAGTGGACTTCAATGGCCCCGTAGAAACATCCCCTACCTTTCTAAACCAGGCCTCGTACTTATGAGCCTTCCAACTGCTGCCATCCTCGTCGACCCAAACTACGGTACATTTCCTAACATATACCATCCCCTGTCCGTCCGGAAACTCATCAAAATACACCATCTCTTTAGGGTCGCCAAACCTAATTGGCCACATTCTCATGGCCTAGGATCTGAAAAATAGGGTCCCACAATAGGGTGAGATTTACATCTCAATAAGTTAGGTCTTAACTCTAGGTTAGGCTAACCGTACACTCAGGCAAATGCAATCAAGGTAAGCGCACATGCAATCACATGAAACATTCAATAGTCATTATATAACATGTGGATGGAACGAGTGTCAAGCATGCAGTCATGGCTTCATATCACATCACTAGAATCAAACACACATTGCCATGCTAAAACACACTTTCCACCCTTCCAATCCTCCTCATTTCCACGCCCGCTTTTGAACGCCTCAAGCTCGGTCCGCGTAAATACGCCTCAGACCATCACATTGATAAACCCATGTAAATGCATCAGGTTTTCAATTTCACTCCAGCCTGTATGGACACATCTCAACTCCGTCCCACGTTTCAACGCATCAGGACTATGGCCATCTCAACCCCGCGTCTCGTACGCCTCAGGGTATCGTTCAACTCAAACCTCGCGCCTCAACGCTTCATGGTATCCATCCACACAACCTCGCATCTCAACGCCTCAGGGTGTCATAATTTCTTAGACATGCCACATGCTCATTTCAATTCATATTACATGCTTAATTTCAAACTCATGCAACGAGCAACACATCAATGGCATGCGAGGTAATTAAATTCGACATTCAAATGCGATAATCATTCCATGACACAGGCATTGTCAAGCATATAAGTGATCTACATCTCTCAAGGATGCATAAAGACAATCTCCATGAACTCCTTGGAACTCAATCCAATTCACGCTTAATTCACCCAATTGAGTCCAATCCTCCTAGCTAAGGTTTAGAAACTCCTTATGTGACATTCTAATTTCCAGTCTGTTTCAGACTCTGTAATGAGAAGTTTGTATATGTCATGCGATGTATTTCAGTTGTATTCCGCTCAAATCTGATCAATTTAAATAGACTGACCAAAGGGGAAAGGCTAACGCGAGACGAGGTACGTGGACCTAGGCGACTCAAATAGGAAATGACGCTTTGAGCATAAGTATTATCGAGAGAATATTTAGAACCATCAAAAGGTCGATCAAAGATCGATCAAGGATTACCATGCGAGTGTCGTACGATTGGAGCGCGGGTGATGCCACTTAACCATCGTATGATTTGTAAAATTATCCTAAATCGTATTATGATGATCGAGACCATAGGAACTAGCGATAAACCCTCACAATTACATGACAACCAAAGCCGCCATGAATTGATAAGCCATAAAGGTGATGAAAATCACGGGGTCGATACGTGTAATGTCTACAAAAGTCGCCCGTCAGTTCGGGATAGGCTGGAAGCACGTCTGATAGAGGAAACTATCAGAAACGGGTCCTGAAAAGTTTGAATTGAAAAATCATGAATTCCAACATCATTTGGATTGGCCATCACACTATCGAATAATCCCGAAACGAGAAAAATCGAGAACCATCTTCTTCTTCCTCTTGTTTGCTACCCGTCGCAGACTAGAACAGAGCTCCTCATTCGCCGCCCACGACTGACCATTCTGGCCATCTACAGACCACCGGTCAACACCACAGCGAAGCTCCACGTCTTACCAAACTCCTCCAACAAGAATCGCAGCATTTGGAGCATCAAGGCGTCCCGAGCAAGCGATCTCCCAAAAGCCGACAGAATTGGAACCAACCTAAGGTAGGTCCGATTTTCAATCCTTTTGATGGCCGAAATCCTTGAGTCTTGAGCTCAAATTTCATGGAAACTTAGTAGACATATATAAAGTTCTGTGGAAAAAATTGGGGATTTATTTGATAATTTTTTTATCACGAACCAGCCTTGTACATTTTGGACAGAATCTGCCCGGTGATCTGACCTTGGGCATCCGGCAAGTTTCAACGAGTTTCCGGCGACCAACCAACTCCAAACAATCGGTGAGCCACCCAAACCCTTAGGTAGGCATTCTAAGAGGTATGATAGCTTATAATTGATGGATTTGGAGTAGATTAGGACCGGTTGGACCTGGCATGCACAAAATCGAATGGAACCGGTTCGGTGCCGGGCCCAAACCGATTTTGTTGAGGGCTAAATGTGGATGATTTGAGCTGCAAACTGATGATTATGATGTTATGAGGTGTTGAGGGTTAAGTTATGGATGATGGGGATCGATGGATTGAGGAATTGAGTACGAAAATTTGACGAATTGATTGAAATTCTAGGTTGCGCGACAAGTCCGTGTGTGGACCTTGGTTGGCCGAACCCTAGGTGATCCAAGAAGGAGAAATTTTTGTTGTCCTGTCAAAGGTAAGGGATTTCCTAAACCGAGGCTAGGAGGATTATACTATTAGGTGTGTCAATAATTGATTGGGTCGATGTATGAGAAATCTTAACAAGGGATGGTTTTAATATGCCTTAAGGTATTATAAAATGCATATGTGTGACGTTGTTTGTGGTTGAGTGGTTGCCGTGGTTGTATGTCATCTGATTTGCTTGCATGCCAAAGTATTTATGAAACACATTTGAATTGGCACTTGCCACTGAGTGTGCAATTGAATTGAAAGTCAAAGATAAGTCTTGTCTGTGGCATGAGCACGGCATGGCAAGGCCTTGAGGAGTGTGAGACGCGGGGCGAGAGTTAAGACCCTGATGCGACGAGATTGCGGGGTGAAGTATGGTTAGGTGGCGCCCTAATGCGACGAAGTCGCGGGGTTGAAAGAGCCACGGTCCTGATGCGAATTATTTGCGGGAAGGAGTATAAGTTAATGAGTTTTGTCTGGAGACTCATCGAGACCTGATGCGCTTACGCGGGTCACCGATGACGGTCTGATGCGTTTACGCGAACCAAGCCTGAGGCGACTAGTTCGCGGGCTAGACAATGAGGCACGCAGAGATTGATGGATGTGGGGAAGTGGCAAGCTGAGGGTACATGTACATCTGAGTGTGACATATGATCATAAATGCATGCCTGTCTTCTAAATATTGTTGTTTATTGAATTGTGATTGTTATGCCTGTATGTTCATGAGTATGGATCTGTTGAAGAATGCGACTACATGAGTGGATTGTCAACCTGATCTGGGATTAGGTTTTTCTTACTAAGATGTGTATCTCACCCCTTTTGGGGAAACCTTTACTTTACAGATCCTAGGTCATAGCTATGTGGCCAATACGTTTTTTGGACCCAAAGGAGATGACGGCGTACTATGATGAGTTCCTAGATAGGCAAGGGAATGTATATGTAAGGAAATGTACTGTCATATGGGTGGACGAGGGTAAGCCTGAGTGGAAGCCTCATAGATTCAAGGCATGGTTCAAGAAGGAAGGGGATTCTCAGATAGGGCCGCTGAAGCCCTACAAGGTACCACAGGATGTCATACTCGAATGGTGCCAGATGGTAGCAGAGATGGAGTTGCTTGAGGGGTCAGTAGTAGGGTCTAGGAACGGACCAGCCAGGAGATCGACCTTGGAGTTCAACGAGGAGCAGGAGTAGGAGGAGGTCAAAGTCCTAGAGGAGTCCGAGGGGGACCTTGTTGAGCCGTCATAGGAGGTTACCATGGAGGATTCCGTCGAGATCCCATCCAAGACGTTTTTTGAGTATGAGCCGATCGAGAACACAGAGGATACGGATGACTCCAGCAGCTCATCCTAGGATCATTTAATTGGTGGATCGATTTTTGACTGGCGACCTGACCCTACTCCCGATGGATTTTATAGATGATCACTTTTGATATGCTTACCTATCGCCTTTTGTTCAGCGTGTTTAGTATTCGGTGTTGTACGAACAGTACGCTGTGATGTATGAATGATATAGGCTATACAGGTCCCACTTAATCTATATATGTATTGTACGGGGATTTCCTAGAGTATCGCTTTCGCATGCGTGATGTATTTATTATCTCTTTTGACTCCTAATGGTGGATATTGGGACCGCCGAGAGATTATTGTTAGTTTACTTGTAGGGATGTTCGCGTGCTCGTGCTCGGGATGCGGGGCGTGACATCCTCGCTTGTTTGGTATCAAAGCAAGGACAGCTCGATGTAAAGTGGATTGATGACTGGAGTAATAAGGAGGATTAAGTGGGGAAGAGGACGGATAGCGAGATCTTAAGAGACTGGTCAGGGAGGTTTAGGGATGGTTTGAGACTTGAACTTCGTAGCCAGATGATCGCTCTGAATTTGAGGACCTACCAGGAGAAATATGAGCGAGGCCAAATGATTGAATGGGATTTGAGGAAAAGAAATACCGCAACTGGATCGCGGTTCCCAGCGTTTAGAGATAATCGCTAGATGGGCAAGAGGCCGATGGCGAATAACAAACATTTCGTGTCGCCCGTAAGGAAGAAAGTAGTAAAACCGCCAAACCAGGCGAATTGGAACGGCAGAATGTGTGGCAAAAGGCATAGAAATAGGCTATACCCAGTTAGGACAGGAGCATGTTTCAAGTGTGGTCAACTAGGCCACCAGATGAGGATGTGTCCAAATCAAGCACCGGCAAGTTGACCGCACGGATAGAGGTCCCAAGCGGGACCGTCGACTGCCGCACCTTAGATTCAACAAAGCAGACCACCAGCACAAGGCAGGGTATATACTGTAGCTCGCAACGAGGTGGAAGATGCGCTAGGAGTGGTTACAAGTACGATCAACTTGTGCAACCCAACTGCTTATACATTATTTGACCCTAGCGCGACACATTCTTTCGTGTTTGCACAGTTTGCTGAATTAGTATGCATGAAATTTGAACCATTGAGCATAATCTTACTTGTTACCACACCCTTAAAGGATAATATAATAGTTTCGTTGGGCTGTGCTAGTTGTGAGATAGTGATTGGGGGAAATAAAGAAAGCATTGACCTAGCAGTACTTCCCATGTTTGACTTTGACGTAAGAAAAGGAATGGATTGGTTGGGTAAGCAAGGGTCGTAGTAGATAGTGGTAGCAGAACAATTTGGTTTTATCCGAGAGTCCGTCCTAACTTTGAATTGGTGGGAAGTCGAGGAGGAATCTCGATTCCCTTAGTCTCATCTTTGGAAGTAACTAAGTTGATGTTTGAAGGATGTCGGGCAAACTTAGTAGGAGTAATGGATACAACTGCCGAGGAACCAAAGTTAGAGAATATCCCGGTAGTGCGTGAGTTTCCGAATGTGTTTCCCCATGAATTGCCAAGGTTACTGCCAGAAAGGGCAAATTGAGTTTGAAATTGAGTTAGCTCTAGGGACGGAGCCGATATCGAAAGCACCATACCGGATGTCCCTGTTAGAATTAAAGGAGTTAAAGGTGCAGATGCAAGAGCTGCTAGACAAGGGATTCATTCGACCAAGCGCTTCACCATGGGGAGCGCCAGTGCTGTTTTTAAGGAAGAAGGACGGGTTTTTGCGTCTATGCATTGACTACCGGCAGCTGAATCGGGTGACGGTGAAGAACAAGTATCCGCTGCCGAGGATTGATGATCTATTCGATCAGTTGCAAGGAGCAGTAGTATTTTCGAAGATTGACTTGAGGACGGGGTATCACCAGCTAAGTATCAAGAAGGAAGACAAACCCAAAACTGCATTCAGGACGAGGTATGGTCATTATGAGTTTATAGTGATGTCGTTTGGATTGACGAACTCTCCAGCTACTTTTATGGACCTGATGCACTGAGTATTTAAGGAGTTTCTGGACAAATTAGTCATAGTTTTCATCGACAATATCTTGATTTACTCGAGGAATGATGCAGAACATGAAGAGCATTTAAGGATTGTATTGAAGACCCTGAGGGAACATTCATTGTATGCGAAGCTAAGCATTTGTGAATTTTGGTTGAACAGGGTAGCATTTCTGGGTCATGTTGTGTCTGGTGAAGGGATTGCAGTGGATCCTGCAAAGATAAAGGCTATAACCAATTGGCCGAGGCCTACTATGGTCACGGAGGTCTGAAGCTTCTAGGGACTGGTAGGATACTATAGGTGATTTGTGGAGAAATTCTCATCCATAGCCGTCGTACTGACACGGTTGATGAAGAAGGAAATCAAGTTTGAATGGACTGGTAGATGTGAGCAAAGTTTCCAAGAGCTTAAGCATAGATTGACGACCGCGCCAATGCTGACCATTCCGTCGGGACCGGGAGGATATGAGATTTATAGCGATGCTTCACTGAAAGGATTGGGCTGTGTATTGATGCAGCATGGTAGGGTAGTAGCTTATACATCCAAGCAGTTGAAACCACACAAGATGAATTACCTGACTCACGACTTACAGCAAGCGGCGATTGTATTTGCCCTGAAGATTTGGAGACACTACTTTTGTGGCGAGAAGTTTTAGATATATATATGACCACCAGAGTTTGAAATATTTATTTTCCCAGAAGGAACTGAACATGAGGCAGCGCAGGTGGATATAGCTGTTGAAAGATTATGATTGTGAAATACTATATCACCCTGGGAAAGCAAACAGAGTAGCAGATGCACCAAGTCACAACTCAAGTATCGCATGCCTGCTAGTGAGAAGTTGATCAACGATAGAGGATTTGAGAGACTCCAAATTCAGATTAGAGGTAGATTAGTTATCCAGTTTGATAGCGACTCTGAGGGTGGAACTTGAGGTCCAAGAAGGGATTAAGGCATTACAGTCGACGGACCTGGAGATTCAAAAAATTGTCAAGATGGATGCTACGAAGAGGAAGCCAGAATTCCAAGTGTCTGAGGACGGAATTTTGAGATTCTGAGGACGTTTATTTGTGCCAAAGGATGAAGGACTTAGGGAAAGAATCTTGTCAGAGGCTCATAGGAGCATCTACAGTGTCCACCCTAGAAGTACAAAGATGTACCAGAATTTGCGACAGTATTATTGGTGTAACGGATTGAAGGTAGACGTGGCAAGATATTTGGCTAAGAATTTGACTTGCCAGCAAGTGAAGACGCGGCACTATAAGCCTAGAAGACTGATGCAACCACTAGAGATTTTGGAATGGAAGTGGGAGCACATAACCATGTATTTCGTAATGGGACTTTCGAGGAGTCAGAGAGGTCACGACTTGATATGGGTAGTCGTGAACCGATTGATCAGGTCTGCGCACTTCATTCCTGTGCGGAAGGACTTCGCTATGGATAAGTACGTAGAACTGTACATGAGACGGATAGTAATATTACACGGAGTGCCGGTGACGATCATCTCGGATAGGGATCTGAAATTCACGGTGAATTTTTGGAAGAGACTACAAGAGGCCATGGGGACTCGACTGCAGTTCAGTACGGCATATCATCTCCAGACAGATGGATAGTCAGAAAGGACCATCCAGACGCTCGGGGACATGTTGAGAGCGTGCGTCATAGAGTTCAAAGGTGGATGGAAAGAGCAGTTACACTTGGTAGAGTTTGCGTACAGTAAGAGCTACCAGCAGAGTATACAGATGGCACCATTCGAAGCCCTTTATGGCAGAGCATACAGAACACCGATTTGCTGGGACGAGGTAGGAGAAAGAAGCATCACAGGCCTGAATTGGTTGAGCAATTGGTGGAAATAATGAAGGTAATCCGCGATGGACTGAGGACGGCGCAGAGTCGCCAGAAGAGCTATGCAGACAAGCGGCGCAAGCCTCTGGAATTTCAATTGGGCGATCACGTCTTTCTCAAGGTGTCAACAATGAGGGGACTTTCGTGATTCGGAAGGAAAGGGAAGCTGAGCCCAAGGTATGTAGGCCCTTTTGAGATATTGGAGAGAATTGGATCCTTGGCCTACTGGCTTGCTCTGCCACCAAATCTATCCTAAGTACATAATGTATTCCATGTGTCGATGCTAAGAAAGTATGAGCTTGACCCGACACGTGTGTTGGACCACGAAGCCATAGAGGTGGACGATAGAGTGTCTTACGTAGAGAAGCCAATAAGGATCGAGGATCGGAAGGAGCAAATCCTCAAGAATAAGAAGATCCCACTAGCCAAGGTAGTATGGGAGCACCACGGGACGGAAGGAGCCACGTGGGAGAATGAAGAGACGATGAGGCGACAGCACCCCCATTTATTTGAGTAATTAAGTGTAATCTAAATTTTGAGGACGCAATTTGTAAGGAGGGAAGAGTTGTGACATTCTGAATTCCAGTCAGTTTCAAACTCTATAATGAGAAGTTTGTATATATCATGCGATGTATTTCAGTCGTATTTCGCTCAAATCTGATCAATTTAAGTAAACTGACCAAAGGGAAAAGGCTAACGCGGGATGAGGTACGTGGACCTAGGCGACTCGAATAAGAAATGGCGCTTTGACCATAAGGATTGTCGAGGGGATATTTAGAACCACCAAAAGGCCGATCTAAGAACGATCAAGGATTACCATGCGAGTATCGTACGATTGGAGCGCGGGTGATGCCGCTTAACTTGTGTATTATTTGCAAAATTATCCTAAATCGATCTATAGCGATCGAGACCATAGGAATTAATAATAAACCCTCACAATTACATGACAACCAAAGCCGCCACGAATTGACGAGCCCTAAACGTGATAAGAATCACGGGGTCGACACGCGTAATGTCTGCAAAAGCCGACCGTCAGTTCGGGATAAGCTGGAAGCACGTCTGATAGAGGAAACTATCAAAAACAAGTCCTTAAAAGTTTGAAATGGAAAATCAAGAATTCCAACCTCATTTGGATTGGTCGTCGCCCTATCGAATAATCTTGGAACAAGAAAAAATGACGTTCTGAACGTCGGGGGTAAAATGACCGTTTTGCCCCTCAAGCTCAGAACTTTACCCATACAATTGAAGAAGGGCATAATGGGCATTACACCCTCCCATGGCTGCCGAAAATCAAGGGGGATTATAAGCCATTGGATCTCCACGGGAAATGACAATGCCAAGTGTCAAGAGATTAGGAAGCATAGTCATATCTACTATTTGTCTCACCTAACAATCAAACCCTTTGACCAAGCTTGGATATAACAAAATCCCCTCTCTCCTCTCTCTCTCCTCACCACCATTCGACCAGATCACTCCCCAAGAACAATCGAGAGCCATCTTCTTCTTCCTCTTGTTTGCTGCCCGTCGCCGAATAGACCGAAGCTCCCGGTTCGCCGCCCACGATTGGCCCTTCCGGCCACCTACCGACTACCGGCCGACCACCACAGCAAAGCTCCACGTCTTGCCGAACTCCTCCAATAAGAATCGCAGCATTTGGAGCACCAAGGTGTCCCGAGCATGCGATCTCCCAAAAGCCGACAGAATCAGAACCAACCTGAGGTAGGTCTGGTTCTCAATCCTTTTGATGGCCGAATTCCTTGAGTCTTGAGCTCAAATTTTGATGAAACTCAATAGACATATATAGGGTTATGTGATAAAAATTGAGGATTTATTTGATAAGTTTTTTACCACGAACTGGCCTTGTACATTTTGGATAGAATCTGCCCGGTGATCTGACCTTGGGCGTCCGGCGAGTTTCAACGAGTTTTCGACGACCAACCAACTCCAAACAACCGGTGAGCCACCCAAACCCCTAGGTAGACATTCTAAGAGCTAGATAGTGTATAATTGATGGATTTGCAGTAGATTAGGACTGGTTGGACTCGGCATGCACAAAACCAAATAGAACCGGTTCGGTGCCGATCCCAAATTGATTCTGTTTAGTGTTGAATGTGGATGATTTGAGCTGCAAATTGATGATTATGATGTGATGAGATGTTGAGAGTTAAGTTATGGATGATTGGGATTGATGGATTGAGGAATTGAGTACGAAAATTTGACGAATTGGTTGAAATTCTAGGTTGCGTGACAAGTCCAGGAGTGGACCTTAGTTGGCCGAACCCTAGGTGATCCAACAAGGAGAATTTTGTGTTGTCTAGTCAAAGGTAAGGGATTTCCTAAACCGAGGCTAGGGAAATTGGACTCTATTGGGTGTGTCAATAATTGATTGGGTCGATGTATGAGAAATCCTAATAAGGGATGGTTTTAATACGCCCAAAGGTATTATAGGATGCATATGTGTGACGTTGTTTGTGCTTGAGTGATTGTCGTGTCTGTATGTCATCTGATTTGCTTGCATGCCATAGAATTTATGAAATGCATTTGAATTGGCACTTGCCACTGAGTGTGCAATTGAATTGAAAGTCAAAACATAAGTCTTGTTTGTGGCATGAGCATGGCATGGCAAGGCCCTAAGGCGTTTGAGATGCAGGGCGAGAGTTGAGACCCTGATGCGACGAGATCGTGGGGTGAAGTATGGGTAGGTGTCGCCCTGATGTGACGAAGTTGCAGGGATGAGAGAGCCACGGTCCTGATGCGAATTATTCACGGGATGGAGTATCAGTTAATGAGTTTTGTCTAGAGACTCAT
Source organism: Rhodomyrtus tomentosa (assembly GCA_028455895.1). Taxonomy (NCBI): domain Eukaryota; kingdom Viridiplantae; phylum Streptophyta; class Magnoliopsida; order Myrtales; family Myrtaceae; genus Rhodomyrtus; species Rhodomyrtus tomentosa. Next base: position 31,876,820 of record JAPCWY010000007.1, read on the forward strand.
CGAGACCTGATACGTTTACGCAGGTCACCGATGACGGTCTGATGCGTTTACGCGGACCGAGCCTGAAGTGACTAGTTCGTGAGCTAGACAATGCGGCAGGCAGAGATTGATGGATGTGAGGAAGTGGCAGGCTGAGGGTACATGTGCATCTGAGTGTGAAATGTGAACATAAATGCATGCCTATCCTCTGAATATTGTTGTTTATTGAATTGTGATTGTTATGCCTGTATGTTCATGAGTTTGGATCTATTGAGGGATGCGACTACCTGAGTGGATTGTCAACCTAACCTAGGGTTTGGCTTTTCTTACTGAGATGTGTATCTCACCCCTTTTGGGGCAACCTTTACTTTACAGATCCTGGATTATAGCTATGTGGCCAATACGTTTTGGGGACCAAAGGAGATGATGGCATACTACGATGAGTTCCCAGATAGGCAAGGGAACGTATATGTGAGAAAATGTACTGTCGTATGGGTGGACGAGGGTAAGCCTAAGTGGAGCCTCAAAGATTCGAGGCGTGGTTCAAGAAGGAAGGGGATTCTTTGATAGGACCGCTGAAGCCCCACGAGGAACTACAGAGTGTCATACTCGACTGGTGCCAGACGGTAGCAAAGATGGAGTTGCTTGAGTGGTCAGTAGTAGGGTCTAGGAACGGACCAAACAGGACACCGACCTTGGAGTTGAACGAGGACCAGGAGTAGGAAGAGGTCATAGTCCGAGAGGCGTCCGAGGGGGACCTTGTTGAGCCGTCACAGGAGGTTACCATGGAGATCCCATCCGAGACGTTTTTCGAGTATGAGCCGACCGAGGACACAGAGTATACGGATGACTCCAGCAGCTCATCCTAGGATCCTTCAGTTGGTGGATCGATTTTGGACTGGCGACTGACCCTACTCCCGATGGATTTTGTGGATGATCCCTTTTGATATGCTTACCGGTCGTCTTTTGTTTAGCGGGTTTAGTATTCGGTGTTGTACGAATAGTACACTTTGATGTATGAATGATATAGGCTATGCAGGTCCCACTTAATCTATATATATATTGTACGGGGATTTCCTAGAGTATTGCTTCCGCATGCGTGATGTATTTATTATCTCTCTCGACTCCTATTGGTGGATCTTGGGACCGCCGAGAGATTATTGTTAGTTTGCTTGCAGGGATATTCGCGTGCTCGTGACCGAGGCGCGGGGCGTGACATCCTCGCTTGTTTGGTAATAGAGTAAGGACAGCTCGATGTAAAGTAGATTGAGGACTGGAGTAATAAGAAGAATTAAGTGGGGACAAGGACGGATAGCGACAATAGGAGCAGCCCTAGTTACCGTCAAGAGATTATAATCCAATGGCTTATAATCCTCGCATCCAGATCGGGACTCTACCGTAGCTAAGGCAGTAGGAGCTGCCCTAACTACTGTCAATACCAACATCGGCAATGCTGGTGGAAGTGAAAGTCAGGGCGAGCCGAACCAGAGTAACAAAACGGTAAACCCTCAAGAGGAAATTGCTGTGGCCAGGTAGATGGGCCCGCTAGTTGAACAGTTCATGAAACTAAAACCGACACAGTTTGACGGGATTGGAGATCCTGAGTTAGCGCCCAAGTGGATAGAGAAACTGGAGAAGGCTTTTGGAGTGCTGAAATGTACGGACGATGAGAAGGTATTACTAGTTGTGTACCAACTGGAGGGTACAGCAAATGATTGGTGGACTGCCACCAAGGACGGAGTTTTCCATGAAGGAGTGGCCATGAACTAGAATCCTTTTAAGAGGGCATTTAACGATAAATATTTCTAAGAAACGGCCAGAGAAACGAAGTAGGTTGAGTTCCTGCAACTGCATCAAAACTAGCTAATGATAGACCAGTACGAGGCTGAGTTCGCGAGGCATTCAAGTTATGCACCTCGATCTGTGGAGGACCCTTTGGAAGGCAAGGAGGTTTAGGGATGGTATAAGACCCAAACTCCGTAGCCAGATAATCGCTCTGAACTTGAAGACCTACCAGGAGATATATGAGCGAGGCCAAATGATTGAACGAGATTTGAGGGAAAGGAATATCGCAACTAGATCGCGGTTCCCATCGTTTAGAGTCAATCGCCAGATGGGCAAGAGGTCGATGGCAAATAACAGACGTTTCGTGCCGCCCGCAAGGAAGAAAGTGGTAAAACTGCCAAACCCGGTGAATTGCAACTACAGACTGTGTGGAAGAAGGCATGGAATAGGCCATGCCTAGTGAGGACATGAGCATGTTTCAAGTGTGGTCAACTGGGCCACTAGACGAGGATGTGTCCAAACCAAGCACAAGCAAATCGACCGCAAGGATAGAGACCACAAACGAGACCATCGACTGCCGCACCTCAGATCGAACAGAGCAGACCACCAACACAGGGCAGGGTATATATTGTAGCTCGCAGCGAGGCGTAAGATGTGCCAAGAGTGGTCACAGGTACGGTCTGCTTGTGCAACTAGACTGCTTATGCATTGTTTGACCCTAGTGCGACACATTCTTCCGTATCTACACTGTTTGCTGAATTAGTAGGCATGAAATTAGAACCGTTGAGCATGATCTTGCATGTTACCACACCCTTAAAGGATAAAACAATAGTTCCGTTGGGTTGTGCTGGTTGTGAGATAGTGATTGGGGGAAATAAAGAAAGCATTGACCTAGCATATTGCCCATGTTTGACTTTGGCGTAATAATAGGAATGGATTGGTTGGGTAAGTAGGGGGCCGTAGTAGATTGTCGTAGCATAACAATTTGGTTTTATCCGCGAGGCCGCTTTAACTTTGAACTGGTGGGAAGTTGAGGAGGAATCTCAATTCCCTTAGTCTCATCTTTGGAAGTAACTAAGTTGATGTATGAAAGATGTCGGGCATACTTAGTAGCAGTAATGGAAACGACTGCCAAGGAACCAAAGTAAGAGAATATCCCGGTAGTGCGTGAGTTTCCGGATGTGTTTCCCTATGAATTGCCAAGGTTACCGCCAGAAAGTGAAATTGAGTTTGAAATTGAGTTAGCCCCAAGGACGGAGCCGATATCGAAAGCACCATACCGAATGTCCCTGTCAGAAAGGAGTTAAAGGTGCAGATGCAAGAGCTGCTAGACAAGGGATTCATTCGACCAAGCACTTCACCATGGGGAGCGCTAGTGTTGTTTGTGAGGAAGAACGACGGGTCTTTGCGTCTATGCATTGACTACCAACAGTTGAATGAGGTGACGGTGAAGAACAAGTATCCTCTGCCGAGGATTGATGATCCATTCGATTAGTTGCAAGGAGCAGCAGTATTTTCGAAGATTGACTTGAGGACGGGGTACCACCAATTGAGGATCAAGAAGGAAGACATTCCCAAGACTGCATTCAGGACGAGATATGGTCATTATGAGTTTATGGTGATGCCGTTTGGATTGACGAACGCTCCAGCTGCTTTTATGGACCAGATGCACCGAGTATTCAAGGAGTTTCTAGACAGATTCGTCATAGTTTTCTTTGACGATATCTTGATTTTCTCGAAGAGCGATACAGAACATGAAAAGCATTTAAGGTTTATACTAAGGACCCTGAAGGAACATTCACTGTATGCGAAGCTAAGCAAATGTGAATTTTGGCTGAACAGGGTAGCATTTCTGAGTCATGTTGTGTCTGGTGAAGGGATTGCATTGGATCCTACAAAGATAGAGGCTGTAACCCATTGGCCGAGGCCTACTACGGTCATGGAGGTCAGAAGCTTCCTAGGACTGGCAGGATACTATAGGCGATTTGTGGAGAAATTCTCATCCATAGTTGTCCTACAGACACGGTTGACGAAGAAGGAAACGAAGTTTGAATGGACTATAGATGTGAGCAAAGTTTCCAAGAGCTTAAGCATATATTGACGACCACGCCAGTGCTAACCATTTCGTCGGGACCGGGAGGATATGAGATTTACAGCGATGCTTCGCTGAAAGGATTTGATTGTGTATTAATGCAGCACGGCAGGGTAGTAGCTTATGCATCCAAGCAGTTGAAGCTACACGAGATGAATTACCCGACCCACGACTTAGAGCTGGCGGCGATTGTATTGGCCCTGAAGATTTGAAGACACTACCTTTGTGGCAAGAAGTTTTAGATATATACCGACCACCAGAGTTTGAAATATTTATTTTCCTAGAAGGAACTGAACATGAGGCAGCGCAGGTCGATGGAGCTATTGAAAGATTATGATTGTGAAATACTATATCACCTTGGGAAAGCAAACAGAGTAGCAGATGCACTAAGTCGTAAGTCAAGCGGGATTATAAGCCATTGGATCTCCATGGGAAATGACAATGCCAAGTGTCAAGAGGTTAGGAAGCATAGTCATATCAACTATTTGGCTCACCTAACAATCAAACCCTTTGACCAAGCTTGGATATAACAAAATCCTCTCTCTCCTCTCTCTCTCTCCTCACCACCATTCGGCCAGATCACTCCCTAAGAACAACCGAGAGCATTCTTCTTTTTCATCTTATTTGCTGCCCATCGCCGACTAGATCGAAGCTCCCTGTTCTCCGCTCATTACCGACCTTTCCGGCCACCTACCGACCACCGGCCGACCACCACAGCGAAGCTCCACGTCTTGCCGAACTCCTCCAACAAGAATCGCAGCATTTGGAGAACCGAGGCTTCCCGAGCAAGGGATATCCCAAAAGCCGACAGAATCGGAACCAACCTGAGGTAGGTCAGGCTCAATCCTTTTAATGGCCGAAATCCTTGAGTCTTGACCTCAAATTTCGTGAAAACTCAGTAGACATATATAGGATTCTGTGGTAAAAATTGAGCATTTATTTGATAAGTTTTTGACCACGAACCGGCCTTGTACATTTTGGGCAAATTTTGCCCGGTGATCTGACCTTGGGCGTCCGGCAAGTTTCAATGATTTTTTGGCAACCAACCAACTCCAAACAACCGGTGAGCCACCCAAACCCTTAGGTACACATTCTAAGCGGTAGGATAGTATGTAATTGATGGATTTGGAGTAGAATAGGACCGGTTAGACCCAGCATGCACAAAACATAATGGAACTGATGCGGTGCCGGGCTCAAACCGATTCTGTTGAGGGCTGAATGTGGATGATTTGAGCTGTAAATTGATGATTATGATGTGATGAGGTGTTGAGGGTTAAGTTATGGATGATTGGGATGAATGGATTGAGAAATTGAGTATGGAAATTTAACGAATTGGTTGAAATTCTAGGTTGCGCGACAAGTCTGGGTGTGGACCTTGGTTGGCCGAACCCTAGGTGATCCAAGAAGGAGAAATTTGTGTTGTCCAGTCAAAGGTAAGGGATTTCCTAAACCGAGGCTAGAGGGATTCGACTCTATTGGGTCTGTCAATAATTGATTGGGTCGATGTTTGAGAAATCCTAACAAGGGATGGTTTTAATACGCCCTAAGGTATTATAAGATGCATACGTGTGACGTTGTTTGTGCTTGAGTGGTTACCGTGTCTGTATGTCATTTGATTTGCTTGCATGCCACAGAATTTATGAAATGCAGTTGAAGTGGCACTTGCCACTGAGTGTCCAATTGAATTGAAAGTCAAAGCATAAGTCTTTTCTGTGGCATGAGCATGGCAAGGCCCTGAGGCGTAAGAGACGCAGGGCGGGAGTTGAGACCCTAATGCGATGAGATCGCAGGGTGAAGTATGGTTAAATGGTGCCCTAATGCGACGAAGTCACGGGATTGAGAGAGCCACGATCCTGATGCGAATTACTCGCGAGATGGAGTATGAGTTAATGAGTTTTTTCTGGAGACTCATCGGGACCTGATGCGTTTACACGGGTCACCGATGATCGTCTGATGCGTTTTCGCAGACCGAGCTTGAGGCAACTAGTTCGCGGGCTAGAAATGAGGCAGGTAGAGATTGATGGATGTAGGGAAGTGGCAGGCTGAGGATACATGTGCATCTGAGTGTGACATGCGATCATAAATGCATGCCTATCTTCAGAATATTGTTGTTTATTGAATTATGATTGTTATGCCTTTATGTTCATGAGTTTTGATCTATTGAGGGATGCGACTACCTAAGCAGACTATCAACCTGACCTAGGGTTAGGTTTTTCTTACCAAGATGTTTATCTCACCCTTTTTGGAGAAATCTTTACTTTACAGATCCTAGTAAAGTTTGTTCTGTGGCCAATACCTTTTGGGGACCCAAAGGAGATGACGACGTACTATGACGAGTTCCTAGGTAGGCAAGGGAACGTATATGTGAGGAAATGTACTGTCGTATGGGTGGACGAGGGTAAGCTTGAGTGGAAGCCTCATAGATTCAAGGCGTGGTTCAAGAAGGAAGGGGATTCTTAGATAGGGCCGCTGAAGCCCCACGAGGTACCACAGGGTGTCATACCCGAATGGTGTCAAACGGTAGCAGAGATAGAGTTGTCTGAGGGGTCAGTAGTAGGGTCTAGGAACAGACCAGACCAGACACCGACCTTGGAGTTCAACGAGGAGCAGGAGTAGGAGCGGGTCATAGTCCTCTTGGCGTCTAAAGGGAACCTTGTTGAGCCGTCACAGGAGGTTACAATGGAGGATTCCGTTGAGATCCCATCCGAGACGTTTTCTGAGTATCAGCCGACCGAGGACATAGAGGATACGGATGACTCCAGCAGTTCATCCTAGGATCCTTTAGTTGGTGGATCGATTTTTGATTGGCGACCTAACCCTACTCTCGATGGATTTTATAGATGATCCTTTTTATATGCTTACCCTTTTGCCTTTTGTTTAGCGGGTTTAGTATTAGGTGTTGTATGAATAATACGCTTTGATGTATGAATGATATAGGCTATACAGGTCCCACTTAATCTATATATATATATATATATTATAAGGGGATTTCCTAAAGTATCGTTTCCGCATGCGTGATGTATTTATTATCTCTTTCGACTCCTATTGGTGGATCTTGGGACCGCCGAGAGATTATTGTTAGTTTGCTTGTAGGGATGTTCGCGTGCTCGTTGCTGGGGCGTGGGGCGTGATATTCTCGCTTGTTTGGTATCAAAGCAAGGACAACTCGATATAAAGTGGATTGAGGACTGGAGTAATAAGGAGGATTAAGTGGAGAAAAGGATGGATAACAAGATCTGGAGAGACTGGTTAGGGTAAGACATGGGATGCCTAGTAGGTGACTTGATACCTATGGATGGTGTTTGGCCTTGGTAAGATTGTGGCAAGGCATAAGGATTAAGTTCTCTACTTAGGATTGAAGATTATTTCTGGACCTTAGTTTGCCTGATAAATGAAAGTAATTGGTTTTAGTGAATCATCGGAGTGGATGAAAATGGGGAATGGCCATGGGCCATTGGTTGAAATGTTTCTGAAATTAATGTATGGAGTATTGTTGTTGTATAACTGTTCTGTTAAGGAATAGTTAGTAGCTATAGATTTAGATGGATGAGTAAGTTACTAACTCATTGCTGAACTTGTGGTGGATCAGGTTCAATAGTAAGAAGCGAGGATGAGTAACCCACCTAGGAGGGCTGGAAGACCGAGAGGCGAAGCCTCTAGCTCGAGGCCGCCCGTAGCTGAAGATCCAAGAATGGACAGTCTGCCGAGGGCAATAGAGGGGCTCAGAGATATTATTGAAAGGTAGGACCAGGATCGAGACTCTACCATAGCCCAGGCAGTAGGAGCTGCCCTAACTACCGTCAATACCAACATTGGCAACGCTGGTGGAAGTGGAAGTCAGGGGGAGTCGAACTAGAGTAACGAAACGGTAAACCCTCAAGAGAAAATCGTTGTGGCCAGGTCGATGGGCCAGCTAGTTGAACAGTTCATGAAACTAAAACCGACACAGTTTGACAGGATTGGAAATCACGAGTTAGCGCCTAAGTGGATAGAGAAACTGGAGAAGGCTTTTTGAGTGCTGAATGTACGGACGAGAAGAAGGTATTGCTTGTTGTGTACCAACTGGAGGGTATAGCAAATGATTAATGGGTTGCCACCAAGTATGGAGTTTTCCTTGAAGGAATGGCCATGAATTGGAATGCTTTTAAGAGGGCATTTAACGATAAATATTTCTCAGAAACGGCCAGAGAAAGGAAGCAGGTGGAGTTCCTGCAACTGCGTCGGAACCAGTTAATGATAGACCAGTATGAGGCTGAGTTCGCAAGGCTTTCGAGGTATGCACCTCAATCTGTGGAGGACCCTTTGGAAAAGGCAAGGTTTAGGAATGGTCTAAGACCCGAACTCCGTAACCAAATGATCGCTCCTAACTTGAGGACCTATCAGGAGATATATGAGCGAGGCCAAATGATTGAATGAGATTTGAGGGAAAGAAATACCGCAACTGGATTGCGGTTCCCATCGTTTAGAGACAATAACCAGATGGGCAAGAGGCCAATGGCGAATAACAGACGTTTCGTGCCTCCCGCAAGAAAGAAAGTAGTAAAACCACCAAACCCGGTGAGCTGGAACTGCAGACTGTGTGGCAGCAGGCATGGAAATAGGCCATGCCCAGTGAGGACAGGAGCATATTTCAAGTGTGGTCAACTGGGCCACTAGATGAGGATGTGTCCAAACCAAGCATAGGCAAGTCGATCGCAATGACAGAGGCCGCAAGCGGGACCGCCGACTGCTGCACCTCAGATCAAACAGAGCAGACCACCGGCACAAGGCAGAGTATATACTATAGCTCGCAGCGAGGCGAAAGATGCGCCAGGAGTGGTCACAGGTACGGTCTACTTTTGCAACCAGACTGCTTGTGTATCGTTTGACCTTGGTACGACACATTCTTTCGTGTCTGGACAGTTTGCTGAATTAGTAGACATGAAATTGGAACCGTTGAGCGTGATCTTGCATGTTACCACACCCTTAAAAGGATAATACAATAGTTTTGTTGGGCTGTGCTGGTTGTGAGGTAGTGATTGGGGGAAATAAAGAAAGCATTGACCTAGCAGTACTGCCCATGTTTGACTTTGACGTAATAATAAAAATGGATTGGTTGGGTAAGCAGGGGGCCGTAGTAGATTGTGGTAGCAAAACAATTCGGTTTTATCCGAGAGGCCAACCTAACTTTGAATTGGTGGGAAGTGGAAGACGAATCTCGATTCCCTTAGTCTCATCTTTGGAAGTAACTAAGTTGATGTATGAAGGATGATGGGCATACTTAGTAGCAGTAATGGATACGACTGCCAAGGAACCAAAGTTAGAGATATCCCGGTAGTGCGTGAGATCCTAGATGTGTTTTCCCATGAATTGCTAGGGTTACCGCCAGAAAGGGAAATTGAGTTTGAAATTGAGTTAGCCCCAGGGATGGAGTCGATATCGAACGCACCATTACGGATGTCTCTATCAGAATTAAAGGAGCAAAAGGAGTAGATGCAAGAGCTGCTAGACAAGGGATTCATTCGACCAAGCGCTTCACCATGGGGAGCGCCAGTGCTGTTTTTAAGGAAGAAGGACGGGTTTTTGTGTCTATGCATTAACTACCGGTAGCTGAATCAGGTGACGGTGAAGAGCAAGTATCCACTGCCGAGGATTGATGATATATTCAATCAGTTGCAAGGAGCAGCAGTATTTTCGAAGATTGACTTGAGGACGGGATATCACCAGCTGAGGATCAAGAAGGAAGACATACCCAAGACTGCATTCAGGACGAGGTATGGTCATTATGAGTTTACAGGGATGCCGTTTGGATTGACGAACGCTCCAGCTTCTTTTCTGGACTTGATGCACCAAGTATTCAAGAAGTTTCTGGACAGATTCCTCATAGTTTTCATTGATGATATCTTGATTTACTCGAGGAGCGATGTAGAACATGAAGAGCATTTAAGGATTGTACGGAGGGCCCTGAGGAAACATTCACTATATGCGAAGCTAAGCAAATGTGAATTTTGGCTGAACAGGGTAGCATTTCTAGGTCATGTTGTGTCTGGTGAAGGGATTGCAGTGGATCCTGCAAAGATAGAGCCTGTAACCAATTGGCCGAGGCCTACTTTGGTCACGGAGGTCAGAAGCTTCTTGGGACTGGCAAGATACTATAGGAGATTTGTGGAGAAATTCTCATCCATAGTCAGCCCACTGACATGGTTGACGAAGAAGGAAACGAAGTTTGAATGGACTGATAGATGTGACCAAAGTTTCCAAGAGCTTAAGCATAGATTGACGACCGCGCCAGTGCTGACCATTTCGTCGGGACCGGGAGGATATGAGATTTATAGCGATGCTTCGCTGACAGGATTGGACTGTGTATTGATGCAGCACGGTAGGGTAGTAGCTTTGCATCCAGGCAGTTGAAGCCACATGAGATGAATTACCCGACCCACGACTTAGAGCTAGCGGCGATTGTATTTGCCCTGAAGATTTGGAGACACTACCTTTGCGGCAAGAAGTTTCAGATATATACCGACCACCAGAGTTTGAAATATTTGTTTTCGTAGAAGGAACTAAACATGGGGCAGCGCAGTTGGATGGAGCTGTTGAAAGATTATGATTGTGAAATACTATATCACCTTGGGAAAGCAAACAGAGTAGCAGATGCACTAAGTCGTAAGTCAAGTTTCAGATATATACCGACCACCAGTTTGATAGAGACTCTAAGGGTGGAACCTAAGGTCCAAAAAGGGATTAAGGCATTACAATCTACGGACCCGGAGAATCAGAAAATTGTCAAGATGGATGCTACGAAGAGGAAGCCAGAATTTCAGGTGTCTGAGGATGGAATTTTGAGATTCCGAGGACGTATATATGTACCAAAGGATGAAGGACTTAGGGAAAGAATCTTGTCAGAGGCTCATAGGAGCAACTACAGTGTCCACCCTGGAAGTACAAAGATGTACCAGAATTTGCGACAACATTATTGGTGGAACAGATTGAAGGTAGACGTGGCAAAATATGTGGCTAAGTGTTTGACTTGCCAGCAAGTGAAGGCGCAACACTGTAAGCATGGAGGACTGCTGCAGCCACTGGAGATTCCGGAATGGAAGTGGGAGCACATAACCATTTATTTCATAATGGAACTTCCGAGGAGTCAGAGAGGTCACGACTTGATATGGGTAGTCGTGGACCGATTGATCAAGTCTGCGCACTTCATTCCTGTGCAGAAGGACTTCGCTATGGATAAGTACGCAGAACTGTACATGAGACAGATAGTAAGATTACATGGAGTGTCGGTGACGATCACCTCGGATAGGGATCCGAAATTCACGGCGAATTTTTGGAAGAGACTGCAAGAGACCATGGGGACTCGACTGCAGTTCAGTACGACATATCATCCTCAGACAGATGGATAGTCAGAAAGGGCAATCCAGACGCTCGAGGACATGTTAGTAGCGTGCGTCATAGATTTCAAAGGCGAATGAGAAGAGCAGTTACACCTGGTAGAGTTTGCGTACAATAATAGCTACCAGCAGAGTATACAGATGGCACCATTCGAAGCCCTCTATGGTAGAGCCTACAGAACACCGATTTGCTGGGACGAGGTAGGAAAAAGAAGCATTACAGGCCTGAATTGGTTGAGCAATCGGTGGAAATAATGAAGGTAATCCGGGATGGACTAAGGACGGCGCAGAGTCGCCAGAAGAGCTATGCAGACAAGCGGCGCAAGCCTCTGGAATTTCAAGTGGGCGATCACGTCTTTCTCAAGGTGTCGCCAATGGGGGGACTTTCGTGATTCGGAAGGAAAGGGAAGCTGGGCCCAAGATTTGTAGGCCCTTTTAAGATATTGGAGAGAATTGGAACTATAGCCTACCGGCGTGCTCTGCCGCCAAATCTATCCTAGGTATATAATGTATTCCATGTGTCGATACTAAGAAAGTTTGAGCCTGACCCGACATATGTGCTGGACCACGAAGCCATAAAGGTGGACGACAGAGTGTCTTACGTAGAGAAGCCAACAAGGATCGAGGATCAGAAAGAGCAAATCCTCAAGAATAAGAAGATCCCACTAGTCAAGGTAGTATAGGAGCACCACGGGCCGGAAGGAGCCACGTGGGAGAATGAAGAGACGATGAGGCGACAGCACTCCCATTTATTTGAGTAATTGAGTGTAATATAAATTTCAAGGACAAAATTTTTGTAAGGGCGGAAGAGTTGTGACATTCTGATTTCCAGTCAGTTTCAGACTCTATAATGAGAAGTTTGTATATGTCATGTGATGTATTTCAGTCGTATTCCACTCAAATCTGATCAATTTAAGTAGACTGACCAAAGGGGAAAGGCTAACGCAAGACAAGGTATGTGGACCTAGGCGACTCGAACATGAAATGACGCTTTGACTATAAGGATTGTCGAGGGGATGTTTAGAACCACCAAAAGGTTGATCTAAGAACGATCAAGGATTACCATGCTAGTGTCGTACGATTGGATGGCGGGTGATGCAGCTTAACTAGCGTATGATTTGTAAAATTATCCTAAATCGGACTGTAACGATCGAGACCATAGGGACTAGTGATAAATCCTCACAATTACATAACAACCAAAGCCACCATGAATTGACGAGCCTTAAATGTGATGAGAATCACGGGGTCGATACGCGTAATATCTGCAAAAGCCGCCCGTTAGTTCGGGATAGGCTGGAAGCACGTCTGATAGAGGAAACTATCAGAAACGAGTCCTAAAAAGTTTGAATTGGAAAATCAAGAATTCCAACGTCATTTAGATTGGCCATCGCCCTATCGAATAACCTGAAACGAGAAAAAACGACGTTCGGAACGTCGGGGGTAAAATGACTATTTTGCCCCTCAAACTTAGAATTTTACCCTTGCAATTGAAGAAGGGCATGATGGGCATTACACCCTCCCATGGATGCCAAAAATCAAGGGGGATTATAAGCCATTGGATCTCCATGGAAAATGACAATGCCAAGTGTCAAGAGATTAGGAAGCATAGTCATATCAACTATTTGGCTCTCCCAACAATCAAACCCTTTGACCAAGCTTGGATTTAACAAAATCCTCTCTCTCCTCTCTCTCTCCTCACCACCATTCGGCTAGATCACTCCCCAAGAACAACCGAGAGCCATCTTCTTCTTCCTGTTGTTTGTTGCCCGTCGCCAACTAGACCGGAGCTCCCTGTTCGACACCCACAACCGTCGCTTCCGGCCACCTACCAACCACCGGCCGACCACCACAGGGAAGCTCCATGTCTTTCCGAACTCCTCCAACAAGAATCGCAGTAATTGGAGCACCGAGGCGTCCCGAGCAAGCGATCTCCCAAAAGCCGACAGAATCGGAACCAACCTAAGGTATGTCTGGTTCTCAATCCTTTTCATGGCCGAAATCCTTGACTCTTGAGCTCAAATTTCATGAAACTCAATAGACATATATAGGGTTCTGTGGTAAAAATTGGGGATTTATTTGATAAGTTTTTTACCACGAACCGGCCTTGTACATTTTGGACAGAATCTACCCGGTGATCTGACCTTGGGTGTTCAACAAGTTTCAACGAGTTTCCGGTGACCAACCAACTCCAAACAACCGGTGAGCCACCCAAACCCTTAGGTAGACATTCTAAGAGGTAGGATAGTGTATAATTGATGGATTTGGAGTAGATTATGACCGGTTGGACCCGGCATGCACAGAACCGAATGGATCCGGTTCGGTACCAGGCCCAAACCGATTCTGTTGAAGGCTGAATGTGGATGATTTGAGCGGAAAATTCATGATTATGATGTGATGAGGTGTTGAGGGTTAAGTTATGGATGATTGGGATTGATGGATTGAGGAATTGAGTACGAAAATTTGAAGAATTGGTTGAAATTCTAAGTTGCGCGACAAGTCTGGGTATGGACCTTGGTTGGCCGAACCCTAGGTGATCCTAGAAGGAAAAATTTGTGTTGTCCAGTAAATGGTAAGGGATTTCCTAAATCGAGACTAGGGGGATTGGACTCTATTGGGTGTGGCAATAATTGATTGGGTCGATGTACGAGAAATCCTAACAAGGGATGGTTTTAATACGTCCTAAGGTATTATAGGATGCATATGTGTGAGGTTGTTTGTCCTTGAGTGGTTGCCATGTGTGTATGTCATCTGATTTGCTTGCATGCCATAGAATTTATGAAATGCATTTGAATTGGCACTTGCCACTGAGTGTGTAATTGAATTGAAAGTCAAGGCATAAGTCTTGTCTGTGGCATGAGCATGGCATGGCAATGCCCTGAGGCGGGAGTTGAGACCCTAATGCGACGAGATCGCGGGGTGAATTATGGTTAGGTGGCGCCCTAATACGTCAAAGTCACGGGGTTGAGAGAGCCACGGTCCTGATGCGAATTATTCTTGGGATGGAGTATGAGTTACTGAGTTTTGTCCGGTGACTCATCGAGACCTGATGCGTTTACGTGGGTCACCGATGACGGTCTGATGCGTTTACGCGGATCGAGCCTAATACGACTTGTTCGTGGGCTAGACAATGAGGCAGGCAGAGATTGAAGGATGTGGGGAAGTGGCAGGCTAAGGGTACATGTGCATCTGAGTGTAACATGTGATCATAAATGCATGCCTGTCTTCTAAATATTGTTGTTTATTGAATTGTGATTGTTATACATGTATGTTCATAACCTGAGGTTAGGTTTTTCTTACTGAGATGTGTATCTCACCCCTTTTGGGGAAACCTTTACTTTACAGATCCTAGGTCATAGCTATGTGGTCAATACGTTTTGGGGACCCAAAGGAGATGACGGCATACTATGATGAGTTTCCAGATAGGCAAGGGAACATATATGTGAGAAAATTTACCGTCGTATGAGCGGACGAGGGTAAGCCTGAGTGGAAATCTCATAGATTTGAGGCATGGTTCAAGAAGGAAGGGGATTCTCAGATAGAGCCGCTGAAGCCCCACGAGGTACCATAGGATGTCATACCCGAATGGTGCCAGAGGTAGCAGAGCAGGAGTTGCCTGAGGGGTCAGTAGTAGGGTCTAGGAATGGACCAGACCGGACACCGACCTTGGAGTTCACCGAGGAGCAGAAGCAGGAGGAGGTCATAGTCCTGGAGGAGTCCGAGGGGGACCTTGCTGAGCCGTCACAGGAGGTTACCATGGAGGATTCCGTCGAAGTCCCGTCGGAGACGTTTTTCGAGTATGAGCCGACCGAGGACACAAAGGATACGGATGACTCCAATAGCTCATCCTAAGATCCTTAGTTGGTGGATCGATTTTTGACTGGCGACCTGACCTTACTTCCGATGGATTTTGTAGATGATCCCTTTTCATATACTTACCCTGTCACCTTTTGTTAAGCAGATTTAGTATTCGGTATTGTACGAACAGTACGCTTTGATGTATGAATGATATAAGCTATGCAGGTCCCACTTCATATATATATATATATATATATATATATATATTGTACGGAGATTTCCTAGAGTATCGCTTCCGCATGCGTGATGTATTTATTATCTCTCTCGGCTCCTATTGGTGGATCTTGGAACCACCGAGAGATTATTGTTAGTTTACTTGCAGGGATGTTCGCGTGCTCGTGCCCGGGGCGCAGGGTGTGACACCTTACCTCAAGCTTAACTCCACAAAAATCTCTTCCCAAGCACTCGAAGGATTCTGTCCAATTAGCCCAAGATCAATTCAACCGCGCAACCTAAGGAAATTCATTCGATCGTCAATTTTCCTTGCTCAATTCATCAATCCATGAAGCATGAACCTCATTGACACATTAATTGGCATTCTCATACATCTCAACGATGAAATTTGAGCTCGTTTGAATCCCAAATAACTCCATTGATCTCCGCACGAACAGAACCAAATAGGGCATTTTTCGGTTCTGTTTAGTTCCCAACTTATCAGCCCATAAACTAATCTTAATCCTTAATCTATCCATCAATCTACTTGCTAATACTTAGTTCTAGATGTTAGATAGCCTCATCAAAAGTTTGAAGCCAAGGTGATGCCAAAAAGTCCTTGAACAGCACCGGTTCCTCTAGGTCCTCCGATAGTCAGTTTTTTACCCTTCAAACACAAGACTCATTTGGGGTCAAAACTCCATCAGATTCCTCCAAAAATTTTACCACATCTCAGTCTATATGTCCTCTGGATGTCCACAAAATTTGGTCAAAAAATTCGAAGAATTCGGGGTCCTATGAAACCTAAACAGTGGCTTACCTCCAGCTGCGACGATTTTCATCGACTTTTGGGAGAATGGTTGGCCGGAGGTCCTCAGGTGGTCAAATGCCGTGATTCCACTTGAAGAATGTCGAAAACAGGATGAGGAAGGGGCTGGTGGTCGGCTCGGGTCTAGGCGGTGGCCGAAGACGGTGATCGGTAGTAGCGACAGCGGTGGCAAAACCTGGTCAGCTGGAGCTCTCTCGGCCGAAAGGAAGAAGAAGAAGAAGAAGAAGAAGAAGAAATGGCATAAGAAGATGGGGGTTTCGGCTGATTGAAGGAGAGAGAGAGCGAGGTATACCCAATTTCAAGAGTCAACCATATTTGAATGGTAGTTTAAAAGATGATTCAATCAACATCAAGGCTTAATCCTTTGACACTTGTCCATGTGTCAATCAATGCTCATCCAAGGGCTATTATTTCCTCTCATTTTCAACAGCCTTGGGGTATGGTTAATGACCAAAATACCCTTGTTCAATTATTAAGGCAAGGCCAAGACTTGAGGGGCAAAATTATAATTTTACCCTCGACGTCCGGAACGTCGTTTTTCTGATTCGAATTACCTTTGATGAGGTGACGTCTAATTCGATTAGAACGTTGGAATTTTTATTTTTCATTTTTCAATTTTGAGATTTCGTTTCGTATCTTAAGCCTCGAGGGGGCGAAAAATTCGGAATGTCATAATTATTTCATGCGACAGTAACATTATTACAGGTTCTGGAAGAGCTCGTGTAATACTACCAATGGATATGAAAATTTTCATTAATGAAGCTTTAGTTTGCCCACAGTCTAAAAGGAATCTTTTAAGCTTTAAAAATATTCGTTCTAGCGGGTTTCAAAGTGGTAAAGAATATTTATATCTAACCTAGATGAGTGAATACATAAAATAAATTATGGAAAAGTTATCATCATTGTCACGACCCTCTCGTAATTTCGAGGGCTAATAGGTCGTCCAAGGGCTGGTCGGACGCGGGCGTCTCCCAAGGCCCGTTACCCAAGTCGCAACGGCGGTATAGGTGGTCGACCTTCAATGCAGTCCGGTGACATGTGATACGTGTATATGCCAAGAAGTCGCCACCAATCGTTTTGTGGAAGGCACGATTGGGAACCCTATTGAATAGTTGGGAGCAATCTATTCAATTCTACAGAAACTAGAGAAATGGGATCGGAGACTTTGTTACACCAATTGTCAAAGTTGACACCCTTTTCGCACCTAAGTAGAATTGTGACATTCTGGTTTTTCCTATCATTTCGAGACTTATCAATGAGAATGTATCTAACGATGTATTTCTATCATATCTCGCTTAGATATTATCGATCTCGAGTTAACTGACCAAAAGAGAAAAGCTAACGCGAGACAAGGTACGTGGACCTAGGGAACTCAAATAGGAAATGACACTTTGATCATAAGAATTGTCAAGGGAGTATTTAGGGTCATTAAAGGTCGATCTAAGAAGATTAAGGAATTCATTCCTAGTGTTATGAAATGGGTGAATTTTTGTAAGATTATTGTGTCGTTGCTTAATGTCTATCGTTGCAGAATGGTGAATGCTTGCAAGCTTTCTAAATGCATATGTTGTGTGTCGATTGCCACTTTCGAGTGATGAATTTGATTGCCTCGCATGCCGTAGACACTTAGCTCGATGCATGGGCTTGTACTCGATCATGAAGTCTTGAGTTAAAAAGAAAATTGGCATGCTTGAGAACCTTGATACCCTGATGCATTGAGACGCGGGGTTGTGATGGCTAGTACCCTCATGCGTTGAGACGTTGGGCTGTGAGGATTAATGTCCTGATGCGTAGAGACACGGGACTATATTGATTATGTGTCGATACAGGCCTAGAATGACATTGAAAACCTGATGCGTTTAATGCCGGTTTGTCAATTTGATGGTCTGAGGCGTAATGACGCAGACCGAGCCTGAGGCGTTGTGACGCGGGCGTGAATCATGAGATAATTTTTGAGGATGGAATGTACGGCTTAATTTTGTGTTCCATGCCTAACTTGAAGGATAAGTTATGATGACATGATTTCTTGATTGGCAATCGCTTGTATCCGTATGGCATGTTATCACTGATGAGTGCCTTATATTGTTGAGTGCATGTTCTTGTTCATTATTTACATTCATCTGGGTGTACTGTCAACCTGACCTAGGGTTAGGATTTATCTTATTGAGATGGGAATCTCACCCTGTCATGGGACTTTATTTTTTCAGACCCAAAACCCTGAAGATGTTACCTACGTGTTTAGGCGATCCAAAAAAAATGACCGCCTATTTCGATGAGTTCATTGACAGTCGGGGTACAGTATATGTAAGGAAGTGTACAGTGGTGTGGGTCGATAAGGGTGGTAAAGACTGCAAACCACATAAGTTCGAGACCTGATTTCGTAGGGTAGGTGAGATTACCATCGGACCGTTGAAGTCCATAGAGGTGCCTCGAGGAGTCATCCCTAGCTAGTGTCATCTCACTCGAGATTCTATAGAGGTCGAGGTGTCTGTAGCTAGCTCGAGGAACGTATTTGAGAAGACCCCTACTCTGGATGACACAAATAAGGTGATTGAGATCGATGCCTCGAAGGACGAGCTGGAGGACAATACGATGAATGACACAGTGGATGTGCGTGTCGAGACCTTTTCGGGCTACGAGCCTGATGACGATGTAGATGAGATTGACGATTCTAGTGGTTCGACCTAGGGGTTTCCTGCTTTACTTGACTGTCTTTTGATGACCTCGTTGATTTGTAATCTTTTAGGGACCAAAAACATTGTGGTCTCTTGGTTGTGTCCCGATTGCCAACCCGTCTGCAGGAATTGGTTTATCTGCACTTTTGTAAGGACTCATGTAGGTGCTTATATATATTATATTCTCGCTATCCAGGTTTTCATCGATGTTGGTACGGGGGAGTTGTTTAATTTCATTTCTGCATGCTTGCTTACATTAAGCATCTCTCGACAAGTAAGTCCTAAGCCTCGGGAGTATAGAGAAAGGAGTTGTGCACTCGTGCCTAGGGTGCGGGGCGTAACATCCTCGTTTTTTAGAAGGGAGTTGCGCGCTCGTGCCTAGGGTGCGGGACGTGACATCCCTCCTTATTTGGTATCAAAGCAAGGTCAGCTCGATCCAAGTTGACTAAGGACTTGAGTAATAAGGAGGAATAAGTTGGGACAAGACGGGTAGCAAGACCTTTGGAGACTCGTTAGAGTTAGGCACGAAATGCATGGCATATGACTTGGCGCATGTGGTTGACATTTGACATTGGTATGATTGTGTAGTTTTGCGAAGGTCAAGCCTTGTGCCTAGCATTGGAAGTCATTCCCGGATTTTGGATTGGTGAGCCGATAAACATCGTTGGCTTTGATGAACCGCTGAAGTGAATGAAATTGGATAATAGCCATGGATTGTTTATTGAAGTGCCTCTGGAAATAGTTGTGTGGAAGGTTGTTTTGTTGCGATTGCTTCTTTTGAGATATAATTTAGTATTGCTGGACTTGGCTAGATGAGTAAGTCTATGATTTCATGGTGGAATTATAGTGGTCTAGGTGTAGTGAGAGTGCAACAGAATGAGTAATCCGCCTAGAAGACTTGGAAGACCAACAAGCGAAGCTATTAGCTCGAGACCGCCTGTGGCGAAAGACCTAAGGATGGATGGAGTGCTGAGGGCACTTGAAAAAATTGATGATCTCATTCATAGGCAGACCTAAGATAGAAATTCTGCCATAGCTCAAGCTTTAGGAGCTGTTATAGCTATTGTCAATGCCAATAATGGCAACAATGGAGGCAATCGAAACAACGGCGATAATGACCAGGGTAATGAAGTAGGCAATGCTCAAGAAGAATTCGTTGTGGCTAGAAAAATGGGCCAACTGGTCGAACAGTTTAGTAAGTTGAAACCGACCCAGTTTGATGGGACTAGAGACCCTGAATTGGCGCCAAGGTGGATAGAGAAGCTCAACAAGGCCTTTGGACTACCTAGGTGCACAGATGAAGAAAAGGTACTATTGGCGATGTACCAGTTGGAAGGAACCGCTAATGACTGGTGGAGTGCCACCAAGAACGGAGTATTTTCGGAGGGAACGGCCTTGACATGGAATGCTTTTACCACGGCATTTAATGACAAGTATTTTTCTGAGACGGGCGCAAGAAGAAGCAGGTGGAATTCCTACAGCTGTGTCAGAATCTTCTAACAGTGGACCAATATGAAGCTGAGTTCTCCAGATTGTCGAGGTATGCGTCTAGATCAGTAAAGGATCTGCTGGAAAAGGTGCGGAGGTTTCGGGATGGATTGTGGCCCGAGTTTCACTGCCAGATAATAGCTCTGTACTTGAGGACTTACAAGAAAATATATGAATGAGGACAGATGATCTAGAGGGATTTGAAAGAGAGGACTGCCGCATCTGGATCGCGGTTCAGCTCATTCCGAGACAATCACCAGATCGGTAAGAGATCGATGGCTAGTAACCGACGCTTCGTTCCTCCAATGAGGAAGAATATAGTGAAGCCGTCGCACCCAGCAAACTGAAATTGCCACCTCTGCGGCAGGAAGCATGGTAACGGACCCTGTCCGACTAGAACTGGAGTGTGCTTCAAGTGTGGTCAGATGGGCCATCAAATGAGGATTTCCCCCAATCAAGCTCCAGTGAATAGACCTCAAGGGCAATGACCACAGGCAAGACTATCAACTGATGTTCCCATTGATCAGAACTGACCCCCAACTCAGGAAAGGGTTTATGCCGTAGAACGCAAGGAAGTGGAGGAAGCGCCCGGCGTAGTCACAGGTACGATTTACTTATGTGACCAAGCCGCTTATGCCTTGTTTGATCCTGACGCTTCGTATTCTTTTGTGTCCGCTCAATTTGCTGATTTGGTTAATATGAAGTTGAAACCGTTGAGTGTGATTCTACATGTTGCTACCCTGTTGAAGGATAATGCATTGGTTTCATTGGGCTGTGCTGACTGTAAAATAGTCATTGGTGGTAGCAAAGAGAGTATAGACTTGGCAGTGTTACCCATGTATGACTTTGACGTGATTATTGGAATAGATTGGTTGGGTAAGCAAAGGGTCGTAGTCGACTATGGTAACAAAGTAATCCGTTTTTATCCGGATGACCACCCTAATTTTGAATTTTAGGAAGTCGAGAACGAACCTCGATTCCTTTAGTCTCATCGCTTGAGGCAACAAAACCGATGACTGAAGGATATCAAACTTACTCAGTCGTAGTTATAGATACGACTGCCGTGGAACCTAAATTAGAGAATATTCTGGTAGTGTTTGAGTTTCCTGATGTCTTTCCTCAAGAATTACCAGGATTGCCACCTGAGAGAGAAATTGAATTTGTGATCGAGTTAGCTCCCGGAACAGAGCCAATCTCGAAGGCCCCTTATAGGATGTCCTTACCAGAGTTGAAGGAATTAAAGGTGCAAATGCAAGAATTGCTAGATAAGGGATTTATTCGACCGAGTGCTTCACCATGGGGAGCGCTAATGTTGTTTGTGAGGAAAAAGGATGGATCCTTGCGTTTGTGCATCGACTATAGACAGTTGAATCAAGTAACGATAAAGAATAAATATCCACTACCGATGATAGATGATTTGTTCGATCAACTGCAAGGAGCTTCGATGTTCTCTAAGATTGATCTGAGAACCGAATATCATCAATTGATGATCAAGAAAGAGGACATACCGAAAATAGCTTTTAGGACAAAGTATAGTCACTAGGAGTTCACCGTTATGCCTTTTGGTGACCAATGCTCCAGCTACATTTATGAATTTGATGCATCGAGTGCTCAAGGAATTCTTGGATAGATTTACAATGGTCTTTATTGATGATAGCTTGATTTACTTAAAGAGTAATGAAGAGCATCTGAGGATCGTTTTACAGACCTTGAGAGAGCACTCTCTTTACGCTAACTTTAGCAAATGCGTATTCTGGTTGAATCAAGTAGCATTTCTTAGTTATGTGGTATCAGGGAGAAGGAATTGCTATAGACCCTACGAAGATTGAAGCCGTTATGAATTGGCGTAGATCTACTATGGTTACGGAAGTCCGTAGTTTCCTAGGATTGGCATGGTATTATCGACGTTTTGTGGAGAAGTTTTCATCCATAGCCATTGTGACATTCTGATTTTCAATCAACTTCAGACTCTGCAATGAGAAGTTCATGTATATCAAGCGATGAATTTCAGTCGTATTCCACTCAAATCTGATCAATTGGAGTAGGCTGATCAAAGGGAAAAGGCTTAAGCGAGGCGAGATACGTGGACCTAGGTGACTTAGATAGGAAATGGCGCTTTGACCATAAGGATTGTCGAGGGGGTATTTAGAACCACCAAAAGGCCGATCTAAGAATGATCAAGGGTTATCATGCGAGTGTCGTACGACTGGAGCACGGGTGACGCCGCTTAACCGGCGTACAATATGCAAATTTATCCTAAATCGGACTCTGACGATCGAGACCTTAGGGACTAGCGATAAACCCTCACAATTACATGACAACCAAGGCCGCCATGAATTGACGAGCCCTAAACGTGATGAGAATCACGGGGTCGATACGCGTATAGTCTGCAAAAGCCGTCCATCAGTTCGGGATAGGCTAGAATCAAGTCTGACAGAAGAAACGATCAGAATTGAGTCCTGAAAAAGTTTGAAATGGAAAATCAAAAATTCCAACGTCAATTGGATTGGCCATCGCCCTATCGAAGAAGTCAGAAACGAGAAAAACGACGTTCCGAACGTTGGGGGAAAAATGATTGTTTTGCCCCTCAAGCTTAGAACTTTGTCTTTATAATGGAAGGAAGGGCAAAATAGACATTCTCTCTCCCCAAGCTGTCGAAAATTGAAGGACAAAGGGATGGCCATTGGATCTTCTTGGTTAGAACAATGGACAAGTGTCAAGCATCCAAGGGTGGAAAATCCATTCACCAATTAAATGCCTACCTACCAATCACTTCAATAATCGATTTTTAGGGATAATCAGCTCTCTCTCTCCTCAAACCCCCCCCCTCAAATTCAGCCAAAAATCACAGAGCACTTGCATTCCCCTTTCTTCTTCTTCTTCTTCTTCCTCGGTTTTGCTTCGCCCGACAAGCACCGGAGCTCGCCGTTCGGTCTGCTCGAGCACCACCTCCGGCCACCAGCTACAACCGGCTGACCACCACAGCCTAGATCCACCTCTTGCCGATGTCCTCCAACTGGAATCAAGTTGATTAGAGCTTTGTGGAAGTCGGGGCAAGCATTCTCCCACGGGCCGACAAAATTGGGACCAACCTGAGGTAGGTTTGTTTCTCAGTCCATTTGAGGGTCGAGTTCTTGGAGATTTAAGCTCAAATTTGGTGGAGACTAAGTAGACATGTCTAGGAATTTGTGGTAAAAATTGGGGATTTGTTTGATAAGTTTTTTACCATGAACTACCCTTGTACATTATGCCCAGAATCTGTCTGTATACTGTGTTTGGGTGATCCGGCAACTTCCGACGACTTTCCGGCAACCACGCAACTTGAAACTCACGGTGAGATTTCCAAACTCTTAGGTGGACATTATAAGAGGTAGAATGGTGTATAATTGATGGATTTGAGGTAGATTAGTACCAGTTGGACCCGGCATGAGTAGAATCGAATGGAACCGGTTCAATTTCAGGCCAAACTGATTCTATGGAGGGCTAATTAGGCTGGATTTGTGTTGTAATTTGGTATGTATGATGTGTTAAGATGATGAGAAGTATGTTATGGGTGATTTGGATGGATAAATTGAGGAATTGGACTTGGAATTTTGACAAATCAATTGGTTATCCTAGATTGTGCGACGAATTGGTTTTGGACTTGGGTTAGCCGAATCCTAGGAGGCTCAAAGAGGACTAAATTGTGTCGATAAGCGAAGGTAAGGAATTTCCTAAACCAAGGCTAGGGCCATTGGACTCGATTGGGTAAGTCGAGTGGGAAATTGATCGATTAATGGGCATATTTCTAAAGTAATGAGCCTTAACATGTCTTAGGATTAATTAAAGAGTTTATGTGTGCCTTGACTTGTATTGGAATCGCGTATCGTGTTTGGACAATAATTGAATAGCTTTGTATGCCATGGGATTGTGAATGCTACTTGAAATGTAATTGACATTGAGTGTGTAAATGATAGAAGATCATGGCATGAATCCTGATTGTAGCATAGCATGATGAGACCCTGAGGCGTGTGAGACGCGAGGCGGAAGATTGAGACCCTAATGCTACGAGGTCACGGGGTGGATTATGAAAAGGCGGTGCCCTGATGCGATCTAATCGCGGGGTTGAGATAGCCATAGTCCTGATGCGATCTAATCGCGGGACGGAGTATGAGCTCATAAATCCTGCCTGGAATTGATCCGGGGCCCGATGCATTTACACGGGCCGAGCCTAATGCGATCTAATCGCAGGCGAGAGAATGAGGCAGGCAAAGATTGATTGATGTGGTGAAGTGACAGGCCAAGCATACACGTGCATTTGTGTGTGACATGAGAATATAAATGCATGCCTGTCCTCAATGCATTATTGTTTATTGAATTATGAATGTTATACCTGCGTGTGACCATGAGTTGGATAGGTTGAGTAACCTGGCTACCTGAGTGGACAGTCAACCTGACCTAGGGTTAGGTTTTTCTTACTAAGATGTGTATCTCACCCCTTTAGGGGAAACCTTACTTTACAGATCCTAGGTAGTAGCGACGTGGCCTATCAGATTCGGGGACCCGCAGGAGATGACAGCTTTTTACGATGAGTTCCCCGATAGGTAGGGGAATATTTATGTGAGGAATGTACAGTAGTATGGGTAGACGAGGGGAAGCCGGACTGGAAGCCTCACAGGTTTGAGGCATGGTTTAGACGGGACGGAGACAGGAAGGTCGGGCCTTTGAAGCCCCATGAGGTTCCGGAGGGTGTCATACCTCCCCAGTGTCAGATGATCGCAGACCAAGAGTTTCCCGAGGGATCGATGGCCCGGTCGAGGAACGGCCCGGAGCGAACGCCGACAGAGGAGTATTCTGTGCCACCGCCAGAGGATGAGATCATCGTGGTGGAGCTATCTGATGGAGACCTTGCCGGGCCGGACCAGGAGATGACTACTAATGGAAATCGAGCTAAGTCATCGCAGGTGGCGACCATGGAGGACTTTATGGAAATTTCGTCGGAGACTTTCTCTGAGTAAGAGCCATTAGAGGAGAGCGAGGACACCGGAGATTCCAGCAGTTCGTCCTAGGCGACTCTGAATGACGATCTGACTTTTTGTTTGGCCACCTGACCCCCTTTCCTGGTGGATTTTGTGGATACCTTTTTGGCATGCTTACCCATCGCCCTGATGTTTAACAGAGTAGTAGTCGTTGGCTGTTGGTGTTGATGTATGACTTTTTATGATGCTATCCAGTCCTGCTTAATCTTGGTGTATATGTATAAATATATATGTTGTATGGGGAGTTGTTGGGAATCACTTCCGTGTGCTCAATGTAAATTATTTTATATGTTGCCCTTTCTTCATTTACAGGTGGATCCTTGGGACCGCCAAGAGATTATTGTTGTTTGCTTGCAGAGATGTTTGCGTGCTCACGATGAGACGCGGAGCGTAGCATCCCCGCTTGTTTTGGTATCAGAGCAAGGTCAGCTCGATACGAAGTTGGATAAGGATTGGAGTAATAAAGAGGAATGAGTAGGACAAGGATGGATAGCTAGACCTTAGGAAACTGGTCAGGGTAAGGCAAGGGATGCCTAGTTGTGACTTGACACCTATGGATGGTGTTTGACCTTGGTAAGGTGGTGACAGGACACAGAGAATTAAGTTCTCTGCTTAGGATTAAAAGACATTTCTGGACCTCGGCTTGTTTGATGCTTGAAAGTGATTGATTTTAGTGAATTACTAGGGTGAATGGAATTGGGTAATGGCCATGAGCCATTAATTGAAACATTTCTGGAATTGATGTGGACGTATGGAGTACTATTGTTGTGAAATTGTTTTTACTAAGGAGTAGTTAGTAGTTCTGGATTGGATGGATGAGTAAGTTGCTAACTCATTGTTGAACTTGTGGTGGATCAGGTTCAATAGAAAGAAGCAAGGATGAGTAACCCACCTAGGAGGGCTGGAAGATCAAGAGGCGGAGCCTCTAGTTCGAGGCCGCCCGTAGCTGAAGATCCAAGAGTGGACGGTCTATTGAGGGCAATGGAAGGACTCAGGGACATCATAGAGAGGCAAGCCCAACATCGGGACACTGCTATAGCCCAGGCAATAGGAGCTGCCCTAGCAGCCGTGAATACCAACACTAGTAATGTGGGTGGAAGTGAAAGTCAGGGCGAGTCGAACTAGAGCAATGAAACGGTGAACCCCTAAGAGGAAATCGTAGTGGCCAAACAGATGGGCCAGTTGGTGGAGCAGTTTATGAAGTTAAAGCCGACGCAGTTTGACAAGATTGGAGATCCCGAGCTAGCACCCAGATGGAAAGAAAAGTTGGAAAAGGCTTTCGGGGTACTTAGATGCACTGATGAGGAGAAGGTGTTGCTAGTTGTATATCAACTGGAGGGTAAGACAAATGACTGGTGGGCTACCACCAAAGACGGAGTTTTCTCTGAAGGTATGGCCATGAACTGGAACACTTTTAAGAGGGCGTTCAACGATAAGTACTTTTCAGAAACGACCAAGGAAAGGAAACGGATTGAGTTCCTGCAGTTGCGATAGAACCAGCTACCGATAGATCAGTATGAAGCTGAGTTCTCGAGGCTCTCGAGATACGCACCTCAATCGGTGGAGGTTCCTTTGGAGAAGGCACGGAGATTCAGGGATGGTTTGAGGTTAGAACTCCGCAGCCAGATGATAGCCTTGAATTTGAGGACCTACAGGGAGATATACGAGCGAGGCCAGATGATTGAGTGAGATCTGAGGGAAAGAAATACCGCAACTGGATTACGGTTCTCATCGTTCAGAGACCATCGCCAAATGGGTAAGAGGCCAATGGCAGGTAATAGACGTTTCGTGCCACCTGCAAGGAGGAATATAGCAAAACCACCAAACCCGGTGAATTGGAGTTGCAAGCTGTGTGGTAGGAGACATGGGAATAGAACATGCCTAGTGAGGATAGGAGCCTGTTTCAAGTGCGGTCAGCTGGGCCACCAGATGAGGACATGTCCAAATCAAGCACAAGCCAGTCGACCACAAGGACCGAGGCCGCAAGTAGGATCGTCAACTACCGCACCCAGGATAGAATAGAACAGACCACAAGCTTAGGGCAGAGTATACGCTGTAGCTCGTAGTGAGGCGGAGGAGGCACTCGGAGTAGTCACAAGTATGACCTACTTGTGCAATCAAACTGCTTACGCATTGTTCGACCCGGGTGCCACGCATTCTTTTGTATCTGCACAGTTTGCTGAGTTAGTATGCATGAAATTGGAACCATTGAGCATGATATTACATGTTGCCACCCCATTGAATGATAATGTCTTGGTCTCATTAAGGTGTGCTGGGTGTGAGATTGTAGTTGGAGGAAGTAAGGAAAATATCGACTTAGCCATATTGCCTATGTTTGATTTTGACATGATTATAGGAACGGATTGGCTGAGTAAGTAGGGAGCAGTAGTAGACTGTGGCAATAAGACGATTCGATTTTATCCGAAAGATCGCCCTAGTTATGAGTTGGTAGGAAGTCGAGGAGGCATTTCGATTCCCTTGGTTTCATATCTGAAAATAACTAAGTTGATGTCTAAGGGATGTCAGGCATACTTAGTAGCCGTGATGGATACGACGGTCGAGGAACCCAAGTTAGAGAATATTCCTGTGATGCGTGAATTTCCGGATGTGTTTCCCTAGGAATTGCCAAGATTGCCACCGGAACGGGAAATAGAGTTTGTGATTAAGTTAGCTCCTCGAACGGAGCCAATTTCGAAAGCACCATACAGGATGTCCCTGTCAGAATTAAAGGAGTTAAAGGTGCAAATGCAAGAGTTGCTGGGTAAAGGATTCATCCGACCAAGTGCTTCGCCGTGGGGAGCACCAGTGCTGTTCGTAAAGAAAGGACGGATCCTTGCGACTGTGCTTTGACTACCGGCAGCTAAATCAGGTGACGGTGAAAAATAAGTATCCGCTGCCGAGGATTAACGACCTTTTTGATCAGGTGCAAGGAGCAGCAGTGTTCTCGAAGATTGACTTGAGGACGAGGTATCTCCAGCTGAGGATTAAGAAGGAAGACATACCGAAGACTGCATTCAGGACGAGGTATGGTCATTACGAGTTCACGGTGATGCCGTTTGGATTGACGAACGTTCCAGTTGCATTTATGGATCTAATGCATCAAGTATTCGAAGAATTTCTAGACACGTTCGTCATAGTTTTCATTGACGACATCTTAATCTACTCGAGGAGCGACGTAGAGCACAAAGAGCATTTAAGAATTATACTGAGGACCCTGAGGTAACATTCACTGTATGCGAAGTTAAGCAAGTGTGAATTTTGGTTAAACAAAGTAGCATTTCTAAGTCATGTGGTGTCTGGTGAAGGATTGCAGTAGACCCTACGAAGATCGAGGCTATAATTAATTGGCTGAGGCCTACTATGGTCATGGAGGTCAGGAGCTTCTTGGGACTGACTGGATATTATAGGTGATTCGTGAAAAAGTTCTCATCCATAGCCGTCCCACTGACGCGACTAACGAAGAAGGAAATGAAGTTTGAATGGACTGATAGATGTGAGCAAAGTTTCCAAGAGCTTAAGCATATACTGACGACCGCGCCAGTACTAACCATTCCGTCAGGATCGAGAGGATATGAGATTTATAGTAATGCTTCGCTGAAAGGATTGGATTGTGTATTGATGCAGCACGGCAGGGTAGTAGCTTATGTATCCATACAACTGAGGCCGCACGAGATGAATTACCCAACTCACGACTTGGAGTTAGCGGCCATCGTGTTTGCCTTGAAGATTTGGAGGCACTATCTTTGTGGCGAGAAGTTTCAGATCTATACAGACCACCAGAGTCTGAAATACATGTTTTCCCAGAAAGAGCTGAACTTGAGACATCGCAGATGGATGGAGCTGTTGAAAGATTATGATTGTGAGATACTATATCACCCTAGGAAGGCAAACAGAGTGGCAGATGCATTGAGCCGAAAGTCAAGTATTTCATGCCTGTTGGTGAGAAGTTGGTCGACGATAGAGGACTTGAGAAACTATGAATTCAAATTAGAGGTCGATCAACTATCCAGTTTGATAGCGACTTTGAGGGTGGAACCTGAGGTCCAAGATGAGATAAGAGCATTACAATCTACGGACCCAGAGATTCAGAAAATCGTTGGGATGGACGCATCGAAAAGGAAGCCAGAATTTTAGGTGTCTGGAGACGGACTCTCAAGGTTCCGAGGACGATTATGCATATCAAAAGATGAAGGACTTCGAGAAAGAATACTGTTAGAAGCTCATAGGAGCAACTACAGTGTACACCCTGGAAGTACAAAGATGTCCAGAACTTAAGACAACATTATTGGTAGAACGGTATGAAGGTAGACGTAGCAAGATACGTTGCTAAGTGTTTGACTTGCCAGCAAGTGAAGGCGCAGCACTATAAGCCCTGGAGGACTACTGCAATCGCTGGAGATATCGAAATGGAAGTGGGAGCACATAACTATGGATTTTGTGATGGGACTTCCAAGAAGCCAAAGAGGTCACGACTCGATCTGGGTAGTCGTGGATCGATTGACTAAGTCCGCTCACTTCATTCCCGTGCGAAAGGACTTCGCCATGGATAAGTACGCTGAGCTGTAAATGAGGCACATAGTAAGACTACACGGAGTGCCAAGGACAATCACCTCAGATAGGGATCCGATGAGGCCATGGAGAGCCGACAATAGTTCAGTACGGCGTATCATCCCCAAACAGATGGACAGTCAGAAAGGACGATCCAGATGCTCAAGGACATGTTGAGAGTGTGCGTTATAGATTTCAAAGGCGGATGGGAAGATCAGTTATACCTGGTAGAGTTCACGTACAACAATAGCTACCAGCAGAGTATACAGATGGCGATGTTTGAAGCACTCTATGGCAGAGCCTGCAAAACACCGATATGCTAGGATAAGGTAGGAGAAAGAAGTATCACAGATCCCGAATTGGTAGAGCAATCGGTGGAAGCAGTGAAGATCATCCGAGATAGGCTGAGGACGGCGCAAAGTCGCCAAAAAAGCTATGCGGACAAGCGACGCAAGCCTTTAAAGTTTCAAGTGGGCGATCAGGTCTTCCTCAAAGTGTCGCCAATGAGAGGAATTTCGCGGTTCGGAAGGAAAGGGAAGCTGAGCCCAAGATATGCAGGCCCTTTTGAGATATTGGAAAGAATTGAAACTTTGGCCTACCAGCTTGCGTTACCACCAAATCTATCCCATGTACACAATGTATTCCATGTGTTGATGTTAAGAAAGTATGAGCCTGACCCGACACATGTGCTGAATTACGAAACCATAGAGGTGGACGACAAAGTGTCCTATATAGAGAAGCCAAAAAGGATCGAGGACCGGAAGGAATAGATCCTCAGGAATAAGAAGATTCTGCTAGTCAAAGTAATATGGGAGCACCACGGAACGGAAGGAGCCACATGGGAGAACGAAGAGACGAAAAGGTGACAGCACCCCCATTTATTTGAGTAGTTAAGAGTAACGTAAATTTCAAGGACGAAAATTTTGTAAGGGGGGAAGAGTTGTGACATTCTGATTTTCAATCAACTTCAGACTCTGTAATGAGAAGTTCATGTATATCAAGC
The DNA here is from genome assembly GCA_028455895.1 of Rhodomyrtus tomentosa. Lineage (NCBI taxonomy): Eukaryota > Viridiplantae > Streptophyta > Magnoliopsida > Myrtales > Myrtaceae > Rhodomyrtus > Rhodomyrtus tomentosa. Next base: position 31,907,618 of record JAPCWY010000007.1, read on the forward strand.
GATGAATTTCAATCGTATTCCGCTCAAATCTGATCAATTTGAGTAGGCTGACCAAAGGGGAAAGGCTAAAAGGAGGCGAGATACGTAGACCTAGGTGACTCGGATAGGAAATGGCGCTTTGACCATAAAGATTGTCGAGGGGATATTTAGAACCACCAAAAGGCCGATCTAAGAACGATCAAGGGTTATCATGCAAGTGTCGTACGAATGGAGCGCGGGTGACGCCGCTGAACCAGCGTAGGATTTGCAAAATTATCTTATTCGGACTGTGACGATCGAGACCTTAGGGACTAGCGATAAACCCTCACAATTACATGACAACAAGGCCGCCACGAATTGACGAGCCCTAAACATGATGAGAATCACGGGGTCGATATGCGTATAGTCTGCAAAAGCCGCCCGTCAGTTCGGGATAGGCTGGAATAACGTCTGATAGAAGAAACGATCAGAATTGAGTCCTGAAAAAGTTTGAAATGAAAAATCAAGAATTCCAACGTCAATTGGATTGGCCGTCGCCCTATCGAAGAAGTTAGAAACGAGTAAAACGACGTTCCGAACGTCGGGGGTAAAAGGACCGTTTTGCCCCTCAAGCTTAGAACTTTATCTTTATAATTGAAGGAAGGGAAAAATGGACATTCTCTCCCCCCTAAGCTACTGAAATTGAAGGACAAAGGGATGGCCATTGGATCTTCTTGGTTAGAACAATGGACAAGTGTCAAGCATCCAAGAGTGGAAGATCCATTCACCAATTAAATGCCCATCTACCAATCACTTCAAATAATTAATTTTTGGGGATAATCAGCTCTCTCTCTCTCCTCAAAACCCCCCTCATTCGGCCAAAAATCACAGAGCACCACCATTCCCCTTTCTTCTTCTTCTTCCTCTGTTCTACTTCGCCCGACCAGCACCGGAGCTCTTCGTTCGGTGTGTTCGAGCGCCACCTCCAGCCACCAGCTGCCACCGGCCTAGATCCACCTCATGCCGACGTTCTCCAACTGGAATCTAGTCGATTGGAGCTCTGTGGAAGTCGGGGCAAGCATTCTCCCACAGGCCAACAAAACTGGGACCAACCTAAGGTAGGTCTGTTTCTCAGTCCATTTAAGGGTCGACTTCTTGGAGATTTAAGCTCAAATTTGGTGGAGACTAAGTAGACATGTGTAGAAATCTATGGTAAAAATTGGGGATTTGTTTGATAAGTTTTTTACCATGAACCACCCTTGTACATTATTCTCAGAATCTGCCGGTATTCTGTGTTTGGGTGATCCGGCGACTTCTAGCGACTTCCGACGACTTTTCAGCAACCACGCGACTTAAAACTCACGGTGAGACTTCCAAACTCTTAGGTGGACATTATAGGAGGTAGAATGGTGTATAATTGATGGATTTGAGGTAGATTAGTACCGGTTGGACCCAGCATGAGTAGAACTGAATGGAACCGGTTCAATGTCGGGCCAAACCGGTTCTATGGAGGGCTGATTAGGCTAGATTTGTGTTGCAATTTGGTTTGTAAGATGTGTTAAGATGATGAGGAGTATGTTATGGGTGATTTGGATGGATAAATTGAGGAATTGGACTTGAGATTTTGACAAATCGATTGGTTATCCTAGATTGCGCGACGAATCGACTTTGGACTTGGGTTAGCCGAATCCTAAGAGGCTCAAAGAGGACTAAATTGTGTTGATAAGTGAAGGTAAGGAATTTTCTAAACCAAGGCTAGGGGGATTGGACTCGATTGGGTAAGTCGAGTGGAAAATTTATTAATTAATGGGCATATTTCTAAAGTAATGAGCCTTAGTATGTCTTAGGATTAATTAAAGAGTTTATGTGTGCCTTGACTTGTATTGGAATCGCATATCATGCTTGGACAATAACTGAATTGCTTTGCATGCCATGGGATTGTGAATGCTGCTTGAAATGTAATTGACATTGAGTGTGTATATGATAGAAGATCATGGCATGAATCCTGATTGTAGCATGGCATGATGATGCCCTGAGGCGTGTGAGACGCGGGGAGGAAGGTTGAGACCCTGATGCGACGAGGTCGCGGGGTGGATTTTGAAAAGGTGGCGCCTTGATGTGATCTAATCGCGGGGTTGAGATAGCCACAGTCCTGATGCGATCTAATCGCGGGACAGAGTATGAGCTCATAAACCGTGCCTGGAATTAAACCGAGGCCTGATACGTTTAAGCAGGCCGAGCCTGATGCGATCTAATCGCGGGCTAGAGAATGAGATAGGGAGAGGTTGATTGATGTGGTGAAGTGACAGGCCGAGCATACACGTGCATTTGTGTGTGACATGAGAATATAAATGCATGTCTGTCCTCTGTGTGTTATTGTTTATTGAATTATGAATGTTATACCTGCGTGTGACCATGAGTTAGATAGGTTGAGTGACTTGGTTGAGTGGACAATTAACCTGACTTAGGGTTAGGTTTTTCTTACTGAGATGTGTATATCACCCCTTTTAGGGAAACCTTACTTTACAGATCCTAGGCAGTAGCGATGTGGCCTATCAAATTCGAGGACCCACAAGAGATGACAACATTTTACGATGAGTTCTCGGATAGGTAGGGGAATATTTATGTGAGGAAATGTACAGTAGTATGGGTAGCGAGGGGAAGCTGGATTGAAAGCCTTACAGGTTTGAGGCATGTTTTAGACGGGATGAGGATAAGAAGGTCGGGCCTCTGAAGCCCCATGAGGTTCCGGAGGGTGTCATACCTCCCTGGTGTCAAACGATCACAGACCAGGAGTTTCTCCAAGGATCGATGGCCGAGTCGAGGAACGGCCCGGAGCGGACGCCGATAGCGGAGTATTCCATACCCCCGCCGGAGGATGAGGTCATCGTAGTGGAGCTGTCTGATGGAGACCTTGCCGGGCCGAACCAGGAGATGACCACAGATGGAGACCGAGCTGAGTATTCGCAAGTGGCGACCATGGAGGACTCTGTGGAGATTTCGTCGAAGACTTTCTCCTAGTACGAGCCATCAGAGGAGAGCGAGGACACCGAAGATTCGAGCAGTTCGTCTTAGGCAACTCTGGATGACGATCTGACTTTTTGTTTGGCCACCTGACTCCCTTCCCTAGTGGATTTTGTGGATACCTTTTTGGCATGCTTACCCGTCGCCCTGATGTTTAGCGGAGTAGTAGTCGTTGGCTGTTGGTGTTGATGTATGACTTTTTATGATGCTATCCAGTCCTGCTTAGTCTTGGTGTATATGTATATATATATATGTTGTATGGGGAGTTGTTGGGAATCGCTTCCGTGTGCTTAATGTAAATTATTTTATCTTTCGTCTTCATATATAGGTGGATCCTTAGGATCGCCGAGAAATTATTGTTGTTTGCTTGTAGGAATGTTTGCGTGCTCGCGATCAGACGCGGGGCGTGACAGCCATTCCATTGACGAGGTTAACTTAGAAGGAAACGAAGTTCAATTGGACGGATAAATGTGAAAGGAGTTTTCAAGAGGTAAAGTATCGGTTGACGACCACACTAGTATTGACGATTCCATCGGGACGCGAAGGCTATAAGATATATAGCGACGCTTCGCTAAAAAGATTGGGTTGTGTATTAATGCGGCATGGAAGAGTGGTCGCCTATGCGTCACGATAATTGAGACAGCACTAGATGAATTATCCAACTCATGACTTAAAATTGACTGCAATTATCTTCGCTCTGAAGATCTGGAGACATTATTTGTGTGGTGAAAAGTTTCAGATTTACACAGATTACCAAAGTTTGAAGTATCTCTTTTCTCAAAAGGAATTAAATATGAGACAACACCGATAGATGGAGCTGCTTAAAGATTACGATTGTGACATTTTGTATCACCCTAGAAAAGCGAACAGAGTCGCAAATGCACTTAGTTGGAAATCAAGCATTGCATGCCTGTTGGTGAAAGGATGGTCATTACTCGAGGAATTAAGAGATTCGAAATTCAAGTTGGAAGTTTGCCAACTGTCCAGCTTAATAGCAACCTTGAGGATAGAACCTGAGATCCAATAAAGGATAAAAACCTTGCAGCCTACAGAGCAAGAAATTCAAAAAATTCTCGAAATGGACGCAACAAAAAGAAAGCCGGAGTTCCAAGTGTTGGAGGATGGAGTCTCGAAGTTTCGAGGACACCTATGCGTACCCAAAGATGAAGAGCTTAGAGAAAAGATTTTATCAGAAGCTTACAGAAGTAATTACAGCATCCATCCAGGAAGCACGAAAATGTATTAGAACCTGCGTCAACATTACTAATGGAACAAGATGAAAGTAGACGTAGCTAAATATGTGGCAAAGTGTTTGACGTGTCAGCAGGTCAAGGCTTAACACTGTAAGCTCGGTGGATTGTTACAACCCTTGGAGATTCCTGAATGGAAATGGGAATACATGACGATGGATTTCATAATGGGATTGCCAAGGAGCCAAAGAGGTCACAATTCGATTTGGGTAGTCGTGGACAAATTGACCAAATCTACGCATTTCATCCCGGTGCGAAATGACTTCACGATGGACAAATATGTTGAATTGTATATGCGTCAGATAGTGAGGCTACATGGAGTGCCCGTGACGATTACGTTAGATAGAGATCTTAAATTCACAGCAAACTCTTGGAAGAGTCTTCAAGATCCCTTGGGAACTCGACTATAGTTCAGTACGGCGTATCATCCATAAACGGACGGACAATTGGAGAGGACGATTCAGACGCTTGAGGATATGTTACGAGCGTGCATCATAGACTTCAAAGATAGATGGGAAGACCGGTTGCATTTAGTAGAGTTTGCGTATAACAACAGTTATCAGTAGAGTATTCAAATGGCACCTTTTGAAGCGTTTTATGGAAGAGCTTGCAGAACCCTAATTTGATGGGACGAAGTTGGAGAGAGAAGTATTACGGGCCCCGAACTGGTAGAGCAATCAGTGGAGGCTGTGAAGATAATACGAGATAGACTGAAGGCGACACAAAGTCTTTAGACAAGTTATGCAGACAAACGACATAAACCTCTGGAGTTTCAAATTGGTGATCATGTTTTTGTTAAGGTTTTACCGATGCGAGGACTATCTTTGTTTGAAAAGAAAGGAAAACTGAGTCCAAGGTACGTATATCCTTTTGAAATTTTGGAACGGATTGGAACTCTGGCATACAAACTTGCCTTACCACCTAACTTGTCTCAAGTACACAATGTCTTCCATGTGTCGATGCTAAGGAAATACGAGGTAGACCCGACCCACGTGTTGGACCATTAGACTATCGAAGTGGACGACAGGGCATCATATATGGAAAAACCAATCAGGCTTGAAGATCGCAAAGAGCAAGTTCTAAGGAACAAGACGATTCCATTGGTCAAAGTAATTTAGAAGCACCATGAAACCGAAGGCGCTACGTGGGAAAGCGAGGAAACGATGAGGCGTCAATACCCCCATTTGTTTGAATAGCTGTGTTTATAATAAATTTCGAGATCGAAATTTTTGTATGGGATGAAGAGTTGTGACATTCTGGTTTTTCCTGTCATTTTGAGACTTATCAATAAGAATGTATACAATGATGTATTTCAATCGGATCTCGCTCGGATCTGATCAATCTCAAGTTAACTGATCAAAAGGGAAATGCTAACGCGAGACAAGGTACGTGGATCTACGGAACTCAAATAGGAAATGGCACTTTTACCATAAGAATTGTCGATGGAGCATTTAGAGCCATTAAAGGCCGATCTAAGAACGATTAAGGAATGCATTGCTAGCATTATACAATTGCAGCGCGGGTGATGCCGCTTAACTAATGTATAATTTGCAAAATTTTCATAAATCAAACGATGATGATCGAGACCGTCGAAATTAGTAATAGACCCTCGCAACTATATGACAACCAAAGTCGCCATGAATAGACGAGCCCTAAGTATGATGAGAATCACGGAGTCGATATGCGTAACGTTTGCAAAAGCTGCCCGTTAGTTCGGGATAGCCTGAAATTACATTTGGTAGAGAAATAGCCTAGAGACGAGTCTCGAAATTGAAAAATCAAAAATCAAAAATTTCAACATTATAATTGGATTGGACGTCGCATCATTGAAGGAAATTTGAATTGGAAAAATGATACTCCGGACAACGAGAGCAAAATTACCATTTTGCCCCCTCAATATTTGTCCTTGTCTTTATAAATAGATGAGGGCATTTTGGTCATTGATCATACCCCTAGGCTGCTAAAAATTGAAAGAATTATTTGCCATTGGATGAACTCGATTATTGACTAGAGGACAAGTGTCAATGGATGACCAATTAGCATTAATTATCCAACTTTTAAAATATCATTCTTCTTCTTTGACTACCCAAATTGGTGTTTGGCCATCCTCTTTCCTTCCTTCAGCCGAAACACTCCCCTTCCATAGCCATTCTTCTTCTTCCTCTTCACTTTCTTCTCAGCCGTATCAGTCCTCTGCCCGACCAGCCCTGCTCGCCTCCATCGCTACCGTCGACGACCCTCTCCGGCCGCCGCCTGACTTCGCGCCAGCCACCAACACCAAGCCCTGCCTCTTGCCGATCGTCTCTAAATGGAAGCTCGCTATTTGGATACCGGTGGAACTCCGGCCAACCGTTTCCCTGAAAGTCGACGGATTTCATTGCAGCGGAGGTAAGTCTTCATTTGACCTCTATAGAACCTCGAATCACTTCAAATTTTAGGTGGTAGTTTGTAGACATGTAGTACTAGGATTGACTGAGCTAAGGTGATAATTTGATGGAGTTTGGAAGGATATTCATGGTTATTTTGTGATGATTTTTGATGGGGCAGAATCTGACCGGCATAGACCGAAAGAAACCGAGGCTATTTTGGGACTTCTGAATGTCGCTTCGCCACAAAATTTTCATTGAGGCTCTACAACACCTAAGACTATAAGTTACCAAGGGAATTAGTTGATAAATTAAGGTTTAAGAGTGAATTATGGACTGATTAACCTGGATTAGGGCAGAACCGACTAGGTCACCTGTTTTGGCGAGTTAAACCCGAACTCTTAGGGGCTGTTCGTGGTGTCACCGTGTCTAAATTTCTTCGAAGAGATGTACGAGAATGTCAATTGATATCTTATTAAGGTTTATGCCCCGTGGCTCAAGGATTGGGCGAGAAAAATTAATGAAGTTGGTTGGATTTCCCTAGGCTATACGCTATGCTATTTTGGACCCTCAAGGCCGAACCCTTGGAGTGCTTGGGAAGGAGATTTTTGTGGAATTAAGCTTAAGGTAAGGAGTCCTTAAACCTTGGCTAGGAGGATAGGCTTCGATTGGATGAATTGGTTGTGAATTGGTGAATTTTCGTAAGGTTATTGTGTCGTTGCTTAATGTCTATCGTTGTGGATTGGTGAATGCTTGCAAGCTTGCTAAATGCATATGTTGTAAGTTGATTGCCACTTTTGAGTGATGAATTTGATTGCCTCACATGCCGTAGACACTTAGCTCGATGCATGGGCTTGTACTCGATCATGAAGTCTTGAGTTAAAAAGAAAATTGACATGCTTGAGAGCCTTGATACCCTGATGCGTTGAGACACGGGACAAGATTGATTATGTGTCGATACAAACCTGGAATGACATTGAAAACCTGATGCGTTTAACGCGGGTTTGTCAATTTGATGGTCTGAGGCGTAATAACGTGGACCGAGCCTGAGGCGTTTTGACGCAAGCATGAATCATGAGATAATTCTTGAGGATGGAATGTGCGGCCTAATTTTGTGTTCCATGCTTGACTTGAAGGATAAGTTATGATGACATGATTGCTCGATTGACAATCGCTGGTATTCGCATGGCATGTTATGACTGATGAGTGCCTTATATTATTGAGTTTATGTTCTTATTCATTATTTGCATTCATATGGGTGTACTGTCAGCCAGACCTAGGGTTAGGACTTATCGTACTAAGATGTGAATCTCACCATGTCGTGGGACCTTATTTTTTTCAGACCCAAAACCCTGAAGATGTTACCTGTGAATCTAGGTGATCCAAAAGAAATGACCGCCTATTTCAATGAGTTCCCTAACGATCGGGGTACAATATATGTAAGGAAGTGTACAGTGATGTTGGTCAATGAGGGTGGTAAAGACTGGAAACCACATAAGTTCAAGGCCTAATTTTGTAGGGTAGGTGAGGTTAGCACCGGACCGTTAAAGTCCACAGAGGTGCCTCAAGGAGTCATCCCTAGCTGGTGTCATCGTACTTGTGATTTAGTAGAGGTTAAGGTGTCTGTAGCTGGCTCGATGAACGTACCTGAGAAGACCCCTACTCTGGAGGACATAGATGAGGTGATTGAGATCGATGCTCGGAGGACGAGCTGGAGAATGATACGATGGATGACACAGTGGATATGCGTTCCGAGACCTTTTCGGACTACAAGCCTGATGAAGATGTAGATAAGACTGACAATTCTAGTGGTTTGACCTAGGAGTTTCCTGCTTTTACTTGACTGTCTGTTGATGACCTCGTTGATTTGTAATCTTTTGGGGACCAAGAACTTTGTGGTCGTTTGGTTGTGTCCCAATCGCCGACCCCTCTACAGGAATTGGTTTACCTGGGCTTTTGTAAGAACTCATGTGGGTGCTTATACATATTATGTTCCCGCTATCCAGGTTCCCATCGATATTTGTACGGGGGAGTTGTTTAATTTCGTTTTCGCATGCTCGCTTACATTAAGCATCTCTCGACTAGTAAGTCCTGAGCCTCGAGAGTAGAGACAAGGGAGTTGTGCGTTCGTGCCTAAGGTACATCGCCGCTTGTTAGAAGGGAGTTACGCGCTCGTGCCTAGGTGCGGGGCATGACATGAATGATTTGTCTAACCTAACATTTCATGCAGATGAGTGAAGTGCGAATCAGAAAATTAGGAGTTCACGCAAATAAGAGTGACTACCCTACCATTCACAATTAATAAAATGAATGTGCAAATCAAGAATACAAAACGTACGGATAAATCACATGAAAACAACATGGCATCCCTAGTAATGTCCTATTAGCCTAGAGAAATATCAATTAAGGCTCAGGAGTGTTTTTGACACGATTTTCCCATGAAGGGTAAAATCGTAATTTTAAAGAATTTTGGGACAATTTGCCTAAGAATGGAGAATTTATCATTCCAGATGAAATATGGAGTCAAAATATGATGGAAATAGGATTGGTCACCAAACAAATCCATTTCTTATTTTTTGGGAATTTCTAAAATTTTCCTGAAATTTTTGGAGCTATTTACCCTTTGAGGGGTAAAACTGTCATTTCAAAAAGTAATGAGAAATGAAAATCTGAAATAGAAGGATTGGTCGACTACCAGACCTAAATCCTAATTTTGAGCAATTTTCACGGCTCGATCGAGACAAGAAAGACGATTTACCCTTGGAAGGGTAAAATCGTCATTTTAGAAAAAGGGACGAGATTCGAAAATCCAAGTATAATAATTAGTCACCTAACCGACCCTAATTCTTATTTTGGCATTATCGATCTATTTCATATACCAAGCAGAGGCGATTTAACCCTAAAGGATAATATCGTCAATTTTTAGATAAATAGATAAAAAAAAATCTCAAAAATAGGACTAACCAGTTGTTTGTGGTTAATTCTCAATTTTTTGAAATTTCTACGATGTTTAGGAATTTTTCACAATTTTCCTACTTTTTTGGGATTTTCTAGAATTTTCTAACATTTTGTTGGATTTTTTGGATTTTTCTGATTTTTTTTATTTGAAAAAATTATTTTTTGAATTTTTATTTAATAAAGGATTTTACTCGGACCGAGTCGGGTGACCCAACCCACGAGCGATCGGCCCGACCCCGCACGGATCCGAATCGCGGCAAAAATGACACCGTATCAATCCTCTCCCGCTCAAATTTCATTCCCGTCCAAACTGAAACCTAAGGCCTCGATTGCACCACGTGTCAGCTTATGAACAGCCTGATCTAACACTAGAAATCGACAACTCAGATTGAAGTGTCCGATTGAACTATAGCCGTCCGATTGTGGACATTTTTTATACCGAAAACTAAGAGATCATGACACGTGGCACCCATCCCAACGTGGAATTAATATTTTGTTATTCTTATTATAACCGTACGGCTGACGTGGCTACCACATGGCCGCCATGTCAATGCCACCTCGCCGTTGACCAGTCAACGTCTTGCCGAAGAAGATGATTAACTTCGGCATTAACTCGTCGGCGCCTCGTCGGAAGGCCATATCTCAACCGTCCGACATCCGATTGACGCGAAACCAACAGCATTCAACATGCCATGACTTCCTTTACAACATATCAGAGCCTGATGCAAAAGAATCACCTCTCATCCACGTGCTATATCCGATCGAAGGTAAGCTCCGGCAACTACACGTCTTAACCATTTCTAGCGTTATTTGGCTAAACAAACCGATCAGGAAGCATCACAGAAGGTTGAGAAGACTTACTTGGCTGTCGGTGAGCTTCGATTTGATCCAAAGCGAGCCATGGAGCTCGCGACCGATCGGAGAGAGTTGGAGGTCGACCGGAGAAAATACTTGATGAAAATGCACAAAATAAGTTGGAAAATGATCAGCCAAGCTCAGGGAGTAAATTGTAACTCTTTAAATGCAAAATGATCAAGGGGAGCACGAGTTGCCATTGGAGACCGAGGTGAAGCTCGAGGAGGAGTTTCACCTTTTTTTGAGATCAAAGGCCGATCAAACGGGTATGTCAGCTTCTCTGGAGCTCAAGGAAGTCGACGATGATCACTGCTAGCTTCAATTTTGCTGAAGATGATCAGACGAATGCTCCACAGTTTTTGTGAATTTGGAGCTTCAATCGTCGACTATCTCCCTCTCTCTATCGTCTCCTCTCTCTCTCTTTCTTTCGTCTGTTCCCCTCTCTCCCCTATACCAAACTGAGAACGAATTCCTCTCTTCCACCGACTTCCACTCCTCTCCCCCTAACGAACCCCTTTCCCTCTTCTATTATAGCGTCCGAAGTCTGTTAGGTGCGCCAGCCTACGCCTGGAACCGGTTCTAGCCAATTGGAGATCGTCGAGATGGTGTGGGTGAATGACCGGAGAAGACAAGTTGAATGCGATCTCCATTTGAAGTTCAATTCTTGGCTTCCCGTGCATGAGAACTGAAGGAAGAACCAGAAATCCTTCTAGTTGTTGTTGGTCTTCAGTCAATGGGTTGACTGGGGGTCAACTCGACCTAGTCCACCCGATTTTGCATTTTCATTCAAATTGGGTGCCTAAATATCCAAAAATCATGAAATTGACTTTAAAATCAGATTCTATGGCATGGAATTCATCTAGGAATGAGAAAATGGGGCTGAATTGATTTTAATTTGTGCAAAAGCCAAATCTTTAGTTTGATCCAAGTATGAAATATGTTCGATTAAGCTCCTAAATGACAAAATTGAGTCAAATTGACTCCATCAATAGATTCAGAGAGGATAAAAACCTATGGGTCAACGTTCATTCATTCATTATAACCCCTAGATTAAAAGTAATTTCATTTTTTCCAAATAAGGGGACTAAATTGCAATAAAAGTATGCAATTTTGCCCAAATCACGGAATTGGCCAATTTTGGTGAACAATTGTGATAAATTGCAATTCAAGACAATTGGATTGAATGTCAAAACTCTCAAAATGCCAAAATTGCTAATTAAAAGACTCAAAACATATTTTTTTTTGACAAATGCAATCCTATGTGTTACAAAGAAACACACAAAATTAAACTCGAATTTCGACTTTTGATGAGATTAACATGACAAGAAAATTAAAAGAAAAATATAGAATACTTTTTCATATTTTTGCAACCTCGAATGTTATTTTTACTGATTTTTCATCTATTTTCCTATTTTTCGAAAATACTAAAAAATACGAAAAATAAGGAAAATTATTTTTTGTTCAAAAATAGTTCCCTGAGCTTGGTCAAGGCCGCTAAAGTTGATTTTGCAAATTTTTTTGGTTTTTTATGAATTTATTGTGAATTTTTTAAAAATAAACTTAAAAAGACTGATTGAAAATCAGGTGTTAACAATCATTTTTTCAGGCTATATTATATTTACATGTATGTGAGTAATAAACATGTTGCGATAAACCTGAAGTTCACAAACCCAGAAATTTTTCAATTATGGCATGACCGTCTAGGTCACCCAGGTCGAATATGATGCGTCGAATATTAACGCGTTCAATCGGGCATTCATTAACAAATCGAGGGCTCCTTTCAACCCACTAATTATATATGCGATGCGTGCGTTGAGAGTAAATTAATTATACAGCCGTCTTGTCACGCCCCGCGTCCCAGTACAAGCGAACGACTCCTTGCAAGCACAAACTATCTCTCGATGTCCTAGGATCCAAACATGGTTCGAGAGACATACCTTATAAAAAGCAAAGCACGCGAAAGCGACGACATTAAAACTCCTCCGTACAAACATAAAGTGGGACCTGGGTAGCAAGAATACTATAATACATAATGTCCGACTGTTCATGCATGTGCATAGCAACTAACTCCGCTAGTCAGTAGGGGTGACGGGGTAAGTACAAAAGAGGTCCATCATCATCACCAAAAATGAAACAAGCATCAGCATCGCTTTCAAAATACCAAACTAGTAAACCAGAAGCTCCTAAGTCGAGCTGCTGGAGTCATCAGTCTCCTCCGCCTTTTCAGTGGGCTCGTACTCCAAGTAAACCTCTACAGTGTACTCCATGGTCTCATCAGCAGACGGCTCCACGAGGTCATCCTCTGTAGCCTCGACCACTATGATCTCCTCAGTATCCTCCAGGGTCAGGATCCTCTCTAGACCATTCCTCGAGCCGGCGACTAACCCCTCAGCCTCTACTAAATCTCGGGTGAGGTGGCACCAGCTAGGGATCACTCCTTGAGGCACCTTAGTGGGCTTCAGCGGTCCGGTAGATACATTTCTCACCTTTCGAAACTAGGCCTCATACCTATGAGGCTTCCAGCTACTACTACCCCCGTCTACCCATACTACTGTACATTTCCAAACATAAACAGTCCCCTGTCCATCAGGGAACTCATCAAAATAAACAGACATCTCCTTGGGGTCGCCAAACCTGATGGGCCACATCCTCAGGGTCTAGAATATGTAAAAAAAAAGGGGTCCCACAACTGGATGAGATATACATCTCAGTAAGGTGGGTCCTGACCCTAGATTAGGCTGATAGTCCACTCAAACAAATGCAACACCAGCACTTTATGCAAATAAACACATGAGGCATTCAACTATCAATAACAACACACAGATGTCAGGCATGCAGTCATGGCATTATAACACATCAATAGGATTATGCACAAATCGCCATGTAGAATCACCACTCCTACCCTTCCAGCCTGCCTCATTCTCATGCTCGCGTTTAGAACGCCTCAGACTCAGTCCCCGTAAACGCATCAAGCCGTCTCATTCACAAACCCGCGTAAACGCATCAGGTTTTCAATATTACTCTAGGCTTGTATCGACACATCACAACTCCGTCCCGCGTTTCAACGCATCAAGACTATTGCCTTCTCAACCTCGCTTCTCATACGCCTCAAGGTGCCATTCAATTCAAACCCTGCGCCTCAGGGCATTCATCATACCACCCCACATCTCATACGCCACAGGGTATTACCATGTCTTAGACATGCCACAATTTCAATTCAATTCATTCACATAAGGTCAAGTGCAAACTCATGCACAAACAATACACCTATGGCATACAAGATGATCCAATTGACATTTAAACATGGTAGTCAACTCAAGGCACAAGCATTGGCACACATTCAAGTCAATGGACGCACAATGGGTTATTACTCTATAATCCTCCTAAAATTGATCTGTGCACGCATAAATTGCCCAATTGAGTCCAATCATCCTATCAAAGGTTTAGGATTCCTCTTACCTTAAGCTTAATGCCACAAAATCCGCTTCTCAAACACCTCAACAATTCAGCCCAAACAATCCAAGATCAAGTCCACCGCGTAACCTAAGGAAATTTCATCCAATCGTTAATTTTTCTTGTCCAATTCGCCAATCTATGGAACACAAACCTCATTAACATGTTCATCAACATCCTAGCATATCTCAATGATGAATTTGAGACTCAATTCCAACCACCAATAGGCCCCACAGAACCGGTATGCACAGAATCGAACCGAAAAATTTTCGGTTATGTGTATACCTCAATTAACCAGCCCTTAAACCATCTCAAATCCTCAATTTATTTTCTAATCTACTTGCTAACATGTAGTTCTAACGGTTTGGGAAGCTCACCGAAAATTTGGGGCCAAGTCGTCGCCGGAAACTCCTTGAATGTCACCGGTTCTCCCAAGCCTTCAAACTGGCAGTTCTGGCCCTTCAAACACAAGACTCATTTGGGGTCAAAACTCCATCAAATTAATCTCAAATTTTTACCACAGGTCAATCTATGAGTCCCTTAGATGTCCACAAAATTTGATTGAAAAATTTCAAGGTTTCGGGGTCCTAAGGGGCCAAAAACGTGGCTTACCTCTGGTTGCGATGATTTCTGTCGACTTTCGGGAGATCGGCTGGCCAGAGCTTCTCACTGAGTTAAATGATTCACTTCCACTTTGAGGACGTCGGCAAGAGGTTGAAGAAGGAGTGGATGGTCAGCTCGGCAGCAGGAAGTCGTCGGAGGTAGAGGTCCACGGTAGCGAACCGAAGGGCAGAAACCGGTCGGCGAGCAGCTTCTCGGCAGCAGAAGAAAAGAAGAAAAAGAAGGTTTTCGGCCAAATAGAGGTGGTGACCGGCCATTAGAGAGAGAGAGAGGGTTTATACCTCAATTAGCTTGGTCAACAAGGGTTGAATGGTAGGTAAAAAGTGAACACATCAACTCATGGCTTAATCCATTGACACTTGTCCAAGGTGTCATTCAAGCTCATCCAATGGCTCCCCTTTCTTCACATTTTCGGCAGCTAATGAGGGGTGGTTAAAGACTAAAATGCCTTCATCCAATTATATAATGGGCAAAATGGTAATTTTACCCCCGACGTCCGGAACATCGTTTTTCTAACTCAAATTTTCTTCGATAAGGCAACAGCTAATCCAAATATAATTGATTCTCCATTTTCAATTTCTCAGACTCGTTTCTGATTGTTTTCTCTATCAGACGTGGTTCTAGCCTATCTCGAACTGACAGGCGGCTTTTGCAGATGTTACTCGTATCGACCCTGTGATTCATATCACATTTAGGGCTCGTCAATTCATGGTGACTCTGTTTGTCATGTAATTGTGAGGGTCTATCACTAGTTCGATGGTCACGATCGTCACTGTTCGATTTAAGAAGATTTTGCAAATAATACATTGGTTAAGCGGTATAACCCGCGCTCCAATCATATAACGCTAGCAATGCATTCCTTAATCGTTCTTAGATCATCGTTTTATGGCTCTAAATGTCCCCTCGACAATTCTTATAGTCAAAGTGTCATTTTCTATTCAAGTTCCCTTGGTCCACATACATTGTCTCACGTTAGCCTTTTCCCTTTGGTCAGTCAACTCCAATTGATCAGATTCGAGCGAAATATGACTGAAATACATCGCTAGATACATTTTTCATTAATGAGTCTAAAAATGATAGGAAAATTAGAATGTCACACGTCTCATACTAAAGTGAAGGTGGAATTTCCGATATTTTTTCATAGAATTCAAAGAGATATCTATGGGCCTTTCCACCCTACTTGTGGACCTTTCAAGTACTTTTTAATGCTTATTGATGCTTCAACGTGATGGACATATGTTGACCTATTGTCAACACATAATATGGCCTTCGCAAAATAACTCACTTAGCTAATTAAATTACGTGCACAATTTTCTGATTACTAATCCAGAAGATCCCGTTCGATAATTCTGGAGAGTTTACATCTAAGGCTTTTGATGACTATTGTTTGGCAATTTGGGATAGACGTGGAGCATCCTCCGCCACATACTCATACATAGAATGGCCTAGCAGAATATTTAATTAAATGCCTGAAAATGATTGATGAACCATTGCTGTCGAGGGCCAAATTACCTTTTAGTTTATGGGGACATGCGATATTGCGCGCTGCATCATTGATTAAAATTTGACCCACTGCATATAATGAATACTCTCCTATTCAACTTGTATGTGGATGTGAACCTGATATTTACCATCTGCGAATATTTGGTTGTGTCGTATATTTTCCTATACCACCTCTACAGCGTTCAAAGATGGGGCCTCAACGTCGACTTGAAATTTACGTGGGATAAGAATCTCTATCTAACAGGCGATTTTTTTGTTGCTCGATTTGCTTACTATATATTTAATGAGACACATTTCCCGGCATTAGGGGAGAAAGCCTGAAGCTTAAAGAATGAAGAGAAATTTCCTAGAAGGGAGATCAATTGAATTATCTTGATCCACGTACAAGCATGAATAAATTTGAAGTTCAGAAGATTATCAACTTGCAATATCTAGTAAATAAACTGCTAGATGCATTTATTGATCACGAAGGGGTGACTAAGTCTCATATTCATACAGAAAATGTACCACATAGAGTGGAGATCCTCTTGAGACCAAAAATGTCTGATGAGCCCAGTCAACGCCGGAATCATGGACGACCTACAGGGGCCAAAGACATAAATCCACAAAAAATAAAAAATATTCAGTCACTCAATGCGCCTCCTGTAGTGGAAAGAAATCCGAGTGAAATTAATGCAGCTGCCCCAAATAACAATCTCGGAAATATGGAACGGTCAAATCTTATTAATTTAGGAAACAAGGAGGATTTGATTGATGTTAATATAGAGGTTGCAATGAATTATATGAATACGGGAGTGAGATGTAATAGAATTACAACTGTCGTTGACGACTCCTTTGCTTCCTCAGTAGCGCTTAATGTCTCAAAAGATAATTCGAATCCAGAACCAAAATCCATTCTTAAATGCCAGAAGCGTTCAGATTGGAATAAATGGAATTAGGCAATTAGGACCGAACTAGACTCGCTTAATAAACGCTATATTTTTGAACCTGTTGTCCGAACACCCAAAGATGTTATCCCTATTGGATATAAATGGATGTTTGTAAGAAAACACAATGAAAAAAATGAGGTGGTAAGATATAATGCGAGACTAGTTGCCCAAGGATTTTCGCAGAGACCCGGTATAGACTTTGATGTCACTTATTCTCCTGTAATAGATAATATTACGTTCCTTTATTTGATTAATATGGCAATAAGTATGAATCTAGATATGCGCCTAATGGATGTTGTGACTGCATATTTATATGAGCCACTTGACACTTATATTATATATATATATATATATATATATGAAAGTCCCTGAAGGATTTCTAATTCTCAAAATGGGAAAGAATGAAAATCGCAACATGTACAATTTTAAGTTGCATAGATCATTATGTGGTCTTAGACAATCCAGTCGCATGTGGTACAATCAGTTAAGTGATTACCTCTTGAAGCAGGAATATGTAAATAACGTAATATATCATTATATGTTCATAAAAAGGTCACCAAATGGCTTTGCCATCATATCCATATATATTGATAACCTGAATATAATTGGAACTCCAAAAGAGCTCGAGGAAGCTCATTCCTACCTGAAAAATGAATTTCAAATGAAAGACTTGGGTCAAACCAAGTACTGTCTCAACCTGCAGATCAAGCACCTCCCAGAAGGAGCTTTAGAGACATTTTATATG
The DNA here is from genome assembly GCA_028455895.1 of Rhodomyrtus tomentosa. NCBI lineage: Eukaryota > Viridiplantae > Streptophyta > Magnoliopsida > Myrtales > Myrtaceae > Rhodomyrtus > Rhodomyrtus tomentosa. Next base: position 31,925,280 of record JAPCWY010000007.1, read on the forward strand.
GCAGAATAACATCTGGTGTGTCAATATTTGTGTACCGCGTGCACTTTAGTACCATTTTTTTTTTACCGGCTCACTTAAGTGTCAATTCCGGCAAAAGTTGATCACTTAAGTGTCAATTCCGGCTAAACCGTAAACGTGATATTTTTTTATTAATTTGTTAATATTACGTGGCAATTGTTAAAAAAAAAAAAGAAACAGTGGCGAAAGGAAAAGCCAAAAATTAAAATAATTTACACATAATATTGATTTTTTTAAAATATATATATATATGAATAATTAAGAAATAAACTAAAAATTAAAATTAATAATAAAAAAAAGATGGAGCAGCGAGGGCTTGCACAGCCATCGTCGCCGCCAGCCCACCACCGCTAAAAATGGACAGCGAAGTGGGGGAATCGGCGGGGGTCACCGACCACTGCGACCTCAACTAGTGGCCAGCAACCCCTCCGATAGCTAGAGAGGTTGGCCTCGCCCAGCGACATCCAAGGCTGCCCTAGCCTTGCCACACCCGGCGGCAGCTAGGTCCAAGGGTAGCCTTGGACGTCGTTAGGTGAGGTCAAACTTGCCCGGCCACAGCGAGGCCGACGTCACTAAGCCCTAACAGGGCTCAACTGAGCCTAAATAGCCATGTCTAGATATGCACTATTGAGCCCTCGCTAGCTACCGATAAGGTCGCTGGCCACTGGCTGATCAATCTCGAGTAATTAACCGAAGGAGAAAGGTTAACGCACGATGAGGTACGTGGACTTGGAAAACTCGATTAGAAAACGGCACTTTGACCATAAAGATCGTCGAGGAAACATTTAGAGCCGAGGCTGATCTAAAAATGATTAAGGAAACCATTACTAGTATTGTACGGTTGGAACGCAGGTGATACCGCTTGAGCAAAGTATAATTTGAAGAATTTTCCTAAATCAAATTGTGACGATCGTTGCCATCGGGGCTAGCGATAGACCCTCGTGATTACATGATAATCAAAATTGCCATAGTTTGAGTTATCCTAAGTGTGATGAAAATCACAGAGTCGACACGCATAATGTCCACAAGAGTCGCACATTAATTCGAGAAAAACTGAAATTTCGATCGACGAAAAATCAATCATGAGATAGGATCTCAAAATTTGAAAATGGAAATGAGAGATTCCAACATTTGATATGGATTGGACGCCACCTTATCCAGGGTGAAAAATATTAGGAAAACGAAATTTCGAACGAAAGGCGTGAAAAGACCATTTTACCCTTGGAGAGTTAATCTTGTCTTAATGAATTAAGAAGGGCATTTTAGTCATTTGATAAATTTCCTTCCTCCCCAAGGCTGTCGAAAAATCTAAGGAGTCAATGGGGGCAATGGAGTCTTGATATAATTGACTCTAAGACAAGTGTCAATAATTGGGTGATGATCATTAATTTTCCACTCACTCTAATCCTTCTAGAAACTTAACCAAAGATGATTAGGACTCCATCAGCTACTGCTCCTTCAAAATTTCGTGGACCATCATCTTCCTGCCCTTCCATTCGTGCATTTTCCTCCAAGAACAGAAAACTGCTCCTACCGACCAATTTCTGCCGCCCGGTTCGGCTGTACGAACGTCTCCTCCGGTAACATTTTGGCTGGTTGCCAACCACCATAGGTGAGTTTGTCCTTGACAAGTTTCACTTGGTTTTGTGATTTTTGGAGGTTTGGTTAATTTATGAGAATTTTTGGAAGAAAACTGGACAAATTCTGAGCTAACTGAGAGAGGGCTATGGTTCACCCTCTTAGAGACGTCAAATGGCTCTAAATATTTTATGAAAGTTACATAACATGTTATACTTGAAGTCACTGAGTTAGGGGTACTGATTTAGTTGAGTTTTGAATAAGTTTTAATGGCTGGATTGGAGTTGATTTTCTGGATAGATTCTGACCGCCGGTGAATTGAGAAGAGTGAGTCTGTTTGAAGGCCTTAAGAGTGCTATTTAACTTAAAAATTTGTCGTGGAACTATGTAACATGTTGATTAAGGTTTTAGCAAGAGAAATTGGTAATAATTTGGAGCTTAAGGCGAATTAGTGGGCTGTTTGTGTAAGGAAAGATAGAACCGATTTATGCTCTGTCTTAAATCTGAGTATTCCGGTCCGGTTAGGGGCTGTTCATGGTGACGCCATGCTCTAAATGTATCGTTAAGACATACTAGAATATCTCTTGAGTTGTTAATGAGGTCCACGATTGGTGGAATTGGGGCTAGATTAGATAAATTGATTGTAACGATGGATAGTCCCTAAATCATTTTGTTGCCCTATTTTGGACAGCGGCGAAGTCGACTTGAAGCCGAACTTGACGAGGGTATTTTAGCAAGAATTGCTAACTTAAGTGAAGGTGAGTGATCCCAAAACCTATTTAAGGATATTTGGACACGACTGGACAGTTTTCGCTGAGGAAAAGATGAAATTGATTGATTTATTATGCTTGAATGATTGAATTGATGACGTGCTCATTGATGCGCCTTGCTTGCCTATGTGGCGGTATGATATTCGATTCTTAAGTTTTGCTTTGCGACACGGTACGTTCGTTCCTCTTGGGTAAGCAATTGATTCATGTTCTAATACCTAAAAATCCTCATGGTGATAATGTGATTAAATGTTTATCGTAATGATTTACAACTGAGATTGCTTGAGGAACTGGGCTAGCGAGCCGTGAGAACACATGAATGGTGGCAAGTATCATGATGAGATGAGGGCTTAAGGCCAGTGACACCCTGATGCGATTTATCGTGGGGTTGCGAGCTAGATACACCCCAATGCGTCTGAACGTGGACTTGTGGTTGAAAGTACATCCTGATGCGTCTGAACGTGAGATGAGAAATTTGGCCTGTCGACATGAGCCTGGTGATAAGTTGTTAAACCTGATGCGTCTGAACGTGGGCTTATTAATCGGGATAGCCTGAGGTGTCTAAACGCGGGCTAGTCCCTGGAAGTTTGAAAGATGGGGTAAATTCCTTTCTAATTCACGTGATGATGAAAATGATTGTAAGTTAGTACAAAAGCTTGGTCACTCTATGCTAATTTGCCTTGAGTTGATGTCATGTCTTGTTTTAGCAAATAATATGCGTTGCTTTGTTTGCTTTGGTCTGGTGGGACAGATGGCCTAGGTAGGGTTAGGCTAGCTTGCTGAGACATAAGTCTCACCCCATCGTGGGATCTCTCTTTTTCCAGATTCCAAGCCCTAAAGATGTTGTCAATCCGTCTTGGTAACCCGAAGGAGATGACGGCCTATTTTGACGAATTTTCAAATAGACGAGGTACAGTTTATATTAGGAAGATTACGGTAGTATGGGTTGATGAGGGGGAGGAAGACTGGAAGTAACATCTTTTTTAGGCCTGGTTCAGGAGAGCTAGAGAAGTTATCACTGGTCTATTAAAGGCTTACGAGGTTCCAAGACATGTAGTTCCATCGTGATGCCATCCTTCCCGAGATGAGATCTATGTAGAGGGTTCCGTGGTAGGCTTGAGGAACGTTCTAGAAGAGACCTCGGCTAGGGAAAAGAGTATCGAGGTGATCGAGATTTCTGACTCAGAGGATGAGATGAAAGAGGACACCATAGAAGTACGATAAGAAACTTTCTCGGACTTTGATCCCGCTGAGGACATGAGTCAATCCGAAGATACTAGTACCACTTACTGGGCTCGAGATCACACGACTGTGGAGTTGTCTTTTGGTGGTGACGATCTTTTCTTTGTGGGGTTTAATGGTTGTCTTTTATTCGCCCTTTTGTCTTCATCGACCTTAGCTAGTCCCTAGCCTCGTTTGTATAAACTTGTCCTCTGGATATGTAAATCACCCTTTCCTTTGTCCCGTGTCTCATTCTTTGTTTTGTTTTCAATTACCTTGCATGGAGTTATGTATTTATTTTCTATTTTCTCTTCCGCATGCGAGTCACATTTATTTATCGCCGTAAAGAAGGGTATCTTGGGACTGAATTGACGGCATGAGCTGATGAACGCACTCGTAAGGTGAGCAGGGTGCGACATCCTAGTTGGAAGTAGTATCAGAACAAGGTTAGCTCGATCCAAGTGAATTGAAGATTGGAGTAATAAGGAGGAATGAGATTCGGGATGATGGGTAACGAGACCATAAGGGTATTCGCTAGAGTCAAGTAAGAAATGCATGGCATATGAGTTGGCGTATGTGATTGACATCATGAAAGTGGTGAGTTATGATGACCGGGTAGTAACCAAGCTTCGTACTTAATGTGTGTACTGATTATGGATGCTTGCTTAATGGAATATTGAGTGTTGGGTTTGAAATTGAAGCATGATTGTACGTTTCTAATTGTTGTGCTCTTGAGAATGATTGGGTGAACGGTTGCTTTAATGTGAGTGTTGCTTGTTGTGTAGCACAAAGCCACTGGACTTTTGTAAATGAACTAAGTCATTAATTCCGTGATGGAATTAAAGTGGTACAGGTAGTATAAGGATGAGCAACCGACCTGGCAGATATGGGAGACCTAGAGGTAGAGTTTCTAGTTCGAGGCCACCTGTAGCGGAGAATCCTAGAATGGGTGATGTATTGAGAGCGTTGGAACGAATCGGGAACTTGATAGATAGGCAAGCTCAGGATAGAGATGATGCTATTACCCAGGTTGTGGGAGCTGCCTTGGCTACTGTCAACACGACGACTGGTAATAATATGGGTAGTGGAGTTAACACCAGCATTGGCCAGGGCGTTGAAGTTGGTAATGCTCGAGTTAATGAAGTTAGTGGTCAAGGTATAGAGGTAGGTAATGCATCAGGTAATGAGCCTATGACTAGACAAATGGGGCAGCTAGTTGAACAGTTTGTGAAGTTAAAGCCCCTCCAATTTAATGGCACGGGTGATCCAGAGTTCACACCTAGGTGGATAGAATGAGGAAAAAGTATTGTTGGCAGTTTACCAACTGGAAGGTACCGCGAATGACTGGTGGAATGCTACGAAAGATGGGGTATTTCTTGAGGGTACTATCCTGAATTGGGTGCTTTTACTGCTGTTTTCAACGACAAGTATTTCTCGAAAACTGGGCGAGAAAGGAAACTAGTGAAATTTCAGAATTTACGTCAGAATCACAAGACAGTGGATCAGTATGAGGCTGAATTTGCTAGGTTGTCAAGATACGCGCCGAGATATATTAAAGACTCGCTAGAGAAGGCACGGAGATTTCGAGACGGGTTACGACTCGAACTTCGCAATCAAATAATAGCTTTGAATTTAAGAACGTACAAGGAAGTATATGAATGGGGACAGATGATTGAGAGAGACTTGAGAGAAAGAAATGCCGCATTTGGGTAGCGATTCAGCTCGTTTCAAGATAATCGCCAGTTTGGTAAGAGATCAATAACCAATAATAGGCGTTTTGTTTCACCAGCAAGAGAATATTGGCAAGCCGCCACACCAATTCAACTTGAATTGTCGTCTTTGTGGGAGGAAGCATGGGAATGGACCTTGCCCCACTAGAACGGGACCATGCTTTAAGTGCGGCTAGTTGGGTCATCAGATGAGAAACTATCCCAACCAAGTTCCAAGACCTAGACCTCTGAGACTACGACCGCAAATAGGACCTCTAGCTGCTACTCCACAGAACAAATTGAATTGACCACCGGCTCAAGGGCGAGTGTATGCAGTGGCACGAGGCGAAGCGGAGAACGCGCCTGGTGTGGTCACAGTTATGATTTATCTAAATGATCAAGCTACTTATGCCTTATTTGATCCTAAAGCTTCACATTCTTTTGTGTCTGCTTAATTTGCCAATATGATTGATTTGGATTTAAAACCATTGAATATGAGATTGCATGTTACCACTTCACTAAAGGACAATGTGATACTTCCGTTAGACTGTACGGATTGCAAGATAGCCTTTGATAGTAGAGAGGAAAAGATAGATTTAGTTGTGTTACCTATGTTTGACTTTGATGTAATCGTTGGGATGGATTGGCTAAATAAACAAAGGGTTATGGTGGATTGTAGTGATAGAATAGTTCGCTTTTCTCCGGATGGTCGCCCTAGCTTTGAGTTTAAAGGGAGTAAGGGGAATTTCTATTCCTTTGGTTTCGTCGCTGGAAGTGACAAAATTATTAGATGAAGGATGCCAAGCTTATTTGGCTGTGATAGTTGATACGACGGTTGGGGAGCCGAAATTGGAAAATATAGCGGTGATACATGAATTTTCGAATGTCTTTCCCCAAGAATTTCCTGGATTACCGCCCGAACGAGAAATTGAGTTTGTAATTGAATTAGCTCCTGGGGCGGAGCCAATTTTGAAGGCACCTTATACAATGGCGTTATCAGAGTTGAAGGAGCTGAAGGTGCAAATACAAGAGTTATTGGATAAAGGATTCATTAGGCCGAGTGCGTCGTCATGGGGAGCACCGGTGTTATTTGTGAGGAAAAAGGATGGGTCCTTATGCTTGTGTATTGATTATAGGCAATTGAATCAGGTGACCATTAAGAACAAATATCCGTTACCGAGGATTGATGATTTATTTGACCAGTTGCAGGGAGCTTCGGTGTTCTCTAAGATAGACTTGAGAACAGGGTACCAGCAGTTAAGAATTAAGAAAGAGGATATTCTGAAGACAACTTTTAGGACAAGATATGGGCATTATGAATTTACAGTGATGCCTTTTGGGTTGACTAATGCTCTAGCAGCATTTATGGACATGATGCATCCAGTGTTTAAGGAATACCTTGATCGTTTTGTCATTGTCTTTATTGATGACATTTTGATTTACTTGAGGAGTAAGGAAGAGCACGAAAAACGCTTGAGAATTGTCCCGCAAACTCTGAGGGAACACTCACTTTATGCCAAATTTAGTAAGTGCGAATTTTGGTTGAGTAAAGTGGCATTTCTTGGCCATGTGATATCGAAGAAGGAATCTCCATAGACCCTGCTAAGATTGAGGCGGTAATAAATTGGCCTAGACTTATTACAGTCACTGAAGTTCGAAATTTTCTGGGATTGATCGATTATTATAAACGCTTCGTGGAAAAGTTCTCGTCTATAGCTATGCCATTGACATAGTTGACTAAGAAGCATACCAAGTTTGATTGGACGGGTAAATGCGAAAGAAGTTTTCGAGAGCTCAAGCAGCGTTTGACAACGGCACATGTACTTACTATCCCTTCTGGACCTGGAGGCTTTGAGATTTATATCGATGCTTCGTTAAAAGGATTGGGATGTGTACTTATACAACACAGAAGGGTAGTAGCGTATACTTCGCTGCAATTAAGACCCCACGAAATGAATTATCCAACAAATGATTTGGAGTTGGCAGCGATTGTTTTCGGCCTAAAAATTTGGAGGCATTATTTATGTGGCGAAAGGTTCCAAATTTATACGGACCATCAGAGTTTAAAGTATTTATTTTCCCAAAGGGAATTGAACATGAGATAGCATCGATGGATGAAATTGCTTAAAGATTATGATTACGATATTATGTACCATCCTAGGAAGGCGAATAGAGTTGCTGATGCACTTAGTTTGAAATCAAGTATTGCACACCTAATGGTTAGAGGATGGTCAGTGCTTGAAGAATTAAGAGATTCTGAATTTAAGTTGGAAGTGAGTCAGCTGTCGAGTTTAATAGCGACCTTGAGAATTGAACTAGAGATACAAGAAAGGATAAAAGTCCTACAGTCTACAGATCCAGAGATTCAGAAAATTCTGAGTATGGACACGACAAAGAGGAAAGTCGAATTTCATGTATCTAAGGGCGGAATTTTAAGGTTTCTTGGACGTCTTTGTGTGCCTAATGATGGAGCACTTAAAGAGAGAATTTTGTCTGAGGCTCATCCAAATAATTACAGCATCTACCTGGGTAGTACGAAAATGTATCAGAATTTACGCCTACATTATTGGTGAAACGGAATGAAAGTGGATGTGGCAAAGTTCGTGGCTAAGTGTTTGACGTGCCAACAAGTAAAAGCTCAACACTGTAAGCCTGGAGGATTGTTACAACCCTTGAAAATTCCTAAGTGGAAATGGAAACACGTAACCATGGATTTTGTTACGGGTTTGCCGCGGAGTCAGAGAGGACATGATTCGATCTGGGTAGTCATGGACAGATTAACCAAGTCTGCACACTTTATTCCTATGAGAAAGGACTTTGCAATGGACAAATACGCCGAATTGTATATGCACCAAATTTTACGAATTCATGGAGTGCCTATAGCAATTACATCGGATCGAGATCCTAAATTTACAGCAAATTTTTGGAAGAGTCTTCAGGATACTTTGGGAACTAGATTGCAGTTCAGTACGGCGTATCATCTACAAACAGATGGGTAATAGGAAAGGACAATTCAGATGCTCAAGGACATGTTACGAGCGTGTGTGATATATTTTAAAAGTGGATGGGAAGATCACTTGCATCTAGTGGAGTTTTCGTATAATAACAGCTATCAACAAAGTATTGGAATGGCTCCTTTTGAAGCACTTTATGGCAAAGCTTGTAGAACTCCTTTGTGCTGGGACGAAGTGGGAGAAAGGAGCATCGCAGGCCCAGAGTTGGTGGAACAGTTAGTTGAGGCTGTAAAGATAATTAGAGAAAGATTGAAAACTGCACAAAGTCGCCAGAAAAGTTATGCCGATAAGCGACGCAAGCCGTTAGAGTTTCAAGTTGGGGATCATGTTTTTCTCAAGATATCTCCAATGCGGGGCATATCTCGATTCGAAAAGAGAGGAAAGTTGAGTCCGAGATATGTAAGCACATTCGAAATTCTAGAACGGATTGGAACATTGGCTTATAGACTTGCCTTACCGCCGAGTTTGTCTCAGGTATATAATGTGTTTCGTGTATCTATGTTGAGGAAGTATGAACCAGACTCGACACATATTTTGGATCATGAAACTATAGAAGTGGACGACGAAGTGGACGACAAAGTGTCGTGCGTGGAAAAGCCAATTAGGATTGAAGACCAAAAGGAACAAGTTTTGAGGACTAAGACCGTTCCGCTGGTCAAAGTAATATGGGAGCATCATGGAACTGAAGGCGCTACGTGGAAGAATGAAGAAGCGATGAGGCGTCAGTACCCCTATTTGTTTGAGTAGCTAGATTGTAATAAATTTCGGGGACGAAATTTTTGTAAGGGGGAAGAGTTGTGACATTCTGAATTTTGTATTATTTCGAGACCTTCGAATGTAAGATATCTATCGAGGTATTTCAGTTATGTCTCATTTGGATCTGATCAATTTCGAGTAATTAACTAAAGGGGAAAGGCTAACGCGCGATGAGGTACGTGGACCTGGGAAACTCGATTAGAAAATGGCACTTTGACTATAAAGATCGTTGAGGGAACATTTAGAGCCGAGGCTGATCTAAAAACGATTAAGGAAACCATTGCTAGTGTTATACGGTTGGAACGCGGATGGTACCACTTGACCAAAGTATAATTTGTAAAATTTTCCTAAATCGAATTGTGACGATCGTTGCATTCAGGGCTAGCGACAGACCCTCGTGATTACATGACAATCAAAATTCCCGTAGTTTGAGTTATCATAAGTGTGATGAGAATCACAGAGTCGATACGCGTAACGTCCGCGAGAGCCACTCATTAATTCGAGACAAACTGGAATTTCGATCGACGGGAAATCGATCATGAGATAGGATCTCGAAATTTGAAAATGAAAATGAGGGATTCCAACATTTGATATAGATTGGACGCCGCCTTATCGACGGTGAAAAATATCAAGAAAATGAAATTTCGGACGAAAGGTGTGAAAAGACCATTTTTTTCCTTGGAGAGTTAACCTTGGCTTAATGAATTAAGAAGGGCATTTTAGTCATTTGATAAATTTCCTTCCTCCCCAAGGTTATCGAAAAATCTGAGGAGTCAATGAGGTCAATGGAGCCTTGATATAATTGACTCTAAGACAGGTGTCAATAATTGGGTGATGGTCATTAATTTTCCACTCACTCTAATCCTTCTAGAAACTTAACCAAAGATGATTAGTACTCTATCATCTGCTACTCCTTCAAAATTTCATGGACCATCATCTTCCTTCCCTTCCATTTGTGCACTTTCCTCCAAGAACAGAAAATTGCTCCTGCCGACCAGTTTCTGCCACCCGGTTCGGTCCATATGAGCGCCTCCTCTGGTGACCTTTTGGCCTACCGCCAATCACCACAAGTTAGTTTAACCTGTCTTTGACAAGCTTCAATTAGTTTCATGATTTTTGGAGGTCTGGTTAATTTATGAAAATTTTTGGAAGAAAACTGGACAGATTTTGAGCTAACTGAGAGAGGGCTATGGTTCACTCTCTTAGAGACTTCAAATGGCTCCAATATTTTATGGAAGTTACATAACATGATATGCTTGAAGTCACTGAGTTAGGGTTACTGATTTAGTTGAGTTTTGAATAAATTTTGATGGTTGGATTGGAGTTGATTTTTCGGACAAATTCTGACCGCTGGTGAACTGAGAAGAGTCGGTCTATTTGGAGGCCTTAGAAGTGCTATTTAACTTCGAAATTCATCGTGGGACTATATAACATGTTGATTAAGGTTTTAGCAAGAGGAATTGGTGATAATTTGAAGCTTAAGGCGAATTAGTGGGCTATTTGTGTAAGGAAAGACAGAACCGGTTTCTGTTAGTTGCCACCGTTGAGTTTGGAACCCTGAACAGACTGCCGGTGATAAGCCGGAGGAAGGTGAGGATGACGTCAAGTAAGGGTACCTGTACCCGAAACCGACACTCTGCTGGGCCGACACTGACACTGAGAGGCGAAAGCTAGGGGAGCTATCTCCCTTCAACCCTTTGAGCGAAATGCGGCAAAAGGAAAGAAAATCCATGGACCGACCCCATCGTCTCCACCCCGTAGGAACTACGAGATCACCCCAAGGAGACGAGGAAGGGCGTAGTAAGCGACGAAATGCTCTGTCTTAAATCTGAGTAGTCTGGTTCGGTTAGGGGCTATTCATGGTGTCACCATGCTCTAAATGTGTCGTTAGGACATACTAGAATATCTCTTAAGTTGTTAATGAGGTCCACGATTGGTGGAATTGGGGCTAGATTGGATCAATGGATTATAACGATGGATAGTTCCTAAATCGTTTTGCTGCCCTGTTTTGGACAACGGAGAAGTCAACTTGAAGCCGAACTTAATGAAGGAAATTTAGCGAGAATTACTAACTTAAGCAAAGGTGAGTGACCCCTAAACCTATTTAAGGACATTTGGACACGACTGGACAGTTTCCACTGAGGAAACAATAAAATTGATTAATTTGTTATGCTTGAATGATTGAATTGATGACGTGCTCGTTGATGCGCCTTGCTTGCCTATGTAACGGTATGATATTTGATTCTTAAATTTTTCTTTGGACACGGCCCGTTCGTTCCTCTTGGGTAAGCAATTGATTTGTGTTCTAATGCCTAAAAATCCTCATGGTGATAATGTGATTAAATGTTTATCGTAATGATTTATGACTGAGATTGCTTGAGGAACTGGGCTAGCGAGCCGTGAGAACACATGAATGGTGGCAAGTATCATGATGAGATGAGGGCTTGAGGCCAGTGACACCCTGATGCGATTTCTCGTGAGGTTGCAAGCTAGATACACCCCAATGCGTCTGAACGTGGGGTTGTGGTTGAAAGTACATCCTACTGCGTGTGAACGCAAGATGAGAAATTTGGCTTGTCGGCATGACCCTGGTGATAAGCTGTTAAACCTGATGCATCTGAACGCAAGTTTATTAATCGAGATAGCCTGAGGCGTATGAACGCGGGCTAGTCCCTGGAAGTTTGAAAGATGGGGTGAATTCCTTTCTAATTCACGTGATGATGAAAATGATTGTAAGCTAGTATGAAAGCTTGGTCACTCTATGCTAGTTTGCCTTGAGTTGATGTCATGTCTTGTTTTAGCAAATAATATGCATTGCTTTGTTTGCTTTGGTCTGGTGGGACGGATGGCCTAGGTAGGGTTAGGCTAGCTTGTTGAGACGTAAGTCTCACCCATCGTGGGATCTCTTTTTTTCTAGATCCCAAGCCCTGAAGATGCTACCAATCCGTCTTGGCGACCCGAAGGAGATGACAGCTTATTTTGACGAATTTCCAGATAGACGAGGTACAGTTTATATTAGGAAGAGTACGATAGTATGGGTTGATGAGGGGGAGGAAGACTGAAAGCCACATCGCTTTGAGGCCTGGTTCTGGAGAGCTGGGAAAGTTACCACTGGTCCATTAAAGGCTCACGAGATTCCAAGACATGTAGTTCCATCGTGGTGCCATCCTTCTTGAGATGAGATCGAGGTAGAGGGTTTAGTGGTAGGCTTGAGGAACATTCCAGAGGAGACCCCAGCTAGGGAGGAGAGTATCGAGGCGATCGAGATTTCTGACTCAGATGATGAGATGGAAGAGGACACCACAGAACTACAATTAGAAACTTTCTCGGACTACGATCCCGCTGAGGACATGAGTTGAGCCGAAGATACTAGTACCATTTAGTGGGCTCGAGATCACATGACTATGGAGTTGTCTTTTGGTGGTGACGATCTTTTCTTTGTGGGGCTTAATGGTTGTCTTTCTTCGCCCTTTTGTCTTCTTCGACCTTAGCTAGTCCCTAACCTCGTTTGTATAAACTCGTCCTCTGGATATGTAAATCACCCTTTCCTTTGTCTCGTGTCTCATTCTTTGTTTTGTTTTGAATTACCTTGCATGGAGTTATGTATTTATTTTCTTTTACTCTTTCGCATGTGAGTCACATTTATTTATTGCCATAAAGAAGGGTATCATGGGACTGAATTTATGGCATGAGCGGATGAGCACACTCGTAAGGTGAGCAGGGCACGACACCAGCCATAGCCAGTGGCGATGGGGAAGGCGGCGGCTAAGGCGACACAGCCCTCCCTTGCCTTTTCAATTTTTTAAATCTTTTTTTATTTTTGGACTCATTTTTTAATATGACTTGGATTTTTAAAAAAATGATTTTTTTTATTTTGCTTATTGGGATGCTCCGGCAAGTCACATAGACACCACATTAGATTTCCGGCGATGTTCGCCAGAGTTGTCACTCAAATAACCATTTTTCAAAAAAAAATGGACACTTAAGTGAGCCGACGAAAATAAGTGGCACTAAAGTGAGCATTGTACATAAATATTGGCACTTCAAGTGTTTTTCTGCCCATTTTATAGGATAAATCTCATCCTCTCAGCACACCAATGGTGGTCCGTTCATTTGAAGTGGACAAAGACCCATTTAGACCTACAAAGGAAAACAAGGATAGTTTAAGACTTGAAGTTTCTTATCTTAGTGCTTAAGGAGTGCTTTTATATCTTACAGAATGCACCAAACCTAATATTGCATTTGCAGTAAAGTTCTAACTAGACACAGTGACAATCCAATCCGAAGACATTGGAAGGCGTAAACTATATCCTTCGTTACCTTCAAGGAGCTGCTGATCTTGGTTTATTTTACCAGAGAAACAAAAATTTAACATTGTTAGGATATTCATATGCTGGATATATGTTTAATCCTCATAAAGCCAAGTCACAAACTAGTTATGTGTTCCTTTGTGGAGGCACGACAGTTTCATGAAGTTAGTAAAACAAAGTGTAATTGCTACTTCCTTAAATCATTATGAGATTATTGTATTTTTTAAAACTGCCAAAGAATATGTTTAGTTGAGAACTATGATACACCGCATTCAAAATTCATGTGGCTTATCCTCAATTCACGGTGCATCTACCATACTTTTTTAAGATAACACCGCTTGCATTGTCCAAATGCGTGATGGATTTGTCAAAAGTAGCAGAACTAAATATATTTCACCTAAGTTATTTTACCCGAATGAACTCCAAGAAAATGGTGAAATAGATATCCATCAAATTCGCTCTAGTGACAATCTTACAGATTTGTTCATTAAATTCCTATCCACTTCCACATTTGAAAAACTTGTATATGGAATAGCAATGCGTCGGCTTGGACGACAACTTCAATTAGGGGGAGCGAATTAATCATCCCTGAAGAATGCAACCCATAAGGTTTATGGTTGTACTCTTTTTCCCTTTGTAAGTTTTTTTCCCCATAGGGTTTTTACTTACTAAAGATTTCTAATGAGACAGCCTACGTGCAATGACTATTAAAATGAGGGAGAGTATTTTTCGCACTATATTCTTTTTCCATTCGTCAAGTTTTTGTCCCACTGGATTTTCATTGGCAAGGTTTTTAATGAGGCAATTTAAACAGCGAATAATAAAAGGCGAACATCTAAAGGGGAGTATTATAAGTAAGTGGATGTTTCACCTTCCGCCTTTTCATCTTCCAATATACGTTGCATATACATTGATGTATATTAATATGGATTGATGATTCACCTTTCACATTCCATGGATGAGCGATTTTTTGTACCCTTTAGCCTATAAATAGAGGCTTTTTGTCACGCCCCGCACCCCGGGCAAGAGCGCGCGACCCCCTGCGAGCGTAAACTCTCTCGAGCATCCCAAGATTCGCATATATCGAGAAATGCGAAAGGTCGATAGCATGCGGAAGCGACAATATACAAACTGTTCCATACAATAATAAAGGGGACCAGGGTAACGAAAACACCAATATATACACAACCTCCCAACTGTTCATACAATGGCATTGGCAAATTAAACCTGCTGGTCGGTAAGGGTGATAGCACCAGTACAAAAGACGATCATCAACATCTCCAAAAAGAACAGGGCATCAAGGCCATCATCAAAATAACAGCCCAGAAAACGGAAACCCCTAAGTCGAGCTGCTAGAGTCGTCAGTCTCCTCAGCATCCTCGGTAGGCTCATACTCCGAGAAGGTCTCCAAGCGCACCTCTACCATATCCTCCATTATCTCATCTACAGACTGCTCTACCAGGTCGTCCTTGGAGGCTTCGATCTCAATAACCTCATCAGTGTCCTCCAAGGTCGAGGTCCTCTCAGGTATGTTCCTCGAACCGGCTGCTGACCTTGCGACCTCTACAGAATCCCGAGTGGGATGACACCAACTAGGGATTACCCCGCGGGGTACCTCGGTGGGCTTCAGTGGTCCCGTAGTAACTTCCCCTACCTTCCGAAACCAAGCCTCGAACCTATGAGGCTTCTAGCTCTTTCCACCCTCGTCAACCCAGACCACAGTATACTTCCTAACATATATGGTTCCCTGTCCGTCCGAAAACTCCTTAAAATACGCAGACATCTCCTTCGGGTCACCTAGTCTGATTCGCAACATGCTCACGGTCTGGGATCTGGAAAAATGATCCCGCGATGGGGTGAGATTTACATCTCAGTAAGACAGGTCCTAATCCTAGGTTAGGCTGACCGTACACTCATGTGAATACAATCCGAACCAAGATGCACAAGCAATCACATGAGGCATTCAATAGTTATTAAAATATATACGGATACAAACGAGTGACAGGCATACAATCATGGCGTCATATCACATCATTCCATTTATGCATACACAACCAAATCAAGTCGCACTTTCCACCCTTCCATGCCTCTATTAGATTCACGCCCTTGTTTAGAACTCCTCAGGCTCGGTCCTCATAAGTACGCCTCAGACCGTCTCATTGACAAACCCGCGTAAACGTATCAGGTTTTCAATTTCATTTCAGACCTGTGTCGACACATCTCAAATTCCGTCACGCGTTTCAATGCATCAAGACCTTGGCCATTTCCCCCCCGTGTCTCAACGCATCAGGGTACAACTCAACACAACCTCGTGTAAACGCATCAAGAAATCCATCCATATAACCCCACATCTCAACACCTCAGGGTATCACCAGTTTCTCAAACATGCCAAAAACTCAATTCAATTCAAGATCTCATGGTTAAGTGCAAACTCATACATCGAGCAATACATCTATAGCATGCGAGGCAATTGGATTCAATACTCAAATGTGGCAATCAAGTCATGGCACAAGCATTCAATGAGCATTTACGCCATCTATACATCTCAAGAACGCACAACAAACAATCACACCATAACTCCCAAGAACCAATCTAATCCACACCCAATTCACCCAATCGAGTATAATCCTCCTAGTCAAGGTTTAGAAACCCCTTACCTTGTGCTAAAATCAACACAAATCTCCTTCCAAGCACTTCAATGGTTCGACTCCAAGGGTTCTAAAACAGGGCAGCCGTATACCTAATAGAATTCCATCCATTTCGTCAGTTCTTCGTCGTCCAATTATCAATCCACCAAGCACAAACCTAAATAACATATCCATCGACATCCTAATACGTCTCAACGATGAATTTGGAGCTCAATTCAACTCCTAACAGCCCCCCACAGATTTGGTATGCACAGAACCGAAATAGGTCATTTTCTTTTCTTTGCATATCTCAACCAATCAGCCCTTAAACTAACTTAAATCCTCAATTTATCCACTAATATACTTGCTAACATGTAGTTCTAGGAGTTAGGAAGCCTCACCGAAAATTTGAAGCCAAGGCGACATCAGAAAGTCTACAAACAACACTGGTTCTTCCAAATCTTCAACCGGTCAGTTTTTGTCCTTCAAACACAAGACCCATTTGGGGTCAAAACTCCATCAAATTCATACAAACTTTCTACCACAACTCAGTCTACATGTCCTCTAGATGTCCACAAAATTTGGTTAAACAGCAGCTTCCCTCCAGCTACGACGGTTTCCGTCGACTTTCGGGAGAGTAGCCAGCCGGAGCTCCTCGCTAAGTCAAATGTCGTGATTCCACTTGGAGGTCATCGGCAAGAGGATGAGGAAGGTACTGGTGGTCGGCTCGAGCTCAGGTGGTGGCCGGAAGGGGGGGTCGATGGCAGCGAATCCGACGGGCAAAGCTGGTTGGGCGTAAAGCTGGTTTAGCTGAATGAAGAAGGAAGAAGAAGATAAATAATTGTAGAATGAAGATGGTGCTCGGCTGAGGGAGAGAGAGAGAGAGAGAGAGGTATATACAAAATTGAGAGTCAACCATGAAGAATGGCAAGTTAAAAGTGATTCAATCAATGTCAATGCCTAATCCTTGGACACTTGTCTTCATGTTAATCAATGGTTCATCCAAGGGCTGTGGTTTCTCTCAATTTTCGACAGCCTTGGGGTGTTGTGAAAGACTAAAATGCCCTTATCCATTTATTAAGGCAAGGCTAAGGCCTGAGGGGCAAAATGGTAATTTTACCCTCGACGTCCGAAACGTCGTTTTTTTTCTGATTTCAATTTTCTTCGATGAGGCGATGGCCAATCCAATTATAATATTGGAATTCTTGATTCTCCATTTTCTAATTTCGAGACTCATCTCTAAATCATTTCTTTGTCATATGTGATTCCAACCTATCCCGAACTGACGGACGGTTTTGGCAGACGTTACGCGTATCGACTCTATGACTCATATCACACTTAGGGCGCGTCAATTCATGGTGACTTTGATTGTCATGTAATTGCGAGGGTCTATTACTAGTTCTGACGGTCTCGATCGTTACTGTTAGATTTAGGAAAATTTTACAAATTATACATAAGTTAAGCAGCATCACCCGCACTCCAATCGTATAACGCTAGCAATGTATTCCTTAATCGTTCTTAGATCAGCCTTTTATGGTTCTGAATGTCCCTTTGGAAATCTTTATGATCAAAGTGCCATTTCCTATTTAAGTTCCCTAGGTCCACGTACATTGTCTCACGTTAGCCTTTCCCCTTTAGTCAGTAAACTCGAGATTGATCAGATTTAAGTGAGATACGACTGAAAGACATCGTTAGATACTTTCTCGTTAATAAGTCTCGAAATGACAGGAAAAATCAGAATGTCACAACTCTTCCCCCATACAAAAATTTCGTCCTCGAAATTTACAACAAACTAGTTATTCAAATAAATGGGGGTATTGACGTCTCATCGTTTCCTCACTTTCCTACGTAGCGCCTTCGATCCCATGGTGCTCCCAACTAATTTTGACCAATGGAATCATCTTATTGCTTAGAATCTGCTCCTTTCGATCTTCGATCCTAACTGGCTTTTCTACGTAGAATACCCTGTCATCCACTTCTATGGCTTCATAATCCAATACGTGCGTCGGGTCCAGCTCGTACTTCTGTAGCATTGACACATGGAAGATGTTGTGTACTTGGGACAAGTTATGCAGTAAAGCAAGTCTGTAGGCTAAGGTCCCAATCCGTTCCAAAATCTCAAAAGGTCCGACATACCTTGGACTCAGTTTTCCTTTCTTTCCAAATCGAGATAATCCCCTCGTTGGTGACACCTTAAGGAAAACATGATCGTCTACTTGAAACTTCAAAGGCTTACGTCATTTATCCACATAACTCTTTTGACGACTCTGTGCCGTCTTCAGCCTATCCCGAATTATTTTCACCATCTCTACTGATCGCTCTACCAGCTCTGGGCCTGTAATGCTTCTTTCTCCAACTTTGTCCCAGCAAATCGGCATTCTGCAAGCCCTTCCATAGAGTGCCTCAAAAGGTGCTATTCGAATACTCTGCCGATAGCCGTTGTTATACGTGAACTCTACCAAATGCAACTAATCCTTCCATCCACCTTTGAAGTCTATTACACACGCTCTTAACATATCCTCGAGCGTCTGAATCGTCCTTTCCGATTGTCCGTCCGTCTGTGGATGGTATGCCGTACTAAATTGTAGTCGAGTTCCTATGGCATCTTGAAACTCTTCCAGAAGTTCGCCGTGAACTTGGGATCTTTGTCCGATGTAATCGTCACGGGTACTCCATGTAGTCTCACTATTTGCCGCATATACAATTCAGCATATCTATCCATCGCGAAGTCTTTTCGCACGAGAATGAAACGTGAAGACTTGGTCAATCGGTCCACAACTACCCAAATAGAATCATGGCCTCTCTGGCTTCTTGGTAGTCCCATGACAAAGTCCATAGTCACGTGTTTCCATTTCCATTCAGGGATCTCTAACGGCTGTAACAATCCACCCAGCTTACAGTGTTGTGCCTTTACCTGCTGGCACGTCAAGCATTTTGTCGCATACTTCGCTAAATCCACTTTCATCCCATTCCACCAATAATGTTGACGCAAGTTCTAATACATTTTCTTGCTATCTGGGGGGATACTATAATTGCTTCTGCGAGCTTTGATAAAATCCTTTCCCTAAGCTCTTCGTCTTTGGTACGCATAGACGCCCTCGAAATTTCAAGATTCCATCTTCTAACACTTGGAATTCTTGCTTCCTTTTTGTCTCGTCCATTTCGAGGATCTTTTGAATTTCCGGGTCTGTCGGTTATAAGGCCTTTATCCTTTCTTGGATTTCGGGTTCTATTCTCAATGTGGCCATCAAACTGGATAACTGACAGATTTCCAATCTGAATTCAGAATCCCTTAAACTTTCAAATAACGACTATCCTTTCACCAATAGACAGGCAATACTAGACTTTCGACTGAGCGCATCCGCGACTCTATTTGCCTTTCCAGGATGATACAATATGTCACAATCGTAATCCTTAAGCAGCTCCATCCATCGACGTTGCCTCATATTCTGTTCCTTCTGAGAAAATAGATACCTCAAGCCCTGGTGATCTGTATAAATTTGAAACTTCTCAACACACAAATAATGCCTCCAGATCTTCAGAGCAAAGATGATCGCTGCAGTTCCAAATCATGAGTTGGATAGTTCATCTCATGCGGTCTCAGTTGTCGTGACGCGTAGGCAACCACTCTTCCATGTTACATTAGCACACAGTCTAGTCCTTTTAGTGAAAAATCGTTCTCCATGGGATCGTCAATACCGATGCGGTTGTCAACCGATGATTGAGATCTTGAAAACTCCTTTCACACTTATCGATCCATTCGAACTTCATTTTTTTCTTAGTCAATCTCGTCAGTGGAATAGTTATGGATGAAAACTTCTCCACAAAGCGTTCATAATACCCTGCCAATCCTAAAAAACTTTGGACTTCCGTGACCGTAGTAGGCCTAAGCCAGTTCATTATAGCTTCGATCTTCGCAGGATCCACCACAATTCCTTCTCCAGACACAACATGGCCAAGAAATGCTACTTTATTCAGCCAAAACTCGCATTTGCTAAACTTAACATAAAGCGAGTGTTTCCTCGGGGTCTGCAAAACAATCCTCAGATGCTCTTCGTGCTCCTCGTTACTCCTTGAGTAAATTGGGATATCATCAATGAAGACTATGACAAATCTATCCAAGAATTCCTTGAACACCCGATGCATCAAGTCTATAAATGCGGCCAGAGCATTGGTCAGTCTAAAAGGCATCACAGTGAATTCATAATGACCATACCTTGTCCTAAAAGTGATCTTAGGTATGTCTTCCTTCTTAATTCTCAACTGATGATATCCGGTCCTTAGGTCAATTTAGAGAATACCGTAACTCCTTGCAATTGGTCAAATAAATCATCAGTTCTCGGCAGTGGGTACTTATTCTTTGCAGTCACTTGATTCAACTGCTTGTAGTCGATGCATAAACACAAGGACCCATCCTTTTTCTTTACAAACAGCACTGGCGCTCCCCACGGTGAAGCACTCGATCGAATAAATCCTTTATCTAGTAATTCCTGCATTTACACATTTAACTCCTTCAATTCTGATAAGGACATTCTATAGGGTACCTTCGAGATCGACTCTGTCCCGGGAGCTAACTCAATCACGAATTCTATTTCACGCTCTGACGACAACCCTAGTAACTCTTGGGAAAAAAATGTCGGGAAACTCACGCACTACCGAAATATTTTCTAATTTAGGCTCCTCGACAGTCGTGTCCACAACTGCGACTAAGTACGCCTAACATCCTTCAGCTATCAGCTTAGTCACTTCAAAAGACGAAACTAAAGGAATCGACGTTCCTCCTCGACTTTCCACAAATTCAAAACTAGGGCGACCTTCCGGATAGAAACGAATTATCTTACTATCACAATCAATTACCACCCTTTGCTTACCCAACCAATCCATTCATATGATCACATCAAAGTCATACATGGACAACACAGCCAAGTCAATACTCTTTTTACTACCTCCAATTAGGATTTTACAGTCAACACAGCCCAACGAAACCAGCACATTATCTTTCAACGGGATGGCAACATGCAGAATCACACTCAACAGTTCCAATTCCATATCAATCAAGTCAGTAAACCGAGCAGACACAAATGAGTGTGATGCGCCAGGATCAAACAAAGTATAAGCAACTTGGTCACACAAATAAACCGTACCTGTGACCATGTCAGGCGCTTCTTCTACTTCCCTGCGTGCCACGGCATAGACTCTTCCCTGAGCTAGGGTCGATTCTGATCATTTTAGGAAGTGGTAATTGACAGTCCAGCCTGTGATCATTGCTCTTGAGGTATATTCACTGGGGCTTGGTTCGGGCAAGTCCTCATCTGATAGCCCATCTGACCACACTTAAAGCATGCCCCAGTCCTTGCCGGGCAAGGTTCGTTACCATGCCTTCTGCCACAGAGGCGGCAGCTCCAGTTCATTGAGTTTGACGGCTTCACAATATTCTTTCTTATCGGAGGGATGAAGCATCTATTGCCAGTCACCGGTCTTTTATCAATCTAGCGATTGTCCCTGAATGAACTAAATCGCGATCTGAATGCGGCATTTCTCTCTTTCTAATCTCTCTCAATCATCTGTCCTCATTCATAAATTTCTTTATAGGTCCTCAAGTTCAGAGCTATCATCTGGTTGCAAAGCTCAAGCCGCAGTCCATCTCGAAATCTTCGCGCCTTCTCCAAGGGATCCTCTATCGATCGGGTGCATACCTTAACAGTCTAGAGAATTCTGCTTCATATCGGTCCACTGTCAGATGACTCTAACGTAGTTGCAAGAACTCTACTTGCTTCCTTTCTCGAGCTGTCTCCGAGAAGTACTTGTCATTGAATGTCGTAGAAAGGCATTCCAGGTCAAGGCTGCTCCTTCTGGGAAGACTCCATTCTTGGTGGCAGCCCACCAATCATTTGCGGTCCCTTCTAGTTGATATACTGCTAACAGTACCTTTTCCTCATCTGTGCACCTCAACACTCCAAAGGCCTTTTTTCAGTTTCTCGATCCATCTCGGTGCTAGTTCGGGGTCTCCAGTCCCAT
Source organism: Rhodomyrtus tomentosa (assembly GCA_028455895.1). NCBI lineage: Eukaryota > Viridiplantae > Streptophyta > Magnoliopsida > Myrtales > Myrtaceae > Rhodomyrtus > Rhodomyrtus tomentosa. The sequence continues at coordinate 31,947,301 of JAPCWY010000007.1, forward strand.
CGAACTGGGTTGGCTTCAGCTTGATAAATTGTTCAACCAATTGGCCCATTTGCCTAGCCACAACAACCTCTTCCTGGGCATTCACTGCCTCATTGCCCTGACCATGATCGTCATTGTTTCCATTGCCTCCATTATTGCAGTTATTGGTGTTGACGGCAACTATTGCGGCTCCTACCGCTTGGGCTATGACGGCGTCCCTATCCTGGGTTTTCCTGTCAATGAGGTTGTCAATCCTTTCTAGTGCTCTCAGCACTCCGTCCATCCTCGGGTCTTTCGCCACAGGTGGCCTCGAACTAGAGGCTCCGCTCTTGGGTCTTCCAAGTTTTCTAGGCGGATTACTCATCCTTGTATGCTTTCACTAAGCCAAGACCACCACAATTTCATTAAGGAGTTAGTAACTCACTCATCCAACTAGGTCCAGCGCTACCAGACTATGTCTTAATAGAAAGAGTCACAATATAGCGACCTTATACACAACAAATTCCAGAGGCACTTCACTAAATAGTCAATGGCCGTCACTCCATTCCGTCTACTTCAACGGTTCATCAAAACTAGCCATGTTCATTTACTCAATAGACCAAAATCCAAGAATGACTTTCAGCGCTAAACACGGAACTTAGTCCTCATAAGCCTCCATAATCTTGTCTAGACCAATATCAATCACAAGTGCCAAGTCATATGCCATGCATCTCGCGTCTCATTCTAACAAGTTTCCTAAGGTCTCGCTACCCGTCCTGTCCCAATTTAATCCTCCTTATCACTCCAATCCTTAATCAGCTTGGATCGAGCTGACCTTGCTCTAATACCAAGCAAGGCGGGGATGTCACGCCCCGTACCCCGGGCACGAGCACGCGACCCTCTGCAAACGTAAAATCTCACGAGCGTCCCAAGATTCACATATATTGAGAGAAGGGAAAGGTCGATAGCATGCAGAAGCAATAATAAACAAACTCCTCCATACAATAATAAAGGGTACCAGGGTAACGAGAACACCAATATATACACAACCTCCTAACTATTCGTACAAAAACACTGGCAAACTAAACCTGCTGGTCGGTAAGGGTAACAGGACCAGTACAAAAGATGATCATCAACATCTCCAAAAAGAAACAGGGCATCAAGGCCATCATCAAAATAACAGCCTAGAAAACGGAAACCCCTAAGTCAAGCTGCTAGAGTTGTCAGTCTCCTCAGCATCCTCGGTAGGTTCGTACTCCGAGAAGGTCTCCGAGCGCACCTCTACAGTATCCTCCATCATCTCGTCTGCTGACTGCTCTACCAGGTCATCCTCGGAGGCTTCGATCTCAATAACCTCATCGATGTCCTCCAGGGTTGGGGTCCTCTTAGGTATGTTCCTCGAACCGGCTACTGATTCTTCGACCTCTCTAGAATCTCGAGTAGGATGACACCAACTAAGGATTACCTCACGGGGTACCTCGGTGGCTTCAGTGATCCCGTAGTAACTTCCCCTACCTTTCGAAATCAAGCCTCGAATCTATGAGGCTTCCAGCTCTTTCTACCCTCGTCAACCCAGACCAAAGTAATCTTCCTAACATATACGATTCCCTGTTCGTCCAGAAACTCCTCAAAATACGCAGACATCCCTTTCGGGTCATCTAGTGTAACATTTTGATTTCCAATCAACTTCAGACTCTGTAATGAGAAGTTCATGTATATCAAACAATGTATTTCAGTCGTATTCCGCTTAAATCTGATCAATTTGAGTAGGCTGACCAAAGGGGAAAGGCTGAAGTGAGACGAGGTACATAAACCTAGGCGGCTCGGATAGGAAATGGCACTTTGACCATAAGGATTGTCGAGGAGATATTTAGAACCACTAAAAGGCCGATCTAAGAACGATCAAGGATTACCATGCGAGTGTCGTATGACTGAAGAGTGGGTAAGCCGCTTAACCAACGTACGATTTGTAAAATTATCCTAAATCAGACTCTGACGATCGAGACCTTAGGGATTAGCAATAAACCCTCGCAATTACATGACAACCAAAGTCGCCATGAATTGACGAGCCCTAAACGAATGAGAATCATGGGGTTGATACGCGTATAGTTTTCAAAAGCCGTCCGTCAGTTCTGGATAGGCTGGAATCACATTTGATAGAAGAAACGATCAGAAACGAGTCCTGAAAAAGTTTAAAATGGAAAATCAAGAATTTCAACGTCAATTAGATTGGTCGTTGCCCTATCGAAGAAGTCAGAAACGAGAAAAATGACGTTTCGAACGTCGAGGGTAAAATGACCGTTTTGCCCTCAAGCTTAGACCTTTGTCTTTATAATTAAAGAAGGGAAAAATGGACATTCTTCCCCCCCAAGCTGCTGAAAATTCAAGGACAACATATGGCCATTGGATTTCATGGGATAGAGTAATGGACAAGTGTCACAAATCCAAGGGTGGTAGATCACTTCATCAATAAATACCACCTACCAATCACTTCAAATAATCAATTTTTAGGGGATAACTAGCTCTCTCTTTCCTCTCTCTCCCACTCTTCATTCGGCAAAAAATCCCCCAAGAACAACCAATCCATCTTCATCTTCTTCCTCCTTCAGTTCTGTCTCACCCGACTACCGCCAGCCTCATCGTTTGGTCCGTATGACCGGCATCTCTGGCCACCAGCTGCCACCAATCGACCACCACAACATAGATCCACCTCTTGCCAACATCCTCCAACTTGAATCAGGTCATTTGGAGCTTTGTGGAATTCGGGGCAAGCATTCTCCCACAGGCCGACAGAATTGGAACTAATCTGAGGTAAGTCTGTTCCTCAGTCTATTTGAAGGTCAAATTCTTGGAGTTTAAAGCTAAAATTTGGTGGAGACTCAGTAGACATGTGTAGGAACCTATGGTAAAAATTTGGGATTTATTTGTTAAGTTTTTGACCATGAACCACCCATGTATATCTTTCCCAGAAAATGCTGAAATTTTGAACCTTGGACGACTGGCGACCTTCAGCTACTTTCCGGCAACCACGCTGCTTGAAACTCACGGTGAGACTTCCAAACTCTTAAGTAGACATTATAAGAGGTATAATGGTGTATAATTGATAGATTTGATGTAGATTAGTATCGGTTGGACCCGACATGAGCAGAACCGAATGGAACCGATTCAATCCCGGGCCAAACCGAATCTGTGGATGGCTGAATGTGCTGGATTTGAGTTGTAATTTGATGTGTATAATGTGAAGAGATGATGAGCAGTATGTTATAGGTGATTTGGATGGATGAATTGAGGAATTGGACTTGGAATTTTGACAAATTGATTGATTATCCTAGGTTGCTCGACAAATCGGCTTTGGACTTGGGTTGGCCGAATCCTAAGGGGGCTCAAAGAGAAGTGAATTGTATTGTTAAGTGAAGGTAAGAAATTCTCTAAACCAAGGCTAGGGGGATTGGACTCGATTGGGTAAGTCGATGGCTGATCGGAAATGGTATATAGGAAAATCCTCAATGGTAATAGCTTGATGTGTTCTTTGATGCTATTGAATGATTACATGGCACGGCCTATGCTTGAGTCGTTTGTGTGTTTAAGTGTCATTTGAATTGATTCGCATGCCACAGAGTTAGAAATTGTATTAGAATGCGCATTAGCTATTGAAATGTGAAATTTTGAATTGAAAAATCAAGTTGTTTGCTGTAATGTGGCATGAGTTATGACTGTGGCATTACATTGCAAGGCCTTGAGGCGTATGAGACGCGGGGCGGAAGGTGGAGACCCTGATGCGACGAGGTCTCAGGGTGGATTATGAATAGGTGGTACCCTGATGCGACGAAGTCGCGGGGTTGAGACAGCCACAGTCCTGATGCGATATAATCGCGGGACAGAATATGAGCTCATAGACTCTACTTGGGATTGAATCAAGACCTGATGCATTTACGCGGGTCGTCGACCACAGTCTGATGCGTTTACGCAGGCCGAGCTTGAGGCGACTAGTTCGCGGGCTAGACAAAAAGGTAGGCAGAGGTTGATAGATGTGGCGAAATTGCAGGCCGAGCATACATGTACATTCATGCGTGATACGAAATAATAAATGCATGCCTGTCCTCCGTGTATTGTTATTTATTGAATTATGAATGTTATACCTGCATATGACAATGAGTTGGATAGGTTGAGTGACTTGGCTGCCTGAGTGGATAGTCAACCTGACCTAGGATTAGGTTTTTCTTACTGAGATGTGTATCTCACTCCTTTTGGGGAAATCTTACTTCACAGATCCTAGGCAGTAGCCATGTGACCTATCAGATTCAGGGACCCGCAGGAGATGACGGCATTTTACGACGAGTTCCCCGATAAGCAAGGGAATATATACATAAGGAAATGTACAATAGTTTGGATAGACGAGGGAAAACCGGACTGGAAGCCTCATCGGTTCGAGGCAAGGTTTAGACAGGACGGGGATAGGAAAGTCGGGCCGCTAAAGCCCCATGAGGCTCCGGAGGGTGTCATACCTCCCTGGTGTCAGACAATCTTGGACCAAGAGTTTCCCGAGGGCTCAGTGGTTGGGTCGAGGAACGGCCCGGAGAGGACGCCGACGGCGGAGTATTCTGTGCCACCGCCGCAGGACGAGGTCATTGTGGTGGAGCTGTCTGAGGGAGACCTATCCGAACCGGACCAAGAGGTGACCATGGATGGAGACCCAGCTGAGCCATCGCAGGAGGCGACTATGGAGGACTCTGTGGAGATTCTGTTCTGAGACTTTCTCCGATTACGAGCCATCAGAGGAGAGCGAGGACACCAGAGATTCCAGCAGTTCGTCTTAGGCGATTATGGATGACGATCTGACTTTTTGATTGGTGACCTGACCCCTTCCCTGGTGGATTTTTTGGATACCTTTTTGGCATGCTTACCCGTCGCCCTATTTAACGGAGTAGTAGTCGTTGACTGTTGGTGCTAATGTATAACTTTATGATGCTATCCAGTTCTGCTTAATCTTGTGTATGTATATATAATGTACGGGGAGTTGTTGGGAACCGCTTCCGTGTGTTTAATGTAAATTATTTTATATCTCGACCTTTCTTTTTATATAGGTGGATCCTTGGGACCGTCGAGAGATTATTGTTGTTTGCTTGCAGGGATGTTTGTGTGCTCGCGATGAGGCGCGGGGCGTGACACCTAGTCTGATTGGCAACATGCTCACGGTCTGAGATCTAGAAAAATGATCCTGCGACGAGGTGAGATTTACATCTCAGTAAGACAGGTCCTAACCCTAGGTTAGGCTGACCGTATACTCAGGTGAATACAATCCGAACTAAGATGCATAAGCAATCACATGAGGCATTTAAGAGTTATTAAAATACATACGGATACAAACGAGTGGCAGGTATGCAATCATGGCATCATATCACATCATTCCAATTATGCACACACAACCAAATCAAGTCACACCTTCCACCCTTCCATGCCTCTATTAGATTAATGTCCGCGTTTAAAACGCCTCAGGCTCGGTCCACACAAGTACGCCTCAGACCATCTCATTGACAAACCCGCGTAAACGCATTAGGTTTTCAATTTCATTTCAGGCCTGTGTCGACACATCTCAAATTCCGTCCCGCGTTTCTACCCATCAGGACCTTAGCCATTTCCACCCCGCGTCTCAACGTATCAAGGTACAACTCAACACAACCCTGCGTAAACGCATCAGGGTATCCGTCCATACAACCCCGCGTCTCAACGCCTTAGGATATCACCAGTTTCTCAGACATGCCAAAAACTCAATTCAATTCAAGATCTCATGGTTATGTGAAAACTCATGCATTGAGAAATACATCTGTGGCATGTGAGGAATTTGGATTCAATACTCAAATGTGGGAATTAAGTCATGGCACCAGCATTCAATGAGCATTTACGCCATCAATAAATATCAAGAACGCACAACGAACAATCGCACCATAACTCCCAAGAACCAATATAATCCACACCTAATTCACCCAATCGAGTCCAATCCTCTTAGTCGAGGTTTAGAAACCCCTTACCTTGTGCTAAAATCAACACAAATCTCGTTCCAAGCACTTCAATGGTTCGGCTCCAACGGTTCCAAAACAGGGCAACCATATACCTAATGGAATTCCATCCATTTCGTCAATTCTTCGTCGTCCAATTATCAATCCACCAAGCATAAACCAAAATAACATATCCATCAACATCCTAGTACATCTCAATGATGAATTTGGAGCTCAATTCAACTCCCAACAGCCCCCCACAGATTCGGTATGCATAGAATCGAAACAGGGCATTTTCGGTTCTGTGCATATCTCAACCAGTCAGCCCTTAAACTAACTTAAATCCTTAATTTATCCACTAATCTACTTGCTAACATGTATTTCTAGGAGTTAGGAAGCCTCACCAAAAATTTGAAGCCAAGGCAACGTCGCAAAGTCCACAAACAACACTGGTTCTTCCAAGTCTTCAACCAGTCAGTTTTTGTCCTTCAAACAAAAGACCCATTTGGGGTCAAATGTGATATTCTAATTTTCAATCAATTTCAGACTCATTAATGAGAAATGAATCTAGAGATGTATTTCAGTCATATCTCGCTCGAATCTAATCAATTTGAGTAAACTGACCAAAAGGGAAAGGCTAACGCGAGACATGGTACGTGGACCTAGGGAATTTGGATAAAAAATGGCGCTTTGACCATAAGGATTGTCGAGGAGATATTTAGAGCCATAAAAAGCCAATCCAAGAACGATTAGGGAATGCCTTGTGAGTGTCATACGATTGGAGCCCAGGTGATGCCGCTTCACCAACGTATGATTTGCAAAATTTTTCCTAAATCGAACAGCAAAGATCGAGACCATAGGAGTTAGTGATAGATCATCACAATTATATGAAAACCAAAGCCGCCATGAATTGACGAGCCCTAAATGTGATATGAATCACAAGGTCGATACGCGTAAAGTCCGCAAAAGCCATCCGTCGATTGGGGATTGGTTGGAACCACGTCTGATAGAGGAAACCATCAGAAACGAGTCTTGAAAATTAAAAATGAAGAATCAGGAATTCCAACGTTATATTCGGATTAGCCGTCGCCCTATCGAAGAATTTTGGAGCGAGAAAAATGACGTTCTGAACGTCGGGGGCAAAATTACCGTTTTACCTCTCAAGCTTAAGCCTTGCCCATGCAAATAAGGAAGGGCATTTTGGATTTTATCCCTCCCCCTAAGCTGCCGAAAAAGTGGACAAATATTGGCCATTGGATCAAGTTGAAAGACAGGTGGGACAAGTGTCACAAGATCAAGCATTAGGTGGTCAAGTCCACTATTTCATACCTACCATTCAACCCCTTTGACTCAAGCTTTGTATATAGTTTTTTCCTCTCACATGACCGGCCATAATACTCCCCTCAAACCCATGATCACTCTTCTTCTTCTTCCTTGTTTCTGCTCGCCGCCGACCAGTTCTGGAGCTACCGTTCGCCGCCCACGACGATACCCTCCGACCACCGCCTGACCACCAGCCAACCATACCAACCTAGCTCTACGTCTTGCCGACCTCCTCGAGTTAGAAGCAAGCCATTTGGACCACCGAAGACCTCCGGCCAAGTGTTTTCCTGAGAGCCGACAAAATTTGATCCAATATGAGGTAGGTTCGGTTTCTAACCCCTTAAGAGGACGAATTGTTGGAATCTTGAGGTCAAATTTTATGGGGGCCTAGAAGACATATATATCAATCTGTGGTAAAAAGTTGGGCTTGATTTGATGAAATTTTGACCTCAAGTTGGTCTTCTAAACTTGGAGCAGAAACTATCGAATTCTGACCTTGGGAGGACCGGCGACTTTCGACGGATTTTCGACAACAGTTCGACTCCAAACTCACGGTGAGACCCTTGGACCCCTAGATAGACATGTTAAGAGGTAGGATAATGATTAAATGATGGATTGGGAGTTGATTTAGGGCTGGACAAGTTCGGTTTGCACAGAATCCAGAAGAACCGGTTCGGTTCTGTGCAAGGCCAAACCTTTGAGGGCTGATGGCTAGTGATTTTGATTCCCAAATTGATATTTAAGACTTGTTAAGATGATGAGAGTTGTGTTATGGAGGATTATGGTTCATGGATTGAGGAATTGGACAAGGAAATTGATGAATTGGTTAAATATTCCAGGTTGCGCGATGAATTGAACCTTTGGATTGTTTGGCTGAGACTTTGAGGCACTTGCAATAAGAAATTTGTGTTATCAAACGCAAGGTAAGGGAATCCTAAACTTAGGATAGGAAGATTGGACTCAATTAGGTGAGTCGAGAATTAATTTGATCGATTTATGAGAATCTTCCAAAGGGATAGCTCTTAATATATCCTAAGTGGTTATAGGAGGTCTATGTGTGACATTGCTTGTGTTTAAATCATATGCCATGTTGAATGTCATTGATTGTCCTACATGCCATGAGTATTCGAGTTGTGCATGGGTTGCGCCTATTGTTTTATCTGTGAATTGAATTGAGAAGCATGGCATGAACATGACATGGCGAGGCCCTGAGGCGTATGAGACGCGGGGCAGGAGATGGATACCCTGATGCGATATAATCACGGGGTGGAGTTGATGTTGTGTGGTGCCCTGATGCGATCTAATCGCGGGGTTGAGATGGCTATGATCCTGATGCGATCTAATCGCGGGACGGAGATATGAGGTGTTGATATTGGCCTAGAGATTCATTAGAACCTGATGCGTTTACGCGGGTTGCCAATGACGGTCTGATGCATTTACATAGACCAAGCCTAATGCGATCTAATCGCGGGCTGGAGAATGAGGCAAGCAGGAATGGGTAGTTGTGGTGAAATGGCAGGATGAGGTGTGTATGACCATCATGGTGTCATAGCTGCATGCCCATCATCTGTGTGTCACTATCTTTCTGTGTGTGTACCTGTATGTCTATGAGTTTGGAAAGTTGGGGTAGGTGAGTGCCTAAGTGGACGGTCGACCTAACCGAGGGTTAGGACTCTTTTACTGAGATGTGTATCTCACCCCTTTTGGGGACCCTTCTTTTACAGGTCCTAGGCCTTGACCATGTGGCCTATTCATTTTGGAGATCCCAAAGGGATGACAACGTATTTTAATGAGTTCCCTGATGATCAAGGGACTATATATGTGAGAAAGTATACGGTTGTATGGATCGATGAGGGTAGTACGGATTGGAAGCCTCATAGGTACGAAGCGTGGTTTAGGAAAGTTGGGGACGAGTTGATTGGGCCGCTAAAGCCCCATGAGGTGCCCCAGGGAGTGATCCCTGATTGGTGCCACCCCGGTAGGGACTAGGAGCAGGCTGAGGGATCGGTAGTAGGTTCTAGGAATGGGCCGGAGAGGACCCCGACGCTGGATTTTACTATGGAGGAAGACGAGGTCATTATCCTAAAGGCGATCGAGGAAGATCTCGCAGAGCCGTCCCACGAGGAGACCATGGAGGATACCATTAAGGTTCCATCAGAGACATTCTCCGTGCATGAGCCGACAGAGAATTCCGAGGACATCGAGGATTCCAGTAACTCATATTAGGATTCCAGTTCATTGGCTTAAGCTTTTAGAGGCGACCCGACCTTGTTTCTTTTGGATGTTGTGAAGGACTCTTTTGTGTACTACCCTGTTGCCCAGTTTGTTAGCGGATTTTAGTAGTTCCTTATATGTATGAATAGATGGTTACTATGTATGACAATACTGATGCTATCCAGGTCCCACTTAACTTATATTATGTACGGAGTGTTTTAGTATCACTTTCACATGCTATATATATCTTATGTCTCTCGTTTTACTTGTGGATCTTGGGACCGCGAGAGATTATATGGTTTGCTTGTAGAGAGTCGCATGCTTGTGCCTGAGGCATGGGGCGTGACATTCTCGCTTCGCTTGGTATCAAAGCAAGGTCAACTCGATCCAAAGTTGGTTAAGTACTAGAGTAATAAGGAGGATTAAGTTGGGAATAGGACGGATAGCAAGACCTTAGGAGGCTGGTTAAGATAAAGCATGGGGTGTATGGTTTGTGGCCTGGTACTTAAGGTTGGCATTGAACTTTGGAAGGATTATGGAAATGCATAAGGATTAAGTTCCCTACTTAGAGTTGAAGGTCATTTCTGGATTTTGGTATGATAGCTGAATGAGTGTGGCCAGATAAGTGAATGAGTACGGCCTGTTTTAGTGACCGTTGATTAAACAGAACTAAGGAATGGCCATGAGTTATTTGTTGGAGTGTCTGTGGAAGTTATTATATGAAAAGACTGTTGCAATGTAATTGTTTATGTTAAAGGGTAGTTAGTAGCTCTAGATTTGAATGATTAGGTAAGTTACTAACTCCTCGTTGAACTTGTGGTGGACCAGGTTCAATAGAAAGTGATAAAGATGAGCAAGCCATCCAGAAGGTCTGAAAGAACCATAGGCGAAGCTTCTAGCTAGAGACCGCCTGTCGCTGAAGATCCAAGAATGGATGGCGTGTTGAGGGCGCTGGAAAGAATTGGCGACATGATTGATAGGCAGGCTCAAGATCGGGACGCTACCATCGCCCAGGCAATAGGAGCTGTCATAACAATCGTCAATGCCAACCATGGCAATAATGGTAGAAATGGAAGTCAGGGTGAACCGAACTAGAGTAATGAAGTTGTAAGCACCCAAGAGGAAATCGTCGTGGCCAAACAGATGGGCCAACTAGTAGAGCAGCTCAAAAAATTGAAGCCAACTCAATTCGATGGGACTGAAGATCCCGAGCTAGCACCTAGATGGATCGAGAAATTGGAGAAAGCTTTTGGAGTGTTGAGGTACACGAACGAAGATAAGGTGCTGCTAGCAGTGTACCAGTTAGAGGATACAGCGAATGATTGGTGAGTTGCCACCAAGAATGGAGTTTTCCCTGAAGAGACAGCCATGAATTGGGAAGCCTTTAAGACGGCCTTCAATGATAAACATTTCCCAAAGACGACCAGGGAGAGGAAGCAGATGGAATTCCTACAGTTACGCTAGAACCAAGTAACGATAGATCAGTATGAGGCTGAATTTTCGAGGCTGTCAAGGTACGCACCTTGATCTGCGGAGGACCCTCAAGAGAAAGCAAGGAGGTTTATGGATGGTTTGAGGCTCGAGCTCCATAGTCAAATGATCGCTCTGAATTTGAGGACATATAAGGAAATATATGAGCAAGGCCAGATGATAGAACAGGACTTGAAAGAGAGAAACACCGCAACTGGATCACGGTTTACGTCCTTCAGAGATAACCACTAGATGGGCAAAAGACCGATGGCAAACAATAGGCATTTTGTGTCGCCAGTGCGGAAAAGTATTGTGAAGCCGCCAAATCCCTCGAACTGGAGCTTCCGCCTTTGTGGCAGAAGGCATGGAAATGGGCCATGCCCAATGAGGACTGAAGCTTGTTTTAAGTGTGGTCAATTAGGCCACCAGATGAGGACGTGCCCGAGTCAAGCTCCGAAAATTCAACCTCAAAGGCAGAGACCGTAGGCTGGGCCATCGACTGCTACTCCCCAGATAAAGCAAAATCGACCACCAGCATAGGGAAGGGTGTATGCAGTAGCTCGTAGAGAGGCGGAGGAAGCGCCAGGCTTGGTCGCAAGTACGGTTTACTTGTGCAACCAAGCTGCATACGCATTGTTTGACCCTGGTGCCACGCATTCATTCTTGTCTGTATAGTTTGCTGAATTAGTAGGAATGAAATTGAAACTGTTGAACATAATTCTGTATGTCGCCACACAGTTAAAAGATAATATATTGGTTTCAATGGGTTGTGCTGGCTGTGTGATTGTGATTGGAGGGAGTAAAGAGAGTATTGACCTAGCTGTATTACCCATGTATGATTTTGACGTAATCATAGGAATGGATTGGTTGGGTAAGCAGGGGGCAGTAGTGGATTGTGGTAGTAAGATAATCCGATTTTATTTGAGAGGCCGCCCTAGCTTTCAATTGGTGGGAAGTCGAGGAGGAGTCCTGATCCCCTTAGTCTCATCCCTCGAAGTGACAAAGTTGATATCTGAAAGGTGTCAAGCATACTTAGTGGCAGTAATGGACACGACTACCGAAGAGCCAAAGTTAGTGAGTATTCCAGTAGTGCGTGAATTTCCTGATATATTTCCCCAAGATTTGCCAAGATTGCTACCAGAGCGAGAAATAGAATTTATAATCGAGTTAGCCCTTGGGACAGAGCCGATTTCGAAGGCACCTTACAGGATGTCACCATCAGAACTAAAGGAGTTAAAGGTGCAGATGCAAAAACTGCTAGATAAAGGATTTATTCGACCAAGTGCTTCGCCGTGGGGAGCGCCAGTGTTATTCGTGAGGCAGAAGGATGGGTCTTTGCATTTATGCATTGACTATCGGCAGCTGAACCAGGTAACGGTGAAGAACAAATACCCACTGCCGAGGATTGACGATATGTTTGATCAATTATAAGGAGCAGCGGTATTTTTGAAGATTGGCCTGAGGATTGAGTATCACCAACTGAGGATCAAGAAGGAAGACATACCTAAGACTGCTTTCAGAACGAGGTATGGCCATTATGAGTTTACGGTGATGCCGTTTGGATTGACCAACGCTCCAGCTGCTTTTATGGACCTGATGCATCGAGTATTTAAGGAATTTTTGGACAAATTCGTCATAGTTTTTATTAACGATATCTTGATTTACTCGAGGAATGGTGCAGAACATGAGAAGCACCTAAGGATTGTATTGCAGACCCTAAGGGAGCATTCGCTCTATGCAAAGTTGAGTAAGTGTGAGTTCTGACTGAACAGGGTAGCATTTCTTCACCATGTGGTGTTTGGTAAAGGAATCGCAGTAGATCTTGCGAAGATCGAAGTTGTAACGAATTGACCTAGACCCACTACGGTCACTGAAGTTAGAAGTTTCTTGGGACTGGCAAGATACTACAGGCTTTTTGTGGAGAAATTCTCATCCATAGCCATCCCATTGACGCCGTTAACGAAGAAGGAAACAAGGTATGAATGGGTAGACAAGTGCGAGAAGAGTTTCCAAGAATTTAAACATAGATTGACAACCGCGCCAGTACTGATAATTCTATCAGGACCGAGAGGTTATGAGATATACAACGATGCTTCGCTGAAAGGGTTAGGCTATGTATTGATGCAGCACAGAAGAGTAGTAACCTACGCATCCAGACAGTTGAGGCCACATGAGATGAGCTACCCAACTCATGACCTAGAGTTAGCAGCGATTGTATTTGCTTTGAAGATTTGGAGACATTACCTATGTGGCAAAAAGTTTCAGATTTATACCGATCACCAAAGCTTAAAGCACGTGTTTTCCTAAAAAGAGCTGAATATGAGGCAGCATAGGTAGATGGAGCTGCTTAAGGACTATGATTGTGAAATACTATATCACCCTAGGAAAGCAAACAGAGTTGCAGATGCACTTAGCCGGAAGTCGAGCATCGCATGTCTGCTGGTGAAAGGTTGATCGATGATTAAAGATTTGAGAGACTCCGAGTTCAAATTAGAAGTCGATCAATTATCCAGTTTGATAGCTACGTTAAGGGTGGAACCTGAGGTCTAGGAAGGAATAAAGACCTGACATTCTACGGACCCAGAGATCCAGAAGATCCTCGAGATGGATGCGACAAAAAGAAAATCAGAATTTCAGGTGTCGGAGGACAATGTCACGCCCCGAACTCGTCAAGCCCGCGAACATCCCTGCAAACAAACCATACAATCTATCGCGGTCCCAAGACCTAGACTTACAAGTCGAGAGATAAACATAAAACATGCAGAAGCCATACTTAAATAATCTCCGTACAATATATAAGTTAAGTAGGGCCGGGATAGCATAATGACCGTCATACATCATAACTAACAGTTCATACAACTCCGACTACTACAATCCGCTAATAAACTGGGCGAAGAGGTAGTTCGCAAAAAGAGTCTCTCATGACATCCAAAAGGACAGGATCGAATCGCCTCCAAAAGATCTAGCCAATGAACTATATCTCCTAGGATGAGCTGCTGGAGTCCTCGGAATCCTCTGCGTCCTCGGTCGGCTCGTACTCGGAGAACGTTTCGGACGGAACCTCAATGGAATCCTCCATGGTCTCGTCGCCCGACGGCTCCGCCAGGTCCTCCTTGGTCTCTTCCAAGACTATAACCTCGTCCTCCTCGACGGTAAAGTCCAGCGTCGAGGTCTTCTCCGGCCTCTTTCTAGAGCCGACTACAGACCCCTCGAGTAACTCCTGCTCCCCAGCAATTTGACACCAAGTAGGAATAACACCCTAGGGTATCTCGTGGGGCTTCAGCGGCCCAATCTGCTCATCCCCGACTCTTTTAAACCATGCCTCGAACCTATGAGCCTTCCAATTAGGGCCACCCTAACCCATACAAAGGTGCACTTTTTCACATAAACGTTTTCTTGACTATCCAGGAACTCATTAAAATACGTCGTCATTTCTTTGGGGTCCCCAAAACATATAGGCCACATACCTATGGCCTAAGATCTGTAAAAATAAGGGTTTCCCAAAGGGGTGAGATGCACATCTCAATAAAAGAAATCATAACCTTAGGTCAGGTCGACCGTCCACTCAGGCAGTCGTAAACCCCAATCATTCCAAACTCACAAACAAACAGGCATATCAAGCACAAATCAATGAAATAACAGCATATAGATGACAGGCATGCGATGATGACCTCATGTCACACTCATGATCAAGCACACTCGTCCTGCCACTTCACCACATCCACCAATCTCCGCCTACCTCAACCTCCAGCCCGCAATCTCGTCGCATCAGGCTCGGTCGGCGTAAACACATCAGACTGTTATCGGCAACCCGCATAAACGCATCAAGTTCCGATGAATCTCCAGGCCAGTCTCATCATCTCATCCTTCGTCCTGCGAATAATTCGCATTAGGACTGTGGTCATCTCAACCCCGTGAACTCGTCGCATTAGGGCGCCACACACCTCAACTCCACCCCACGAACTCGTCGCATCAGGGTATCCACCTCCAGCCCAGCATCTCATATGCCTCAAAGCCTCGCCATGTCATGCTCATGCCATGACTTTAAATTCAATTTTACAAATCAAACATCAGGTGCAACTCATGCACAATTCGAATACTCATTGCATGTAAGACAATCACATGACACACATACATGGCGAATAATTTCAAGCATAAGTAATAACACACATGATCCTCCTATAGCCACTTAGGGCATACCAAGAACTATCCCTTTGGAAACTTTTCATAAATCAATCAATTTCAACTTCTACTCACCCAATTGAGTCCAATCTCTCTATCCTAAGTTTAGAATTCCCTTACCTTGCGCTTAATATCACCAAATATTTCTTCTTGGGTCCTCAAGGTTCAATTGAATCAACCATTCATGAATCGCAATCCTCCATAGCACAATCCCTAACATCTTAACACATCTTAAACATCAATTTGAGTCCCATAACAATCTGTTCTTACACCCACCAGAATAGATTTTGCACAAAATCGAACCGGTTCATTCTGATTTTGTGCAAACCGTGCACTTTCGGCCCTATTTCTACTCTAAATCCAATATTTAAATACTATCTTACCTCTTAACATGTCTACCTAAGGGTTTGGGAGGCTCACCAAAGATTTGAAGCCAATTGATCGCCCGAAACTCGTCGAACGTCGCTGGACTCCTCAAGTCAATTTTGCCGGTAGTTTCTGTGCAAAGTTTACAAGGCAGCTTCATGGTCGAAACTTCGTCAAATTAAACTCAATTTTTATCACAGATTCCTACACATATCTACTAGATCTCCACAAAATTTGACTCCAAAATTCTAAGATTTCGGCCTTCAAAAGGGCTAAGAACCGAACCTACCTCAAATTGGCTCCGATTTTGTCAGCTCTCGGGAGAATCCTTGGCCAGGGCTCCTCAGTGCTCCAACTGATTTGATTCTTATTCAAGGAGGTCGCCAAGACATAGATCTACGTTGGTGTGATCGGTCAGCGGTCAGATGGTAGCCGAAAATGGTCGTCGGAACGGCCGAACAGTGGCGGTAACTCTAGTCGGCGATGGGCAGATTGGAGGAAGAAGAAGAAGTGGATTTTTGGTGGCTTTATGGGGTGTGGCTGAACAGTGGCGGTAACTCTGTTGTTCGCCATCAACCTCTTGCCCATCTGGCGAGTATCTCTAAAAGACGTAAACCGCGATCCAGTTGCAGCGTTTCTTTCTTTCAAGTCCCGCTCTATCATTTGGCCCCACTCGTAGATCTCCTTATAAGTCCTCAAGTTCAGCGCAATCATCTGGCTACGAATCTCGGGCCTCAAACCATCTCTAAACCTTCTTGCTTCTCCAGAGGGTCCTCCACAGATCGAGGTGCATACCTCGAAAGCCTTGCGAATTCAGCCTCGTACTGATCTATTGTCAGCTGGTTATGGCGCAACTGTAGGAACTCTACCTGTTTTCTTTCCCTGGCCGTCTCAGAAAAATACTTATCATTGAAGAGCGTCTTAAAAAGTTCCCAGTTCATGGCCGTTCCTTCAAGGAAGACGCCATCCTTGGTGGCAGCCCACTAATCATTGGTTGTACCCTCCAGCTGGTACACAGCTAACAATACCTTCTCTTAATCTGTACACCTCAGTATTCCGAAGGCTTTCTCTAGTTTCTCGATCCATCTGGGCGATATCTCAAGATCTCTAATCCCGTCAAACTATGTTGGTTTCAGCTTCATAAACTATTCTATTAGTTGGCCCATCTATCTGGCCGCGACGATCTCTTCTTGGGCATTCACAGTCTTAGTGCCCTGGCCAGGTTCATTCTGACTTCCATTACCACCATTGTTGCCATTGTTGGCATTGACGGTGGCTATGGCAGCTTCTAATGCCTAAGCGATGGCAGCGTCTCGATCTTGGGCCTACCTATCGATCATGTCGCCAATTCTTTCCAGTGCTCTCAGCACACCATCCATCCTTGGATCTTCAGCGACAGGCGGCCTCGAGCTGGAGGCTCCGCCTCTTGGTCTTCCAGCCCTTCTAGGTGGGTCACCCATCCTTGTCTCTTTCTACTGAACCTGATCCATCACAAATTCAATAAGAAGTTAGTAACTTACTCAATCATCCAAATCCAGAGTTACTAATTAACCCTTAACAGAAATAGTTATGCTACAACAGCACTCCGTACATCAACTCCATAAACATTTCAATCAACAGCCCATGACCATTTCTCAATTCCATTCACTTCAGTGATTCGCTAAAACCAATCACTTTCATTCCTCAATCAAACCAAGGTCTAGAAATGACCTTCAATCCTTAGCAGAGAGCTTGATCCTTAAGCATTTCCACTACCCTACCAGAGTCCATTGTCAACCTTAAGTATTAGGTCACAAGCTATACACCCAATGCCTTATCTTAACCAGTCTCCTAAGGTCTTTCTATCTGTCTTTGTCTCAACTTAACCCTCCTTATTACTCCAGTCCTCAACCAACTTGGTTTGACCTTGCTCTGATACCACTTAAGCGAGAATGTCACGCCCCGAACCCGTCGAGCCCGTGAACATCCCTGCAAACAAACCATACAATCTCTCGCGGTCCCAAGACCCAGACTTACAAGTCGAGAGACAAACATAAAATATGCGGAAGCCATACTTAAATAATCCCCGTACAATATATAAGTTAAGTGGGACCGGGATAGCATAATGACTATCATACATCATAACTAACAGCTCATACAACTCCGACTACTACAATCCGCTAATAAACTGGGCGATAAGGTAGTTCGCAAAAAGAGTCCCTCATGACATCCAAAAGGACAGGATCGGATCGCCTCCAAAAGATCGAGCCAATGAACTATATCTCCTAGAATGAGCTGCTGGAGTCCCCGAAATCCTCTGTGTCCTCGGTCGGCTCGTACTCGGAGAACGTCTCGGACGGAACCTCGATGGAATCCTCCATGGTCTCCTTGCCCGACGGCTCCGCCAGGTCCTCCTCGATCGCCTCCAAGACTATGACCTCGTCCTCCTCGACGGTAAAGTCCAACGTCGGGGTCTTCTCCGGCCCGTTCCTAAAATCGACTACAGACCCCTCGGGTAACTCCTGCTCTCCAGTAGTTTGACACCAAGTAGAGATAACACCCTGGGGTATCTCGTGGGGCTTCAGCGGCCCAATTTGCTCGTCCCCGGCTCTCTTAAACCATGCATCGAACCTATGAGGCTTCCAATTAGGGCTACCCTCGTCAATCCATACAACGGCGCACTTTCTCACATAAACGTTCCCCTGACTATCTGGGAACTCATCAAAATACACCGTCATTTCTTTAGGGTCCCCAAAATATATAGGCCACATACCTAGGGCCTAGGATCTGTAAAAATAAGGGTTCCCCAAAGGGGTGAGATACACATCTCGGTAAACGAAATCCAAACTCTAGGTCAGGTTGACCGTCCACTCAGGCAGTCATACACCCAAATCATTCCAAACTCACAAACACACAGGTATATCAGGCACAAATCAATGAAATAACAGCATACAAATGACAAGCATGCGATGATGACCTCATGTCACACTCATGATCAAGCACACCCGTCCTACCACTTCACCACATCCACCAATCTCCGCCTGCCTCAACCTCTAGCCCGCAATCTCGTCGCATTAGGCTCGGTCTACGTAAACCCATCAGACCGTCATCGGCAACCCTCATAAACGCATCAGGTTCTGATGAATCTCCAGGCCAGTCTCATCATCCATCCTCCGTCTCGCGAATAATTCGCATCAGGACCGTGGCTATCTCAACCCCACGAACTCATCGCATCAGGGCGCCACACACCTCAACTCCACCCCACGAACTCGTCGCATCAAGGTATCGACCTCCCGCCCCGCGTCTCATACGCCTCAGGGCCTCGCCATGTCATGCTCATACCATGATTTTAAATTCAATTTTACAAATCAAACATCAGGTGCAACTCATGCACAATTCGAACACTCATGGCATGCAAGACAATCACATGACACACATACAAGGTGAATAATTTCAAGCATAAACAATTACACACATGATCCTCCTATAGCCACTTAAGGCATACCAAGAACTCTCCCTTTGGAAACTTTTCATAAATCAATCAATTTCAACTTCAACTCACCCAATTGAGTCCAATCTCCCTATCTTAAGTTTAGAATTCCCTTACCTTATGCTTAATATCACCAAATATTTCTTCTTGGGTCCTCAAGGATCGGTCAAATCAATCTAAGGGTCAATTCACCGTGCAACCTAGCAATTCCAACCGATTCGTCAATTTTTCAGGTCCAAATTAACCATTCATGAATCACAATCCTCCATAACACAATCCCTAACATCTTAACACATCTTAAACATCAATTTGAGTCCCATAACCATCTGTTCTTACACCCACCAGAATCGGTTTTGCATAGAACCAAACTAGTTCATTTTGGTTCTATGCAAATCGTGCACTTCCAGCCCTATTTATACTCCAAATCCAACATTTAAATCTTATCCTGCCTCTTAACATGTCTACCTAAGGGTTTGGGAGGCTCATCGAAGGTTTGAAGCCAATTGGTCGTCGAAAATTCGTCGAACGTCGCCGAACTCCTCAAGTCATTTTGCCATCAGTTTCTGTGCAAAGTTTACAAGGCCGGATCATAGTCAAAACTTGTTCAAATTAAGTCGTAATGTTTATCACAGATTTCTACACATCTTTACTAGATCTTCACAAAATTTGACTTCAAAATTCCAAGATTTTGGCCTTCAAAAGGGCAAGGAACCGAACCTACCTCAGATTGGCTCCAATTTTGTCGGCTCTCGGGAGAATCCTTGGTCGGGGCTCCTCGGTGCTCCAAATGACTTGATTCTTTTCGATGAGATCGGTAAGACGTAGATCTACGTTGATGTAGTCAGCCGATTGTCGGATGGTGACCGAAAATGGCCATCGAAATGGCCGAATAGTAGCGGTAACTCTGGTAGGCGACGGGCAGATTAGAGGAAGAAGAACAAGTGGATTTTCGGTGGCTTTGTGGGGTGTGGCCGACCAAATGAGTGAGGAGAGAAGAGAGAGAATTGCTATATACCAATGCTTGGTCAAATGGTTGAATGTTAGGTGGGTGAAACGTTGACATGACCACCCTTGCCCATCTCTTGACACATGTCCATCTTGTCTTTCCAATGAGATCCAATGATCATCCTTCATTCTTCTTTTTTGGCAGCTAATGGGGATTAAAAGATCAAAATTCCCTTCTTGAATTGTATAGGTAAGGTTCTAGGCTTGAGGGGCAAAACAGTCATTTTACCCCCGACGTTCAGAACGTTGTTTTTCTCGTTTCAGAATCCTTCGATAGGGCGACGGCCAATCCGAATAACGTTGGAATTCTTGATTTTCCATTTTCAATCTTTGAAGACTCGTTTTTGATAGTTTTTCCTATCAGACGTGATTCCAGCCTATCCCGAACCGACGGGCGGCTTTTGCAAATATTACACGTGTCGACCCCATGATTCAAATCACGTTTAAGGCTCGTCAATTCATGGCGGCTTTGGTTGTCATGTAATTGTGAGGGTTTATCGCTAGTCCCTATGATATCGATCTTCACGATCCGATTAAGAAAAAATTTACAAATCATACGTTGGTTGAGCGGCATCACCCGCACTCCAATCGTATGACACTCGCAAGACAATCCTTAATCATTCTTAGATCGGCCTCTTGGTGGTTCTAAATATCCCCTTGACAATCCTTATGGTCAAAGCGTCATTTTTTATCCGAGTCGCCTAGGTCTACGTATCCCGTCTCGCGTTAGCCTTTTCCTTTTGGTCAGCCTACTCAAATTAATCAGATTTGAACGAAATATGACTGAAACATATCGTTTGATATATATGAACTTCTCATTAATGAGTCTAAAATTGACTGGAAAACAGAATGTCACAGACGGGATCTTAAAGTTTCGAGGACGATTGTACGTGCCAAAATGAAGGACTCAGGGAAAGGATTTTATCAGAGGCTCATAGGAGCAATTATAGCATCCACCCTAGGAGTACGAAAATGTATTAGAACTTACGACAGCACTATTGATGGAACGGGATGAAGGTGGACGTAGCAAGCTATGTGGCTAAGTGTTTGACATGCCAGCAAGTGAAAGCGCAGCACTGAAAGCCTGGAGGACTATTACAACCAATGGAGATATCAGAATGGAAGTGGGAGCCAGAGAGGTCATGACTCTATATGGGTAGTCGTGGACAGATTAACTAAGTCCGCACATTTTATCCCGGTGCGAAAGGATTTCGCTATGGATAAGTATGCAGAGATGTACATGAGACAGATAGTGAGGTTGCACGGAGTGCCTGTGATGATCACCTCGGATAGAGACCCCAAATTCACAGCAAATTTTTGGAAGAGTTTGCAGAAGGCTATGGGAACCCGACTACAGTTTAGTACGGCGTACCATCCACAGACGGGCGGACAGTCGGAAAGGACGATACAGACACTTGAGGATATGCTACGAGCATGCGTCATTGATTTTAAAGGTGGATGGAAAGACCAGCTGCATTTGGTAGAGTTTGCTTATAATAATAGCTGTCAGCAGAGCATCTAGATGGCACCATTTAAAGCACTCTATGATAGGGCCTGCAGAACCCCGATTTGCTAGGATGAGGTTGGAGAAAGGAGTATCACAGGCTCGAAATTACTAGAGCAATCGTGAAAGTAATGAAAATAATCTGGGATAGACTGAGGACGGCACAGAGTCGTCAGAAGAGCTACGTAAATAAGCGGCGCAAGCCCTTGAAATTTCAAGTGGGCGATTACGTCTTCCTTAAGGTGTTGCCGATGAGAGGACTATCGCGATTCGGAAGAAAGGGGAAGCTAAGCCCAAGGTATGTAAGCCCATTTGAGATACTGGATTGGATTGGAACCTTAGCCTACAGGGTTGGCCTGCCGCCTAACCTATCCCAAGTGCATAATGTGTTCCATGTGTCGATGCTGCGAACGTATGAACCAGATCGGACACATGTGCTGGACTACAAGACCATAGAAGTGGATGACCGAGTGTCTTACGTGGAGAGGTTGATAAGGATTGAAGACCGAAAGGAGCAAATTCTCAGGAATAAGAAGATCCCACTAGTCAAGGTAGTATGGGAGCACCATGGAACTGAAGGTGCCACGTGGGAGAATGAAGAGACGATAAGGCGACGACACCCCTATTTATTTGAGTAATTAAGTGTAATGTAAATTTCGGGGACGAAATTTTTGTAAGGGGGAAGAGTTGTGACATTCTGATTTCCAGTCAATTTCAGACTCATTAATGAGAAATGAATCTAGAGATGTATTTGAGTCATATCTCACTCGAATCTGATCAATTCGAGTAGACTGACCAAAAGGGAAAGGCTAACGCGTGACATGGTATGTGGATCTAGGGAATTCGGATAAGAAATGACGCTTTGGCCATAAGGATTGTCGAAGGAATATTTAGAGCCACAAAAGGCCAATCCAAGAACGATTAAGGAATGCCTTGCGAGTGTCATATGATTGGAGCGTAGGTGATGCCGCTTAACCAACGTATGATTTGCAAAATTTTTCCTAAATCGAACAGTGAAGATCGAGACCATAGGAACTAGTGATAGACCCTCATAATCACATGACAACCAAAGCTACCATGAATTGACGAGTCCTAAATGTGATATGAATCACAAGGTCGATACTCGTAAAGTCCGCAATAGCCGCCCGTCGTTTCAGGATAGGCTGGAACCACGCCTGATAGAGGAAACCATCGGAAACGAGTCTTGAAAATTAAAAATGGAGAATCATGAATTCCAACGTTATATTCAGATTGGCCATCACCCTATTGAAGAATTTTGGAGCGAGAAAAATGACTTTCTGAACGTCGGGGGCGAAATTACCATTTTGCCCCTCAAGCTTAAGTCTTGCCCTGCAAATGAGGAAGGGCGTTTTGGACTTTATCCCTCCCCCTAGGCTGCTGAAAAAGTGGACAAATATTGGCCATTGGATCAAGTTGAAAGACAAGTGGGACAAGTGTCACAAGATCAAGTATTGGGTGGTCAAGTCCACTATTTCATACCTACCATTCAACCCCTTTGACTTAAGCTTTGTATATAGCTTTTTCCTCTCTCTCTCTTCTCTCACATGACTGACCATAACACTCCCCTCAAACCCACAATCACTTTTCTTCTTCTTCCTTGTTTCTGCTCATCGCCGACCAGTTCTGGAGCTGCCGTTCACCGCCCATGACGACGTCCTCCGACCACCGCCTGACCACCAGCCGACCATGCTAACCTAGCTCTACGTCTTGCCAACCTCCTTGAGTTGGAAGCAAGTCATTTGGACCACCGAAGAGCTCCGACCAAGTGTTTTCTCGAGAGCCAACAGATTCTGATCCAATCTAAGGTAGGTTTGATTTATAACCCCTTAGGAGGCTGAATTTTTGAAATCTTGAGGTCAAATTTTATGGAGACCTAGAAGACATGTATATCAATCTGTGGTAAAAAGTTGAGCTTGATTTGATGAAGTTTTGAGCTCAAATGGGTCTTCTGAACTTGGAACAGAAACTGCCTGATTTTGACCTTGGGAGGACCGGCGACTTTCGACGGGTTTCCAGAGACGGTTCTACTCCAAACTCACGGTGAGACCCTTGGACCCCTAGATAGACATGTTAAGAGGTAGGATAATGATTAAATGATGGATTGGGAGTTGATTTAGGGCTGGATAAGTTCAGTTTGCACAGAACCGAAAAAAACCGGTTCGGTTCTGTGCAAGGCCAAACCTTTGAGGGCTGATGGCTAGTGATTTTGAGTCCCAAATTGAAGTTTAAGATGTGTTAAGATGATGAGAGTTGTGTTATGGAGGATTATGATTCATGGATTGAGGAATTGGACGATGAAATTGATGAATTGGTTGAATATTCTAGGTTGCGCGGTGAATTAAACCTTTGGATTGTTTGGCCGATACTTTGAGGCACTTGCAAGAAGAAATTTATGTTATCAAACGCAAGGTAAGGGAATCCTAAACTTAGGATAGGAAGATTGGACTCAATTAGGTGAGTCGATGATTAATTTAATCGATTTATGAGAATCTTCCAAAGGAATAGCTCTTAGTATATCCTAAGTGGTTATAGGAGGTCTATGTGTGACATTGGTTGTATTTAAATCATAGGCCATGTCGAATGTCATTGATTGTCCTGCATGCCACGAGTATTCAAGTTGTGCATGAGTTGCACATGTTGTTTTATCTGTGAATTGAATTGAGAAGTATGACATGAATATGACATGGCGAGACCCTGAGGCATATGAGATGCGGGACGGGAGATGGATACCCCGATGCAATGTAATCGCAGGTGGAGTTGATGTTGTGTGGCGCCCTGATGCGATCTAATCGCGGGACGGAGATATGAGGTGTTGATATTGGCCTAGAAATTCATTGGAACTCGATGTGTTTATGCGAATTGCCAATGATGGTTTGATGCGTTTACACGGATCGAGCCTGATGCGATCTAATCATGGGCTGGAGAATAAGGCAGGCAGGAAAGAGTGGTTATGGTGAAATGGCAGGATAAGGTGTGCATAACCATCTGAGTGTGACATGGTGTCGTAGCTGCATGCCCATCATCTGTGTCACTATCTTTTTGTGTGTGTGCCTGTGTGTCTATGAGTTTGGAAAGTTGGGGTAGGTGACTACCTGAGTGGACGGTCGGCCTAACCTAGGGTTAGGACTCTTTTACTGAGATGTGTATCTCACTCTTTTTAGGGACCCTTCTTTTATAGATCCTAGGCCTTGACCATGTGGCATATTCGTTTTGGAGATCCCAAACGGATGATGGCGTATTTTGATGAGTTTCCTGACGGTCAGGGGACTATATATGTGAGAAAGTATACAGTCGTGTGGGTCGACGAGAATAGTACGGATTGGAAGTCTCATAGGTACGATGCGTGGTTTAGGAAGGTTGGGGACTAGTCAATTGAGTCGCTAAAGCCCCATGGGGTGCCCCAAGGAGTGATCCCTAATTGGTGCCACCCCGATAGGGACCAGGAGCAGGCCGAGGGATCGATAGTAGGTTCCAGGAACGAGCCGGGAGGACCTCGACGCTGGATTTTATTGTGGAGGAAGACGAGGTCATTGTCCTGGAGGCGATCGAGGAGGATCTCGCAGAGCTGTCTCACAAGAAAACCATAGAGGATACCATTGACATTCCATCAGAGACATTCTCCGAGTATAAGCCGACGGAGGATGCCGAGGAAACCAAGGATTCCAGTAGCTCATCTAAGGATTCCAGTTCGTTGGATTGAGCTTTGGGAGGTGACCCGACCCTATTTCTTTTGGATGTTGTGAGGGACTCTTTTGTGAACTACCCCGTTGCCCAGTTTGTTAGCAGATTTTAGTAGTTCTTTATCTGTATGAATAGATGGTTATTATGTATGACAGTACTGATGCTATCCAGGTCCCACTTAACTTATATTCTGTACGGAGGAGTGTTTTAGTATCGCTTCCGCATGCTATATCTATCTTATGTCTCTCATTTTACTTGTGGATCTTGGGACCGCGAGAGATTACATGGTTTGCTTGCAGGGAGTCGCATGCTAGTGCCTGAGACGCGAGACGTGACATCAAAACTCCATCAAATTCATCCAAACTTTTACTGTAACTCAATCTACATGTCCTCTAGATGTCCACAAAATTTGGCAGAAATATTCGAAGGTTTCGGGATCCTACGAAGTCTAAACAGCAGCTTACCTCCAGCTGCGACGGTTTCCGTCAACTTCCGGGAGAATGACCGGCCGGAGCTCCTCGCTGAGTCAAATGCAGTGATTCTACTTGGAGGTCGTCGGCAAGAGAATGAGAAAGGTGCTGGTGGTCGGCTCAAGCTCAGGTGGTGGCCGGAAGGGGCGATCGACGGCAGCGAAACCGGCGAGCAGAGTTGGTCGGACGTGGAGCTGGTCCAACCGAATGAAGAAGGAAGAAGAAGATGAAGAATTGCATGATGAAGAATTGCATAATGAAGATGGTGTTCGGTTGAGGGAGGGAGAGAGAGAGGTATTTACAAAATTAAGAGTCAATCATGAAGAATGATAGGTTAAAAGTGATTTAATCAATGTCAATGCCTGATCCTTTGACACTTGTCTTCATGTCAATCAATGGTTAATCCAAAGGTTGTGGTTTCTCTTAATTTTCGGTAGCATTGGGGTGTTATGAAAGACCAAAATGCCCTTATCCATTTATTAAGGCAAGGCTAAGGCTTGAGGGGCAAAATGGTAATTTTACCCTCGACGTCCGGAACGTCGTTTTTTTTTCTGATTTCAATTTTCTTCGATGAGGCGACGGCAAAGCCAATTATAATGTTAAAATTCTTGACTCTCTATTTTCTAATTTCGAGACTCGTCTTTGAATTATTTCTCTATCATATGTGATTTCAGCCTATCCCGAACTGACGAGCGATTTTGGTAGACGTTACGCGTATCGACTCTATGATTCATATCACACTTAGGGCTCGTCAATTCATGGCGACTTTGATTGTCATTTAATTGCGAGGGTCTATTACTAATTTCGACGGTTTCAATCATCACCGTTTGATTTAGGAAAATTTTATAAATTATACATTGGGTAAGCGGCATCACCCGCACTCCAATCGTATAACGCTAGCAATACATTCCTTAATCGTTCTTAGATCGGCCTTTTATGGTTATAAATGTCCCATCGGCAATCCTTATGGTCAAAATAACATTTCCTATTTGAGTTCCTTAGGTTCACGTACCTTGTCTCGCGTTAGCCTTTCCCCTTTGGTCAGTCAACTCGAAATTGATCAGATCCGAGCGAGATACGACTGAAAGACATCGTTAGATACATTCTTATTACTAAGTCTCGAAATGACAAGAAAAATCAAAATGTCACACTTTTGTAAACTTGAAATGACAATGAGAATGAGTTCACGTTTGCTTTCTACATTTCTCTTCTTTCTCTCATTAAATTCCCAATAGAGCTTTATGAGTTAATTCCAAAGATCGTCGTTTACTTTTACAACGATTTTTGTAATACGTTGATCTCTTTATTATTATTTTTTATGGCAGCGCTATTTATACTCTCATTTTGATTAAAACACTCATTTTTGCTAGTTAACTTACTAAAATACATTTCTCTTTCTTCAATTAAATGTCTCTTTTCGTATCAGGTTAACTAACAAATCTACCTTCATTTTTAGTCGATCTTGATAAAAACACAAAAGTAAAATTGATCAAAAAATAGAAAAGATTAATTTATTAAAAAGCATAATAAAATATCAAAGATATTTATATTTAGATATGTATTAAAAAAGGATAAATACGTAAAGAAAAAAAAGTAAAATTTCATACTATTTAACTCTTGATATAAACAAAGGAGTTAATATCGATTGTAAATTCAATCTCATAGCAAGTGGATCACCGTACGCGAGTTTAAAAGTGCAGAATATGTAAATAAATTTTCAAACCTATCTTGCAATTCATATTAAAATTTGAAAAGATTAAAAAAACAAAAATAAGTGATTTTTTTTTGTAAGGTAAGTTTATATATACTTTTCATATCAGAACGTACAAGTAAGAATCGGACACAAAAATCACGAACCAATATTGACAATAGGCCAAGATGGGTTCGTGCCAATATTAATTCAACGGTAAATCGGTCACAAGATACACGAAAGTAGCAAAAGCACCTTACTTAAGACCCAAAAAATGGCCACCACAACGAGGAGCCTAATGGACGGCTCCAAAGTGAAACAAATCGCAGGCCAAAGAAATATACAGGGAAGGAGGAAGAAAACATGAAAAAAAAAGCCAAACATGTCAAAATTTGTAGTTTTATAAATCTACAAGTCTATTTGAAAATTACCTATGAGATCAAAATTTGCTTGCTAGTTATATTAGATTTTAAATTTCAACTTTGTAATAAAATTTTCCTCGAATTATTTAATAAAAACTAGACAATTAATTATTTGTTCATAAACCGTTATAACTAGAATTTTCAAACATTTATAATTAAAAGTATGGGATCATAAATTAAGAATAACGAACTTCTCTAGGAAAAGTAATCATATGATGCATTATAGAATGATATTTTATTGGGTGTAATTTGACATTTATATTGTGAATTTGATATTTAAAATGAAAAAAGAGAAATAAATACAGTTTTGTTTGTTAGGTTGGTAAAAAAAGAAACAATAAGTTGAAGAAAGATAAGGGTATTTCGATCTATTGATTGAAAATAGGAGTATATTAGTCAAAATGGAAGTAAAAATAGCGCGACTCATTTTTTTATTATTGTAGTGTTTCCTTGTGTAATATTTTATAGTATCTTTATATAGTGAAAATCATCTTAACAATTGTACATTGAGATAAAAAATCAAACACGTTTGTTTTTCTAGTCTTTTAGGTTTAATTTCCATGTCAGCCTAAATGAAATATTCTTGAATTCGAAATTTGGGTAAAAACTAGAGAAATTAGGATTGATTTTCTTTAATGCTCGTCCTCTTATAAAGCAAGAGTCTTCCTTAATTATATCTCGCTTGTGGATATTAGATTTTTATCTCATTCTTTAATTTCTCCTGCTTTGGAAATATTCCATTTCTCGAGAGTTCTCGAGACGCTCGACTTGGCACGCTTAAATAATTCGTGTTCGGGAGTTTTCATCTCTATCTTGTCAAGAAGAAGTTAAAGAAGTATATCGGAAATTAAGTAAAATTTGACGATTTTTTATGAAATAAAAAGTTTAAAATAAA
This sequence comes from Rhodomyrtus tomentosa, assembly GCA_028455895.1. NCBI lineage: Eukaryota > Viridiplantae > Streptophyta > Magnoliopsida > Myrtales > Myrtaceae > Rhodomyrtus > Rhodomyrtus tomentosa. Next base: position 31,975,967 of record JAPCWY010000007.1, read on the forward strand.
ATCACGACTGAAATTAAAGTTGGAGGTTTTCATGGTGCAGAAATATTTAGGGCAGAAATAAAACTCAACCCAAAGATTTGGGTAATATTGATTTCTCTCGGTTCAGAGTTCAAATGTCAGTCTGGGTTTGACCTCCCTTCTCTTCTGCAATGTCTTGTTTCCGAGAGAGACAGAGAGACAGAGATAGGGAGACACAGCAAATGGTCGACAGCAGTGGCGGCGCGTCGCTGCCGTCGGTGGGGCAAGACGCGCGGAAGAGGCGCGTGAGCTACTTCTACGAGCCGACGATCGGCGACTACTATTACGGGCAGGGCCACCCGATGAAGCCCCACAGGATCCGGATGGCTCACAACCTCATCGTCCACTACTACCTCCACCGCCGTATGGAGATCAGCCGACCCTTCCCCGCCGCGACCACCGACATCCGCCGCTTCCACTCCGACGACTACGTCCACTTCCTCTCCTCCGTCACCCCCGAGACCGTATCCGACCCCGCCTTCTCCCGCCTCCTCAAGCGTTTCAATGTCGGCGAGGATTGCCCTGTCTTCGACGGCCTCTTCGGCTTTTGCCAGGCCTCCGCTGGCGGCTCCATGGGCGCCGCCGTCAAGCTCAACCGCGGTGATTCGGACATCGCCCTCAATTGGGCGGGGGGGCTGCATCACGCCAAGAAGTCCGAGGCTTCTGGGTTTTGCTATGTCAACGATATTGTGCTCGGAATTCTTGAGCTCCTCAAGGTTCACAGGGTATAAAGCCTCTCTTTCCCTCTCTCTCTCCCTCTCTCTCTCCCTCTCTCTCTCTCTCTCTGTCTCTCTCTCTTTTCTTTGGCTGTCTCTCTCTTTGCACGATGCATACTGAGATTTACAGGTAATGCGTGGTTAGAAAATGCTTAGAGATGAAAAACCTTAATCAATTCTGACCTAGTTGTGGTGACGCTAGATTTAGATATATTCCCTTTGTCCGTATCCTCTGGTTTTCGTGGACTTTTATATCTTCATTCGTATCGTTTATTTGTGTTGCAGGTTAGTTTAGATATAGGCAATGTGCATATGCATTTCTCAGTTTTAGTGTCTTGCTACTTGAAGAAATTAATGAATATCCAATTAGAGTATCTGGACGTGGTATAGTTTTTTCTGCCATTTCTGTAGGCTATGGCATGCTATTGAGTTTGCTATGTCCTTGGTATGGCTAATCACAACCAAACCAATCATTTCACCAAATCCCTCTAATTTAATTCATATGAATTTTCAGCGTGTTCTCTACGTGGATATTGATGTTCATCATGGGGATGGGGTGGAGGAAGCATTTTATACGACGGATAGAGTCATGACCGTGTCCTTCCATAAGTTTGGGGACTTCTTCCCTGGAAGCGGGCACATTAGGGACACCGGGGCAGGGCCGGGGAAGAACTACGCCCTCAATGTGCCACTGAATGATGGCGTAGATGATGAAAGTTTTCGTGGCATGTTTCGCCCCATTATCCAAAAAGTTATGGAAGTATATCAACCGGATGCCGTTGTTCTTCAGTGTGGGGCAGATTCATTGTCTGGTGACCGATTGGGATGTTTCAATTTGTCTGTGAAAGGTCATGCAGATTGCCTCCGTTTTCTAAGATCTTTTAACGTTCCTTTAATGGTCTTGGGTGGGGGAGGTTATACAATGAGAAATGTTGCTCGTTGTTGGTGTTACGAGGTCAGTGGCTTTGTCTGTCTGACTCAATCGATTATATTACTTTTCCATAGCATTCAGATGATATCCTAAATGCTTGTCTGTTGCTTTTATCACACAGACTGCTGTTGCAGTGGGAGTGGAACCTGAAAATGACTTGCCTTACAATGAGTATTATGAGTACTTTGGCCCCGATTATACTCTTCATGTCGAGCCATGTAACATGGAGAATCTTAATGCACCAAAAGATTTGGAGAGAATCAGGTTAGCTTGTCTCTTGTTTCTAACAGTAGATAGAGTTTACATAACTATATGTTGTCTTTTCTCGTTTTTGTGTACATTTCTGGGTATTCTACATCCGCTCAACAGCTCGTCCAGAAATGAAAATAAGAGAACAAACTCCTGATTAGTGGCATTTGCAATTTACTTTCCATCCAAAAACTTATATGTGTCTTCTGGTTGAGATGATGTTTTGATCTTTTCTAGTTTTTGAGAATATGATGGTCTTCTTTCTGTCTCACGCGCTGCTTATCCTGTTGAATTTGTAAGTCTTGTACTTGTAAATAGGTGGGTATAGTTATTCATCGGTCAAATCTTTTTCCTCTAGTTGGTTCTACAACTGTTTACTAGACGCAGTTTTGCACAGTCGTCAGTCTTTTTTTTAGAGTATTAACTTTATGAGGGTTGTCCATGCTTTTGCTTCAAAAGTCAGAAAAGGTTGCTTGAAAATCCTCTTGTAATAATATGATGATCTGGCTTCATTATTCTCTTGGAGATTTTGAATACACAGTAGCTTTCTAAATTGGAAAGCCTGGAGTTTTTTAATTTTTTATTTATCAATTTGTTTTCTTTTTGGCACACATTTTTTGTAATAGTCAGGTTTTTCAGCTTGTTTGATATTTTCTACTTGCAAAGATAAATTTTACTCTATTGGTTGTGTATCGCATAGAGGACTAGAGGAACACATACGAGCGAGCTGTGTTGTCCTCTGGCAAGTAGTATGCTTCTGGTGATTGTGTATTAGACCAATCCTTTTGCGTTAGGAGTCCATGGGAATTATTTTTTCCTATGGACGTAAGAGTGCAGTTGAAATTGAATTAACAGTAATATTCGAAGTATTTTGGGAAGCAAAACTTTGTCTCCACGCCTGGGTTATTAGATTGATACAGTACAAACATGTGGTTCTTGTCGTGATATTTCTGATAGTGGATAAATTGCTCTCTCTCTTTGCAGTTTTCTTGGAAAATTTTCACTTGAGGTTTCTTTAATTTGTTGGTTTCAACTCCTCCTCACCCTTCAATAACCAGACTAGGCATGCTTCTGCATTTTAATTACTGTCATGATGCTAGGATGGAGTTTAATCTTTACTGTGTTTTTCCCTCCTCGAATTAGTTTTTGACACGTATTGTATCTCAGGAATATGTTATTAGAGCAGCTATCAAGAATCCCCCATGCACCAAGTGTTCCTTTTCAGATGACACCACCCATTACACAAGAGCCAGAAGAGGTAGGTTGTTAGTCCGGTGGACTCTTCCTAGATATTTTTTGTCCCTTCTTGTTGTTCAGTATTAGATATGAAAAATCTGCAGGCTGAGGAAGATATGGATGAGAGGCCAAAGCGGCGCATTTGGAATGGTGAGGATTATGAATCAGATGCTGAAGAAGACAAGAGTCGACAAAGATCATCAGCTGCTGATGCTTTGCATGATGAAAATGTTGAAATCAGGTCAGACATTCCTATATTATGGTGTTGCAATCTTTCCCTAATCCAACTAGAAGCATCTCTATTCCTTTTTTTTTCTCGCAAGGATGTGTAAATCATGTTTTGGGAAAGAACTTTTAGGTGCTTATTTGGAGGCATTGGTGGTTTATTATCCAGTAACATTAATTTGGACTCAGCAAAAGCCATGACTCGTATCACTAGTTTCCATCCTCAAAGGGCCACTGAACAGTTCACCAAGTAACTTGACATTAAAGTAACTATAAGATGAATCGTAATTGGGATAACCTTGGTACCTTCATGGGGTGATGGGCAAGGAGAGTGGAGAAAAAGAAAAACGAGACTAGAAAAATCATCTACAATTGCCTCTTGTCTTTGCATTTGCCTACTTTTAAAGCACACATTTTGTATCCTGAGATTTGATAGGACCCACACTTTATCAGCCGAAGTGAAATTGATCGATTAGTTAGTTCCTATTATTTCAATTCTTTGGATGTTCTTTCTTGATCTCCCCCCCCCCCCCCCCCCCCCTCGCTCTCGCTCTCTCTAGTTGTTTGAGTTTTTGGGTCAATGCAGGGACAGTGTTGGCGAAAACAATGGGGCCGAAACAAGGGAAGACCTTCCACCATCTTGACAAAAATATGCTCTAATTCTTGTCTACTGTCGACTGTCGGGTGTTTCTTACATGCTGGGCATGAAGTTCTTTCTAGGCTAAGAGATAACCTTATCAAGCCAATAGAGTCTATTCAACGGTTGGGCGCACAGGTTGTGATTGGCGAGCCAATAGATGAGGCAGGTTTTGTTTATCCGAGATCGAACTGTATGTTGGAATAGGAAAGACCGAATTGCCCGAGTGTAAGTGACCTGTTTTTTTCCTCTTTATGTCTCCAGCTGATGTCGTCTGTTTCATTGGCTTATGTGAGATGGATTTACGCAGTTATCCAGATATGTCATTCTATCATCGTACCGCGGTCGCATCAGTTGGGTTAGGTTCCAGTTTCGATCATCCTCGGTAAGAACAATCGAGGTTTAGGTAAGTCTTGCCGCTGTGCAACTGCATCACCTTCGGCAACGAGCACTTCGTTTTCTTATCGATGTTCCTGATCTGCTCATTCTTCAGTGTAATTGGGAATGAATTCGTAATTCACTTTACAGATTTTCATTATTACGAATTTGAGAACTTGATCATATCGTTTACAAAATTGGGGATTCCGGCTACGAATTTTGTGGCATTTTTTATGGTTTCTATTGCGGCGCCCACGAGTTGTAAATTGCAATCTGCTCCTCTCCCTCCCTCGTGCTGTGCTCAACACCAATGAGACAAGAATGTCGTGCCTCTCATCGCCACTCTCTTACCTCGTTTCCATTTCGGTCCCTCCCATCTTCTACCCCATCAGACCTTCCCCCACGACCGCCTCCAGTCTCCGCCTAATCCCACCAAAAGGCCGCCGACATCCCTTCGCTGCTGCCGCCGCCTCCCGGGACGATGGAATCCCCGCCAACGACGTCAAAACCCTTGCCCGGTTCAAGTCCCGCCACAACTACATCCGCGTGCTAGAGGTGTCCAGGAGCTGCGACCACCCCTTCGCCGGCTCTCGCCTCCTCCTCCTCGACTCCCCAGGCAACATCCACAGCATCTCCTTCCTCCTCAAGCCCCTCACCTCCACCTACCTCGACGTCTTCGCCACCCTGCCCCCCATCGTCCCCCCCGGCCCCATCGGCGTCTTCGGGTTCGGCGCGGGCTCCGCGGCGAGGCTGCTCCTGGAGCTGTACCCCCGCGCGGTGGTGCACGGGTGGGAGCTCGACCCGGCCGTGATCGACGTCGCGAGGGAGTACTTCGGCCTCTCGAGGCTCGAAAGCGATCACCAAGATCGGATCTTTATCCACATCGGGGACGCGCTGAAGGCGAGCGCGAGAGATGGTTTCGCGGGGGTTCTGGTGGACTTGTTCAGCAAAGGGTGTTTGGTGCCGGAGCTCCAGGATCCGAGGACGTGGGAGAGGCTGAGGAAGGGGCTGAGGAAGGGGGGGAGGCTGATGGTGAACGTGGGAGGGAGCTGCGTGGAGGCGGAGGACAACAGCAGAGACGGGAGGGCGATCATGAAGGAGACGCTGGAGGCGATGCGTGAGGTGTTTGGGGAGGAGCTTCAGGTGTTGAGACTCGGGAATAGGGAGGACGACAGCTCGCTCGCCCTCACGGGTCGAATGCCGGATCATGACGCGTGGAAGGCGGGGCTCCCCAAGCCCCTGAGGTGTTATGCGGATATGTGGAGGCCGATCAGCGCTTAGTACTAATTCTGTCGGAGGAGGAGATAAGTGAAAAGAAAGGCGAAGCATGCCATGTGTTTGTGTTTATTCCTGTGTGAAGAAGCTGGAGGGCGACTGAGCGTGTATTTGAATTTGGACAAATTAGTGATGAAAATGTTGTACCCGTTGCTTTGAATGGACTGGCATTGTAATTGAGTTTTAGGGTGTGCATGAAAACCATTCGAAAACTGTTTTTGAAATAAAAATTTATTTTTAAAATAGGTTTAGAAAAAAAAAACTCGTTTGATAGCGCAATTCTACGAAATTATTTATGAAACAATTTTGAAAAATAAAAATAAATTTGAAGCATAAATGAGAAACAAAAAAAAAAGTTACTTCTTCGAAATCTTCATCGACGTCCAACCCCACCAATCGCACCTCGTCAGTCGTCGTTAATTGCTGACTACCGTCACCGCCAATCGCCAGCCGGTCGCCGGCCATCGCCCCCCTCATTGTTGCCCGACAACCGCATTTTTCAAAAATAAAAATTTTCAACCGTTGCTAAATAAATTTGTTTATTCTAGGATCAAAAAATTTATGTCATTATCAAACGTATTTTTTTCTCAAAAACTCATCCATAAACAGAAATAGAAAAACTATTTCCGCTCCAAGAAACTGTTTCTAGACATGAATAGTTTTCATGCGCACCCTTAATCGATAGGTGAGACTAAGACCAACAATGGAGATGAATATATTCATGGGTGCCATTTTTCATAACAATTTTCAATAGCTTGGCTTATGCAGGATTTGCACAGGAAAATTACGACGAAAATCATAAATCTATCGCAATCGTGTCAATTCAGTTATATAATTTTTTGCCGATTCAATCCTAAAATTTGTGCATTTGTGTTAGTTCAGCTCAAGTAGCAAACTTTGCCCAATCAATGCTAACGTAATAATTTTTAATCATATCTTCATATCTTCATAATTATTATTTTTTTTCTTTTTTTCTTTTTTCTTCTTCCTCCAGACGATCGCCGGATCACTGGATGCCTAAAGGAAAGGGCTAGTGAGGCCAGGCCTCACCTCCAGCCAATCGTCGGATCAACAATCGGCCGAAGGAAGAGGAAGAAGAAAAAAAAAGAAACAAAAGTAAATAAAAAATTAAAAAATAAGGGAAATATTCTCAAAAATTGCCATGATATTCCTAATCATTTAAAGTTGGTCGGATGAATTGAATCGAGACAAATGCAAAAGGTTTAGGACTCAACAGGCAAAAAAAAAAGTTAATAGTAAATTGGCACAATTGCAATAGGCTTATGAATTTTTTGGTAATTTCTTTAAAGTTGCACTTTTAATCGATGACATTAGCGCTCATGCTCCCACCACCCTGAGGAAGAGTTCATTGCTACCAAAAAAAAAAAACTCATGGCCCAATACACAAGGAGCCATCCTCAATAATCAGTATCGACTGCTGCATTGTGAACTTCTTACTAACCGCAAAAAAAAAAAAAAGAAAATCCTGGTAACAAGCCCACATATTTAAGTAATCACAAAAGCATATAGTTACTTGAGGTATTTGCTTCCCAATGGACCAGATGGTACACAAAGTCACTGAGTTTAGCTTGCACTACTGCTAGTATCTTTTCAGTTACCCTATCAAAGAATACTTGTGATCTGCTTTTCAAACCCATAGACAGATGAGATGCTGCAAAAGCCTAATTACTCTCTTGTTAAGTCTTAAACATAGGGCTGATACAAACATGAGGTTGCACTTTCCACAAAGAATCAGAATCTTTGGTGCAAGATTGAGAAGCAGGGGAAAGGAAGGGAGGATTAAGGTTTGGGACTTTATCAACCTAGGGGCAGCTTTTTTTTTTTTTTTTTTCCTGTGGGCATTGCTTTAGGCGCTCCTGACACATTTGCCAGATTAAGAAAAACGTTAATCACCCCCAGGGAGATGATGGCTTGGCAAGAAGACTGATGTTGTTTTGTGGTCCTCAGTTTGATGTGATAGTGAACAACGCAGCGTGATGAACAAGTATCATGTTCATGACTGCATATAAGCTACTCGATGACATTCCTGTAGGCAGAGAGAGAGAGAGAGAGAGGGAGCTATGAATGATCTACGGCTGCTTTGGTTCAGCTGACCCACATGGAATGTTCGCTAGAAATCCGGCAGGCGTGCTTCGTTGGCAGTTGATAGAGGTAAGAGAACAGGATAAATGGGCGAGGAAGCGGTAAAGGAACACTTATTATTGTATCTACCGGGTGTTTTCCATAGGTTGTTGCACTGGGGATTGATGGATATAGACCTTAGGCCATGAGCTGAAGGGGGGACATGGCGACTTTTGCTAGCAAGACATGGATGCTATATAGATCGTTAGGTCCGGAGAGTTAGTTTGGATGACATGGCTCTTTTGGTGCAACACATTCTTACCCTCTTTTTGACATACACAATGTAGATAGAGGATGAGAACAGACAGGCTATCTACGGGGATAGCCTACATGAAAATCTCATGTTCTCGTACCGAGTGCACAATGAATGCTCTAGCTTACTCTTCTAATGAATAACAACAGGAGTATCCGGATAACAAAACAAAGATCGATACCGATAGAAATCAATTTAGTAAACTTTATAAGTCGGATGATAAGGTGCAAATGTTACAAATAGCTTGACAAAAGGACAAATTGTGGACTAGACAAAAGAGACAAGGTGGATGGAGAGTGACCTTCCTCGAATGCCCTCCTCCACATGAGGATTGGTGGAAACCCTAATTCATGGGGGGCAAGAAGAGAAAAGGGAATAGGAGGGAGGGGAGAGGGGTTGTGTGTGTGTTGTGTAGGCACATAGCTAGGCTAGAGGGCAAAGGACAGGGCCAACTAAAGACGGTCGGGGCAATTGAAAGGGCCTCACGTTACCATTTACCAAATAGTTCTCTTGACAACTACATTTCTCCTTCCCAAAAGGCCCCACTCACTCACCATGTGTTGTATATAGAGACCTCTTCCTTCTTAGGATGCCCTTTTACATTTTGTAATCTCCTGTTACCGCATGCACATCATCATTCAACATCATCATATTACGCCGTAATCAACGATTGTTTAGGTTAATTACTTCTGATTTTGTACCTCCGTGTGAGTTTAACCAAATGGTTGAATTCACGTCCTGTACGACGATAAAGTGGTATGTATAGAAATTCAGGTCACTGTTGAGAAACGTGACTTGATATTATATTCGCATATATTGACTTTCAACCATCCGGCTTATAATCCGATCAGTAATTTTCTGAATCTTCTCGTCGTGAGAACAAAAATACATTGAAATATTAAGAGAGTGGCACAAACGAGACCTGAACTTTGTCCCAAATGCAATATGGTCCCTTAATTTTTAATTTACTCAATATGATTTGTAAACGTTGGCCCAATGCACAATGTCGTCCATAGACTATTTGAAAACGTATAATATTATCCTTCTAATAATTCAAATTCGAGGAACACATTGACAAGTGTAATATAGTTGAGAGACTAGATTGAACATATACAAAAAATTTAAGGATCGTATTGAACAAATTAAAATATAGGGACGACATTACATATTGAAACAAAGTTCAAAAATCATTTGCGTTATTATCTTATATCTTAAATATCAAATTGAGAAATTTTGGACTATGCCCAACAGTTAAAGAGTCAAGAATCGTGGCTGAGGAGAATAATGATTTGGTGGATTTCTCTGCTCAGCATGCAATCAATTAGAGCGATTAAGTCAAACCGCAATAACATTTCCCATTCTGGGATGAGAATGAGATTCACTAATCATGCGAATAAGAAGCACAAACATTTTTCTCCCTTTTATTTTTTTTTAACTATGCAATATGCTTTAATAAATTGAAGTTGATGAAGACATAGGTTTTTTTTTTTTGGTCGGAATTGAAGAGCTAGGTTAAGGTGTGAGAGCTGCTATATAATAGGCACGACTTTACCAAAATACCCCCTACCAGTTCAAAACCATCATAGCCTACATATACACAAGCAATAGCATAGGCGGTCCTTTTGGTATTCTATCAAAATTTCTCTGCCACTTGGACACATGTCAGTAGAATCCTGTTGTCGCCTCCATCATCCATCATGCAATATCTTTGGATGAACCCGTGATGGTACCATCACATTACATGATCTTGCAACAGTCCACCTTTCTGATTTCACCACACATAGATTCACCTGGGAATAGTAGCGGCACGAAACTGAACAGACAAAGTGAAGCATTCCTCAATCGCATGATCAGAGGATTCAAAGAATTTAATTGTCAATACAACATCCCTATTCATACGTACGTTCGTGTATGCGTACACGTAGCGTATTCAACTTTTCCGTACCTGTCAATTTTTTTTTTTAAGACGACATTACGTTTGTGGACATTCTGTTAATGATACAGCAAACATAGTCAATTAATTCAGGAAGTATGCACGGCCCTATTATTTCGGTTTGGGTTTGCAAATAAGTCATGTCATTTCTCAAAATGTGGAAGACTACGCTTTGTTGATTAATACACTTTGTTCTCCCATAAGGTCATGAGATAGCCAATCTTGAATATGACAAAATTGTTTAACATTACCCGAATCTTATTGCTATCGCGAATGATAGGATATTTATAATGGTTAGTGTGTGAATATTGAGGTTTCTCCCTATTATCCAATGCTTTAATATTGCTTCCGAGAATAATCATGATAAGAAGAATAACGATTAGGGTGCATTTGAAATTGTGTGGTTAGGTACACTGATCTCGGGTTCGATTTCTCATATAAGCACCTGTGATTTAAGTGGAGGGTTATGGCGGTGGGTTGCTGTGCTAGTCTCTCCCGAAAAATAGTCGAAATGCGCGCAAACTGATTCGGACACCTTAGTTATCAAATATATATATATATATATATATATATATGGGGAAAAAAACATGCTAATCAAGTCATTAGTCTAGGTTGCAAAAAAAAGTCATTAGTCTCTATCGGTCTGTTAAGTAAACTGTGGCTTCACAGACTTCCACTCTAGGACAATGACCCTTTGTCGCTGACATAAATGCGCAACCGACGAAGTCAAAAGGATAGAAGCAGCAAGAACTAGATGTTTCCCTTCCCCCTTTCTTGCCCCTTTAACACATCCTATAACACGATAATGCATATATATATAAGGGGGTTCCAGTAGTGAAGTTCTTAGAAGCCCAAGAGGATTGACGGACAAAGAAAAAAAAAATGGGCGTGTTTCACCCCAAGAGACAGATAAAAAGGGCAATAGGAAAGCTCAGCGAGTGTAGTAGGCTCACGGTCTTGCAGTTCTGAGGGTGCGCCACTTGCACTCACAGGGGATATCGATTGGGAGGCCTCAATGATTTTTCTATTATTGTTCATGTTCATCGTTCATGGTTCACCCTTTTTGACTATTTTGATTTTGGGGGGGTGGTGGTGGTTGGTCATTGTATTTCAAGAACACTGCTTAAAGTGTTGAAAAGGAGAGGAAGAAAGAAAGGAGAAGCTAGAAAGCTGCCCCTAGTCCGGAAAATGAGTGGCAGATTGATGGATCACCTTACTATGTAATCTGGATAAAATGTAACTGATATGTACAGAACAAGTTTGCTGAACTGAATGGTGGGTATTTGTTGGTAAACTTGTTTGAATAATTTAATAAAAAGATAAGGTTAAAAGAGAGCCCTTTCGAATCTTGTTATGCCTAATTCACTTTAAAAAATTTGCTTTTTTGTTAGTAGGAAACTTAATTTCTGACCACCCACCCAAAAAAAAAAAATAGGCAACTTAATTAAGACAATTTTTTTGGTCGAAAAATTAAGATAATTAATTCTTTCATTTCTATAGTTTATTGGAAAATTTTATTTTCGTATTTAGTTAATTTAACTAATACCGTAGAGACACGTGTTGAACAAATACTTAATAAAGTATCAGCACACAATATTAAGAAAATTTACCAGATATCAACTTACAAGATCATATGGTATTATTTATTCAAAATTGTCCTAAGTTATATCGTATTTTTTTAACGAAAAAGTAAAATGGAATATGTCGAACTGAAAGGACCTTCAAATGAGTTTCCTACTAAATGTAGTCTTAGCATTTCTATTGTGTTGTGCCCAAAAAATGGATTTTATGTTAAGAACAGTTGAGACTAAATCATATTTTTACTGCCACGGGAGAAGTGATGAAAATGGAAATTATTGACCCGTATCATAAGAATTTTTTTTCCCCCTCTTTTTGAAAGAATTCAGACTCTGGAATCTCTTTACCCCGTAAGTATTTCATCCACGATTGACGAAAACATCGCCATGCAAAGGGGGGGGAAAAGATGCGTTCAAAATCAAGAATGTATAAGCTATGGGGTGTCTTATCAACATACAGATTCCTGTGGAATTCATTCTTTTCTTTTTGGGCTGTTGGAGGATCAAAGAAACATACTAACAACATCAAAGTTGAATGATGATTCGGCAATAGAAAGGATAAAATCACTGTCGCACCACCAAACATTAACTTATACGTGTGACCGGTTAGTGAAACAAATTCGTTACATGCTATTGCAATAACGTACACATGTAATTGACCCATCATTCGTAATTTAAGTTTTTGTGAGTGAAATTGAGTCGCAATGACGTCAATGGATTTGAATTATCCTCTGGGTGATCTCCCATTACAAAACTTCTGCAATGGTACTTAGAGAGGCATTATACTCTGCGCACAACATGCGTTTTTGTTTGGCCTCTTTGCATATCTCATTAGAGAAGAAGTTTTATACTTGGTTTCATCTAACTAATTGAAAAGGATTAAATATAATGGTATGCTACATCAATTTGATTTGACTAGCTCGACAGCCATGGTTTTCAGAAGAACAAGCAATGTTCAAGGGAATACTATTTGTGACAAGTCATGGTTCTATAATCAATGTTGTGAGTCCCTGAGATATATTCTCTCCAACCCTTGCATGTGGGGATCCATACACTGTCCGAACGCACGAGGATGAGAGTGGGGGCGGGGGGACGAATCGCGAAATGGAAGGTCATCTCCCACACAGGCATTGCTGATATTATTATGGGAGGGAGAGCTATAGTCACTCTTTTTTGCTCTAGGGTCTGTACCCCTCTCATTTATTATTACCCTTTGTCTTTCTTGGCTTCCAATTCCTTCCCCATCCACTAAAATGCTCTCTCTCTCTCTCTTTGCTTTTCTGGGGTGTGATTGATGAATTCGCATGAACTATTCGCCTTCCTCTCCACTGCTGCCCAATTAGGGTTTCATCATAAGAATTTGCTCTCTCAGCATTAGAATCTCTCTCTCTCGGCAACAAGTTTCCATCCTCTCTCCCATCGTTTTCTAAGGTCACCTTTTTATCTTGGAACAAGGAAAAATCTCCTGAGAGAGATCCCTACAAGGCAAAAGGTACACTATCTTTTTTTTCCTAATTTCTTTTGATCAAATAGACCTTGAACTAGCTATGAGGCAGGTAAAGATCATGAGGTATGGCTATTCCTCACCGGCTAAGGTTGAAATTTCTGGGAGATTCTGAAGCATAAAATAGACTACAAATAGCTAGGTGTTCGGACAAATGCTTGGAGTTTCTTAATCAGGGATTTACCATGTTTAGGCGCTGAAAAATTTTGCTGGACTTTTATGTTGTGAGAAGACGTATTTTTTTAAACTAACTTGAGAAAGATTGATTTCTCTAGCTGAGTGATGAATAGCGTGTGAACACAAATAGTTCTTCTGATCTGAGAGAGACTTGGACACCAGAGAGAGAAAGAGAGAGAGAGCCGCTGAATAGTAAAGTGGAAGCAACAAAAAACAAAAAGCAAAAAACAAGGTAAGAAACGAAGATATCCCAGTTCTTATCAAGAGCAAGAGAGGAAAGCCATTATGGAATGTTCAGACTGGAGAAATTCTGGGTTGGCATGAACTTACTAATTTTTCTTGAAAAGGGCATACTTGGAAATGAAGCTTGAGGTTGATACACTTCAACTCTCTAGGAACCAGGATGGTCTAAACATATTCAGGGTCTCTCTTTTGATTACTTGCACTTAAATGTTTCCCTCGTCCGCCATCCTCTGTAACCCTAGAGCACCGGCTTTCTCATGTCATCTCTCCCTCTATAAATGTAAACAAAACGATGGAGTCAAGCCAGCGAATGGATTCAAAGAAAAGAAGGCACTAGCTAATTGGAAGAAAACCATATATATTGCATTCAAACTGCATACGATGGTTCTTGAAACTGAGGAAAAAAAGTTTGCTCACAAGAATAATTGGATTGTAGAGACATGTCATCATCCAGCTCTTACAACTCCCCCTGTGCTGCCTGCAAATTCCTGAGGAGGAAGTGCATGCCGGGTTGCATATTCGCGCCCTACTTCCCACCGGAGGAGCCTCAGAAGTTCGCCAACGTCCACAAGATCTTTGGCGCGAGCAATGTGACCAAGCTGCTAAACGAGCTCCTCCCACACCAGAGAGAGGACGCGGTGAACTCCCTAGCTTATGAGGCCGAGGCGAGGGTCCGTGACCCAGTCTACGGCTGCGTTGGTGCCATCTCCTTCCTCCAGAGGCAGGTCCAAAGGCTCCAGAAGGAGCTTGACGTGGCCAATGCTGATCTCGTCCGATACGCCTGCAACGGGATTCCATCCGCAGCAGCCATTCCCGGGAGCAATAATCCAGTGCAACCCGTTACGCTACGCCAAAGGGTGGCGCCGCTTGACTTTGGTGGTGTCGGGAGGCCAATAGGCAATGAAGGAGGTGGGGCATTTTATCAAGCTCCTCTTCCTCCTCCTTGTCCATTTCCTTATCCTCCTCTTCCATGGAACGATAGCTTTGGAGGGGACTTCAACGGAGGAGGAGGAGGAGGAGGAGGAGGAGGAGGAGGAGGCAACATTTGAGAACTCAATGAGACCAGCCCTAATGAGGAAAGTGATATCCAGCAACCATGTGCATACCTACTTGGTAATGGATTTTATAAAATTGAGGAGGCCTCTGTTCAATTTCTACTTTATATATGTGGAGTCATGTAGTAGTAGTATAGCTTCTAGACCATTTTAACATACTGCTCATTATACAAGCAATAAGTTTCATGGGGGTGGTTAACTCGTATTAATGTGTCAATCCCTGTTAAACCTAGCTGCAAAAACCAGCTCAAGAGAGAGTCCTCTAGCGCAGCTATCTCTGTTTTAATTGCTTACATTATCATTGCTAGCTGTTCCAAAGCATGTGCCTGCGGAATTGCTGTTGTCTGTATCATTGTTTATACATTTCTTTAAGCTTGACCATGCACTTACAAGCCTCTTTTAGCCATATATGCCAGTGTTCTCACCTCTCTTTCTGCGCGTTGTTCTTGAGGACCACTGTGATTTATAATCACTTTCTCATCAGATCTTTGAGCAGTCATAAAGCAAAAATCTTCAACTCTTGTAACTTCAGCATATTCCCGGCATGATGTTCTTGCGGCTTTTCATTCGGCTATGCATCTTTCACATGACGCGGGGGGGGGGGGGGGGGGGGAACAGTTTTCGAAAGTGTGAAAATTTGTGATTGTAGAGAAGACCCTTCGAAAAAGATTGCTCGAAAGTTTTTGTGAGGATTGCTAGAAATTTTATCTGCTCTGTGTATTGCAAAAAGGGTTTTGCTTCATGTCTTTTTTTTATTTATGTTCTCAGTGACTCTGGGTAGTACCTTCGTGGAGGAGGGAAAGAACATTGACTTCCAAAGTCGTGAAATTATAGAGGCAAAAAGGAAAAGAAAGGCTCATGAAAGTCCAAATCTGCACAGTCGTCGCCAGTTCTTTGCCTCACTTTACCTCATAATTACATGCAAGAGTTTTCAGTCTTTAAATATCCAATTTTAAGTCCGACCAACAAAAAAAAAATACCCAATTTTAAGAACCCTACATAAAACGGGAATAGAATATAATATTTGATCCCCCCCTCTCTCTCTCTCTCTCTCTCTCTCTCTCTCACCAGTGGGCGTAAAAGGTTGCAGCTTTATTACGTGCATGTTTCTCTTACACAATTTCTTGGCTAATTCGCATGAAATGCTTGCCGTGTCATGTGCTATCAGTAAGCATACAAGTAATGGCCGACTGAGAAGCCAATAATCTGGCCTCACAAAAAAAAAAAAAAAAAAAAAACATAAGCCCTCCAGCAAAGAACAGAGCTAGGGTTTTACTTTTATCTGCCTTCAAGAGAAAGAAGAAGATCTTACCTAGGGAGGCTTTTTCTACATTGATTTGAGGTTTGGAATGCTATTGATCCACATAAACGTTAATTAACATGGTGTTTCTTTTCTGCGTCCTTTTCTTTCTTTGACAGTCAACACAAACCCACACGTTTGTGGGCAATTTCTTGTTTCTACTTCGACCTTGTGAGGGACACACACACACTCACTCACTCTCTCTCTCTCAAAGGAGATTGAAAAGAGTAACGAAACTACACTAAAATCATTAACTCAACATGTAGAAAGTGAAAATGTCACAAAGATATTTGACCTAATACCCTAAAAAATCCTTAACTTTAATTCCAATCTCAATTCTATTATAACCTTTTTTTCTTCTTCTCATAGAAAAATCTCAACTTTTGTCCCAATCCCAATTCCGCTCTAAACTTTCGTGGCCTTATTAAAAACCGCCAATTTCAGGTTCGGTCCTATTTTTACCTTAAACTTTTTTTACCTCATAAAAAATCATAAACTTTTACGTCTCATAAATGCCTTCATTAACCCTCCGCCCAGAATGGCATTTGCAAGTCATTGCCCTAGTTAATTTCCCAATTTTCATATCCAAGATGATGTCTTTTTTAGATGAATTTCCATAATGCAGAGGATCAAAAATTAGGGCAGTTGGCTTTCTACGATTGCTCTTACTCTGTCTTCCTTCCATCTCGCTCAGGAATCTTCGGTTTTGCAATCAGTTCTCAATCTCTCGTGCTCAAGAGTCTTCAATCTCTTACGGTCGAAGTCTCCATTGGCGCTCGAGACACGTGGCTTGGGACGCTCAAATAGTATGCACTATGGAGTTTTCCATTTCTTGATTATCAAGAGGAACTTTTGATAGAGGATTAAGGCGAACAAGTCTGGGATTCAAGCAAAAATTTGTGACCTTTTTAATGAGACAAAAAGAAAATTAGGATTTAATTAGAATTAAACCTAAAGTTGAAATTCAAATTGGAGCTAAATTTGGAGGGTTTTTTTTTCCCCAGAGGACTAGGCCTGAGATATTTACATAGCAAGTGAACCCTATTTAGCGGTGTCTTTTATAACTTGTTTTTTTTTTTTTTTGTCTATAATTAATATTTTACGAAAGAAAAGAAACAGGAATAGAAAATGAGCAAGCATGGTCCTTTGTCATCTTTACCTGTAGACTATTCTCTGGATCTGTCGGGGCTTTTGATCTCTGCCAGTTTCAGTGAGAGTCACGTCCAACGCTGTCCCTCCCCAATTCGTCAATTTCTCAGACGTTATCAAGAAAGCCCTGAACCTGAACCTCAACACACTGCTGCAAAATTCTTGCCCCCGCCCAAAATCCCACTCTTCGGATTTCGATTTGTGTCGTGCTTCTAGAAATAAAATGCCTGTCTTTCTTCCCACTACAATATTTTGAAGTAAAATCCCTACAACATAGAGCAAATATTCATATCGATAACGTAATTTATGAAGTCAGAAATTCGCTTGGATAAATCCTTTTTTTCCCCTATCAAAAGTAAAAAAACTTACTTATTTTTTAAATGTCAATTTTTAAAGCACCGACACCCCTCTTAGGCATGCCTCTCGGCGTCAGACGGGTGTCGGACACCGACACGTCTGCGACATGAGCGGACACGCGTCCGACATGCGATCAATGCTTGTCAAAATTTCGACATCTGTCAACTCGCTCGACACGCCTGTCGGGCGTGTCGGGCACGTAAATGCCTATTAAGCAAACCGCAAACGACGAAACCCATTAAAAGTGTGCATGTGCCAGTGTGTGTGAAGTTAATGTTTTAAAGCGTTTCTAGTCAAGTTAAAAATAATGAGCAAAAAGAAATTAGGTAGTGTATGAGATATAAAAATTGGACGATGCCTTCGGTTAAGGTCAATCTCATCTTTTTCATTGCTCGACTCTTAAGTGATTTACATTTTTCTATTAATACAATAGAATCACAGGTATGGTCACCTTTTTTTTTTTTGGTCATTAGATTAAAATATTATTTTTCAGACTTGCTTTTTTAATCTTAATGCTTATAATTTGTTTCAGTTTTTATTTATTTTTTATATTTAAAATATATATTTAATACGACAAGTCGATTTTTTTTTATTTTTGAAAAAATTAATATTGATGTGGTGTGGTGTCAGTATCAGTCGGTGCAACTTAGGTTGTAGGTGTTAAATTTAATATAAGAGCTTGTGATTATGAAGAAAATTTTTTTTTGAAAGCACTGGTCGGGCGGTGCCGTTTGCCCCGAGGAAAAAGCGACAGTTTTCAGTTGTTCCAGAATCCATCAAATCAGTCTCAGGAAAGACGTGCAAAAGAAGCAAAAACAGACTGTTTCCCACGTATTTCAACAGGTTTGTATTGTAGCTTCCCATTGTCCAATACGATATCATGTGCCCACGAAATAGGCTTAGGCCTCCCTGAAAACAATTCGTACCTCGGTGTCTCTCGCCATTCGTTTGGTTTGGGTGGTGTTGTTGATGTGCCAGGAATTCCTGTCTACTTCTGTCTAATCCAATCCCCCCTCTCTCTATTGAAGTACAACATATGTGCCTTTTTTTTTTTTTTTTTTACTTAGCTAAACCTCGTTGAGTCTCTCTCTATATGGATGACTTGGTACTCAACACACTCTTGGAAATGTAATTGGACTGTGTGCCTTCACACTAGCTCGTGTTCTTATGTGTGTTTGTGATATCAACTGGCGTGTTTGCTTAGGATCAAGCGTAATCGTGCTCGAAAGCATTGTCAATTACCAATTGCATTTCTATCAATTCGATACTCAATACTTTTTTTTTTCAATTAATTGAGTCCTAAATATTTTCTTATATTGTTGTTCAAGTTTATTCACTTAAGTCGAAAATTGATGACATGAACGCCGGTCATCCAACGAATTTCAATAACATTTCAATATTTTTTTCGAAAATCTTTGTTAATTTTTATTTTTTTTTCCTTTCTTTGAATTTGTTTTCTTATAGAGATTGGCGAAGGTTAGCAAGGTCGTCGAGCCCTCGCCGACTATTGGGCTAGAGTCTTGAGCCCTCGTCGGTCGCACGCAAGCAATGTGAGGGTGCTAAGGCTCTCACCAACTACTACTATAAGGAAAAAAAACCAAAGAAAAGAAAATAACAAATAAATAAATTTATTCAAAACAATATTAAGATTTTACAAAATTTTGTCTATATTAGCGTCGGTCGTGCCACGTAGTACGGTCGGCGTTCACATCAGCGGTTTTCGGCCATAATCGATCAAATGGACTTAAATGCCCGTAGTAAAAAGGTTTAAGACGTAATTGGCAAAATTAAAAAAATTAGTACTAAATTGGCAAAAGTAGACTAAGGACTTTTTGGACAATTTCCCCTAAGAAATTCCAACGAGGCTATATTCAAACACTAAATGCCATAATAGACTCGTTGAGTGTCATGAATTTATGCCCCTTACTATAAAATCAGAATCCAAATACTCTAGAAAAGATCCCATATAGTATGCGCGGTTAAATGAACAATACTAGAACTTGTATTATCTTTCCTTATGGACGTGGCCTCCATATGTAGATGAAATTGAGCTAACCCTAACTTTTCAACGCGTGTGTTTGAACTTATATCTTTGGTTACAATTGCATTTTTTTCTTTTTTCTTTTTTTGGAGAGAGAGATTAGCTCCTAATCAGGTAGGAACTAGGTAACTCCTTCCTCTAATGTGGACATCAATGTCAATTGTTGCACATGAATGAATTAGGAGCACACAAAAGAGATTGAATAGACCAACAAAAAACCCGCCACGTCCCACGAAGGACAGGAACGAGGATGGCTCTTATTCAAGTCGGACTTACACAATTTTTCATGACCCCCGAAAACAAAAGCTAAAGGGTGCATTCTCTTCTTCTTCTTTTTTTCACCGCACCAAGCATCAGCAATGCAATGCCCGGCGTGCGACGGATTGCACACACAACAGCAGACTTGAATTCAAGAGGGCTGCCCTAGGATTTTAGATCTTCCGAAGGAACTTTAATCAGCTTGAGCGGGGGTGAATTCAATGAATATATGGACGGTCCAAGATCGGGGATCACATACTTTAATTAGATCTCCCCCTTGCTCTTAATCTAATTAGATTTGAAAACAGGAAGATGTTCCATTTTTATTTTATTTTTTCAAATGGACGCCCTACCCTTTTGGCGCTGAAAGCAAGCTCTTTTTCTGAGATTGCCAATGATGATGGCTATGATGGTTCCCATCAAGCGTGATCTTCAGATTAAACAGACATTATTGTCAGATTTGATCAAATTTCGATCTTTTTTGGCGACAGATAAATATATTCTGTCTTTTGGCGTATGGGACTTGTTAATTGAAAAGCTGGCGATACGTACAGATCTTGGAGATCTGAGAATAGAATATGGAGGATAAGGTATTCGACTGGTGGAAAATATTTGCTCGTTCTCCAACCTCCTTTTTTTTTTTCCAATGAGTGGAGGAATGTTTTAGGGTTATTATTAACGTGAATGTTGTCCAGTCCAGCCATTAATTAATTTAAGTCAGAGAATAATAACCCTTTTTTCCCTTGAAGACGGCTGCATATGCGAGGTTCGTTGACCAAACCCTAAAGAGAAACCTCGTAATGCGGTCCGAAGCAATGGGATTGCACCAGCATCTAACTGACGAAAACACATAACATCCAAGAACTAATTATATAGAATTTGGCTTTCATCGTTTAAGATGGTTGCATAAGATATCTATTATTTCTTTTCCTTTTTGCTAAGTGAATTTTATTTATTTATTTATTTATTATTATTTTTTAAACTTTTTCGATTGGTTATATTAAAGACTAAACCTAGATAGCCACATTACCCGTCATAGATCTAAAATTAGCCCATCTTTGAGTTGATTTTTAGTGTGGTCCAATTTCTTTGGATCAAGCTAGGGGAAAAATAGGAAAAAATTATTTAAAAAAATCCCAAGCCTATTGCAATTATATTAATTCAATTCTAGTTTTTTTTTTGTCAATTACGTCATAAACTTTTTTTTTGTACCAATCCATGGGTAACTCAGTTAGTTAGGGTGCACTTGCGATTGTGTGGTTAGGCGCACTAGTCCCAAGTTCGATTCCCCAAATGAGCACTTGTGATTTAATTGGGGGGCCATGGCGGTGAGTTGATGTGCTAGTCTCCCCTTCGAATAGTCGAGGTGCACGCAAGTTGGTCCGGACACCTTGATTATAAATTTTTTTTTTGTGATTTTATGGTTAGGCGCACTAGTCCCAAGTTCGATTCTCCAAATAAGCATATGTGATTTAATTGAGGGGCCATGGCGGTGAGTTGCTGTGCTAGTCTCCCCTTCGAATAGTCAAGGTGCACGCAAGTTGGTCCGGACACCTTGGTTATAAAAAAAAACTTTTTGTGATTTTGCCAAGTCAGTCCACTTTGCTAGGTAGCGCTGATGTGGTGTCAGCGGCACTAACATGGATAATTTCTTTTTCTCATTTTTTCTTTGTAATCCTACCATGAATTGGCGCAATTATAAAAGTTGTAAGACTTAATTAGCTAAAAAATAGTTTAGGATTAAATTAATATAATTACAATAAATTTATAACTTTTTTGTAATTGCCCCTAAAAATAGTCTACAATCTCTTATCCATGTTGTCGGTGGCTTGCTTCAACATGAAAAAGGATGTGTTGTCTAATGTGCGAATGTTAACTCGTGCACAATCTAGGACGAGACTAATTAAATCAATAAGGTCGCAATATTGGAAATGAATTTCAATTAATGGACTACAAAGCCTTACTCTTTTTTCCCTGATAATCCATTCTCTTCAGTTCCAAACTTTTCAATTTTACTAATTAGTTCCTTAACCGTTGCCTGTTGCCCGAAACTCCAATGTAATCCTTCCGGCCAATTTTTTCACCGGAAGACAATTTGTCATGTAGGACGGCTGGCAATAACTGGACGGCCACGTTAGTTATTTCCAACGAAAATTGGGCTGAATGACTGCATTGGAATATCGGGTTTAGGACTAACTTGTCAAAATTGAAATGTTTATGATTGAATTAGCATCGGCACAATAACAGATGATTTTTCCTTTTTTTGGATGAGGTAAATTTTTACCCTCTTCAATTATTACTACGAAATAATTCGACCATAAAAAATATGTATATTATTACTACGAATAAGATTTGTCCGACAGAGACCCAAATAAAAGCAAGGCCCAAGGGCGTAATCCGTGGGCTGGGCATGGAAAGCATAGTTGCGGAAATTCATGTGCTATTTCCTCAACGGGCACCAACCGCAACCGAGACTATTGACCAGCATCGTGCGCACGAACCCGAATGAAACGAGCAAATGTCGAAGCTAAAAACTAGTGGATTCAAAAGTTTCAACTCGATGTGAACTTCCCAATAGAGATGTTACGCAAGCAATTTTCAATCCAACATGTGATGGAAATAGTCGGTTTAATACAAGTAATTTTCACTAATTAATCAACGTTTGCCACATCAGTTAAGCAAATGAATGTTCTCAAACCGTGAGATTCTGCTCGAGTACTTACGTTTGTGTTCCAAGTTGCGAACCTGTGGAGTTGAGAATAGCTACGTTTTTTTTTTTTTTTTAGCCTTATATTTTGCGATATTGGCGATTGCTAGAGCAAGGATTTGCCCATTTGTACAAGAGACTGAGAAAGCATTTTCATGCGACGGAGGATATATGAATTTTGCTTTTGCGGGAGCCAATCGCTTTTCAATAAAATCGTAAGTTTGTATATGTCATGTTGAATAAATAATATCGCCACATAGAAAAATACAACAGGCTTGAAGCACCCATCAAAATAGAGTCCATCCCCTCTTGAAGAAAATAAAGGAAATTGTATTTGTCGGAAGATTATCCACTGTGGGCTTTACGACGACATGGAAGGGTTTCTCATGCATACCCTCGAGCTCTCGCACCAAGCCACGTGTCAACCTCTCCCACGTGTCCATTTCTCTAACCCTCCTTATATGTTCAACCCGGCTCCCACCTCTTCTACGTAACTAAATCTTCTGCATCAGATTCTCACTCTCTCTTCTGGATCGACTCCGTCAAAACAAAGCTCCTACCACCACCGCAACCAAATGGCGGAGCACCACCAGCAACAGCAGCTCCAGACCCACCCCCACCACCAGCAACCCCCGGCCGCCTCAACCCAGAAGCTCAGGGAAATCTTCTCCGGGAGGGGCCCCTCCACCGCCCAGGTCCTCACGTTTGTCACGCTCGTCCCGTTCGGCTGTGTGCTCCTCCTTCTGGCGGGCCTCACCTTCGCGGGCACCCTCATCGGGCTTGCCGTCTCGGCCCCGCTCTTCGTCCTCTTCAGCCCGGTCCTCGTCCCCACGGCGCTCACCATCGGCCTTGCTGTCGCCGGTTTCTTGACGTCGGGGGCGTTTGGGATCACGGGGCTGGCTTCCCTCACGCGGACGCTGAGGAGGATGAGGGAGCTCCTGCCGGAGCAGGTGGAGCCGGCCAAGGGGAAAATGCAGGAGACGGCGGGCCATTTGGGCCAGAGGACGAAGGACTTGGGCCAGACCATCCAGGAAAAGGCCCACGATGAGGGAAAGGCCCGCGAAGCTACGAGGACGTGAACAAGTGCGCTTTGTAGAGGTCGTCGCTTTTCATGGTCGTCTTGTTTGTGCGTGTGTATATATGAGTCGGTGGAATGTGTAGTAATAAAAGATTGCGATGACGTATGTATCAAAGGTGTGAGAAGTGGGGAAGAGGAGAGATGGAGATGCTTCATTTTGGGATTTGTTTATGCGAGCATGTAAGCGAATAATAAGACTCTACTACGGCCGGATTCTGCTACATCAAAGGTGACATGAACGTAATGCTTGCTCTCAACTCTTATACCGTGTTAAAACCCGAATTCGCAGAGCTGATCAGTGAACTAACTCGAAGAATCCTCAAATCAGAACACACAGTTCGATTGAAGCTTCAATTCACACAAGGAACGGTTGCAGACGACGTACCGATTTCATACACTTTAAACAAAACACAAGTATTCACAGAACAAGTATTTCGAAAATACCAGGGTGCATTTCGGGTTTGACAGAGAGATGTAGCAAGTTTGACAGGGTTTCATACAAAAAATACATCAACCAAATAATATATGCATCATGTGCATCGTGTTCGCACCAGCAAAAACTAGAAGATCCACAACATTTTAACAGTCGCCCACATGCAAAGGGACAAGGTGGTGAGCGGAGCATGCCGCTGCTTTGACCTCCGGCTCATCCCTAAGACTCCCCAGTGCTCATCAGAGTGTCTAACAGCAGATTGAGGTCCGGATGCTGCCCTTTTGCTTCAAGCCTGTTTGCAGTAGCTCTCACCAAGTCCCTCCTGAACCCCATCGCAACAGCCTTGTCAATGGCATCCTCCATCAGCGCCCTATTCCCTCTGGTCTCTCTGGAACTCGATTCAGAATCGATGGGAGAGGCAGTTGGTAAAGCATGTGGCAAAATACGCGCGACCGGCAATTGCGAGTAGTCATTTCCCATGCCAGTGGCTGGAGGAGATGAAGTTTCCGCAGATGAATCGCCATGTCCTGAGCTATACTTTCCTCGAGGATCAATACTGTCGAAATTGGAGCTCCCTCCTGCTGGCCTGTATCTGCCATGATGTTCTGAATAAGGCCTACTTGTTGGCTGGTCATATGTCTTGGTGAAAGGAGGCTGCAACTGATGGGAAGAAATGAAGGGCATCCCTGAGAGCGCATGAATACTGTGGAGATAGTTTTGAGATGGCATGGAAGGAAGTTCATTGGGGTTATGGGGAGGTTCATGATGAGGCTGGGTAGACTGTACATTGTACGTTAGGGGCAAACCAAAATCTTGAGTTGTCAGTGCTGGTTTTGAGGGAAACTGTAGCACTGGTGAAGATGGAAGAGGAGGCCCTTGAGGCGCTGTGTCTGAACGAGAAATTAGTGGCTTGTGGTATTTATCGTGAAAGTGGGTTCGGGGAGCCACAGCACTATATGGTAGGGGCAGTCCCAAATCTTGAGGTGTCGGTGCTGGTTTTGAGGGATACGGTGTTGCAGGTAAAGACGGAAAATATGGCATGGGAGGTGTCAGCTGCGAATGAGAAACTAGTGGCGTGTGGTGTTGCTGATGGGTGTTCTGTGGAGATACAGGGAGCGGTTGGCTATTCAGTTCTGGCAGTGAAACGAAGGGACTGCTGTTCTGAGCCAGTTGAGATAGAAGCTGTGGTGGTGTTCCCACTGGTATTGGAGGAGCATAGGAATGATAAAGGTTAGTAGAAACATATGGAAACGAAGATGTGAATTGTTGGGAACAGACGACGGGAACTGGAAGTGGCTCTGTGGATTGTTGTGTCCCAGGAGCTGCTTTCTGCAGTCCCAAGTTTGTCTGAGAAGAATTTTCCTTCTTTTCCTCTCGTGCTTCGCTTTTTAGGATTTGAAGCTTTAAAATCTGCAGCTGAGCCTGAGCTATGTCTTCTTTATCTCTCAAATCCCGAGTAAAGCTTTGAACCTACAATATGAAGATATCAAAGCACGTCCAGAACGTGCTATGTCGAGAAACACCAGAATACTCACTATGTAATATACGAGGGAAATGTATGACCACACACACACACACACACACACAAAAGGGAAATGTGAAAAGAAATACATTTCAGTACAAATATTAGCAATTTCGTATTGGTAAGTAAAGGTAACTGGAAAAAGAAAGAACTTCGGCATGTTTACAAGAGAGGGATCATTACTGCCTCTCCTATTGACGCTTCATACATTTTAACGAGAGAATTATTAGCATGCTACATGTCAAGCACCAACTATCGTCAAGATCCAGGTGCAGGAACAATTGCCAAAACGCTCTGATATCAAGTTAAAATGACTAACTAGAAGGTTCATAGTTCATTTTCCTATCAAAGAAACCCAACTTCAGAACCAAATTTTAGTTAGCATTCCCGGGCACCACAAGAATATAGTCATAAATCTGAGACAGCTGAAGTTGAAATACCTCTCTCAGCAGGTTTTCCAGCTCTCTGAGCTTCCCATCAGTTTTCCCATGATTATACTCAAGAGATTCCTTCATATCCTCCACAGCATTCTCTAGTTGACGCGTTCTGGTCTCCAGTTGAGACAGTCTTGCACTGACATTCTCCACAG
Organism: Rhodomyrtus tomentosa; assembly: GCA_028455895.1. Taxonomy (NCBI): domain Eukaryota; kingdom Viridiplantae; phylum Streptophyta; class Magnoliopsida; order Myrtales; family Myrtaceae; genus Rhodomyrtus; species Rhodomyrtus tomentosa. Next base: position 32,001,950 of record JAPCWY010000007.1, read on the forward strand.
CATGAAGTACCTTATCACTGTGATCCTTCATCTTGCGCTCAATCAAAGAAACCAATGTTTCATTGAGGGAAACTCTCTCCTTCCTCTGTCCAGGTTTGCAAATATAAAAGTTAATCCATCAAGTTTGCAGTGTTGTGTCCTGTAAGGAAGGCATAACTAAAACCATTTCTATCTCTAGTGAGATAGATTCATCAACAGCAGAAATAGATGAAATAAAGGGTCAACTTCTGCAAACATTTAATGAAATGGTCAAGTTCATAGTTAGAAAGCCCACAGTTAAGAAAATTTTCCGCCACATAAGTAAGCAATTGATATCTTAATAACTGACAAAATTAGCACAAGTGAGAGCGTCCAACAGAGTGAGCACATGACAAGAAAATAGCCAAGAGTCTCTATGATGCTATCTGAGGTGAAGATATTGTACAGGAATGGAAATTCTGGTATAACATTGGTTCCTCCGAAACCGGAAGACTTGAGTCAATAGAGTTAATCTTGCCATCTCAGCTTAAGTTCCAAGATCATCCCTTTATAACTAGTAGACTCATAGAGGATATTGTCATGATTCGAGGACATGTCGTGTACAAGTAGCGAAGCCAGTGATACCGTAACAGGCAACCTGTCAAGAATTATAAGGGCCAAAAACCAAAGCAACTATCAAAATTGATGAACCTTGGGTTACAAGCCTAAGCGAATCAAGTGACAGCATCCTACGGATCTTCATTTGGATTTACTTGTGTCTGTTTGGGGAGCATCATGTAAGAGTTTATATGCTCTAGTAATAGGGGATATTCCATTGGTTGTTCTATATTCCTCTCTACTCTCTCTCTCTCTCTCTCTCTACCCGATCTTCCTCTTCTCATTAATCCTTCACAGTGAATCTCCAATTTCTTCTCTTTAAACCCCTCCCCCATTTTCATTTCTAACCATTTGCGGTTTGTGTTGTGATTCAGGACCACTAGAGCTCGATCTCGCTAATTTCCAGCCACCGATTCCCTCACCACCAAAACAGGGCGTACTTATTATCTTCAGCAACGAAGCCAACAGTCAATCGCGCAAATTTCGTTTCAGCAGCCATGGACTGACAGGGGAGGCAAAGCAAAGAGGCACGAGGAAAAGCGAAAACATACAGTGGAGGAAGAAGACTGCGACTGCCCAGGGTGGAAGTCGAAGCTGCACGAACCGCGCAGTTGGAAGTCGGAAGCGTCGACGTCGCTGTCCTCGTCGGAGTAGTCCATGACCCGCTTGTCCTTGTACTCCGATGTCCTCATCGACGCGAACCGTCGCCAATCTTTATAGCGAGGACAGGAGGAGGAGGGGATCGAGCCAATAACAGTGATCCTGCGTCAGCTCTTCTCCTCGATTTTGACCTTGATTTAGGGTTTTTGATGCGAGCGAAATTGCTGATTCGCGGATGAAGGAAGCTGGTTTTTTGGTCAGTGTGGAGAAGCCAATCAAGCGACGTCACGCGTCCTCGAAAGGTTTCAGCTTCGTGGGATGACTCTTGGTTTTACCGGTAGCTCAACCATTCTTGCTAGATGCTTCCCGCCACTTACGTGCCAGGCAATCTTTTATTGGCCCAAAACTTATATACAATTTAACATTTATGATAATTATATTTTTTAAAAATTTATCTCATAAAAAACTTTCAATTTGTAATTTTGTTTCAATTTTATCCCAAACTTTTACTTTTATTCCAATTTTACCAGCTTAATACAAAAAAAAAACAATCAACTTTAGCATATATCTCATATTATATTTAAAAAAATTATCTCATAAAAAACCTTTTAATTTTACTTTCGTCTCAATTTTATCAACGTTAGCTTTCCGTCTATAATCAATATTAATTAATCTTATGTGGTATTTTCACGTCATTAGTGAATTACACCTGAGCAAAGCTGATATGAAAAAATCTTGAACTTCTCTTATGTTGTTTACTTCCCCCACATATTATCGCGAGATATATAGTCACTCAAGACGAGGTATTTCGTATTCTCTTCGGCATTCCACATCTTGAAGAACGGCTAAACATTGAGATATTCCGACTAACTATTTAAAAATCTCGTCGTTCCTAAAATCTATTGTTTCTGAATTTCGAAAATTCATTGGTAAATTCAACGAAAAAATTGGAGCCACGTAAGATTAATTAACGATAATTATGAACGAAAGGCTGGATGTGGTAGAATTGAGGTAAAAGTAAAAGTTGGTGTTTTTTAGGAGATAAAAAAAATATTTAGATTTAATGGGACAGCTAAAGTTGAGGATTTTTTTTTTCAAAAATAGACCAGTAGAATTATGACAAAACTACAAGTTGAGGTTTTTTTTATGAAACAAAAAAAAAAGTTTTAGATATAATTGACACAGATACTAAAATTTGAGTTTTTTTATTTTATTTTATTAGGTCATCTTTTATTCCGATATCTCCTTCTTTTATGTTTTTGGCTTTTCACTCCCCGCATGTGTTCGATTCATGTTCAAGGTAACAATTTGGCATTCGTGGGCGGGTGGCATTTTGTCAATTCGTTAAGGATTTCTTAACTTCGAAGTTGACTTTAATGGAATGAGAAAACGACAATATGAAAATTCACTTGAGATATCACTAAAAAAGAGAGGGGAAAAAAACAGATAAACTTCTTATATGATATCCATTGCCTCCTAACCTTTGAGTTCAGCATGTGATCAGATGACCGGCACGCGTGGCAAAGTCAAATGATTTCTGCGAAGAAGGTATTGGGTGGGTCGGGACCAATGCGTCCCGGCCAATCACGAGAGTGCATCTGTCTTCTCATCCTTTTTTCTCTCCCCTCTCAGTCTGTTTCTCTCATTTCTCTCTCTCTATCTCTCTCTTCTGTCACTCATGAGTGGACAGGTGCCCACTCGTGATTGGCCGAGGCGTACAGACACATGTTGGTCCTGGTCCACTCAATATTTTTCATTTTTGCGGCAAAGTCGATTATTTTGGCCAATTTGCCTCCCCCCCTCCCCCTGGCGTCCATAAGATGTGTGAATCTCTCTAATGATTTTTGCTATAGAAAATTATTATTGCAAGAATTTTGGTCGATCCCATCATTAACATGCTTTTCGTTAAAGTATCGACATGAAGTGTCATGTCACTTGCAACTTGCAATTGAGGTTAAGTGTCTACTCTTGGAATCCGAATCGTTCGTTTTTTGGATGGACGTCCCCAATCTCCTATTTTTAGGAGTTAATTTTTAAAATTATATATTTTTTATTAGTAATAATCTAGGCTGTCCATTCATAACACGGACGGCTCGAATTGTAAGGGTATGTCCTCAACTTCTAAGGAAAGTTTAGGCGATCCATTTTCAATTGCGAAGCTAATGAAAGGATTTTGCCCCAAAAGTCATTCTGACTTTTTCCTGTAATTCGGATTTTTTTTTTTAACTTTCGACAATAAGATATTTGATGGGAAATACAAATACGCGTAGTTTTCATGAATATTTAGATCCAGAATATATATATATATATATTTTTTTCAATGGACGTTCCTTTAGTATTATTAAATTGAACACACACTTTCCACACATCGAGCAATTTGCTTAATAGTTTAGTGCTATGAGAACTTCAGGCCACAAATCATGAAGTGGCATGTCTTTGATCAATGTTCTTCATTGTTAAAAAAAAAAGGCATTGCATGTTTTGAAGATTCGCAAAACCTTCGTGTCAAAACTCATATTCGACTACAGAGAGCTCTGAAGATGAGGAGTCCGGCCATGGAACTTCAATCCTCACCATCTTCTCCTCGTACTTGAATTTCACTCCCACCCCATCAATTCTACAGTTTCTCGGCTCTTCCGACGAGTACACCCTCATCTCGCCAGCTCCCCTCACTCCAATCTTCGCCGTGTTATTGTGGAAAGCCAGTGATTGAATCGCTCTGCCAGAGTTGAGCATGTTCGCCAACCCGATGGCCGCAAATTGGACCGACTTCCTTGGCAAGACGGTCACGGGCGAAGCCGTCAGGAGCTCGTAGCTGAATGGCTCTAGGGAAATCTCTAGGCGCTCCGAGGACTTCAAGAGCTTAAGCTTCTTTTCCCGGAACATGTAGACCGCGAACATACCTGCTCCTTGCACGGGAATAGGATTCCTGGGATTCTTCCATTCGATGTCCATATGACTTGCGCGGCACGACACGAAAACTCGGACGCGCTCTTGGAGCCAGAATGTCCCATTCGGGTCGCCCTAGGGGTCGGTGCACCAGAAATCGTCGCCTGAACGAGTTAAGAAACCAACTCAGCCGATAAACACGCAAGAACGATCTGCTTTTGTCTCATGATGGGATCGAACTTGATAGACTTACCGACTCGTCCTAGAGATATGGCCTCTGTGCCGAGGAACATGAAGTCGTTGCAGTGCTCCATGCTCGCAATGACCCCGTTTCCTTTGAAATGCTTCCTCACCGAAGCAGTGAGTGCGTCCAAACTCTTCGCAGAGCATCTCCAGTAACTGAAACCGCATTGGCGAAAATAATTAAGGCATACGTATATGTCAAGACATGAGCTGAAGAAAGATTGATCCGTGGCACATCTGTGCGGTAAAAGCATAGTCAGTCATACCAAAATTTCGGAAGATGAATCCGAATTCGCAACCCGACCGATGTGCGGTCAGATAATGAGAACTGAAATGCCAATGCCAGTTACTTACCTAACACCGGAAGGACGTACGCTAAAAAGGAAACCGGAGCAACCGCCCTGTGGACTCACTGCTTTCGACCTAAACAACCCTGAAATCGCAATTAAAATCTCGATTGTACGCTGGGGTTTTCCTTTCATGTTCAATCGAAAGGCTCGAGCATCGAAAATTGAAGTTGTTCAACTGGCAGTGCAGAATTCAAGCCGGTATAACACAGTTGGGATCATCTAGGTGATTAATATGTGTGATTGTTCTGCATCTACAAATTATATTCGTGAGCAGTAGCTGACTCAATTTAGACCAGATTTTTCCGAGGAATTAATTTTCGAATACACTTTCGCTCAAACAAGCGCACCATGATTCGTTTTTGTTCCGAGACAGCAAATGACAGAAAAAGAAAGAAATGAGCGTGGAGAAAAGGAAGGTTAACTCACGTGGATCACATCAACTTTGACGCCATCAATCCCCACTGACTCGAGGTGGGAGTGAAGCCCCTCGTACATGTCGCGCGCCTTCTCCGGCGGGACCAGCCCCACCCCGTTGTTCACTATCTTGTCCACCGCCAAGTCCTCCATCGTCGTCCTCAACCCTTCCAACAGCCTCGGCTTAACCACCTTCGATTCCGGCATGCCCGGGACTCCGGGTCTCAGCCCGCCCCAATATCCGCACAAGGCGTGCCACACGTACACGTGCTCCACCCTTCTAAACTCTTCCTTAAGGTCCCTAACGAAGGCTCCCATGCCCTTTGCCGAGTCGCCTCGCTTGCTCCGGGAGTCCCTGAATTTGTAGTTCTCTTGGAACTTCACGAGCCGGCACGGCATTTGCTCCCCAGCAGCCGTCCGGTTCATGCCTTCTCCATCGTCGGTTATGGGGTCGTCGTCGTGACAGATGGACTGCCACCCGTCGTCGATCAGGACCATGCCCGGTGGGCAGCCACCCTCCACCAACCCCTTGACGCCTTCCCAAACTCCCTGTGGAAGAGACGAGACACGTAATATTAGATGGGATGAGTCTGCACGAAGTTGGCTATGTCGAGTGAAAGACATTACGGGTTGCATGGACTGTTACCTGCGGGTGCACCGTAAGGTAAAAGGCGTCCCACGTGCACCAGCCGAATTTGTCGGCGATGGCCGGAGGGGCCTTCTCTTCGAGAAGCTTGAACGTCCCCAAGTGGATCCGGATCTCCCCGATCGCATCCCTCACGAGAGCGTAGGGGTCGTCGCCGACGTGCATGTAGAGGCAGCTCCGGAAACGGACCGGGTCGCGAGGGTCGACCCGCTCTCCACGCAGACGTCCGCGTAGTCGTCCGCCCCGGCTGCAGGGATTCCCTGAACGGACCCTCCAGGAGTGGGAGCAGCAAAACGTAGGGGCGCCCCGAGTCATTCCGGTCGAGGATCATGAGCTGGGTCTCGTGCTCCACGTCCCGGCCGTTGGACCCGGTCCAGTGGGTGGTCCACCAGACCTTGAATCGGAATATGCTATTGAACCGGACGCCCCGGAGCTTGCCAAGGCCAACCACGGGGCGGCATTTCGGGGGGTCGCCGGACTTGAACCCCACGAAGCAGCCTACGCTGACGAGGTTGCCGTCGCTCTTGGACTTGCCGGAGGAGATGGTGGGGGAAGGGGTGGCGATGATGTTGGAAAGGACGTGGGTGAGGACCGGGTGGCCGTTGACGACGAAAGAGGCCCCCTCGAGTGCAATCCAAGAAGGCACTCGACCGCCGTCGGCAAGGAGGGCCCCGGCGTCCGCGGCGTTCTTGGTCAAAGCTGGGAGGAGCCATGGGAAAGAAGACAGAGCTATAGTGTGTGCGCAGCGAGAGGGAGGGTGCAAACTGTGTGTTGTGTTTTGAGTGTGGAACTGTGAGCTGTGTGTTTTGAGTGTGGAAGGAGGGAAGGATCGAGAATGGAGTTTACATAGAGAGCGAGGTTGAGATGTGGAGAGACAGATGTTCATGCAAGTCTTGAGCGCGAAGTCATAGTTTCTTTCTCTTTCTTCTTTAACGTGTGAATAATCGGAATAGCATGTCAGTATGGCATGTCACATCTATGGGGATGTGACGAATTTGCTCGGCACCCTTTTTTCGGTCGGAAGAATTTGCTCGGTACGTTCGATTTATAAAAACCGTAAACTTGGTAGCGTGGCAATACTATCGATTTTTAAATGCTTTATATAAAATACGTAACGATGATATAAAGATACAATTAAAATTATACCGTTTTTCATAATATTATCATAGAAATATTTTTGAAAAATGTTAAGATATTACGAACTTTTGATGCCATGCGATACACCCATTTTGGGTAATAAATCTTAAAAAAAAAACGTTTTAATCTGTTCCTAGGTACAATCTTGTTTAGGACCGTAATTTCTGCAGGATTATGGCAATAAACTTCAGATAATCTAAAAGATAAAAGATTGCATCTTCTACTCCATACTACTGACCAAATATATATATATATTACTCCAAGTTTCTCGACCTTTCCTTTCTTTCCTAGATGCGTCCTAATAGTTCCATCCCCAATTCTCGACACTTTTTAATTGTTCATTCACGAGGATGCGCAGCGATTCACGCACCTTCCATGGCACCCTACTTGAAAAGGCATGGCTTTGTTACCTTTGTGTCACAAGCAATACCAATTAGAATCTCCAAAGGAGCGGAATAAGAACCCGGAACCCATCCTATCAAAGTCGGATCCTAAAATATGATTTCAGGATTGAGTAGGAGTTCGGTTAGGATTTCGAGTACTACAAGAGCCCTTCTAGGAAAGTACACCAATTGTACAATTGGTGTTATAGTAGTGAAGGCATGGATAAATTCCTTAAACTTCTAATATACATGTGATGATGCAAAAATCCTCACCTGCTTATGAGTGAAATAGTATTTAATGAGTTCGGATTATTGGATAAATTGTAAGGAATCTTGATCCGAATTCCAAGATATTTTTAAGGAATTATTGTAGACCCGAGGATTATTTTTAGGACACGATATGTTAAAATTAAGTCCCATCGGATCAAATATGTACGAAATTGGGACAACCGGAGACAGGATGGGAACCATGGTTGCACGCGGACACGTGGGCGGCCACGCGTTAGCACGTGGCAAGGCGGTTTGCCACGTGGCAACCGTGCACTGCGTGCGTGACACGTGTCACATGCTCGGCCTGTATCACCGTCCTACAAGCTGTTGACTGCAAGCTCGCTGGTCCAAGCTGAATGAACCGTTGTAAATAATTTTGGGTCAGTTTATTCGTCAGAATGTTGTCACTCTGCTTGTTTCACCGACCATCCGCCCCTTGGCCATCCAATTGCTGTTGTCGATGTTGTCCCTTTGCGATTGCTGTTCATACATCGCGCCGCCGTGCGTCGTTGTCTGCCGCCTTTGTTTGCTATCCTAAGCATGATTGCCTTTGGTCATCGTGGCCAACCTAGCCGTTCGTTCAGTCATCCGTTCGTCTATTCGCCCGTTTAGTTGTTTGTTGATTACTCGCTTAGTCGAGGCAAGTGCCAGTTCAGACTCCGACTCAAGAGAATCGGTGGGGAATTGTAATATTCTGAAGTAGATTACTTCTCTGTGGTATTCATCTCATGTGAATTTCATAAATTAAAGTAAGTAGTTTTACAAATATATAATAAGGAGTGAATGGCGAGTTTGAATAAATGACGTAAATGGTTCCAACGAGAGATGAATCAAAAGTTGTTGTTGTTGTTTGATATGTGTGTTATTTGGTTAGTGAAACCATAAAAGTGCATACTCTCCTTTGTAGAGGCGTGCCTGCCATTTGGTATTTGATGTTTTTCAATGCACTTAGGACCGTATGACCGCTCTGCTTGATTCTTTATTTGTAGAGCTTCCGCATGTCCCGACTACTCCGATTAACGAAAGGTTAAAGAAGAGAGCCGGTTTTGAAAATCCTTCCCGATGAAGTGATGACGTTATGGCACGTTTTAATGCCAAACCTATATTCAACATATTTCTGCCCTTTCTTCAAACAAAGTAAAAAAATAAAAAAAAAAATAAAAAAGACAGTAAAAAATCGATCCTACGTTGGTGAATTGAAGTTGACGATATAAAATCGAGCACCGAATTGATCAAGGCGGGGCTACTAATTATTTATTTATTTATTTACCCGATCTAGAAAGTCAAATTCGATATGGTAGCCGAATTAAACCGGTTCAGCTTACAAATCGTCATAATGAGACGGTGAGGCGAGCTAATCATTATGAGTTTTTCAATGGCAGTGTGAAGTGTGTGGACCCCATCGTCCCCTGCTGGAAGACACTAGAAATTTCAGTGGCCTTGGAGACAATCCACCCATCCCGCAGCGCTCTTGTCTCAAGCATAGCATAAGTCAGTTGCAGCGATGCATGCAATAATAGGCACATAAATTGCGGTAAATAACGCAAACGCAGAGAGTCATGAAAGCACTAAGTCATCCAATGTAAAGACGGTTTTTGATGTTGGTTATTCAATTGCAAAAGTGCCCACATATGCTTTCGCTTTCGCGTTCCTCTAAAATTGCAATTACAGTAAAATCTCGATTGATTGAGGATGGCTTGTTATTCAATGGTAGGACATGGCTTATATACTAATGTGAACCGATATCTATATTCATAAGTTTGATATTCTAAAAAAAATCTCGTTTGAACTTGAGAATTCAATCACTAAAGTTGATTAAGTGAACACAATGGAACTGAATTAGGTTGGAATCGAATGCTAATTATCATTTCTTAATGAACTACCCATCAATTTCTATCGTACATATATATAAATATATATAACTGGGTTCGACAATTTCTGTAATATTTTTAAATATTTTTCATTTTTTATTATCTCGAGAATTTATCGACGAACGCCGGATTGCATGAAGGAGTCTTCTATATGAATGGCCCAACTAAAACTTGATACTTGGGCTCACTGTCTCTTTCTCATATGGGCTTCCATTACAGCCCAAATCGATGCTCTTCCATGCGGAGCGAGGATTGGAGAGGGGCAGACGGAGAGCTTTCATGGCGGAGGAGGAGAATTCTCAAGAGCTGAACGAGGATTGCTCTTTCGTTTGGGACGAGGCGTCGCGGCTGTACTTTCACGCCAGGTATCCCTCGGTCTTAGCAATTCAACGCTTTCTTCGACGTAGCGATTCGTGTCTTGCACGGGAAGGACTTGGGTGAGCATGCGATCGCTCGACAGGGATGCCAAGATTCTTAGCGTTTTCGGTCCGATGTGGAAACTCGCCATCTATTTTGGTGCTCTTTGCAGCTTTCTTTGGCGAGATTGATTAATCTGATGATCTTCCGAGACGAACTGATTTGACTGTTGAACTGGAGTTCTCGTCTGCAAGGAGAGAGTAATTCGTGTGAAGAGTTGACATTGTGACGATATGGTTGTTTTTCTTGGCCACACAACCAAATAACTGTTCCTAGAGTTCGTAGTGTCGCTTGGTGTATATTTTTGCTCATATGAAAGTGTAGGCATAAGGTTCTTATGCAGTGGAGTGATTATTTGTGGGATACCGAAGAACAGAATGACGCTTTCACCTTTCATTAGACCTACTAGATAATCCATGTGCCACACAATATGATGTAATGTCAATAACTTCCCATTGACATAAATTCCCATTGAATTGCTGTAAATATAAGTTCTTTCGGTTTTGAGAGAGGTACTGTACAACCATCACCTATGCGAGGTTTTCTCTTTTCTATATTCGAATTGAATCCTTTGGACATTTCATTTCTCTATCACAGTTTTTCTTCTTGTACCTTTCACAGAACTGGATTTTATCATGACCCTAATGCGGGCTGGTACTATAGCACTAAAGACGGGCTTTATTACAAATTTGAGGAGGGAAATTACGTCCCTTTAAACCATGACGCGGTAGATGTAATCTTCCTGACCTCATTTTCCAGGGGGCTCCTTTTGTTCCTTTTTTTGTTTCCTCTTTGGCATTTCACCCTACAAGGTGCAATATTAATAAGTTTCACTATCCCATTCTTCCAGGTTGATGAACGTGATGGAGGAGGTTCCCATGAAATTTCCATGCAAGGTGAATCACACTTGCATAAAGGTTGTCATGGAGAGGGTATTTGCTCTTCAAATGAGGGAGTTGAAGTTGAAGGTTGCCACCAAGAGCAAACTATAGTCAATGAGGCCACTCCAGGTAAACCATTTCTTCGTGCCAGTCTTTTGTTCACATTTTCCCTGATTGAATATACTGATTATCATCAGTACGTATTAGGCTGTAATGTGGGCTTAATAGAAGCCCGTGGTTTTATTTTTGAGATTCTCAAGTGCTTTGAGCTGCTTAATGATGGCAATTCACTGTAGGAGTACTTTTTGAGTTTAGGTATGTAGCAGGTCTTTGTTGAAGCTAGGCGATTTGGTTTTGGCATCCCCTGTGAGCTCTTTTCTGTTTAATGTTGGTATAATTTAGCATTTGACTTTACTGAAGCTCTTCACTGTACTCTTAACGGAAAGCATATATGTCTTCGCTTGTGCATGGCTTCTCTGCGTGTTTAAGAATTTGCGGAGGTTATGGATGCATGTAGTATCTATCTACGTCTGTGTGATATTGTTTCATGACTCTATGATAACTAGTGCCAACGATTCAGCTAATAATATGATACTGTTGCTAACAATACTTTCAATAAGTACCATAAATTTTATTTGATTTTTGTTCGGGGACTAAGTATCAGAACTTAAAAGAACAGATTTTCAAGTTGAGACGACCCTAGTGGTTAGAGCATGTATACCTTTTTATACCAAAGGACTATTGACACCTGGAACTTTGTGAGGGTCCAGCGTCCCACTGTGGTTCAGCAAATCAAACACGTGGTATTGTTCGAAAGCCTGATAACTCTCTTGCTCATTGTTGTCTAGCCTCTGCAAAGAGAGAAGTGGATTCCATGGTGGGGAATTCTGCAGATTTGCAGGAGGAATGCTCTTTTATTTGGGATGAGACGTTGCAGCTGTACTTTGATGCCAGGTTGCTCACTTAGCACTCGATATCTCGGGGGTGTCAAATCTTTGAATTCATGTTCTTTCTATCATAAGCATGTGGTTTCTCGATGCTAGTATGATATTTGTTTTGTTGTGCCAAAAGTCAAGATCAAGAGCTGGACTTTTTTCTCTTAGCTTTTTTGTTTATTGCATTGGTCAGAAAATACAGGAAAAATGCTATGGTGTTGCTCGTTTTAGATTATCGTGGTCATTACAGGGCCCACATAGTTGATAACTCTTCATGATAGAATTTTATTTTCCATTTTATGTTGAACCATTGTTGTCATTGTTGAATATTTATGCACAGTTGCACACACGTCATCAAAATAATAAATAATTTAAACTTGTTTGAAGATAATTTACTTTTTGGAACCTTGATCCTCATGAAATGACGTAGAACCAGGTCGAAATAATCCTGGAGTGATGTATAGCCATGATTCTCTAGGAGGTACTACCGGAATCTTCTCTTCTTCAAGTTAAGCTGAAATCCTTGTTGATCTACGGGAAATTGTAGTGTAGGATAACTTTTTCCCATGTTGTTAGGAATGTGGATGTGAAGTTTCTTGTTTTCAACAGCTGGCATCATATTGTTAAGATGAATATTTTCGCCAACTTTATCTAGTTCGAGAGGTTTGTTCTGTTGACCTTTATTTTCTCATATTGTTCTCTGTACTTCCACAGAAGTGGGTTTTATCATGACCCCAGTGCTGGCTGGTACTATAGCAGTAGAGATGGCTTATATTACAAATTTCAAAATGGACATTATGTGCCCTTGAAGTCTGACCTGGTAGACATTGCGTTCTCGATCTGAACTAGTTTAATTTTTGTTTACCTTCTATCTTTTGTAATCTTCTATATGGGGTTCAATTTTGATATTCCTCCATCGTTACTTCAGGTTGAAAAAGGTGATGTCGGAGGTAGTTGTGTAAATTCCCTCCAAAATGAATCTCAGTCACATACATGCCATGGAAGGAACAACAATTACTCCTCTATCTTGAAACATGAATCTGAAGCTTGCCAACAAGAGGAAACAATAGCTGATGAGGCCAGTTCAGGTGAACCATTTCTGAAGGCCAGTGGATTTATAACTGTTGTTGGGTAAATTTCACTGGTGGTGACTAAATTTTAGTGGATTTTGCAGCCAAGTCATTGAACTTTATTTAAATTATCTAAAAAGCACTGAATTTTCACTTACTTTTGCAATTAATGCACTCTGACTAATATTGGGCCAACTTCCGGTGGAATGCTGACATGACAGCCATGTGGCTATTGGTCAAAGTTCTTAAATTGCAAGAAAACACAAACACCTGTCGGCCACATCAGCAGTTTGCCCAAGATTGGCGGATATTGGTCAAAGTTCTTAAATTGCAAGAAAATGACGTGTAATGCTTTGGCTAATCAAAACTCAATGGTTCAATTGCAAAATCCTCTATAATTGAGTGACAACCAGTGGAATTTACACCTTTATCGTTTTGGAAGGTGATTTTGTCAAACTCATTATATATAGTGTTTGGCTTAAGAGACGACCATAGTGATCTCTGAACATATCACTCCATGTGATCTGTGAACATGAGGTCTATGAGTATGAAGGCATGAATATACTCTCAATATTGAGAATCTGCGATCATCAACAAACACTAACTGGTGCTTTTTCAGAATTTCATTGCTCCAACCGCCCATCAGTCTGACCTACTATTTTTTTCATTTATCAATTAGCATAAGCTAGAGGAAGTTGTTTGATCTTGCTTTACGTTATAGAATCCACAATATACATGACTTTCTGTTGAATGATTCTTCTTTTTAAAGTATAGCAGCTTCCTGCATCTGCAGTGCTCTGATTACATTCAGCTGGTGATGTGATTTTGCTATATCAAATATCAAGTGTGTGTATTATATGTTCTGAATTGTCTAGATCAATAACTTCATGGCAGCCCAATTGGCCACTACGTTTGATATGATTTTCCGCCAAGCTCCACCAGTCTGGCGGCTGAATATCATGATATTTTTGCCGTCGTAGTGGTGCTTTCACCACAGACTTGCTTTGACATTTTGTCTTTTTTATACTGCCAATGTGCAAAAGAAGTTGTGTATCCATTTATTTTGCTCCCAGTCTATCTCCTTTGATGGACTCATCTTGGGAGCAACTGGATTGTACAAATTAAAACATGGTTTTCCAGGTCCATGTTGTAAAATTAATATTGTGTTTTATTATTGCACAGACAATGAGGGTGCTGTCCATCATGCTTCTGAAGATCCACAGCGACCATCAGAATGGTACCATATTTCTGCAGCATGCCTCTTATTGTAGATTTTTTCTTCCTGATATGCTGAAGTGGGTATTTCACTGCTGTTAGGTTGGAGGATACACTGATTGAACTTTACTTGGCTGGCTACTCCAACCCGACAATTGATGCTGGTGGTGAATCTGGTGATACGATGACACCACCTGAAGCTTGTGATCAGAATGATTTTAGATTTTCATCACCCGGTTTGTTCTAGTGTTTTGCATCACAATTGGAATAACTAAATACTCCTAAGGAATGCCATAAAGCCTTTTCTTTTGAAATAGGAACTAACTATGCTTATGAGCTAGAAGAAGGAGAGTGGATCCCGGAAGAACTTCCTGTTCCATCTGTTTCAAATGAAGACGGTTTAAATCAAGGTTGCCTTATTACCCAGAATGGCCGATATTTCTATTTCATGTAATTTGATACCACTTGGAATATGCACTTTTTTAAACAATGTTCATGCTTTTCCTCTCACTCTCTCTCTCTCTCTCTCTCTGTTGGAGAGAATATTTCTTGGAGTTAATTAGAGGAAAAGATTTATATCGACTTTCATAATTAAAAAAGGCAACATCAACATCAACAACACCTTTATCCCAAACTAGTTGGGGTCGGCGGTCGATGAACCTCAAAGATTCGTAAGATAAAAGCAGGACCAATCAAGGGAAAAAAAGATAAATATGTAAAAATAAATAAATAAATATATATATAGGCAATTATTTTTTAGGCTTGAATTAATCTTGACCATTCTGGAGGCAATCGACCTTTTTTTAACTCCTTAACTCCACAACTAAAAGCATTTGTCCTATAATCTATCATTATGGTGACAGAGTTGGGGTATTGCCTTTTAAGAAATGTGTTCTCCTATATTGTCTATATATGTGGAAGTGGGGCGATATGATGTCACTAGCTCTAACCCAGTTTATTGTCACAATTTACAAGAGGTAGTTGTCTTTTTGTTGCGATACTGATTGACTGCACCTATATTGTTAACCCAGTTCTCTTGCAAGATGAGGAAAAATGGCAAGCTCAATACGGTCAAGTCATACAATCAAATGAAGAGCCTGCGCTGGAGTTTCCAGTTGTGGATTTGTGGGACTGGGAAGTGGTTAGAGGGTCAGGAAAGGATGGAAAAAGTCAAGTAGTTAGGCTAGTCGGTCGGCTCATCAAACGATCTGCTAAACTCCACCCGTCTATGCCTGCCGGTGGTGGTTTTCTAAAAACTGCTCCAATATGTCAAGTGTGCGTTGATCTGGTACGAGTTAGAACAGGTTTGGTTTTGCCTCATGGTTGTGACAGTTTATACAGTTGGAAGCATAAATATATATTCGAGGATACTTATATTAATGCAACCTCTGCACAGTCCTTGAGGATGTTTACATTCGTGCGGGTTCTAGTCGATGATCTCTTGAAAATTCGTTCTTTCAGGAAAATTATATAGGCTGCGGAGTCCCAGTGCTGGCTACTTAGCTACTGTGACTTCTTATGATTCTTCAAATCCAACAAAAGATTGGGGGTTTCCTGAGTTAGTAGCCGGAGGAGAATCAGTCAGCCTTTCAAAAGCCACTAAGTATAGTGAATCAAAAAAAGTAACAGATGTGGAACCAGATGAACCTCTGGCATCGCAGAAGGTAACATCATCATGAGCAATATTTAAGGTTGCCATGGATCTGAGAAATGAAAGAATTCATTCTCGCTCAGTTATTTTAGACTCTGTGTGTCCCTTGATAGTACATATACTGTAAATAGAACTTAAGTTTATATGCAAATGGAAAGGGCTGGAGGGCCCTTCTAACTGTTAGATGAAGGATGCTCAATACTTTCATGGCTTAGCCTTGCCAATGTGCAACATTTCTTGCTTCACACATCACGTCCTGAGCATGAAGAATGGATCACAGTTATCATGTCTTGGTAGCCTATAGATCCTGTGGACTATGGGCATCCATTGGCTGCCAGATCCACAAGTCATCATGGATTATTAGAATTATTTTATTGAAGCCGCAATAAAGCAGATATTCTTGTAGCTTTTGTGATGTTGGCCTTCATTCAAGTTGCTTGACAAAATACTTTAAATAATTTCTCTTGTTTTCTAAAAGATAAGAAACGGGTCCATAATAATCTCTCTTTTTTTTTTTTTTGGAGTGATCAAGAGTAATTGAAGAATGTCCTTGCTCTTGCATTAGGAGTTCCACATGATGTTACATGTAACGGGTATATGCATCAGAAGAATGCAGAAGACCTATATGAACCTACTGTAACAGCATCCATAAATTAATTTGCAACATCTAGGTGCAACTTGCAAAACACTGCGACAGACTGGTTTATAACCTTGTCTGAAGCAAATTTGACTACCAAACAGTATCTGGTCAATAAATGAAAGATATAGACTGTTCATTTTCTCCCATTTACTGGACTATAATGGTGATTGTATGGACCTCATTCTAGAGATGGTCAGGTTTATTGAATACTTCTTGCTTATATTGCCAGCACATAGGACCTGAATACAAGGATAGAGCTGCTGCAAGAAGAATGTTGCATCATGGCTATGGTGTAGGGCCTGGACAAAAGAATTTGCTGACTCGTGGTGATGATGTGGGATCGTCCGGAACTTCTGTCTCTACAGAAGAAGCCGCAGCTGAAGCCCTGAACATGTCTTTTGGAGCTGGTAGTTTTGCCAGAAAAGTCCTTGAAAATATGGGCTGGAGGGAGGTAATACTGCAATGCAGATTAAAACACTCTTCAATGGAAAACATCTTCATTTATCTAAGTGTTTATACAACACAAATATGTCACAGTCGACTGAGATTCAAAATAATACGCTTTTGGATAGGTTGAGGTCTCTGGATTTCATCTGGTCTGATGGCTGGGCCACTGGGTTTCAGTCTTTTTTAGCTCTGAGTGTCACAATCTGGTTATTGATATCTACCTATAAGATTCTTCCCGTTATCCAAAACGGTTTGTTGCATCCGCTTCTATCTTTGCGCCCTTTTTTCCCCTTTCACAAGTTCCTGATGTGAAGGAAGCCTTGGTGCCGCTGTAAGGTTGCTCAGATATAAGTCCATTTTGAGGGTTCACTTAGAGAAAATAGCCTCTCTACATAGGATCTACTCCATGTGCGTCAATATTTTGAAACCAAGATTGGAGGAAGACATGGCAATATAACTTCTGCATGGTTCAACTGAGTTAATTCACTACTAGTGCGAGGACAATGGACTAGTTTCAGCATTCATGGGCCTGTGCTGGTGCTCATTGTACGTGCAAGGGGAGCTGACGGTCTGGCTTTTCAAACATCTCAGTCCTTGGCTCCTTGGGGAGCATGAACCCGTGTAAACTTGGCAGCAGGCTCTCAAATTTAGTATACACAGGACCCAAAAGGTTGGGCAAGTGATTAGGGTTTTCTCATTCAACCCAAGTTCAGCTCTGACGGCACAAGCCTTCTTCTGGTTGGACAATTCCAACTGGTTAATAGTCTGGTTTAGTAAACCTTGACATGCACGTGGCCTATCTGAACCCAGCGATTCTGGGCACTTCAACCTCTGTCTAAAACTGACTCTCAAGTCACAAGATCTACGCCTGCTTCTGGTTAGACAATTCCAACTGGTTAATAGTCTGGTTTAGTAAGCCTTCACATGCACGTGGCCTATCTGAACCAGTGATTCTGGGTACTTCAACCTCCGACCAAAACTGACTCTCAAGTCACATGATCTACTTAATTCAATTGGATAAATTTCCCTCTTTATCTGATAACAAGTCCTTGGTGCAACTGCAGGGTGAGGGTCTAGGGAGGACTGTGAAGGGTTCGGTTGAACCTGTTCGGGCAGTTGGGAATGTCGGGAGTGCTGGCTTGGGCTGGCCTCAAAGTAGAACAAAGCATCAGTGAGAACTGGCGATTATCCTTTGAACAGGTAATTTGAGCTTTATATTTGCTAGATCTTGCACTTAATGTCAATTGGGTTCAGATGTAGCGCCACACGGTGAGTGGAAGAGGTCTATGGGTAAACCCAGGATGAACCATAATTATCCAGCTACTTTATTTCAAAGGGTGATAAAAACTTCTCCCGTACTTTTTGAATGTTAAAAGTTTAAACAATAGTCATGTTATGCCTCAAGACATGAGTTTTACTGCTAGCTGGCATTGTCGTGGAACTTCATCACCGCATCTTTGTTTGTTTCTTTAGTTTTTCAAATCTTGACCAGTAAACATCCTTTTGTGGACCAATTAGCACTTTGATGATATCAATCCATTATGGTAAACCCTTGGTAGTTAGATTTCTCTTACATCATTATGAATGACTAAAATGCATGTAGCCTCCTTTTGACTTTTAATCTTGACTTGTGTGTGGAATTATATTGCAGATAATGTTGACGTATATATGCTTACAAATGCAGAGATGGTATTATGAAGGCAGGTGCATATTGCTTTGTTGAGATTTATTGGCCATCGAATGTACATATTCGCAAAGTTTGCCATTTTTGTCTAGCATGTAAGTTAACACTGATTGAATCAACATGGCTCTTGCGCAGAATGAATCACAGTTTTGCCCCTACATCTTTTGTGAATAGCACTTCTATCTGCATTCGCAGGAAATGACTTCTCACTATGATATTTGTTTCCTGTGATGGAGGGTAGACATATCTAGACTAGAGAAATGTATTACTTCAACTACATACAATGTGGCCACTGGCTAGGAGAATAGTTTGGGAGGTCTACATATTTATGTCTGATTTTATGGTTTCATTTCCTAAATGTCAAGTCATGATTGTCTTGGTTCTCGGAGTTACAAGACTTGATTATATATATTACCTAGGCGTTTATTTGGAAGATCCCTTGGGTTTGTTACGGCAGCGTTATTAGATATGGCATTGAGTGGATCCGACAAAATCCTAAGAGGTCTTGAACCGTTGTCACGTTTTAGGTAAGTGTGTTTACTCTGGATCCATCCGACCATAGGGTTTTTTGACAGATCAGATTCCTATCAGTAAGGCGGATTTGAGCAATATTTGCGATCTTTGTATTTGACTAATAATGAAATTGTTACTATTCTATCTAGTCATTTTTCCCTTTCAATTATCTTGTGGTATACTATATAAGTTGCAAAGTCAAAAGTGTGATCAATGGATTGCGGGGAACCAAGTGCATCAAAATTGCTGCTCTTTATATACGCGGGGAATGGGTCAAGATTTCTGGAGAGGGCAAGCTGAGGACTTTTACTTCAGTTTCTTGAATTGGTTCATTAGTCGACTACTACACAAGAGCTTATCCTAGCAACTTGGTTCTGTTCGCTCTCTATAGTTAATCCACTACGGAAACATTTGGCGAACGCATCATTCTGTCTTGCCATAATTCTTGAACTACAATTTTCCAATTTTAACTTTTTCAACCACACCCAGAATTTTTTATTCATTATATTCACGTAATGACAACATACAAGAATTCATTGAGGCTCAAAAGTAATGTCGGTGTGGAGGTGGTATGTCGATTCTTTAATTCAAATCGCATGCTTCGAAAGATGTCCTAGAGGCTATGAAAACCTAGAAATTCTTTAAAAGCTTCATGTTTGGCTTAAGGTATTCCCAAAATCCGACTTCTTTTTGGATTGATATGCTCTTGTAGGTGAAGACAAGCAACCTTTTGTGAAGAATCTTGCCATACAAGGGCCAATCAAAGGGGATAAAAATAATAATAATACACAATCTTTTTTATGCTGTCTAGTGCTCACCAATTGACTCGTAATACTCTTCATGACTTGTTTAAGAATAACCAATTCATGGGGCGGCTGGAGTATTACAAGAGGGACTATAATGAATTCGGGTATTGGAGTTAGGAAGGCGTGGCCGGCGCACATATTGTGTTTTCTGGCTTGTACTTCTTGGTAGCTATCTGGCATTAGGTGTATTGGGATTTAGAAATATTTTGTGATGAGCATACAGGGAAAACCTTCTTCGGATTTGCCAAAAAATTTTGGAATTCATTTATTTCTTTCAGGGGTGGCTTGCTTTGGGTTTGACGCATTTCATGTAATAGGATTGTATGGTCTTGGAATATAGGTGTCCGATCCTTATGGACTAACTGAAAAAGTACAACCTGTAAATCTAGCGTGTGGTGTAGAAGGTTTTGATCCTTTTGTCCCGGGAGGAATAGCCTCTCATTAGATCGCAGCAGGCACTTTAGGTAACTAAAATAATGAATCGAAGCACATGGAGCCATCTCCTTATTGGCAAAAAAAAAAAAGATGGCGGACTAACTAATATTTCGATCATTTAATGAAAGAGCCCAACGCAAAAAGAAAAAAAAGGCATGTTGGGTCTTTGAAACAGTTCGAATCATTTTCAATGTTGTCATCCTAAATTGTTAATGGCTCATAGCTAATTAGTCTACTATTAGAGCCACATTGGTGAAAAACATAGAAGATTCTGTGATTGTGTCCCCCATTTTTCTCTCCGTGAATGGCTCGTGCTATGTGAGCCCCACCCTCCCTCTCATCCTATGATTTTGTACACGGCACCTGTGACTTGGTATTTTTTTTTTTTTTTCAGAAGGATACAAATTTCTTTGCAGTGGACTTTATTTATCTTCAATGATGGAAAATGCTTGGCTGCCATGATTGATCTCTCGGAGAAAAACTAGGGCTTGTCGGCAGGTCTCGTATTTTTGCTTTATTGAACTGAATTGATTCCGGTTGAACATTTGAGGTTTGAGGGGGACATGATATGACACTGGGACCAAAAGGTTCTTGGAGGGGTTTTTTGATGAATAAAAGCTTTTTGCTTTATGTACTTCATTTGCCTTTAATGGGTATGCTGGTAAAGTGGTTGATAATCCCAATCTTTTTCCCCTTCGCTTAGTTTGGTGCTCATGATTTTGCTTTAGGTATTAATTCCTTTCTCAAGAACATCTTCCATTTAGAAGAATTAATCAGGAGATGACATGTATCTTTTGTTGTCAAGATAAAAATAAAAATAAAAATGGTTCTTCTTTGGGCTCCGTACATTTCGCGGAAAATAATTTTCTAAAAAATGTTTTTCGTATTTTTCAAAATTCGATTCATGAAAAATAAATGAGTCAAGGAAAATATTTTCCTCCCATGTGAAAAACACATTCAAAAGTGGAAAAAATGATTTCCTCTTAGGAAAATATTTTTTTCTCATCTTTTTTCCCTGCTCTCTTCCACATTTTCTTTATTTTTAATTATTTTTAAGGAAAAAATCTAAAAAAGGGGCTTGAAATCCTCTTATTTTCTCAAATAATGGCCCCAAATGAACTCTGTTTCAAGTAATGATCCGAAATGGCTTAGCATATTTCGATTAAGGGCTTGAAATGGTCATAATTTTTTTAAAAAGGGTCTAGCCTAAAGGGCATTTTTGTCATTTCACATTTTGATTTTTTGTGCATTTTTCTCTATTTTTCCTTTTTTATTTTTAAAATTTAAAAAAAGGAAAAAAAAAGCCACATGGGCGAGAGGGCTGCCCCTCTCATCCATGGCTGTCGTCGACCCATCGCTGGTGGGGGGTCAGCACGCCGGCCTTCGCCGCCCCTACTAAATGCCCTCTAGTGGTGGGGCGGCATCCTCCTACCTGTGTATTTGGTGTTTTTTTTTGAACTTTTCAAAAAATAAATTAAAAAAAAGTGTAGTAAAAAAAGAAGAAAATCAAATAAGTAAAAAGACGAAAATTCCCTTGAAATCAAGCCCTTTTTTGAAATCTTATGGTCACTTCAGGTCATTATTTGAAATAATATTCACTTCATACCTTTATTTGAATAGGATTTACTTAGAGCCCTTATTTGAGAAAATAAGGGCACTTCAAACCGTTTTTGGATTTTTTCCTTTTTTATTTTATTTTCGTTATTTTTTCCTTCTCGCTCTTTTTCCGCAGGTGACCAGCCATAAGCGAGCGAAGAGGAAAAAAAAGACAAAAAATAAAAGAATCTTAAAAAAAGAAAAGAAAAGAAATATATAAAAAATAAGAATAAAATTTATTAAATGGAGTGCATGAAGGAAAATCAAATCCAATTTGTATACCAAACAACAAAAAATATTTTTCAGGTCATCTTCAGGTTGTAGCCGAACACCGTCAAATATTATCATTTTCTTGAAAAAAATATTTTCAGGAAACACTTCATTCTTCGGGAAACACGGAAGGAGCCTTAACGTCGGTTCTTTTGGACTAAACAGAAAACGATTTGACTTCACTATTTTCTCTTGGTCATTGGTTGTGGATTGAAAATTTATGCTAGAGATTTTTCTCTCACTACTCATGTAGCTGAGCTCCATGCTGGCTATGCACGTCCTTACCCGCCTGTTTAGGCCAAGAATAGAATGAGAGGAGAAGAGTTTTATCGATGGCAAAGCTTGCATTGTCTTCTTCTTCGCATGTATCTTTTAGTAAAAATTGTCCATTGTGAAGAATGCACGGATAAGAACTGGATCAAGAAGCTTGCCCGGATGAAGTATTCTGATTTTTCTCTTCCTTAAATTTTTTTCTGAACAAGGTCTCAAAGTTATTATGATCTTTTCTCGTGAAACCATAGTCATAATCACAACCTAATTCCTTCAACGCAAGTGAAAGCACTCTTTGCTTTTGAATCTCTTGTGTGAACTGCTCATTTGTGCTCAACAAGTGGAAATTGGACGCGCCGGTGCCCTTATAATCAGTCCTCACCTTCACCCGTTTAAAGAAAAACTCCAAATAACATCCTAAAATACCATCTCTCTCTTAAATAAGAGCCTGAAGCGAATCTTATTTCAAATAAAGGTTTGAAATGTTCTCGTTGTTTCAAAGAAGGGTTTGACCCAGGGCATTTTTGTCATTTATTTATTTTTTTCCTTTGGTCTTTGTTCCTTTCATTGTTGCAACCGCCGAGAGCCGGTATGGTTGACTATTCGCAAGAAAAAAAGAAAAAAAGATTTTTAAAAAGTAGATGACGAAAATGCATTTGGCCTATGGTCAAATCCTTCTTTGAAAAAAATAAATAAATTCAGATGCTAATTTGAAATAAAGTACACCTCAGCCGTATTTAGAATTTCCCTCCATTTAAGGGTCTTGCAATATAAGAAGAACGCAAACAACATCAAAAAGGCCAAAGATCACGTGAAGCTTTGGACGATTGGTGCTTCAAGAACCTGTGGCAAACGAAATAAAGAGGTGTACTCAAGTTGGGGAGCACCAAGGGTCCACCTACACCAATACAATTGTTGAAGGGTCAACCTCAGTGCTCTCTTTTAGTCTGTCAAACCTCCAACAATGGCCATCATTTCTCCAAAGTTGCAAGAATTTGGACGAAACTCCTTGGAACAATTTGTGACAAAAGCAGACGTGAAGGGACAAGCTTTGGCACGCACCAAAAGCAGTATTGTCTCTGAGAATTAATGGTGTACCCTCTCTCTTTTTTCCCCCCTTTTCGCATGCATATATGGCTCAATCTCTATTATGTATGTATGTTCGTGTGTGTTTCATATCATTAGGGTTCTCTAGATATGCACGTGTAATGGAGTGTGGAATTATAACCTTTCTTTTGGATGCTTCGCTTGTCTCGGCCAGCCACAAGCTTAGTGCTACAAGCATCCCTAAGATCTTATCTGTGTCACTTTCGCAAGTAAATTACATCTTCATCTTATTTGACAAACCAATAATTTTTGTGAGGCTTGCATATTGTATTCAGAAATAGTAAGAAACGGTAGGGAGTTTTCACGTTGCATTTATTAGGATAATTGTCCTTCGGTTGCGGCGTGACCCGATATGATAAAATGACCGTACACACATTTGGAATTTTTACTCACAACTTTCATTTACTAGGCGAGATGTGACAAGTTAATTTTATGAACTTTTAACTCATCTTTGAATTTCCTATGTGGGGTAACCAAATTTTCTTTGTTTTCAAAAGGTGCATCACGAGTTTATGGGCCAATCAGTGCGTTGTACCTCCAAAGAACGAGAGAAGTGATCTAGATCTTAATCATCTCGTTTGGGTGAATTATGAAGTTTTAAAACTTCATCAATAAGATTCATCTTGGTAAAGTTGAGAGAAGGCTTAAAAGTCCAGTTACTCGATGCGTTCACAATGATCTTTTTTTTTTTTTCTTCACCATTCAAACCCGAAATATAAGCATAATTCTGATATTATGATCTCAACGTTATCATTACCTTTGATTTTCCTCGAGTGCGTGAATGTGGATCTCTATATTTTCCCACGAGACCATGGCAAAAAAGTCGAAGTCATTTGGGGGACAAACTGCGCTCATGTCACATCCAACTAAAATTTTACATCTACAGTAAAAAGAATGTGTTCGGAAATGAACTGATGACAATCTCTTACGTAATAGTTACGCATATTCGTTTTTCTCCGCATACATAGGAACAGTACCTGAAGAAGAAGAGGAGAAGAAATAACCATCTTAAATGGTTCACTAGGGAAATGGCAAGGGGCCAGAGATAAGGGCAGACAGTGATTATTATGATTTGAGTATAATCGAAAAGATCGAGCAAAATAATATAAGTGTCTTCAACTATTAGCCAACAGAAGAGTAGGCCCGTTAATGTCAGCATATCCATTTAGGTCCACTTTCACTCGAAAATTCAAGTTACAGGCCAATTAAAATATATAATAATTTTTCAACACCACATCAATTTTCTGACGTGAGACTTCTCTGAACATTAGCAACACCTTGAGCAACGTCTTCGTATGCGTGTGTCTAGAAGCAAAATAAGTGTCCCTATGGTCCACAATGTATGATCTGTCTCTCAGCAGGGTCAAAAGACATTGCTACTACAATGGTTGCAGCGGCAGAAGAAAAAGGGTCACCAACAAGGAAAAAAGTGTGTGATGGCGCTCTGACTTACTTAGGGTTTTGTGTTCATTGGTTTGAGGCTTACGCCACAATATTTGAGCTTTTTGGTCAAACATATTGATGGACTACATTCAGAACGTTATAAATCCAGTGTTTGTGCGTGGCTTCTCTCTGCAAAAACTGGTGTCTCGGTGTGTTGAGCTTTTGAGTTGCATCTTCATGAAGGAGACTTTGAGGTACTTGGCAGGAATTGCAGGCCCGAGTGGGTATGGCTCTAATGCCACAGCTGAGGAAGTCACTGTGGATTGCACTTGCTTGCTTCCTGCTCACCTCACTGCTGTCATCACAGGTTGGTTTGGTCTCTGGTCGAGCTCTTGCTTGATCTTCATACGATAAAAAGAGGAGTTATCTTCTGCTCTCTTTTCTAGTCTTTCTTGGGGTTGGGGAGGCTGTTCCTCGCGCTGCGCACTATGGGTTTGGAGTCTGCTTCTGCTTCGAAGGATAATTCTCTTCTTGCTCGACATCTTCTTCTTCTTCTCTCTCTCTCTCTCTCCCCATATTCATGGAAGAATATCGTATTGTTTCTTATGGTATTTTCACTGTTATGGTTGGAGTCTGCTTCTGCTTTGAGAGAGAATTCTTTTCTTGCTGGACATGTTTTTCTTCTCCAAGAGTTTTCTAGCTCTCCCTCTCTCCCTCTCTCCATAATCAGGGAACAATATTGTACTGCTTCTTATGGTTTTCTTCATTGTTATGGCCTTCTTCTCTGCGAATTTCGAAAACTCGTAGCTACATTTGAGAGCAAATCTTTCTTGGCTTCTAGATGGACATGTTTTGCCAAATCAGTGGCACAAACAACTCTATCAACAATGACCACATTAGACGTTGTTGTTCGTGTACATTAAGCTGGTAACAGATAATAGTCCAACAATGGAGAAGATGAGATGAATTACCCACCAAAAAACAGACAGACATGCATGCCAATGGACTAATGGTCACGGTTGGTTGGTAGCTCTCTATAATTTTTCCTCTTTGAGGATCTTTCTCCTTCATTTTCTTCACCAGATCAACTGCTTTTTGTGCCTTTCTCTCCATTGGAAAGCTCCTTCATACTCAAGACGCTATTAGATCAACATGCACGTTTGCCTCCATCCCCAATCACTTGCTCTCTCGTATAGACGACTGATTTCGCCTTTGCACTTTCGGGTTGTGAAGGGGCTACATCAGGAATTGGAGCAGAAACAGCAAGAGTGTTGGCAAAGAGAGGGGTCAGGTTAGTAATACCAGCAAGGAACTTGAGAAAAGCAGCTGAAGTGAAGGACAAGATTTTGCAGGAATCTCCAAACGCCAAAATCCTAGTGTTGGAGATCGATCTCAGCTCCTTCACTTCCATCAGAAGATTCTGCGCTGAGTTCTTGTCTCTTGGGCTGCCACTTAATATCCTAATGTAAGTTCCTTACTTTTGCCGCCCGCGCTCGCATTTTTATGTTTTCATCAACGGTAACGAGGGAGACGCAAAATGCTTTTCAGAAATAATGCAGGAGTGTTCTCCCAAAAGTTGGAGTTTTCGGAGGAGAAGATCGAGATGACATTCGCAACAAACTACGTAGGTAATGAATCAATCTCTCGTTGATCAGTCGTAAACAGTTCTTAAGTCGCCCGTTGACATATGAAAAAACTTTCGGTACAACCAGGATAGTACCCAAAGTCAAACCTATTAGATGCTATAAGAACCTTCAAATTTCAAGTTGATTTACATATCTTAGTAGAATTCGTTTCGGCAGGACATTTTCTGCTGACAGAAATGCTATTGGAGAAGATGATAGAAACCGCGTCGCAATCAGGCATAGAAGGAAGGATCATCAACGTTTCCTCGGTCATCCACAACTGGGTGAAGAGAGATTCGTTCAGTTTCAACAAGATTATCAATTCCAAAATGTAAATGAAACACGATTCATTCAACTTCTCGGTAATATTGATAGAAAAAGCTAACTCACCGATTGACCCTCTACTCCTTCGTGCAGTTACAACGGCACGCGTGCATATGCTCATTCGAAGTTAGCCAATGTTTTGCATGTCAAGGAAATGGCAAGACAGCTCAAGGTACGAAAGTTCACTCAAGAGTCAAGAGTCAAGAGCCATTTCATGTTATTTTCCTTCAATTGCTCAATCGCATCTCACACCAGAACTCACATGACAGGCGAGGAATGCCCGAGTTACCATCAATGCAGTCCATCCAGGGATAGTGAAGACTGGAATCGTCCGAGCACATAAAGGCTTTATCACAGGCAAGGCACATGTAAATGCAACCGGCTAACACGGAATTTCTATTCACACGCCGAAAAAATTCCTAGTTTGCCACACAACTTATCTATTACTTCTTGGGCTACAACTCAAGAATATGAAATAAACCTAATCCCATAAAACTTTCTCCATGCAGATTCCCTGTACTTCATTGCTTCCAAGCTACTGAAGACTGTACCTCAGGTTTGTGTTCACAATTCACATAGCGAGTGCAGAGAGTAATTCGGATTCGATCGTAACAAGAGCTGTCTTTGTGATTGCAGGGAGCATCAACAACATGTTATGTTGCTCTGAGCCCCAAGACAGAAGGGATCAGCGGTAGATACTTTGCAGATTGTAATGAGAGTACCTCCTCCAGTCTAGCAAACGATGAACATGAAGCAAAGAAGCTATGGAAGCAGACAACTACATTGATCCAGAGACGACTCCGGCAATAAACCGATATTGGTTGTACCTTTGGTTAAGTTACAGAGGCTAGGAGTCATGTACATAGGGTTATGTATTCAAAGAATACAGAAGGCGCACACAGCAGTAGGTTTACTGGTGGGGAAAGCAAAAGCAAATGAAATAAAGCTACTTTATAACGGCAGATAAGACTTCGAAAAAAAAAAAGAAAAAAAGAAGAGCAGATAAGACAAAAATTCCAGTTCCGTTCCTTTCATACTTCGCTAAACGCAATTCTTCACCTGGAACTTACTCAAGACTAAGCTTAGTTCTCTCAATCTCCACCATCAAATCATTCACATATATCAAAGTCCAAAGGAGATATATGTGAATTGGTTACTCCTTCGATTGTACATGTTCATTATCTACATCAACATAGATGAAATCACAGGAAACTCAGCTGAAAGATACATATTCACGAGGTGAAAATCGCTAAACATGTAGGGTTTAGACAGCATTGACATAGAGTCAATGATAAAGAAACCTAAACAGATAATGAAGACAAAACTAATGTCACGCTTGCTTGAGCTGACTTTTGTGGCATAAGTAAGCTCCGCATGTCATTTTCCTTAGGAAAGCTAAAGAGACAGGATTGTCCTGTAAACGATTATAGATCACCTAACTGGTTCACGTCATTACTCATACAAGCTTTGCTCTTTTCTTTTATCCTAAAACAAGCTTTGCTTTTTACTCCCTGTCGCGAGCTTTTCATATCACAGAGTATCATTACATGCCCTAGGAGCCTACAAACCATCTCCCAGGAAGCCTATCATCTTGACAGTAATAGAGTATATGCATGGATTTGTAACAATAAAGAACCTGATGTTAGCTGCTTAAGATGATGCACGAACACTCTTTCCGAAAACTACACCAACATCAATGGTGTGCCTATCTTGGTGGAATATTTTGAAAAGTAAATGTAACTTCCTGGTATCGAATTGCTAATTAAATCGTATTGTCCAGAATGAAAAGTCATTAATATTAAAATGACTATGTCAATGGAAAGAACATGAGAAAAGGGGAGAAAATAGAAAGTGAGATAGTAAGGAAGCCCAGGTGAATTAAGACAAAAATTACAAAGAACAATTCATCTTAATTGTCAGTAAACAGCTTATAATTGTGTCTTGACATTAATCAGAAAGAGCACATTCCCAACAAGACACACAAGCCTTCACTCCTAGAATCAAGGAAACTGCAGTAAGTAACCCAGAGAATACAAGGTAGTCGTATCACTTGGGCCAACAACTTTCTGTGGTTATGCATCACCCTCACATGTTCTTTTGGGTTAGACTAAACACGAGTACCTCCAACCAAAAAATGGGGACTTCATCCAGGCCAGTATGCCTCATAAGATGCTCCATCATGGGATAATAATAGTAAAACCTTCCCTTACATGTCAACTGCCAGGCAACCTGTCTGACTGAACTCAACCATGTCACAAGATGTGCCAAGCTAGGGATCAACAATTACTGGGAAAATGTCTCAATTCTTATTACTTAACCTGAAACAAAGAAACAATCATGGTGTCGTAAAACATGGACAAAATCTCATGAGAAATTCCAAAATTTAAAGTGGCGAGGAGGAAACAAAGTCAACATGCACTAATTGAGAAATTGAAGTTTTCAGGCACATAATGTTAACCTTCAGAAGGATTATTATTTTGTTTTAACAAGGATCAATACGACCATGACAAAAGGGTAACACTTTAATAAGTCCATAAATTTTTTCTTGTGGTTCAATTTGGTCCTGGGCCTTTTCTTGTTCAATTTAGTTCCTAAATTTCTCAAAATCAATTCAAGGCTGTCCTTCCTTTATCCTTATCTCGTGCTTTTGGCTGCGTAGTGTGCCACCTAAGCCACATGGGATGCCATCTCATAACTTTCCATATTTTTTTATTATTTTTTCCCTTCCTTCTTCTTCTTCTTCTTCTTCTTCTTCGTCTTCTTCTTCTACAAATATACCTCCATCGCCGCCGTTACACATGGAAGCCCACACGTAAAAGTTAACGACATCGTCATCCGTGTCAGCTAATGCCACTGGATTTTTTAACAAAACAACGACATTGAACCGATTTTTGAAAAGTTCAAATGCTACTTTGAACAATGAGGAAAAGTTCAGGGATATCCAGTGTCATTACCCCAACTGAGGTACCACCTCCTTTATAAGGAAGTACGGACATGAAGAATCAATCCTGTTAAACGCAAAATGTCCTGCACGAGCAGACATCTCATTGAAAGATTGCCCCAGCCCACCATTCCCAGTTTTCATCCACCACCAAATTGATAAACACACATCATCCCACTTTGCCTTGCAGTTTCGAAAATGACGAGTAATTCCAATCTTATTTGCTGACTGGTAAACAAAAGCCCCAAAAGTACTGAGCCAGACACCCCTAAAAAACAACCAAATGACACAACCAATAGCCATCACCAGTATCATATACCACTGACTTCCCCATGGTGGCTAGCAGTTGAGCATTTCTCCCACTTAATTATTTTTTAAAATAAAAACCTCGATCATGCATCTCATCCACTTTTTAGAATTTGCAGTCTACTCCTACATATGAGAGTGTTTCGAGCAATTCATAAATGTTATGACACATCTCCAAATAATCCTTCATTATCCAGTGTGAACGTCTGAGCTCACCTTGATGTTAAATGATTCAATCCGGTTGAAAACAACAAGTTATAAATTTGGTTTGATTTTAGTAACTCGTTTGATTTATTTTTTTATTTGAGTTTTGCCCAGATATATAAGTTATTGAATGTAATTCAAATTGAACAAAACTGAACCACAAATGCCCCTAAAGTATCTCCTACTCAAATAGACATAACAAGGAAATTCTATCCAAGAATACCTTCGAGATGACCGGCGACAAGATGACGCGGATCCTGAAGATGTTGCTATTCTAGTGCTTGTACCGCGGTTCACTTTCTTGATATCTCTACCAATTTCCCCACGTTCAACATCATAATATTTCTTCCTCGCTGGAGACTCGCTTATTTCAGTTGAAACTGAGGTGGCTGGAGCAGATAGAGAATTCACTGAATACTCTTGATGGACAGTGGTTGTTGATGGTGAGATTCCTGTGTATCGTGCTATAGTATATTAGCGTTTGCGCAAAATCCACTTTGAAAGAACATAAGGCAAAAGTAATCGAATGTCACAGAATGAAAACCATAGCATTTGAATGAAGACAGAGGAAGTCATGATACATGCTGGCGTTGGCTATTCAGATCTATACGTGAAAGGTCTGATATGTGTTGACAGTCGCAAAAGTCAACTTCATATACATAGAACGTAAAGGAAACAAGAGAGGGAGATATACCCTGTGCTGCAAATTGTTGAAACTTCCTTCTCATAATCCTCACAAAATTGTACAGATCATTGCTTTTGTTCAACTCACAGATCAATTCTTTCGTGCCGTCCAATGGGGGATCACATTCCAATACTAAGACAATCCAGCAAAAGAAATAAATGCGTAAGCAATTTCACCTACAATTTAAATGTTCAAGCATAATGTCTAATACCAACCACTAAGCCTTACAAATATATGTGTCATTTGCATGGCGAATGGTGAAAAGGTACACCTTGTGTGGACTTTCTACCTCAATATTATCAAACATGAACTTCACCCCTACAATATAACATTAGAAGGCATGAGACCAATTATGCAACATAAAGGAATAACACTACCATCCATGTGAGACATTTACCAATTCCACCTTCAATTTGGAAACCGAGAACCTTATTGTACCAAGAAATTGCCTCTTGTATATCCCCCTTTTGACCAATTCTCTGTTCATTCTTTTCTTCAAATGCTGTCAAAGCTGTCCATGATCAGAGGAACAAGCAATTAGATGGAGAAAGTATCGATATTCTAAAGGAACATAAGAGACACTTAACTGTAGCAACAAATCAATACTATGCTAAAACAACCAGAAGAAACAAAGAAAATCAGTCAATAACAAAATAACAGAAATGTTGCCACACATCATGAACCTTTTCTTTGTCCCACTTTATTGCATTTGCTCTTCAGGTTCAAAGTTACATAATAACAAAGGAAAATACATGTGAATTAAATAAAAACCTGTCAAAATACAATAATACGTTTAATCTAACACAGGAATCACATCAGGGCCTTCAAGGCCACAAGGATTAGAAAAACAAAAGCCAAGCATTATGAATTTGAATATTCAACCCAATGGCTCAATGCAATACAACAATACAGGGAAAGGAAAATGCGGGCATTCTATGTGAAATTGGTTGCACCTAATGCTTTTGAGACAGAGAAGCACATTCTTGCATTGCCAGGAGAATTTGTCCTGATGAAATAATTACAATATCAACGTCCCTGTTTCAACCTTCCTTTGCATCTTTCCAGGATAAGCAGGCCTAGCAACATAACTAGTAGTATCATCTACACAGTACAAACACAATTCTGACACAAGGCTCAAAGTCAAGAAACTGAGTAGTGACCAAAACTTTACAGAACTGCACCTTCCAATTCTACTGAGTGCACTCAAAGTAGATAAAAACAAAGATAAAGAGCATACTAATTAATTCTTGGGATATGATTGCAGCACACTTATCCCTCTTGGCCTTCTGGTCCTGCACGGATCTTCTAAGATTCTCTTGCCTAGATTTTACGGCACAGATAGTGTCCATAATCGCCATTCGCTTGGCCTCAGTACGAGTCTTAACTACACAAAATCAGATAGTAATATTAAGTGAGCAACAAAAACTGTACTCCCATGGGGTACCAATTGTTTATCCGGGCAATGGAGAGAAGACTTTTGAGTTTGAATTGGCCAAAGCATTTGATTATGACAGGAGCAATCAAAGTACCAGCCCAAAAGACTACTGAATCCACATGCTTAAGAGACAATAATCGAACTGCAAAGCCATAAAACTAATAAAAAGGGAAATTAATGTACACCAAAATAGTTCGACTGCATTGACAGGGAGAGTGAGAAAGACCACGACAGTCAAAAGCAAACCTGCGAGAGCTTTGACAAGCTCATCCTCCGCTTCTTTCAAGCTGCTCTTTGACTTCGATAGTCTTCCTGCGATAGGAAAAAGAGTCGAACTTCATCTCAAATTCTCCAGTTAATCCAAAATCACATCATCGCAACAGAAGTAACCCTTGTCCCCCACACTCCTCTCGATCCTCTGAAACCCTAGCCTAGAATGGGTATGAAAGACAGTAAGGTGCTGTTCAGAGAACCAAAGAACGAAGACAGACCTTGATTTTGGACGGTTTCTTGCGCTTTGGCCTTCATGGACTGCAGAGAATCCAGAAACGACGACGCGAACGCCTCGATTTTGCGCTGCTCGGCGTAAACCTCTGCCTCGCACGCCAGTCGCAGAGACTCCGTCTTCTTCCGCACCGATTCCCCTCGCATCGTCGTCCCCACAAAGCGAGCGAGCGAGCGAGCGAGAGAGAGAGAGAGAGAGGGATTTCGAATGTGCTTCCAACTCTTAGCCCGCCAGTTTTGCTTTCAAGTTCAAATACGAGTAGCCAGATGACTAGAAACGAAAGAGGAAATGGAGAAAGGCCCAAAAGCGACGGTTGATGGGAGAAACAGTGACTCGAAGCATGTGACTCAGTGAATGGACCGAGTTTGGATAGAACTTCAAAAGCAATCGCTGAGCTCGACAGAATCTTCACATGCTAACCGGAACTTAGCTGATTTTAGCTAGGATGGAATATTGGTGATAAAAGACGTGATGTCCAAAAAAATTGAAACTGTTGTACGGCCGGGGTCTTGCCAAGCCCGGGCCCGACACACATTGGGCCGATTGATGGATGCGATTTGTTTCACAAAAACCTCGTGCGATTAGAAAATGATTTTCCAGAAGGAAAATTATTAGTTGCCTTTACTTGATCATATGTGATTTTCACTTTCCTAATTTTGACTGGAAAGTATTTTCGGTTGACTTGTCATATTCAGCGAATGTGAAAAATAAATGCGCGAAAAATATTCTCATTCAAACAATACAACAGATGGAATGGAGGATGACTTATTCAATCACATAGTAAAGGGCTCCGAAGATCGAACTCCTGCGTAACGAGCACATCCTAGTGAATAATTCCTTCTTGGAACTGCTTCAATACAATTCATATTCAAGCGCTTTTACGTGAAAAAAAAAAATAAAATTGGTCAAATCTAAGCGCGAAAAAAGAAAAAGAAGCAGGGATAAATTGGGCCCAATGGTAGGCGGCGGGTTCTCCTTGCTTGTTCGTCGATCAAGTCTCTACTGGATAATAATGCGGGTACCAGTCAAAATGCATCGGATACCAAGAAATGTTTGTGTGAACTCATGTTCAATGTGCCAGCGCCACAGCACGGCACACGAAAGTCCAATTTTACTCCTTTGGGATGAACCTCGTGGGCCGAGGCTTTGGGCCGAGCCTGGCCTTTTCACATTTTCCAGATGGGCCCAAATAAGCCCAACAAGCAAAACAAACTATTTGCATAGCCCACCGCCATAATTAATTAGCCAAAAAAAAAAAAAAGAGAGGGGGGAGAGAAAAAGTATGATGTGCCTCTCGCTTTGCTTTTTAGCATCCTCCTCCTCCCGTCTTTTTCACCGGCAGCAGAAGCCCCACCACCTATAATGGATGCAAGCTACTGCATTTTCGAGTGGGAGGAAGAGGGGCACGACTTTCTCTTTCCAGTCAAGTCAATCCAGAACGCGAGCGTGCTTTTCATAGGGCAAAACGGAATGAACATGAACTTCCCTCATGCGTGCTTCCTTCTGGGCTCTCTCTCTCTTTCTCTCCCCAAGTGAAGGAAAAGGAAAAGGAAAAGGACAAGACTTTGTTCTGGTAAGACAGAAGCAGCAGGGTCCGCAAGGACCCTCTTTGCTTATATACCTGTTCGTTTCTGGGGTCGACTGCAAATCTAAATTCATTGTTGCGTTGCAGACATATCTATGGAGATATGTCTGCGGAGATGCATTCCATTATTTCCGCTGAAACCTGCTCTGCAAGATAGGATGCATTTGAATGTTGCAGAGAAGGTCCACTGACCATGTCTGGTGTGGTTACCACAGAGAGAAAGAGAGAGAGAGAGAGAGAGAGAGAGAGAGAGATTACAGAAGCTCCAAGATGAATTAACTAGTATTATTATGAACACTCGATAGATTCAAGATATACATGCCAAAACTAGGATTATCCAATCAGCAAGCTGTCAGGGAAAGCAAAAAAAAAAAAACCATGTAAATTTTGTAGCAATACCAACTCAAACCATGTGATGCCTACCTAGTGAAGAACAGATATAAATTCATCTGAAAACAAAATGGCTAGCAACTTCAGCAAGAAAGAAAAAGGGGGAAAAAAAAAAGGAAAAAACTCTCTACAGTTTGAGTCATTATGATCTGATCATGGACATCTCACATTTCTTCCAGGACCTCCATAGTAAAAGTAGGTCCCCCAAACTCTGTTCCTCCCTTGCCTCACATCATAGCAGTTCGGGTGATCGGCCAAAACGCGTAGGTTGGATGGAGGGATCAGGCTGTTGTCCCAGTCCACGACTTGTAAGTTCCGAAAGTAGGACGACCTCTTGAACCCTTCGCCGGCGAAATGGCCGCTGCCCATCTGTGTGGAGGTGTGGTACCCTCTCGACCTCGTGTTGACGATTTCGCCCCCGAATTGCACCATGTTCGCGTAGCTTCTCAAGTGACTGAACAGGTATGCCGGCCAGTATCCTACGAGTAGGCCTGAACCAAATTGGAGCCACCAGTGTCCGTGCTTTGGATCCTGCAAATAGTGCATTGGCGTCATTGGTCTTGACTCTTGAGAGTGACTCGTTTGGATAATCAATTGACATTAGTGGAGTCTAATCATATGATTTGGTACTTTATTGTAATGGCATGAATTAGCTCTTCTTGATGGTTCTAGTTCAGTATCTTTGCTCATATGCAGAGGGGTAAAAAAAAAAAAATCAGGAGGCCACATGAAGTGTTATGCAGTTGTGACCGGAAAAAAAACAACAAACAGAATCTTACAAAATGATTAAAATGCTAATGAGAGGTGGTGAACTTCATTCATCTAAAAGTGGTTCTCATGATGGATCTCTTCAGCACATTTGGCAACAGTGCAACTCTTGTTAGATAATTGCCTGTGCAAAGATTGGACTTATTGATCAAGTCCTAATTTATAAAGTGTAGGTAAAGAAGTCTAGAGCAGATTATCTAAGTCACAAGTTATTTCAAAATTATAGAGAGTCAAGTTAAAAGCGAAAAAAGATTCATGTATACATCGAAATAACGGCATTTAGTTTACCTTCCAAACCATTACACTAATGTCGAATTGTCTGCCGTTGTAAGAAGACCTTGGCGAGATAGCGGCTCCAACAGCGATCCTTCTGTTTGTCTGAACGAAGCCTGAGCACAATAGGTTGTAGCAGCCAGTTGTTTGGTATGCATCTGTCTGCAAATCGTTCGCCTCTCAGTTCCTTTTCAAATTTCTTTTACACATAATTTGCGAAAGGTAATTCGGGTTATTTCTTATCTCAGATCGACCTAGCCAGATGATACTTACGGTCCAGTAAGTGAAGAACCTTGGGTAGTTATCTCCATATAATTCTGGGCTGACCTGATTATAGAGAATGTTTCAATAATTCATCAGTAACAAACAACAATTCTGGGCAAACAGGATCCTTTAAGTCTGTGTCAAACATTAACATTTTCATTTTTCTAGGCCTTCATATAAAGTGATTCTCTAGTGTTTGTGGTTTGGTTTTCAGAATGCAGACAACTATATCAGCGAAAAGATCAAATGCACTTGCCTGCCATCCAGCTTCGATTGTGTTAAGGTCATTGCCAAAGGAACCTGAAATGACCCATATTTGCGATAAGCTAAACTCATACTCGTCGGTGACACGGGGCGCCCACACATTAATGCTCGCTTTGGCTCCATAGAACTGGTCCCCATTCACGTACACAACTGCATGCTGTAACCAGGAAAGCAATACTTCTTTAGATTCCTGCTTTTTTTAAGATACTGCTTATCCAAAGAACGACTGTCGAAATTATTGATTTTTTTCGGATCAAAGGTTGTTAGGCTGTAACTTACATCAATTAATGAGCATGGTCCTCTTTTCAATTATGAGGGCTTTAATTTTTCGGACGGCTCAACATAGACAGTTCAATAATCTGATGATTGGTGCCAAACAACAGTTTCTACTCATGTAAAACTAGGATTAGTCGTAAGCAACAAATGCCTAAAAAGGTATATTCAGCTGTCTGAAGCATTAAAGTTAAACAAAGAAGGCAAACGTAACGTGTTTTCTCGTTTGCTGATTATGAACGAATGTTTCCAACAGCAGCAAAGCCAGAAACTTCTTTTTTGTTAAGGAATGTTTCCGATAGGGGGAAAAACAGAGTCTTTTGCAATTTTCGTGTTTATCATATCCAAGTTCATTATTGACATAGTTCAACACAGACGACAAAACGCTGCGTCAGCAGAGACTCGCTCACCTCATGACCACTGCCCGTTGAGTCCCTCCTAACATTCCTCCTCAACTTCCTTCCAAACCTTCTAATGGAACTTGCCCTGAGCATGTCTCTCTCCGTGGTTCTTCTGATTGGAATTGTCCCTTCTGGGCATGACTCACCTGCCTCGGCCCATAGCTGAAAAGCATCTGTGACATCATCTGCGGTTGAGTCGTTGCCCTTTGGCCTCTCCGGCGGATCCTGTAGAATCCCAGTTATTCAGACTCAAAATCTTCCACCTTTAATTTATTCGGTGAATTGGTAAAAGGTGGAAGTAGAACCAGTGCTTTCTGCCCTTTGAGCTGAGGGTGGTCAAAAGCAGGTTGAAGGTGAGCAAGCACACAGTCTATCAAATCGCCGTCTGGGCTCTGCCAAAAGGAAAAACAACAAAAAAGACCATTCATCTTCCTTAAAAGAAAACTAAAGAAAAGAAACGGCATTGCTGAGCCAAATGCTCCATCAAGAAAGACCAGAGAATTAGCTAGAAAAAAAAAAAACCTGAATGGTCTTCACCGCAGGTTTATTGATTTTCTTGAGGTAAGAGTGGACTTTCTTCAGCTTATGCAGCTCGTTATTTGGATGGAAAGTCTGGTTGACTGGTGGATTGCTAATGGATTCTGCTGCTGCTTTAGTAGGCAGTGAAAGAACAGGGCTCAGTAAACAGAGAGCAAGGAAGGAAGAAACCAACATGGGCATGATCCGAGGCGGAGGAGGAGGAGGAGGAGGAGAAAGCGCCAATTTTGAGGAATGTTTTGACCGTGAAAAGGAGTGTTGTTGGGTTCGCATGACTTGGGTGGCGTTGTCCTGTTGTGGGGATGACAAGCACGAGACAGGAAGAATTGAAAACAGAGAGGAATGGTTGCTGTTCATGGCCATACGAAACAGGGGAACATTCAAAGAGTGCGCAGAGAGAGGAGTCGTCTGCCTCTGCCTCTGCCTCTGCCTCATCGTTGTCGCAATATTAAAACACCTCTCTCTCTCTCTCTCTCTCTCTCTCTCTCTCTCTACATACTCTCTCTTGAGAATCTGGTGTTTTGGTTTTACGTTTCTGACATGGGGAGAAACTTGAGGCACGAGGGAATGAAAAATGGATGAAGAGGAGAAGCCGAACTTCTAACGTGGTTTTAACCACAATTGGTAGTTTTAGACAGATCCATCTCTGTTCTGTATGAGTCCATTTATGGGATAATGGCAGAAACAGGAAATCACAATTTTTGTTTTTGTTTTTGTTTTTTTTCAAGTATCAGTTTGCGGAAGAGAAATATTTGGGAGGAATTAGGAGAAGCTGTATACTACATATCCTTAGTTAATTATGCTCGGCATCATGTTTATCTTATTACCGTAGATAGTCATGTAATAAATTTTATAAACGAGCTCAATGTATTTTTTTTTATACACATCGAAATATATCGAAATTCCCCTTCTTTTTCTTCTTTTTTTTAATTTCGCATCATAGGAAAATAATACCGTACTTTTATCCGGAGGTGGGTTTTCTTTCGATGCCAGCCGTATCGCTCAATAACTATTTCACTAAGTCAGTCGGCCAAATAAGGCCGCTTGATGCTAGAACTTCTCCTCCTCCTCCTGGTTCCATAACCGTGTTATAGTTTCAAAACTTTCTGGTCATAGCCTTGGAAATTCAAAGTCAAAGTTCCATGAAGCTCAACTGGAGGCGAATGATGGGGGGTTGGGCCCGTGCGCCCCGCCTAATTGAACAGCTTCCCCGGGTCCCACCCGACCTGACAACACTCTGATGTCATGGTCCACCTAAGCGGTAAGGGCCCCGGTACGGAGGCCATTAATTACGTCATAAATACCTCTTCCGCAGGTGGCAAGCCTGGCTAATTAATGAGATTAGCTGGAGCTGCACCGATATGGCTAGTTCCCTAATCTCGAGCACTAGCAATTTAAAGCACGCCATATTAATTTTTTTCCTCATAAATTTAAAAATTTGAAATCCATACAGCTGAACAATGACGATGGATCCAGCGGTTCCCATCGATTCGATTTGTGCCCAATTCTAAGGGCTAAAACCATATGAGATTCGAACCGACATATCTGTAAAGTTAACGCCGTATTATCTGTAATTATCGCTCATTCGAGGACATTACCGTCTATTCCGGTGACGAATCTCACTTCTATGTCCCATTCTGTAAGGCTAGGATCAGGCAATTGGAAATTTGAATTAGTGAAGTTCAAAATTTTTTGCGGTAGAAAAACCAGGAACCAGTCGGCTCTAAGTTCAACAAATAACGTAAAACATGCGTATGCCCATGTGGGAGCGAAAAAGCCCGTCCGCTGTCCGCCTGGATTATGATTTACCTTTCTTTTTTTAGGTCCGGAGTGATGATGTTTGCCACTTCCCAAAGACATGCCTTCTCTTTTTAATTCCTACTTTATCCATCGTAAGAAAACAAACTATCCAAAGAACATTAATACTTCGATTTTATATATATATATATATAAACGAACATTAGTACTCTATAATTCACTAGGGGAATCAACATGTTAAAGAAATATCTCAAGTAAATGTTTGAAGTTGGACCATTTTTTGAAAAGAAAAAAAAAAGTGTAACAAGGTGAGACTAAGTACATGTTCGGTAACGTTTCTTATTCTCCGCTTTTGTTCTCCGAACAAAAATACGTTTGGTAACTTATTTTTCTGCTCCCTAGCAATAGAAATTCCGAGAGAGAGGGAAGGAAAAAATTCTGAATTATTAAGATAATTAAATGCGAATGAAAGTTAAGGAATTGGGAGGAAAATCAATATTCGAGTCAACAATTTTATTTTTTATTTTTTATTTCAAAATTTTGTGAAAGAACGTGTACTAGGTGCGCTGTCCGTCACTCGTTGATGATGTACATGAAAAATGAAAGGACATAATGTGTTGAGGAATAATGTGATGTCTAATGTAAATGTGTCCCACTTGGGGGCTCACACTGAAGAGGCCGTCATGATGCAGTTAGATTTATATGATCTCCCGGTGGAAGTGGAACCACCTTTTCTAAAGTTGGAATTGATTATATTCCCTTCTTACCACTCACCCAAGAATATGAATATATTTTTTTTATCCTTTGCTTTTTTTTTTGGCTCATTTTTCTCCTTTTATATTATTCTCAAGGTACATATATACACACACGGATGCACACATCGGACGCCCAAGCCTACTTCAGATCGCACTTGCTACAAGAAAATTTGAATTTCGAGGACACCATAGATAAGAATATGCGAAAGAGAAAATCGTATAATTTCTATAAGATTTGCATCATGAAGAGTGTGCGAGGTATTTATAAATTTTTCAGCGCGATTATATGAGATTGCAAGATATTGTAATAGCAATTATAATCAGTCATAATCTTGGCGTCGCACTTATGTTTGTTTTGTTGGTGAAAATGGGAAAACAAAAACGAAAAAGGAGGTCTTGCTGAAGCAATTTCTCTTCAGCTGTCAAAAGATTTTCAGATGGGGCAGAATAATATTGAAGTGATGAAGTCACTACCTTCTCCTAGCTGCTTAGGAAAAATAAGCAATATTTTGATTGGAATTTATTTACTTAAGTACGCACTTAAATTGCGATTATTTCGAACCGAAAAAAAAACCCTCTATTTTTTTGGGCAAAAAACGAATAATTTGAAAAATATTCCCCTATAATGATTGTTTATATCAATTTAAATAATTAGTTGATGAATTTTTCTTCATTATTGAGCATCGTCTATGAAAATATTTATCATTCACTTACTTATTTAAGCAATACAAATAATCATTTTAAGAAAATATTTTTTAAATTATTTATTTTTTCTCGAAAGAAATGTACAATCAGCATTAAAAATTAGCAAGCTTATTCGCATGACAACGATGTAAAAGGGTAAAAAAAAAAAACAGGAATAAGGAAGTTAAAAAGAATTTGGTTGCCTAGGATTATTGTTGTTTGTAGATCCAAGTCCAACAGGCAATGTGATCTCAAAGTTTTGGTTATTAGAATGATGGGCGAGAGAGCTCTTTTAGCATTGCTAAACACGCCGTTCCAAAAATTCTTTCTCATCTAGCGATGAACGTGCGCATTCCGTTTCGTTTCTAAATCGAATGTTTTCATGTCGCTTTACTGCGGTAAAATCCCGTCCGGATATACTTCTTTAAAAAGCAATTTACAAGACGACACGACATAAACACAAATTTCAAATCGTCAAAGTTTGGCTACGACAATGTACGTGCTGAAACGACACTGTTTTTCATCCAAGTGAAAGTCGGGAATTGTCTCCCGTTGCTCGAAAGATCTTTATGAATTCGAGATGTAAACAAGAACCTGTAGGAACGATTTCAAAACGCAACTAACAATTCCCAGGTTGGCTTTTATTTGGTTAAGGACGAATTTTTCAGACATGGGAAGATAGATGGAGACGAAAGGAGAGAACAAAGATTTATGGAATGAGGGCAAAAAGGCAGCCCGTCACCTACCAAAATGGCTAGCGTAATAACTACGGGAGTTGCCGTCCGTAAGGTTGTGCTTGGACCTCCCTCTGTCGTTTTTATTTAATGGGGACAACAATGATGTTCGCTCTTTCCAATGTATTTTCTTTTTCCTTTTTTTTTTCCCCTCTCTTTAACCTTACGGTAAGGAATAATCATGGGCTACCATGCCCGATATTTCTTAAAGTACGAGAAACACATGCATGGAGAAACATCATTTTCCCTCCTCGTTTAGGGTTTTCTATTCTTTAAATATCACTCATCAAGTACCCCAAATTTTGTTATTAAAAAAAAAAACAAATTTTTATTCAATGCACTACTTTTCTCGTGTTATGCACAATCAAATAGATAACAAATTTACAACATTTATTGATTAGATATTGTTAACGGATGTTCATATAAGGTTGTCAATATAGGGGTGTCAAAAAGTTTCGGGCCGGCCCGATGCCCAGAAATTTTTTAACATCCGTATTTTTTTTTAATTTATTTTATTTTTTAATATTTTTTCATTTGATAAATTTATCAATTAATTTTAATTAAAAAAAGAAAAAAACCAAAAGAAAAAATAATTTGGCCCGGCCCGAAGTCGATACTGTTCACCTTCGACTCGGACAAGGCCAGGACTGACACCCCTAGGTCAATAGGTTCCTTCGAATTCGTACACGTTGACTTCATTTGAGATTGAAAAGGAAAAAAAAGGGAGAGGAAGGTT
Organism: Rhodomyrtus tomentosa; assembly: GCA_028455895.1. NCBI lineage: Eukaryota > Viridiplantae > Streptophyta > Magnoliopsida > Myrtales > Myrtaceae > Rhodomyrtus > Rhodomyrtus tomentosa. Next base: position 32,044,096 of record JAPCWY010000007.1, read on the forward strand.
TCGGAATCAGGAGAGAATGACAATTGATAACTGAAGGTAACAAAAAGAAGAAGATAATTATGCAGTGACCATGCTCGAGACATTTACTGACATTTTCTCAAATGGGAATCGTTATTTTGCCTCAAAAGTAAATTGCCATTTTCTACATCTCGTGACTCCAATTTTCACCAGATGGTGATAGAGTAAAATTGTTAGGCGGGTGCTAAATATCACTCGACTTATGATGGAGCGAATATTGGGCACTCTCGCGAAGTAAATTTTTAGTTCTCCACTAGCAATAATTATCATCATTTTCGGAAGAGAAAAACAACGTCGATATCTACGCAAAATTCGGCATGGATAGTTTAAATTTTTTCATATGAAGTACAGAAAAATTTCCCTTGGGTGCACTTGAAGTTCAATTTACAAAATATAACGAAAATTAACGGAAGGTAAACTCGTCACTGATGTATCGGTTTGAGGTAAATTTATGAAAGGTGCACCAATTTTGAGATTTTTTGTAGTTAAAAAAAATCGTTTGGGGGGTAAATTTGTCAAAAGTGTACCTGTTTGATATTTTTTTTTTGGTGGTATTTTGAGAAAAATTTTGTTCATCTCTTTCTCCGCTACTATCTTTCTTTTTCTTGAAGGAATTCCGAAAGTGTTGGTTGGTTTGCTGAATCACGAGTGGGGGATTTGGCATTGGCCCATGGGCTTTGACCACCTGAACCAGCTAGGAGCCACTGGCTCGACAACGTGTTGTGGGTTTCACATTGCACGATAAAAGAAAGATCGCGTGTGGCGCTCTTTGTTGCAATTCAGCTTCTTATCATGAACGTCTTTAACTTCATGGCGAGGCGCATTCTTGTAAGCGATTTGATAAAAAAAAAAAAAATTACTGCGAATTACTCTTCCTTCTTGTTTTTTACCGGGAGGCGTGGATCCTGTGTCCTACGGCTTACGACGGAAGGGAGCGACGCGGTCGTGTTCGATCGAATTTAATGGACCCGGGGACACTCGTGTGTGATTTGGGGTGGCACCGAGTACATGGTGATCGGAAGTGGACCGGGTGGTGTCATTCGGGGAAAAAAAAGGAAGGGCCTCCCTCCTTTTCTGTCATAGGAGTACTATTTTAGATGCTAGGTGTGTGTGTGTGTGTTTTTTTTTTACGGGTAACCTCGTGTGTTCTCTTATAAAAATTATAGGTTTGTCATCTATCCAATGCAATATATTTCTCGTGATATATAGCAAATTACAACATTTCTTGATTAGTCTAGCTAACAAATGCTTGGAAACATTCGTTAACAAGGTCTTTCGATTTCATACGCATCGACTTGTTGAGATTGGAAAAAAAAAAAACAAAAAAGGAAGATTTCATGATCGGGAGAGAATGACAATTGATGATATGAAATTTAACCACAAAAAATTATGCAGCGATCATGCGCGAGACATTTATTAAGATTTCTCAATTTCGAATTATTATTTTATTTATTTATTTATTTATTATTATTATTATTTTCCTGTGGACATGGCCTTAGACCATGGGTGCACACAATCCTCTTGCAACCAAAGAATTGGTGCAGGCAAGCTTGTTCCTTACTTTGAACATCGAGCAAAATTTTGCTCGCCTCTTTGTCCGCTACTATCTTTCTTGAAGAACCAGTGGAGGTCATGGATTGGGCCAATGGGCCTTTTTTTTTTTTTATATATATACCAATTGAACCAGGTTAGAGTCACTGATTTGAGTTTGACCATGAGATAATAAAAGATTGCGTATGACGCTCTTTATCGCAATGAAGTTTCATATCATGAACACCCTAATGAATGGCAAAGGCAATCTTGCGAGCGGTTTGATCAAATTGGGTGGCATTCATCACTATGAACTACCCTTGCCAGCTTCTCGCTCTTACTTGGAGGGTCGGATCTGCTGTTCTGCAGCTTATGACGGAAGAAATACATAATCATGTGCGAATCTAGTGAACCCCGGGATGCTCAGCGTGATTGGAGTCCACCTTGGTGGCATCGAGTGCGTGGTGGATTAGAGGTGAACCGGATGCTTTCGGCCCTTTTGACGATGGTGGGGGATGCCAGGATGGCGATGGCGAGGGCCAATGGGGAGCCCTCGCTGTTGTTGGCCCTTCTTTTTAATTTAGTTTAATTAATATTTATGTTAAAATTCAAATTTAAATAAAAAATGACATCATGTTGAACTGTCGTGGTTGGTTAGTGGCACCGACGGCATGGTTGATTATAGGTGAAAACCGGTGCTATGATTCGAGCAAAGAAGATAATGACTTTGTTGCCTCCCTCCTTTTCGTCATAGGACTATTATTTTAGCTGTCCGGTCTATATACAAATTCTTTTTATATGTTTTTTGATGTTTTACTTATGTCTTCTCTTATTTGAAATGCATCTACTATCATAATTTTTCAGGGGACATTATGTCCAGTAGGCACGTAAATTACACATCACATACACATGTAGGTCATTTCAGCATTACGAACCGACCAGAGACGTAGAAGCAGTGGTGCACCACAAAAATGTCATTAAATTACGTTATCGGTGTAGCCTAGTATAAAGTAACCGACAAAAGGACATCAATACTAAGAATTTCAATTAGAAAAAGTGACACTTGAAGTGTCATAAATTTCATACGACGACGTTACTTTGTTGCCAAAACTTCTCGCCAAATCATTTTAGCGCCAAACTGAAAAAAAAAAAATACTATTACTTAAATTTGGAAATTGTTACGACACACCAATTACATCAACGGTCATAGAACGGCACATCGACCATAATTGGAATAGGAAAGAAATGAATAGATTTGTAATCGCGTATCAAATGATGAGTAGCGAATTAAATTTTGTGTTAAACACATATGAAAATGCAATCTAAATACATGCATGTTACCACCGTTTACTAACGGATCCACATACAGTCGCTCACCAAATTTAGTGGGTCAAGAAACTTTAAACACTAATTGAGGGTTTCTTCATATTATAGGAGAGATTATCAACCACCCGCCATATAATCAAGTGCACCCAAAGTATGGAAAAGATATTATGAGAATGGAAGTGAAGGGGCGATTTAATTTGTTTTAGAAAAATACAATAAACTTACTCCAGAGTCCAGACCGACATAATAATTTTGGCTTTTGTCCTAAGTTTCTTCAAATATGGATTATAATACGGAGAGAGATATTGAGAGACGAATCCGAACCCTAGGAACGGATACCAATTCAAGCACGGTTCCACATGTAATAACTCCAGGGCGAGCATAATATTCAAACTACTAACGCAAGCTCTGGTGCCCTATTTCTCCCTCCATTTCTTCTTCTTCTTCTTCTTCTTCTTCTTCTCTTACAGAATCCAGAGATGGAACGGGAAGATTACTATGAAGATTACTTGTTGTTCAAGAAGACGAGCACGTGTGAAGACATCACGTATCAAGCCGCTGCTATTGTCGGCCAAGATGGGAAAGTTTGGGCCCAGACCTCCAACTTCCCTCAGATTCTTCCTCTCATCCAACTTCTTCAATTTTGCCTGTTTTTCTTGTGGTGAATTCTCTTGTTGCGGCAGTCTTCGATCAGGGAACTCGGTTCCGAGTTCTGGTTTTTGCTTTCATCACGAACATCGTGTAACTTACGGCGGCATTTGTGTAAGTGATTTGATCAAATGGGTGCGAAACATGATTGCTCGTCTTTCATTTGATAGTGTTCTTTATTAGTTGGATGCCAGCAAATCGATTAAAGAGGAGGGGTGGGATACAAATCCGAGGGTATTCAGAATAATGATTATAGATCATGGATTTACTGTTCTGCAGGTTAACGTGGAAGAGAGAAACGCAATCTTACACGGATTCGATGAACCCAGGACGCTCACTACAATCGGACTCTACCTCGGCGGCAACAAGTACAACCTGATCGGAGTTGAATAGGGTGATGTTATTCGGGCAAATAAGGCAAAAAGTTTGTTGCCTCTCACTTTTTTGTCACATGTAGCTGTCTTTATTGGGCCGTAAGGTTTATTATCTGATGTCAAATGCATTCAGTAGCAAAGGTTTTCCTGGACGCCCATCATGCCCATCAAACGGCCATCAACAGATAGTTGCTCGATACAACCCAACTTCAAATGAAACGTTCCCATCAAACATAACTGAGAGGAGAAATGTCATTTAGAGAACAAACGAAGTTATGGTTTTAGTGTACATGATGCATAACAAACACGGATAGCTAATAACATCAGACCATCTATCAATTCAATAATCGTCGGCGGTCAATTTGAGATGGCCTGGCAGTGCATCATTAGGATGGGTAACTCCACATACTGCTTCTTTTATCCGAACTAGCAACTGATCCTAGCATCTGGTTATCTACTTTTAGAAGAGTAAGACAACATAAGATGATTTGGCTTGACAAGAACTGCAGTCATACGCCCTCTTTGAGGCTGAGCCTTAAGGGCAATCGTTGATTTGACTTTATTGCTATCCGAGTTACTGTCTTGCTGCATTTGTCCCTGTGCCGATGCGAGCTTCACTCTCTCCCTATTTCCTACACATCTCTTTTAAGTTTTGTTTTGTTCCTCCAACCAACGCTGTATACGCTTATCCTATAACCTTGCCCTATTTTCCTAAGTCTCGTTGAGAATATTGCCAAGATGCTCCATAGTCGACACAATCGTTCTTGAATAACCTACTTCCGCAATGGAATTCTTAAACCATCCTAACAGTGATCGTGTCAGCTTGATTAAGCAACTGCCCTATGACTAGTCAAGCAAAATGGAGAAGAAGAAAGTTGTCTTACACACCGCGGTTGCCTTTTTGGGTGCAACTTTTTGATTGGTTAGGCAGCAATGGCATTGAACAGTAGTGGTAGCGCTTGTGATTATACATAGGTTTTACTCTTAATAAAGTATACGGGCATCAATGTTGGCTTCAACTCTTCTTTGCTTGCTCTGAAAAGCGAGTTTCCTCAACTATTTTGTCTCGAAGTGCTTGTAGCAAGAGGTCTAGACACTTTTGCATTTTGCAATTGCCTGCAGGATTCATACACTTCTAGTAATCGATAGCTTCTCTTCCATCACATAGTTGTTATTATTTGATTTCAGTTGCGTGAAGATGTGACCATCAAGAAGACAAGTGCGGCATTGGTCATTGGCATATATTATAGGGTTAATACCACAAAAAATCCTAAACTAGTACACCTGTAACAAATTTACCATAAACTATTTTTTTTACCATAAAAAATCCCTAACTGATATAATTACGACAAATTTATGCCAAACTAGTATAACAGTGACAAACTTACCCTCCGTTAGTTTTTGTTAAATTTTACCATCAAATTGGTGAGTTGGATGACACGTGGCAATTGTTAGGTATATATGTTACTTTATGTTTGCTACAGTTGCATCAATTTGATAATTTTTTTATGGTATTAATTCAATTTAATGAAAACTAATAGATGACAAATTTATCATATGTGTATCAGTTTGGGATTATTTTTTGTAAAAAAAATTAATTTGGGATAATTCTGTCACAGTTGTACCAATTTAGGGTTTTTTGTGATAAAAAAAATAGTTTGAGGTAAATTTATCACAAGTGTACTATATTAGAGTTTTTGGTAGTAAAAAAAATAATTTGGGTTAAATTTGCCACATGTGTACCGATTTGAAATTTTTCGTGGTATTAACCCTATATTACAACCCCCGGACTTTTAATTTGTGCAACGCGATTGTTGAGAGGGTGGGTGTGGACTTAATCAAGTAGGGTTATTAGGCATGACATGATTGATTGCATCATTCCTTACCAGACAGAATCTTTGCATAGGATACCATGGAAATTTCAAGTGCGAGAAATGTTATTTGGTTTGTAAATAAACTTAGACACTTACTGTTTCTTTATCTGTTTTATGAAACTTCTGCCGAGGAAGCTGGTGTTATTCTCTGAGAACCTATTTGACATCTTATCTAAACGTTTAAACTGCAGACGCTGATTCAAATTCCTTCTACCGTCCATCCTCTTTCACCTTCTTGACTTGTTTGTTAGAATATATTTTTTTTGGATATATTCAATTACGGACTTTATTAATTGTTACTGTAATTATTAGTTGGTCTAATAAAGTTAAGATATATACAGTTTCCTACTCTAATCGGATATGGGGCTGGATAGTATGAGCTGAGATAAACCTAATATTTGATGAGAGGATGTGTTTTGTTCTCTATAAATAGAGCTCAAGTCCCTCCTCTAAACCCTAATGTCCACATAACCTCACATATAGAATCGTCTGAAGCGATAGTGAGGGGCCGTCTCATTGAAGCCAGTGATAAAGGAGGTTCATAGAGAAGAAGCTCTTGAATATCGGATTCTCGCAAGTCCGCATCAAGAACAATGAACCCAAAACAAGGTGCGTTAATTCTTTAACTCTATGGATTAGAGATTTGTGTATCTGTACGTGTGTATCTTGGGTCGCTACATACGGATGAAATACGTGACTTACATGTGATATCAAAGCCTGCACATATCAGGTGCAAATCGCGTTCTCAGTGTTTTTTCGAAATTTTTGTTATCGAAATCGAAAGAAAATTATGTATTCGGAAAGTACTCGACGAGACGAGCAAAACCATATAAAGATCGTCGCCGGAAACCTCCAGACGCGTCGCCACATGCCGTTACTTGTCGGTGACAATCGGACGCGTGGCGGCCACGCACCCCACGCGTTACACGGGCTGATCCGGGCCCTGCACATGCGCGACACGTGGGGACTGACGTTAGCATGACGTCATCTTAGCTCGGGCAACCAGACCCGGATAGTTAACCGTTGACTCGGACCGTTCGGTTGGATCGATCATTAACTGGTACGACCGAACCGTCTTGACCCAGTTCGCTAAGCCGATTCAGAGGTAGCGGCCGGACCGGTTAGACCTATCGGACTATTTGAAGACCGGCTGAGACACTGAACACGTGTGTTGCACGTGTTAGCGCGTGGTCCTCACGCGCCGAAGCTTCTGGTGGCGCGTGAGAGAGCGTGTGTGATCCGATGGGAAAGTTTTAGGTACTAGCGTGCTCGTATGCTCATGCTCTACAAGGTGGTATATTTATTTTACATGTTTAGCACTTTTATGGATGTAAAATACTTGTGAAACTCCAAATATGTGTATATTTCAGAGTATTTTTTTTTGCGTATTTACAGGCATTTCTCTATGATTTTATGAAATACAGGTGCAAAGCTCACATGTAAATACCACATATGGATATGTGGAGCATGATTTATCAGTTACATATTTATGATTTGACATGAATTATTGAGGTACCACTGAAAATTAGCGAGGTGTGTAATTTTGAGATGATTGCCCTAATTTCTGAAATTGCATGCATACGATAAATGTGAAATATAAAGTTGTATTTCAATTTCAGATAAATTCAGTTGGGTTGTGACTGCCAAAGCGGCACGCTTGGTTGAGTTTAGTAAAGAACGTGTTTTTATTATATTGAGATGTCTCCTGTTTTAAGCATACTAATACTCCCAAAGGAGGTGATTGCATATTGATGCATGTAGGGTTACATGTACAGTATGTGGTTCATAATTGATTAGTCTAAGTACTGTCATGCGCCCAAAAGTGGTGATTAACAAAAATTAAAATAAATTCTCATGGCCGCTATAATGTAGGAAGTATACAACTGCATGCCATGTTTTCTGCCTAAATGTGATTATATGATGATGTATGTATCTCTCATGGTGAAATTTCACATTATACTAATTAAAAATATTGAGTATTTTTCAGTCACATTTTCTGTGAATGGCAACTCCATAGTTATTGAGATTCTTACTGGTAGTAATTTTAAGAAGTGGAGAGATGATTTTCTGTTTGATATGGAACTGACGAATGTTCATATTGTTGTTAATGAAGATAGGCCAACAGCTCTTATTGATGAGAGTACAGATGCCCAAAAGACACTTTTTGCTTCTTGGGAAAAGAGTAATAGGATTTGCTTACTGTCAATGAAGCGGTCCACATAAGAACATCTTAGAAGTGATTTTGCTGCTGACATCACTGCTAGACAAATGATGGAAGCCCTGGTGGCTAGAAATCGCGACTCTCCTAATGTTGAGGTTGGGACACATATGTCAGGATTATTCAGTTTAAATTATGATAGTTCTGCTGGTGTTAGAAACTATGTCATGAGGATGGTAGATCTGCACTCAAAGCTCAAGGGGCTTAATGTTCTAATTCCTGATGCTTGTATAATACATCTTGCGCTTAATTCTCTTCCAACTGAGTTTGGCATTATCCAAATACAATATAACACCGCTGATCAAGCATGGACAATCAACGACTTGATTGCAAGGGTGGTGTCAGAAGAGACCAAGCTGAAGAAAAGTAACATGCATATGGCTATGTATGCTGCTTCTAGTTTTGGTGCCAAGAAAGGCAATGGAAACAAGAACCGTAAAGGAACTCATTCATCTGCTGGTCAGCATGACAACTTGCGTCCAAACAAATCGACCTTTAAAAGGGACGGTAATGTTGGTAAAGATGGTCTTTATTTTTTCTGTAAGAAGGGAGGACACGTAAAGAAAGATTGCGCTAAATATAAGAATTGGTTATCTACGCGTGAGCCTAAAGATAATAGTTCTTTGACGTTGGTTTGTGAATCTAATTTATTAGAAGTCCCATCTTGTTCATGGTGGCTAGATAGAGGTGCAACTAACCATGTTGCGTTTACCATACAGTGATTCATAAATCGGAGGAAGCCAAATAAGGATGAATCAAAACTCACCGTAGAAAACAACAATAAAGTTGATGTCGAGTTCGTGGACGATGTCACTTTAATTCTAGATTCTGATTTTAATTTGATGTTAAGGAATACATTTTATGTACCTTCTTTTAGACGGAATTTAATTTCCGTATCAAGTTTGGATATGTGTGGTTACTTTTTTGAGATTTCAAACTCTACAATTTCTATTTCTTTTAATTCAAATAAAATTGGGTATTGTATTATGCCTAATGGATTGTACAGATTATGTTTGTCTCCTAACGAAATATACGTCGCTTATACAGCTGAAAATGTTGTTTCCAAAAGGCCTCTACCTAAGGAACAGTTCTACGTAATATGACACAAACGTCTTGGTCACATCTATAAAGAAAGAGTAGAAATATTGATAAAGGCTTCCATTCTACCCACTTTTATAAGTGACCTAGACACATGCATACTGCAGTTCGTAATTCTCATTTGTTAGAGATCATCCATACAGATATAAGTGGACCTTATACAGCAACGTTGTGTAGAAATTTTTATTTCATCACATTTATATATGATTATTCCCGATATGGTTATATGTACTTGATTAAGGAAAAGTCTGAATCTCTCGGTAAGTTCAAGATTTTCCGGATTGAAGTCCAGAAACAACTGGGGAAGTTCATAAAAATTGTCAGATCTAACCGTGGCGGTGAGTACTATGGTCGACATGCCGATTCTGGGCAGCTTACGGGGCCATTCACCAAGTACTTGGAGGATTCTAGAATTGTGACTTAGTTTACTATGCCCGGTAATCCTGAACTGAACGATGTAGCTGAAAGGCGTAATCGTACTCTTATAGATATGGTGAGGAGTATGATAACCAGATCTAATTTATTTGGTTTTTTAGGGGTGAGGCCTTGAAAACGTCGCTTTATGTATTGAATCGTGTTCCTACTAAATCTGCGCCACTTACTCCTTTTAAATTGTGGACTGGACGGAAACCAAGCTTGAATCATCTAAAGGTTTGGGGATGCCCTATAGAAGTAAAATTGTACAATCCAACTTTGAGCAAGTTGGACTCCAAAACTACTCGTTGTTATTTTGTGTCTTATCCAGATCATGCAAAGGGATATCGATTTTATAATCCCAATGGAGGAATGAGAATTGTGGATTCACAGATAGCGAAATTCCTAGAGCTTGATGTGATAGAAAAGGGTGATTGCTCACAGACTGTTGAGGACAACATCATGGTGAGTACTCCTATGTCATTTTCTATACATATACAGACAATTGTGGAAGTTCCAGTACCACAGATTGAACCTATTGAGGCTCAGGAACCTATTACTGAAGTAGTTCCTAATGAAGTTCCTCAAGTCTTTCAGGAACAGAATGAGATAGAAGATACTCCTCTAAGGAGATTTGTTAGGCAAAAACGATCACATATACCACAGGAATATATAGTCTATCTGGGAGAACGAGATTATGATATAGGTTGTGTGGTTGATACAGTGACTTATACAGAAGCTATTTCTTGTCTTCAATCTGATTTGTGGTTAGATGTAATAAAACATGAGATGTTGTCTATGAACATAATGATGTTTGGAAACTTGTTGAATTACCTGAAAGATATAAACATGTTGGTTGTAAATGGGTTTTTAAGACCAAGAAAGACTCCGCGTGAAAGATTGAAAAATTTAAAGCTAGACTAGTAGCTAAAGGATTTACTCAGAGAGAAAGAATAGATTATGAGTCAACTTTTTCTCCGGTTTCTTCTAAAGACTCTTTTAAAGTGATTATGACCTTAGTAGCTCATTTTGATATGGAACTTCATCAAATGTATATTAAAACTATTTTTCTGAATGGAGATCTAGATGAACAAGTTTTTATGGCATAACCAGAATGTTTTGCAACAAATGGCACATATAATCTGGTTTGTAGATTAAAAAAAATTATATATGGTTTGAAACAAGCTTCCAGACAATGGTACTTGAAATTTCATAGTATTGTTACTTCTTTTGATTTTGTTGAGAACAAGCTAGATTAATGCATATATTGCAAGGTTAGTGGGAGAAAATTTATTTTTTTGTTCTTTATGTTGATGACATCTTACTTGCTAGCAACGATATTGCATTGATGCATGAGACAAAAAGGATGTTGTCCCAAAATTTTGATATGAAAGATCTTGGTGAAGTTTCTTTTGTCCTTGGTATTGAGATCCATAAGGATTGTTATCGCCGCATATTAGGCCTATCTCAGAGGGCTTATATTGATCGTATTTTGAAAAGATTCAATATGCAAGAGTGCAAGTCAGGGATTGCTCCAGTCTGCAAAGGTGATAAATTGAGTCTTTTACAATGCCTTCATTTAGATATTGAGAAAACATAAATGAAGAATGTACCTTATGCTAGTACACTTGGTAGTATCATGTATACTCAAGTTTGTACTAGGCCATACATTGCTTTTGCAATGAGTCTTTTAGGCAGGTATCAATCGAATCCAAGATACGATCATTGGATTGCTGCCAAGAAGATTTTGAGGTATTTAAAAGTACTAAAGACAATATGCTGATTTATAAATGTGTTCAGAATTTGCATCTAGTGGGGTATTCAGATTCAGATTATGCTAGTTATCAAGATGACAAGAAGTAGACAATATGGTAAATCTTAATGCTAGCAGGTGGTGCAGTATCATGGAAAAGCGAGAAACAAAAAAACGGTATCATCCTCTACTATGCAAGCGGAGTTCATAGTATGCTTCACAGTTGCTACTTATGCTATTTGGCTCCGGAATCTCATTAGGGAGTTGATCGTGTTCGATTTTGTTGATAGACTCAAACAGTTGTAATGTGACAATAGCTCTGCGGTGTTATTCATTAACAACAACAGAGGTCTCAAGGGGTCTAAGCATATAGAGGTCAAGTTTTTTACCATAAAAAAATGTGTAGAATGGTGACGTTGCAGTAGAGCATATAACTACAGATGTTATGATTGCTGATCCACTGATGAAAGGTCTATGCCATTGTGTATTTGAACGACATGTCATTAACATGGGCTTAGAAGCATCATGTGATGCCATTGTTTAGTGGAGCTTTCTAGTTTTTGCTCTAATAAATTTTACAATGTTATGTTACTTTTAGTAATGATTTTGATATGTATTAAACTTTTACATTCTTTGAAACATTTTTTAATGTGATATTTTTAATGAATGCATATATGTTAAAAATCTCAAGGAATTGTGTAAATCTTGAGTGATGGCTGGGGCATTTATTTTAGCCAAAAGACTTATGTCTTGTTACACGTAAAGTATGGTTAACTATAAATGTGAGACATATGTTGGTTCGTTGGAACCGTAAATGTGTTCTCTCGTGACACATAAAGTGAGATAATAATGACTGACAAGGAGGATAACATATAAGATGTCTCTATTATTTGAGGTGTTATTCGTTTGTCATTCTACCATATCAAATCCATATTAGTAAAGTTAAGAATATTCGTGTATATGGATGGCTCTATATCTTATGATGCAGTTACTGGCATGGTTCGGTGCTTGAGACTTTATGGGATCGGATGGACTTTTGAGAATTATCTCTAGAGCAATATAAAGATGTGCATATACAGTACAGTTACAATTAATTTAGCCCAAGTGAGAGAATGTTAGAATATATTCTTTTTGGATATATTCAATTGTGATATTTATTAATTGTTACTGTAATTATTAATTGATCTAATAAAAGTAAGATATGTACAGTTTCCTATTCTAGTTGGATGTGGGGCTGGATAGTATGACCTGAGATAAATTTAATCTTTGATGAGGGGATATGTTTCATTCTCTATAAATAGTGCTCAAGTCCCTTCTCTAAACCCTAATGTACACAAAACCTCACATATAGAATCGTCTGAAGCGATAGTGAGAGGCCGTCTTATTAAGCTATTGATAAAGGGGGTTCATAGATAATAAGCTCTTGAGCATCGGATTCTTAGAATTCCGCATCAAGAACGATGAATCCTAAACAAGGTACGTTAATTCTTTAACTCTATGGATTAAGGATTTGTGTATATGTACGTGTGTATCTTGGGTCGCTGCATACGGATGAAATACGCAGCTTACACTGTTTTCCTTAATTACTGTGTCAGTTGTTACGAGTTACTGCATATGAAACCGAAACCGAAACCGAAACTGAAACCGAAACCAAAAGTGATTTTCTGCTGTTTGGAGTTGTATTTAGATGTCTTTTTATCACTTCAAAATCAACAGCCTGAGCCTGTTTTGCGCCTCTGGATTGTTCATGTCTTGCACAACCGCGTCGTCCTGATGTAGTCTTGATCCGAACTGCAACCCTGTTTAAATTCTCCTGGCTATAACATTAACACCTACCTACCCATACATGTTTTTAAACCTCTAAATTCAATCAAAGAAAGAAAGTGGAAAAGAAAGCAATTCTAGGGAGAGTAACAAATAATTGGTAGTGCCATGATCTAGAGGCATCCTTCATGCGATACTGCAGGAACCTTTCTTATTGCGGGAATCCTCCATGTGCCAAAACGCTTCGTTTGGTATTTGAACATTATGAAAAACTTATGTTGCATTCCACATGTCAATATATTTGCATTTGGAAAGGTTAGAAATGAAGAAGTTCTTAAGTGACTGGAGCGTCTGATGATTTCTTTGTTTCGATCTGTCTACGCGTATGTTGTCCCGCTCGAGCGAACATGGATTTTAGGTGTATTTTCTTTGATCCGCTATGCTTATATTAGGATAACGCTTATAAGGTTAGCTTGGCAATTGGCATCATGAGCTCACTGAGGACATTGTTTAAGCAGGTTGGGGAATCCGATGGAGAGCATTATGTAGCAAAGGGCCTCTTTCCTGCACCATCTCGTTCTAACATGCACAATGCATCGGATGCCCGTATTTCATAACGATGAAATTGCTTAAATGGCTTGACTATTCCGAATTTTATTTTTCACATGACTATTGATTAAATCAAATTTAAAATATCATAAAATATAATATAAAAGCCAACAGCAGCGAGGGCCAACAGGGTCCCCGTCGCTGCTGCCCCTCACTATCGTTGGATCTCGTCCGGACCAAACCTAGAGTTGCCGAACCTCGCTAAAACCGAGCCAAGGGCATTCACTGGCTAGGTTGGGATTGCATCGTGACCTTGCCAACGGCGGCCCTCGGCCTGATTTGGGAGAGGTCGGTGACTCTCCACCCAAATCTGTGCAAAGGCCCTTGGTTGTCGTCATCCATTGGCCAAGACTTGATGACCCCCGGCCGACCCTCTCTCCACCATTACCGGCCCTTTTGACGATGGTGGGAGATGGCGAGGGCGAGGGCCAGTAGGGAGCCCTCGTCGTACGTTGGCCCTCCGTTTTAATTTGGTTTAATTAATGTTCATGTTTAAATTCAAATTTGAATCAAAATGACGTCACGTTGGACTTGTCTTCTTATTTCAGTCACACTAGTGTCACATAAGAGAGAAAAAGCATTTATGCCAACATTTTTCGTTAGCTGAATTAGACGGAGTTAACGGAAGAAAAGATTATATTAATTTTGTCAAGTTTTAGGGCTTGATTGTATTTTTTGAAAGTTGTAGCACTAAATTGCACTTTAATAACAAGTTTTAAAACTTCTAGTGAACATATTTCTTTTTTTCAACCATTTGAGAGTAATAACTTTCAATCTGCTTGAGTGTCATATATTTTGAAAAACGATCAAGTGCCAAAAATTCAATGTGTTATGACATTATGTAAACATTTTATTGGCCTCGAAGCTAAGAGGATTCAAAGAGGAGGAGGAGGAGGAGAAGGGCACTTTCTGTTTTTAGTTTGAAGTGTATGAGGTCGTGATGGTGAATGGTGTACGGCGGAGAGGGAGAGAGTAACGGTGAAAGAGGGAGACAGTAACAGAGCAAAGTGCGTTTAAAAAATTCTGAAAAGTGGGTATAGGGGTTAAATTTTGTATTGAATGTTTCGAGATTATGTGGCACACCAGACGTACCTTAATATTTTCTCGAGAAAGATGGGCTGGTTAGCTCCTGTTCCCGATTCCAAGGGGGGACTTCCTAATTTTACTTTAAATAGGTAAAATTCATCATTCATTTGTTGATTTAAGAGAACGAAATTCTCACATGGTATACACTTGAAAACTCAGAAAAACGTAAGCTTGGAGGACCCAATTGTTTCAAAAAAAGAAGAAGATGAAGGACCTGATTAAATAATTAGGAAAAGTTTAGGGATATACGGTTCCTTTGTTCCTTATTTGAATTTTGTTTTTATTTCTTCAAAACTTCAGACATTACTTGCGAGATGAAACACAAAAGTCCAGTCGATCGTTTTGCTTATACTTGCGCAACGAATAAATGATTGACCAAAGTCGAATGTTTGACTTTATGTTTCACTCTTTGAGTCATGACTTATATACTATCAAGTTCGTCACTATAGTTAACGATGATTCTTCTTGGTCCGTGACATTGATTCTTCATGGTCCGTGACATTGATTTTCCACAAATTTCGACAATTATTTGTGATTGAATGAACAAATTTTTGAGTCTTAAAAAAGTTGCTCCACATATACGCCAAAGAGTTGTCTCATCTCCTGAAAAAATGTTGGCAATCACGATTTCTTGCAATCACTGAAAAGAGAGAAAATTATCAAAAAGTCTTAAACATATTGTAATCATGTCAATTCAATTCAAAATATTATTTTGTGTGACGATTGAGTTGTATCTTTTTTGCATTTATGTCAATTCAATAAGGCATGAATTTAATAGGGCATGAATTTTTACTTGATGGGAAAAAGTCTGATCTTTTTGTAGCGATAGTTTTAGGGCATCATACATAATTGGTTCTATCTTCTCAGAATGTTGAACTCAAAGGGATTTATAAAGATCAAATTCGAGAATTGTTCCTATCTGCTCAGAATGTCAAACTCAAAGTCATTTGCAAAGATCAAATTCGAGATTGTTGAAAAAATATATTTGCTCCCATTTGCCCCCATCATGTATAGCCTTACATAAAAATTTAGGTGAATAACATACTAAAAAAATTTCGCTTTTCTCACGAAAAATGTTTACTTGAAAATTATTTTTCTCAATTTTTAGCACTCAATTGCACTTTGATAACAAGTTTTAGAACTTATACTGAACATATTCCTTTTTTTCAAAGGGATAACATCACGAAAAATCCTAAACTGGTACACTTGTGACAAATTTACTTCAATTTTTTTTATCATGAAAAACCCTAAATCGGTATAATTGTGATAAATTTACCTCAAACTGGTATATCTGCGATAAATTGACCATCTGTTAGTTTTCTTTAAATCTAACAATCAAATTGTTAAATCGTATAACACGCCTAGTTCACGGATATATCAATTTGGGGTTTTAACCTTATATTTGTTATACGTGTATCAATTTGAAATTTCTCATGGCATTAATTCAATTTAACTGGAGGTAAATCTGTCATAGATGTATCAGTTTAGAATTTTTCATGGTAAAAATAATTAATTTAGAATAAATTTATCATAGATATACCAGTCGGGGATTTTTTATGGTTAAAAAATAATTTGGGATAAATTTATCGTAAATGTACCTGTTTGGGATTTTTCGTGATAAAAAAAATAGTTCGACATAAATTTATCAGAGATGTACCAATTTGACATTTTTCGTGGTATTAACCTACCCTTTTTCAAATGACCGCCTGTGTGTAATAACTTTCAAATGATCACTTGAGTGTCATATAATTTTAAAAACATTCAAGTGCCAAAAACTTGACCTGTTATGACAATACGAAAATATTTCTAGAATGTTACGGCACTCAAGTATTCGTTTGAAAAATTATAAGACGCAAAAATGATCGGGAAAAAAAAACGTTACGACTCTCAAGTGGTAGAAATCCATGTGGACTTATTTTTTAAAAAAATCTCATTATACATTAAAAATTTAAATATTAATGCCACGTGGAAGCTTGACCAGAATATTTTATCATAGACACTTAAGTGATCGTTTTTTTCCTATTTAGCACTTAAGTGATACAATGAAAACTTATGGCATCAAAGTGATATATGTACGCAAATTTTGCCACTTACTCAGTCTTTATCCTAGGAACAAATAAGATTTCAATGGCGTCCATTGAAAAACTACATCAACTCCAACAATCCCAGTATGATCAAGACACTTGAGATTTCCATCACCTCTTGAAACTTTCGAGTTGAAAGTACCACTGCTCATTTGAATATTGTGAAGACTAAGTATAGGTTTTATCGCACACCAACAAACAGCGCAGCATAGGATAAGACAAATATGAAGAACTCCTCCTGGGATGTACGTGGGGTCGTGGATGCTCATGATGAGGAAATTTCTCAATTTTTGCAGTGCACTTTAATTTTTGTTAGAATATAAAAGTCCTATTCTGGGTTCCACAAACGGAACGGAAAGTTAAAGAGAGAGTCAGAGAGACATTTAGTGGGAGA
This sequence comes from Rhodomyrtus tomentosa, assembly GCA_028455895.1. Classification (NCBI taxonomy): domain Eukaryota; kingdom Viridiplantae; phylum Streptophyta; class Magnoliopsida; order Myrtales; family Myrtaceae; genus Rhodomyrtus; species Rhodomyrtus tomentosa. The sequence continues at coordinate 32,061,286 of JAPCWY010000007.1, forward strand.
ATTGCAGCTGGCCGATAGCTCGCCGCCGCCGCCGTCAGACTACCGTCACAGTCATGCCTACTACAGCTGTTCAGGGAGGAAATCGACTAGTATAAGCCTTCATTCAGCTTCTTCGGAGATCCTCCCAGCCACAGCATCGAAGTCCAGCTCGAGCCGCCATGACCATCGCTGTATTTGTGCCGAGACAGGTTCGTCTCTTCTAACCTTCAATTTCCCCTGTTCTGCTGTCCATGATCGGCTCGGTTTGATTTCGATCAAACCGAGCCAATCTATGGAGTTTGTGAGGTTCTGCGAAGTTCATTTAGTGTGAATCTAACTTTTTCGACATGAGGTTTTGCTCTTAGACCTATTTCTACTTCGCTTTTATTCATTTTTAGGTTATACATATCAACCGTTTGATCGAATCAGGCTCGTAAATGACACCAGACTCGTAAATTAGGCCCAAACATGAAGAAGCTACTGGTGCGAATCAGGCTATAATAGTATTAAACTTGTCAAAATGGATCATAAATCCTTTCCCTCATTACATTTTCCGGAAAAATATATGATGGCTCCAAATCACGCCAACCCCCCATACGAGGATGATATGTGCGTCTTGATTCAACTATTGAGACGTGAAGCTGAGTCACCATCTACACAAAATCAACGCGAACGACATGAATGTAAAGTCCAGAATTGTTGTACTGGAATTATGATTAGACTAATTTAGATTAAATTGGCACACACAATCAATAAGCCCTGCTCCCGATGAAAATCTAAATCAAATGGTTACAGGCACTTCTACGGCGCAATCGGTACGTTGGATAATTTCACCTATCGTAACTAATTGCTTTACGACGTCACGACCAGATATGAATGAATCATAAAATGCCATATTGCCATGGTATCTGAGTGTGCCTTAGAAATAATTTCCTCACGTTGTGAAGAAGACCGAAACTTTGGGAGCTGCTTTATCACTTCAAAATGGACACATTCCTTTTGGTGAGCCTATTTGTGCATTGGGATTGTTCACGGCGAATGTGGTGAAAAAGATGTCGTAAAATTACTTGAGGAGGAGCGTCAAACGCTTTTGTTTAATTGACCGTATTGCTATCTGAGTAATTGCTGGTAGGACGCATACTTCTATTAATCGATGACTTCTATCACATCACTTAACTGTTCTTATTTCATTTCAAAGGCCTGAAGGTGTGACCATCAAGAAGACAAGTGCGCCCTTGAATTTTGTGTGGTGCTTGATTAAGTCATCGCCCACCCTCTCAACGGTCGCATAGCACAAATTAAAAGCCGCGGTTCTGTAATATATGCCAATGACCAAGGCCGCACTTGTCTTCTTAATGGTCACACCTTCACGGCGCTGAATTATAACAAGAACAGCTAGGTGATGGCCATTGCATTGCATTGATTACTAGAAGTATGCGTCCTACAGACAATTGCAAAATGCGAAATTATTTAATGTCTCCAAAAAAGAAACTAGAAGTATGTTCTCAAGTGGAATGTACGCTTATTTTGAAGTAGGATAGCTGTTTGATGGGTGTGGTAATGGGTATCGTGTCCAATATGTAGCGGTCGAATAAGAATGTTGCACACGACAAAAAAGTGGGAGCTGACAAACTTGTCACTTGGTTCAATCATATGAAATGTAATTTAGAACTGCGAATGAATAATTATCTCTATATGACTTTGTAGGCGAATCCCTTTACCTTCTCTCTATCCACACTTTGATACTGGAGGCCGACCTGGATCTTTCCACCACCATTCAAAAAATTTAGTATCAGTGCAAGGATTGTGGGGAATTATATTTTATTAAGTGCGTTAATATATAATTGTGTGTATTTTTTAGGAGATTTTTTTTTAAAAAATCACTAAATTTGTCAAGAATTGTGTTTTTTTTTTTCCTTTCCCCTTTGTATGGAATAACAATGAGTGTAAATTATACATGAGACACGTTGCCCTCCGGTCTCGATGAATTCTAAACGCGTGCTAATGACCTCTTCTTATATGCTCATTTAACTTGTGTTCCATCACTTTCACGTAGAAGACATTGCTGAAATATACACCAAAGCACAAGAGACCGGGGTTGAATGTACCATTTGACTCATCAAATGGATGAATCAAGTTGGATTTGGATCGGGCCATAAATGTTTCCCCTAGATATGCCTATTTAACCCGTTTATGATCATTTATTGCAATGCAAATCTCGTGACACGTACCCGGCCCTGTCCATATTCAACCGTTTGATGAAATATATTCACTGCGATTAGTCATTCTCTGGCTTAGGTTTGCGTCTCGAACAGTTGTACGCTAGTTTTACCCATTTTTATGCATTGATTCGTCCAAATTTGCATGGACGAATCTCTCCCGAAACTTAATGGTGTCACGAAATGGAATTCACAAACGGACGGTAGTCGAGCGCTTCGGATGTACAAGTAAGTTCCTGGAGCACCTACTGATGTTTGTAGTATGCTTAGAGTAGGAAATGAACGCTGGAAATAGGAAACTAAGCTCGTCGGGATACTGGATCTGGCCGGACTGTGGTAGGTCGGTAGGAGCTCCGGTCAATTGTTTTTTAGGTAGAAATGGCCATAGGACATTGTCTAGATTGGAACGGATCAATTCTGGTGAAGAAAGCGTACGATTTGGTTGCGGTTTTTGCTCTTCCGTCAACTTCGCCGGAGGATTCGCCGGGAAAATAAATGTTCCGGCATCTCAGTTGATCAATCAACAAAAGCTTGACTGGTCAACCACGTGGGACAGGCCATTGGTTTGTTAATAGAAATAATTAATAAAAATAAACTTGAGATGCCACGTATCTTATTTTGTTATGAAATAAAGAAAAATCAATAAAAAAAGGAGAAAATTCATAAACAATTAAAAATACGTGTTTTTAGATCGGTCGTGGTCGGATCACCTAATTTTGTTTAAATAAAAGAAAAGTTAATAAAAAATAAAAAATAAAATTACTTAAAAAAATCCTAAAAAAAGAATTCAGAAAAATTCTTCAAAAAATTTGAAAAAAAAATTATGAAAAATCTTTTAAAATAGGAAATGGCTACTTCTACCTGGATTTAACCATATTTCCTAGTTTTGGACTCCAAAGTCCCGAAAAATAGGGCAAATCGTCCCCAAATTGAATTCAAATCCTAATTGAACATTCTCTAAGCCTCTAGGGCTTTATTAGGATCATTTGATGAAATTTATCTACATATTTTGATTCATCGATTTGTGCATCCTCCTTAATTGGATGTGATTGTTAGGATTAGTCTTCCACTTGCATGAAAACTTAGTGATTAGAATGGCCTCACCTAAAATTTGAAAAGTTTGCATTAAACAAGTTAGGAAAACACTCGAATAGGTACCCACAAACTGACGTAAGCAAGTCCTCAAACATAAATCTCTAGTTGCGTTAAAATCGATGAGGTCTCTAGTCTACTTTCTCCAAAGATTGTTGCTGACTCCGATCGTATATACACTTTTACATCATGCAATCATATTAGAAGTGAAATTTAATTACCCCCATGGCGATTCCGTATAGATTTGGGAGTACTCAAGCTAAACCCGTTATTGAGGTTTAGTAATTTCATTAATCATTTACTATTGATGAACGTCTTATCAGAGGGTGGTTTATACCTGGACGCTCATGATGAGGAAATTTCTCAATACTTGCACTATTTTTGTTGACCACGTTAATATCTCTTTTGGTACAACTAATTAGTTGGTTGTTTCATAAAGTGATCATTCATGTTCATATATCATATATCGATCCTTCTATTCAGTTCCTGTACAGTACATCTTTTTAGTCTTTCAAAGCCCTAGAATGCTGGTCTAAGATGCCTGGTAAATGTTATTGCGAGATGTTAAAGCTCGACAAGTCAGCATTTGATCCACGATGAAAAATGCATTCATTTATTTCCAGTCTCGATTACGATGGACATGTGGTCCTAAAATCGGATATGTAATTGTGTGTGGTAGTGCTTCGTCAGGTGGAGCGCAACGATCTCTGCTCGGCTACGGGCTGGACAGATTTGCTTGAAGACTTGGCCGGACATTTGCTGGAGCTTCGTGGATGCCGTTGGGTGGCTCGCCGGAGGACAAGGGGCTTCTGGAGAGAATGGGAAAGCCGTCGCTTGAGGCACGTTTTCTGGATAGAGAAACTCGTCAGTGTCAATGGGGTTCGCTTGGAGCTCGGCTGGACTGCACAACAGCACCGAGTGGCTAGGCCTGAAGATGTTTGAAGAAGGATGATGAGGAAGATGAGGGAATGAAAAGGAGCATGGTCCCCTCTTTTGCGTGTAGTTCCCTGCCACATTTACCTTTCTAGCCTTTGTATCGTGTATCGCGTGTCCCCCAACTTTTGGGGTAATAGAAGCTCTACCTCTGTTTCTGTAAAGTCAAATGGGCAGGGTATCATGGAGAAACGACGTGATCAGCTTTCCTTTCATGCACATCCGCCACCGGTCCAATTTACATTTGTAAACTTTATGCAAATGCTCCTAATATTTATATACAATTTAAATGATTCTTTTTGGTATGGGCTAATGTTGATTCCTAATTTTCATGCGATAAATGACTGATTAGGTTGTCAAAATTTAGGTATCAATAATAATCTATTTTCTTATTTCGTATGCACATCATAATTATATGGCCCCACTCATCCAACATCTCATGTGCGTGAAAAATCTCTCTCGTAATATGCTGAAACGCAAGGTTAACGTTTAATTCGGTAAATCGACCTAACATGGATCGGTGAGTAATGGTGATACCGTGCATGTAATTAACTTTACTCATATTCATTCCCATTTAGAAAACAAAATTTAATTGAGATCCACTCATTTATTCTCGGTGTCAATTACGGTCGATGTGTTGTTCTAATATCGGAAATGTAACAATTTCAAGACTAAATTAAATATTGGCATCAAAATGAGGGTGGTATGAAAGTTATTGTCATTTCTTATTTACAATTGGTTGGGACAACAGAGTAATTTTACGACATCTTTTGTACGTAACTAGGAGACATGGTAATTGCTGAAAATGATACCCATTAATTACCAAACATGGTGCAACATGGTACATGAAATCAGTTTTGATTCAGCTCCAGTTTCTGGCAGAGTATGTCGTGTGCCAGTCGACCAAGCCAAGGAGTTGAAAAGCGTTGATGAAAGCCATTGAGAAAATAAAAAAAGGACACAACCTCTTAGTTGCCGTTAGAGGCCATATGAAAACATCCAATGTCGGCGTCACATGCGGATTATCGACGTAAGATATTTAATTCAAATCCGGACGTAATAAATAACTCGCTTCATCAAATGACATGGATATTCACTTTTCCAAATCGACAACATAAATAAATAAATCGAAAGGGTGTATATATATTCTAATTGAGATTGAATTTCTTTTTTACGAAAATTGAAATGGATTATTATTGTTATATCGTCCATTTGTGGAAAATGCAATGAATAAAAGGAGCTCATGCGGCTCCTTCTTTCTTCCAATTTTCGCTCAATAAAAGCCCACGCAAAGGCCCGGCCTCCCCACCCCGCTTCCTCCTTTCTCTTTGTTGCAGATAGCGATCGGAGGAGAGAGAACAGCGTTCGGCGAAGATGAGCGCCTCAGTCTCTGCAGCAGCGCAGGAGAGGAGATCAAGCATTGTTCGCGTGTCTCTCTGCTGCGCCTAGCATCTAGCCCCCTATCACCTGCTACTTTCTTTGGCTCTATAAAAGGAGGAGGAGGAGATGGAGTTATTTCCTACGCACAAACCATCCTTTCTTCTTCCTTTTTACAATCCCAGCCTTAACAATGGATAGAGATCAGCAAGCAGAAGCGAGAATGGAGATCCTCAACAACCACATCGCCGAGTACCTCAAATTCCTTGGGATGGCCGCGGAGGCCCAATGCTTCCTCGACAGAGCCAGCAAAACCCCCATCGAGGCCGTCCCTCTAACCACCGCGTGGGAGAATCGTCTCTGCAGCGTCCTCTTCGAGGACAGGCTCAAGGAGACTCAGGTTAAGGGTGATGCGCGTCGTACTGGGCGCATCTAGGAGGACTGGCCAAGCGTTCTCAGCCTCAGGAAAGGGCAGGAGTAGCAGTGCAGTAGCTAGCGTCTCTGTTTTTCCTTTTTCTTTTTTTCCTCGTTTTTTTTTTCGCAATGAAGAGGTAGAGAGACGCTTGGGGAACTTCTTTTCTGTAGTAGAGTTGGAAGGTGTCTAAGTTTTGTACAAATCAATGAAGAACAATGTCGCATTCTGTTTCCTTGTTTGCAAATCCCCATCCCCTGCTCAGCTTTTGTTTTTTTATCGAGCTTCTTTTGTTTGAAAATCTTTATCTTGATTCGGTTACGCTGTCTTCTCTCTGCTGAAGCAGTTCATGCCCTATCGTATGGTATATGGCTATCTTCTTCATAGTTTAGAGAAAAGAAGCATGGAGTTGTTTGTTCTCTGTGATGTTACTCTGATTTTGATGACTGGATCAGCCTTGTATCTGCTCTGCTACGCGGATTCCATTTGAGTCTGGTTCAAATGACCAACAACACGTCTCAGTCAAAAGCCCAGAAAGCAATTTTTATACTTGCCTTCATCTGGGTCCTTCGGTTCTGAAACCAGAACTTGATTTGCCTGTTCAGCTCCAACCTTTGTTTCTCATCAGGATGAGGACACTCCTTAAAGAAACTAAAGGGACATGGAAAAAAGTTAAAGATTTTTCATCCAAATTGAAGAAATCTATACAAAAGGGTTGCTCCAACATTGAAAATAGAATCGATTACGCTTCAAGTTCTTGAATTTGATGTGGACTGTGACGTTGGTACTTCTTCCTCTTGCGGGTGAGAACTTCTGCTTCTTCATCGACAGCATCATCCTGATCGTCATCCCCAGAAGCTCCATCGAACTGGTTGTCACTTCCCCCCCCCCCCGAACCTTCGTCCCTCAGCCTCCCCTTGAAGCTTCCCTCGAACGGTTCTCCGAAGCGGTCAATCCCACTCGGCCCCTCCATTTTGGCTCTCTGCAAAGTGACCTCATATAGCAGAGACATCCTTCCAGGACGCCATGTAGGAGAAAATAGTTAAGAGATGAGAGAAAAGCTCCCTATTTCATCTTTTAACACTCGCTAAATTGAGCTGTACGAAGATGAGATCATAGAAATATACCGGAGTAGGAGTAGTGCAGACTTACATAAAACTAAAAGGAGGAAAAAAAATCGTCATTTTTATTGAACTATTGCATTTCTCACCATGCAGTATCCTTCGTTATGTCAAGAAGGAACCCAGAATATCCTCTTCAGTTGGTCCCGCATTCTTGGATGGATGGCCAACGGAGTAGACAGTTCTATTATACTCTTCTTCTGCACCGTTCAGGAGAGCCGGTAGAGTAGCCGTGCATACCTGTATTGTATGGGAGGTCAACTGGAAGAGAATGGCGAGGCTCAGCGTTTGCTCAAAGCCAACGATGCCGAGGCTCGCCTCACTGCCTCGCAAGTCCACACAGAGATAGAAAGAGAGAGATTACATACTCAGGTCATTTTCCGCATTTTTCAAGGCCATTTTTCATTGCCCGGAAAATATTTTCTTTGACCACACATTTTTCGCCTCCCCCTCCCTCCCAAAACGCTATAAATCGGGAAAAATATTTTCCAAGAAGACATTTTCCATGAAACAAGCTGAGTTTTATTAGTACGTTATTCACCTAAATTGTTATGTGAGGCTATACATAATGGGGTCAAATAGAAGCAAATATCTTTTTTAACAATCTCGAATTTGACCTTTACAAATCACTTTGAGTATGATATGATTCCTTGCAGATAGAAGAAATTCTCGAATTTGATCTTTATTAATCGCTTTGAGTTCGACATTCCGAGAAGATAGAAACATTTCTATATGATGCCCGAAAACTATCGCTACAAAGAGATTAGGTTTTTTCCTATCGAGTAAAAGTTCACGCCTTATTCGGTATGGTGGCATGTCACCTAAGTAGAGGAAAAATCTAAAGAAAAAAATATAAAAAAGTAAAATATTATTAAAAGAGTCGACATAAGCTTTGGCGACGCTGGCCGGTCAAAGTTTGTCGGATGGACTGAATTGACACAAATGCAAAAGGATTAGAACTCAATTGGCACAAAAAAAAAGTTTTGAATTGAATTGGTACAATTATAATAGATTTAAGACTTTTTAGTAATTCTTTTCCTTCCTATATTAGCTACAAATCTCGATTACAAACATTTTTTTAGGAGAGGAAAGAAATCATTTGATCTATATGTGGAGCAAGTTCTTTGGGACTCAAAAATTTGTTCATTCAATCACAAATAATTGTCGAAATTTGTGGAAAATCAATGTTACGGACCAAGAAGAATCATCGATGAATAATGACCCCACGACTTGACTGGTTGGCGATTATAGGGGTGGAGCCGAAGAGGATAATGTCTAGTTGATCCTGTGATGGAGTTCGACATCTTTCGTCTCCTTTTTTTCTTCTTTTCCTTCACTAGAAGGAACATTTTGATAAGATGTCAAATATCTTCTCAAAGCAGAACACCAGCTTCCTCGACAGAAGTTTCATTAAAGAAATATAGAAACGGCAAGTGTCTAAGTCCATTTACAAACCAAACAACCCTTCTCGCACTTGAGACATTCCATGGCGTCCAATGGAAAACTCCATCAACTTCAAAAATTCTCGTCTGATCAATACACTTGCATCATGAGAATGCAAAGATTCCGTCTAGAAAGGAATGATGCGATCATGACGTGCCTAATATCCCCGCTTGATTAAATCCTCGCCCACCCTCTCAACAACCGCGTTGCATAAATTAAAAGTCCCATGGTTGGGATATATGCCAATGACCAAGGCTGCATTTGTCTTCTTGATGGTCATACCATCAGAACACTGAAATCAAATAAGGACAACTAAGTGATGGGAGTGAAGCTATCAGTTATTTACAAAATGCAAAATTATTTACACCTATTGCTGCAAGCTCTTTGAGGCAAAATAGTTGAGGAAACAAGCTTTTTAGAGCAAGCAAAGAAGAGTTGAAGCCAACATTATTGCTAGTATGCTTTATGAAGTAAAATCTATAATTTCGACCCAAAAGGAGAAGAAGAAGAAGAAGAAGTAAAACCAATAATCACGAGCATGGCAACTAATGTGTAATGCCATTGCTGCCTAACCTATCAAAACATTGCACCCAAAAATGCAACAGCAGTGTCATAAAGACAATTTGCTTGACTAGTCATAGAGCCGTTGCTTAATCAATCTGAACCGATCACCGTTAGGATAGTTTAAGAATCCCATTGAAGAAGTTGGTTATTCAACAAAGAGTGTGTCTAGCATCTTGGCAAGATTCTCAAGAAGAATTAGGAAATTAGGGCAACGTTATAGGAGAACCATCTACAGCATTGGTTAGAGCAACAAAAAGGAATTTGAAAGAGATGCGTAGGGACTAAGGATAGAGTAAGAGCTAGCTACAGCACTGTCACAAATACAACGAGACATTAATCAGACAGCAATGCAGTTAATTAAACAAAAGCCATTGAGGCTCATCCCCAATGACTAGGGGATAACTGGAGTTCCTGTCACACCAAATCAACTCATGTTGCGTGAGACTCCTCTAAAAGTAGATTACTAGGTGCTAGGGTCACTTACTAGTTTGGATAAAAGAAGCAGTATATGGAGTAATCCAGCCTAATGATACGCTGCCAGACCATCTCAAATTGACCGCCGAACGAGTATTGGAATTACTAGTTGGTCTAATTGTATTAGCCATCCGTGTTTGTCTTGCATCATGTACCCTAAAACCAGAACTCATTTGTTCTCTAAATGACATTTCTCCTCCCAGATATGCTCAAGTAGAACGTTTTTATTGAGTTGGGCAGCGGGTATTGTATCAAGCGATTACCTGTTGAGAGTCGTTTGATGGGCGTGGCATTGGATATAGTGTCCAGCAATGCATTTGAAAAAAGAGAATAAACCTAAGGGGGCCATATAAAGAATGATGCAAGTGACGTAAAGGTGGAAGTCAGCAAACTTATTACCTTGAATGCCCCAGTAACATTAACAGGTTCAACTATCCTAGTTGCCCGAATAACATCACCTGGTTCAACTCCGATCGCCACGTACTTGGTGCCACCAAGGTAGAGTCCGATCGTAGTGAACGTCCCGGGTACATCAAATTCGCGCTTGATTGCTATTCTCTCTTCCGCCTTAACCTGAAAACAGTAAAACCCGTGTAAGCATGATTCTGAATACCGGCCAATCTGTACTCCCCCCTTCTTAATCAAATCGCCTACATCCAACCAATATTGCATTGCCCCTTTGCAACAAAAGAATTCACAACGGGCAAAATTGAAGAAGTTGGAGGAGAGGATGAACCTGAGGGAAGTTGGAGGTCTGTGCCCAAACTTGACCGTCTTGGCCGATGATAGCAGCAGCTTGATATGTGTTGTCTCCACACAAGTTCATCTTCTTGAACAACAAGTAATCTTCATAGTAATCTTCCCACTCCATCTTTGGATTCTGCGAGAAGAAGAAGAAAAAAGAAAGAAAGAGAAAGAATGGAGGGAGAAATAGGGCACAAGAGCAGGCGTTACCGCTTTGAAATTTATGCTCGCCTTTTTGTTAAAACAGAAAAGGAGAAAAGATTTTATAAAAAAATGTAAAAGTAAAACATGAAAAAGAAAACATCCGACCCTTTAAAACAAAAAAAAAAAGTTTCAAAAACACACCAATATTGGCTAAAAGACAAAGATAAATTTATTATATCAATCTCGAGTAAATCTATTTGTATTTCGTGAATTAAATTAAACCAAATTTTCACGTCCGTTATGAGTCATCATAACCTCTTTTCATAAGAAACTTAGTAAATGCCACTCTTCCATGCCTTAATTACGCTAATTGATTGTGATTTCTCTCACCATAATTATTAACGGTTACAAGATCAATGTCCGAATGGCTTAATCCCGAATTATTAGATGTAATCGTGATTAGCTTGCTTCTTTTTCTTTTTCTCACTTTATTGCTAGTATTGATATTTTTGTGAACTTCTTTTTAGCAGGAAAGTTCTTTTTAATCGTGGATTATATTGATAAGAGATATGGAGAGAGAAGTACGAATAGAATTTCCATAATAGAAACATCACCATTGTGGAAGATTCTTTTGCCTCCAATTAATCTGAGAAAATCTTACCTCGGGACTCGTTTATTTTGCGATTTTCTTTTTTATACAGGAAAAACTTCATCTTCATTTTTGATCGTTTGGATCTCTTAGGAAAATGAATCAACGAAAAATCTTTTCTTGGTCAACGAAAAGCCTGTGTGTAAATCCGAATAGATATGACTTTAGACATAGATATTCGACCGCTTCGGTACAGAAACCCTAACCCTTGTTCTTGTGTCCTTGGAAGTGACCTCGAGTCCATCGAGGAGGCCGGGCTTCCTTGCATGTGGTCTTCATGATTCTGGGAAAGAGTCTCTTGTGTTATTGTTGTTATTACGCAGGAGCTCCTGTTAATGGTCACTGCTCGTTAGACCTCTCCATTCGTCCATCCCTTTTTTTCCCCAAAAGCAAATGATATGCGTGTCCTGGTTCAACCACTTCATTTAGGAATGATTCCCCCCAATTTTGAGATTCTCTCTCGTAAATGACACCAGACTCATAAGTTAGGCCCAAACATGAAGAAGCTACTGGTTCGAATCAGGCTATAATAGTATTAAACTTGTCAAAATGGATGATTAATCCTTTCCCTCGTTACATTTTCCGGAAAAATATATGATGGCTCCAAATCACACCAACCCCCCAATACGAGGGTGATATGTGCGTCTTGATTCAACTATTGAGACGTGAAGCTGAGTCACCATTTACACACAATCAACGCGAACGACATGAATGTAAAGTCCAGAATTGTTGTACTGGAATTATGATTAGACTAATTTAGATTAAACTGGTACACACAATCGATAAGCCCCAAATGGTTACAGGCACTTCTACGGTGCAATCGGTGTGTTGGATAATTTCACCTATCGTAACTAATTACTTTACAACGTCACGACCAGATATGAATGAATCATAAAATGCCATATTGCCATGGTATCTGAGTGTGCCTTAGAAATAATTTCCTCACGTTGAGAAGAAGACATAAACTTTGGGAGCTGCTTTATCACTTCAAAATGGACACATTCCTTGTGGTGAGCCGCTTGTGCATTGGGATTGTTCACGGCGAATGTGGTGAAGAAGACAGAAATATAATTCCCCACTTCCCAGTCCTTGCACTAATACTAAATGTTGTGTTGAAACAAATGCAAAAAATCAAACACAGAACATAAGGATTTACGTAATTCGATCAAGATGATCTACGATCATTCGCGAGGCAAAACAAGATTCCACTAGGATTAAAGAGAGTACAAATTACAAAAGTCGGTCTTATCGACTAAAAAAAAAATATACGGCTCACAAGTATCTCATTTACCGAAAAACCTCCATATAATAAAATAAATCATAGCCGCTGTATAAATAGAGCCCAAAAATTTTTCTCGGGATCATTGCCCCCGAACCCCCAAAAAGATCTGTCCATACCCCCATAGAGATTTGTTCACTTGCTACGAGTTGGGCCTATCGGCCCAACTCCCCGCGTCACGTACAAAATCTTAATTTTTTTCTCCACTTTTGGGCCGCACAAAAAGAATATGTCGAGTCGAGTGAGGAAACAGACCGAACACATAAAATTCAAGATATATTTAACATATTGAATGATGGTGGCAAGATCCAGCATCCAGAGTCAAGTGTGGAAAGAGAGATGTGAAGGGATCCGTCTACAAAGTCATGGAGATAAATATTTACTCGTAGTTTCTAATTAGTTGATATGATTTTATTTTCTCACCATAATTATTTAGGACTACGAGAGATAATTTTCCAAATGGATACAACGATCGTTGTAGAACTTGATCCACAAGAGAGAATTGACTGAATCAAGGACTTAATCACGAAGTATCAAATTTAATCAAGATTAATTTATTAGCAGCCGCGATGATCTGGCTCATCATTTAGATTAATACTACAAAGACTAAGGGAAGAAAATTGAAATTATCAAGACAATTTATAAGAAGAAAAACAATGAAAATATCCAAATATAAAATTTCATTTCTATCTAGAAATTACGCCGAGATACTAATCAATAGTATTCAAACTGGGAAAAATTGCCTATTTAAGAAAAATAGAGCGCATAAATTGCATCATTAACAATATACTAATCAATAATATTCATATTTTTTATGAAAAAAAAATGAGTACGAAAGTTTTTTTATAGACGTGGATTATACTAGTGAGAGACATGGAGAGAAAAATCCGAATAGAATTTCCATAATAAAGACATATTTTTACGTACCTTGACCAAATTATCCTAAACCTGCTGCACATTGACATTCCCATCATGAAAGCTTCTTTTGCTTTACATCAGGACTCACTTGTGTTTGGCGCATTTTCCTCGTTTATCGGCAATTGGATGTTAGAAAAACGGGTCAACGAAAAAAATATCCAATCAACGAAAGGTCAATGTTTCAATTCAGATAAATGATTTTCTCTTCAAGTGAAAAATATCTTCCAAATTATGACTTAGACGTCGGTATTTGGACTAGAGACTTCACTTTTGGGTACTTGGAAGTGGGCTTAAGGCCTCGCTACCTATGCCTGAGCCCTTGGTGTCTAGGATGCCCGAGTTTCCAGCATCTAGACTACCAAGACCGGGATTAGAACGGCGGCTCTCGGGCCCCATTTAGCCCATATTAATGTGTTTGTGGAAAAAAAATAGCTCAAAAGATTTTTTTATTATTATTCAAATTTGGATTTTTATGAGGAGAGATATTAAGAGATGTTTCCATAATAAATAAATAAACCTTAGGACCGGAAACCAATTCGAGCATGGTTCCGCATGCAATAACTTTACCCAATCAAATGGGTGTGAATTACTAATCTTTCCGTCTTTCTTTGTTATTAGCTGAATGTAAGCGATTTGATTAAAAAGGGGGAAATGCAAATTCGACAAAATTCATAATCGGGTTACGATGGAATTAAGAGAGAAACGCAATCTTGCGAGAGTTTGATGAACCCGAGACACTCACGTGATGTTATTCGGGCGGGCAAAGAAGGTAATAAGTTTGTGGGCCAGTACATCATTAGGATATAAAGGACACAGACGAGCGTAAATACTCTTTTTGCCTTCTAATCAGATGTACTAAATATATTTCATTCCAAATCGTAGGAAGATACCAGATAACTCCACATACTGCTTCTTTCCTCTTACCCTTGCACATGATTGTCTCCATTTAGACTCTCAGATATCATAAGCTGCTTCGACTAAACAGCTTCTGCAGATTCATATGTCATTACTTGAGGATGTGCGTCGAGAGCTTTTGTTTAATTGACCGTATTGCCGTCTGAGTAATTGCTGGTGGGACGCATACTCCTATTAATCGATGACTTATGTCCCATCACTTAACTGTTCTTATTTCGTTTCAAAGGGCTGAAGGTGTCACCATCAAGACGACAAGTGCGCCCTTGAATTTTGTGTGGTGCTTGATTAAGTCGTCGCCCACCCTCTCAACGGTCGCATAGCACAAATTACAAGCCGCAGTTCTGTAAAATATGCCAATGACCAACGCCGCACTTGTCTTCTTGATGGTCACACCTTCACCGCACTGAATTATAACAAGAACAACTAGGCGATGACCATTGCATTGCATTGCATTGATTACTAGAAGTATGCGTCCTACAGACAATTGCAAAATGCGAAATTATTTAATGTCCCCAAAAAAGAAACTGATCTGTTCTCTAAATGACATTCCTCCTATTAGGTATGTTCTCAAGTGAAATGTACGTTTATTTTGAAGTAGGGTAGCTGTTTGATGGGTGTGAGAATGGGTATCGTGTCCAATATGTAGCGGCCAAATAAGAATGTTGCACAAGACAAAAAAGTGGGAGATGACAAACTTGTCACCTGGTTCAATCATATGAAATGTAATTTGGAACTACGAACGAATAATTATCTCCATATGACTTTGTGGGCGAATCCCTTTGCATTCTCTCTCTCCACATTTTGATATTGGAGGCCGACCTGGATCTTTCCACCACCATTCAAAAAAATTAGTATTAGTGCAAGGACTGTGGGGAATTATATTTTATTAAGTGCGTTAATATACGATGGTGTGTATTTTTTAGGAGATTTTTTTATAAAAAAATCACTAAATTTGTCGAGAATTGTGTTTTTTTTTTCCTTTCCCCTTTGTATGGAATAACGATGAGTGTAAATTATACATGAGACACGTTGCCCTCCGGTCTCGGTGAATTCTTAACGCGTGCCAATGACCTCTTCTTATATGCTCATTTAACTTGTGTTCCATTACTTTCACGTAGAAGACACTGCCGAAATATACACAAAAGCACAAGAGACCGGGGTTGAATGTACCATTTTGACTCATCAAATGGATGAATCAGGTTAGCTTTGGATCGGGCCATAAATGTTTCGCCCAGATATGCCTATTTAACTCGTTTATGGTCATTTATTGCAATGCAAATCTCGTGACCCGTAGCCAGCCCTGTCCATACTCAACCTGTAACCGACTTGACCCATGTTCCTAAAATGTTTCACATGTATTTCCCTTTTTTTATAATCAAATCGCTTACATCCGACTGATAATAAAGAAATTATCAAATGAAAGAAGGGTAGGCGTGATTCACAAGTGATGAATGCTATCCAATGTTGTATTTGTCCCATTTGATCACTAACCACTGAATAATTTCTCACGAAAGAGGGAGATGGCGGCGAAAGAGGGAGACAGTAATGGAGCAAAGTGCGATTGAAAAATTCTGAAGAGTGGGTATACGTGTCAAATTTTGTGTTGACTGTTTTGAGATGATGTGGCACACCAGGCACACCTTAATATTTTCTCTAGAAAGATGGGCCGGTTAGCTCCTGTTCACGATTCCAAGGGGGGACTTCCTAATTTTACTTTAAATAGGTAAAATTCATCATTCATTTGTCGATTTAAGAGAACGAAATTGTCACATGGTATACACTTGAAAACTCAGAAAAACTTAAGCTTGGAGGACCCAAATGTTTCAGGAAAAAAAAAATGAAGGACCTGATTAAATAATTAGGAAAAGTTTAGGGATATACGGTTCCTTTGTTCCTTATTTGAATTTTGTTTTTATTTCTTCAAAACTTTAGACATTACTTGCCAGATGAAACACAAAAGTCCAGTCGATCGTTTTGCTTATACTTGCGCAACGAATAAATGATTGACCAAAGTCGAATGTTTGACTTTATGTTTCACTCTTTGAGTCATGACTTATATACTATCATGTTCGTCACTATAGTTCAATCTGTGATGGCAAGCTCCTCCTTAAGTTGCCCTTGAAACAATTTTCCATAATACTAGAGTCGATTCACAAGACGACTACAGTGATAAATGAAAAAAAAAATAGATAAATCTCAAATTGCAAGGGTGGGGAAATTTGCTTTTTCCTTTTACCATGCCCAATCAAATTTACTGACGGAGTATGATAAAATAATTTTAGTCAAGATGATCCATGTAGAAGTATCGTTATACAGTATGAAAAATATTTCGAATAGGGCGGGTTGCTTGTTTGTCGGTCACCAATGTTGGTGGAAGAATGAGAAGAATAAAAGAATAAAATAGTAAAAATAAATTGAACTATTATTAAAATTATCAATATCAGCATCGGCCAACAAAAGTTGATCGGAAGAAATTGGCACAAATGAAAAAATTTTAAAACTAAATTAGCGCAATTCTGATAAAAAAAAATTGGCATAGGTCTATAAATTTTTAAAAAAGTCATATTCACGCATCCATCTCACCTATGGAACAAACATTTATAATGCAACAAGAAAAAGAGATGGAAGACATCGAACTCCATCGCAAGATCAGCTAGACATTTACAATGCTGAAGCTTACGCGGACTTTTTACATAATATTTTTCTTTTTTCTTTAGCTTTTTCCTTTACTTAGGTGACATGTGACCATATTCAATAGGGCATGAACTTTTACTCGATAGGAAAAAGTATGATCTTTTTGCAGCGATAGTTTTCGGGCATCATACATAATTGGTTCTATCTTCTCAGAATGTTGAACTCAAAGTGATTTATAAAGGTCAAATTTGAGAATTGCTCCTATTTGCTCAGAATGTCAGACTCAAAGTCATTTGTAAAGATCAAATTCGAGATTGTTGAGAAAAGATATTTGCTCCTATTTGCACCCATCACGTATAGCCTCACATAAAAATTTAGGTGAATAACATACTAATAAAATTTCGTTTTTCTCATGAAAAATGTTTACTTAAAAAATATTTTTCTCAATTTTTAGCACTCAATTGCACTTTGATAACAAGTTTTAGGACTTATACTGAACATGTTCCTTTTTTTTTCAAAGGGATAACATCACGAAAAATCCTAAACTGGTACACTTGTGACAAATTTACTCCAAATTTATTTATACCATGAAAAACCCTAAATCGGTATATTTGTGATAAATTTACCCCAAACTAGTATGTCTGCGACAAAATTGAACCGCTGCTAGTTTTCTTTAAATCTAACAATCAAATTGCTGAATCGTATAACATGCCTAGTTCATGGATATATCAATTTGGGGTTTTAACACTATATTTGTTATATGTGTATCAATTTGAAATTTTTCATGGCATTAATCCAATTTAACTGAGGGTAAATATGTCATAGATGTATCAGTTTAGGATTTTTCATGGTAAGAATAATTAATTTAGGATAAATTTATCATAAATATACTAGTTGGAGATTTTTCATGGTAAAAACAACCCCCTGTTATGATAATACGAAAGTATTTTTAGAATGTTACGACGCTCAAGTATTCGTTTGAAAAATTATACGGCACAAAAATGATCGGAAAAAAAAAAGTTACGGCTCTCAAGTGATAGAAGTCCATGTGGACTTATTTTTTTTTAAAAAAAATCTCGTTATCCTTTAAAAATTTAAATATTAATGCCACGTGGAAGCTTGACCAGAATATTTTATCATAGACACTTAAGTGATCGTTTTTCTCCTATTTAGCACTTAAGTGATACAACGAAAACTTATGGCATGAAAGTGACATATGTACGCAAATTTTGCCACTTACTCAGTCTTTATCCTAGGAACAAATAAGATTTCAATGGCGTCCAATGAAAAACTACATCAACTCCAACAATCCCAGTATGATCAAGACACTTGAGATTTCCATCGCCTCTCGAAACTTTCAAGTTGAAAGTACCACTGCTCATTTGAATATTGTGAAGACTAAGTATAGGTTTCATCGCACATCAACAAACAGCGCAGCATAGGATAAGACAAATATGAAGAACTCCTCTTGGGATGTACGTGGGGTCGTGGAAGCTGAGCAGAGTATTTCGTGTGCCAGTCGACCAAGCCAAGGAGTTGAAAGGCGTTGATGAAAGCCATTGAGAAAATAAAAAAAGGATTCAGCCTCTTAGTTGCCATTAGAGACCATATGAAAACATCTAATGTATACGTTATATGTGAATTATCTACGTAAGATATTTAATTCAAATCGGGACGTAGTAGTAACTCACTTCATCAAATAACATGGCTATTAACTTTTTCAAATCCAACAAATTAAATAACTCAGAAGGGTATTTATGTATTCTAATTGACATTGAATTTCTTTTTTGCGAAAATTTGAAATGGATTATTATTATATTGTAAGGTAGAGCCGTAGTCCCTTTGAAATTTCTAAAAACAGGTATTAGGTAGTTTCCCCAAATTTGAGATTTCTAAAAACACACCAGTACATGATAATATTATATTTTTTTAGGGTACATACGGTGGCATAATTCTACGACATTTTGTACATAATCACGAAATATGGCGCACCACTCTTACGCCGCAAAGCACTTCGGCTATCTTATCGCAAGGGTTTCGATGAAAAAAAAAGCATCCGCGCACCACTCCACGCCGCTCAACTTTTTGGCTCAATACGAAAATTGTGCCTAGACTAGATGAAGACATCCAATGTCGGCGTCACATGCGGATTATCGACGTAAGATATTTAATTCAAATCCGGACGTAATAAATAACTCGCTTCATCAAATGACATGGATATTCACTTTTCCAAATCGACAACATAAATAAATAAATCGAAAGGGTGTATATATATTCTAATTGAGATTGAATTTCTTTTTTACGAAAATTGAAATGGATTATTATTGTTATATCGTCCATTTGTGGAAAATGCAATGAATAAAAGGAGCTCATGCGGCTCCTTCTTTCTTCCAATTTTCGCTCAATAAAAGCCCACGCAAAGGCCCGGCCTCCCCACCCCGCTTCCTCCTTTCTCTTTGTAGCAGATAGCGATCGGAGGAGAGAGAACAGCGTTCGGCGAAGATGAGCGCCTCAGTCTCTGCAGCAGCGCAGGAGAAGAGATCAAGCATTGTTCGCGTGTCTCTCTGCTGCGCCTAGCATCTAGCCCCCTATCACCTGCTACTTTCTTTGGCTCTATAAAAGGAGGAGGAGGAGATGGAGTTATTTCCTACGCACAAACCATCCTTTCTTCTTCCTTTTTACAATCCCAGCCTTAACAATGGATAGAGATCAGCAAGCAGAAGCGAGAATGGAGATCCTCAACAACCACATCGCCGAGTACCTCAAATTCCTTGGGATGGCCGCGGAGGCCCAATGCTTCCTCGACAGAGCCAGCAAAACCCCCATCGAGGCCGTCCCTCTAACCACCGCGTGGGAGAATCGTCTCTGCAGCGTCCTCTTCGAGGACAGGCTCAAGGAGACTCAGGTTAAGGGTGATGCGCGTCGTACTGGGCGCATCTAGGAGGACTGGCCAAGCGTTCTCAGCCTCAGGAAAGGGCAGGAGTAGCAGTGCAGTAGCTAGCGTCTCTGTTTTTCCTTTTTCTTTTTTTCCTCGTTTTTTTTTTCGCAATGAAGAGGTAGAGAGACGCTTGGGGAACTTCTTTTCTGTAGTAGAGTTGGAAGGTGTCTAAGTTTTGTACAAATCAATGAAGAACAATGTCGCATTCTGTTTCCTTGTTTGCAAATCCCCATCCCCTGCTCAGCTTTTGTTTTTTTATCGAGCTTCTTTTGTTTGAAAATCTTTATCTTGATTCGGTTACGCTGTCTTCTCTCTGCTGAAGCAGTTCATGCCCTATCGTATGGTATATGGCTATCTTCTTCATAGTTTAGAGAAAAGAAGCATGGAGTTGTTTGTTCTCTGTGATGTTACTCTGATTTTGATGACTGGATCAGCCTTGTATCTGCTCTGCTACGCGGATTCCATTTGAGTCTGGTTCAAATGACCAACAACACGTCTCAGTCAAAAGCCCAGAAAGCAATTTTTATACTTGCCTTCATCTGGGTCCTTCGGTTCTGAAACCAGAACTTGATTTGCCTGTTCAGCTCCAACCTTTGTTTCTCATCAGGATGAGGACACTCCTTAAAGAAACTAAAGGGACATGGAAAAAAGTTAAAGATTTTTCATCCAAATTGAAGAAATCTATACAAAAGGGTTGCTCCAACATTGAAAATAGAATCGATTACGCTTCAAGTTCTTGAATTTGATGTGGACTGTGACGTTGGTACTTCTTCCTCTTGCGGGTGAGAACTTCTGCTTCTTCATCGACAGCATCATCCTGATCGTCATCCCCAGAAGCTCCATCGAACTGGTTGTCACTTCCCCCCCCCCCCCCCCCGAACCTTCGTCCCTCAGCCTCCCCTTGAAGCTTCCCTCGAACGGTTCTCCGAAGCGGTCAATCCCACTCGGCCCCTCCATTTTGGCTCTCTGCAAAGTGACCTCATATAGCAGAGACATCCTTCCAGGACGCCATGTAGGAGAAAATAGTTAAGAGATGAGAGAAAAGCTCCCTATTTCATCTTTTAACACTCGCTAAATTGAGCTGTACGAAGATGAGATCATAGAAATATACCGGAGTAGGAGTAGTGCAGACTTACATAAAACTAAAAGGAGGAAAAAAAATCGTCATTTTTATTGAACTATTGCATTTCTCACCATGCAGTATCCTTCGTTATGTCAAGAAGGAACCCAGAATATCCTCTTCAGTTGGTCCCGCAATCTTGGATGGATGGCCAACGGAGTAGGCAGTTCTATTATAATCTTCTTCTGCACCACCAATGTGATGGTTGAACAGGCGTTCAGGAGAGACGGTAGAGTAGCCGTGTATACCTGTATTGTATGGGAGGTCAACTGGAAGAGAATGGCGAGGCTCAGCGTTTGCTCAAAGCCAACGATGTCGAGGCTCGCCTCACTGCCTCGCAAGTCCACACAGAGATAGAAAGAGAGAGATTACATACTCAGGTCATTTTCCGCATTTTTCAAGGACATTTTTCATTGCCCGGAAAATATTTTCTTTGACCACACATTTTTCGCCTCCCCCTCCCTCCCAAAACGCTATAAATCGGGAAAAATATTTTCCAAGAAGACATTTTCCACGAAACAAGCTGAGTTTTATTAGTACGTTATTCACCTAAATTGTTATGTGAGGCTATAAATAATGGGGTCAAATAGGAGCAAATATCTTTTTTAACAATCTCGAATTTGACCTTTACAAATCACTTTGAGTATGATATGATTCCTTGCAGATAGAAGAAATTCTCGAATTTGATCTTTATTAATCGCTTTGAGTTCGACATTCCGAGAAGATAGAAACATTTCTATCTGATGCCCGAAAACTATCGCTACAAAGAGGTCAGGTTTTTTCGTATCGAGTAAAAGTTCACGCCGTATTCGGTATGGTGGCATGTCACCTAAGTAGAGGAAAAATCTAAAGAAAAAAAATATAAAAAAGTAAAATATTATTAAAAAAGTCGACATAGGCTTTGGCGACGCTGGCCGGTCAAAGTTTGTCGGATGGACTGAATTGACACAAATGCAAAAGGATTAGAACTCAATTGGCACAAAAAAAAAGTTTTGAATTGAATTGGTACAATTATATTAGATTTAAGACTTTTTAGTAATTCTCTTCCTTCCAATATTAGCTACAAATCTTGATTACAAACATTTTTTTAGAAGTTGAAAGAAATCTTTTGATCTATATGTGGAGCAAGTTCTTTGGGACTCAAAAATGTGTTCATTCAATCACAAATAATTATCGAAATTTGTGGAAAATCAATGTTACGGACCAAGAAGAATCATCGATGAATAATGACCCCACGACTTGACTGGTTGGCGATTATAGGGGTGGAGCCGAAGAGGATAATGTCTAGTTGATCCTGTGATGGAGTTCGACATCTTTCGTCTCCTTTTTTTCTTCTTGTATTATAAAGTATTTGTTCTATGGGTGAGATAGATGTCAAAATATGACTTTTTAAAAAAAAAAAGTTACAAACCAATTGAAATTGTGTCAATTTTCTTATTGTCAGAATTATGCTAATTCAGTTTTGAAATTTTTGGATTTGTGCCAATTTAATTCTTCACACCAACTTTAGTTGGTCGACAATGACATGGACATGTTTAATAATAGTTTCAATTTATTTTATTCTTTTTATTCTTCTCCTTCTTCCTCCAACATGGGCAACCAATGAACAAGCAACCCGCTATATTCGAAATCTTTTTCATATCGAATAATGATACTTCTAAGTGGATCATCTTGACTAAAATTATTTTATCGTACTATTTCAATAAATCCAATATCGGCATGGCAAAAGGAAAGAACAAATTTCCCCACCCCTGCAATTCAAGATTTATTGATGTTTTTCATTCATCACCGTAGTCGTCTTGTGAATTGACTCTAGAACTACGGAAAATTGTTTTTCATTCTCTTAAATGTACAAATGAATGATGAATTTGACCTACTTAAAGTAAAGATTTTAGAAATTTCCCAATGGAAACGAAAATGGACAAAAAATCTTTTATGGAAACAGAAACGACGTCCCCAGGAAAAGGCCCTCTGGTACATAATGTTCTCCGTCGGATTCCCCAACTTGCTTAAACAATGTTCTCAATGAGCTGATGATGCCAAGCTAACCTCGTAAGCTGTATAAGCATACAGGATCCAAGATAAACACCTAAAATCAAGTCATAAATGACTCTATCTGTTCATATTCCCTTGAGCAGGACAATATATGCATAGAATCTGTTCATTTCTAATCTTTCCAGATGCAAATATATTAACATGTAGAATGCAACATAATTTTTTCATAATGCTCAAATATTGATGATGCTTTTTGGCACATGGAGGATTCGCGCAAACAAAGATTCAGCAATATCACATCAAGGATGCCTCACCCTAACGCAGTAAATGAGGAAAACATGCCAAGAAAGTGAAGAGGAAGGACTGTAGAGCACACAGCATTATGAGAAAAAGGATTTCTGCTTCTCCTTGAATGGAATAAGGAATGCCCATCGACAATCAATTTTCAAATGATCCGATGTTGAAACAAACATGAGATGGTTAAAAGAAAAAAGGAGGTGGAAAGCATTTTCATGATTAGACAGGAACTCGTCCATTCAATGTGCAGTCACGACAAACCCCACTGACCTTCACTAGAAGGAACATTTTGATAAGATGTCAAATATCTTCTCAAAGCAGAACACCAGCTTCCTCGACAGAAGTTTCATAAAAGAAATATAGAAACGGCAAGTGTCTAAGTCCATTTACAAACCAAACAACCTTTCTCGCACTTGAGACATTCCATGGCGTCCAATGGAAAACTCCATCAACTTCAAAAATTCCCGTCTGATCTATACACTTGCATCATGAGAATGCAAAGATTCCGTCTAGAAAGGAATGATGCGATCATGACGTGCCTAATATCCCCGCTTGATTAAATCCTCGCCCACCCTCTCAACAACCGCGTTGCATAAATTTAAAGTCCCAGGGTTGGGATATATGCCAATGACCAAGGCTGCACTTGTCTTCTTGATGGTAATACCTTGAGAACACTGAAATCAAATAAGGACAACTAAGTGATGGGAGTGAAACTATCAGTTATTTACAAAATGCAAAATTATTTACACCTATTGCTGCAAGCTCTTTGAGGCAAAATAGTTGAGGAAACAAGCTTTTTAGAGCAAGCAAAGAAGAGTTGAAGCCAACATTATTGCTAGTATGCTTTATGAAGTAAAATCTATAATTTCGACCCAAAAGAAGAAGAAGAAGAAGAAGAAGTAAAACCTATAATCACGAGCATAGCAATTAATGTGTAATGCCATTGCTGCCTAACCTATCAAAACATTGCACCCAAAAAAGCAACAGCAGTGTCATAAAGACAATTTGCTTGACTAGTCATAGGACCGTTGCTTAATCAATCTGAACCGATCACCGTTAGGATAGTTTAAGAATCCCATTGAAGAAGTTGGTTATTCAACAAAGAGTGTGTCTAGCATCTTGGCAAGATTCTCAAGAAGAATTAGGAAATTAGGGCAACGTTATAGGAGAACCATCTACAGCATTGGTTAGAGCAACAAAAAGGAACTTGAAAGAGATGCGTAGGGACTAAGGATAGAGTAAGAGCTAGCTACAACACTGTGACAAATACAGCGAGACATTAATCAGACAGCAATGCAGTCAATTAAACAAAAGCCCTTGAGGCTCATCCCCAAAGACTAGGGGATAACTGTAGTTCCTGTCGCACCAAATCAACTCATGTTGTCTGAGACTCCTCTAAAAGTTGATAACTAGGTGCTAGGGTCACTTACTGGTTTGGATGAAAGAAGCAGTATGTGGAGTAATCTAGCCTAATGATACGCTGCCAGACCATCTCAAATTGACCGCCGAACGAGTATTGGAATTACTAGTTGGTCTAATTGTATTAGCCATCCGTGTTTGTTTTGCATCATGTACCCTAAAACCAGAACTCATTTGTTCTCTAAATGACATTTCTCCTCCCAGATATGTTCAAGTAGAACGTTTTTATTGAGTTGGGCAGCGGATATTGTGTCAAGCGATTATCTGTTGAGAGTCGTTTGAAGGGCGTGGCATTGGATATAGTGTCCAGCAATGCATTTGAAAAAAGAGAATAAACCTTAGGGGGCCATATAAAGAATGATGCAAGTGACGTAAAGGTGGAAGGCAGCAAAGTTATTACCATGAATGCCCCAGTAACATTAACAGGTTCAACTATCCTTGTTGCCCGAATAACATCACCTGGTTCAACTCCGATCACCACGTACTTGGTGCCACCAAGGTAGAGTCCGATCGTAGTGAACGTCCCGGGTACATCAAATTCGCGCATGATTGCTATTCTCTCTTCCGCCTTAACCTGAAAACAGTAAAACCCGTGTAAGCATGATTCTGAATACCGGCCAATCTGTACTCCCCCCTTCTTAATCAAATCGCCTACATCCAACCAATATTGCATTGCCCCTTTGCAACAAAAGAATTCACAACGGGCAAAATTGAAGAAGTTGGAGGAGAGGATGAACCTGAGGGAAGTTGGAGGTCTGTGCCCAAACTTGACCGTCTTGGCCGATGATAGCAGCAGCTTGATATGTGTTGTCTCCACACAAGTTCATCTTCTTGAACAACAAGTAATCTTCATAGTAATCTTCCCACTCCATCTTTGGATTCTGCGAGAAGAAGAAGAAAAAAGAAAGAAAGAGAAAGAATGGAGGGAGAAATAGGGCACAAGAGCAGGCGTTACCGCTTTGAAATTTATGCTCGCCTTTTTGTTAAAACAGAAAAGGAGAAAAGATTTTATAAAAAAATGTAAATGTAAAACATGAAAAAGAAAACATCCGACCCTTTAAAACAAAAAAAAAGTTTCAAAAACACACTAATATTGGCTAAAAGACAAAGACAAATTTATTATATCAATCTCGAGTAAATCTATTTGTATTTCGTGAATTAAATTAAACCACATTTTCACATCCGTTATGAGTCATCATAACCTCTTTTCATATGAAACTTAGTAAATGCCACCCCTCCATGCCTTAATTACGCTAATTGATTGTGATTTCTCTCACCATAATTATTGACGGTTGCAAGATCAATGTCCGAATGGCTTAATCCCGAATTATTAGATGTAATCGTGATTAGCTTCCTTCTTTCTTTCTTTTTTCTCACTTTATTGCTAGTATTGATATTTTTGTGAACTTCTTTTTAGCAGGAAAGTTCTTTTTAATCGTGGATTATATTGATAAGAGATATGGAGAGAGAAGTACGAATATAATTTCCATAATAGAAACTTCTTTTGTGGAAGCTTATTTTGCCTCCAATTAATCCTAGAAAATCTTACCTCGGGACTCGTTTATTTTGCGATTTTCTTTTTTATACAGGGAAAACTTCGTCCTCATTTTTGATCGTTTGGATTTCTTAGGAAAATGAATCAACGAAAAATCTTTTCTCGGTCAACGAAAAGCCTGTGTGTAAATCCGAATAGATATGACTTTAGACATAGATATTCGACCACTTCGGTACAGAAACCCTAACGCTTGTTCTTGTGTCCTTGGAAGTGACCTCGAGTCCATCGAGGCCGGGCTTCCTTGCGTGTGGTCTTCATGATTCTGGGAACGAGTCTCGTGTTATTGTTGTTATTATGCAGGAGCTCCTGTTAATGGTCACTGCTCGTTAGACCTCCTCTTTGGTCCATCCCTTTTTTTCCCCAAAAGCAGATGATATGCGTGTCCTGGTTCAACCACTTCATTTAGGAATGATTCCCCCCAATTTTGAGATTCTCTCTCGTAAATGACACCAGACTCGTAAATTAGGCCCAAACATGAAGAAGCTACTGGTTCGAATCAGGCTATAATAGTATTAAACTTGTCAAAATGGATCATAAATCCTTTCCCTCATTACATTTTCTGGAAAAATATATGATGGCTCCAAATCACGCCAACCCCCCATATGAGGATGATATGTGCGTCTTGATTCAACTATTGAGACGTGAAGCTGAGTCACCATCTACACAAAATCAACGTGAACGACATGAATGTAAAGTCCAGAATTGTTGTACTGGAATTATGATTAGACTAATTTAGATTAAACTGGCACACACAATCGATAAGCCCTGCTCCCGATGAAAATCTAAATCAAATGGTTACAGGCACTTCTACGGTGCAATCGGTACGTTGGATAATTTCACCTATCGTAACTAATTGTTTTACGACGTCACGACCAGATATGAATGAATCATAAAATGCCATATTGCCATGGTATCGGAGTGTGCCTTAGAAATAATTTCCTCACGTTGTGAAGAAGACCGAAACTTTGGGAGCTCCTTTATCACTTCAAAATGGACACATTCCTTTTGGTGAGCCTATTTGTGCATTGGGATTGTTCACGGCGAATGTCGTGAAGAAGACAGAAATATAACTCCCCACTTCCCAGTCCTTGCACTAATACTAAATATTGTGTGGAAACAAATGCGAAAAATCAAACACATAACACAAAGATTTACGTGGTTCGATCAAGATGATCTATGGCCATGGGCGAGGCAAAACAAGATTTCACTATTATTAAAGAGAGTACAAATTACAGAAGTCGATCTTATCGACTAAAAAAAAAACACACGGTTCACAAGCCTCTCATATACCGAAAAATCTTCATATAACAAAATAAACCATAGCCGCAGTATAAATAGAGCCCAAAAATTTTTCTTGGGAGCGTTGCCCCCGAACCCCCATAAAGATCTGTTCGTACCCCTATAGAGATTTGTTCAATTGCTCCGAGTTGGGCCCATCGGCCCAACTCTCTGCGTCACGAAGAAAATCTTAATTTTTTCTCCACTTTTGTCCCTCAGAAAAAGAATATGTCGGGTCGGATGATGAAACAGACCAAGTGCACAAAATTCAAGAAATATTTTCAAGATCCAGCATCCAGAGTCAAGTGTGGGAAGAGAGATGTAAAGTGATTTCGTCTACAAAGTCATGGAGATAAATATTTATTCGTAGTTTCTAATTAGCCGATATGATTTTGATTTTCTCACCATAATTATTTAGGACTACGAGAGATAATTTTCCGAATGGATACAACGATCGTTGTAGAACTTGATCCACACGAGAGAATTGACTGAATCAAGGACTTAATCACGATGTATCAAATCTAATCAAGATTAATTTATTAGCAGGCATGATGATCTGGTTCGTCATTTAGATTAATACTACAAAGACTAAGGGAAGAAAATTGAAATTATCGAGACAATTTATAAGAAGAAAAACAATGAAAATATCCAAATATAAAATTTCATTTCTATCTAGAAATTACGCCGAGATACTAATCAATAGTATTCAAACTGGGAAAAATTGCCTATCTAAGAAAAATAGAACGCGTAAATTGCATCAATAACAATATACTAATCAATAATATTAATATTTTTTATGAAAAAAAAATGAGGACGAAAGGTTTTTTATAGACATGGATTATACTAGTGAGAGACATGGAGAGGAAAATCCGAATAGAATTTCCATAATAAAGACATATTTTTACATACCTTGACCAAATTATCCTGAACTTGCTGCACATTGACATTCCCATCATGAAAGCTTCTTTTGCCTTACATCAGGACTCACTTGTGTTTGGCGCATTTTCCTCGTTTTTCGGCATTTGGATCTTAGAAAAACGGGCCAACGAAAGGTCAATGTTTCAATTCGGATAAATGATTTTCTCTTCAAGTGAAAAATATCTTCCAAATTATGACTTAGACGTCGGTATTTAGACTAAAGACTATACTTTTGGGTCCTTGGAAGTGGGCTTAAGGCCTCGCTACCTATGCCTGAGCCCTTGGTGTCTAGGCCGCCCGAGTCCCCAGCACCTAGACTACCAAGACCGAGGCAGGCTTAGAACTGCGGCTCTCGGGCCCCATTTAGCCCATATTAATGTGTTTGTGGAAAAACAAAATACCCCCATTTGGATTTTTATGAGGAGAGATAATAAGAGATGAGTACAAATGGAGTTTCCATAATAAATAAATAAACCTTAGGACCGGAAGCCAATTCAAGCGTGGTTCTGCATGCAATAACTTGCCCAATCAAACGGGTGTGAATCATGGTTACTAATCTTTCAGTCTTTCTTTGTTTTTAGTTGAATGTAAGCGATTTGATTAAAAAGGGGGAAATGCAAATTCGACAAAATTCAGAATCGTGTTATGATAAAATTAAGAGAGAAACGCAACCTTGCGCGAGTTTGATGAACCCGGGACTCTCACGCGATGTTATTCGGGCGGGCAAAGAAGGTAATAAGTTTGTCGGCTCCCACCTTTTTGTCATATGCAACATTCTTATTTGGCCGCTTGGTTTATTCTCCTATTTCAAATGCATTAAGTATCAAAAGGTTTTCCTGGACACGACATCCACTGCCAAATCCATCAAACGGCTATCGAGTGGTCCTCGTTCGATACAATAGCCACTACCCAACTTCAAAAGAAACGTTCTAAGAAGAGAAATGTCATTTAGAGAACCAATGAGATCTGATTTTAGTGTACTTGATGCAAAACAAACACGAATACTAACAATATTCTATTAATGGCCTGGCAGTACATCATTAGGATATAAAGGACACGACGAGGGTAAATACTCTTTTTGCCTTCTACTCGGATGGACTAAATATCTTTCATTCCAAATCGTAGGAAGATACGAGATAACTCCACATATTGCTTCTTTCCTCTTACCCTTGCACATGATTATCTCCATTTAGACTCTCAGATGTCATAAGATGATTTGGCTAAACACAGCTTCTGTAGATTCATATGCCATTACTTGAGGAGGAGCGTCAAACGCTTTTGTTTAACTGACCGTATTGCTGTCTGAGTAATTGTTGGCAGGACGCATACTTCTATTAATCGATGACTTATGTCCCATCACTTAACTGTTCTTATTTCATTTCAGAGGCCTGAAGGTGTGACCATCAAGAAGACAAGTGCGCCCTTGAATTTTGTGTGGTGCTTGATTAAGTCGTCGCCCACCCTCTCAACGGTCGCATAGCACAAATTACAAGCCGTGGTTATGTAATATATGTCAATGACCAAGGCCGCACCTGTCTTCTTGATGGTCACACCTTCACGGCACTGAATTATAACAAGATCAACTACGTGATGGCCATTGCATTGCATTGCATTGATTACTAGAAGTATGCGTCCTACAGACAATTGCAAAATGCGAAATTATTTAATGTCCCCAAAAAAGGAACTGGTTTGTTCTCTAAATGACATTCCTCCTCTTAGGTATGTTCTCAAGTGGAATGTACGTTTATTTTGAAGTAGGGTAGCTGTTTGATGTGTGTGGGAATGGATATCGCGTCCAATATGTTGCGGCCAAATAAGAATGTTGCACACGACAAAAAGGTGGGAGACGACAAACTTGTCACCTGGTTCAACCCCGATCCCCACGTACTTGGTGTTGCCAAGCTAGAGTCTCGTTAGTGGTGAGCGTTTCTCTCTTCCGCATTAACCTTCAAAAACAGTAAAATCTAAGTGTCCTGTAATCATGATTCTGAATACCGTCCCTTATAATCAAATCGCTTACATTCAACTAATAACAAAGAAGATCACCGATTGAAAGGTGAGCAATCGCGATTCGCACACATCCGATCAAATCGCTTACGGGAATGCTGCCATAAGTGACACGATATTCATGATAAAAACAAAAACCAGAACTCGAAACCGAGCTTATCGTTGGGAACTTGGGAGTGACTAAGTACCTGATCGAAGAAGTAAGATGAGAGGATTAACCTGAGGGAAGTTGTGGACGCCTGGCCCCAAACTTTTCCTGACAGGGTAAGTTTATTACGTGTGGAACAAGATTGAATTGATTTCCTTTTCGAAGGTTTATTTATTATGGAAATTCCATTAGGATGCATCGCTCAATACCTCTCAGTATTATAATCCATATTTGAAAAAACAAAAACAAAAATCTTCCGCCTATTTTTTTTTTTTTCGCAAACACATCAATATTGGCTGTAAAGGATCTGATAACTGGTTTATTTTTCTTTATTTTTCTCCAGAACAGAAAGTAAAATAGGAAAACTTTAGGCTGACGGTCAAATCTTACTGATCATTATATGCTTACCATGAATTATTTTAACTATTTTTTTATTTTTTTATTTGCATTTGAGCGTGACCAGCCCAAAAAATATAACTTTATTTATGTATGTCAGTTAATTTTTTATTTCCTGGAATAGATCGGTGGCTAAAGAATAAATTATAAACTTTTAAGCTCGGGTTTTGGGCATGGCTAGTGTGGACAGGATCTTTGGTCTAGGGACTCCGGCCTGAGCATCGTGTGGTTTTAAGCCGGACCTCAACAGACCCAATCTGGGCACCGGGAAGCCAAGCATGGCCTCTGGGGACTCAGGCACGATAGCTGAGGTCTGAGGCCTAAGCACTGAGGACCGGCCACAGGTGGCGAGGCCCCAAGCCCAGCCTTGATGGACCCAAGCCCACTGCCAAGGACCCATGAACAAGCGGTGGGGTCGTCTTTGGTCATATACGGATGTCTAAGTCATATCTTGAAAAAACATTTTTGACTTCTTCAAGAGAAAATCATTTACTGAATTTCAACAAAGACTTTTTGTCGATTAGGAAAAATATTTTCCATTGACTCGTTTTCTTAAGAGATCCAACGCCGAAAAATGGGGGAAAATGCTTTCCGAGGAAAAAAAATCGCGAAATAAACGAATACTGATGTTTTTCCGTTGACTCGTTTTCATATAACTAAAAAGGCATGTAAAATTCGTCTTTATTATGGAAATTATATTCGTATCTCTCTCCATATCTCCCATCAGTGTAATTCACGTTTATAAAGAACTTTAGTGCCAAAAAAGTTTCACAAAACAATCAATGCTAGCTATAAGTGAAACAAGATTGCGCATTATTAAGTAGCGGACATGATATTAATCATATTTATCATGCCAGCTAAAAAATTAATCTCGATTACATCTAATAAGTCGGGTTTAAGTCCTTGGTTTAGTTGGATCAAAATTCTCCATCCCATCGCTGCATTCATATGGAAATTTATCATGTAACCCTCGAAAATTATGGTAAGAGAGTCGCAATCACTAATCAGTTAGCAAAATCGGAAATTACAAATATTTATCTCCATGATTTCGTAGACGGATCCCAAGCGGATTGTGGAAGCGAGAACATCGTGCAGAGAGAAAAAGAAACGAGTGGGAGACGCGGGAAGGAGGAAGAAGAAGTAAAAAAAAAAAAAGGGAAGGTAAAAAAAGAAATGAAATAAAAGAATAAAGAAAAAAAGAAGCATATAAAATTGTATTAGATTTGGTGACCACACACAAAAGTTATGATTGTCAAAACACGCACAAAAGGAGCGTTAAAATCGTAAGGAGAGTGAAAAAAGCGCGAGCCTAATCTAAATGATGGACCGGATTATTATGCCAAGCTCAACTGAAGAGTTAATCTTGATTAGATTTAATAAATAGGGATTAGGTCGTTGATTCAGTCAATTCTCTCGTGTCAATCAAATTCTATATAGTTTGTCGGCGTTGTATCCAATCGGAAATTTATCCGGTAGCCCTAAATAATTATGGCGAGAAAATTACAATCATATCAAATGTAATTTGGAACTGCGAACGAATAATTATCTCCATATGACTTTGTAGGCGTATCCCTTTACATTCTCTCTCTCCACACTTTGATACTGGAGGCCGGCCTAGATCTTTCCACCACCATTCAAAAAATTTAGTATTAGTGCAAGGAGTGTGGGGAATTGTATTTTATTAAGTACGTTAATATATAGTGGTGTGTATTTTTTAGGAGATTTTAAAAAAAATCACTAAATTTGTCGAGAATTGTATTTTTTTTTCCCCTTTGTATGGAATAACGATGAGTGTAAATTATACATGAGACACGTTGCCCTCCGGTCTCGGTGAATTCTTAGCGCGTGCTAATGACCTCTTCTTATATGCTCATTTAACTTGTGTTCCATCACTTTCACGTAGAAGACACTGCTAAAATATACACAAAAGCACAAGACACCGGGGTTGAATGTACTATTTTGACTCATCAAATGGATGAATCAAGTTGGCTTTGGATCAGGACATAAATGTTTCGCCCAGATATCCATATTTAACCCATTTATGATTATTTATTGCAATGCAAATCTCGTGACACGTAGCCAGCCCTATCCATACTCAACTTGTAAACGACATGACCCATGTTCCTAAAATGTTTCACATGTATTTCCCTTTTTTTTTATAATCAAATCTCTTACATCCGACTGATAATAAAGAAATTATGAAATGAAAGAAGGGTAGCCGTGATTCACAAGTGATGAATGCTATCCAATGTTGTATTTGCCCAAGTCCATCAAGACTAGGCTTGGACCTTGCCGCCCATGCCCTCGCCTGAGTCTGCGACGCCTTTGCCCAAGTCCTTTTTTTATTTTTCTTTTATTTTTATGCTTTTTCCCTCCATCGAGGCTAGTAGGTGGCTAGCGGAGGGAAAAAGGGGAAAAAAAGTAAGTGAAAAAAAAAAGAAAAAAATTGCAAAGTCTATCAACGTTAGTGATGGCTGCGCCATGTAGGACAATCAATAATGACTAGACTACCATGCCAGCGATCTCCAGTTATAATTTGTCGAAAGGATTAAATCGGCAAATTGTTAAAAAGTTTATGACTAAATTGAAAAATCCTCAAAAATTTTATGACTAAACTGACACAATTGAAAGATTTAGAGCAATTCCATAAGTCACTAAAGATTTAGGACTAAATTGATGTAATTGAAAGGTTCAAAAATGAATCGGATGTTGCACAATAAATTCATGTGTTTTTAGATAATTTCCCGCCAAGCACTTGCGGCCTGTTTGACGTGCTTTCCTTGTTTGTTGTGTGGTTCCTGCATGCGGAGCCGAAAGTGATTCACTGTCGTTTAGGAGTTCTATTTAGATTTTTCCGTTATCACTTTAATATCAATGTATTACATGTTGGGAGCGGAACCTCTCGACATTTTATGCCGTGAGAATGTTCATGGCAATAGCAAATGTGGAAAAGAATACAGAAAATCTTCCATGCAAAACTCAAGGCGCTCTATGTTTTCGACATGTCTGTGGATGTCCCGGTAAATAAAAGATTTCGCATTCTTTATCTCGGATTAATAATAAAGCTACTTTTTTTTATATAATCCACGGATTCGCGA
Source organism: Rhodomyrtus tomentosa (assembly GCA_028455895.1). NCBI lineage: Eukaryota > Viridiplantae > Streptophyta > Magnoliopsida > Myrtales > Myrtaceae > Rhodomyrtus > Rhodomyrtus tomentosa. Next base: position 32,095,352 of record JAPCWY010000007.1, read on the forward strand.
TAAAAACCGGTAATCACCATTCGTGGTTGTTTGATTTTTTATTTTTATTTTTTTTTTCTCTCTATAGCCTGATTTACCAAGCTTCCAATGTTCCTTTTGATGGTATATGTTCTGTTTTGCTTTGTCCTATCCATATTTTAAATCTCTAATTTCGGCCCAAATATTGAAAAGAAGAAGAAGAAGAAGAAAAAAGAGGAAATGAAAACATCGTCAGGGATGGAGGGTGGAGATCCACCAAGTCACGTGCCTTTAAGGCAAAGTGATCGGGATCCGAGGTGGAGTGGCGTCCTTGATGGGACAGTGCAGAATTTTGTTCTCTCTATGCTCTTTTTGGAGGAATCCGTCGAGTGCGGTTTGGTTTGCTTTAATAAAGGTAATGATACCTAATAGGAAAGATGATATAAATTGTTTTTCAATTTTGATTTAATATGCAATGTCATTTTTGAATTTTTAGTTTGTTTAATATGATTTCTGAATTTTTAGTATGTGTTCGATTTAGTCCATGAACTATATGAAATGTTTAATGTGGTTCTTGATCTTGACTCTTGAGTTAATGAAATGACAATATTGAATATTCCAATATAGTTTATGGAGTACATTGAACATGTATCGAAAGTTCGAAAATCACGTTGAATAAATCAAAAGTTTCATGAGGCCATGTTGCATGTTTGGTTAAAGTTTAGAAATCACGTTAAATAAATTAAAAATTTATGAGATTAAATTGCAGCGTTGGGTCAAATTTTATGGATTCTACGTGTAATTATCCCACCTGATGATGCATCCTAAAGCCAATTGTGTGACTGGCGTTCCTCAAATCTTACTAAAGACAATAATTTTTGCCCTTACCCTGGTCGTGCTTCAAACACTAGCAAAACTTTTGAATTTACAGCGTCTGTTGTTCGTCTTCAGAATTGGAGGAGCATAGAAAAGAGCATTAATTCCTGAAGCCTGGAATGACCAGAAAAGAATATGGCGGGACTTTGAATCTCGTTCTCGACTCGAGTCTCGACAAATTAAGGTCGGAAGAAAGAGGGTTCGCGAGTCGAATTGCGACACGGCATGACCAATGTGGTGTTCTCTGGTGCAACTTATGTCTCATCACGGTAGCAAGGTCATCAGCATTTTTCAGGTAGAAGGAAAGAAGGACAAGATCGTTCCCTAGCAATTTTCCTCTTGATTCCCCTGAACAAGGAAGGAATCATCTTTTGGAGCTTTGTCCCATTGAATTCCAGAGGGGAGAAGGAGCATCTTCAGCTTTTTCTGCAATCTTCTCGGCGTTCTCGCTACTTCATTTTCAAGTGCGCGAATCAGGAATTGAGTTCCTTTCTGTCCCTTGTCACTGTCTCCACTCATCTCCCCCGTTCAAAAGCTTTCGCTGAGTGCTTAAACTCTTTGCTAAGATCTCTGGAGCAGTACCATCGGAGCACACTTTGATCCCGAGATCGACTTATAGGAGCCGTGAGATCATTTAAGAGTTATGTCGTCTTCGGTGAGGGAGAATGCGAGAGCAACCGCAGAGGCCACTTGCCGGGGAATAGTCCGCCGGATGGTCAATCTACCTCGGGCCATCCTCGGCGAGTTCTCGAGGGCGATGAATCACAGCATGGATTTGATGCGAATAGGCAACAGAAGACACCAACATATCCCTATTAACTACACGCCGCAACATCCACAAGAGCCCGTAGCTCCCCAAGATCACGAGTGGGCATTCTTGACAGTCTTCGAGCAGCATTACGGCTCCATGCACCCCTTCTTCTACGCATGCCGGTTCGCGGAAGCGCTCAAAATTGCGGAAGCCGATCGGAAATTCTTGTTCCTGTACTTGCACGCGCCGGATCACCCTTTCACGCCCTCCTTCTGTATGGAGACGCTGTGCTCGGAGATGGTCGTGCAGTTCCTCGACGCGAATTTCATTAGCTGGGGAGGACTCGCTGACAGCGGAGAGGGCTTGCAAATGGCCACGGCCTTGCGTCCCCAGAGCTTCCCGTTCTCTGCAGTTATCGCTCCTGCTCCTGGTGATAGCATTGCAGTACTACAACAGGTGTCTTGGAACATATTTTGTGTTTTAGCTTTCCAAATATTGAGGAACTTTCACTCTTGCCTCTAGTGATCACCATACTCTGGAGCAAAATAATCGAAAGTTGCTTTTGTGCTTGATTAACAATGGCTAGATAGAAGGCCCGATCTCCCCATCGGAGCTGGTGGACATTCTCCAGAGGACGGTGGAAGAGCAAGGGTCGGCCTTTGGCGGTGCGAGGGTGAAGCAAGAAGAAAAGATAAAAACTAACCGACGGCTAAGAGAAGAACAAGATGCCGCGTATTTTGCGGCTTTAGAGATTGACAAGGTCTGATCTAATTTACTGAGTAGCTTGCAATATGAAATGACCATGAACTGAATCTTTCTTCTCTTTCTGCTCTCTAGGAGAAGGAAAGAAGGAAGTCTTCAGGAGGAGCAGGACCCAAGGCTCATAAGCTGAAGGAAGTTCCAGGCAAAGAAGATTACGAGAAATTGCAGAAGATTCCTTCTGATAAGCAGTATGATAAACCGAGAGAGGCTAGGGTTGCGAGCAGACAATTGCCAAACAGGGGAAAAGCTAGTCAAGGAATGGATCAACAGGTGACACAGGTATGGTATAACACACTGATGTTGCAAAAAGCAAATTGGTACTTCCAGGCTTGAGCTAGAGACACACTGAGTCAAAAAAAAAAAAAAAAACTCCTGGCCTTTCACTTCCAATTTTTTTTTCCAGATATTGATTCGCTTCCCCAACGGCGATAGAAGAGAACACAGCTTCTTGTGCGCAGACGAGATCCAATCAATCTACAGATATATCGACTCGTTAGGCCTCCCAGGCATCGCGAATTACAGACTGGTGTCGAGCTTTCCGAGGAAGACGTATGGTGTGGATCAGATGGGAATGACCCTGAAAGATGCTGGTCTCTATCCTAGAGCAAGCCTCTTCCTTGAGCCCCTTTAAAATCCCATCCCCAGCAACATAGTTCAGGCTCATGTACTGATTGTTTCATGACAGATATGCATAATATCTGTGGCCCTGCTGTGACAAGTGAGCCAGACCAAGTAGATTTATGAAATTTTATATTTCACATCTTCCGTGTATGGACAAGAATCTGAATTAAAAAAGTAATGTGACATTCAATACAAAGTCGACAAAAGGTCGATTGTCTACTAAACTATGCTGTCCGTCACCTTGACAGTTGACAAATTGAGACAGGCCATTTGATCTGCCATGAACTCTTTCCTAGGACAACATTCTTCGAGTCTGGATCCACAAAAGACAACAATATATTCCAGGAACATCTTGCTCTGGACTCTGATCTTCGGTATCTCAGACTTGTGTTTTGTCCGATTCGCTATCGTCTTCCTTCATAAATCCCGTGACGATGATCCACTTCCTTCAAGCTCTCCTGCCCCAGAACCCGCAATCACAAACGATGGAGGGACGAAGACTCATTGCGATCGCATTGCTGCTCAGCCTACTCTCCCTCTTTGCCGGCACGTGCAATGCTATCGAGTCACCACAGTACACGATCATCCACGCGGAGTCGGACTTTGAGGTGAGGCTGTACGGGAATTCCACATGGATGTCCGCTCCGGCAAGCGACCTCTCCTTCGAGAGGGCCACTCTCAACGGCTACCAGAGGTGCCCTTTTCTCCTCCTCTCGGAGTTGATTCAAAAAGTTCTAGTTTTTTTCGCTTAATTGTGGAAAGTTCTGGGGATTGAGATGCTGGAAATTTTCATTATAGCTCAAGGATTGGCCTTTGACTCTTGACGGTGATTGAATCCCGTCAAATGGACTTCAATAGAGCGTCCATAGTGATACCTTGATTCAGTTTCAGTTTATGTAGACCGAGGTGTCTTTTCTAGGAATTCAATTAGATGTATCTTAAGTTCTAGAACAAAATATCCTTCACGGGTTGTGCCTAATCTGCAGATTGTTGTTTTATGATCTGCTGATTCTGGTTATGTTTTCAATTCTAATGTTCCATTTGTTCTTACAGGTTGTTTGAATACACCCAAGGTGCCAATTTGAATTGCTCTAGGTTGGCAATGACATTACCTGTCTCGACGAGCATCGTTCCTGGGGCAGGACCCCTCCACTCGTCTGCCTATGTCGTACGTTTCTACTTGCCCACGAAATTCCAATTGACCCCGCCGACCCCGCTTCCCGAGCTGAAGCTAGTACCGTATAACTGGAGCAGCCACTACGTTGCCGTCAGGAAGTTCCCTGGATTCGCACTGGACGACATCGTCGTCAAAGAAGCGGAAAAGCTCGCTCTCAGCCTAAGCAGATCCGCATGGGTGAATGCTACTTCCAAGAGCGACTACGCATACTCCATCGCGCAGTACAGCACCCCATTCCAGATCATAGGGCGAGTGAATGAAGTCTGGGTGGATGTCGAAGCGGCCGGAGTGAATGGACACAAGCTAGGCGGTGTGTCTTCATCCTGAACCTATGCTTGCTTGAGGGGTACTAGAATCACGTCTGTCAGTGGTTATAGGCATGGCGCCCAAAGTTTCCTTTAAGATATGTACTCCACGTTTCGCGCCGCCTTGTGATCGTGTATGTCTGAAAGGCGACCGGGGATTGTAGTACTCTATATGTAGATCCATAAGATGATTAAAGTCTGTGCTGTTGTTTTCCGCTCTCTTTTCTCAAAGATGTAGCAGCGCCAGCAGTAGCACCATTGAACTTTGCCAACTTGGTGGCGAAAGTAAAGAAACGAATGGCTGGTGAGATGTGAAATGGACAACTCGTGTTGAACGACTTTAGGGCAGAAGTTGTTGCAAATCTGAGGAGTCGATGCCCGGAACAGTTTTTTAGATATACCGACGAAGACCCGATCTTCGTTCGCGGTGTTCTCACAATTGCCTTAAAGCCTGTTCCCAGAATCACTTGTCTTGCTCCGACCACAGAAACGTCGCGGGTTTTTTTTCGTAAAAGATACGAAATGCCGATATGGGACATCTAGTTAGCAATGTGGACGAGGAAAGTGCCATTTCTGAATTAACAGACGTGAGTTGGTTAATAACTTAACTATTGTACTTTACCCAAAAAAAATTTTCTTAACCCAAAAAACTTAACTATTGTATAATACGGCACAGCCGGCACTGACGAGGCCAGCCTCACCCCGCTCAATCTAACCCGGGCCAGGTGAGGCCCACAACCCTCACCCACAGCCGGTGAGGAGTGTCTTGCAACCCTCTCTCACAGCCAGCAAAGTCCCAAATACCCTCACCGGTTACATTTAGAAAAGAAAAAAAAATGAAAAAAATTATATATAAATAAAATTCAAAAATATTAAAATATTACTACAAATTGTTCACGAGCGCCAACCGTGCACGATAACGATTTTCTGGTCAACATTGATCGGATGAACTCAATAGGAAAATGTGAAATTGTTTAGGACTCCACTAGTTAAATTAAAAGGTTTATGATTCTTAGAATGACTTGACCAATGGCATTTTTGTCATTTGCATTTTTCCCTTTTTTTTTTCCTTTTTTCTTTGCATTTTTCTCATTTATTTTCTTTTCTTTGTTGTTGGGGCCTCATCGACCACTGGGCAAGGTGGCGTTGGCCTCACCTGGCCCTCGTCGATGGTTGACCATCGATTGAGACTGGCCATCAACAATGAGGAAGGAAAAAAAAATGAAAAACGAGTCAGAAAAAATAAATGACAAAAATGCCTTAGATCAAATCCTTTTTTAAAATAATAAAAATATTTTTTTTTGGGTAAGGATAAAATAATAAAGATATTTCGACACACTTATTTGAATAAAAGTCTGTTGGCAATTGATAATGTTTTTTTTATAAGAGCCAAATTTTAATACACGATCCTCATTTATCGAGTTATGAGAACTAAATTATAAAATTCATCATCGCTTTTTCGCCTTTGATTACCCTAATTTCGAAATCTACGCATGATGGTATTTTATCCCTTTTATCTTTCTAACCAAGTTCCTAATGGAAAGTTGAAGAATATTTCAATTTTCTCGACTACGTATCACATATACACGCGCACGCGAATTAACGTGTAATTTTGGTTAGGACAACTTGTGGAAATGAATTTTCATTCAACAAATTTAAGACTAAAACACATTAAAAGACATAAAAATAAAAATAGAATAAATGCGAACACCGATTTATAATATGTTAATGTTATAAATGGAAATACTTAAAATGATATTCTTCCGAAAATGGTTCACGGAAATGCTGCTCCTCGTTGGTATAAAACACACGGGACGAGTCGTATTCAAGATGTTTGTCTGGTCTGGTGCAGTCTCTACCTTCTCACCTCACGAACCCGCTCCTCAGATTCTCCGAAACCTTCCAAAGACCAGCAAGCAGATTTTTATTTATTCCCCTTCCGTTGTAGAAATCCCAGGACGAGGAATTCTAGGATTTCTGTGAAAACGAAATGGGGTTGCGCCGATTCTTTATCGGCACGCGGCAGTGACTGTGTCTTGTGTCTGAACTGAACTGGCCATGTTGCTTTCGTCCCCATAAAAAGATGGGGGTCGGAGCCGCCGGTTCTTCCACTGCGGTCTCTTGTGTTGCTGCTTCTGTTTCTTCTGCCTTCAAGCCCAAGATTTTCCAGGTAATTGAGAAAGATTTTACCTGGTGTGAGTCGAGATTGTGATTTAACGCTTCAAGATTTAATTTTTGCTGAATTTGTGTACGTCATTCAGCATGCCTTTTTTGCTTGTGGATTGTCGATCTGACACTTGGAGGTGGTGGTGGTGGTGGTGGTGGTGGTGAGTAGATATGGCTACAATTTTCTTGGATTATTTACGTCATCAAGATTTGTCCATCTGTGCTTGTAATCGAGGGGTGTGAATAGAATTCTCCTGTGAAAAGTACGATTTTCTGAAAAATTAAGATAAGAGTTCCAGTGAAGGCATAGGATTGAACTGTATCGACAATCCATAAATAGTTTTTAGTAAGGAGACTGCGACTTAAGTTAATGTATGGTGTGCAATTTGTTTTTTTGGCTCCATATTGGTATGAGTTTCTATCCTAATGGACAATCTGTGATAAAGTCTTTCTTCACCACCCCGCCAGGGTGGAATGTATACTCGACTAGCGCAGCCTTTCATTTCCTTTTTCTCTGTGGATGGATGTGTACCATGTCATCAATGTTGATTGCAAGACCAGGCACCAGCATGGGCTCGGTCGGTGAATCTCAAAGAGAGTCACGGATTTCCACGTTCTTTGCTTTTACGTTGTTCCTATAGATGCTTTCCGTTGGATGCTATCATCCTTGTTGAAGTTTGTTGTTTATATGGTGAACCCAGAGTAAATTCCAGGCACTATAATGTTGTTCAATCTCATGTCGGCAGTATATTGGCCTTCTAGTACATTTTGCTAATGAGAGGACAACTGCAGATAATGTCGTATTAGTTTCAAGAGGATGGTGCAAGTGTTTATTTTCTTGGTTGGTTGAATAATCAGAATGCCAATGTAAGATAGGTAATTACTCAATGATGCTGTTGGAAACTTGGATTTGACTCCTAAAAAATTAATTATCTGTGTATAGAGTCACCTTGATTATGAAGTCTGAGGAAGTGAACTGCCGGAGAGTTAGTTTGATCATATTCAAGGTCACTAAGATTTGGATCCTGTTGAGGATGGTGGATTAGGTTTTATGATAATGAACTTTGCTGTTAGGATGGTGAGATTCTATTAGTGAAAAGATGACAGATAAATGTGGATAGATGTTCATATGATGAAAATAGGGTTTAGTTAGATCAGAGCTCCAAAGTTAGTACTAAATGCTTTTTGTGAGAACAGAACTGCAAACCTAAAAATTCTATCTCTGAGATAAAATTAGCATTGGGTTTTACTTTAAGTTTCTATCATCTGAATGCTTAAATGCACAAAGACAGACTCAAATAAGACACAAGGACCTTGAGAGGGTACCAACTTCTAGAGAATATGAACCTGCGTATAATGACCAACATTTATTGCTACATTGATTTTAAGTGTTTGGACTATAGTAGATATTTGGTACAGTGGTAAAGGTTAGAAAGTGTTATTGGACCAAATTCCTTTGCTACAACAGATGGATTGCTAACTATAGAACGCTTTAGACTGCTCCTCTTTAGGATTCTGATTGTCTTGAATGTTGCAAAGTTGCTTTAAAGCTTTCAAGTGGGGAATAGGATCCTCCTTGTCCTTATGACACGACTTACTAATTTTCCAAAAAGAAGCTTGTTTACTGAAGGATGCTTTGTTTTTTTCCCCAGTTGCTCATATTCAGTCAACTGATATAGTCCCGTTTGCGAATTACTGCAACATACTAAGTTGATGATTGTTTATCTTCTGCACATGTTAATAATGATAATCACTTCGTATATTTTCCTTCGGGCTTTCAATCTCGATATCTTAAGTTTTTACAAGAATTGAATTGCTGGATAAAGGAGGTTGTAGCAATCCCTGCAGACGAGGATCATTTATCCTGTCAAAGTCCTAACATGTGAAGGGAAGAAAAGGAAATCTGGATCTTTTTTCTTGATTAAGAGGGTCCAACTGGGATTTTGATGACTGCAATTCATCAACTCGAGATATGGTGTCTCGTGTTTTCATTCTCCTTTCTAGTGTTCAACGATTTACCTCTTTTATTTATCTTGAGAACACTTCAATTGGTTATTATTTGGTGCTCTTCCTGTGGACTCCATATTACTTTATAGAGAAAACAATTTTCTTATAGTTCAGTGGTCCTAAGTTTTTGAAGTGATATCTCTTCTTTTAGAAAATTTCTTATTTTAACTCTGACACTTTCATTGCCAGCTCGGCCTATTAAGCCCATGCGGATGCCGCCCATCTTATACTCACTGGCTGAGCAATTGTAAAGGTAATTTTTGGAACTAAGAAGTTCTATCTGTATTTTGCGTAGGCACATCTGTTCTAAGGAAGTTTGTGATGATGCTAGCGGCTGGATTATGATATTTGCCACTTTAGTTCTCAGCATCAAACTTCAAAAATCTTGGCTATGCCTATTTTCCAATATATTATTTCTGTCACGTGCTTGCTAATTATCATCAGTTATCTATTACTACTGGATTAAATGATTGGTTTTGATTTCTTCTTCTTTCCTTTTTTAAGCCGTCAAGGCTCATGGCTTCATCAATGGAGCAGTCATCTCGAATAGAAAGTTCCAAAATGGGAAAATTACTCTCTGCGCTACTTCGATGGGGCATGCACAAGACAGTGAGGTTGATTCGGATGCTCTAGAGGAGACAGATATTCTCACTCCCTCTGAAGAATCCTTGTCTTCGAGCAGCTTGTATGTCCCTTTTGAGGGAACTGATGGAAAATCGGGCCTATTATCATTTTACAATCGCCCATATGGAAGGGAGAACGAACTATCTATCGTTTACCCGCAGGGAAATCAGAACAACCTAGAATGGATCATTGGGCCGGCTGTACTTGTGACGTCCTTTATTTTCCCTTCACTCTACCTTCGGAAATTACTATGTACTATATTTGAGGACTGTCTTCTGACAGGTAAGTGATACTTCTTATGTCGACACATGTTTCGTTATTCCCCAAGAGAATAGCAGACAACATTTGCTTCGGTTGTTCCTCTGTTTAATCGTCCATACCTTACTTCATTTCCTTCTCACTTCAAATGTGGCTTTGTGATTGCAGATTTCCTCATATTGTTCTTCACTGAAGCTCTGTTCTACTGCGGTGTTGCAATATTTCTTCTACTTATAGACCGCATGCGAAGGCCTTTGGCATCCAACTCCGCAGATGAAAAGAAGAGGTTGGCTCCACAACTAGTGCACCGGATCTCTTCAGTTGCTGCCCTGGTGCTTAGTCTTACCGTTCCTATGGTGACCATGGGCTTAGTCTGGCCATGGACTGGCCCTGCAGCTTCCGCGGCACTTGCTCCATATCTGGTCGGGATTACTGTCCAATTTGCATTTGAGCAATATGCAAGATACCGCAAATCCCCTTCCATGCCTGTAATACCCATTATATTTCAGGTGAGTGGCACCATACCATGATGGCATTGGAGGGTCTTTGAATTGGCCAATGCAGTACTTTAGTTTGCTCATTTCTGGATCAATTTAAAAATTTAGCCTGTTTGATGGAGTAGTATTATTGAAGGTCCATATCTTTGTTTTTCCCATTGAATATCCAGCATGGAATGTTAAATGCATATGAGGCCACTATTCATAATTTCAATTGGCATTTAGAACCTATAGAGGACAAAGAAAGGGCCGAATTGTTTACCCATACGTTGTTTGTTGTTGCTTAACAGGTTTATAGGTTGCACCAACTAAACCGAGCAGCACAGCTGGTGACAGCCCTGTCTTTTACAGTGAGAGGAGCAGAAGTGACTCCAAACAACCTGGCAATAAATAGCTCCTTAAGTACTCTTTTGAATGTCCTTCAGTTTCTTGGTGTTATTTGCATCTGGTCGCTTTCGAGCATCCTCATGAGAATTTTTACTTCGAACCCCATCACCGCAGAATGAATGATGAACATTTTAATAGAAATCATTAGAAAGATACCTCATTGTTGTACGTCCACGGATGTATTATCTTTCAGATAGAGTGGTGATGTAAGGTTAAGATAGGATTTAACCAAACGAATTTGTAGGCCACAAAGGGTGAGTTAACAGTTGAGGTGGAGATTCTTCGCAGCAGAGTAGAATGTTATTGAAGGGTCCTAAGGATAGTTTATACGCTGCAGATCGAGTTAGCATCACTCTGCTGAGACATGTGCCATAAAGAAAACAGTTCACAACTGACAATGATTAAACGTGTAGAAAAACAGGTTTAAGAGCTCTTTCTCACAGTTCATTGAATTATTTCGCAAGTTTCTTATGCATCCGTGGATGGAAACAGGCTTCCAATTCGACAATGATATGCCTAGCATTTTCATCTGTCACTTTTCCTTTTGCTGTAGTGTTCTTCTAAGGTTTCATTTTTGGCAATTTAGAGTATTCATGTAGGTCGCTATGTTCTTGTGTCTGGAGTGTGCTAATCGGCTTTTACTGCCGAGCCCATAGTTTTTTTCTCTGGGGTCGTAAGCACGTGCCTAGCTTTCCACGAAGATTATAACATTCTCTTTAAATTTACAATGTTGAGTAGAACAATGGCTTGAAGAAAACGGAAGTAACAAAACTTGTACAAGGAGTCGCCAGTGGCCTATGTTTAAGCGTGATTGAAAAGGAAGAGCGGTTGGTCTTTGTAGGACACGAGAAGGTTTTATTTAGATTGCCAAGTTTCTACTTCTATCCTCACTTTCAGAAGCACTTTGGATTCTCTGCACATTCCATTCTCTTGTTCATCATGTCATTGCAATGATATCCATAAAATATCCCTCTCTCCTAGGATTATGACTTTCCTTCAAACGATTGTGGGAGGACCATTGTGTAGAAGATATGTTCGGGCCACAAGAATGCTATGATCCTAGAGTTGAATTCCCTTTTATCCAGGGAAACCTTAGATGAATACCCAAACCTTTTTTTCCTTATCCTTTATGACCCAATTGCACTTTGCCCCTTTTGTTGAATTCAAACCTTGGCATGCCAAAGTTGATTCACCCACTTTGCACGCTCCCAAAAAAATAGTGAAAATGATTGAGAAGGAAGAAATTTTCTCAACGAAACAAAGGTGTGATTAAACAGACAAGGCCCAGGTTTTGCACATGTTAATAAAAGTAAATCCATTGCTCAACCATATGATGAGTTTTGGTGTTCAGCCCTGAGAAAAAGTTTTGAAGTGTTCAAGGTATTGAGAATTGGAGTGATGATGAAAATTGATCAACAAAAGTATCAGCAAATGTCCAAAATGTATTGGAAGGGAACCCCCTTATTCCAATGCCAATCTTGAGCGGCGCAAACTCGGATAACCCTTTACGTTGAGATTCTTTCTTTGTGCAATCAATTTTCAAAAAAAAAAATTGTGATTATGCATTTGTTTTTTCAATGGTCAAAGAGGCTTTTAAAGGACGTCTCGGTTGGGGTTCGCTACAGAAGTAGAAACAAAAAGTTTAGTGAACAAGAAGTCAACACTTTAAGAGCTAATCAGCTAAAGCAACCTCTAACCAACCAGAAGCAGATTGCTGACACAAGTCAAATGCTACTTCACATGGACATCATGTAGACTGCCTAAATGATTGGTGGTGGGCACCAATGGTTAATTTGTCATGTCATGTACAATTTTGAGCGTGTAAGTTTTTACCAATGCCCGAAAGCTGGCTGTTTGACCGATATCTTACAAATTTAACTCTGAGACAAAGCGGTAGAGAAGGAAATAAGAACAAGAAGATTACAATGAAACAAGTCCGTGTTGCCATCAATCTCTGTGATATTCTGCTGAAAATTTTGCTCTTGATTTGCTTATTCATAGCGTTCCCCTTCTTTTCATTACCTTGTTGTTGAACATAGTATATCAAATAAATCTCAAACGTCGCAATCGCAATTGCTTAACCTAAACAGCAAGAATATTAGGTTCATTCTGTTTTTTAGATAACCATCAACCAAGTGTTATTGCACGGCTTTTGTTTAATATTACTTGTGTTCAATAATGTCACCTTCTCCTTTGGCTCTATGTTTTTTGTCTTTGCACCTGTCATCAAGACTCTAAAATTTCAAACCCAGGAAGTCCCCTCATTCTTTGTTTAAACTGTTCAGCAAGTGTTGGGAGTCTCTTTCTCTTAAGCAAGAAATCTAGGTTAGAGGGAGGGGGATTTGTTGAGTCAACTATGTTGGATTCACAAGAATTTCTCCGTTTTCTTAGTTTGTCTGTTTCTATTGGGTAGAATTTTTATGGAATTTTTCTTTTTTTCGCTCTCTCATTTTGAGGGTACGAGGCAAAATAGGATTTTGATTATCTGCTGAGCATGCATGCTGGTGCTTCTGACTTGTGGGCATGCATGAATGTAACCGCACTTGAAGAGTGAGTGGAAGTAATAAGAAAAAACGGAGAGAGAGAGAGAGTGGAAAAGAAGGCGAATGTATCTGTAAGCATCTTGGCTGACATTCTCTTCATTGAAAAGCATAAAAAGTGAAGCTTTAAGCATTTTTGTAACAAATGGTCCTGATGAATTCGAGTACTTCTCTGTTTCCTTGTCTGGAGATATTGGCGGGACAACAAAGCATGTGGGGATGTTCAATCCATGTTGGCTGCCCCTGCCTAAATCCTGAGAAACTAAGTAAAGTTGATGGATGGAGGGATAAAGAGCTCTATACTGAAAAAAAAAATAAGGAAGACAACTTATCCCCGTCAAAGATCTTGATGTGAACTTGTTTGTCCTCATCTGTTTGGCTCTTTGTTGAGGCAATATTCTCTCCTCCTCTTTTTTTTTTCTATAACCCAGGGAACCCCGCACGGCCGACAGCCGGGGAGTAAAACCCTGGGGGCGACACGTGCTAGCCACCACACACGTGCCACCGGTTAAGTCACCCTGCGGCGCCCGGGATTCGAACACTCAACCTTTTGCGAGAGGAAGAGTGCACGCTCCAGCAGCGCTTTGATCTCTGTATAAATGTATAATGCAAATGGTCAAAACTGGATTTATTTCTTTCTTTTTTCTTTTTTCTCAATGTGAAAAGGCAAGGATTCACATGATCTTTGGGTCTGAACATAATAATTAAAGGGTCATCTTTCTGTGGTGAACCTGATTCAAGTGTGGTTGTTCTGGTCCTCTGTTCTTTTCCTGTATTTAATTGGGTATTAGGTAGTTTAGGTTGTAAGAGAATATTTGATGTCTGAATTCGCAAATCATAAGATTCAAAACCGAATAAGACCAGGAGGAATAGTATGCCAAAAAAGTGGGAATGTGAAGCACTAAAACAAAGGAGAAATAATTTGTTGACCGTGATTAGAGTAAGCTTTGTACAGTTTCAATTTCTTCCACATTAATGTATTCAAGTAGCTTGCTTGACCAAGAAACTCCAAGTGGTAATAGTATGAAATGTCTGTACGACAATAGTCTTATATGCCCTTGCAGAGAGCATGACACAATTTCCACTGAGTTAATGGGTTTGTACCTGTTTAATTAGGAAAAATAGTTGAAAGTCAGCTGATCAGATCTCTCAATTCTGTTCACAGGAAAGAAGAAAGATGTATGGTGTCCTTTCTGAGCTGTTGGATGCAAAATTTAAGTTCTTCACGGCGTTAAAAAAATTGGAATTTATCATCTCAGCATACTCTTGTGTGCCACTGTTAATGCAAGATCTACTCATCTTCTCGTCATCATCCGATGTTTCATACTGATCACGGATCGAATTTTAAGTTGACACAAGACTTCATTATCAAGCATAGGCCTAGGGGGAAGGTCCACATTTGGATTGTCTAGCAGGCACAAGTGGGTCAGTCTCTCCCAACTCTCTTGACCTTTTGGCAATGCTCATCGCAATATCTTATCCCCTCACATACTTTCTCATCTCAGAAACTGAACAACGTGCTAAGATTTTCCGTCATTGCCTTGAGAATTGAAGTTAGGAAAAAGGAACTCACATACCCTTTTAGCCAAATATAGAGAGGAGAAAAGCACACCGCCTTTCTCAATGATTTGAGTGGCTTAAGCTTAATTAATTTCCATTGGCAGCTCAATAAACAGCTCTTAAGTAATAGAGCTATATAAACTCCAAGACACGTTACCTCAGCCCATTAAACTTTTTCCATCTCTCTTCCAACTTTCCCTCCTCAACTTCTCTCCTTCTTGTGTCCCCCCTTGTTCTGCTGTTTCTGTCTCTTAAGCTTCAGCTACTTTAGCTGGTTCTTGCCTGCTAAAATTCTAAACTCTGAATGGAACCGAATTCTCGAGTATAGATTCTGAATCTTGGGAATCAGCATATGACACTTTAAATTAGAACTTCCATTGATCCGGCACACATCATTCCAAAATGAGAAGCAGTCAAATGATTCATTTCCTGCTGCTCTTCAGTACACTTGGTGCTGTTCTTGATGTTTCTCTAGGAGACGATCCGGCAGAATCCTACTGGCTTCTAAGAGTCAAGGGGCAACTGAATGATCCTTCTGGAGTTCTAAACAATTGGTCTCCAGAAGCTCATATATGTGGATGGTACGGGGTCACATGTTCGGACGATCGATCAAAGGTGGTGGGATTGAACTTGACGAATTCTGGGCTGTTGGGTTCAATCTCACCTGCGTATGGTTTTCTCACTTCACTAGAGATGCTTGATTTATCGTCAAATTCGCTCACCGGCTCGATTCCTCCTGAACTTTCAAAGCTTCAAAATTTGAGGTCGCTCCTCCTTTATTCCAATTCCCTCTCCGGCGAAATACCCGCGGAATTAGGCCTGCTGAAAAAGTTGCAAGTCCTAAGAATAGGAGACAACCTCTTAAGCGGGAAGATCACCCCGGATATCGGTAACTTGTTGGAGTTAAGAGTATTAGGCCTCGCCTATTGCCAATTCAATGGGAGTATTCCTCTTGAGATTGGAAACTTGAAGAATCTGATTTCTCTGGACTTGGAGAAGAGCCATCTCAGCGGCCAGATTCCCCAAGAGATTAGCAGCTGCGAAGCGCTCGAAAACTTTGCAGCGTCCAACAACATGTTGGAAGGGGACATTACTTCTTGGGTGGGATTGCTTAAGAAACTGCAAGTTCTGAACTTGGCGAACAACAGCCTCACTGGACCAATCCCAACTGAAATAGGTGATCTCTCTAATTTGAGGTACTTAAATTTGCTCGGAAACAAGCTGACTGGGGAGATCCCTGGAGAGCTCATTGGGCTGGTTCAGCTCGAAGTGCTCGACTTATCGGAAAATAACCTCTCCGGGTCTATTAGCCTTTCCAGTACCCAATTGAAGAACTTAAAAGTTCTGTTCTTATCCGATAATATGTTGACGGGCGGACTACCAAACAACTTCTGCTCGAGCGGCTCCAGCTTGAAACAGCTCATTCTCGCTCGTAATGAACTCTCCGGCAAATTCCCTATGGAGTTAATGAACTGTTCCTCACTCCAACAGCTGGATTTATCGGATAACAACTTTGAGGGGTCCCTGCCATCGAGCCTCGACAGGCTACAGAAGCTCACTGATCTTCTTCTCAACAACAATAGCTTCACCGGAGTCTTACCTCCTGAGATTGGGAACATTAGCACCCTGGAAAATCTTTATCTCTTTGATAACATGATCACGGGCAGCATTCCGGAGCAACTCGGCAAGTTAGGCAAGTTGAGCACCATCTATCTGTATGACAACCAGATGACGGGAAGCATTCCTAGAGAGCTGACTGACTGCTCGAGCTTGACGGAAATCGATTTTTTTGGGAACCACTTTAGCGGGTCTATTCCCGCCACGATCGGGAAGCTAAAGAATCTGGTGGTGCTTCACCTGAGGCAGAATGAATTTTCAGGTCCGGTCCCACCGAGTTTGGGATACTGCACGAAGCTTCAGCTTCTGGCCTTGGCCGATAATAAGCTCTCCGGAACTATACCACCCACTTTCCAGTTTCTCTCGGAACTCAGCACGATCACACTCTACAACAACTCCTTGGAGGGTCCACTGCCTGAATCTTTCTCCCTTCTGAAGAGCTTGAGGAAAATCAACTTTTCCCACAATCGATTCGAGGGGACGATAACTGCCCTCTGCAGATTAAATCTGCTGACTGCACTCGATCTTACAAACAACAGCTTCTCAGGCCCCGTCCCTTCCACACTGGGCATGTCAATGAATTTAACCCGTATCCGCCTTGCCCACAATCATCTCACTGGCGACATTCCTTATCAGCTCGGCCAACTCACCGAGCTCAGATTTCTCGACCTTTCTTTCAATAACTTGGATGGAAATGTGCCATCTCAACTATCGAATTGTGGAAAACTTGAACACCTCCTACTTAGCAACAACAATTTCACAGGCGCCATACCCTCATGGCTCGGGGGACTAGAAGAACTCGGGGAGCTCGATCTCTCATCCAATGCATTACAAGGATCAATACCGGGCGAGCTGGGAAATTGTTCAAAGCTCCTCAAGCTTTCCCTCCATAGAAACAATCTCTCAGGAGTGATTCCACTGGAGATTGGAAATCTAATTGCTCTAAACGTCCTTGATTTGCAAAAGAACAATCTTTCGGGCACCATTCCTTCCACAATTCAGCAATGCAAGAAGCTTTTTGAACTGAGACTCTCAGAGAACTTCTTGACAGGTCCAATACCGTCCGAACTAGGACAGCTAACTGAATTGCAGGTGATCCTTGATCTGAGCAGGAACTCATTCTCAGGCGAGATCCCTTGTTCATTCGGAAATATGGTTAAGCTAGAGAGGTTGAACTTGTCTTCTAATCAGCTTCAAGGAGAAGTTCCACCTTCCCTAGGAAAACTGACGAGCCTTCACATGCTGAACCTGTCAAATAATCATCTCCAGGGCCGACTCCCTCCAACTTTTTCGGGATTCCCACTCAGCTCTTTCTTAGGAAACAAAAAGCTTTGCGGCCCACCGTTAGCATTGTGCTCCTCACAAGCAATGGAAAAGTCACTGTCCAAAGGTGAGGTCGCGGGGATCGTGGTAGCCATCGCCTTTACCTCAGCACTGATATGCTTGGCAATGCTTTACGTCATGCTCAGAATCTGGTGCAACTGGCGGAGAGTCCTAATATCGAGCTCCGAGGGAAACGGCACTGAGCTCAAGAGAGAAGAGATGTGGATCCATGGGAATGAAAAGAGAAGAAACAAGGGCAACTACTGGAAGATGAACTCCTGGTTGACGCCTTCGCACGGTAAGCACCCATCGAGCACGTGCATCTTCCAGCTCAAAATGGATGCTGAAAGTCCAGACAGAACATCGGTATGAGGGGATATCGACTGTTTTTGTGTCCTTCAATGTTTTGATTGAGTTTTCAGTTGATTTCCACAGTATTCCTTCGTTCTTTCTTCAACCGTTTCTTGGTCTTTTTCTTTTTGCAAAACGAATACGTTAAGATCGTTTCGCAAGCTCAGACAGCAGTGCTGAGAGTTTCTGTTCCTCGCTGTCTTTCTGTATCGCTACTGTGCAAAGATTATGTCTGCTCAACGTGTATAAACTCACTGATACTGCTTTCGTATTTCCTTTTTGTGTGCACGTAGCTTGAATTCACTAGCAATAGCTCTAACCTTAAGCTGTGCAGGTCAGAAAACTGACCTTGCACATGGAGAGCCACGACTTTCCTATGATGGGCCTCTTTTGAATATAGCAATAATGACACACATGGTCCTGAGGTTTGGCTTAATATGTAATGCAATTCATAAATTTTTAGTTTTTTTAATTTGGTCCTTGATGAAGTTTAGCCCAATATACAATATAGTCCATAAACTTTTAATATGTTCAATATAGTACCTAAACTTTTGATACATGTTCAATTTAGTCATGATCCTAAAATAATGGAAAGACCACATTGAACATTTTTAAATAGTACAGGGACTATATTACAAATGTACCAAGTTTATGGATCACATTGAATGAATTGAAAGTTTAGAGATAACATTGTATATTTGGGATGAAATTCGGGGATTATAATCAATAAATTTAAAATTCACGGATAACATAAAAGTTCAGGGATTATTTATGACATGGTGATGCACTCAGACGTGGCTCAATATGTCGGCTCAATGATGAAGATGCACATAGGAAAATGGAGGCTCTTGTTGGAAATAACGCGAAAAGGAGAGTTGAGCATGGA
Source organism: Rhodomyrtus tomentosa (assembly GCA_028455895.1). Taxonomy (NCBI): domain Eukaryota; kingdom Viridiplantae; phylum Streptophyta; class Magnoliopsida; order Myrtales; family Myrtaceae; genus Rhodomyrtus; species Rhodomyrtus tomentosa. The sequence goes on from JAPCWY010000007.1 coordinate 32,114,018, forward strand.
GCTCTGTTACTGTTATCAGGAATAATGGGCTCATGTCACTTTCCTAGTATTCCAACGTAAGGAATGCACTCTTGTCATTGTCAAACTCCACCGCCGTGAATCACCAGCTCATGTCCGATTCAATGTATGGCTCTCTAAATCTTCAGCCGACTCAGGCGGAAGAAGCTGAAGTTATCGAGCATTTTTCTTGAAAAAAGTGTCAAAAAAAAGTATTAAACTTTTTTTTTATCAATTTAGTCCAAAAACTTTTACATTTGTGTCAATTTAGTTCTAAACCTTTTGTTGGTGTCAATTCAGTCTTAAACCTTTTGCACTATAATCAATTGAGTCTTAGATATTTTATTAAAAAAATGCTTAAAAATTATTTAAAATTATAGAATAACGCTAAAAAAAAAAATCAAAGTCATCATTTGTCGTGTCACATAGGACAATCGACATCCACATTAGTCATTTTCGATCAAATTCGTCGGACTAATTTAATTAGTATAAATATAAAAGATTTTTTACTGAATTAACACCAATAAAAGATTTATAACTTAATTGACATCAATGCAAAAGTTTTTAGACTGAATTGATACAAAAAAAAATTTTAAGACTAAATTGGCATTAGTGTAATAGATCTAGGGCTTTTTTTTTTTTTTTTACACTTTTCCAGAATTTTTTTTCGATAGTACGGCGCGCCACGAAGACTCGGACTATCCACAGAAGCGGAAAATTTGTCGATACGTTTGGTGTACAGCCGAGCAGCACTCGTCGACTTCATGCTCATCCTAGGCTTCACAATTTCTCTTACTTTTGGAACAAATTTCAGGCCCCATTCATTTTGACCTCTTTGAGTCTTTGACATTGGGGCACCTCATTATTTGTGCCTCGAGAATCCAATAAGGTTCTCCTCACAGTCGTTATCATTTCATCAAGGCGGGCTCCTTGTTTATATGGGCTGTCCCTGCAAGGCCCATGTCCAAATTGAATCACATGATAGCGATTTTCATTTATCGTGACCGACTCTACCGTGCCTAAAGGTGTGTATGGTCCGGGCCGATCCGATCTTGACATGAAATCGGGGATAGGACCAAACGTCCAAGTCCTCATATTTTCGAGACCACGAATCGGACTAGGATCGGCGGTTCGGGCCGATCTCGGTCCAAATCTAGTAGGACCGCTAACTCTAATTACTTATAAAAATATATCCCTCATAAATTACAATACAATATTAATTTACAATCTATAATCAACCTAAACCAAGTAAATGTTAGGGGTACCAACGTGTGTTCAATCCAGCCTTGAAGCATTCATGTGATCTTTTATGCTCATAATCGACACCCGCATGTGGCCCGCTAAACTCAGGTATGTGATGGAACAGAACTCGGATTTTATTTACTTCTTTTTTATTTTTTATTGTGAAAAAAAAAATAGATTTCTCAAATATGCATAATGACTCTAGTTTCTGTCCTCGTGCACGTACATGCTTATTCTTCATGCACGCGTCCGTCATAAGAAACAAATCTTATCATCAATTAGGACCTGATTTTGTCCCAAAGTAATACCAAAACTCAAATTGTTAAATAATATGTACAATGACATCACTAAAATCAAGAGGCGTGAGATGAGATTCATGAGCTTCTCAAAATATTAAAAAGAGGTTAACTCTAAATATAGATTAATTTCTTTAAAAAGATAAATATTAGTGGGTCCTGTTCGGGCCGGGCCGGTCCTATCTCAAACCATGAAACTGGAGACTGGACCGCCCAGTCACCGGTCTCATTTATTGGGACCGGGACCAGATCGCCAACCTCAAGGAGCGAACCAACCAGGCCGGTCCGCGCCGGTCCAAGTCAGTTTGGTCCAGTTTGCATACCCCTAACCATGCCCGAAGCCATTCCGTTTGTTTCGTGAAAAATAATTTATGGAAAAAAAGTACTTCAGATTTTTCGGTATTTTATTTACAAAAAATAAACTAGTCAAATAAAACTTCTTTTTCTCCACTCCTTCACATTCTATTTCCTTTTTAATTATTTTTTTTTATTTTTCCTTTCTCTTTTTTTTTCTTTTTCTTTCTTTTTTTTTCTTCTTCCTTGAGATCTCGGGCTCGTCAAATCTCGGCTAACTCTAACTCGAGGCCAACGAGCTCAAACTCACCCACCCTTACCAAGATCTGGCAAGCTGGAACTCGCCAGTAGCCATTGCCAGTCGACCACGGTTGAGGAAAGAGGGAAATGAAAAAGAAAGAAACGAAAGAACAAAATATAAAAAGGAAAATTCGATTTTCCCTACGAAATTTACAAAAATTTGTTCACCTTATTGATGATTGTACCACGAATTAGCAATTTTCAATCAAATGACTACGTGAAAAACCGAATTATATATTCCAGCTCAATATTTTTTTGGAAGTGTCACATTTTTTGCCTAGCAAACAAACGGTGTCTATATCTTCAATCAAGTATGAACATGAAATAAGAAAGGAATCGCCAGGAGTGATCATGTCACGGTCCTGGACCAATCATCCAATTAGTAAAGGCAGCACTAGGAGTTAGGACACAGGGCCGACGCCCTCTGGATCAAGCAAAGGGAGAAGAGTATCTTCAATTGCATGCAAAACCAAGAGGCAAAGGTTCCCTAACTCATACAGTGATCCCTACGTGAGAAATCTTGCACTCAACACCTGATATCACTAATTCGCGAAGAACAACGGCCCGCACAGACTCTCGATGATGCCGGACTGCATGTCCTCGCCCTGCTTCCAATGGCGCTTCCTCTGATTTATGAACCAGTTGTTGATCTGCTTCTGGTCCAGCCCCGTCGCTTCTGCCAACGCAAGCTTGTCTGCTTCCTGTCATGTGTCCAGGAACACCAAGCACATCAGTTTGCCGCCACATCGACTAGCAGACGATTCCAGGATTAGTTTTAAGGATGTAAAGGAGCGCGAATGCCTTACCGTGGGGTACGGCCAGGTGTAATGAATGCTCCACCAGTCGAGCAGCAACTGCCGGGCCTCCCGCGGCAGCTTCCCTTTCTTCTTCTTCTTGGAGAACTCGTGCTTTAGAGCCCCGATGTATCCGCTGTACTTGCGCAGGAGTTTGCCCTTAAGTTCCAGGTCTTCGCCGCACCGATTGCCCTCCGACGACACGTCGATCTCGCCTCCACTAAGATCTTCCTCAGATGACCCAGCGCAATCTTCTGTCACTAGTAACAGAAAGGGGGAAACGCCAGGCTCATCAAGATTAATTTCTAGAATTTTGCTTGCTTATCACAAATCATAAGATACATAACAAGGCTCATGTCAAAAACATTGCATAATCCTCAAGAGATAATCCATTGGAGTCACAAATCCTAGGAACAGCACATCCAATAAATATAAAAACAAGGCGCAGCCATGCCGAAAATAAAAGCATTCCCTTCACTTCGGCAACATTTTCTTGTTTCCCTCAAGTTTCTGTCATTATTTTCAAGCAGGAAGGCAAGAGCAGGTCCTACGCAAAACAAGGTTGTCCGAAAGAGTTCGACATGGGCTGAGCATATGGGCTCAGAATGGATAGAGTCCCGTGCAGGTGATGGTACACAAAACCCAATGTGATTCATGATGCTCTGCAACCCGACCCACTTCTGTTCCTAAAAGTCAGAGACAGAAAGGATGAGAGGAGGTGGGTGATGTCGAATTCGACTCATCTGGTCGGGTTGCGTCAACGGGACGTACGGACTCACTATTGCAAGCACCAGAGAGTCTTCATCTCTAAGCAAAGCCCTCTCCGATCTGGTCAGATGGGAACCAAAAAAGTTCACTCGTTCAAAATCTCCTTAAAACCTGGGTAACCCTGGAATTTGGCAGAAGAAGGGTAGACTGAAGATGAAGAAGACGACGCCGTTTCTTCGTGTGTTGTTATTGACAAAAGGGGCACAGACCGCAGCTTCAAACCCCCGGGGCGCCAACTCCTTGCTCACTTTTTTGATCTGTCTTTTTCCCGTATTGTCCTTTCCGTCGTCTCTTCCCGTTTGCTCCCCTTTCACATGGAAAAAGAGCTTCTGTACTTGCCCTACCTGTTCTGATCCATAACAAATATCATACGAAAAAGAAAGAGCTGCAGGGAGATTGGCCATGGCCACTGTGTGCTTTTTCAATTTCACCAAAGTGATGATGTTTGCATTTTCACAAATGAGATTTATGCAGACCCGATTCCAAGTGATGAAAATGTTCACAGGACAGCAAAGACTGGGGACAATGCTTGTCTCCCAAACCACAACGTCAGACTCACGCGGCTCTCCTTCCATAGATAAGGAATCTCATCTATAGTCGGCGCTAACTCTAAATCAAGAGCCGAACAATGTTGGCCAAGATAGCATGTTACCATACATGTTCGCTTCAAGGACTAAGCGACGGCGATGTAAAGGAAAAAAAAAAAAAAGGCTCCAGACACAGAATATGTGAGTGCCAATGATGATTGTGTATGTTATCGCCAGCCGAAAAGGTAACATCCAGCTGATACTGATTCGGAACAGATTGATGAACCATGGCACCATACAATAAGACTATAGGGAATCACATAACCATGTCCCAATAGAGGTTTCCACGACGCGAGATTATGGAACACTAATTTGTCCCGAAAGTTCGAGGAGCATCTGTCATGCAATCTTGGTGAGAAGATGGCTGGCTCACAAAGAAACTCAAAACAACTCGCTCTGAAACATTGTTCTAAAATACTAATTACACTCGAACACGCCCAAGTACGCTCTCGCACGTGCTCGGTATCCTTACTCAGACAGTGACCATACCATCAACATACCTTAAGCTCATAGTCTGAAAATTTATAAATGCAGAAACGGAGGACCACATCACCAGAATGGCTTGAGGAAGCTTTTATCACAGAAAGATGCTAAAAATAGACCGAGGCAATGGGTCACGCACAATCTTTCCTCAAGTGCACTAAAAGGTCAGAAGAGCAAAGCATTGAGTTGTGGGACAAAGTTCATCTGTCCCCATTGGAAATTCATGGATTGTTCCATTATTTTATTAAGCATGCAGCCTCGTATGGCAAATTGATTTAATAAAACTAAGGGGTGAAGTTAGGCGAGGAAAGATAGGAACACTAGCCAACATTGTATTTTGTTAGAGTAGTGCTAGGTATTCTAAACTGGGTTTACAAAATTGGTATATCAGGTCCATGGAAAATTTTTACCGAGTGTTGCTACTAAATGTCATGTTCCGACTATTCTGTTTGGAAGACCAATCTCAGCATTCCGAGAATAATACCGTATTTGGAAACCGTACAACACTTTTCCTATTTTGATCCATTTTCCAAGAACGAGGCTAGCTTAACCATGATGTCAATTTGGACCAAAAAAAAAATCATAAAGTGAAGAACTTGAAGAACTAGGATGTCCAGCCGGAACTGGCTAACATCCAGCTTGTGGTCAAGAGTAATTCTGTTCAAGTCTCTGCAAAAATAAAAAATAAAGGGGAATCTAGTTCAATCTAAGACTACACTAGGGGCATGTATTGATGCAAGCAAAGAGGAGTTGGAAATAAATAAATAAATAATACACAGCTTAGCTTCATTATGAAGAAATCTGGAAGAAACCCCTTAAGGCCGTCGTACTAAGTAGGTGGGAATGCCTATAAAAAGGCCATAGCTCGCTCATGTAAAGAGGTGTGGCGAGTGGAAAATAAACTCCATGCCCTTGTACTACTCCACCGACACCGACGTCTCCTCCTACCATTATGCTACACCACTTTGTTAATCTAGCGAAATAGTATTTTGTCCAAGGCAATGCCTTAAAAGCCTGTATCCCTTGAACTATCCTACCTCGGTCGTCGTCCATCCTCTACCAAGTACATAGTACAAAAATACAGTTGCACATCACTAACCAAAAACTATCATTGACATCAAAACCATGCTTCTGCGCAACCTGAATTTCAACCTTCACTTTGCCTGTTATGCAACATACTAGTGCTCGGTGTGACTTCAACGAGGAATACATCAGGATTCTGCCTTTTGATGGTTAATATGACTGTCGATTGCCCATGAGCTCATGTTCTACCCCTTATATTCTCAACATCCTATGAGAATTCTTAATCGAGTTATTTCACGTGCAAGAGAACAATTCAAGATCTTCAATATCCGACATGCAAGTACAAGTCCACCTTCAAAACAGTTTTTCAGGGAGTAAATAATATTTCTCTATCCATGGCCGGTTGAAAAGGTCACCCTCCTTAGGAACTTGTACCAATCCTCGATCAAATCAAAAAAGTTGAGAGTAAATAAAGGACTCTTATAAGTCTTTTTAAAGCATGGATTGACCCACGAAAACGCCTACTGCCGTGACAGTGGCGAAGATGTAAAAAGAACAGAACATAGCATGCAAAAGCAAAGAACAGCATTCACACACACACTAGGCACTCAATAGATTGTATCAAACAACATCAATATTGTCTTTGTCTAAACCAGTAAGTTGCCTGAGAAATATATACTGTGATGCCCTTCATGTGTACTTGCAGGGACTTGAGGAGTCTCAAAGTTGTTCCAGTGATCAAACATAGATTATGAAAGCCCTGACCAGGACCAGCAACTGCTTTCTTTCAACCGATTTTAGTCCAAACAATTCATTCAGCATTCCCAAATTCCTTTTCAGCCTCATGAAAACCATTATAGCAATTTTCTCCCATCTAAGACAGGCTTCCCTGTCCTTAAAATAAAAAAGGAAAGAGCCCAGAAAAACCTAAACTGGAGGGACGCGTCGCTTCAGACCAATTTTGGACGGCATGTATTAACATTCAAGACGCTTCAGAGACTAAAACAAAAGGTATTCAGAAATTCACAAGCATTGCCAATCTTGACGATTTCAATCTGGACATGACACAGATAATAAATAGAGAATGTGGATGCGGCAAATGCAATCTTTCATTTCATGTGTCACAATATATTATACTTCACTTTTTCTCAAAAACCCAACAAAGGAAGCGCTCTTAAATTGACTGGCTGTTAGCAAACAATCATATGCGCAGAAATTTTTACTGTCCCTTATGGACTGTCAAAACAAATTTCTTCGATGGCAAACAGGCTGAAGAGTCAGATTGAAAAGGAGGGCTCTATTATTACGTACACAACTCACGTAAAACTAACTTTCGCAAACTACGCTGGCACGTGGCAAATGTTTTCTTAAAGTCGACTCAAGTCTTTGAGCATTCTTCGCACAGTATTGGTCTACTTAAGAGCGGTTCAAGGCAAGCCAATCAGTTAGACTCTTAATCTACTCAAGAACTAATAAGAGAGTCAAGACACCAGCTACCAAATACGTAGTTAACGTCAAAACTGAACTTGAATGCACATTCACCGCCAACGAGAAAGGTAAATAGTCAAAAAAGGACTTTTCCTTTCTAGGGTTTCGTTGGGAGGCTTTCTTTAGTCCATTTCTACAGCGACTAGAGATGTTTTCTTCTTCTCCGTGTGGTTTTTAATGTATATTACCCTATAAAAAAGGCGCGACATCTTCTAAGGAACAGCGCGCAGAGAGAGAGAGAGAGAGAGAGAGAGAGAGAGACCGTGAAGATAGTTGGTCGATGAAGACGACCCGTGGCAAAGAGTGTTGAGCTGGTCACGCATGGTGTTCAAGAACGAGGTTGCCTCCTCGAACGGCCTTGACAGATCCGATTTGTACTTCGCCAACATCCCGTAGTAAGTTTCCTACGTAATTAAGAACAATGAGCGATCACATTCGGTTTTGAGCTGCCCATAACAAATATTAACTTGGAGAGTTTTAAGTTTCGCCGTCCGGAAAATAAAAGGAGGAGGAGGAGATCGCAAAGAAGGGAAAAAGACCACAACAAAAAGAAACTGGTGTCGCCAAGTCAAAACGTCCATGTCCGAAAGCAAGAAAACTGAAAGAATTCGAGTAAAATTGACTAGGGTTTCGGCTAAAACAGGCAGAAACTTGAGAGAGAGAGAGAGAGAGACCATGAACTCATCAAGTTCGGGATCTGAACCGAGACAGTTGGTAACAGATCCCGCGACCACAGTAATTTCGTCACTTTGTCGCTGGATTTCGTCCAGTAAACCGGCTATTTCCGGCGGAGCACCCACCTGCCGGCGGCACAAGGAGAAAATAACCGGGAATGAATTCAATTCTCGACATCCATATGCTTCGCGTAAGTGCCGCTTCGGAACTCTGATCTTCATAAACAGCAAAAAAACACTTTCTGGAAGGAGGCCAAAGAGTCGTATCGACCATACCTTGTGGCAGTCAACGTACGCCTCGAGCAGTTTAGGGTAAAGAGGGTGGGCAGCGACTTTTGCTTGAAGCGTCGTTGTGACGTCGTCGCCGACATCTTCTTCTTCCTCTTCTCCGTCGTCTGCAACAGCAGCCTTGCTCGACGCCGCATCGGATACGGCCGACGAACCCGGCACCAAAAACTGGTGGCGGTCCGACCCGCGTAGGTGGAAGGACGTCGAGCCTTGCGGATGAACAAAGCCACTAAAAGGGAGGTGACTGTGATGATGATGATGATGATGATTGTGGTTACTTTCTCCCGGAGAAACCTGCAGGTCCTCCGGAACAGCCTCCATGGAAACGTGCAGCCCGTACAGTCCCTCCATTATGCCCGCGTATTTTACCAAGAGGGCAACAGCTCGTGGTGCTCCTGTGTTTGTAGTTTGTATATATAGAAGTACAGCGAGAGCCGAGGACGAGGATGATGTCTGAAAGAGAGAGAGAGAGAGAGAGAGAGAGAGAGAGAGAGGTGAGCAAACAGTGGATACAGTGTTCAATCATTCATGTTTGAGCGGCACTACTATGGACTACGGAGCGAGATTAGGGTTTTGTTTTGTGTGAGGAACAAGAAATCTAGAAGAAGCAGAGACAGAGACAGATGATGCATTGAGAAGCGCAATTTTAGCGTACAAATAAGGAGAAAGCTAAAAAGAAAAGCAGGGTGCTTTCATTTCATGGAGATCATAAGCTTCCCTCTCTCCTCCTCCACGCGCCCCCATGCCGCGCGTCCGCGAGAATTTTCGTCGTCCCTGACCGCAACCGCTGCAACGAGGTAGCTCGCCTTAAATTTGTAACAAAAATAAAAATAAAAATAAAAATAAAAATTTGTAAAAAAATTATTGTCTTAATTATGAAGATTAATAATAGCCGTTTCGGATAAAAATGAATAAAAAATAATTAAAAATTATTATGAAATTCAATTTTTCAAAAAATTGTGACTCGTAACACACTGCTGTTATGCTCTCCACCACCCACCCTTATCCTAACAAAACCCTCAATTAAATTTCCCACCAATCTCTTTTTTTTTATATATAATTGATACATTTCGGCCATAGTTTGGCTAATCTTGTAGGCAAGCTGACCAGAAAAGATATTTTACAAAAAAGTTTAACAACAAAATATCTAATTAAAAAGAAAAAAAATTGGGGTGGAATTTCACCGGCTAAAAAACTGAAGACCATATTAGCATTCAGCTAAAAAACTGACCATATTTTGACCGAAGTGCATCAATGGCAAGTAACCAAAAGTTCAATGAATTGAGCAATTTAGAATCAAAATTTGGTGACAATAATTTAGTAACCTTATGTAAAATTCATTGCGTGGTAGCGGTATTTGCGAATGTGCCATTGCATATTTGGAACATGAAATCACGAGAGAGATGTCCTAGATACAATTCATAGGAGTACCCAAAATTGAGCTTCTTTTTATGTTCTTTCCTTCAGCCATTTCGTCCAATTAACCCTCTTTCATATCCTTCGAGGAGGAATTATGTGTTCTCCTAAAAGAGTTTGAAAGGCTATTTGGATATCGTGACATCACTTTGATTTTCAATTAACAAGTCAAATCAAATTCTCGTTGACTCTCCTTATTAACCTGTAATACCAACGCATTCATACCAATTGATCCTTCTCCTTAAATTTAGTTCAATCTTTTGAAAGCAATAGATGATCCAACTGCAGTCGATTATAAACTTATAAATATTGTAATTCCGTAAATTAATCTCTTGAGTTGTAGATTAATCTCAAACTCCTAGAAAATCATGTAGTTAGTGCTTATATAAAAAAAAACTTATCCAAAAATATATAAAAACTCAATTCTTTTTTTTTCTCTAAGTACGGTAAGTGTAGACGTGGCAATTTGGAGTCTCACGAAATACCCGATAAGTCCCATAAATCGATCGCGCTCAAGTTTTGACTATGCAAAAACAAAAAAAACGTGGACCAATTAACACACGATTAATATGATTTGAACTATGCCGATTCCATATTGAAATCTCTAGAATCTTATTAGACCATCCCTTTATTTTGATATGTACTGGTAGTAATTTCAAGGATTAATACCATGTAAAACTCTAAACTTATGCATATATGATAAATTTACCCAAAACTAATATATTTGTGATAGATTTATCTCAAAATCAAGCACCAAACGATACACCTATGATAAATTTACCATCCGTTAATTTTTATTAAATTGATTTAGCACAAATAAAAATTTGAAATCAATACACCTGTGATAGGCGAAAGGGAAAAAAAAAATCTCAAACTAGTATACCCATCATAGTCACATATTATCTAACTAAGTAATTTGACAGTAAATTTTGACGAAAATTAAAGAATGATAAATTTGTCATAAATATATTAATTTAAAATTATTAATTTGAGATAAATTTAACATAAAATATTGTTAATTTAGAATTGTTGCTCTTAGTAACCCTAATTTCAATCATCGTTAACCTTCGAAAGATATATTAAAGAGAGGAAAAGTTATTGGCGCGCGCTCTCCAAGAAATGGGTGAGTGGCTCTCAATGGGTTATTCTTGATTTTGCCCTTTTCCGGCAACATGGGGCCAATAGAATGTTAGAACCACTGAACCTGGGCAGCTGCAGCTGCAGCTGAAATGTAAACTCAAAGCGACATGAACAGACATGCCATCCTGATAAAAAAAAAAAACGATCACTTTCTTCTTCGTGACGGAAAAAAAAAAAAAAAATCTCGGATTCTGGGAACCCCACAAGCACGACACCCCCCCATTCATTGCTTTATCTAAACGAATTATCCGACGTCGTTATTCTCTTCCTTCCTCCTCCACTTTGATGCCTGAGAAGACGAACCTTTAGTGTTTTGTTCATTATTCGTGCGCTGTCGAACTAGTGGAGACGACTTTTCCTCTGGAAAAAGAAAAAGAAAAAAAAGAGTGATCCATTTTCCTCCCTTTTGATTTATAGTGAAATAAAGGTTTCACGACTAAAACGAGTCATTAATCTAAGTGCTCTCTGGCAGACACAAGTTCGTGGTAGGATCATCACAATTTGACCATCCTAGGTTCACATGCACGTAGAATTTTAATTTTGTGAGAAAATTTCAAATAAGGACATCAAGTGTTATCATTTTCTTAAATAAAAATTTAATTTTTTTTTTCAATATGAGAGCTTGACAAGGGCAATTTCGCCCTTGTATTTCCTATTTCTTTCTTTTTTTCATTGTTGCGGTAACCCTCCTATTGCTCAGGCGAGGTGACTCCTCGCCGATGGTCGGCCATCGCCTAATACCAGCCACTGGAGAAGACGAAGGGAAAAAAAGGAAAGACTTTCAATAAATGTAAACAACGAAAATACCACTGTTCAGATACTTCTTTAAAATAATGATGACATTTTAGATTTTTATTTAAAATAAAATCTACTTCATACCTTTATTTTAGAGAATGAGAATAGTCGGGCCTAATTTCTCTATCAATATTTCTTTTCATTTCTCTTATGATTCTTCATTGCGGTTATTCCCAACATTTTTCGATCAGATTGGCCAAACCCAAAATTTGCATTTGCCCAAACGAGATAGGGACCAACTTTGATCGCGTAGAACCTGTACATAGAGAATATAGTTGGGTCAGTATTCCCACGGTACGACGGCGAGCGAATTGATTAAGAACCACAAGATCTATAGAAAACAAGACGGAGTGTGTCCGTTGATTTCCTTTTTTTTTCCCTAATTACGAGATTAGGGATAATCCTAAGCTGTGTATTTAGTGGACCCCGACCGCCTAAGAACACGCTCCAAGATTCTTCCGAGAATCATTGCTTAGGCCCGGAATAAATCCAGCTCGCTTTCTTGTCTTCCCTCAAAACTTCTTTAGGCGGCGATCTTTGTTTCTAAACCGAATGCCCTTCATTATTATTATTATTATTATTATTATTATTATTATTATTATTATTATTATTATAAGACTTGAAATCAGATGATTCTAAAGGGAATAAACAAAGAAGACACAGGTTTAGATGTCTGAAGGTGGACCCACAGGACAAACTTAGGTGGTGGGGCCAAATAAATAAATAAAAATTTTCTGTTGGTAGATTTTGGAGAGGCAAAGAATATCTTTTTAAAGTGAAAGGCTGCTTTCTCTCTTTTAGTATAATCGAGATTGCTTAACATGTTGAGTCCGGAGAATAGTATGAAAATGAGCTGAGTGATGAAAAAGTTCAGGGGGATCTCCATAAACGGCCGAATCGAAGTCCGGAAACGTGATCCGAATCCAATCAGAAACGCTCTCTTGGGTTTTGCTTTGATGAAGATCTTGAATGCATATAGGTGACATGTTCTCTCTCTCTCTCATTGATTCAAGTTCCTAGATAATGTTACGCCAAAACTAAGGGTCCAACTCCTGACTTCCGACTCTTACTTCTCCACTAAACTCGTCAAACGGATGAACCGATCGAAAATGATCCGATCAAATTTGACCTATTTTTATGAAATACAATTTTATTGATCTGACCCAACTCGGATTTTCAATCCTTAGCAATTTTCCTCCTTAAATTGTTGCTTCGGAAAACGAGCAACTCTATGGATCTGCTTGTCAAGCCAGTGAGGGAGCTCAGATCATTACAAGTCGTGGACCTCGCGCGGCATGTGAGCAACATGGAGACAAGGGTGAGCGTCATACTAACAGACAAGATATCTACACGGACGGGTTCGAGAGTCAGGTTATAGATGGGGCAAAAGTCAAGATTTGGATCTCCTAACATTGCTTAGGGGTGAATGGATGGTGGGCTTTCAATACTAGAGTGTTTCCTACAGCATACATTGATGTAGCATATGTTCATGTTCATCCCAACCCGGGTCAGCCCGGTCTCGGACATTATATGAATAATGCTTATGTTGCCTGTGTTTGGATATGCGTAACATGCATAGACAAATAATAATATAAAAAGCAGCGAAAATAAAACCCATGCATGTATCTCTAGAGGTGTTGCTCATGAGTTTCAATCACAAATCAAATTACACAGAAGGAGTAAACAAATTACCTCTTGAAGCGTGCTTTAAATAAGTTGGTTCAGATGTTCTTCAGTTCGACTCCATAAATGTTGGACCTCTAATTCAAGCACACCACAAATTGCAACGAATCGGGAAAGATGACGCGGATAATCACCACACTAATTGTGCTAGCAATTTCATGAAAACAACTCTCCACGTTCTTAATATTTTGGTCACAAGAAAAGAAAATAGAGAAAATAATTTTCTGATATTTCTTTCTCACTGTGCACATATGAGAGGAGAGAAATATTTCTTCACGTAAAAAATAGCGTAACCCTCGAGAGAGAAAAACTGAGAGAAAATCCTATTCTCTCTATCTTTTTTTTTTTTTTTAATTATGTGCTCTCACGAAAAATAACCCTTTTTGCCCATTAAGTTGGATACTGATCAGCCAGTTGCACGCAATAATGATCAGCCATTAGGCCCGTTACTGATCGTGACGCACGTTCAGCATTTGCTGATTGTGGGCCCCCATGCCTACACGGTCAGCAACAGTTGCTGACCATATGCGGGCACACAATCTTTTTTTAAAATAATAATAACAATTATTATTATTATTATTATTATAAAAATAAAAAAGAGTATACCAACAGTATATGTGCATATTGGAAGTATAATATATGTCCACGTGGAGTGTACGTGTGTATCATATGCACGAGCACCAAAGACCAAAAATAAAATTAAAAATTAAATCATATTTAATTTAATTTCAGCTCAACTTAATTCAATAGTCGTTAATGCAAACATATTTGCAATATCGTCTTTCAAATTCAACGTCATTATATATTAGTTAAGATGTGTGACATCCCTAGGTTCATCATAGAGCTGCCGGTAAAACAAGCACAAACACACTAGTATGTCCAAGAGAATTGATTGTCCCGATCAACCTCCTGGTCCTACAAGTCATGAGTGACATCTAGCAATATGTCATAGCTATCCAGATAGTGCAAATGTTTTAAGAACATAATGAACCTGTCAGTTTTAACTACAATGTAATTCAATCCCTCTATCTTGCTATGTCCCGATCGAACAAAGACCACGGAATATTGCCAAGCCACCAATTCGATCATACGCACAAATCTAATTTATATGCATTTATATGAAACATGAACATTTCATTCTCGATTACAATCCCAGCTGAGGATTTCAATGCATTATCATAAATCACATAAGACATCATACTTTGCACGTAGCAATGAGATAGATTCCATTTTACGCACACGTGTGACTTCGTATATGCATGAACTATGACCATCAAGTACAGATACGAATCAATGAACTGCCAATATGTGCAGTTGTGAACTATAGCCATCAAACACACAAGTCAAAATTGTGCTTCATGTCTAAGGATTATTTACGCAAGACCAAAAGCATGAACGTTTAAACATTGATCACATAAAATATTTCATGTCACTAATCATTCAATATGTGTCACGTTCAGTGAATTTGTTTGGTACAAGCACTAGTGTTCTAACTCAGGTATTGCAATACCCAATGACTTATGACTCATCATTTCGTTAAGTATCTGATACGTAATGGTAAAGTTATGGAAATATCAGTCTCAATAGAATTAATAACATCCACTCAATGATTCATCGACCGGGAAGATTCAGTTTAATTGCGAACCTGTCACATATATTCTCAAAGTCTCAAGAATAGGTCTATTCACAGTTGATCTTATGGAAATTATTCATATATGTAAATAATTGGACAAATGAATAAATTCTCTTTGCCATTAATTGAATAAAAAATTAAAATACAACTAAAAATCCCTAACATATAACTATTACATAGTTGTTTTAGGGCATCTCTTTAACAATCTCCCACTTGCACTAAGCCACTTGATTTAGTTTCTCAAACCCATTTTGTCAAGATGTCTTTTAAAAGAAGACCGAGGTAAGGCCTTAGTAAAGGGATCTCCCATGTTTTCCGCTGAGGCAATTTCTTGTAAGGCAAAATCACCTCTCTCAACTATTTGTCTGATGAGATGGAAGCGCCTCTTAATGTGTTTAGACTTCTG
Organism: Rhodomyrtus tomentosa; assembly: GCA_028455895.1. Classification (NCBI taxonomy): domain Eukaryota; kingdom Viridiplantae; phylum Streptophyta; class Magnoliopsida; order Myrtales; family Myrtaceae; genus Rhodomyrtus; species Rhodomyrtus tomentosa. The sequence continues at coordinate 32,129,325 of JAPCWY010000007.1, forward strand.
GTGAGACCTTGATTCCTTAGCTTGAGCTATTGCCCCATTATTTTCACAAAACAATATAATTTGCTACTTAATGGAAGGAACTACTCCAAGTTCGATGAAATTCTTCATCCAAGCGGCTTCCTTCGTTGTTTCAGAAATGGCTACATACACTGCCTCAATGGTGGAATTAGCAGTTATGCTCTATTTGAAACTCTTTCAACTAACTACACCACCATTGAGTGTAAAGACAAATTCAAATATAGGCTTATAGTCATTGGGATCCAATTGAAAATCGAAATCAGTATAAGCTTCAACTTTAAACTCTCTTTCTCCATATATCAATAATAAATCCTTAGCACTTCGTAAGTAATTAAAGATATTCTTGACTGTTATCCAATGTTCTTCCCCTAAATTAGACTGATATCTGCTAGAAATGCTTTCAGCATGCGCAATATCATGTCACGTACATAGCATAGCATATATTATGCTTCCAATAGCGGATACGTAAGGTGTCTTTGCTATCTGCTCTCTTTCTTCAAGAGTGTTGGGACATATCTCCTTAGAAAGGCGAATTCCATGCCTAAAAGAAAATAAGCATTTTTTGGAACATTGCATGTTAAACCGTGTAAACATTTTGTGTATGTATGTAAACTGTGAGAGACCAATCAATCGTCTCGATCTATCTCTATACATCTTGATACAAAAAATATATGCCTCTCCTAAATTTTTCATAGAAAATTTCTGTGACAATAATAGTTTGATTGATGACATCATCGGTATATAATTTTCGATCAAAAGTATGTCATCAATGTAGAAAACTAGAAACGCAATTGCGCTCCCACTAATCGTCTTGTATACGCAAGGTTCATATGGTTTCTTGAAGAAGCCAAACAATTTGACTACCTCATCAAAATGGATGTTCTAACTTTTGGAGGCTTGTTTGAGTCCATAAATGGATCTCTTAAGTCTACACACTTTTCGACTTTCACCATTGGATTCAACATCCTGTGGTTGCTCCATATAGATATTTTCCTCAAGGAAGCCGTTTAGAAAAATCGTTTTGATATCCATATGAAATATCTCATAATCAAGGTGCACAATTATAACGAACATATTCCAAATGGCTTTTAGCATAGCTACATGTGAGAAAATTTTGTCGTAATCGATTCTTTCTTTTTGACGTTATCCTTTTGCCACCAGTCGTGCTTTGTAAGTTTCAACTTGACCATCATCATTCATCTTCCTCTTGAAGATCCATTTACAGTCAATTGCCATCAAGCAGATCAATGAGAGTCTGAACATTATTAGAATATATTGAATCCATTTCGAATTTAATAGCTTCTAGCCATTTACCAAAATCGATGTCCAACATCGCCTCCTTATAGGTGTTGGAATCAGTTAGCTGATCATTATCATTCACAATGAATAGTGACTCAATATCTTCAATCGAGTGTCTATAACGAATAGGCAGACGAGATGTTCTCGCAATCCTCCTAAGAGGTTGTATATCAGAAGCTCCCGCTGAATCAGAGATAGGCGTTTGAACTTGTTTATTTGGTATTTTATTATTTTTTTCTTATAAGATTATTTTTCGCCAAGCACCACCTTCCTGGACAAACTAATTGTCCAGGAAAGAAGCATGCCTACTGGTCGAAATTCTTTGGTCGGAGTGAAAATAGAAATAATATCCAAGAGTCTCTTTCGAATATCCAATGAAGCGACCTTGTTCAAACTTGGCATTGCTTCTTAATGAAAGCTGGACAACCCAAAATCTTGATATAATTAAGTCTTGATTTGCTACTATGTCATAGCTCATAGGGCGTAGTTGGAACGGATGTAGATAACACTCTATTCAGTAAATATGAAGTTACCTCAAGGGCATATCCCCAAAGGAATACAGGTAAACCGGTGTAACTCATCATAGATCACGCCGTATCTAATAAAGTGTGATTTTTTCTTTCAAATACATCATTATATTATGGAGTTGCAAGAGGTGTCCACTGTGATAAAATGTCATTATTTTAAAGATAGTCCAAGAATTCAGTGCCTGGGTATTCGCCTCCTCGATTAGATCGAAGAGCCTCAATATTATTTTCTATTTGTTTCTCAACTTCAGACCTAAATTCCTTAAATTTTTCAAAGGATTCAAATTTATACTTCATTAAGTATAAACAGTCATACCGTAAATGGTTATCGGTAAAGGTAATGAAGTAAGAATAACCATCCTCGACAGTTTCATTAATTGGTCTACATACATCTGTATGTATCAATAACAAGACGTCAGTAGCTCGCACACTATGTCCTACAAAGGGCGCTTTGGTCATTTTTTTCAGAAGACATACATTACAAGTCGAGTGTGGTTCAAAACCAATTGGATCAACATACTCAACATTACTCAATTTGTTGATTCTATCTTCTCCAATATAACCTAATCGGAGATGCAAAACATACTTTGGATTTGGACTATCTCTAGAGCATTTTTTGGTTATGACATTTACATTATGATTATTTTGCTTATTGACATTGGTAATTGCATTATCGAACACTGTAATGATATAGAGATTATTAGCTAATAAACTAGAACCAACACATCTTCTATTATGAAAAATAGAACATACATCATCAGTAAAAGAAAAATTCATAATTCTCTTTGCCTAAACGAGATATAGAGATGATGTTCCGAATAATATTATCATAACATAGATAATTTCTCAAAACCAAAACATGTCTGGAAGGAAAACATAAATGAAAAGTCCTTATATCTAATGCAACAACTCTTGCTTCGTTTGCAAATGTCAGGACAATCTCATTTCACTCCGGCATCCTATTTATTTTCAAATTCTGCAAAAACATACAAATATGTGAGGTTGTAGCATAATCTAGAATCTATAAGTTGGATTCAGCACTAACCGTAAGATTAGTTTCAATAAGCATATGCACCATATTTTCGCAAGGCTGGTTCTGGGGCATGACCTTCAAGTTCGCGAGGTACTTCTTATAGTTCCTCCTCCAGTGCTCCTTGACACCACAGTGATGATATTAACCTTTTTCAACCTTGCGCTTGACTTGCGCAATAGCTTTCAAAGGCTTCTTCCATTTGTTATTCTTCAAAATAGTCTTACTCTTTAAAAAAGATGCCTTAGCCATAGCCACTACATTTGGCCTCGCGTTAAGCATTTCTTCTCATAAACTATCAGCATACTATGTAGCTCAACAAAAGTTTTCTCCATCTTATGCATGTGAAAGTTTTGGACAAAACTAGAAAAAGGAATCGGGCAAAGATTGGAGTATTAAATCCACAGCTAAGTCGTTATCCATACCCAGATTCAACATAGCCAATTCTTCTATGTGCCAAATTATTTTTAAGACAAGGTCATTAACCGATGATCCTTCAACCATCCTCATACGGTACAATGCCTTAGATATCTCATAAGAATTCTTTTAAATGCAATATTATCAACCTAGCATCCTCCATTGCTCATACATCTTCTGAAAATCATTATTCGTTGAAGCAATCATATATAACCTAACTTTTAAGTCATCATCATGCCATTTACCATAAGTGATGTGTTCCTATTGACATTTTTTCATCAAGCACATACTCGAATTTTTCTGAATTGAGAACAATCCTCCAATTCCTCACCCAATCGGTGAATTGAGTCCAGCCAATAATTCTTCTCAAGTATCGAAGCGAGCGGGTATGTGTTTACCATTTTCAAAGTAATAAATATATGTGCAAAAAATAAAAAAATCATTAGAAGTTGTCTTTCCAAATAACTATTTCATTTTGGCCTTTGAATGAAATGGAGCCTCCCACTAAATTTATATTCGGATCTTATACTCCTTAAAATGGGAAACAACAATCTTTATTGGGTAAAGATTACTTGTGTGGATCGGAGTCCCACCAGCTATACTCCACCTCACCACACAATTATTGGTGTTATATGAACTTAGTGGGTGAATCAACTTATTTAACGCATTGCATGCGAGTCCCAATGATAACTCCGGTCTCTAAACCATGAAAATCTCACCTGACAGTTGTTGACTTCATGATCATAGTTAAGTCGAATCCATTGTCTTATGTAAGTATTGAAAACACAAACGATCTCCTCACCTAATCATTATTGAAAATTGTTCGACTTCAACCCCACGACATTATATGTTTAATGGAGTGATCCATTATTATGAATGACAATTGAACCATATGTATCTATAACCGGTCAATCAACCACTATAATATTGGATCAAATCATGACGATGGAGGACCACGAGTTCGAAACCCGTTACGACTTAATATTATTTTAAAGAAGATTTCGATCATCATTAAATGTCTCACTTTGCACATTAACCGATTTAACACGCTCATATAAACATAATAGATAAATAGATGTCAAACGCATAAATATCTATCCTACATGGTGATTATGGAATTATAGTTTAATGGGCTCAAGTCAATGAGATCACAATTAACTATTTTAACATTTTAATAATGGACAACTGCTTTTTACTTCTTCTTGGTTCCTTGAACTCTTCGCGAAATCGAGCATGTAGATCTCTCTGCCTTAGTGGCTCCTCCTCTCCTAGTCTACATAGCATTTACATTAACAATCAACTATACTAAACTATGTTAAAAATAAAATATTACATGAAAAATAAAAGAAAGACACGGTCTTCATTTAATAATTACAGCCCCAAAAATATCAATAATTATCATATATTCATACATACATCAATCACAGTGATTAAGGTTTTTCCATGATCACCACCCTTCAACGTGAACAATAAATTCATAATTTAAAACTTCTAAGGCAACAAAAAAAAATTCTGCATTGAATTAAATTCATGGTCGAGCAATGCAAGCCATATCAAGAAACTAACGCTAGCAAAATAAATTTCACATGCGTAATTCTAAGCGGTATTAGCATTCTCATCCCTAAATTCGTAGCTACAAATCATTTTTGCAGAATTCATACATAATATAAGACTAACTATAGATTTTCCATTCAAAATTGATTTAGTTCTAATTTTTGCTCAATTGATCAAATTTATCACATAAAATAATCAACTTTTATAGGCCACGTAAAAGGGAACAACTCACTAAAATCAAATTGACCATTGGAACGCAAAAATTACTACAAACCTAAATCAATTAAACGCACAAAAAATCTAAGGATCATCTTGGATACTACCGTTGGAATATGCGTAACATGCATAGGCAAATAATAATATAAAATTCAGCGAAAACTATACCCATACATGTATCTCCAAAGCGTTGTTCGTGCGTTTCAATAAAAAATTAAATTACATAAAAGGATTAAATGAATTATCTCTTGAACCATGCTTTAAATAAGTTGGTTCAGATGTTCTTCAGTTCGAGCCCCACAAACGTCGCACCTCTAGTTCATAATACCACCAACTTGCGACGAATCGGAAAAGATGATACGGATAATCGCCACACTAATTGTGCTAGCAATTTCGTGAAAGCAACTCTCTGCGCTCTCAACATTTTGGTCACAAGGAAAGGAAATAGAGAGAATAATTTTCTGCTATTTCTTTCTCACTATGCACACATGAGGGGAGAGAACTATTTCTTCACGTAACAAATGGCATAATCTTCGAGAGAGAAAAATTGAAAGAAAAATCCTATTCTCTCTATATATTTTTTAGAAAATTTATGTGATCTCACGAAAAATAACCTTTTTTACACACTACGTTGGACAATAACGATCAGCCGTTACTGATTAGCCATTTGCACATAATAATGATAAGCCATCATCGATCGTGGCGCCCGTTCAGCATTTGCTGATCATGCGCCCCATGCCCATATAGCCAGCGGCCATTGCTGACCGTGTGTGCTTCACATGTTCAGCCACAATTGCTGACCATGCGCGGGCACACAATCTTTTTTTTTTTTTTTATAAATAATATCAACCATTATTATTATAATAAAACAAAAGGGCATACCAACAGTATATATGCATATTGGACATATAATATATGTCCACGTTGAGTTTACATGTGTATCATAGGCATGTGTGTCTATGACAAGAAATAAAATTAAAATTAAATCACATTTAATTTAATTTTAGTCCGAGTTGGTGGCCATTATTGCAAACATATTTACAATATCGTCTTTCATGTTCAACATCGTTATGTATTGGTTAAGGTGTGCGACATTCCTAGACTCATCATTGAGCTGACAATAAAATATGCACTAACACACCAATCCTTCAACGAGAATTGATTGTCTCAATCCACCTCCAGGTCCTACAACCATAAGTGACATCTAGTAATTTGTCATGGCTAACCAGATAATATGAATGTTTTAAAAACATAATGAACCAGTCAGTTTTGGATACAATGTAATTCAATCCCTCTGTTTTGCTATGTCCCGATCAAACAAAGACCATGAAATATTTGCTAAGCCACCAATTTGATCATATGCACAAATCTAATTGATATGCATTTAAACGAGACATGAACATTTCATTCTCGATTACAACCCTAGCCAAAGATTTCAATGCATTGTCATAATTAGATCACATAGGTTACCATACCCTGCATGTAACAAGGAGACAGATTCCATTTTTGCGCACACGTGTGATTTCGTATGTGCATAAACTATGACCATCAAGTACATAGACGGATCAACGAACCGCCAATATGCGCACTTGTGAATCATAGCCATCCAAAACACAAGTTAAAATTGTGCATCATGTCTAAGGATTATTTACACAATACCAAAGCATGAACGATTAAATATTGACCACTCTAAAAGCTTCCATATCGCTAATCATTCAATGTGTATCACGTTCAGTGAACTTATCTGGTACAAACACCTGTGTTCTAACTCAGGTATCGCAATATTTAATGACTTGTGACTCGCCATTTCCTCAAGCATTTGATACTTCATGGTAAAGCTAAGAACACACCGGTCTCAACAGAATCATTAATATCCACTCAATGATTTATCGACTGGGGACTATTTGAAGATTCAATCTAATTACGAACATGTCACACAGATTCTCAATGTATCAATAATAGGTATAGTCACAACTGATCTTATGAAATTTATGTATATATGTAAATAATTGGACAAATGAATAAATGCGTCTGTGCCATTAATTGAATATGTAATAAATTGAAATACAACTGAAAATCCTTAATATGTAACTATTATATATTTCATTTTTCATTTGATCATACGATGTTTAAAATCATCTTTATTCAATACAACAATCAAATTCTTGTTTCGTCGAATTGATTGAGTACTTAAATATTTGACTTTAGGAATTTTTAAGTATTTGACTTTAAAAAATCAATTGGGAGGAATCAATGCTAGTAATTCCTCTAAAAAGTTTATGATGTCTGGTTCGATTTCCATCCGAGGTAAGTTAACCTGCTACGTTGGATTTGAAAAACATAGTAATTCCTCTCAACTGATTCCTTAAAGTGCTATTTTTGTTGTTGTCGGAACTGATTCCTTAAAGTAAGACTCTTCAAATTGCAATTTGTATTACTAGCATTGAATGTTAAAATATATTCATGCATTCCAAAATTAAACTCTCGACAGAGGATACAAATACTTGGAAACTCTAGGGAGAAAGGGCAACCAACTTCATCATTTCCTAGTCTCTCTCTACACACGTGTGAGAAATTTACATGGGGAGAGATATTAAAAAAAAAAAAATTCATGAATATATTGTAATCCTCTAAATTTAGTACTAAATATTTTTTTGACAATTGAGTTCCAAACTTTTTGTGTTTGCGCTAATTCATAGGACTGAACATGATTTCAGGGTAAAATTGAGAATCGAAGAACCGAACCGTCGATTCTGATCCGATTCCCAATTTTAATGTGCCAGGGTCTGATTTTCGGTTCTGCATATTGAATAACCGTCGGTTCCGGTTCCGTGGAACCGAATCGAACCGGAAAGGGGAAATATATGTACACTAAAAACCCTAATTTCGGCTTTCTTAGTTCTACTTCTATTCACGCGTTTCTCACCTTTCCTCAGTCATGACGCAAATTCCACTGGTGACGGTCTCTCACGCCCTCGAGTCGAGTAGCTAGGGCTCCACCGCTCCGCTCCCTCCAGTTTCACCGTCCTCAAAGTGCTCCACCTCCGACGATGTCCATTGGCCTTCACCGTCGGGTGGCCAGCCCTCGAGTCTCATCGTCCACTGGGCTCCGTGGCTTCGCTTCACTCTCTCCCCAGCCCTTCGACGACGACCTTTCCCTCGCTGCCGACCGCCTCGTCCTCGGCACCCCAACGGGGTCCCCAACTTCCTCTTGCTTGCCGACGCCCTCCTTCTTGCCAAAATCTGATTGTTCCAGCAAGATTTGACCAAGGTGGGAGCCCTGATTTCTCGTCTTTGCTTCTTTGTTTGTGTCTGTCAATTGATCTCTAGCCCTGAGTTCCTTCATACGAGTGTGTATGAGTGTTCTTTGTTCAGTCAGATTTGACCGAGCTTCCATTTTTCGCGTCCAGGTTGAATGGATGTGTGTCTAATGGAATACAACTTTATGATTGACCAATGCAATAATGGGAGCTTCCATTTGAACAAGCGATTATCCCAACATATGCTTGCATCGGGATTCTGTTCTTGCTGTCCAGGTCTGTTTCTTATTCAGATTAAACTAGTAGTATTAATGTGATTTTTGCAAATATATTAGAATTGCAGAGGTCAGTATTGAAGGAATGAGATGTGACAATCTCTATCTGTAGGATTTCACACGATTTCAATTGATTGATGTCCAACAATTTGTCTATCAATAAGGCAACTTACTCTAGGTGATGAAGAAGACACCATGAATTAGGGAGTCGTTAAGTAAGATAGGTTGAAATACAAATTTTGAAGACTCTGCAATCAGGACTAACTGGCTTTCTATCAACAAAGCTTGCCAAGCTGGGGATGAATTCATTTATTTTCCTTCATAACTCGTCCACTTAAATGTTGCTCCTGATTTTTTTCTTTAGTAGGTGAGTGTTCTTGTCATGATCACTAATGTGATGTCTTTAATTGCATAATGCAATATGTAGGTGTTAGCTTATGCACCTTTCTCTCCTGATTAGATAAAACCAATCAAATTCTACTCTCCTGCAAATTTAGGTGTTTGTTATCTGGACTTCTAGCTATCTAGTTGTCTATTTTTTTTCATATTTAGAGACTGATTTTTCCAGTTGTAGATTTGGAAGAACTAAAAATAACTTTAGGTTGCTTTTGCATATTTAACATGTGGCCTTGTGCCCTTGCATTCATGATTCCGCATATTTGCTAAGAGGTAAAATTACACTGCAGCTTGTATGATCTTAATGTTTCTAATATATTAGCATTTCTTGCACTATAGTTTCCCCTTTTCAGGGAGAGAAGAATCTCTTCTTTCTTAAGCAAGATGCTGCGTGTGCTTAACGATGTTCCTCAACTGCTCGCATATGTTTACATTACTGAAATTCACTTTCTCTATCGTGACAATTTCAGCTTGCAAAAATTGCTGGAAATACAGTAGTAGCAACCTGTGGAGGGAGGGAGAAGGCCATGCTTTTGAAAGAACTGGGAGTTGATCGCGTGATAGATTATGAAGCTGAAGACATCAAAACTGTATGTCTCCTAAAAATCTGTCTGATCTGTTCTACTCTCCTTTTTGGACAGAATATGGGGTTGAGAAATCAAAGATCCTGGTTCATTCATGTAGTTTCACATCTTCTGATATGTATGGTAGAAGATATACTTCACATCTTCTGATATGCTTGCATTGACAGGTTCTACGGTACTCTTGAACCGGATCCGGAACTTGTGACAGGGAAGGTTTCAGGTTTCGAAAAATGAAAAATCGGTACTAGCGGGTAGGTTCCAGGTTCTGGGTGGAACCTACCCGGAACCTGGAACCGCTCGCCCCTACTAATTCAGTCCATTTATCCAACTTTGGAGACGAATTTTGACATGGACCCTGGTTATCTTTCGTGACATGACCAACGTCGATATGGACAATTTCTAATATTATTTTAATATTTTTCGAATTTCTTTATTTATTTCTTCTTTTGTTGCTTTTTTTTTCTTCCCTTCTTCCTTTGGCCGATGAGGTGGCAAACCTCGCGTTGCTACGCAATGCTGATCTGCCCTCGCCACCCGTCGTCTATAGCCGATAAGGTCATCCTTGGCAACCGGCTAAAGGAAGAAAGGAAGGAAAAAGAAAGAAAGAAAGAGAAAAAGAGAAAAAAAAAATACACAAAATTCGAAAAAATTAAAATGTTATTGAATTTGGGCCACTTTAGCGTCGCTTTCCACACCATATAGTACGTCTAACATTCATGTCAACGTTTTTTTGTCAAAATTGCTTGGATGGACTGAATTGATACGAAATTAAAAGATTTATGACTCAATTGACAAAAAAAAAAGTTTAGTATTGAATTGGCACAATTACCCAATTTACATGAATTAAATTAGCGGTGTGCAACAGGATTGGGTTTTACCCGGATCTAGAATCGGACCATCCGAAAAACAAATTCGAAATATGGTGCCCATTCAGACCGGTCTGGGACCTAGCTCTAAATCTTGAGAACTTGTTGGAATGGGGCCGATTCTTGATTCCAAGTATCTAAGAAGCCGATCGATTTTGAAATTGATTTTTAGTTTAAAAAAATAGTCCCACTCGCCTCACCTCTTCTGTTTTTGATGTATTGTAATTTCTATTAATCATATTAGGGATTAATGCTTTTGGTGAATAGTGAGTTTTATTTTTCATTTTTTACTTTGAATTGTTTCATTGCTACTCATATTATTTTGTTGGGAAAAATCAAATAAAAAAAGAAAAATAAGTTCTCAGGTGGATCTTGGAACCATACCAAAGCAACATGATAGGTTTCAAAATAGGTTCCAGGACAAACATAGTAGGTTTTAGGGTTCAAAAATTTGACACCGATTATAACAGGATCGATTTCAGGATCTAGGCCTGGAACCTACCTTCTAAATCAGATCATCAAGCCTTTCCGGCCTTCTTCCTTTGTTTTCGCTAAAAATTGTGTCATGGCCCGCTTTAGTTAGCTCTAAGGCTCTAACCTCCATCTCCCGACGCTTAACTATATGTGGAGCCTGATGTTCTTAGACAATGAAATAGAATTGATGATGTCATAACCTCTTAAATCACTGCCACGTGGATTTCCATTACATTTCGAATCGCTTATTTGTAAAGGCAGCGAACTTTTTCCCCTTTAAAATTTAAACTACTAGTATAGATACGCATGGGCCATCGGTACTGAACAGTATGACCCGAATTGAAACATGATCAGGCCCGAGATTTTCTTGTATTTTAAGTTCGGGTCTTGTTCGGATTGGGTAATCACTTGAAATTCTTTGTGTTTTGATTTGGATAACATCCCGACAGATTTGAAAGATCGATTCGGCAAATGGAAAGCATAAAATACCTCAGCATTCGCAAAGATGCGAAGGTAGCCGCGCGCACAACGGACAGCCGGAAAACACATGCACATTCGGAAGATACGCCTTTCTCCAGCTACTCCACGTTGGCAACTGCCCTTGATATAATAATTGGGCCCAAAAAAGCGGGCCTAATCGAGAACAAAGTGGAGGCAATATGGGCTCTATTTGGCCCAACAAAGCTTATAAATTTAAATTGGGCCTCAGGACGAGGATCTTGCCCCTCCATATCCCGACCCGCAACCGATGATGTGCTCGATCAAAAAATGTCCTTACTACCCCCACATGCTGGCGCAAAACACATGGGCTAACCGCCAGGGAGGATAACCATTAGAAGGGATATTTACATAAATGGTCCCCGAACTTTGGTAAAATGTGCAATCCGGTCCATAAACTTTTAATTAGTTCAATTTAATCTCTGAACTTTTGGCATAATGTGCAATTTGATTCCTAAATTTTTGACTTGTTCAATTCAGTCCCTGAACTTTTAGTAAATATTCAATTTAGTCTCCGAATTATAGGAAAATGTTCAATATAGTCCTTTTGTTAATTTAAGATCAGGGATAACATCGAATATTTTCATATAGTTTAGGGACTAAATTGAACATTTACTAAAATTTTGGGAACAAAATTGAACAAGTCAAGAGTTTATAGATCAAATTGTATATTATGCAAAAGTTCATGGACTAAATTGAGCAAATTAAAAGTTCAGGGACGAGATTGCACATTTTATCAAAGTTTAGAGACTATTTGTGTCATTTTGCCCCATTAGAAACACCCATCTCAAATTTTATCCATCAGATTTTTGTTTGCGTCTTGTCCGACCGATATCAACTAGTGCATTTCCTTTGCTGACGCTCGATTAGGGAAGGATTTGATCTTGGACCAACATGGCCCGAAGTATGAATGGGCGGGCCAGGCGAGCAATTTCCTTTACATACTTTTACTTTGCTTCTTTACAGAGCTCGAGGATTGAACCCTATACCTGAAGTTAAATAGCCCCACCCCGCCCCACCCCGCCCGATTTCTGTATGGTACTATAAGATTTCACCTATATGAAATTTTTTTTTGATGGTTCCTGCATACGATAATATCAATAATCGATTCTATGCTTCACACGATGCATTCAAATCATTCGCCAACAACAATTACAGAACCAGGAACATATGCTGACCTTCATCAGAGATGCACCAGATGGATCTGCTTTTATTGGACCATTAAGTATTGGATTTGTATGATTGCAACAAGCCAAGTTGATCACATGGAACTGATTAGTGATTAGAGATATATCGAAATTATCTCTATGAGATGAAATATATTTCGAGTAATTGTGGAAAAAAAATCTACAGGCTAGATAGATACAAGGAAAATACCTATAAATTCATAAACTCATTGTAGAGACTAGGGATGTCAACTAGGTCCTAAAATTTTCAATTTGGCCAGAAGGAGTACATTGAAATTAGGAATTGGATCGGTTAAGCAAGCAATTTCTTTTTTTAGAATCGGGTCCGCCTAAGCCCCAACTTGGTAATTGGCCCGATCCACTCTATAGTCAAGTCTACTTAGGTCATTGTTTCACTCTTGTTATATCTGTACTGAAGTCACTTCGTTATTTTTGTTCCTTTGTACTTTTTTGAGAGAGAGAGAGAGAGAGAGAGAGAGAGAGAGAGTCGTCCACAGAGATGACGTGTGTGAGGTCTAGCTTCGAAGATGAAAGTTTTCTCATATTAAAACCACTTATTCCATTCAAGCTATGAAGATGGGATTGCCCATCAAGGACCACCACAAGTGATTAACTATGTCTTTTCATCTCTCTCTTTCTCTCTTCTGGACCACAGGAGGGAGACAGCACTTGAGAGTTCATTTAAGTCCCTTTTGTTCCATTTAATTCGCCCATAAAAAAAATCGATGGTTTTTAGTATATGTTAACATCAATCATGATTCCTATGTTTCATAGGATATATTTTTCGGCAATAGATGTACTACTTAATTTGTACGGGTGAGCATGGTTTCAGGGTAGAACTTGAAATCAAACCGATGAGAGGTTCTCAATTTTCAAAAATTAAAGAACCGCTTATAAGTTCAAGTAGGTGGAACATGGAAATTACAATCAATGTTTGCGTTTTTCTTTGTATATGTCTTCGCATGATAAGGCATCTAATAATGAATGTGTAATCTGAAACTATGAACCCCAACTCTCATTTCCGACGATTTTTATGATTGAGACTTTTCCTTTGTTGACGTTTTCTATTTATTCATTTATCTAAATATGAGTTATGATTAGTGAATTGTAACAACAAATAGTGGCTATTAAATGTGATAATTCACTATAATCATTCAATTAAGAATCTAGTTGGAGCTTGGGAGAACCCTGAAATCTATGACATGATAGCTTTCAGGTTCTAGAATATGAAAAATAGACTCCAAATTTCAAAAAAAGAGGCACCTGTTTCAATGAATAGGTTACAGGTGGAACGTGTAGGGAATCCGATTGAAAATCGACAGCTTTAATTTTTTGGAAGCGGGAACCAGGCCGGTGCCCTCCAGGGCGAAAAAACCTGCGTACTGCTTTAAGAGCTTAAGCTCTTTTGCCTAGAACATTTATAGAGCTCTTTTGATTATAATATTTATGTATTCCAACACTACTCCTCACACGTGGACATATTCATTGGGAAGGAAAATCTGTAAAGATTTGGACTCAAGACCTCCTGCTCTGATACCATGAGAGAAAGTCAAATTCAAAAATTTGAATTATTAAGTGGAGGGAGATCGCATGAATATAAAAAGTATATAAGACCTATTCACAAGTAACGTGGGACAATAACAATAACTTCAACACCCCTTTTGCGTGCAAGCTGTATCACAAGCTAAACGTGAAAATTGACTAATGAGGGGTGGGCCCACATACGCAAAAAGTAACAACACTGGTTTTGATATAATGAAAAATTTGGTAGGATCAATTGCTAAATGCTTTAAAAATTTAAGATGTTAAAAAAAATATAATTTAATATTTATGTATTTCAACACCAACGAACGTCGAGGACCACTACAGTATCATCTTGGATCAGTATTAATCGATTGAAAAAAAATAGTCAAAGGGTAGGTCAGGAAGTGGATGCCAGCAAGGTGAATTTATATCTAGAGGGTAATAACTGTGCATGTACAATTGAATGTTGCAGTGCAGGTTTGTAACGTCTGAACTAGAGAGTCCCATCTAAGCTGTTACAAAGAAATTTGTCCATTGCATGAGCTGTGGTTTTTCTGGGTCTTGCTGTTCTTCATGAATTCAAACGGCTATCCGACAGTTCAATCGTAATCATTAATAATATTTTTATTTTAAATTAGTTGAGCTCAGCGATTAATAAATTTTGAGAATATATAAAATAAAATCAAAATCAATTGATAAAAAAATAAATAAACAAAAATAAAAAAATAGATAGATTACTCGTCTTGAATTCTCAGTCTCATGTGCACTATCCAAGAACTGGAATCTTGCATCAGCCATCGAACCAGCATTCCATTAAGAACACTACCCTACTCTCCCTCCATCCTTTATCATCCCCTGCTCAAAATTTCGTCGGACAAAATACGAAAAATGTCTCCTTTTTCCCGGTAGAGTTCTGACCCCTTCCAGCGTTGGAGATGACGTTCTTGCCTCTTGAGGTTCAGTGGATGATGGGTTTGCTTTTCTGGGTCCTTCTGCTTTTGTGTTGGGAAGCAAGTTGTGATGGCTCCGGGTTATCTGTGAGGCTCACTGAGTTTCCTAATGCAGCTTCGCATAGAAATGCGACTGCGTTTTCTTTCGAACCTTTGGTGAATGGCAATGTTGGAGCTTGCTCAGACTGTAGCTTCAGTTGCAAGGTTTGTCTGAGCTCTTGTTCAACTGTGATTCTCACCCGTGCTTTCGTGTTAGTGATGATTCTTCATTCTGTTTGTGTTTTGCTGCGAGGAACAAAATAGGAATTGGCCATTGCTCTGATTTAAGTGCATTATATGGTTCAGGAGGAAATTTTTGGTCTTGTTACACGAGATTCATGTCAAATTACGAGTGTTTTTTTTTTTTTTTTCATGCAACTTGATTCGACAATTGTTTTTGTTTTTGTTTTTTTTTTTGGGTAAAGGTAAGATTTAACAAGTGTTTGGTTTCTCTGTATGCAAAACTGTTGCAGCTGGATAGTGGTGCCTTCTCGGACTGTCGAGGCAGGAAAGTTTCATATGGTGGCTTACTAGATGGAAATCATTCGTTTGAGGTGTGCGCAAATGGATCCGAAGGAATTGGCTGTGCTTCCTATAACTGGACAATTGGTCAGGAATCTATCCCTTTTATCGTTTTTGGATGGTTCAATCTTTTTCTAACATGGGATAACTAAAAAATGCATCCAAGGTATAGATTGATTTGTTGTTCCTACTAGTTTTCTTAGGAAGAACATTATACGTACCAAAATCTGCAGGAGGTAATTTTCAAAGAATGAAAAATGTAAATAATTGGGGACTTATGCTTTGTTTTTCTGCAATCTTCTTGCTTACCAAATCAACAAGGACAAGGTGACGGCTCGTGAATTTTCCTGTTGATTTTCCATGATTGTCCTTAAATTAGTATTGAATAAGATAAAGAACGAAGATATTCGACGAAAATTTAGAGTAGAACCGGCGGCAGAAAAGATGGGAGAATATAGATTGAGATGGTTTGGGCATATTCTCTGAAGGCCTCTAGATACTCAGTACGAACAGAAGTTTGCTATTGAGAGCATAACACGAAAAAAGAAGAGGCCGGCCAAAACTTACTTAGGGGAAAATAGTAAAACAAGATTTAAGAGAGTGAGAAATAGATTAACGTACGGTTTGTCTTAGGACAGAGTGGAAGAAAGCTACTAGTATTGTGGAGGGGTAGCGCATGTGTGTATATATATTTGTTTATTTATTTTTACATATTTTTCTCTTTTCCCTCGATTGATTTTGGTTTATTTTTATGAATCTTTGGGGTTCATTGACCACCGACTTCAACTAATTTGGGATAAAGGTGTTGTTGATGTTGATGTCCTTAAATTAGTAAAATCTGCTTGTCACTGCAAACAGAGAGATGGAAGCTTTTGCTGTTAAAGAGTTATTAATTTTCTTGGTCATTGCTTGGAAAAACATACTTTGGGCAACTAGCCTTTTTCATTTGAAAATATGCTGAGGTGCTCGGGCAATGGCCAATTGGAATACAAGCCCTATACAGCAGTAAAGTTTGGTTGAGGTGCATAGTCACTTGCTAAGCAGTCGCCATAGCTATACCCACAATGAAGTAAGTGTAGGTGGTTGACATTTGGTAATGCTGAATTGCTGAACTTGGTGTCATCATGGCAGTAGTTGGCATTTAGGTTAGGTACTAGACTGATCGTTGATCTTGTTTTGCAACTGTACTAGTTAGGTTGTGCAGGAAATAATCAGATCTTGGAACTTATGAAAAATGTGAGATCACAATTGACTACACTTGGCTATCGATTTTGCTTTGTTAAC
This sequence comes from Rhodomyrtus tomentosa, assembly GCA_028455895.1. Classification (NCBI taxonomy): domain Eukaryota; kingdom Viridiplantae; phylum Streptophyta; class Magnoliopsida; order Myrtales; family Myrtaceae; genus Rhodomyrtus; species Rhodomyrtus tomentosa. The sequence goes on from JAPCWY010000007.1 coordinate 32,146,245, forward strand.
AAGCTTCAAATAGCAAAAAGAGAGATCCCGCAAATTTCCAATTTTATTGTTCCATTTCTGCAGATACAATTCCGCCAACAGCGTACGTAACGTCTCCAGCATCTTTGACGAGTGCCCTTAATGTCTCTGTGACTATATTATTTAGTGAGCCATGTATTGGTGGAGGAGGTTTTGGATGCTATTCTGTGGATGCTTGCAACGTGAGTAGGTGGCTAGCTTTAACATTTAAAGATTCAACAGTCGTCTCTTTATCATGTTTACTGCAGAATTCTACATCTCTCCCGAAACCACTTAGTTTGTAATATCTCATGTTTGCAAATACAGCTCTATTGATAAACTGATGTAATAGTTTATGAGGCAGCAAATAGTGTGCTGGAGAAGATAATGACTGACTGTTAGGGCGAGGAGATAGCATTTTTTAATCATGTTCTGAAGTTAAATCTTGGACTTGAAATTTTGAGACCACACGCCGATGACAACATGACTTCAAAATATGTACCTTTTATTAACTGAATAAGACTTTCTGATCCCGCCATCAAATCAGTTCATATTGGCCAACGAGCTTGTATTAGTGATTGTTGCTGTATCTTTGGATAGTCAGATGTACTGATTGAAATAGGTCCTTGGCATCTCTTTGCAGCTACTGGTCTATGGTGCTGGCCGAGTCATTCCATCTACACTTAACATTTTGCGGCCAAACCTCGAATACTCACTTTTAGTAAGTTTGGATTCCACTGTTCAATATGGGCGAGTGATCTTGGTTATGGATGAGAACTTCTGCACCGACAATGCTGGAAATGCATTTACAAGGACGACTAATTCAAGCTTTTACGTGCATTTTGGTGAGTCTACGTTTCAGTGGTACTCACAGCCAACCTTTCATGGAGTACCATCCTCAAAGGGGCTTCTCTTAGATTTACAAACATTTGTAATAGTTATAAAGTTAAGATGCTAAAACCATCATTTTTGCTTCTGCAGATTTTTTATGTGTAACTGGTATAACATTTTCATATATCTGGTAATTAGGATAATTTGGAACATTTTCCTGATTGAGCAGACACATAGAAGTTAGTTTCACTTGATAATAGAGGTCTTAGTTACACTTGGACAAAGGGATTCATTTCTATTCATTTCCTACACTGCAGAAATACTTTGTCTGAGAAATTGATCTGCACAAAGTAAATATGACTTATTCTTAGTTCAAATGTGAAGATGACCTGATTTTTCCCTTCCTTGTGGTGCATTTATGTAGACAGAAGGAATGTGTCCATTGACTTGAGGACTCATATTCCTGAAAAGATGCTTCAAGTCAATAATCAAATCAGAACGGTGCAAGCTACAAATAAACAGAGCAACTTAAGGGTGTACCTCTATTTTTCGGAACCAGTCATGAATTCATCAGCAGAAGTCCTAGAATCACTCAACACAAGTCAGGGCACCCTTCTCCTGACCAATGGAAAAACACTCGGAAATCGAAAATTTGGTTTCATGGTCAGATATATTTTTTGGTTTAAATGTTTTGTGACTGCTTACATGTTATGGAACTTAAACATATGTTGTATTCACAATTTTCTTTATTTATCTAAACTGAATTTCCTAATTTTCAGGTGGCCAATACATCCGCCATTGCTATAATCACCATAAGCCTCGAGTCTGAGTCAATAATTAGCAGACAAGGGACTGCCGTTTCTCCTATTGCACCAGTTACTTTCCTCTATGGTACCGTCTAAAATTCTTAAAGACTCAACTGTTTATGATTATTTTAGTGTGAATTATCTATCCTTAAATGGTTGCAAATGTCTCTCAGACTCTCAGAGACCAACCGTCAGCTTGAGCACAACCTCTACTTCTAGGACAAGAAAGCACAATATCCCTATATCAATAAAGTTCGCTAAACCAGTATTTGGCTTCAATTCATCTAATATAGCAATATCAGGAGGTCATTTGCAGAAGTAAGTTTTGCTTTACCAGCCCAGCATTTTGCACCTGTAAATTGAAATTAATGCGCACAGAAGTACACACTATTCATTCCTAGGGATATGGTCATGCTGCCAAAGATCCTTCATTTAAATTCGTACATCATTGTTGTAGGACTTTACTTCTACAGCAGTTAATATAAAAGATATATGACATATTGAATTTATTCCTATCAATGTGTTCTCCAGCTTTTATGAAATGAGCAGAAGCCAATACTCCATTGAGATTAAAGCAGAACATGATATATTATCTGTGAGTGTTCCTGAAAATGCAACTGGGGATGTTGCTGGAAACAAGAACTTACCTTCCAATATTCTTCAAGTGAGACATTGTAAGGAATTGCTCATGCCTTTATCAGTCCAGTTAGTCGTTACTTAAGTTGCTGAGGGCATTTCTGTGTTTACTTTATTGCTCTAATTTATTGGCTAAATTTTACAGATTCCATGCCAGTAGTGTCTTCTGTTGCTTCTGTCACTGCAACTGCTGCTTTTTGTCTCACATCATTTGCTGCGGGACTGCTCTCTGTTTCCACAGCAAGCCTTCTTGCTACTGGTGCTTTCCCGAGGACATCTGCCACTTTGATATCCAGTCCTTCAAGAAATATTTTTGTACGTTATAAATCTCCCTGTGATGTGGTCTTTGCAATTCCACACGTCCTACTTAAATTACTTTTGTCTCATGGAGTAATTTTAAACACCAGATGGCACATCATGTATATTTATTGCATGAACAAGGGCATCCTCCAAGGCCTATTGTTTTTGACAACTGTTGCTTTTGAATGCTTGAAATTTCCTATGTTGGAGAACACTGTTATATTGCATCAATGAAATGGTAAATGCCTTGGAAAAGTGAACAATTTGACGATCCAAAAAGTGCACTTCAATTAGAGGGGGATTATTTAAGATCCTGCTTTTTCTGAATATTTCCTAGTTGTGGAAATCATACATGACTGCAGATATTGTTACAAGAGACCAACAGAATTTTTATGGTTCCATGCAGAGAATCGCATGTCACGTCCAGGTTTTTGCACTATCTAGATGGTTGGCGGTTATATTGCCAGTCGAGTATTATGAACTTGCAAGGGACCTGCAGTGGAGTATTCCTTACTTTAGTCTCCCATGGGAAGCTGGGCATGTCCTGCCAGTCATGGTGGGCTCAAGTCCTCCTATGAATGCGACATCCTACTTTAGTGAAGTTCTTGATTTGGAAACAGTCGGAACACCTAAAGAAGAGAAGTTGAAACGAGCTGCTACAGTTTATGGATTGCCGCTTTCTCCAATGGAGTACAAATCCTTTTTCGAGGTTAGGGAAACTTCTGGTCTATAGTATCCAGAGTTGTATCTCCGTCATCGGCTCTGTTAACGATAATAACCAGGGAATTGGAAATTAAATACTTGCAGATGGAAAATAGTAAACCAGAAGCTGAGTACATTTTGGATCCTCAACGTATGAGTGGGTAAGTCTCTCAGTGTTTTCTATGAGATATGAATTGCCAAATAAATTAATATGAAGAGATGCAGAATGAATTGTGTAGTAGTTAAGAAATCAAATTCATCTATAATCGTTGATGGAGAATCACTTGCCTCCTTTGAACATCTTCTATCAAGCTACTGTATCTCCTACGCACACTGTTTTGCTAGTTTGATATGAGTGTTGAGGCCACGAATTTGTCGATTGCAAATTTCCCTTTTGACATCTCAAAATCCTATTTGATATTGGGCTATCTGCAAAGGAAGTATGATCTAATTCTGACTGCCTGCTACTTTTTCTTGATGAAGACGATTTGGTCTTTTGTAGGTGGAGAGATTTCAGTAGAAATATGTTCTGGCTGGCCATAATTGGTGGTAGTTTGATATTAATGCATGCTTTGCTTCTATTGATTCTTAAGTTCAAGAAGAAAACAACCGAAAAGCAAGACAGTAATGGAGCACTCGTATTCCCAAGATTGGAGATGTTTCTTTTAATTCTTGCTTTACCTTGTATATGCCAGGCCTCTTCTGCTCTGATCCAAGGTATGTGACGCTCTTCTATCCAGTTAATGGCCAGAAAATTCCATCAAAAGTAATGAAATAGCTGTTTGTCTTGCCTCTTTAGCTTCATCGGCTCACTTTTTATTCTCTATGATAGGTGGAACTCCAGCAGGGGTTGTGATTGGCATTCTCCTGTTGGGTTTTGTGTCTTTCGAACTTCTATCCTTGTTCCTATTCCTCTCAGTTGGTATTACATCTGGGAAACTGCTTCAGTACAAGGAAGTCCACCAAGTAGGCCGACGTTTTCACTGGTATCAAGAGCTTATCAGGGTGACCCTGGGTCCAGGTAAAAGAGGCCAATGGACGTGGAAAAAACAGTCCAACTCCATTTACGTGACAAAATTTGGGCCGCTGTTTGAGGACCTGAGAGGTCCCCCAAAGTACATGCTCTCGCAGATATCTGGAGGCCACCCGAGGAAAGTTGACCGCATAATTGCATCAGAAGATGAAACGGAAGATGCCGAAGCGCCCTTCATACAAAAGATATTTGGAATCCTCAGGATATTCTATACATTGCTTGAATGTATCAAAAGGGTTGCTCTGGCAATCTTGGCTGGCACTTATACGAACAACTGGTCTTCTAGAACCCCGACGATCACCCTGTTGTGTCTGACTTCTTTCCAGCTATTCTTTCTTGTGCTGAAGAAGCCTTTCATAAAGAAGAAAGTTCAACTGGTCGAGATCATATCGGTTTCAACCGAAGTAGGCATATTCGCCTCATGCGCAGTTCTCTTGAGGAAGGAATTCTCAGAGCAGGACGAAACTTGTGTGGGAATTTTCATGGTTGCACTGTTTATGATTGGATTTGTGGCTCAAATGGTCAATGAGTGGTATGCACTGTATAAACAGACCAAGCGGCTTGACCCTGATGATAAATCCTTCTTGTCGGGTTTGAAAGTAGCTTTACTTGGAGTCCTAATCATTTGTGTCCCTGGGAAATTTAGTCAAGGCCTGGAAAGCAAGTTCCCTAACACTGGACCAGGTGGCAGAGAAAATGGAGACACAGGATCATCTGTCGATAGGAATAGGAGCTCTGGAAGCCGGAGTTCAGGTACGACAGATAAACCATGGCTAAGGCAACTGAGGGAATTGGCCAAGTCAAGCTTTAGCAGAGAAGGAAGTAGTGCAGTGCCAACCGACCCGTCGAGCAGTCGTCCAAAGTGGAGCGGCTTCTGGGGGACCAAAAGGAGCGGAGGTACGTCTGGGAGTTCGTCCACAGACTTCAACTCAAAGCCGACAGGGTTGTACAAAGAGTTGGAAGCCATTTTTGCATCCAAGTAGGAAACAACTTATGAAAAAACTCGACATTTGAAAAGATCATGATCAGCTCATGTATCTTCCAGCGGTTGCTTGGAGCTGAAGCTATCTGCTACACAGTTAAATCTTGTGGGACTTTCAAGATGGTGGATTAATGGGGTGGGGCTGTAATCCCTTTTTGGGTTTTCACAGGAGGAAAATCGTGAAATTTTTATGATTAATTAGGAATTGAACATTTGAGCCTGTATTTATTGCAGTATTGTGTAAAGTAATTTAGGCATACGCAGCCTCTAACTTACTCTCTGTGAAAACCAAAAATTGCCATTCTCAACCCAAGTTGTGCGCATCTGCTATCTGCAACACAAATGCATCAAGGACCTCAGTTTCTTGCACAACGAGCCGTAGCATTTCTCTGCATTGAGTAAAAGCTTTCTCGACGAGTCCGTTTTTACATTTCACGCCCCAAATCTACGTTCGAAATTCAGGAAACGACCAATGCAAAGCATTGCATGAAAATGTACTAACTAGAATAAAACCTTGCAGATGTTGGGAACAATCATAAGATCCTAACTATCATAGATGTAGCAATACTAGAAGTTCTTTAAGCTCAGTCTAACAAGGGATAACCACACTAGAAGTGTCATAAATTTTGTATGACGTTCACTTAAGTGCCATAATTTTCAAAACGTTCACTTAAGCGCCATAACTTTTAACTTTTAAGAAGTATTCACTAAATGCCAAAGGTGATGTGGCAGCCGAAAAAAGGTGACTTGGCCACCGAAAATACTGACACGTCGCCGGTGAAGCGATTTTTTGGAATATTTTATTACACGTGAAAATTTTTATAATTTTCTTATTTTTTTTCTAATTTTCTTATTTTTGATATTATTAAAAAAATAGAGAAACTCGAGGGCCTCACGTCCTCGCTCGCCCCACTCGAGACCGTGACGGCCATCACGAAGGGCCGTCGTGGCCTCGCTAGCCTAGGGCGAGACGACCCTGTAATGCAAATAAACAATAACTTGGAGAACAATTTTCAAAAGATAACTGAATTGATATAATGATAATGTCGATTACAAAGGTGAACGTACTATTTATAGAGATAGGACTCCTTTAGGCATCAGAATAACTATAGATAACATAATCTAAATCGTATCTAACTTATTCTAATGAAATAAAATATTATAAATAATTAAAATATTTAAAATTTCCTAAATTATAAAACTGCTTAAAAAGTAATCTAAATGACTTAGGAATGCCAAAATCTATTGTATCTCACGGCAAAGCCGTGATTTTGAATCAAACAATCGTTTCGCTTTAACAGATCATTTTTTAGCGTGATCCGAGACCGTTTGACCCAATATATGAAATTACCGACTAAATCACGCTGGCTTTTGATGATCCGATTTAACGAGATAATCACATACCAATTGTTCGACATCATTCCCCTCTTCTTCAGAAGAACTCGTTCTTGAGTTATCATCAGCATAAAGCGGAATGTCGGGAGGATGATACTCGAACAAGTTTGCCACATTGAAGGTTGGAGATATGTTCAAATCTGCAGGGAGATCAACAATATAGACATTGTCATTAATCTTTTTCAAAATGCGGCAGGGACCAATTTTCTTATGCTTCAGCTTGTTATAAGTGCCCATAGGAAATCGCTCATTGTGTAGAAACACCATCACGTCATCGCTTTTTGCAAAAATCTTAGAACGATGCCATTTGTTAGCAGCATCCTTGTATTTCGAATTTGAAGTACCAAGTTGCCGCACCATATCAGCTTGAACTTTCATAAATTTCGTCGAGAGATTTTCGGCCGCGACATTATAACTTGGGATCTTTGGCAAGGGAACCAAATCAAGAGTATGCTGTGGAGTCCGCTCATAGATAACTTCAAAAGGAGACTCACCAGTCGAACGATTGACTGTGTTTTTGAAGGCGAACTCAGCAGGAGCGATATAGCGATCCCACTGCTTGGGCATGTCTCTACAGAGACAGCGAATAATATCAGCCATGGTACGATTGACAACTTCTGTCTGATCATCAGTTTGCGAATGGAAAGAACTGTTGTATTGTAAATTAGTGCCAAGTAAACGCCATAGAGTATGCCAAAAGTAGCTTAGGAACTTGATGTCACGATCAGAGGTGATTGTCTTAGGCCACCATACAATCGGACTACTTCACGAAAGAATAAGCTCGCCGCATGGGAAGAAGAACCGCATGGGAAGTATCCGAAGTCTTCTTACAGGGGGTGAAATATGCCATCTTTGAAAACCTGTCAATCACCACAAAAACAGAGTCGAAACTGCGTTGTGTTCGGGGAAGGCCCAACACAAAATCCACGAAAATATCTATCCAAGGGCCAGTAGAAATAGGCAGAGGAGTATATAACCTAGTATTCTGAGAATGACCCTTAGCAATTTGACAATTATAACATTTAGTAACGAAATGCCCTCATCCCTCTTCAATTGGGGACAATAGTACCTATCCTCTACCAATGCTACAATTGTATTGCGACCTAAGTGCCCACCCAAGGTACTACTATGAAGTTCTCAAATGAGCTGCTCCCACAATGATCCACGGAGAATACACAATCTGTTCCCAAAGAATATGAACTGGTCTTGAAGAATCATATCTCCATTACAGCCTGCTTGTGAACACTTCTTCCATATATCATCAAAATCATCATAGTCAGCATAGAGAGCGCAAAGATGATCGAAACCAACGACATCATTGCACATAATAACCAATGTTCCAGCATATGGCGACTAAGGGCATCTGCCACTTTATTCATGTGACACCCCATGTTTATAGTTCCAAATAAATAAAAATTGGACGAAATCGATTTGAAAGCTGATTTGTGCGGATCAAGATAATCATATTTTACCATGAGATTTTTTTTAAAAAAATTTAATTAAATTAGAGTACGGTCATTGGGCCGGTCTCATTCAGCCCAATCAAGCCGGGCCGAATGGGACTTCGCAGCCCAGATTTCGAGCAGGCCGAGTGAACTGGGCCACTTGTGTATTGTGCTGGGGCCGGAGGAGAATGGGAGCCAGAAAAATAGCCAACAGCCGCAACGTTTCCTTTAACTTCGGGCCAAATGTGCAGGCCCACAAATTTTCCCTTCACAGCAATTGTTTTGGGCCACGATTGGAGATTAGAAGCTTAGTAATGCTGCAGCAGAATAAGGGGAATGCAGATCCACTTCTCTTATGTTTTCGCTGCACTCTCCTCGACGAAAATGACTCTGCTGCTCCCTCGCGATCCTTCGACTTCCGCTCGTCCAGCCACACTCCGACGCTTCGCCGCAGCTCTTTCCGACGCCGACCAGCTCAGCCGCGACTGAATAAGGTGAGTCGACCTCCAAACCTCTTTCTAGTTGCGGCAATGCGAGTACAACAGTGGTCAGTCAAGAGAGGGGATTCGGGATGGATTGCCGTCGGCGAGTTAGTCGGCAAAACATAAAATAGCTCTCGTGCATGTCGACTTGAGGTATAGAGCAAGCTAGAGCGGACGGTAGTAACGCGCAAAGCCGCGACTTGGGGAGATTGGATTTTCGAACTGTGGGTTCAAATAAAAGTCTGGAAATTGGGTTGGTTAGTTCTATTCCTGCAAGTTTCGTAGGTGGGAAATGAGAGTCTTGGCGTTGAGTTGGTGTGAAGACGTGGGTGGGAGTCAAAGGCGCCGAACAATTTTGGTCGTCGACTTGGTCTCAGAATGTCGGGGACTTGGCTAGTTGAATCGGATGCAGTGGTAGTTGGATGAAGAGAAATTGTCCAAGCTGGGAAGGGAAAGGGAGGTTGAGCGCAAGAAATGGGATCGAAGGAAAGCAGAAAAGAAAAAAAAAAGAGAAAATAAATAAAACAACTTCAGGTGGACAAATGGTTTACATTAAGACCATTGGCAAGTCTGTTAGTGGTTTCCCTGGGAGAAATTGAAGGGATAGCCTTAATAATACTTCATGGAAATGGTTGGTGCGGGGTACCGAGTTAATAGTTAAGTTAGCATAATAAATTGTGATTCCGATTTAGCATCCTTTTGTAGCTTGGCATTCTACAGATCATATGCATTCATCGAAAGGCTTTGCATCTAGTGAACTAATGAAATCATGGTTAATGAGATATGCCCCATAGAGATATGGGAAGACCCTGCTGTGTGACGGGGTGGTCGCGAATTATGTATGGATCGGTCTCTGAGATGGTACGAGATGACATTGTATCGATATAAATGAGCATTTCAATTATGACCAATGGAGAACCATGTGCATCATCCTCATATTGGCATAATTCTTAATTTCACCGTGCGAAAGTACCTAGTTGATGTTATTCACTAATGTTAGTGGTTCTCTTTTCTTAGTCTATGCGAGTTAAAATTTTTGGTCTTGTCTGCTGTCAGAACCTGTATTGGTTTGACCAGCCAAAGTTTTAGAGGTTCAATTTACTGAGATTTTATATCATTTCTTTATCGTTGACATTTTCAGGTGACAGCCATGGCTAGCCTTCAGACTCTGTCCTATGGCGTACCGTCCCGCGTAGAGTGGACGGTGTCTCCTTTTGACATTCCGGACATGCCAGGATGTAGTTTCGTTCATGTTATGGTCTGGATGTGGATCGATGGGGGACTGGATGTAGGAAAGGTTTTATATCGTATGGTGGAGATCTATGCCCTCGTAGGGCATTATCTGGTGGGACCGCTGCCTTTCCACTTGGTGGCGCCCTAGGCTGGGACTTTCTGAGTGGGGTAGAGTTTATTGTACGATGCATGTACTGGTGACATAGTGATGTCATGATGTGATCAGGTTGTCCAAGGAGAGCTTTTGAGGGGAGTAGTTGTTCTTAGTCAATTTTTGGACGGGTGGGCCTGAGGCCACTTTTTGATTGCCGCCCTATGGAGTCTCCCAGAAAACTATATGTAAAGCAAACCTGTTAATTCCAGTTGTAATAAATAAGCGTCGTCTTTTGATACAATTGTGTTTACGCGTGTTATTATTATTATTATTTAAAATAGCCGACAATTAAAAATGAGAGTCTGGGTCGCCATGCTCTCTGATGGTTCCTCACAATTCAAGCGTCCCGCCTTATGACGAAACACAAAATTAAACTGCCCCAAAAAGGAAACCCACCTCGCATGCATACTACTAAGATGTTTTTGGCTCTTTATATACTTAAGAGCCTGGTGATCCGTATTCAGTACAAACTCTTGCTGATAGAGATACGGATGCTAATGCTTAATAGATCGCACTACAACATAATACTCCTGCTCATACGTAGACCATCGCATGCGAATATCATTAAGTTTTTTGCTAAAATAGGCAATATGCTTACCTTCTTGAGAAATAACAGTGCCAATAACTATTTTAAAAGCATTGCAATTCAGCTCGAACACTTTCTCAAAGTCAGGGAGCATCAATACTGGAGCAGTGGAAAGCTTTTCTTTGATGATCTTGAAAACTGTCTTCAGCTTCATCACCCCCAACGAAAATTTCCTTTCTTCAAACAACTAGTGATTGGGGCCATAATAGTGTTGAAATTCCTGATAAAGCGCTGATAGAATGTAACAAGGCCATGAAAACTACGAGCCTCACCAACATTTTAGGGTACTGGCCAACTGCGGATTGTAGTCACCTTTTCTACATCTACGCAAAGTCCATCTGCTCCAACAACAAAGCCTAGGAAAAGAAGCTGTTCTATCATGAAACTACACTTCTTCAGATTTATAAATAACTTGTTCAACTGCAAAGCCAACAAGACATCTCTCAGGTGCTCCATGTGCTGCCGATCATCTGGACTATATATGAGAATGTCATCAAAGAAAACTACCACAAGCTTACCAATGAAAAGTTTAAGAACCTGAGTCATCAAACGCATGAAAGTGCTAGACGCGTTAGTAAGGCCGAATGGCATAACAAGCCATTCATACAAACCCGCATTTGTCTTGAAAGCCATCTTCCACTTGTCACCAGGACGGATGCGAATTTGGTGGTATCCGCTACGTAGATCGATCTTCGTAAGACCCTTGATCCAGTAAGTTTGTCTAGCATATCATCCAGTTGAGGAATCAGTAATCTGTACTTGATTGTAATTCGGTTGATGGCACGGCTATCAACACACATCCGTATACTTTCGTCTTTCTTTGGCATGAGAAGCGCAGGAACAACATAAGGACTTTTGCTTTCGCGCAAGAATCCCTTTCAAGGAGCTCTCTCACTTGATCTTGTAAAATCCGATTCTCCTTTGGATTCATCTGATAATGTGGCAAGTTAGGGAGACTGGCATCTGGAAGAAAATCAAGTTTATGTTGGATATCCCTCAAAGGAGGTAATCCGTCAGGTAAGTCTTCTGGCATTACATTTCTGAGAGCCTTCAGCAAGGGTTTAAGAACATCATGAATACTAATCACAGCTTGCTGATCTCCTTTTTCCACAATCATATACATTCCCTCACGTTTACGAACATTTAACATAACGTCGATGCCTTGCTTCTTTGGAATCTGGGGAGGACTACGATTTGGTTTCAAAGTAATTTTAATCTTTTTCCACGCAAAAGAGTAATTATTCTCTCTAACTCGATGAGTGATATCCACATCATACTCCCAAGGTCACCTAATAATACATGGCATGCATCCATCTCTACGACATCACAGACGATAATATCCTGATATGATTTCCCAATCGAAATAGGTAAGAGATATAACCGAGTTACCTTAAGTTCTGCTCCTTTACGAATCCACCCGATTGTATAAGGTGCGGGATGCGGTTCTATCTTCAACTGCAAGTGATCCACCAAGGCCTTTGATACTATATTTTCGCAACTTCCGCTATCAATGATGACATCGCATATCTTGTCATTGACAGTATAGCGAGCGCGAAAGAGTTGATTTCGCTGGGTGTCTTCTATCCGCGCGGCAAGCAATAGATGTCGGACGACACAGTTGACTTGCTCATCCACTTCATCATCTACTTCTTCCTCGTCCACCCACTTTTCTTCATAGGCTTCATCATCATGCTCAACAGTATTAGCCATCTTCCGCTATGGACAATCGCTGGAACGATGGCCCAGCTCATTGCACTCATAACATTTAATCAGTTGAGGTTTGACATATGGATTCTATGCACTTAGATTAGGCGTGCGAGTGTTTGATGCCATCGGTTCTTTGGAAACTCCTGCGGTACTCCCCGAATTTCGGTTCGTATCACTGTGTTGCTGTGTCGAAGAATCCGAAATTTTAGTTTGCTTTTCTTTTCCGAACGTTCCACTATCCAAGTAGCTGTTACCCCGAGTATTAGGGCCAACTCTTTCCAACTGCATCTCAACCTTTCTAGCCATCTCCTGGGCATCATCGACAGTAAACAATCGATGCAGGGATACTTGATCCTGGATATTGAGTCGCAACCCATTGATGTACCGAGCAGCCTGTTGGGCATATGATTCTTCAAGGTTATTACGGGCAGAGAGTCGAAGAAACTCTCCTGTATAAGCTTGGATGGACAGATTCAACTGCTTGCAATTCTGGAATTGCTGAAATAGCAACTGCTCATAATTCGATGGAAGGAACCGCTTCTTCAACTTCGGTTTCATCCGATTCCATGTGCGGATTGGTGCATGTCGTTGTCGACGTCGAGTCAATTGAATCTGCTCCCACCAAGCCGAAGCGCCACCCTTTAGTTTATACGCGACAAGCTTCACTTAGCGATCCTTTTTGATCTCTATGGCATCGAAAATTTTTTCGACCTCCTAAAACCAGTCCATAAAATCTTCAATATCTAGGTTACCATTGAAAGTAGAGAGATCTACCTTCAATTGATATTGCTCAGGATCTCGGCGATAACCTCTCTGTCGGCGACCTCTACGAATGTACTCATCCTGGAATCCTCTATATTGATGACATCCACGAATGTGCATGTCTTGGAAATCCTCTTCGTCTTCGTCTTCAGTATCCTCGACATAGTTTTGATATCTATGTTGGGGATTTCCTCCACGCTCCATGGCAACTTCGGAATCACAAGCTACACGAATTCGCTCAGCTTGAAGAACACCATGGGCTTGGTTTGTGGACAAACGCTGGATGGCCTCAAGGATCTTTTGAAACCTCCGATCGGTTTGATCCACGAATTGGTTGCACTCCGTTCGTGTAATAGGCTCGTTTTCACGGCCTTCAGTTACAGGGAGATTGACATTCACGTTACTCACTATCGTCACAGGAGAATCCTGCTCTGATACCAAATGACGCAGAGAAGTAATAACTTGAAAAATAATTTCCAAAAGATAACTAAATTGATAGAATGATAATGTCGATTACAAAGGTGAACGTACTATTAATAGAGATATGACTCCTTTAGGCATCAGAATAACTATAGATAACATAATCTAAATCATAACTAACTTATTCTAATGGAATTCAAATCAATATTATAGATAATCAGAATATTTAAAATTTCCTAAATTGTAAAACTACCCGAAAAGTAATCTAAATGACTTCGGAATTACTGACGAAATCGCGTCGGCTTTTGATGACTGACGGGGCTCGAACCCGCAGCTTCCGTCTTGACAGGGCGTGCTCTAACCAATTGAACTACAATACCAAGTAAGTAAAGTTTAGAGTATCCATACTCTTATAATTGCATTTAAACCATTTCTTTTTCGATTCGAATCGCCGTGGATCCAATTTGACGAGATAATCACATGCCAGTTGTTCTACATCACCCTGGCCCCTGGGCTGGTCGGTGGTGGTCGACGGCAACCCTCGCCGGCCACTACCGAGAAACCAAGAGTTTCTCTTCTTTTTTTAAAAAATAAAAATAAAAACATCAAAATCAACAATTTGTTTTAAAAAAATTTCAAAAAATATTAAAAATCCATGTGACACTTAGAAATCAACAAAATAATGTTATTGCACTTAAATGAACGTTTTTTTTGCCAGAATTATCAGTCACTTGAATGATTTTGCTTCGACATGATACTCAATTAATCGTTTTGAAAATTATGACATTTAAGTGAACGCTGTACAAAAGTTACGACGCTTATATCGTAATTATCTCGTATAATAATAATTGGAGACCAGAGTAAATAACCCGCCCAAGAGTCCACCGAGTACAATATTTTATATGTCCTCACGGCGTTGATCGATTGATCACGAACTTTCCTTTTTCCTTCTCCGTGCTTAACGTAATGTAAATTTGACACCAGGCAGATCCATGCAAATTACCCTGTTTTAACCAGGGACACCTGGTCGTTCTGCTTTTGGCTCCATTCTCCCTCTCTCTCTCTCTCTCTCTCTCGTGTCGTCGAGCATCATCGATCTTATCAAACTCTGTACATCGTACTAAGATCCATAAAAGCCAGGGTTGGCGATGAGTTCATCGTGAGACAGAGAGGCTCAGATGGCGTTGAACAAGGCCAAGCAGATCGTATCTTCCGCTCCGGTGGTCGTCTTTAGGTAGCAATCCCCGTTCCTTTTCACTTTTGCAAATGCAAGGTGTGCATGTTCTGAGCATATTTTCGTGATCTACGTTCACTTTTGGTTGTAGCAAATCATACTGTGGCTACTGCAACAGGGTGAAGCAGCTGTTCACGCAGCTTGGTGCTGCGTACAAAGCCATTGAACTCGATGAGGAGAGTACGTTTTCTCTTTCCTTTTCCTTGTCGCGTCGGATGTTGGGTAGAGAGGTTTTTCGTGTTTATACGGTCCTTTTTTCTTATACCCATGAAATGTAGATGATAAAATTGAGGTTTTGAGAAACATTTCGGCGATTGGGCCGTCCGTCGCAGGAGACGGGTACGAGATTCAGTCAGCTCTAGGAGAGTGGACGGGGCGAAGGACCGTCCCTAACGTTTTCATCGGCGGCAAACACATCGGCGGCTCCGACGGTTAAGTCTCCCTACCTCCTCCTTTCTTTGATATTGGACATACCCAGATCGATTCGGCGAATGCATTACGGATAACCATATTAGCTAACCACGTCTCGTGGCAATAAGGCTTGATCAGGGTTTGTGTTTTTCTTCTTCTTATTCTTCTTTTCGCTTGAAATTGCTGCAGAGGTTCTTGAGATGCACCGGTCGGGAACGCTGACGCCCCTGCTCGTGGATGCGGGAGCAATTGCTAACTACTCAGCTCAGCTTACTAGCACCTAAGTCGAGAAGACTCTCTCTCTCTCTCTCTCTCTCTTACCACACTGTCCCCTGCTATCGCACGAATCACAGAGACTCGACTCTTGTTCTTGTTCTTGCTCTTGCGCTGGTTCTTGTTTCTGCATAATGTAATAATGACCGATGGAGACTGGTCGAGTTTGGGTTGAATGTCGTGTAGCTCCATGATGATGTGAAATGCTTATAGACACGTAAAGACCTCTCCTTTAAGCTCTAAACAAACAAAAGGGCAAACAAAAATCTCTCTTCCAAGCAAAGCAGGACTGTCAAAGAATCCTCATTTGTCCTTCGCATTCTTGCGGGTGAGGATCCATCTTTAGTTCTTGTGGGATGTTATCCAGGCTAATGCGCACATCGCGAAACCTACGAAGATAATGAGATGGTGAATCAGAACCAAGCATTCTCAAGAACAGAAAAGGGAGAAACTCATCGTGGGTTTTGATCTCTGTCTTCAGCATGTTCAGGGAATCAAACTGATAAAATGCTAAATGTTACTGAACTAGCAAAACTTCAGGCTTCGAGGGTAAAGATTAGCTACTAAGAAAAGTACCTGCTAAGATGTTCAATGGAGACCATGTTCCTTTATTTGATGATGACCCACCTGCATGTTCATCAGACCTGGGACTGTCACATAACTAAGACCCTTTATCCTCTTAAATCGAAAAACTTACAATATATATATATATATAACAATCGTCAATTTAGTTTCGGAACATCTTTTTTTTTTTGGCCAATTCAGAATTTTGTGTTGATTTAGTCATTTCAATCAAATTTGACCAGAAATCATGAAGTGACGCAAAATATGACAATTTTTAATAATATCTTAATATATATTTTTTAAAATTTTGACACCGATCGAGCCACGTTAGCAATATCTGGTCGAAATTGTTCGAAATGACTGAATTTATATAAATGCAAAAATTTTAGCAATAAATTAGCCAAAAGAAAAGAAAAAGAAAAAGAAATTAAAGACTGAATTACAATTGATTTAGAACTTCCTTAACTTTCCCATCTTAAATTTGCAGAACTTATAGGAACGTGTAACAGATTAAAACAGCCACTCTGAAAGGTATTCAGGTAACGAATTTGCAGTGGACAAGGATAGTTTTAACCAAGACTTTGACGAAAATATGATCACCTGAATCGCAATTGGAGGTGGAATTGGAGCCCCCGCACATGCATAATTGCTTGACCCCATCGTCGTTATGATCGTCCACGTCGCTGTACCCACACGTGCCGCCGGTGGCCTCGCACGCTCCGCAAAACTCGTCGCCCCCTTGCACCGAGTACGCCACCCGAATGCCGTACGCCCACTCATGCGGTCCGTCGACCCTCAACGGAGCAAGAGTGTATGCGCTGCTATAGCCTTCACACTGAAGCTTGGTCAAGTTGATGGCCTTGATCGCCTCGAACGACATCGCGCAGCATTCCGGAGGGCCTGACCCGAACTTCGACCCGACCTTGCTCCGGCCCATCCAGTCCCATGCTGGGCAGTCATAGTACTCCTCGCAGCCCATTCCCGAGACATTCCGGCACGGCAAGTGGCGGTCAGCAAAGCCCTGAAAGAAGAGAAGCTATTTTGGCGCATTAATGATAGACTAGAATAGCACATACCGACAACCTATAAAGAAACAAATCAATCATAAAATTATGCGTCATGCAAAGCAATTCAATTTGCAGTAGGATTCCAGCCACACCATATGGAGTCTAGATTACCTGGAAGAGTGGGGAGACCGCGGAGCAGCCGAGGAGCATGAAGACGTTGTCGGGGGAGGCGGAGATGTAGGGGCTGCGCCAGGGCTCGACGACGAAGCCGTTGCCGCGGCGGCCGAGGACGATGGAGTCGCAGGTGGACAGGTGGGGGTCGTGGAGGGAGAGGGAACGGTAGGCGTAGTCGATGTCAAGGACGCGGTAGGACCCCGAGGAGATGTGGAACATGAGGACGTCGTTGATGCAAAAGAGGAGGTCCCGGAATCCCGGGTGGCCGCAGCCCTGCTGGAGCGAGAAGGGGTAGTCAACGGTGATGTTGCTGCAGTAGGATCGGCACGTGGGGACGTGGAGGGTGACCGAGTTTGGCGTCATTGCTAGGACCGTGGTGAGGAAGGTGGTGGCGGCGACCAGCGTTTTGAGCTCGGCCATGTTGGTGTGAGAGTCAGCAGGAGGAAGAGGGCGAAGAAGATTTGGCGATGGGGGGTTGATACTTGGCTTGTGCAGTTGGGGATCACTTTGAAAGAGGAAGAGCGAAGGTAAGAAGATGGACTGGAGATTTTGGTAAAATACCGAGGGGTTTGTGGGGCTTCCCTTTTTTCGCTTTATGGTTAGCAGGAAATGAGCGCATCTTCAAATCACTTTTGCTTTCCTTTGCTTTGCTTTACTTTTTTCTACAGGTGCTCGTTCCTGCTTTTTTAGCTTTGCCTCTTCTCGCTTTTTCGAGTTTGCAGCAAGTTTTGATCCAATGAACCTTAATTAATTAAGACAAACTTTTCTTTATTCATTACTTAAACAAGTTCTGTGGCTCATTTATACAAAACCTCCGTGTTTAACCAATGGCTTCTTGACTGCGGTTGGGAGAGGTTCCCTTCCCAAACTACAAGCACTGAGAATCAGCAACAAGGGTGACAGCACCTTATAGTCGAGCACAAAGATACCCTGATCAACCACGCATATTACAATCCCCCCCGCCCACTCTGCTCGGCAGATCAGATGTAAAACATAAGCAGCAACCACTTATCTACTCTGTTGGCAAACAAGAGTATGCAATGTAAAGGAGAGCCCAAGGCAATTCCCACAAAAATACTTGCAACTATGGTCTCATGGGCTGCTGAGCCGATGGTTCCTTTCCCCAACGGATAAATGCCCATCTTTGATTCAGTAGGCTGAGTTCGCGATTCAATAGCAGGTGCTCGTAAATTAGTGATGAAGCATTCTAACAATTTGCTACAGATGATCCACTTTAGCACCTCTCATACCGAACTTCACGGTTTTGTCCTTTGGCACACAAATGAATAGGGAAGCACTCTCACCTGAGCACGCTTAACTTGGGCTCATTACGGTAGTAATTATGGGAGTCGATTACGTAATGACATCCCTGAGTTGTGGATATTACTCCAAAATTTCCTCCTCTCAATCGAAAAACTAACATGAAGTAGAGTGCCTTACATAATCACACCATCTAGCTTTCCGCCAAAGGTCTTCCATCTATTTTCAATGTCTCTCTGTACTTCAGGCCAAACCAATCAAAACTTTGTGGACGTTGACATTGAGCTGGGTCAATGAGGCGCTAAAAGAACCCACCCATTCTCTACTTCCCCTCTCGTTCTTTCGACTCTTAGTATGTTACAACTACCCCCGACTCTATTTTAGAGTAACACGGAAAACCTTGACGGAAAATGGAACCTCCACGATATCTATTCCTCTTTGCCTGCATTTACAGAACATATCAATGCGGAATTCTAATGCCGCTGCAATATAGATCAATGCAAAAATGATAAAGTGTACCTTCACTGCGATTCAACGCTGTTTCTCTACCCTTCTTTGCCATCGTTTTTGTTGCCTCAGCTGTAATCAAGTTGACACCAAACAAAAGATAAATTTTTAGAGCAAAATACAGAGCATCGGAAGAACAAGGACAATTTTGCATGAAAAAACTGTATATACTTTTATGTATCCTTTTCTTCTTAGCTCTCCTCCTCTTCCTTTCTGCCTGTGTTAGCTCTGTTTCATCCTTTATGTCACCTTTGCCAGCAAATACCTCCTCAGGTGCCAACATGGCTGCATCAGAGACTGCCAATGGTGCAATCTACTCCCAGAAACACGAAGAAATAAAGTCAATGATGGTAAACCAAATGCAACTGATATACGTCCATATTGACCAAAAACAAATTAGTTACCTCTTCCATGGCAAGAGCAGGGACATTAGCTTGTATGGTCATGTCTTCAATTATCTGCCAAGTCATCGGAAAACAGTCAATAACCAAAAGCTCAGCCATCACCAATGAACTTTTTGATGGTGTGTTCCTGCACTTACAGGTTTAGGAGCAAAATGAAAATGAGAAAGAGCATCCAACTTCAAAGACACCTTCTTGAATAGCAAGCTAGCCTGATCAGAACAGAGGTGTAAGACTAAGCTTATTATGTTTTGGGAGACATTAAATCGAATGAAGTTTCAAATGGAGAACATAAAGAGCAGAGGTGATCATGAAAGCAGAGGCATCTCTGTGTAAGGAACAGGAATGGAATGAAAAGGTAGGGAACATGCCTCTTTTTTCAGCTCATCAGAAAAAGACAGTGGGGCAGAAGCCAAATTTGTTCTTTGTGCATACTCTTCCTGCAAGGGATCAAATTCTTAGGTAAGAACCAATGTATTGCATCAAGCAAAAAGAGTCCCTGCCATTTAGAGTGAAGAGAGAGAGGATATAGATGGGGAAAAAGTAATGAACCATATGCTAACCTCATAAATTTCAGCGAGCCCTCTCTTGCTTTTGTTCTCGTCCTGAAAAAGGCAAGAAAATTAAGTTGCATAATGCCAACTGCTACCAATTAAATAGCGATAAAAAACAATTCTTACCAGTTGTTTAATTTCTCTTGGTGCTTTCATTGGTAGACTAGGAGGCTTTTCCACATCATCAAAATGCCCCTACAGAAGATGATACAACAGCTTCTTGGGGTTAATTACATGAAAAATAATGGAGAGCCAGAGATCTTCAATTAAATCCTAAGGCACAACAAAGAGCTTCAGTAGGGTATAGATTTCAGTCCATATGCCCCAGACGTTAAAATATTAAATTTCATAGTAAGACGTGAGGGAGAGTGGATTATTAGCTAATCTGACAACAACAGCATATCTCACAATCACCAAGCAATGCCATACCATACATGTCAACCTTCCAGAGTCAGAAGATTTTGTATAGTCTAATTCTTGCACATTTCCAAACTTTGAGGGAATTAAGTATGCATTTAAATGATGGAACTAATTCAGACTTTTTAAAGAGATTTTCTAAATTTTGAGACACGTTATTTTGTCAACAAAAAATGCGTTATCTATTATTTTCTATTTCTAAAAAACAATCTCTAAGTTGGCATCGCCGTCTTTGTCAAAGAACGTGAGAGTAAACATTCTTCCAGTCTTGCATTCCATCAGCATAAATTGCAAAACCAATTACAAACTTTACCTCGCAAATCCTGCTCCGGATTAACTCTTCAAGAGAAGCTGTAACCTCTTCAGTAATTACAGGTGCAGGCCTAGCGTTGTGTTCAAAATCTAAATCCACTTCAAGGGCACTGTTCTTGGGTCTCTTTGCAGCAGTCACCTGTCATTGTAACCATTATATAAGTCAGATGCGAGTATTGCGTAATTTTTTCCAAACCAATACAGAATGCCAAATCCTTAAAATTAAACGCATAAAGTACAAAACATTACCTCTCCTTGCATTGTCCATGTTTTTGGCTCCAAATTGGACTTCTCCATCTGCTCAATTTTGGTTTTAAGGTCCAAGAGTTCCTTCTCATGGGTAGAAAGATTATGGTTTCCCTGCACATAAGGGGATTTAGGTTTTGAGTTGTTTCAACTAACACATGAGCATCCAGAAGATAATCCATCACACAAGACACACATATCGGAATACCTATGCAAATGCACTCAGTCAGTGATTACCTTGTTTCCATCTGCTCCGTTTTCTTCTTCTTCATCATCTGTAGAATATTCTAAACCATCGCTCGACTTAGGCTTCCCTTGAGTGACTTTCTTTTTTTTAGCTCCAAAAAAGTCCTCATATCTAAATAATGTCATATTACGCAAAAGAGGTCAATAAGAAAATGCAGCATAAAAGTTGATTGCCAGCCAAAGAACTCCAAGAAATAGATAGTACATACGTAAGCAAGGTGGAAGTCAGTTTTTAAACAGATTAAGTAATCATGGCAGTCATGAATTTAAGAGAAAAAAGAGCCGGATGCAACTTGGATAGCAGATAGGAAGGAAAGTCTTTTGTAATCTCTTTTGCTAATTAGGAGGAACATGAGGGAATGGGGATGGCCATAGGGTAGTACACAATTCAAACGATGCTCATGCATTTGTTATTGCAACAAAAATTAGAAGACCTACATTCTTTGCAAGAAAGAAAGAAAGATGATAAAAATCTACCTTCTGTCAACATTTCCATCAACGTGATCAACCGTAAAGAAACGACGGGGAACGTAAAATCATTACCTAATTCCCAGCTTGTCCTTGCCATCGTCATCCTCATCATCAACATCAAATTCGCCGAGCTGCAAAAAATGTGTTTGCTATATAAATATTCAATCATGAGAAAATAAATCTAAATTACTGACAAGAAGTTAGATGAATTCGCATTTCAGGAGTTCTAAAAAGTAACTATAAATTAAAACATGCATGAAAAATTTCCACAACATGAAAGCAGAGTCATGATTCTCAAACTCCTCAGGCAAAATTTGATTTTTATGTAACCACAATATTAACACCTATCAGCCGATTCTCACCTCACCGTCATCATCACCTTCTTCTTCCTCCTCTTCCTGCTCCTCTTCTTCCTCATCCGAGTCACTTGTCACCGCCTTCTTCTCCTTCTTATTCTTCTTGGTGGCATCTTTCAAACCATACTCTCTAGCCTCGTCTTCCTGCAAATATTCCTCCAATTCCTTAATCTTCAAGAATTTATCCTCAATTCCACCATCATTCCTTTCTTCTTCCCCCTCCTCACTCTCCCCACCTTCAACCCCTCTGTCTATAACACCTTCGTCTTCACCCTCTTCCTCATCCTCCTCTTCATCACGATCACCATCCTCATCAACTTCATCAAACCCATCCACCTCCATGCCCACACCACCCAAGTCATCAACGTTCCCATGTTGACTCTCTTTAACATCCCCACCTCCTCCACGACCCTTCCCTTTCCCCTCCGAAGCCTCGCCGTCCCCGAAAAGATTCGAAATTTCATCTGGGTTCTTCTCGAACCGCCTCAATTCGCGCCTCAAAGCCGACAACAGGGGCTGCGATTGGAGATCGATCTGCTGCCAGATTTGCTCGGCGTCGAAGCCGTCGACCAGGAGGTGGTCGAACGGCGACTTGGGGGAGAAGGGTTTTAGAGAGGAGAAGAGGTGGAGGGAGGCGGCTCGCGTTTCTTGAGAAAGGGAGGGATTGGGGGCGAGCCATATCGGAGGGTCGGTCGATTTCAGGCGATGCAAGACTTGAAGGCCGGCTTCCTCTGGGTTCATCATCACTTTCTTTTCTCTCTTTCTCTCTCTTTCTTCTTTCCTCTCTCCCAGTAAATGATGGAAAAGAAGCCGAGAAAATTTTGGTGAAGGCGCGCAGGGTGGGATGAAGACTCCGACTGTTGAGTTAGGGGTTTTGGGTTTTTAGAGGGCAAGGTCGGAAGAAACCGAAGCGGCGGAATCGCACCTTCTCTTTGGTCCGGTCTGTTCTGCTTCCCTTTTTGGAGCCTCGGTCGTTATTAGTGTGAATTGTTAAGTCTCCATTGATATATTTATAAGTAAGTAAAAAAAATGAAAATAAGCTTTTTATAAATTGCATTTTTATGTTTTATTTCAGAAATATAAATTTTGTGCGGTTACTAAATAATTTTTTTTTTCTCAAAAACTCGTCCACAAAATAAAAATAAAAAGAATACTATTTCTGCACAGAAATTATTTCCGTTGGAAATATAACCAAATACACCCTTACAGGACAATAGAAAAAAGAAAACCAAATGAAATTATCAAATATTTCGAGTTTTCCTATAGTTAATTGCGAATTGTGGTCATAGTTGTTAAGGGGACAAGTCAAGCAGATGACTCTAAAACACCTAAGCAATTAGGCACCCGCCTAGTCCTCCGCAAGGCGATAAAGTGACCATGTAGCTAAATTTTTAAATATATATATGTATAATTGCATATTTTATATTTTTGTACTTCAAAACTTACATTCATGATTCAACAGAGCAAATATATGCAAGAAATATTATTAAAAATAAATAACTTTTAATATATAGCAAATATATTTTACACTTACACTTCTCAAGGTGTCGCCTAGGCATCCACAAGGCGACGCCTAGACAACTACAGCGTTTGCCTTGAGGAGAACCAGTAAAGCGACAGGATACCTTGAGCATCCAAAGCCGCTTTGTCGCCTAGGCGATGCCTTGATAACTATGATTATGGTTTTTCTTCTTCATCCTAAAAGTTTCCAGCATTCAAAAGCCAAGAGAGTTTTCCTTTGTAATTAAGCTAGATAGTTAAAAAGACACTACTAACTATGTTTAATTTTAAATCTGAAAACCAGTGAATAGTTCACGCAGTCAAAGATGAGGTCATTTTCCTTTCCTTCCAAATGTGAGAAAGAAATCATGTACGCGATCCGTGCGATATATTTAGCTTTCATTCCTATCTTTTTCTTTTTGGGATTTCGAATATTGGTTCGTATTTAAGCGATATTTGAAAAATGTTAGAAGAGAGTCTTTAACCATTTCGCGTTTTGGTAATTAAATGGCTTTCTTAAAATGAGTAGTTCCTCCGTTCAAACTAATGCCCCTAGAGGCTAGAGGCACTTTTATGTCACTGGTTAACACGACATGAGATACAATGCGACCAATGAAGTCTCGTTCACCGAGATAGGCATATGATATAAAGGCGACATGTCCTAGAATTAAAATGGTGTCCGGTAAATGTTACATTGTATGCTCGTGTCTGTTACAACGAAATAGAGATAGAACGAATATTTGCAGGGAAATATGAGATTCAGTGTGTGCCCAGAAGGAGAGAAAGACCATTCTTTCGTTCGATTTCTTGCAGACGGCTGCAAGTTCTAAACCTTTTGCGCGGTACCGGGGAAGGTATTACAGAAAGCTTATGTTGATCAAATTTTTCCTGCTTATTTTCTACTTCCAAAACTGCATGTATTGAGTAATTCTTCTGTGGTTTGTCTGTATCAATCTCAAAAGAAATTGTCACTGTAGTCTCCCGCGCCGCTGCTTCCTTCCATGGAGAAATGCCGGAGGGCATGAAATAGGTCTGCCTCGCGTACAAACATTCCATCCGTGTCACCTCGAACATCGATATGACTGAGGGAACCACCTCACGAACATACAGTGTTTCAGCTTTACCACCAAGGCGAAAAAGCCATAGCATGGGAAGTGCATTAGCGCCACGGAGAAGTACCTTCAAATGCCATAAATAGAAAGTTTTGCAAGTGTAGTTAGACAGAGAGTAATTCGAGTGGGAGATAGGTTACAGGGGAGTTGCATTGTACGTGTCCATTGCATAGTAAAACGTCGAAAGGACGAGCTGTCTAACATGATGACATAAGGTCGACATACCATAAAGGAGCATATGGAGATGACAAGTCAAGAAATGGATACGGCCACCTGTTAAGCAGTATGCAATTCAGTGACATGATAAGATTAGATGATTATGAACTGATGATGCAGAAGAAAAAGTACAGGATGGTTTACCAGATGGTGAAGCAAGCATGGACAACCCACTGGAAAATGACGTAAATGGTTGTCCACAAGAAGAAGTACGCGATCCGAAAGAGAGGAAACCGCTGCAAGGGTAGAACTCCAGGAATCAGAACACATGGTATCTGACCTTAAAAGAGAGAGGGAAAGTAATGCCAGCAAGCTACTTGCTTACTAAGCAATTCAAAGCTGTATCTCCCAGAAGTAAAACAACGTTGATGGTATGCATGTTTATGTCCAACTGCAAGTAAAAGGTCAGATAAGTAGGTTAGATGAGTGGCATAAACCAGATGAGTCATTGGGAAGGACTCGAGATTTTTTTAGCAATTTTGTTTTAAATACAAGCTCAAGACTGACTGAACTTCCATCAGACAATTTTGCCAATTACAACGAAATGCACTTCTGTGCTGAGTTCATTTGGAAGAGCGCAGCTGTACATTCTCCCATTTGTATGAAAAGACTATTGGATAATTGTCTGTCAAGGAATCTTTCGCAACATACAAGTTCAATTTTAGGCTAAAGAAGAACTAGGAAATGTTCTGTTACTTACAAATCTCAGTTTATAATTGTTGACGGCAAGAAACGGGACAATTATGAACCAGAAGACGCTATCTGTGAGCACGACTGCACCAGCATTCATCTGTCATTTACAGGGGGAGAACAATGTCAATGTCCTGACCTCTCATCAAAGCTTAAGAGATAATGATCGCATATTCGATACATACCTGGAAAATTATTTGGAAGGCATAGCCAAAAATGCCCCCAGTTTCACGAACAGCTTGGCTAAGTGGAGCACAGTTTTTGTTGGTGCTAGTCACGCCAGAAGAATCTCTCAGTCTTGGAGCCGGAAAATTTGCTTTCTCTGAATCTATCTCTGTGCTGTTGAATTCATGGCCATACCTGTAACATCCGTATGCAGAGAGCGACGAACCAAGCTGGTGCAGGCCCCCAAAGTAGTCATGTTAGATATATTGAGGAAAATGAGAGGGTAGTGACCAAGTGGAAACATTGAAGTGAAGAAGCAAAACGAAGGACTTGATCATAATGGGTCAGCAGAGCTGCATAAGACGTACCCCGAAATAGATGGTGACTAACGTAGAAGTCCACCTGTTCAGAGAGAAATTTTATTATGTCAACCTCAGACCAAGTGATGAAAAAGTCTAGACCTTTCATGTAGCAAGTAACAAAGAAGTGCTTCCAGCGGAAAAAAAAAAAGAAAACCCCTGCTTCCGCTCGTTATCATCGAGTTAGTGTTGTCGGCATTTCGATCAGGAAGCCCTTTATCTCCTTACATCCACCCAAAAGCTCCATAATTAAACTCTCCAAGTGATCCCGTGTAATGCAAATGCAGTTTTCCAATGTAGGCCAATCTAGGAAACTCAGTAAATGAAATTGACACTCAATTGCAACAAAATTCTATGAACTGCTAAATGACATGCTTGGATAGCAAAATATTATCTGCACGTCGAATCTATAGACACACTAACCGAGATGATAATGGAATGAGAAAAACTATGTGAAAGAGGGGAAACAGAGGACTTACTGAGTGTAATAGTAGTATATGCTCGCGCCGTCCACGAAAGCAGTCACGCATGACATCCCTAAGAGCAAGAAGAAGGCAACGACTCTGAAAGCCAGAAGCCAAGCCGGGTGGATTCCTTTCAGACATGGAGTCCAGGTCTCGTCGTTATACAAAACACCTGCAGCCTCTCGATTGGTTTCTCGGCCGCCATTGCCACTACTTCGAATGCAAAAAGCTTCATACTTCCTCACGAGCATCAATGCAAAACACGACGATACTAATACCCAGATCGCACAGAGCAAGACCCTCCAGTTGAACCAGTAACCCATGGCGGTTGTGGGACCACCCGGCATGGCTGGCTTCCAGGAATTATCTGAGGATCCTGGTAGGAAATCCATTTCATTATTCTTCATTTCCCGAATATTTGCTTGCTCATTGACCTAAAAAATGGACCGTTTCGCCTCCAAATTCTCAATATCTTGACGGAGAAATAAAAGGGCAAAGAAGACGAGAAGACAGGGAGAAATGGAAAAGCACTAATGGTAGCTTAATAAATGCGGGATAAGAGAACGACCCAAGTATGATTTCATTGAAGCAATCATAGCAAGCTTTTCAAGTTCCTTTTCCTTATTCGCTTTCCAGGATCGAAAGTACGAACAATCCTAATGCAACCTTACGCGAGGTCCATTGATAAAACGGATTGACATCCAAAGACTGGAACGAGATGGGGGCTCGCAGAGAAGTTCAAAAATTCATAATCGCAAAGCTTAGAGTAGAGGGGTTTCTTTGGCACAGAAGAGATGGAACATACTATGAGATTGCAAAGGCAGAAGCTAAATTCTAAGCTAAGGAAAGGACGATACCCGCAAGGAAAAAGCGAGACAAATGTGGTGATGGGTGAGAGGAGAGGCGGTGACACGTGACCTTTGAGCGCAAGCTTCCTCTTTTCTTACCAGGGAAGATCTCGTAAACTATAATATTGTGCTGCTCCCCAGTCGCGATCGTATAGGACAACCATGCAAATGTGAAATCCTCCCCATTCCCCCAACATGCATTCTGCGTCAGCTTTCATCTTGCTTTCTCATGTTTCTTTTCAAGTTTGCATCTTTTGTCCTCCCCTCCTTTTCTGGAATGTAAGCCTCGAGATCGAGAGAGAAGGGCAAGAAGACAGATATGGAAACGCTCGCCGTGCAAAATGCTTTTCACCGAAAGAAATTTTTCAGACATTTTCCTGTGAGGGGAGTGGCTAATCAACAAGCTAGTGTTAAAAGGCTTTGGACAAAATCATGTGGACCTTCGGCGAGTGCCATAATTTGTCAATCAAGCACCTAGGAACTGTACCAGCTTAGGTCGGCTGGCAGAGAAGTTAAAAAATCTTTCGTCTTCTACTCTCCCTAGATTCTCTCGAGGCCAGCACCAACTGCGTTGAAACTGAGGATTTCATGGCCCTAATATCTGGCTCTCCTCTGTGATGGACTATGGCTAAGAATTTGAAGATGCTCTTCTTAGTGGGCTTGACCTATGGAAGCTTGAGCCTCCAACCTCCCGGCCCAAGCTAAAGATGATGCAGTACCCGATAGATGCCCCTAGCATGCAACGTCCGATTTCATAGAGGGCTTAAATCTTGAACTTCGAACAGATGATGTTCACCACCCATCTTCTGGCCGGTCGACTGGCCAAGACGAGCCGAATGTATCGGGCCGACGTATTTGGCAGGTCCAATTCATGAGATTTGTGTGATTCGGCGGCTCACTTATTGTAATCGACCAATATCAATCGGATGCGTGCGAGCATTGTTGGACACCTATATATTTCTCGGGGAGAGAGAGAGGAACTTCGCTTGACGGGGACAAAGGGTCTTCCTTCATTTATGATGACTAAATTTTGACCCGGGAAACCAACCGCCATTCCAGAAAAGGACGATCGCACTTTTAAGGTTGGAAGTAACGTGAACTCGAAGCATATATTTCAAACCCGCAAAGTCAAAGCGGAGACACAGCTTGCTTTTGGGAAAATTTGGGCAACCGAAATCGGCTCGGCTGTCTACATAACACGGTTGAATCAGAAGGACACAAAAAATTTTCAAGATTAGAGTTAAGAGAGCGACTATCTATACACCCTATCGCATTTCGATTCGAAAACCAAAAGTTTTTTCGGACCGGCCCCTCCTTGGGCGCTTGTTAACCATTCTTAATAAGAGATTGTTCCGGTTTCAAAAGTACTAATTTCACATGACACAAGCAAATCATCACGCTGTCACGATCTCAGAAAAACCATGGATAGACGTCGGTGGCGGAAATCGTTCTGGAACACGGTCGCTGGGAAGAAGCGAGGATGCGAAAGGAGCTGAGTAGTTTTCTCCTCGCGCTGCCCATGGATGTCCTGGAGTGAAGACGCGAAGAAGTGGAGTCGATTTGTACAGGGAAAGAAAAGAGTGTTTCTGAGCATAACTGCGAATCCAAAGCGCATTCCCGTAATTGGGTATCCACAGCGGCGAAAAGCTTATGACGTTCGCTTGCGCATCATCTCCACTTCTAATCGCATCGAAAGGCTGACTCGAAAGCGCACACGCACGGAGACGGAGAAGACACAGATACAGAGAGAGAGAGAGAGACTCACCGGCCATGTTGTTCGATCTCCGATACGTCCGTCAGATTTGTCGCGGCAACTCAGTTTCAGCTCATCGACCGATGGAGCAAAAGATCGACTAATGAAGCAGCTTCGCGACGCCGGTCGTGTGAGAAATTTTCCAGAGCTCGAAGCTCCAAATTATAGGCGAGAATGCGGCAGAAACTTTTCAGCTGGGATCGGGAGACGCGAGCGTGGCGGAGACAAGTTCTTGGCTTTCCGGGGTGGGAATGCAGAGTGCATGACGTGGTTACGTACATTCAAGTCGTTGGAGCTCACGCTTTTGGTGATGGATGGGGGAGGGGGGGCTCAAAATGGGAAATTTAGATGCGTGCGATGCAACCCACAGGTGTCGTCGGAATTTTAGCGCCGTCACGCCGACGGGGGCCCTATAGATATCTTAACTTCGAATGCGCACGACATCGCTCTCGAGCTAGATGTGTCGTTGATCGGTTACACGAACACGTCCGTCGTGTGACCGGTACATAAGACCGATTTATCGTGGAGGACGAAAGGGCGTTTTTGCTTTGTTTTTTTACTTCTTGGCTCCCTATTTAATTGGCTTTTAAGACAGCACAGTAATTGTGTATGAGGCGGTGGTTCGTTCTGACGGAGATTGGTTTTATGTGGGAAGATGGGGGGAGGGGGGGGGGGGGGAGGTTGGCAAAAATTCGCAATAATTTCCCGGCTACGAGTCTTCGAGTTTAACTGAAGGCTACCTTTTGGCCCAAAAAAAAAAAAAAAACCATTGAAGGCTACCTATATTCTTGTCCATACTTCGAGTCTTTCAAACTGTACGCATCATTCTACACAGAACAAGAAAACTTGTACTAAACCGAATTGAATCTCTACTCCGGACACCGCCTTCGAGCCGCAAATCCGCATGTACGAGCATGACATGTATACCCACCGAGTCCGATCGGATCGGTACCACCTCGATAGTAATCAGATGATAACAACGGGAGCTGGTGCGACTTCGTGTCCAAAAGCCTAGTGATACCATCATTTTCGGGGACATCTTAAAAAAAAAGTCACGAACTTAATGTATTGGTAACAATCCAGTTCTGAACATTTTCACATCGTATTCCTCCTCTCTTAACTTTTTGGGTTTACTAAAAAACAGGGAACGGAAGCAAAGGTCGCAGTTTGAACGAGGGCCGTGCCCCATCCCGGCAGCTGGCGAGGCATTTGCGGCCCTTGCTTAGTGGTCCACGGGCTTCGGCGAGAGTTATCAGATCTTGACGGAAAAAAAAAGTATAATAGAAAAATTTAAAAAAAAGAAAAGGAAAAATAAAATTGAAAAAAGTAACAAAAAAAGATATTAAAAAATAATCATGTCATCGCCGGCTATGCCACATGGGACGACCGCCGTTCATATCAATAATTTCTGATCTAAATTGATTGAATGAACTTAATTGATATTAATGTTAAAAGGGTATAGGATTAAATTAGTCAAATTAAAAGATTTTAAGATTGAATTAATAAGTAACTTTTTTCTTTTTGTAATTTTCCCAATCATTTTCGCGCGGCATCCTTTTGCATCAACGGGTGCCGGTTTCACGATTTTACCCCCGTGCAATCTACGCCATGTCAAGAATTATAACATGAATAAGAGTTCTGAATGATCCACTCTGTCCTCAATCTAGCTTTAGAGATTCTACAGAATCCTGAACTTTCGCTCCATGTCCACGAAAGGGATGTCTGCTTTTACCTTTCATCATACGTTTCCGTCGAATCTTTCGGGCTGCCCTAACGACCCCCATGTCCATTTCTCACTTTTCCTAAACTCTAGCATTGAGCTGGCGCTCCCACCCAGCCGTCCATGAAGCCCCCAACTAGACAATAATGCACAAGGTGAATTATCAAACCCGTACTACGTACGGTGCTCGATTAAATACTAAATCGGAAGAAAAAAAAATCACTTCATTACTTCTAGCAAAATATTCCGATCAAAATTAACACGTCGCATTTGCAATCAATTTTTTTTTAAATATAAGATGGCTTTTTTGAAATAATTAAGTCCATGTGAACTTCTAATCTTTTAAAAATTTAAATAAATTATAATTAGATTTAAAAATAAGATGAAAACTTAATTTTTTTTAAAATACAAGTCGCTTAAAAATTTAACAAAAAACAGATAAAAAATATTAAAGGGCGAGGGGGGGGGGGCGATGAAGAACTGGGCGACAAGAGTGGGGCTGGGCCGACGAAGGTCGTTATATATATAACGACCATATATATTGAGCTCATTTTAATATCAGGTCATGTAATTGTAAAAAAAAGTCCTAAATTTATTGTAATTGTGCAAATTTAGATTTGGGCTGGCAACTACGATGAGGCCAACCTCGCTAGACTAGCATAGACTCTGGTCGGTCACGAGCCAAAGGAAGGAGATGAAAGGAAAAAAAAGTAAAAAGATAAAAAAATATATATTAATAATATAAAAATATCATATATATTAAATTGACATAATTCCAAAAGGTTTAGAATTGAATTGGCTATATTTGGGATTTTTTTAGTAATTTTCCCAAAAATTTGAGAGGGGCAATTTTAGGGATTTCAACCGTTGATTTCAATTCTGATGTGAGCATCTGAACAAAATCGACCTGTTACCTAAAATAAAGACGAACCACACCTTAGGACAAAATTAAAAGTTGACGATTTTTTTGTATTAGACTGGTAAAATTAGGACAAAATTAAAAGTTTTAGATAGAATTGGGACAAAAGCAAAAGTTTAAGGTATTTTATGAGATAATTTTTTTTTTGGATATAATTGTCACAAATGCTAAAGTTGAAGGTTTTTTTTTGGGTATTGGGCCTAATAAAAAGTCACGTAAACAAACGGTAAGGAAATTGAATCACGTGATAATTAAGCACAAGACTAATGATATTTGCCCCCCAAACCTATTCCGCCCAAGTTATGCTTTGAACAGGACTCAGATGGTGATATGGACAAGCAAAAGGAAAAAGTAGCACGCGAGGCCGCTCCACGTTGCCGGGCCGGCGCCAGGGATTTTCCTTGTAGAATGCCGGTGTCATCTCGCCCCCCTCTCCGGGCCCCTCGCGCTGCACCGAGCCATGATGATGACGATGCTATGTGCTTCCGG
This sequence comes from Rhodomyrtus tomentosa, assembly GCA_028455895.1. Lineage (NCBI taxonomy): Eukaryota > Viridiplantae > Streptophyta > Magnoliopsida > Myrtales > Myrtaceae > Rhodomyrtus > Rhodomyrtus tomentosa. The sequence goes on from JAPCWY010000007.1 coordinate 32,178,384, forward strand.
AGGAATCGCGAGGCTGGTCAGAGGCTACGCTCTGGAGATAATCTCGTGTCATGGTCAAGATAGGATTTGCGAACGACGCGCCCTCCAACCTCTCGTATAACACACCGTCCATCCGGGCCTGCACGCCTCCGGAAAACGTCGATTCTCGAAACAATTCCTTTAACGCGGTGCCGATCCCGAGAGCAGACCATCCTAACCTCCTCAATATTATTTCGGGGAGCGAAGGAGGCGACGGCTTAACGAGGGTGACCTGCCTCCGAGAATACACAAAATGATCAAACTAAAGCAAGCCACACTTAATCACAAAACAAAAATTTCGGTTTTTTTTTAATAATTGAGATTTCTCATGTGCAATGGACTAAATCATTGGGTAATGGGATCACGAGACCCAATTTCTAGTCGTTATTTAAACTGACCAAAGAACTATTTTTAACCTCAATAGGAAACAAACACGATGATCAACCCTACTTACCTTATTGGATTGGGGTATGTTGGCCTTCTGTTTCGCAATCGCGACAGCCCGAGAAAATCCGACGATTGCATCAACCAGACCTCGCGAATCAGCATCGTTGCCTGTCCATACTCTCCCTTGTGCAGCCTCCTCCATCTTATCAACCTGTGGGGAAGATATATATAAACAATTACAATACCATTAAGTAGCATGTGTTTATGAGGCGGGGTTCAATAGATTATTAACGCCCGAATGTTGCTTCCGTACCAGCATCGATCGCGAGAAAGCCGCCTTGTCGCGAAACATTTTGTACGCATGGCAAATAGCTTTGCCTCATCTGGCCTGCAATCATTTACAAAACAAACCAGAAAAAAAGTTCAGAATAAACGGTTGCATTACATTGGAACCGTGTCATTACATATTATAAAGCTATCTTCCTTAATTTACGACCCCTTTCAGCATGATCTCCTTGTTGAAGCCTATTTTCCCGTACAGATTCCCCAGGTTAAGCTTCCCTGAAAGGAGAAAAATGGCGCGCTCGACCCCTTTTAGAACCTCCATGAAGCTATGAAAAACGAAACGAAACGAAATACTGCAGCATAACAACTATTGCGAGGCATGAGACTACAAAGAGATACTAGGTTCACCTGAAACAACTCCAATAGATCCAGTTAAAGAAAGACTTTCTGCTACAATGGTTGGTGTTCCCGTTGCCATGTAATATCCTCCACTGGGTGCTACATCAACCATTGATGCAACAACAGGCATGGACGCAGCCAACAGCCTAATCTCCCTCCACATTCTCCTCATCATAAGCATCACGAAACAACGAGTTAAGCTACGATTAGACAAGAAAGCAGCAGGAAAGAATAATACGCTCGTTCAGTATGACAGTTAAAGGTGAGAATTTTCAATGCATGGAAACCACCGGCAAATCACTGTGGGAAAGATCGACTTTGCTACTTCCAAAGGCATCTTATGAGCTATCCCCGCCAGCTTCAAGTTTCAACTCCATAAGTAGAGTCACTTCCGAGAGGTGCGTGGTTTCATAATCTTATGGCGCAATGTTCGACAATGTCGAAAGCGCATGACTTTGACAATTACTCTTGACTCCAGAAAGAGAGATTGATGGTTGAACAATGTTCAAGTGATATGTAGCAGCAAGCACGGTTGAACAATGTTCAAGTGATATATAGCAGTAACTTACAAATCTGAGGCTAGAGCATCACCACCAGGACTGTCGATTCGGATGATAGCAGCTTTAAATTTGCTTGCATCCACATCTGCTTACCCAACTTTTACTAGAATTACAGAAGCAGGAAAAAATAAATAAATAAATGAAAAGACAAAAATTATATAATCGATCAATTAAGCCATTTTTGTAAGATTCCTGTTTCCGAGGGTTGTAGAATAATGAAATATTTCATCAGTAGAGTTAGAGTTTGATCTGATAATGGTTCAAGAGATGATAAAAAATTTAATTATACATCAATTGATGCACTTAAGCATCAGGACAGATTTGGCAGCTCTTTCCAGGAAAGCTGCTTTAGCATAGCACGATATGGCAATTCTAGCGATTCCGCGCGGAGGAAATACAGCGGCTACACTAGGAATGTGTATCTTCTTCATAAGTTTGCTCCAGCTTATTTTTAAAACACCCCTTCATAAACTAAGCAAACAGGATGCCACTTCACAACCATCACTATGGAAGTGACTGTTAAAATATCTTTTAATATTCATGTGGGGATTTATTAATTATTATTGTAAATATTAATTGGTCTAATAAATAAATATATATACAGTTTCTTAATTCTAGTCGGATATGGGGTTGGATAGTATGGGCCGAAATAAATCTTATCTTTAATGAGAAGATAGGTTTCATTATCTATAAATAGAGTTTAAGTATCTCCTCTAAATCTTAATGTTCGCATAACCTCACGTAAGGAATTGTCAGAAGCTATGCAAGAGGGGCCGTCTCATCAAAGACAGCGATAAAGGGAGTTCATAAAGGAGAAGATCTTGTGCATCGCATCGTCGCAAGTTCCGCATTAAGAACAATGGATCCGAAATCAGGTGCGTCGATTCTTTTACTTTATGAATTTGTGATTCGTGAATCTGTACGTGATGATTTTGGGATGCTGTATACGGATTATAGTCGCAGCATACATGTGGTTTCAGAGTATACGCGTGTTATATTTCGAATCACATTTTCGGTAATTTTCGAAATTTTATTCTCGGTAAAAGTTAAAGAAAATTATATATTTGGATTGTGATTGTTGAGACGAGCAGAACCATGATAAATAACGCAGGTATGTTGAAACTGATCAAATTGGATCTTATGTTTTTGGACGAAGCGAGGAACTTGATGGACAAGTGTTGCATTAAACAATCTCAATTTGCGTGAGTTCCACGTTACCCAAGATAAACGGTAGTGATTCAATGAGTTGCAGCGCCAGTGAATTTCAACAAATCGAGATTTGGATTTGTAACAGTTTGAATAACGTTTATCAATGGGGTTTCCTATATATTTGTTCGTGAGCCTCAAATTTAAAGAAAATTTCTTGAAGTCTCTTGCACTGCGAGATTTCGATAGGAAAAGTGGCCATGCTCCGGACATATCCCATGCAATCTAGACTTGGGCCCGCAAGTGCACGGCATGTGTAGGCTGACGTCACCTGAGGTCACTCAAGCTCGGGTGAATCGACCCGACTTGGCAACCCAATTCGACTTATGAACCAGATCCGACTAGTTGACTATTGACTCAGGCTATCCGGTCGAAACGGTCGTTGATTGTTCTGGCCGAATCACATGATCTAGTTCACTGATCGGCTAAGGGGGTAACGGTTGGATCGGATAAATTAATCGAATCGATTTTCAGTACCGATTGAGACCAAACACATGCGATACATGTGTCAGCGCGTAGGGACTACGCGCAGAGAAAGAAAGGTGCACGTGAGATATTTCAAGTATTGGCGTGCTGCTTGTGCTCTACCAGGTATTTCTCTATGGTTTTATGAAATACAGGTGCAAGCTCACATGTTAGTACCACATACAGATATGTGGAGCATGATTGATCAATTATGTGTTTATGATTTGACATGTATTGTTGATTGTGTTAATGTAAATTAGCGATGTGTAATTTTGGGGATGATTACCCCTAATTTTTGAAATTACATGCACACGGTAAATGTGAAATATAAAATTTATATCCCAAATTTAGGTAAATTCAATTGAGTTGTGACAGTCAAAATGACACACTCGGTTGAGTTTAATAAAGAACAGTTTATGAAATATTGTGATGTCTCATGTTTTAATGCGTACTTATACTCCCAAAGGAAGTAATTGCGTATTGTTGCATAGAGGTTTATATGTACAACATATGATTGAGAATTGATTGGTCCAAGTGCTGTCATATACCCAAAGGTGGTAATTAACGAAAATTGAAATAAATTCTCATGGCTGCTGTAGTGCAGGGAGTATATAACTGCATGTCATGTTTTCTGCCCAAAGATGATTATATGATGATGCATGTGTCTCCAACGGTGAAATTTCACATTAAGGTAATTGAAAACATTGATTGTTTTTCAGTCACCGTTTCTGTGAATGGCAAATCTGCGAACATTGAAAATTGAGATTCATACGGGTTCAAGTTTTGAGAACTGGATGAGGATTTTCTATTTACGAAAGATTGCCAAATATTTGTATGCTCTTGTCAAGAAAAACCCCGTAGTTCTCACTTTTATTAGTGAGAACTTTCAAAAGCATTATGTGCTTATTGGGTAAAGAGCGATTGGATTCGTTTATTTGATATAAAACGATCTATTAAAGAACACTTGAAAATTATTTTGCCAGTTAACTGCATTGTTAAATAAATGAATAGAGTCTTAGGGGCTTTGAAATTATATCTGGTCTATTACTAAGAGTGGTACAGATCTCTAATGACTCATTAATATCAGGTGTGATGGTTCTATTAAGATTAAATATTATGTCTTAAAGTTGGTGAAATTGCTTATTAAGCGGTTCTGAAATCGTACTTATAAAGTGTTATAGTAAACCATCAGTCATTCTGATGATTTGGATATATGAAAAGGATCCTTTGAGAAGGATGATGATTGCTACTTATTTTGTAATAAGAACGATCACATAAAGAAATACTACAATTAATACAAAAACATAGCTATCAGAGTATGAGCATAAAGTAATGATTTTTTGGTATTTGTTTGTGAATTTATTATATTTAAAGTCTTATCAGGTTTGTGATGGCTAAATAGCGGTGCGATTCATTATGTTGCGTTTACCATATGAAATTCACAAATTGAAAGATATCAAATCAGGTTGAATCAAGCTTATTATGGAAGCAACTATAAAATTGACGTTGAATTGATGGGATGACATTCCGATTTTGGTTTTAATGTGACATTAAGAAATATATTTTATGTGCTCTTTTTAAAGACGAAATTTATTTTCGGTATCAAGTTTGGACATGTGTAGTTATTCTTTTGAGATTTCAAATAAAATAATTACTATTTCTTTTAATTCAAATAAAGTTGGGTACTGCACTATGTCCAATGAATTGTACAGATTATGTTTATCTCCCAATTAATTATACGTCGCTTATACAGATGAAAGTTTATTTTCAAAGTACCTCTACCTAAGGAATGATCTTACTCGTTTTGGTACAAATGTCTTAATCACATATTTAAAGAAAAAGTGGAAAGACTGATAACGACAAACATTCTGTTCACTCTTAAAATTGACATAGACGTGTGAGGAGACCGCTGCAAAGATAAGATAACTGAGATAAAGAATAAACCTGTAATCGACAGTTGTGATCTATCTAAGGTCATTGATACTGGAATAAGTGGATCTTGTATGACAACATTGTGTAGAATTTTTTTTTTCATCACATTTATTGAAGATTATTCCATATATAGTTATATGTTCTTGATTAAGGAAAAAATTGGATTTCTTGACAAGCTCAAGATGTTTCGAACTAAAGTCAAGAAACATTTGGGAAAATCATAAGATTGTCAGTTTTGACCAAGGTGGTGAGTATCATGGTTGGCATGGTAATGCTAGATAGCTTAAAGAGCCATTTACCAAATACTTAAGATGATTCTGGGATTGTGGCTTTATGCTAGGTAGTCCTGAACAGAAAAGTGTGGCCGAATGACAAAATTACACCCTATGGATATGATGAAGAGTATGATTTATAAAACCAACATATGTGATTTTTTGTGGGATAAAATTTTGAAAATAAGCCATTATGTTTCTATCAAAACTATTTCATTGACATCTTTTGAGTCATGGATTGGACGCTAATCTAGTTTGAATCATATTAAGGTTTGAAGTAGTCATGCAGAAATAAAGTGACATAATCCAACATTAGATAAGTCGAATTCCAGAACCACTCAGTTTTAATTCATACTGGGGTATTGATTTATCTTCCTAAAGGATGGACAAGAATTATGAAATTACAGATAGTTAAATTGCTAGAACTTGATATAGCCGAATAAGGGAAGTTGCTCACAGACTATTAAAGGTAACGGTATGGTAGCTACTGTATCGTTTTTCTCTATCTATACAGATGATCATAGAGCATTCTAAAGTTACGGTTTGATTCTGTTGGGGTTCAGGTTATTATTATTAAGACGAATAATGATGAAGTTTATTAGACCCTACAAGCGCAGAATAAAAGTTAAAGTAGCTCCTCTTAAAGATCTATCAGACATAGACTATTAGTTGTATAAGTCATACTGTATAGTTTATCCGGAAGAGCATGATTACAAAATCGACTATGTTATTGATCTAGTAATTTATACAGTTGCTAGTTCTTGTTCTTAATTATAATTGTGATTGGGTGCATGGTGGACGAGATACATAATATGAAACATACAGTGTTTGAAAGCTTATTAGTATGCCTCAAGATCACAAGTTCATCTACTGTAATTGGGTTTGTAAAACTTAAAGTGACTCCAGATGAAAGTTTTTATCTACTTTATTACATCCAATTATATTTTGATTAGTGTTTTGTTTGAGAAGTTTAAAGACAGATTGATAGCCAAATTTTTTTACTTGTAAAGAATGAATAGATTTAAAATAATTTTTATTCAGTCTATCATAAAGAGTTTTTTCAGAGTGATTAAGGTATTAATAGCACATTATTATAAGGAGTTTTATCATACATATATTAAAACTTATTTTTAGTTGGATACTTCGAGGAAGTTTATATTATATAACCTGAAAATTTTGCAGCAGATGATTAAGATAAACTTGTGCGTAAAGAAAAATGAATTCCATATAATGCCATGGAGAAAAGTTTGAACATATTAATGGGCATTCTAAACTGAAAGGTCTATTTATGGGTTTAAGTAAGCGTTTACACAATTGTTGTTTGAAGTTTCATAGTATTGTTGTTATATTCTTTTTTGTCAAGAACGAAGTAAATTAATATATACTACAAGATCAGTGGGAGGAATTTATTTTTCTTGTGTTTTATACAGACGATATCTTACTTGAAAGTGATTTTTTTGAATTACTACGTAAGGTGAAGCAGATATTGTCTAAGCATTTTGACATGATTGATCTTAATAAAGAGTATTTTGTCATAGGCATTGAGATTCATATGGATCGTTCTCGCCACATATTGGGTTAATTCTAAAGGACATACATTGATAGTGTTCAGTATAAAGTGTTGCAAGTTAGGAATTACTCCTATCATTAAGAGCAATAGAATGAATTTGCCATAGTGACTTCACAAAGTTATTAAGAAAATCCAAATATAGAATGTACCGCATTAGAGTGCATTTAAAAGCATCATATATGCTCAAACCTACACTAAATCATATGTTCCTTTTGCATTGAGAATTCTAAGCAGATATTAGTTAATTCCATAACGCGATCAATGGATTGATCCTAAGAAATTTTTGAGGTACTTAAAGAGAATAAAAGACTATATGCTAATTTACATACATATTCAAGACCCGCAGCTAGTAGAGCATTCGGATTCAGGCTTTGTTAGCAGTTAGGATAATGTGAAGTTGACAACTACAAACATTTAAATGTCTAAAGAGAAGTGCAGTACTACAGAAAAGTGTAAACATAAATCTATGTAATCCTTGATCAGGAAAGTAGAGTCTGTAGTATGTTTTTCAGCTGCTATTCAGGTTATTTGGCTTCGAAATTTCATTAAAGAGTTGGCCGTATTTAATTTCATGAATAAATCCATATAGTTGTATTGTGACTATAATTCTTCAATATTATCTTTAACAGCAGCATAGGTCTCAAGGGGTCTAAACATCTGGCGGTCAAGTTTTTACCATAAAGGTAATAGATGAAAAGGTGACACTATAGTAGAGTTTGTTACACATATGATAAAGCTGCAGATTCACTAACTTAAGGTCTTTGCCCATATACATTTGGATGACATGACGCATACATAAAAACATTATGGGATGCTTGTTATAACATGTCACATGCTTAAAAACATCGTGAGATGCTGATATGACATGTTAATTGATGGGCTAAGTAGCATCATGAGATACTGTTGTTTAGTGGGAGCTGTTTTTGGTATTTGCTCTAATAAAGTTCACATCTGTGTTTGTTACATTTTGTAACATTTAGATATGTATCAACTCTATTGTATGCAATAAAGCATTTATGATTAAGATAATGTTGAATACATATATCAGTTGAAAATCTCAATGCATCGTATTAACGTTGAGTGATGGTTGAGGCATTTATTTTAGCCAAAAGCATATGTCTTGTTACACGTAAAGCATAGTTAACTGTAAATGTAAGACATATATTGGTTCATCAGAATCATAAAGATGTTCTCTCGTGACACATCCGGTTTCGTGATATATAATGTGAGAGAATGACGACTGATAAGGAGGATAACATATAAGATATCTCTATTATTTGAGAAGTTATCCGTTTGTCATACTACCATATCAAATCTATATCGGTAAAGTTAAGGGTATTCGTGATCATGGATGATTCTATGTCTTCTGATGCAGTTACTGGCATGGTTCGGTGCTTAAGACTTTATGTAATCAGATTGATTATTGAGAAATATCTCTAGACCAATATAAATATGCGCATGTACAGTACAATTTCAATTAATTTAGCCCAAGTGAGAGAATGTTAAAATATCTTTTAATATTCATGTGGGTTTTATTAATTGTTATTGTAAATATTAATTGGTCTAATAAAGAAATATATATACACTTTCCTAATTCTAGTCGGATATGAAGCTAGATAGTATGGGCCGAAATAAATCTTATCTTTAATGAGGATATATGTTTTATTTAGGTTTCATTCTCTATAAATAGAGTTCAAGTACCTCCTCTAACCTCTAATGTCTGCATAACATCACATAAGGAATCGTCAAAAGCGACGCATGAGGGGCCGTCTTATTAAAGCCAGCGATAAAAGGGGTTCATAGAGGATAAGGTCTTGTACAACGGATTGCTGCAAGTTCCGCATCAAGAACGATGGATCCGAAATTAGGTGCGTCTTATTTTGCTTTATGAATCTGTGATTCATGCGTGATAATCTTGGGATGCTGCATACGGATTATAATCGCAGCTTACCGCGACAACCACAGAGCTTTGGCAAAACGCTGCCCCGAAAAAACAAATGCCACCAAGTATGCTTATGACTGTATTCTGAGCAAACTAAGAAATCTTACCTCTTACAACCCGAATTTTTTCAATGATTTCCTCAGCTATTATACCGGGAGAACTGGGAAGGCTATCTAGATTTTTCATTTGAGTTATATAACACTGGAGGCTCGTATTAAGGCTCGTATTATAGCTATTGAGTCCTCACCACCGGATAACCCAAGGGTCTACTTGCTAGCTCTTGAGTACATACTGTAGTGCCACAAGAAAACGGGTAAGAACAGTACAAGTGTTATAGCTTTTATACGGAGATCACTTGAGTGCCATAACTTTTTTTCCGATCATGTGAGTACGAAATCAGAGCAAAATGGATCACTTGAGTGATACTTCTGGCTAAACATTTTACGTGGACTTTCTACTCACTATTTTATTATGATGTGAAAATTCTTGTCCAACGTGTCGTTCTTAAATTGAATCTAAATGATCACTTTTCAAAATTAGGAAATTTAAGTGACTGATTTTAAAAAATTAAAGAACCTAAGTGATCAATTTTCAAAAATTGAGGATCCTAAGTGGCCACTTTTAAAAAGATATGGTTCTTAAGTGGCTACTTTATGAAAGTTTAATATGAAGCGTGCGTCATTCTTTAAGTGAATCTAATTGATCGTTTTTTCCAAAATTAAGGAACCTGGGTGACCATTTTTAAAAAATTAAAGAATCTAAGTGATCATTTTTTAAAACTTGATGAACCTAAGTGACCACTTTTAAAAAGATATGGTAACCATTTTGTGAAAGTTCAATCTGAAGCATGCGACGTCGTTTTCATTTTATTTACTAATTCAGTTTTCTAGCGAGCCACATGAGTTGATTTTACATTATTTTAGTGCCACATCGGATTTTCCGGTAACTCAAATCGCCGATAGCACTCAAGTGATCTATTTTGAAAAGTTGCGTGGTATTAGGTAATCGAAAAAAAAAGTTATGGCACTCAAACGATCTCCATACAAAAGTTATGACACTTGTATTGTTGTTGCTCCCGAAAAAAAAAAAACCAATAACATGAGAAGGCAACATTTATTTTCTGAATTTCTTGTTCTTTTGTTCCCCAGTTCGGCGGAGGGGAGAACCACTTGTTTCTGAAACATGACATCCCTTTTAAAACCATAAAATGCTAGAAAACTTCGGATCAAATGTGATCCTTAACAAGGGAAACATCCTTCTAACTACAAACCGAACAAGACTCCCTTGTGGACTACCTCTAGTCAACCAATGGAAGATTCTTATCCTTGTCCATTCCAAGTTGCTTAAGGTAAGAGAATATGACCAGCCAGGGACGATGAACACAAACACAAGGATGCCGAGTAGCTCCCTACGGGTAAGATTTGTAGGCCAGCATGTTGCTTGTGATTACGTAAAACAAATTCAGGGAAGCAAAACTGAGAAGAATGAGATTTCCTAAGAGCAAATTTTTACACCCTTTCTTCTGACAAACAACAGGCATCTGACTGCCATTAATAATAGTAGAAACTCGTATTAACAGATGCAAGCATCGAATGATAATAGAAACTCGTGAACAGTATATATGCCTTGGCAGATCTTGCTAAATGCTTTGCCCTCAGCAATTCAGCACATCAAGAGGAGAGTTAAGCACCTCATCGTTGTAGCTTATGTCAATTATGAAGCCCTCTTTTTTCAGCCGTTCTACTTGAAAAACGCCTTTATTTATGAATTTCTCAACATCTTTGTTATTCCCTGTTCAAAACAGGAGCGTCAGAAATGTTTCCCAAGCACAATTAGGAAGATAAAGCCGGGTCCGGATCCCCTTCACTCTGCCTTGCCTTTTGCAAGGCGGGGAGATCCCCACCCTTCACTCTACCTTACAAAAAGCAAGGTAGAGGATCCCTGTTCGATAAAGCCGGTACCATGTGATAGGTACAACACCTTTTGTTGAAGAAACTTCATCTATCTAACTGCCATCAACATCTCACAATTTTCTTCAGACATGGATTTTCGCGTGAGTAGATCTCCAGCACTTCTATATTTTCCAATCCTTTCAACTTGTGCTTCAATTCCCACTTTCTCCAATACACCTGTGTGTGAGAGAGAGAGAGAGAGTAAGCTACCAGAAGAAAGCAAGATCCACGCCAATTGTCAACAGCTGAGCGTTTAAAGAAAGAGCCAGGCAAAGTCACTTTCTTCTCATGATTTCACGGGTTTAGTTGATCCGACCTATCGCCGTTTAGGTTCAATCCCTATCCTCAGTAAATCGTTCTCAAAATTGGAATGTCTAGATTTGCCAAAAATTAAAAGGGATGACGGGGGTGATTCTTTTCTTATTTTGGCGTGAATATTTGTTAATTGATATCTTGATTGATTTATTGCTATGTTTTGACAATTCCTGAACATTTTAGGAAGATAGGGTTTCCTTAAATTTCAAGCGCATAAATTAAGATAACAAAATCTTCTGAATATACTTTTGGCTGAAAATTTGAAAAGAAAAAGGACAAAAAAATTTCATTCATGCATATCTGGCATATCTCATATAGTTTAGGGTAGCATATTTTTAAAATCATACATATATTACCCTATATCACCTAGATTAGGATAGTAACTCCTTGCATATTTCATTGTCGAAAATAAAAATATAGGTAAGACAAGAATCTGCTCATTTACTCTTCTGAAAATTCATATTCATGCATTTCACGTCATCATATTTTTCGAAACACATATGTGCATGCACCATCTCAATTTTCGAAAAATCAAGTATTGCACGATCACATTTGCATTGAAGAAATAACTTTGCTGAGCACTTCAAACATCAAATAGGGAAAATCTTCACATGTAATTTCAGCCTATGGATCCCCTAGGGTGGGGATCTACCTACCTTAGAAAAACTAAGGTAGGGGATCCGGGTCCTAGCCCCCTACCCACTCCCCCCAACGCAATCAAAAGAAGAGAAAGAGCAACAATTACAATAACAAGTATCATGAACTTGCAGAACTCTGAGCAAGTCATGACCCTCCCCTTTCAAAAAAAAAAAAAAAAAATAGCAATGAAAAAATTGTTGGCAACCGGAGGAAAATAAAAAGTACAGCCTAATAGCATCAAAGCATATAAGCCTGAGAAATAGCATCCAAGCTACAATTGTCAGTCAGCTGTAAGATAAAGCACGGTAAAGTTTAAAAGTCTAGGAGAATCAATTTACCTCTAAAGAAGGAAGCTTGAACAGTCAGACCATACAAAGAAAAATAAGCACTTGGAGGGGCATATGACTCCTTCACAGGCACAAGCAAGGTAATACTCTTTTTCTCGACAAGTGGGGACGTACCCTACAATGAACTTACCTATAGTATCAGAATAAACCTTCATCATAAACAAAGTAAAGAACAACAGTTAGTATATGACCAACAGCAGGAGATATCTTAAAGGCAAAAACCATAAGGGCAAGTGCAGCAACGGTATGCTTCAGTTTAAAGGAACCTACCATCCCCTCATATTCTGTGAAAGTAAATTCTGAAGGCAGGAACCAACCCAGTGTTGCTATCCCAAAGACACCCTCATTTTCAAAATGTAACAGTATATTAAAGTAAACTAATACCATTAAGTGACTCTTAATAAGTTTATACCACCAGTTGCAAACTCGCATTATTAAGCAACTCTTAATAAGCTTGTCAAAATATTTCTAGGAGAAATACCATAGAATAAACCATGGTGGCTTAATCAAAGTTAAGCACTTCGATTTACTGACCAGGTTATTTTGTATGGCACATTGCCTGCATGCACATACTCTCTGTATAACAAGAACTGGGGTTCTAGCAACATTAAGCCATTTTATGAAACGTGTACGTCTACCGAAATTCAAGAAGCACAGCCTTTACCTGATTTCTTGAAATTCAGGATGTGTCTCCGAATTTCTTGGACTTTACCCCATCCGCAGTTCAATGAGTGAATATGGAGGTAAATACCAGAGATACGAGGATCATATGCTGCTTTTACAAAATTCTCGCATATTTGATGGAGGGAGAGCTCTGAAGAGAAAGGGCTGCTTGGCTGATCAGATATCTGAACTTCAAAGAAAAAAAACGAGAAGTTTCAACTCCAATGAGTGTTAACCGTGATGAGTTAGATAATGAACATATGACATGATCTTAAGCAATTTTGTGGAGATACTATATATGCATTTTTACTTTGACATAATGTTACGGGCAGGGCCAGAGGTATCAAATGCAGAGGCTTTTTCGATGCTGTACTATGCCTTTGTTAATTAATATAACCTACCCTCTTGCGAGGCAAGTAAGAAACACAACACCAATATAAGTAAAGGCTGCGTTTGGTAGTCGAGATAAAATATAAAATAGTATAAGATTGGTAGTTGGGATAAAATATAGGATATGATAAGATTTATCATATCATGTGTTTGGTAACTACCTAGCACATGATATAGCAAAATATAAGAGAAATATAACCAGGATAAATTATTCCATGAGGGAGGTAGGATAAAGGTGGATAGAATTAACCCTAATATATAAGATTTTTTTTTCGAATAACAAATTTTCTCAAACTAATAAAATTAAAATAGCATTATAATATAAATAATATTTGATTTCTACTTTAAAAAATTTAAAATAATGAAAAATAAAATTATTTTTCATTATTATTTATTCCCATTTTTATTTATATATTCGAATTTATTTCTATCTTATAATATATATATATATATATACATGTATTCTGTACATATATAAATGTTTTATATTAATTCCATATTTAAGTATTTTAGTAATTTAGGAATACTAATATAGTTTACTATAGAACAAAATGTTATTAGAGAAAGATGGATAGGAAAAAATAAATAAAAAAGAAAAGGAAAAAAATAGCAATAAAAATGAAGTAGGTAAAGGTGTCACTAGGTATTTTCTTATCATATTCGTTTGTGTAACTTTTAAGTTCATTTACACAAATATATCATTCATATCAAACAACAAATGGAACAAGATGTGAAAATATCTTGTTTTATTATTGCCAATCACCAAATAATGGATATGATATAGCTAAATCACTGGATTTTAAATCTTATCCTATTCAATTCTATATATATATATATATATATATATATATATATATTTTTTTTTTATTTTGTGAAAGTAAGCATTATATTGACTTTAAACCAAGGTACAAATTTACAACAAAAAAGAACGGACACTACAAAACTTCCACTTATGATGACACCAATAAGTGTCACAACAAGTGCAAGGGCGTCACGGTCCAAAAGAGAGCGAAGACTTGTGGAGAGGGAGCAAAAGAGTGGCCAGATAAAGTGACCAAAGAAAAAAGAGGCCAAACATACAGCCCCAAAATGTGACATAGACCGGCCCAACAAGGCCGACCATCCAGCAAGAGCCGGGGATAGCACCAAAGTAGTCGCTTAAGGATGGGTAGGACAGGGATAGCAACGCAGCAACACAGTGGCACAACATCAAGATAGAGCAGCAACACAGCAGCACAGGAGCAGCACAGGAGCATAGTGGCGGCGCAGCAGCATCGTGGCAGCAAACCAGCCGCATCGCAGCAACAAACCAGCAGCACCACAGCAACAAACCAGCAACAGCACATCAGCATGGTAGCAACGCAGTCAGCACAGCAGCACGACAGCAGGGCGGCGGCGGCGGCAGCAGCAGTAGAGTGGCAGCACAGCAGCAAACAGCAGCAGCACAGTAGCAAATAGCAATGCAGCAGCAGTACAACAGCACAGCAGCAACAAAAAGCAGTATCACAGCAAGAAGAAACAGGAAAAAGCAGTATCGTAGCAGCAAAATAGTAGACAGCAGCTGCGCATATGACCAGTGGACAGCAACACAGCGGCAAGATTTAGCAACAAGAAGGTAGCATCGCAGCAGTCATAAGGCTTGGAGCACAATCAGTGAGCAGCACAAACGCAAAAACCAACTCTGTAAAGAGGCCGTCCAACTAAGCAAAAATAGACGGGTCAAGATCCCATGAAGCTTGCAACCTCCTAATTCGGAGGGTGTCTTCAACTCTGTAAAGAGTGCCTTGTCTCTGACTACCTTCTCAAGATGCTGCTTGATAGCCGACACGTAAAGGACCTTGTTGCGAAATAGAATGCGGTTCGTCTCCCTCCAAATGAAGGAGAATCGAGCTAACTGATGAAAGAAGCTCCGAACACTGGTTTGCTAGATGGCCCAATGAAGATTGTCATCCCAGCACCGATTAGACCATACAATATTACGATTAGCAGCCCAGAATGATGCCAAAGACCCAGTGTGACGGCATCCAAAATATAAGTGATCGACACTATCCGGTGTGGATCGACAATAGGCACAGGCAGCTTCCGAAATACGATTGTATGTGAGTAGACATACCTGTGTCGGGAGCCGCTTCAATGTGATAAGCCAAAGGTGGAACGAGCATCTCGGAGCCATCGCCTGGTTCCAAACGAACGAATGCCAAGGCACCACTTGGCTTCGTGGACGAATGGAATTCCATGCTGAGGCAATTGAGAAATGACCGGAGGAGTGGCCAAGCCATTGAAAACGATCAGAGTGCTTGAAAGTTGCTCAGGCCAAGATTCAATAGTGCGACGGACCGAAGATAGAGGTCTCGAGGCCGAGAAGAAGTCAAAAACTGTGGCCTTGCGTGAGATACCCAATCTGTAGATCACTGTATTCGAGAAGAATTTGTCAAGCAGCCCCCGTGGATGCCAGGGATCGAACCAGAATGAAACCGTATCACCCCTACCCAACCGCCATCTAAAAAGATGTGAGAATTCCAACCGGAGGTCAAGAATTTTCTTCCAAGCCCACAAATAGAAGGTCGGCCTTTTAGCACTCCAAAAATTTGTATTCTTCAAAAAAGTGGTGTGGGTCCATTTACACCAAAGAGATTCTTTATCGCTGAATAGGATTCATACGTGTTTAGCCATAGCCGCTCTATTGCAATTGCTAAGCCTGCATATGCTGAGACCACCTTCCTCCTTAGGGAGGCACAAATCATTCCACGAAACCTTAGCACCTCCTACACCAAGACTCGACCCTTTCCAAAGAAATTCCCTTGACAAAAGCAGTCTGAGGTGTGCTAATGAGAGAAGGTAAGACACTTGCCAATTTACTGGCCAAAATCTTAGTGATGCAATTATAGATGGTGTTGCAATATACAATTGGCCTATAATCACTCATAGAGGAGGCATTAGGCACTTTGGGTACCAAGCATAAGATGTTAGTGTTGAGCTCCCGTAACAACTTACCATGCTCAAGAAGTCTTAATAGCCAGAAGAACCGAGGGCCCAACGATATCCCAAGTATGTTTAAAGAATTCCACATTAAAGCCATTCGGACCCAGCGCCTTGCTAAGGGCTAGGGAGAGTAAAGTGAGTCTAATTTCCGAGTCAGAGACAGGTCGGGATAGGAATCGAACCTGGTCATCGTCGAGGGTGTTACCAATAACAGCACGCAGGTCGTCAACCATAAGCCGAATGGAGGTAGTTGCCGGCGCTAGCAATCCTTCAAAGTGAGAAACAAGAAATCGCTGGACCATGGATGGTTTAGTGACCATAACACCTGCATCATCAGTAACCGAAAGGATCCTGTTTCGGAGATGTCTCTGGTTGACCGAGTGATGAAATAATCTGGTGTTGAGGTCCCCTTCTTTGAGCCATTGGACTCTCGACTTCTGCTTGTAGAATGCCTCCTCTTGAAGATGATGTTCTGAGAAAGTCCTGAGCCTATCCTTCTCTTGAACCGCAAGCTCCAGATTGTGAGGCTCCAACACCCTCGCATCTTGGACAGCGATGAGGGCATTTCTTGCCTCATCCGTCCGTAAGGAAATATCCGAGAAGGCATCTTTGTTCTGCTGTTTTAGCTGGTTCTTGAGCAACTTAAGTTTCTGACTGAGGATGTACATAGGAGTGCCGCCTACGGGGGAGTCCCATACCGTAGCCACCACAGTCATAAAAGATGGATGAGACATCCAGAAGTTGAAGAACTTAAAGGGTTTCCTACTGATTGTGCGATTCAGTACCCGAATAATAATGGGGGTATGATCAGAAATCCCAAGTGAAAGGAACGAGGCCTCAGAGAAGGAGAAATCCTGGCACCATTGAGCATTGACAAGGGTTCTGTCAATTTTTCTTTGCTTTCGATTTTCCCCCGATGAAGTATACCGTGTAAATCTGCGCCCCATATACCGAAGGTCCTCTAAACCAGCCTGATTCAGACACTCACGCAATTCATTGAAGGAAGGTAGCCAAGTATCCGAACTGCCAGTTCTATCCGACGGATCTCTAATTGCGTTGAAGTCCCCAGCTACGAGTCAAGGAGAAGAGGCAACCGCCGAGCTAGTATGAACAAGATTAGCCCAAAGCGGCCGTCGAGTCATAAAAGTAGCTCAGCATATATTACAGTCAGGAAACAGGACTTGTCACAGTCCAAAAGCCAAAGGTGCCCATGAATGGCTTAGGCCAACAAAGAAGTGACAGTAAAATTCACAAGTTAGGGGTTCCACCCAACCCATATCCTTCCTCTAGGGGAATGCATATAGTTGTCAACCCAACTCTCATTAGGAACCAAGTTGACCAAAGAGAGCTTTAGACACCTTAGTCTCTAGAATGCCAATACAACAAAGGTTGTTGGCACGTATCAAACTACGGATCTCCGCTTATTTCAAAGGGTTAACACGTCCCCTAATATTTCATACACCTAAATACATATTTACAAGGGGATAGGAGAGTCACCTTTGATTTTTGCCGCCTCGAGGCAGCTTCTTTTTCTTAGTAGACAGCTTGGCCACTTTTGGGATTTCCGGGCTGCTATCCGAGCTGAATTCCCATGAGGAATCCACCATAGGGAGGTGTTCTCTTGCCGGGTGAACACCAGGGGTCTCAGCCACAGTGAAGTCATCATCCATGCCCTTAGTACCGGGAGGGACGTGAGGAGGATCATCTTCAAACTCGTTGCCAATATCATTAGCTTCCCTATCTGAGTCAGAGGAAACAATAGAAGCATTTCGAGGGGCGCGTGATGAAGATGGCTTGCATAGAGTTGACCAGGGTCAATAAAAGGCCTAGCATCCGAAGGCTCACTACCAGTTTGAGCTTGCCCAGCAGTCTTTTGTGGAGCACGTCCCCCCTTCCTAGGTCCCACCTTTTTCCACTCTTCTGTTGCCTGGACGAGAGGGACACAATTTGCCGAAGTATCAGCCCGTGAGCCTATGACAGGATTAGTCGGAGGCACCAACTCTGGAACCGTGGGAGAAGTTTCCTTTGGGAGGGGAAGGACCACTTCCAAGGCTAGGGGAGGGACTTCAGGAGAGGGAGGCACCACCGTGGAAAGGGGGCACTTGTGTCCGAAAATGCCACATTTGTCACAGGATTGTGGCTTCCATTCATAAAAGACTTCAATGTGTGCAGCTTGCCATTCAATAACAGTTCCACCGAGCTATTATAGTGTTGCGCAGCCTTGATCTCAACACAAACTCGAACATACGAAATCATATTCATGTTTTACGTTCTCTGATCAACATAAAGAGGCTTATTGATCAAACTGGATCCCCAGTGCAGACCATAAGGCTAACGGCATATTCGTCAATCGAGTCCATACCGGCAAGGTTTCATGAATATCTCTCTTCAACTCCAAATAAGGATGCCATTGTTGAAGGAAACGGGGTGCACGAGCCATCGTAACTAGGCCACCATCAAGTATCTTGCGTCGGAACTCCGCATTTGGTACATGAAAGAAGAAGAAACCATCCTCGTTGGCCAATACCCCCGATAGACGAGCTCCCCAAAAATCCTTGGCAAGTGATTCAACAAGTGGGCGGGGGAGTTTTCTACCGACCAAGTAACCTACCAGACATTCCTTCAGCTTAGGATTCGTGGCCTCAAGGATTTCATCCGAGATGTTCGCAACAAGTCTATTCTCGAATTGAACAGGTGGTATATAATTAAGCGCATACCCCTGAGTCGCAGCCTTGGCGACAGCAGCCCATGACCCCTGCAGAGAAGGGCCAGCTTCGTTCGGGATTTGGTCTCGAGGTTGAGCTTGCTCGGAGCTCGCTCTGTTCCGGCTCCAGCCACGGCTAATGGGGCGAGAGTATTTTCGATCAGGGACGTGAGCCGGGAGGGCCTCAGTACCACCCATTTGAGGCGCCTTTCCTATTTTTGCAGCAGCAGACTTCCCACGAAGAGGGATTTCGAGCACAGCCGAGCTCGATTGAACACCCCCAACTCCCATCACAGCTTCCGCGGGTGTTGGGATCGCAGGACCCCCCTAAGGAACTCCCACTGAAGTAGGATTTTGTCGAGGAAGCGTCGTTCCTGATTTTGCAGCCGAAGGGTAGGTGGACCATTCGAGCCACAAGAAGCTATTTTCCAGAGATTCTCATCGTGAGCAGCAAGATTAATGGTCAGGCGACCTTGGACCCCGAGGATCAGCCTTAACAGATGGTCGGACAGGGCAGCGCAACCAGCAGACCAATAGCTCGTAGAAGCAGACGAAACTGGGCAGGTAGATCTAACCCGCGGCCATCACAACGTATCCGTTTGAGAATCCGAACGGTGAAGAGGTAGCAACTGGAGAGGCGAACTTGGGATTCCAAAATCAGCCTGATCGGACGGTCAATCGATCGGAGGAGGAAACCCTCAGGCCGTCTAGAAATCCGCGACCAAACGTGGCCAAATGGTTTTTATTCAAACACCCTCAGTGGTGTACTCTCGAGCAATTGACATTACGCTGAAAAACACGAGTATAATTAGAGATTAGAAACATTTAGCTTGTGCCAATGAACGAACCATCTCATTATCAGAAAACCACTTAATCACTGTTCCTCTTACCATGCATAATGTAACATGTAAAGTGGGCATATCGTTAACATGTCTCATTCCTCTTCCTGTATCTGTAGGTATAGCTGTCGAAAATCTGAAGATGAAACTATCATATTGAGTGGACCGAGAAGGATGCTTGGTTTTCCATGCCATTTCATATATATATATATATATATATATTGGAACATTGCAAATCGCCTTCATAAATCATGAGAGTAATGCCTCAAAACCCAATAATGACATGTGAATTACCGTAAAGCTGACCCATAGCATGGCAAAACACCCAATTTTTCGTTCTTTTTCCAAGGACGAGGAAGCTACTACACCCAAGTATTTTGCTACCCCAATGACCTTATGTAACCTCTTTTGTGCTGGTAGACAGATGGAGTACACTTAAAAAAAATATTTTGTTCATGGAATGATCGAACCTGGCCACGCAGTTTCATAGTCAAGACACTGCCTTTTTTCACGCGCTCCCAAGGGAAGGCAATGACCATTTTGACCCAAACTCCTCAAGCTCGAACTCCCCACTGGGGCAGTTCCCGTCTTTCTTAGCGAGCGATTCTTGTTCTTCCGTTTCTTGCTTTCGTTCTGGTTTCTGGGTCTCGGTCGCCGGCCCGGGACCGCTGAACGCTCTAATGGAGAAGCTCTTGGGAAGGGTGGCTGGGGCAATAGAATTCAAACAATGGGTGAAAGAAAGGTTGGTCCTTGAGAGTGAACAAGTGGCGTGGAGGAGAGAGACGGATTTCGCATGGAGAGGGGAGAGAAGGGGGGAGAGATGGAGGTGATTCTGAAGAGGAAGACATGAAGCTGTGCGTGTTTTGCATAGGTGGGGGATTGCAGAGAAGCTCTTGCGGTAGGTCTGGATGACGGAGATTATTTGCGACGTGTGAAGAAGCTTTGACATCACCCTCGCGCGCTCTCTCTCTCTCTCTCTCTGCGCGAGTGCTGGAGGAAAAAGAGTTAAAACTGGATCATTAGAGAACATAAGAACTGAACAGCACAAGAACAAAAAGGAGAACTTGAAACAACGAACAGCTAAGAAGAGAAAGATAGCACGGACCATTAGAGAGCGACCGAACGAATAAGGGACCAAACGAGCGAGCGAACGAACCTCGACCTTGTGGAATGAGCGAGCGAGCGAATGAGCCAGTGAACAACTGATTGAGGCCGCGGGACGAACGATTGAGGCGAGCGACAAAACGAGCGTGTAGTGACACAAGTCCCTGCAACATTCCCATTGTGCTTGCCTCTAACAATTGCAAGCCGCCGTGCAAGCAATCAAAATTTTTAAAAATATATAGCTTCAGCCCGCTTTGCAATCTGACAGCTGAGTTTACGTTTTTTGGCCCGCTCAATAGTGTGACTGCCGAACGGGAGGCCGCTCGGCAATACTAACTGCCGAGTGGCCCCTAGTTTTGGTAATTAATTTTATAAGAACAATGGAAAGATGGTTGGTTTGGCCTGGGGTTCCAACTCGCGTATCCTTTTATAAGAACAATGGTAAGCGAAGTGAAGTCAGCGAAAGAAGTAAATAGAACTAGCTCGCGACTCCAATCCATGCGATTATTTGCCCATGGCTTCTACTTTTATTTGACGCCGTGGTTGCACAGTAAGAATGTGGAAATGACAACACATGGCAATGCGCGAGAATCTTCGAGTGACATAAGTTGTACACTTGTTTTTGAAATGATCCATGACTAATTACTTATAGTATACTTAAACGCCGTTGAACACATGTTTTTGCCCATTCATAGAGATATTTCCGACTTTTCGCATTATCTATAGCTTAACTAATCCAAAATTTCATTCAAACTTTAACTGAATTTGTTACATAAGTTCTTCGCATGTGTATATAAATATCTCATAACAGGAGAAATCAATACAAGCATCAATTCAAAATCCCTCTCTTTCTGATCTGTGCTATCTGAAGCGAGAAAGTCTTACCATTCTCTCGTTGGGAGTGAAGAGCGGGCATGTAGGTGAGAACTCAAAAGTTTTGTGGAACCATTCACCCTAGCCCCTGGCCCACCGGCCCCGACCCCAGTCCACTGGCTCTGGCCCGGTCCTGATCTCAGCCCCTGCTCTAATCTCGGCTCAAGTCCTCGGTCCCGGCCCCACATCGACCCCGACCCGGGTCCCCACACCGGCCCCAGTCTTCGGCACCCCCGGATCCCGGCCTTGACCTCGGCCCTGGTCCTGGCCTCGGTCTTGTGGTCGGGGTCCCAGTCCCGACCCCAGTCGTCTGCCTCGGTCCCGACGTCAAACCTCGCCCTTGTCGCCGGCCTCGGTCCCTTGCCCCGGGTCCCAACCCCGACCCAGTCCTCGGCCCCGTCCCCAGGTCCTAGCCCCTACCTTGGTATATAGATGGTCCCTTGCCCTAGCCCCGGTCCTCGGCACCAGGTCTCGACCCCAGCCTCGGGTCTCGACTCTAGCCCATGCCTTGGTCCCGACCTCGGCTCCGGCCCCAGTTCCTGCCCCGGCCTCGGTCCCTAACCCCTATCCCAACTCAGTCCCGGCCCTTGCCCCTGCCCCGAGCCCGGGTCCCGGCGCTGGTCCTGGCATGGCCCCACCCTGTCCCCGGTCCTAAGACCCAGCTCCGCCCTCGATCGCCAGCCCGGCCTAGAGACCTGGCCCCAGTTCCGGTCCCGGTCCCATCCCTAGTCACGTCCCCGACCCTTACCTCGATCCTAGGACCCGGCCCCAACCCCGTCTCCTATCACGTCCCCGGCCTCATCTCGGTGACCCGAACCTAGCTCGGTCCTTTGTCCCGGCCCCCGCCCCTGGTCCGACCTCGACGCCGGTCCCGACACCAGCTCCAATCCCGACCCTGGCTCCGATCCTAGGGTCGGGATCCTATTCTTGGCTCCATTCTTGGTCCCAGGACCCAATCCCGCCCTTGGGACCCAGCCTCTACTCCGGTCTCGGCCCTGGCCCTGTCTCCTGCCCCGGCCTCGGTCCCCAACCCCGGTCCTGGTCTTGGTCTCGGTCTTAGTCCCGGTCTCGATCTATGTCTCAGTTCCGGTCCTGACCTCAGTTCTGTTCCCACACACACTGCTTGTTGGCTTTGATGGGTTGATAATGGATCTAAAACGGGTTGAAAATGGGTCACGTATGGACCGTTTTCAACCTATCATATTTTTCTTCAATTTTGTTGGACCCATATTTAGTAATACTCCTAAAAATTACAACCCATATATGACCCATTTTATATAAAATATGAGCCAAAAATGGATTATTAGGCTCATATTGCCACCTCTACTCAAAACTAGTCCTAGGAAGCATAACGGGTTGTTCGCCTATAACTCCAATTTCCAAGAAATATAAGGACGCTATAAAGTCCGACACATAATTTAGAAAAGTCATGGAAACGATTCAATACCACATGGTACGGAAATACTTAAGTTGCAAGAAATTAAAATAACTCAGTCTCGCTTTTCCTGCCTCAATGACAGAAAGGACAAAATACTAAATATAAGGCCACGAAATTGTGGCCATATCCAGAACTAGAAACACACATGCCATACAGAATGGGATTAGCGAACATGCCTAGTTTCAAATTCATCTTATTGCGGAACGTCCACGATTCGCGAGATCAAGTCTTCCCCTCTATTCCTTTTGATTTGTTGTTGGCCGATGAGAAAACCACCACAGAATGAAGGGGTGCATTCTGAAAATTTCTGATACATATGGCTAGAGCGATTTCGGCGCGTGCTTTCTCATCATGGATCGTGTCTCTTCGGCCTACACTAAGTTAATCCATATCAAAATATATTATATGTCATACTTTAATAGACCAATATTAATTTTAATTAGTGTTGACCACATTATGATAATTCTAATATTCTCCCGCTTGAGCTATATTAATTGAAACTGTACTATATATACCTAATTTTGTGTTGGTCTTATGACTATTCTTGATAAGTCAATTCGATCTTATAAAGTTTCAATCACTGAGTCATGACGGTAACAACATCAATAGACACAGAGACTTTCATAGACGCAAATGTCTTTAACTGATTTGAATTATATGGTAGTGTAGCAAAAAGGTAACATCTCACAGGAGAGTAATGCTTTATGTGTCATCCTTTGCCAGTCATATTCTCTCTCCTTATACGTCACAAATCTTGATGTGCCGCCACATAATACTCTAATGGTTTCAATGAACCTATATATGTCTTATCTTTATAGCTAACTGCATTTTATGTATAACAAGGCATATCCATAAAGCTATTAACTTATTGCCTTTAGCAGTTAGTCAAGGTTTACACAATATATTGAGATTTTCAAAGATGTACGTATTCAACTTGATAATAATACATTCACAAAAACTTTATTGAATTCAAAAGAGTTTATACATATCAAACATTACATAATTGTAGCAAATACAGTTATTAACTTTATTGGAGCAAAAACCTAAACAGCTCCCACTAAAAACCTTCATCCGATAATGCTCTTAATCTCATGCTAATGACATCTCTTTCAAATACACAAAGGCGAAGGACTTTAGTTAGTGGATCAGCAAACATTTCGCCTGTAAAAACATGCTCTACTACAACGCCACCATTATGAACTGTCTACTTTATAGTAAAAAATTTGACCACGAAATGCTTAGACCCCTTGAGACTTCTATTATCGTTGATGAACAAAACTGTAGAGTCATTATCGTAATACAACTGTACGGATCTATCCACAAAGTCAAAAACAGTCAATTCCTTCATAAGATTTCGGAGACGAGGAAGAGACAGAGAGAGACAGAGAGTCATCGGCCATGTTGTTCGATCTCCTATATGTCCATCGGATTCATCGCGGCAACTCGGGTTCAGCTCATCGACCGGTGGAACAAAAGATCGACCGATGAAGAAGAATTTCCAAAGCTTGAAGCTCCAAATTATAGGTAGGCGAAAGAATGACGCCAGACCTTTTCAGCCGGAATTCGGAGACACCGCGTTGTGGGGAAGAGAGAGAGAGAGGATCAGGCAAGCGAGGAGGAGGAGGGACAAGTTCTTTGTTTTTCGGGGTGCAGAGAGCATTTGGTAATGGATGGAGCTCAAAATCGCAAAATTTAGATGCGTGTGATGCAACCACATGATGACGTGTTATCAAAAATTTCAGAACGCGGAGAAGCGAGCCAATCGAGAGGGGCGAAAGATTTCGAAATTCGAATGCGAAGCTGATGGGGATTGTGTTGGGACCAAAACAAATAAACATGACTTTAATATATGTGAAACGATGCACGAAACGGATGGAGAAAATATTCTTATTGGAGAACACTTCCTTTGGCTTCTTAATTGAAACATAAAATAACCCGACATACTATATATGCCTGAAATTCGAGAATGCAATATATGCCTGAAATTCAAAGCTCGTAAAAAGACACAAAAGTCAAAAGAAGTACAAAATCAAATCAACAAAGTTTACAAAATCTTCATGCGATAAACCTACCATGAAGGAAGAAATGGTCCAAGCTTCATGATGAAAGCACCCAACCGTTAAATTTTTCTTTTCTACTTTCATTATTTATAAATAGTAATTTTTGTCCTTACCAAAAAAAAAAATAGTAATTTTTGTCATTTACTATTCATGAATAGTACCAAATAAATCATATCTTCTTTTTATTTCGGCACCATTCAACATCACGGGTCTTGAATTTTCATTTGCTTTATACTTTCGATGTCAAATCAATTTTAATAATATTTTATCAGCCTTTCTTAAAATTGATTTTCATACCAAGCATCTTCTTCAATTTTTCGAACGAAACCGACTTTAATGGTTTCGTCAAAATGTCTGCAATTTGATCTTCTGATCTGTAGAAATTAATTCGATTTCACCATCTTTGACTCGCTCACCAATATAGTGACATTTGATGTTGATGTGCTTGCTCCTGCCATGAAATACAGAATTTTTGCTCCTGCTTGTAAGTCGCATTTGCATGGCATTCGGATTTGTAATATCCGAATTTGTTGCACTTAAAAGATCTAAGTTTTGATTTATTAGGCGTTTTAAACTTTTTGGTAAAATTCATATTTCCACCTCCACCTCGGGTTGCTCCGCGACTTCGACTGCCTTGATATCCTTCTCGACTTGGTTATGCGACCCGACTTTGTAATGCTTGCTCGGGATTTGAACCAACAGACTTCTAATTCATTCTTTATTCATGGGAGCATAATGAACCCATCAACCGCTCCAACGTTAAAATTGACACATCTTGCCCTTCCTCGATATCTGCAACGATGTAGTCAAATCTTACGATCAAGTACCTCGAGATTTTTTCTACAATACAAACATCTTGAAATTCTTCACCATTGACCCTTAATTGGTTAACGATGGCCTGCATACGATCAAAATATACAAATATTGATTCCGAGTCATTCATGCATAAAGACTCAAAATCACCTTGAAGTGTTTGAAGCCGCAGACATCGAACGCGATTATCGCCTTCATAGGATTTTTGCAGGATATTCTAGGCGGTTTTTGCGATCTCCACACTTGATATTTTTTCAAATATCCTTTCCTCCACGGCTTGAAAGATCGCATACAGTGATTTCTGATCTTTCTTCCGGGACTCCACTGAAGATTCTTTCTCTTCCTTTCTTAAAGCATCTAAATGCTTCTGCATCAACCACTTCATTGTAGTCATTTTCAACTAGATTCCACAAATCTTACGATTTGAAAAGAGCCTTCATCTTGACAGACCAGTTGTTGAAATTCTTTTCGTTCAACTTTGGGAGCTGCATTTAAACGGAACAAGTAGACGTCATTTCTAACTCTGATATCAAATATTTGAACCAAAACAAATAAGGATGACTTCGAGATATGCGAAATGAGGCATGAAATGGATGGAGTACATATTCTCATTAGAGAACACTTCCTTTGGCTTCTTAAAAAGAAGGACAAAAATAAATGAACAAAGTCTACAAAATCTTCATGCGATAAACCTATCATGATGGAAGAAAGGGCCCAAGCTTCATGATAACAAAAAAAAAAAAAAAACCAGCCGTTCAATCTTCTTTTCTACTTTCACTATTTATAAATAGTAATTTTTGTCATTTATTATTCATGAATAATGGCGAATAAATTATATCTTCTTTTTTTTTCGGCGCCCTTCAAGATCATGGGTCTTAAATCTTCATTTGCTTTCTCATTTCGATACCAAATCAATTTTATTAATATTTTAACAGATTTCAGATTACTCGAGATATGTCATTGATCCTTTACGCCACATCGGTCATGTGACCGGTACATAAGACCGATTTATCGTGGAGGACAGAAGTGCGGTTATGCTTCTTCTTCTTCTTTTCTCTTGGCTCCCTATTTAACTAGTTTTAAGAAAGTATAGTAATTGTGTATGAGGAGGTGGTTCGTTCTGACAGAGATGGTTGCACATGTTCACAGCTTCGAGTCTTCGAGTTTAACTGAAGGCTACCTATGTTCTTGTCAAATTTCAAGTCTTTCAAGTGTGCACACTATTCTTGCTGGGTAACAACTGTTCACACCAATCTACCCCCTATAGAATAAGAAAATTGTAATTAACCGAGCTGAACCCCTATTCGGTGCACTACCTTCGATCTACAAATCGTCATGTACGAGTATGATATGTATACCCTCCGAATCCGATCGGTACCACCTCGATAATAATCAGATGATAACAACAAGAACTGGTGCGACTTCGTGCAAACATGCCTTGTGATACCATTATTTTCGAGAAAATCACCCAAAAAAATCATAAACATGTTGTATTTGTATCAATTCAATTCTAAATATTTTAATTTGACCAATTCAATTATAAACCTTGTTTGTATTAGTACCAATTAATCAGGCAAATTTCGGCTGGAAAATGTTGACGTGCACGCCGACTGTCCTATCAGGAATGACACATGAAATTTTTTATTATTCTTCCTGTTTTTTCCTTTCCTTTCCTTTCTCTTTCTGTCATTCACTAGTGGCCGGCAAGGGCTAGCCTCATCAGACTGTGGCAACAAGGGTCGGCCTTGCTTGGGTGAAGGCGAAACTAGCGAGTCCGCCCTTGCCAAATTTAGAGTAATCCTTTTGGAAACAACGAAATGCCGGGTTTGAGATGAGGTTCGAACTCCGGACGGAGACGGCGTTGGTGAGGTCTGAGAGAGGGCTTCTGCTTCTTCTTGTACCACTCTCTCTCGGCTTCCCTTGTCGCTGCACGCTTGAGAGCATCATTAGCTTTGTATCGGACTCAAGCCAAGCACAATGGCGCAAAAAATCCGATTGACATGGTGCCGGTTTCATGATTTTACCCCTTCTGGAATCTACGCCATGTCGGGAATTATAAGATGATGCGTGCATGAGACGGGGAATGGATTTTGAGTGATAATGAAAGGAAATATGAATATATCAAAGTTCGTGGGACATGAAAGTCAAAGAATGAATGCTAATGCAAGATATAAACAATCACCACCAAGGCATAAGGATGCACCACCTACCAAGAATAAAGATCGGGATTAGATAGAAACTCGCCATCAAGGTATAAAAGCTACGTCACTAATTGAGGATAAAGAGTTTTTGGCTTATCACCATTCTCTAAGGATAAAGACGCCAAAGTGTTTAACATTCAACTCGCAAAGAGGAATTTCGACAAAAAAATAATAATAATAACTCACAAAGAGGAATTTCATTCATCAACAATAGTTTTTACAATGGAGAAAACTCCTCAATTATATAAAAAGACTAAGACAACACAAAAAATAAACAAAAGACAACATGTTATCCACAACCCTAAAAGATCTATCGATATCAAAGGAAACAACTTCAATCAGCCCTCCATTGATATGTATTTGATTAGGCATCAAATTAGCAACTAATAAGGTAAGTTATCGATTGAAATCAACAATCAATCACATCTTGAATTTAGAGTCAGCAATCAATCATGTCTTCAATATGCCTTTGAATCTTCAATCAATCAGGTCAGCAATCAATCTAGTGGATCGCCATGGAATCAGCAACAATCAATTTGGTGAATCGATTATCTTATTCGAAAGGCAAGAGATGAAAATTTACTATCGACAATCGTAGTCGATAATTTTTGTTTTGGCATGATCCATTTAAGCAAGTTGTGATCAAATTAGCCTTGTCACGCAAGAATAAGGATTAAGTCGGATCAATCAACAAGTTCAGAATTGAGCCTGAGAATCGATCAACAAAGCTTGATGCACTTGCGCCAATAATGATGTGTAGCGTCCCATTATGTCACAATGATTATCGACTAGGATTGTTGATTATAAAGTTTTGATTATTTCCCCTAGAAATAAGATTGCTTAGCAGATTGATTACGGATTTCATGGCGATCCACTAGATTGATTGGTTAACAAATTGATTGCTGATTCCAAGGGATATACTCTTGCCATATGCCTAATTAGTTGCTAATTTAATGCCAAATCAAGAAAGATCAATGGAAGTTTGAGTAGAATTATTTCTTTTGCAATTATGAGATCTTTTAAGGTTGTTATTAGCTATATAATGCTGGTGGACGAGATTGATTTTCTTTTAGTGTTTTTTTTATAAGGATTTTCTTTTAGTGTTAATACCATGAAAAACTCAAAACTGGAGCACCTGACAAATTGATCCCAAATTATTTTTTTTACCACAAAAAAAAATCTCAAACAAGTATATTTGTGATAAATTTACTTTTTATTAGTTTTCGTTAAATTTAACCATCAAATTGTTAAGCTAGAAGTCACGTGGCAATTCATGAAGGTATCAGTTTAAGGTTTTTACCCAATGTTTGTTACAAGTAAATCAATTTGAGATTTTTCGTGGTATTAATCGAATTTAATGAAGAGTAAATTTGTTATAGGTGTACAAGTTTGAGATTTTTCATGGGAAAAAAATTAATTTATCGTAAATTTTTAACAAGTATACCAGTTTAAGATTTTTGATTGTAAAAAAACTAGTTTGGAGTAAATTTATTAAAAGTGTACCGGTTTGGATTTTTGTGGTTAAAAAAATAATTTAGAGCAAATTTGTCACAGGTGTACTAATTTAATTTTTTTTGGTATTAACTCTTTTTTTTGTTACCTTTTCATATTTGCTTTGTCTTATCCCTCTATATAATGAGGTGAAATCTTCATTGTAAATGCAAACTATTGCTAATGAGTGAGAATTCCTCTTTTAAGTTGAATTTGCTTTATATCAATTTCTTTATCCTTAGAAATTAGATTTTTCCTTGGGGTGAGCCAAAATCCCTTTATCCTTGGTTGGTAGCATGGCCTTTATATCGTGGTGGTGAGTTTCTGGATTCGTATCCCTTAATATTGCTAGGGGTGACATTGATCAAATTGGGCCGCCCAAATCAAAATAAACAGCCTGATTCGATCCATGTCATCTCTTCAAAAATTTTAAAAATTCTCGCTCACATTTTCCCCCCTTTCAAGAGTTAACATGGATCATATCGGTCCATCCATTTTGATTTGGACAGCCCGATTTGATTAATGTCACCTTGACATTGAATTGACAATGTTAGGGGATCCATTTCCAGATTTCTATTCAATCTCGATCTTTATCCTCAGGTAACGTTATCTTTATACCTTGGCCAAGATCGTTCTATCTTGTATTAGCATTCTCCTTCGATTAACGTCCTCCTTGTAATCTGATCTATCCATACTTCCCTTTATAATCACTCAAAACACATTCCTCCGCCTCACGCACGCATCATAAAATAATCTACTTAGTGCTCAATCTAGCTTTTTAGAGATTTACAGTATCCTAAATTTTCCAATCACTTGCCCAGGAAAAGGATGTGCGCTTTTACCTCTCATCATACGTTTCCGTCCCATCTTTCGGGCTGCCTGACGACGCCTTTTGTCCATTTCTCACTTTCCTAGACTCTGGCATTGTGCTGGCGCTCGTACCCGGCGATCCATGCAGCCCCCAACTAGACGATACTGCAGAAGATGAATGATCAAACCCGTATAAAAACTGCCGCACAAGCACAAGTTCGAAACAGAGTTTCCCGGCGAGTCACTGTACATAGCTTGAAAAACAGCAGTCATTGAACAACCCTCATTAATCCCTCCAAACTCAAAAAGAAGGGCCATCTTCTCCCCTGATGGCTGGACGCGAGGAGCTCGCTATGACTTACCACAGAAGGTAACGACATCATCCTTATTTCCGAAGAGAGCAGCTTAACCAAACTGAGTCGCGATTTGAACTAAATTCGAACCATTCGAATTTTTTATTTTTGAGAAGAGAAACGAATATTACGTTTCAAAGCGATTTTGAGAGGGATGAGAAAGAAGAGAGATCTTTAAGCTACCTACTCAGCTTTTCTTGAGAATTTCGGCTACAATTCGATTCACCGAACCGAAAATGTACGAAATTTTGATTTGGTTTGAGAAAGAAAAGAGGTTTTTCGATCTGACTGGTGGAGGCTGCGCTTTCCTGGCTGAGAGGGAATATTCTTTGATAAATCTCTTCAACATGAAAACTATTTACTAGAATGTGCACGCGCTTGCCAAGAAGAAAATGAACTTTTTGTATAACATGTATAGTATTGAAATTGATAATCGAAAGACGAATAAATAAACGGCAAGGTTATTGAATCCCCCGATAAGCACAAAACTAATGATATTTATCACCCAACCTCATTCCGTCCGTGTATGCTTTGAACAGGACAGAGATGGTTTGTATATAGACGAGCAAAGGAAAAGTAATAAGCGAGGCTGCTCCTCGCTGCCGAGCCGAGCCGAGCCATGATGATGCTGTGTCGTGCATTTTTGGTAGAATGTCGTGTCGTCTTGGCCCCGGCTGCACCGAGTCATGATGATGCTGTGTACTTCCGGTGGAATCATGAGGCTGGTCAGAGCTTACGCTCTAGAGAGAACTCAGATAATCTCTTATCATGTTCAGGATAGGATTTGCAAACGAAGCGTCCTCTAGCCTCTCGTATAATATACCGTCCATCCGGGCCTGAATGCCTTCGGAAAACGTCAATTCTCGAAGCATTTCCTTCAACGCAGTGTCGATCCCAACAAGAGAGCCCCCTATCCCACTCAATATTTCGGGAAGCGAAGGAGATAGCTTCGACAGCTCGACAAGGGTGACCTGCCCCGAGAAGATAAATGATCAAAATTAGCAAGCGACTCGGTTACGAAACAAATTTCTGCTTTTCTTTTGATTTCCATAATTAATCAGAGATGTTCGAAAAAAAATATAATTTTGAGATTAACAGTAAAACTTTTCTAAGCGCAAAAGGAAAACCATCACTGACTGTTGACCAACCTTATTAGTTTGGGGTATGTTGGCCTTCTCTTTTGCAATCGCAACAGCCCGAGAAAATCCGCCGATGGCATCAACCAAACCTCGTGAAGCAGCGTCGTTGCCTGTCCATACTCTCCCTTGTGCAACCTCCTCCATCTTGTCAACCTGTTGGAAGATATAACAATTACAATTAAATAAAGTAGCAGGTGTATATCAGGCAGGTTCTATGGATGAACCACAAATGTTGCTTCCCTACCGGCATTGATCGCGAGAAAGCCGCCTTATCGCGAAACATTTTGTATGCATTATTTGCCATCTCGGCAAATAGCTCTGCCTCATCTGGCCTGCAATCATTTACAAACAAACCAGAAAAAGTGCAGGAGAAATGGTTACGTGGGAACATGTCATCACATAGAATCCAAGAGCAGCACTCAAAATGTCGCTATACAATTGTCAAATTATCTTCCTTAATTTACACTTCAAAGTACCGGGCAACAATGCCTCTCACCTAAAAGGTCGTTGCTCAGCCGCAAGGAGCTCAGCATATTTTCCCCTTGATATGATCTCCTTATTGAAGCCTATTTTCTCGTACAGATTCCCCAGGTTAAACTTCCCTGAAAGGAGAAAAATGGCACGTTCGACCCCTTTTAGAACCTCCATGAAGCTATGAAAAACCAAACGGAAAAAGGTAGCATAACAACTATTGCAAGGCATGAGACTACTAGTTTCACCTGAAACAACTCCAATAGAGCCAGTTAAGGTAAGACTTTCTGCGACAATGGTTGGTGTTCCCATTGCCATGTAATATCCTCCACTGGCTGCTACATCAACCATTGATGCAATAACTGGCTTTGATGCAGCCAATAGCCTAATCTCCCTCCACATTCTGCTCATCATAAGCATCATGAAACAACGAATTAAGCTACAATTAGACAAGAAAGCAGCAAAAAAGAGTAATATGTTCAATATGACAGTTAATGATGAGATTTTTCAATGCACGGAAATCACCAGCAAATCATTTTGGGCAAGACTTTACTGCTGCCTAAGGCATCTTATGAGCTATCACGCCAGCTTCAAATTTCAACTCCATAAGTAGGGTCACTACCAAGAGATACTTAGTTTCTTAATCTTATGGCGCAATGTCGACCATGTCGAGAGCGTGTGACTTTGACAATTACTCTGACTCCAGATAGAGAAGAAGAGTTTCTACATGCCACAACTATATAACTTCCTTGGGAAAAAATTATTTTGAAATAGCTTATTAAAAGGGATAAGTACAGAAACTAAAGTTTATTTTGACCGGTAGTCATTGAGGACTTTAGATTTTAAAAGCTCTTTTCCAATTGGGTCTTAAACAGACTGTTGATGGGTTGGATATCATACGTGCTAAATGACCGAAGTATTCCCAGTTGGAACCACATAGGAATTTTGGCACTAGAAATGAACTGACAACAAACCCAAGACCAGATTAGGGCATTTTGTTGGATCTTAAGTCCTCAAATGATTGAAAAGAAAAATTAAGCACTTGATTGACCAAAGGCCAAAACGTTTTAGGTCTTATTAATACCCCTGCTAAACAATAAACACCACATCCATAGAAAATGAGATATTCAAAAAGCTTGGTTTCTCACTAATATATGCTTTTACGTCTTATCAAACATGGCTCACCAGAATGGACAGTTGAACAATGTTCAAGTGATATATGCAGCAACTTACAAGTCCGAGGCTAGAGCATCACCACCAGGACTGTCGATTCGGATGATAGCAGCTTTAAATTTTTTTGACTCTACATCAAGGAAAGATATAATGCTTAAGTACATCAGATGAAAAAGAAGATGCAATAAATGATAATTCCCAATGTGCCCATAAACGAAAAGAAAATAGTAGCAATATGGGAACACTTTGAGATGAACTATCAGCCTATGCTTTGGAGGGAGACCTTTCGAATTGGCTTTTTTATCTAAAAGATTAACCATTTCTTATTCCCTAAATGCATGTGGACTAACGAAGGGAACAATGCAGTTCGCCCCTAAATTTGCTTGCATCCACCTCCACTTACTCAAAGCTTTACCAGAATTATTGAAGCAGGAAAAAATGAAAAGACAAAAACTTTATAATCAGTGAAAGCATTTTTTTAAGATTCCTATTTCCGAGGGTTGTAGAATAATAAAATATTTCAACAGTAGAATTAGAGTTTGATCTGATAATGGTTCAAGAGATGCTAAAAATTTAATTATACATCATTCGATGTACTTAAGCATCACGACAGATTTGGTCACTCCTTGCAGGAAAGCTGCAAGCCATAGCACGAGGTGGCAATACTAGAGATTCAGAGTGAGGAAATACAGTGACTGAATTAGACATTTGTATCTTCTTCATAAGTTGCTCCAGCTTAATATTAAAACGTCACTTCATAATTGAGCAAACAGAATGCCACTTCATAACCATAACTATGGAAGTCACAACCACAGAGCTTTGGCAAAACACTGCACCGAAAAAACAAATGCCACCCAGCATGCTTATGACTGTATTCTGAGCTAGCAAAGAAATCTTACCTCTTACAACCCGAATTTTTTCAATGATTTGCTCTGCTATTATACCAGAAGAACCAGGAAGGCTCGTTGGACTTTTCACGCGAGTTATAGCACCGGAGGCTCGTATTACAGCTATTAAGTCCTTACCACCGGATAACCCAAGGGTCCACTTGCTAGCTCTTGAGTACGCCCTGTAGGACCACAAGAAAAGAACCACTAACATGGATGGTAACATTTAACTTCTGAATTTCTTATTCTTTTGTTCCCAGTTCGGCGGAGGGGAGAACACTTGTTTCTGAAACATGACATCCCTTTTAAAACCATAGTTGCATACATGCTAGAAAAATTTGAAGCACATGACCCTTAACAAGGGAAACATGCTTCTAACTACAAACCGAACGAGATTTCCTTGTGGGCTACCTATAGTCAACCAACGGAAGATTCTTATCTGTCTTCATTCCAAGTTTTTCTTTCAGCATTGTTATCACCTGCAACATACAGATTAGTGAAAAATAAGTATTACCGCAATAAGATGAGACAGGAATTCGGCACTACCACTGAACGAGATAAGAAAATGAGCAGGCAGGGACAAGGAAGTCAAACACTAGGAAGTTGAATAGCTCCCTACTAGTAAGATTGCTTGTGATTACATAAAACAAACTTAAGGAAGCAAAAGTGAAAAAGATTTCTTAAGAACAATTTTTACACCTTTTCTTTTGGCAAACAACAGGTATCTGACTGCCACTAGTAAAAATAGAAACTCGTATTCACATATGTGAGCATGAAATGATAATAGAAACTGATTAATAGTATATATGCCTTGGCAGATCTTACTATTGGGTTTATTACTTTAGAGTATTAGCAAGTTAGGGATTTATGTGTAATTGTCTAGGCTTAACCCTAAGCCTATAAGTACTCTTTCTGACCTCAGAAATAATACAACATATCGCTCTCTTTTACCTCTAACATGGTATCAGAGCCTAAATTAAAACATAAACCCTACATCAACAGTACCCATCGTCAATCTCAGCGCCCACCTACAACCAGCCTCCATACATCTCACTGGCAAGCTCACCCAGCGTCGCCTAGGCCCTGGCGACCTTCCCGTGACCCTCACCTAGGTCCCATCGATCTCGCTTAGCATCGCCTAGGTCCCGGCGACCTCCCGACGACCTCACCCAGAGTCGCCTAGGTCTCAGCGACCTCTTCCAGGGTCGCCCAGGTCCCGGTGACCTTCCTGAGACCTCACCCAGCGTCGCCTAGGTCCCGACAACCTAGTCCAGTATTGCGCACGTCCCAGTGAGTCGCCCAAGCGTGAGATACCCATTCCAGATGGTCGTAAGTCTTATATGAGTTGGTGGTTTGAGTGTTTTGTGATTTGCGACCCTAGATTTGTTGATTCCGTTACTGTGCTGAGGATTGTGTAAGGTGATGTAGGGCTGAATTTACTGGGATCACTGGTTTGGTGTCACTTTGGCTGAGTTGGATGTCAGAAGTGAAGTTAGTGACTGAATTTGAGTTCAATGTTCTTTGAATTTGTTGGGATAGTTGAATTTGGGCTGTTTCATGGTTGAATTAAAGTGGCTAAGTTAGTGTGGGGTGAAGTGAGTGGTTCTTGAAAGTTCAGATGTGATTTGTGGAGTTGAATTTGTTGTTTTCATTGGTAGGGAGTGGGTGTGGTGCTTAATTACACGCAGATCAAGTTACAAGTGGTACTTTGAATTTTCTCATTGATTAGTAGTTTGTGGAGATGTCTATTGATTCATCAAATTTTCCGTCCATTGTTTCGAGGCTAGTTCCTCTTAGTGATCCTTCGAATTCAGGATCTTTTGGTCCCTACCACAATATGACATATTTGCATAATATCTTGGTCAAGTTAGATGGTACCAATTATCCTTCTTGGTCAATAGCGCTTTCGACTTTTATCTACGCTAATTGTCAGTTTAGATGGTTTGAAGAAGAACCACCTGAAGATTCAGCCAATCTAGAAGAATGGAAGTTTGTTGATGCTACTTTGCGTACGTTGTTATGGGGAAGTATGGCTGAATCTGTTCGTCATCTTTACATGGATTGTGCAACAGCCCCCCAGGAATGGACGAAGTGTGCTTTACTATATTCTGGACAAAATAATATGAGTCGCGTTTGTGATATATGGAAGGCTTTGTTTGAAGCCAAAATTGGTTATGCTAGTTTGGCAGATCATTATGCTCGTTTTGCATCTCTGTATCAGCGCCTCAAGTCTTATTTTCCACCTGCTACCACAGTTACTCAGATGCAGCAACGAGAAGCAGACATGATAACCGTGCTCTTTGTCCGCAGTCTTGGTCCAGATCATAATACTCTTCGTCAATAATTACCTCTCACAGCACTCTTCCTTACATTGAAGAAGTGTATTCTTGAGTTACTCGTTACACTTCCAGTTCCAAGACTTCAGCAATGTCAGACAGTACTACTATGGCAGCTCGTGGAGGTCAAGGGATTCGTTGTCGTATTAATGTTTGTGGACAATGGAATTCTGACAATTCCTACAGTAGTCGTGGTCGTGGTTGTGGTTCTCAAAGCCGAGATAGTGTTCGTGGTGGCAGTAATAATGTTTTTAGAGGAGCTCGAGGTGGTGGTCGAGGGAACCGCTTCTGTATGCATTGCCAACTTTTTGGGCATACTATTGATTACTGTTATGACCTCCATCCTGAGTCGCGGGGGTTACATGATTCCGTTGATACTGAGCCTTGGACTCTTTCTCTTGGATCCTCTTCTAGACAGGCTACAGTAAACTTGACTCGAGCAGAATATGATGAGTTGGTCAGAGCACGACAGAATATGAGTGGTGTTGTCTCTTGTCCTGCTGCTACTTTAGCACAACATAATGATCCTACTTGTCTACTATCCAGTACAATTGCTCCTCATTCTTGGATTATTGATTCAGGTGCCACTCATTACATGATTGGTGATTCCCATCTTCTCACATCCACCTCATCTGTTCCTTCTACATCAGTTACCTTAGCAGATGGTTCTCAATCCAAAGTAGCTAGTACAGGTTGTGTATCATTGAGTTCCTCTGTCTTCTTACCATTTGTTTACCATATTCCGCACTTCCCTCACAATTTATTATTGGTCAGTTCTATTACTTGTGATCTTGACTGTGATATTATCTTCTCGTCAACTTCATGTGTTCTTCAGGATCGGAACACTGGACGCCGAATAAGTGGTGGACGTAAGATTGGTGAATTGTACATCTTGGACCTTGAGGTTATTGCTGCTGCTGCAACAATTTAGAATAAAGCTGTGGATGATTCATATCGGTTACATTGTCATCTTGGTCACCCATCAACAGATGTACTCCGACGATTTCCACTTATGTCTAGTTCAAGTCTTCAATTTAAATGTGAAACTTGTCAGTTGGGTAAACAACATCGTGTCTTTTTCCCCTCGAGTTTTGAGTCGTGCTTCATAACCATTCGAGTTAGTTCACTCTGATGTGTAGGGTCCTAGTCGAGAGTCTTCATTTGGTTTTCGTTATTTTGTTACTTTCATCGATGATTGTATTCGTACAAATTGGTTATATTTAATAAAAGATCGTACTGAAATTTTTCATTCTTTCCGTCAGTTTTATAATGAGGTTCGTACTCAGTATAATTATTCTGTTAAGCGTTTGCGGACAGACAATGCTCGTGAGTATTTTTCTTCTTCTACATTCATTCCATTTCTCAAGGCTCATGGTATTTTACATCAGAGCTCTTGCGTTCATACTCTGCAACAAAATGGAGTTGTTGAGCGTAAAAACCGTCATTTACTGGATGTTGCACGTTGTCTACTTCTTCATACTCGTATGCCTAAGTCCTTCTGGAGTTATGCTCTTCTTACAATATGTCATCTCATTAATCATCTTCCATCCTCCGTATTGAAAGGAGCCATTCCTCATAATATACTTCATCCCGATCGTCCATTGTGGTCTATTCGTCTTCGTATTTTTGGATGTGCCTGCTTTGTTCATTCTTTGTCACCTGGGTTGGACAAGTTATCACCTTGTGCTGAAAAATGTATTTTCATGGGTTACTCTCGTACACAAAAGGGGTATCTCTGTTAAAGTCCTATTCGTCGTCGGGAGTATATTTCTGCTGATGAGACTTTCTTTGAGGATCAAACATTTTTTTGGTGATATTCATCCCCGGCACCATTCATTATGGATCTTCTGCCACCGTCCGCACTTAATGTCTCAATCGGAGCCACCACATGTTCCTTCTAATGATACTTCACCAGATCCAAGCTCACCAGCACCAATTCCCCTTCAGGTTTACACACGTGGTCCTCGACCTGTCTGGGGCCATAGCATCAACAAACGTCCCACCACCACCTCCTCCAGTCCAGGCTTCCGATCCTTTTCCGCCGTCTCCTATCAGTTCCCCTATTGCTCATCGCACTCGATCTCGGTATCCCCTTTCTCATTTTGTTTCTTATCATAATTTAAGCCCTCAAATGTCTCTCTATGTCATCCCTTGCATCTGTGTCTGTGCTGAATAGTGTGCAGGAGGCTTTGACCCATCCAGGTTGGGCTCGTGCTATGGAGAAAGAGATGGTTGCTTTACATCAAAATAAAACTTGGGAACTGGTTCCATTGCAGACTAAAAAATAATTGGTAGGTTGTCGTTGGGTCTTTGTTGTCAAATAGCATCCCAATGGTTCAGTTGAGCGCTTAAAAGCGCGTCTTGTGGCAAAGGGCTATACACAAAACTACGGTATTGACTATGATGAGACTCTCTCCGGTGGTCAAAATTCCTTATGTCCGCATCATTATTTCTTTGGCTGCTCGATCTCAGTGGATTCTTCATCAACTTGATGTTAAAAATACATTCCTTCATGATGATCTTCACGAGGAAGTTTATATGGAGCAACCACCCGGGTTTGTTGCTCAGGGGGAGAAGGTATGTCAATTGCGGAAAGCTCTTTATGGACTTAAACAATCTCCTCGTGCTTGGTTTGGTCGCTTTAGTGATGCAATTATTACTTTTGGAATGCATCGGTGTAATGTGAATCACTCAGTATTTAGTATGTCATCTTTAAAAGGATGTGTTATACTTGTCGTCTATGTTGATAATATCATTGTCACATGGAGTGATGTTGAAAGAATACGACAACTCAAATAGTTTCTACAAAAGGAGTTTAACACTAAAGACTTAGGCCGCCTTCAATATTTTCTTGGCATCGAAGTTGCCTATGCCAATGATAGTATTGCTCTCTCCCAGAGAGAGTATACACTGACATTCTTAAAGAGATTGGCTTGCATGATGCTAAGCCTGGTGACACACCTATGGACCCTGGAGTGAAACTTGATAATGAACATGGAGAACTTCTTCATGACCCAAAGAAGTATTGTCGATTAGTAGGCAAATTGAATTATCTTACCATAACTCGTCCGGATATTTCATTTGTTGTTAGTGTGGTAATTCAATTATGAGTTCTCCTCGTGCTACTCATTGGCAAGCAACTCTACAAGTTGTTCGATATTTGAAGGCAGCTCCAGGTCAAGGACTTGTGTTCCATAATCAAGGTCATTTTCGTATAGCCGGTTATTCTACTCCTGAGTTTTTGGAGGTGACAGAATATTCTAATGTAGATTGGGCATAGGGCAACCGTTCTACTTCAAGATACTATGTCTTCCTTGGTGGTAATCTTGTGTCGTGGAGAAGTAAGAAGCAATCTGTGATTTCTCGATCCAGTGTAGAGGCCGAGTATCGTGCTATGACTAATGTTACAGGTGAACTTCTATGGGTTTGTATGTTGTTAGCTGAGATTGGATTGCCTATGACTAGATCATCTACTCCATGTTGTGATAATCAATCAGCTATTCATATTGCTAGCAATCCAGTGTTTCACGAGCGAATGAAGCATATAGAGGTGGATTGTCATTTTGTTCGGAAAAAGGTGAATTGTGGAAACATACGGTTGGTGCACACGCATTCTGAAGAACAACTAGCAAACATTTTCACAAAGCCTCTTCGACGTGGACAAGTTTCATATATTTGTAATAAGTTAGGACTTTTTGGTATGTACGCTCCAACTTGAGGGGGAGTGTTGGATTTACTACTTTAGAGTATTAGCAAGTTGGGGGTATATGTGTAATTGTCTAGGCTTAACCCTAAGCTTATAAGTACTCTTTCTTACCTTAAATATAATACAACATATCG
Source organism: Rhodomyrtus tomentosa (assembly GCA_028455895.1). Classification (NCBI taxonomy): domain Eukaryota; kingdom Viridiplantae; phylum Streptophyta; class Magnoliopsida; order Myrtales; family Myrtaceae; genus Rhodomyrtus; species Rhodomyrtus tomentosa. The sequence goes on from JAPCWY010000007.1 coordinate 32,219,240, forward strand.
CTCTCTTTTATCTCTAACACTTGCTAAATGCTTTGTTCTCAAGAATTCAGCACATTTTAGAGTAAAGCACCTCATCATCGTAGCGTATGTCAGTTATGAAGCCCTCTTTTTTCAGCCGTTCTACTTGAAAAACTCCTTCATTTATGAATTTCTCAATATCTTCTCTTTTCTTCCCTGTTCAAAACAGAAGAGCGTCAGAAATGTTTCACCAGTACAAATAGGAAGATCAAGCCCGTATAATGTTATAGCTATGACACCTTTTGTTGAAGAAACTTCATCTACCCAACTGCCATATATGTTGTCCAATATGGTTGTTAACATCTCACAATTTTCTTCAGACATAGATTTTCGTGTGAGTTGATCTCCAGCACTTTTATATTTACCAATCCTTTCGACTTGTGGTTCAATTCCCACTTTCTCCAATACACCTGAGAGAGAGAGAGAGAGAGAGAGAGAGTAAGCTACCAGAAGAGAGCAAGATCCACACCAATTGTCAACAGCTGAGCGTATAAAGAAAGAGCCAGGCAAAGTCACTTTCAGATTCCTATTTTTTGTTTTTTTATCCCAGCGTACAGCTGCAAGTCATCCACTGATTACAATCGTATAAACGGAAAACATGCATGCCACATGCTTCTTGATGTATGCTTGTCTTCTCAAGATTCCAAGACAAAACAACCAAAAGACAGAATTGACAAAAGGATTTTGCTGAGAACTTCAAGCATCAAATACGGCAAATATTCACATGTAATTTCATCCCCCTACCCACTCTTACCAACCCCATCAAAATAAGATAGAGAACAACAATTATAATAACAAGTATCATGAACTTGCAGAATTCTGAGCATGTCATGACCCTCCCCTTTCGTAAAAAGAAATGAAAAAAATTGTTAGCAACTGGAGGAAAAGAAAAGGTACAGGAATCCTAACAGCATCGAAGCATACAAGCCTGAGAAATAAGCATCCAAGCTACAATTGTCAGTCAGATGTAAGATAAAGCGCGGTAAAGTTTAAAGATCTAGGAGAATCAATTTACCTCTAAAGAAGGAAGCTTGAACAGTCGGACCATACAAGGAAAAATAAGCACTTGGAGGGGCATACAACTCTTCACAGGCACAAGCAAGGTAATACTCTTTTTCTCGACATGTAGGGACGTACCCCACAATGAACTTACCTATAATGTCAGAATAAAGCTATATCATAAACAAAGTAAAGAACAACAGTTAATATATGACTGACAGTGGGAGATATTTTAAAGGCAAAAACCATAAAGGCAAGTACTGCAGTGGTATGCTTCAGTTTAAAGGAACCTACCATCCCCCCATATTCTGTGAAAGAAAATTCTGACTGCAGGAACAAACCCAGTGTTGCTATCCCAAAGACTCCTCCATTTTCAAAGTGTATCTATATATAGTAAACTCATACTATTGAGTGACTCTTAATAAGTTTACACCACCAGTTGCAAACTCACATTATTAAGCAACTCTTCATAAGCTTGTCAAAATATTTCTTCAAGAAATACCATAGAATAAACCGTGGTAGCTTAATAAAAGCTAAGCACTTCAATTTACAGAGTTTAAGGAGAAAACACCAAAATCAAATGGTAACAAGGTTATTTTGTATGGCATATTGCCTGCATGCACATACCATCTGTCTAACAAGCATGGGGGTTCTAGCAACAGCAAGCCACTTTATAAAATGTATAAGTCTATCAAAATTCAAGAAGCGTATTCTTCACCTGATTTCTTGAAATTCAGGATGTGTCTACGAATTTCTTGGACTTTACCCCATCCGCAGTTCAATGAGTCAATATGGAGGTAAATACCAGAGATACGAGGATCGTAGGCTGCTTTTACAAAATTCTCGCATATTTGAGGAAGGGAGAGTCCTGAAGAGAAACGGCTCTTAAGCTGATCAGATATCTGAACATTAAAGAAAACACGAGAAGTTTCAAATACGATGAGAGATAAACATGATGAGTCAGATAATGAACTCGTATAACATGATCTTAAGCAATTTTTTGAAGATACTATATATGCGTGTTTGCTTTGACATAATGTTACAGGCAGGGCCAGAGGTATCAAATGGACAGGCTTTTTCGCTGCAGTTGTTTGCCATTGTTAATCAATATAACCCACCCTCTTGTGAGACAAATAACAAACACAACATCAATATAAGCAAAGGGTTTTTATTTGCACTCTCGGTAGTGTACTCTCGAGCAATTGACATTACATTTAAAAAAAAACAAGTAAAATTAGAGATAACAAACTTTTAGCTCGTGCAAATGAAAGAACCATCTCATTATCAGAAAACCACTATAATGCATCTTATTGGTCCTCTATCATGCATCTCGTAACTTGTAAGTGAATCTCGTTAACATGTCTCACTCCTCTTCCTGTATCTTTAAGTAGTTGTCAAAATCTGAAGATGAAACAACCATATTGAGAGGACCGAGAAGGAAGCAGCTTTTTCGATGCCACTCCAACGATATCGGAACATTGCAAATCGCCTTCATAAATCATGAGAGCAATACCTCAAAACTCGAAACCGACGTCTGAATTACCGTAAAGCCAACGTCTAACGAGGCAAAACACTCAATTTTTTTTATCTTTTTTCAACGAGGAGGAAGCTACGTCTAAATGTCCTGCTACACCCAATATGTATTTGCCAAAGCCCGCAAGTACGGAAAGGTCTCATGTAAGCTTCTTTGTGCCGACAGGGGTTAAGTACTCTAACCCAAATGCATAATAGAGAGATGTACTCTTCTCAAACTTGAAAAATATTGTTCGCCAAATGATCGAACCTGTCCACGCAATTTCATAGTCAAGACACTGCCTTTTTTCACACGCGCCCAAGGGAAAGCAACGAGCATTTTGAGCTTGACCCCGAATTTCTTCCACACCCCAAACTCCTCAAACTCGAACTCCCCACTGGGGTAGTCTCCGCCATTCTTGGCGTGCGATTCTTGTTCTTTCGTTTCTTGCTCTCGTTCTGGTTTCTGGGTCTTGGTGGCCGACTCTGAATCATCGAACGCTCTAATGGAGAAGCTCTTGTGATGGGTGGCCGGGGCAATGAAATTCAGACAATGGATGAAAGAAAGATTGGTCCTTGAGAGTGAACAAGTGGTGTGGAGGAGAGAGACGGCTTTCACATGGAGAGGGGAGAGAAGGGGGGAGAGATGGAGGTGATTGTGAAGAGGAAGACATGGAGCGTGTGTTTTGGATAGGTGGAGGATTGCAGGGAAGCTCTTGCGGTGGGTTTGGACTGTGGAGGCGATTTGCGAGGTGTGAAGAAGCTTTGACATCTCTCTCTGCGAGTCCTGTGTGTTCTGTTTTCGGCCGTCGAAACTCCAAATCGCCAAGAAAGAACGAAATCGCTAAGAAAGAAAGGTGGAGAGAGGGGCGAGAAATCATCGGGCGAGTTTAGTAGTCCACGTAAGCAAATTATCACTCCATTCATCGATTGCCATCTGTCTGAATTGAGCCCACCTTTCAGATTTTTTTCTCCCCCACCGTTGTCCGGATCCGGGTTGTCTGCCTTTACGATAGAATTACATGGAGATCCCCACCGCCCCTTCCCTTTTTACGGGGAGAAGTATTTTTGGGTGGTGGGGATCCGTATGCCATGCAAAAATTGTGGCAGACGATCCAAAGTCCCGTTACCCACGCTCCCCTCCTTTCTCTCCTCTCGGGCGAGTTAGTCCAGGTAATCACATTATCACTCCATTCATCCATTGCCATCTGTTCGAATTGGGCCCACATTCAGATTTTTTTTCTCACCTCCGTTACCCACAGAATGGATTTACTACTATAAACATAAGAGTGCCATTAAATCTGAGCCGTCCAATTCAAAATAAATGATCCAGATCAATCAATAATTTTTTAGTAAAAAATGAGAAATGAATAGAATGATAATTTACGAAAAGATTTGAAATTTAAAGGTGAGTCGTCAAACTTTTGAAAGATTAGTTGGGGATTTGAAAGATAGTGAAAAGATTAGTAGTGCACGTAAGCGTAAGAGAGTGAAAAGATTTTCTCTTTTACTTTTTTTTTTTCTCTCCTTTCGTTCGTGTCGTCAAACCTAGAACCGAATCCCATGACATACTACGTGGGTGACATACTTCTCATCTCAGCTATTCATTTTATGCTGATGGATGAGATGACGCCACATCATCTTAGGGGTAAATTTGAAAATTTAGAGGTTCAGTTTCTCCATCTTCTGACTTTGCGTGTCTTCCCGAGGAGAAAAATTTGATATTTGTGCACGATTTTCTCTATCCCATCCCACGATCTGCTCGGCCACTCTCTTTCAAATACCCTCTTCGCTTGTGAACGATCGGCTCCTCTCCCTCTCTCTCTCTCTGAAAGTCCAACTAAGAAGGAAACGAAGAAAATCTTTTGGGTTTTCCCAGTTTCAAACCATAAATCTTCACTAAATCCGTGAAGACTCCAATGTTTCAAAGGCCAACTTGAATCGCATTTCAGAACACCACCGAATTTACATTGCTGCTTTCACCATGAAATACTTCACACAGAATTCAAGAGTACTCACTCGAGTTGCCGGCCACCGGCCGTAGGCCTTCACCTGGTACTAGCAGTGAATCTTACACGGTCCTCATGTAGCCATATCTCGTTTTACCTATTGCTGGATGGCGCGCTCTCTGTCTCTCTCTCCATGTTTTTTGTGTGCTTCCTTTTTTATTTTCCCTAATGCCTGTGATTTTAACTTGGAGGAATTACAAGTTTATCCCTTCTTTCTTTGAAGTTGTCGGGATCGGGATATCGAGAAAGAAATGCTCGTATCTGCTCTTTTGACATTCGTTGGAATAAATACGGGCCTTTGCTGCTTGTTCTTCCCATTATAGTCAGTCTTGAGAAAGCAACCGAGTAACTAATTACATGCCACGAATGGTAGCCGAGGGGAAATCTAGGAGGAGAAGCCGTTTCCTTACTCTTTGATTTAAAGTTGATATGGCTAACTTTCACGATTCATGGACGTAAAAATCTTAATTTTTGCCAACCCATCTATTTTTTTTAACCCCCGCACATGTCATCGAGACTCCATACCTGTACATATAAATCTCAATGTGATGTGAATAGTTTCCGCGGATTTCGAGTGAGCTCAATTTTTCACTATGGCTCTTGATTTTTCAATTCCTCATGGAAATAGAAGAGTCAATACCACCTTTTCGAAGAACAATAAAAGAAAGCAACAAGTTTCACAAATTGCTAACTTTCTATATTGAGTAGAATTATAATATTTGTTTTGAGCATATGGTAAACTGAGGGGACATCTTGGTTCGCCATTGGTCTTTAAAATTATGATGATGAGATTTCAATGAGAAATGGAGAAGCGAACCAAATTGGATGTCGTTCAAATCAAGTGGTAAAGAAAGATGCGAATCTTTGAGAGTTTACATAGAGTCAATTACAAGATCGCATGCGACGAGTTAGTAACATCCATATTATGAAACTCGCAGCAAGAACTCCCCTTTTGATCCAATTTCCCTCGTTAAGGCTCAAGCTGTGACATTATGAAATTCATATCATTTTGAGGCTATTGAATGAGATATCTATCGATATATTTCAATTTTATCTCGCTCGAACCTGATCAATCTTGAGTTGACTGACTAAAAGGGAAAGACTAACGCATCGCAAGATACATGGATCTAGGAAATTCGAAAAAGAAAATGATGTTTTGACGATAAGGATTGTCGAAGGAACATTTAGAGCCCATAAAGGCCAATCAAATAACGATTAAGAAATCCATTGCTATCGTTATACGATTGGAGCGTGGGTGATGCTGTTTAACCAATGTATAATTTGTAAATTTTCCTAAATCGACCTATGACAATCGAGACCATCGGAACTAGCAATGAACCCTCGCAATTACAAAGATAACCAAAGCAGTCGTAACTTGAGTTGTCCTAAGTGTGATAAGAATCACAGAGTCGATACGCATAACGTTTGCAAAAGCCGTCCGTTAGTTCGAAATGAACTGAAGATACGATCAACGGAAGATTGATCACGAAATAGAAGCTCAAAATTGGCAAATGAAAATAGAGAATTCCAACATTAGAAAAGAATTTGACGTCATCTTGCCAATGGTAATTTAGAATTGAAAAAGTGGAGTTTCGGACGAAAAGTGCAAAATTATCATTTTGCCCCTCGACCATTTGCCATTATCTTGAGAAGAATAGAAGGACAAAAATAGTAATTTTGACCTCACTATATGGCTGTCGAAAGATTGATGAAGATAAGGTCAAAGGAAGTCAAAGCCATTGGATTTAATAATTAAGCTTGCCAAGTGTCAACCATAGAAAAGCCCAATCATTTAATGCCCCACAAAATCAATCTTGTCAAATTAAGCTCAATTATTTGTGTGGAACACTCCATTGTACACCATCTTTAGCCGTGTGACCCCTCTCCCTCTCCCTTTTTTCTTCAATTTTCTTCTTATTTTCTTACACCCGAAAATTGCCCAGCTCGACCGGTTCTGCCTCTCCTATTCTCTGCCATCGACCGCCCCCTTCGGCGATCGCCTCGCTGTACGCCAACCACCAGCAGCTAGCCTGACCTCTCCACTACAAGTTTCAAGTGGTAGTTCGTCGTTTCATGGAGTAGTTTTTCCCGATAAGCCCCGAGACCAAAACTGGACAGATTTTGAGCGAGCTAGGGTAAGGCTTTCGTTCACCCTCTTAAAGACTTCGTTTAACTCCAAACTTTTTGTGGAATCTCTATAACACTTAATAATTGAGTTGGCCGAGTGGAGATGGTGATTTTATTGATGATTTAAGGTGTTTTCATGGTTGAAATAAAGTGACTTTTATAGGACAAATTCTGGCCACTTGCACGCTGAAAGGAAATGGCCCAATCGGAGGACCTAAAGGGGTGTTCTTGCTACGAAACTCTCCATGAGGTTCCTAGACATATAGAATAAGGTTTTGACGAGTTAATTTCATGAGTAATGGGAACCTAAGATCGATTTATGGACTGATTTGAACGGTTCGAGACGGAATCGATTCTGACCTATTAAAGGACTGTGTAAACCAAACACTTTGGGGGTTCATTGGAGTGTCGACATGTCTTTAAATGATTATTAAGATATCCTAGATTGTTATTTGACTAGTTATTGAAGTATTGGTGTGAATGAATTAAAGAGTGGATGAGTTATGACATGATTTTGATGGAATTTCTCTAGGACCATCATTTGGCCGTGAGCTTACTGTGATGGGAGGATTGTTTGGGATTAAATTTACTAGCTTGATCGACATGTAAGTGTTCCTTAAATCTTTACTTGAACATTAGAACACTATTGGATAAAGTGGTTGAATGAATTGATTGATTGGTGGAGTCTGTGGTTTGAAGTGATTGATGCGATCATATGATGATTGTACTGTAAATGATAACAATGATATAAATTGGCTAGAGTGTCCAGTGATATCATTGGCCAGAGTGCCCTGATGATATCAATTGGCCAGAGTACCCCAGAGAAGTACATCGTGGTCTAAGAGCCCAAGCGATGAGTGATTGTGGTGTCATTGAGATGATTATTAAAGTTATGTTTATTTTGTTTTGTACTTAAAGTTTGAACCCATGAGGTTGAGTATGTTCGACCATGACTCTTGTTTATGCCTAACTTGTTGAGATATTTGATTTATGAATGCCTTGTGCCATTACATGGATGATTTTCTGCATCTGGTGTCGTTTTGTGGTCTGGGGGAGCTGATGATTAGGTTTAGGTTTTACTTGTTGAGATGTAAATCTCACCTCGTAGTGGGACATGTTTTCAAACCCCAAGTCGTAAGCATGTTGCCGATCCGACTAGGCGATCCGAAAGAGATGACTGCCTCTTTTGACGAGTTTCCCGTGAGGAAAGATATGGTATATGTTAGGAAGTGAACGACGGTCTGGGTAGACGAGGGAAAGATGGAGCTGTAACCACATCGCTTTGAATCATGATTTTGTCATCTGGGAGGTAGTAACTTGATGGGTCCTCTATTGCCTAAAGACGTTCCTATAGAGATAATACCTAGCTAGTGTCATCCATCCCGTTGAGAGATCGAGGTGGAGAATGCGGCGTCTATGGGAGGATTAAGGAACATTCTCGAGGAGTTAAAGCCTCCTCCTACTGAAGAGTACATGAACTACATCGAGCTCTCCACTGACGTGATAGAGGAAACTAAAGAGGATACTGAAGAGGTTTCTGAGGAGGTGCCTTCTAAACATTTTCTGAATACAACTCGAAAGACGACGAAGATGAAGCAAGCGATGGCTCAAGTGGTTCTTCAGAGTAGTTGGGAATAGTGGTTTAGCGGAATGAGATTAGGAACAATTTTGATGTTAGGTTTTGAAAAGGCTAAGTAGTAATCTTTTGGACTTAGGTCTTAGTTCCTTATCTTATCTAGGTGTGCGGCTTTCCTTACGTCTTTACCCCTTCTGTCAGAGGTAATCAAATGTTATGATATGTTTATATATATATATATGTGTGTGTGTGTGTGCGTGTGCGCTTTTGTATCATTCCAAATTTCCTTTTGTTTCTTTCATTTGTCAAGGTTGATGTCTTTCCTTTCGCATGTGTGTTTCATTTTCACTTTTAGGCATGGCGTAGTTCCTGAGTACTTCTGATTATGAATGGCCTTGGTGGGTGTGACACGCAGTTGGCAAGGAAAATCTTCATCAGGAATGTACAACAAGATGTCGTTTATGTAGATCTGAGCATTGGCCAAGAGAGGTTGGAAAATTCTACACATAGCCTTTTGGAAAAGGGAATGTGCAGTTTTGAGGCCAAATGACACAATAGTCCAATGGAAGTGTTGATTAGGAATACAAAATCCTATTTTGGGATGATCATCAGGATGGATTCCTAATTGCCAAAATCCCGCTTTCAGATCAAACTTAGAATAGATCTTTGCTTGAGCAAGGTTGGAAAAAAGGGAATTTTTGTGAGGAAGAACAAATTTGTCATCTTGGAGAAATTTGTTCAATGGCTAGTAATTGATGACAAGTTTGAGTTTCCCTCAATTTTGTTCAGCTCTCTTATTGACATAGAAAGCTTCACAAGCCCATTGGGAATTAGATGGTTCAATAAGTCCTCGAGCAAGAAGTTCTTGACGTTCTTTTTGGGCAAGAACGAGATGTTACGGGTTCATGCCAGAATGACTAGCCTTTGTGGGATTGACATCTTCGCTCTTTTTGAATGGTAATCGAACAAAGAAGTTGGAATTTTTCCAAAGAGGATGTGAACAAATTTGAGAAAACTGAGAGTAAGAGTTAGCACAACAGGATAACAATGATTGAGTGATGGGATCAAGAAATTATGGTTGTATGATAAAGAGTCGCTGAATGTCCACAAATTCTGTAAATTGATCATCAAATTTCAAACCATCTGGAACAATCTTAAGTTGGGATAGCTGTGAAAGGATATCCCAACCAATGATGAGATCTTTATCATGTGAGTGACAACCAAGAATTTTTCTGTTTATCGAACACTGAGGAAAAATTCGGCAAGTGACTGGTTTACTATGAACTTTGGTAGCAAAAGTATCTCCAAAAGAAGAAGTGAAATATCTGGTGTAAGGTGTCTAAAATTTCTTTGGAAAGATTTTTGTATCCAGGAGAGATGCAGCAGCGCCAATGTCAACAAGCGCTATGACTTGGATGGGTAGTATAGACTCAGAAATGGATATATGAAGAGGGATTATGGAGAGTGGAGGACAGAAGATTTGAGATGGAGGAGATCAGAGATTTCAGTTGGAAAGAAGGCAAATATATCACTTGGAGATTTGTCAGAATCAGAGGAATATGCCTCAATGGCACATAAAGTGTCACGCCCCGAGCCCGGCGGGTCGCGAGAATCCCACCTTCGCCGTTACCTTTAATGGTCTCCTAAGATCCATAGGCCTTAACTATTCAGAACTTCCAAATGATACGTGCATAAGGAAGTGTGAAACAACCCCATACAAATAAAACAACAAGATGACTTAGGACAAAAGGGTATACATTTCATAAAGGTCGATCATATTGTAGAGGTTACAATTCTAAATCCTCAAATTTCATCATTACAACCCTAAAGTCATAAAAGAATTCATAATCGTTTATTCCAGTGACTTCATCGGATGCCAATCCATGGAAATCATGGGTTTCCTTCGTCTGGGACCTGAAAAATGTTATTCCACGACGGGGTGAGATCTATAATCTCAATAAGTCAAACCTAACCTTAAACTAGGCTGCTAGTACCTCCATACACTTTTGAAAAACGGGTATTTTGGGATAAAATCTTTGGCATGGTAAAACAGGGTACTTGTCAAAACTTCTCATTTCAGTACCTTCAAATCATCCTAACTCGGTCATAAATCATGACAAATCTAAGCTTCGTACAAAGACAGGGTTTTCAATCAAAAGCCATTACTCAACGCCATTTCGAAATATGATGATATTTCCAATTCAATTTCATGAATTTTCAGAAAACATACCATTTTCTATCACGCCATTCCAGTGCCATATTTAACTCATGAGGCAAACCTCCATACTTGAGGTAAATACTCAAAACACGAGGCACATTCAATTTCTCAAAATCATTCTTGATTTTTTTTTTCGAAAAATAGATTTTTCCATATCCACCCATCCTAGGCCGCCCACTTAAGGGCTGCGAGATGATTCGGTCTCCATATAACCCGTCAGTCCATATGAGACTCTCGCGTCCGGACCTAGAGATGATTTGATCACCATACGACTCTCGACGCCTATTTTCAATCGAGATGAATCGTGTAAGTATAGGACTCCCTAGCTGTACGACCTCGTCAGGTCAAATAGAAGTAACTCCCTCCCAATACGTTGGCCAAATAAAATTTCTCGGCGATCCCACACACTATTGGTGATCCCACACGCCAGTGCACTTATAATTTTTCCCATCGATCCCACACGCCAGTGCACATATCATTTCCTCGGCGATCCCACACGTCATTTTATTCATAAAAATTTCAATTATAGAAAGCTTTAGATTTTCACTTAAAGAAAACAATTCATGCCTCAAAATTCATCATTCAAAAACAACTCATGAAATCATGTAGTTTATCGCCTACTCGAGGCATTCATTCTAAATGTCCATCAACTGGACCAAACATATTTCTCGTCACGAAATTCTTGGTAAAACACAAGCATCACTTAGCTCTAATCAAACCAATCTCAAATTTGGTTACTCACAAGTCAACTTAAGACTCGATTGGTAAACCAAACCGCTTAATGCACTCAAATCACACGAGAATTTCCATAAAGCACGCCGAATGGCCCAACCACATGCCATGACTGATTTAGATTCCTCAAATCAACTTTGATTTCATAATACTCAGCCACAAAATCACTAAAGCTCAATTCATCAAAATAGGACAGACTTGGTTTCCTCGCGTCTCTCACAAAATCAGTCCATAAAACCTTTCATTTCAACTCAAAACTTCATCCTTTAGTAACCTAATATCCTAATAAAGGTTTAGGCATAACTTACCTTGAGCTTAGGCCAAGCAATTCCATGAAACGATCGACGCATCGTCGCGGCACCAAGCTATCCACTCTTAGTCTTCCATTACCAGATTTAGTCTCTCGAAACTTGATATTTTTCTACTGAATTTTTCAGGAAGAAAACTCTAGGATCTTAAACTTCAAGATCTTATAGACATGTGGGCTAAAACGGAGCTTAATTTGGATACCGGACGACCTAGAACGAGCCATTTCAAAATTAGTGCGCGCTAGGAACAGATTTACATGGCTCTCAGCCTCTAACGTGTTTCACCTCAAAATCAGTCCTTCAAATACTTCCAATTCAATCACAATTCATCTATTAGTAACTTAACACCCTAAAGAAGGGTTAGAAGTCGACTTACCACAAGCCAAGAAAGTGTAATCCCACAATTTGCAGCCACCATTCTCGGTTCCAAACACCGACCGACGCAGGGTAGTGTTCTGTCCTAGAGAAAACCATATATAACCAGCCATGAAATTCCAATGCAACTCACATTCTTTTTGCTAACATGTAATACTATGTTAGAAGGAGGCCTACCAACAATTTCCAAGTCTAACGAAGCCTCGAAGGTTCCAAAATGTGTCTTGGTCTCATGATTGCCGACAAGGATAGAATCTGTCCAATTTTTTGTCCGAGTAAAACCACACACAATCATCCCTTAAATTCCACTATAATCTAACCTTAAGCTTATGAACACAAATCTATATGTCTTAGCTATGCTTGAGAGGTGGTCTTACCAAGAATCAAGCCATAACAAGCTCAAAATTCTAACTTGAAGCTCCTCGGGTCTGAATCTGATTGGTCAACGACCTTTGCTCACTCAAACGAACCTACAGGACAAACGGTTAGGTAGATTTTTTCTCATAATACCTTGTTGGAATGGCAAGATGATAATTTTTTCGATGGTGGTAGTTTTGCCTCAAAATGATATTGAACGACAAAGTTATGGCTGAAATAGTGAAGCAGTCGGACATGGTGACGGGCTGATCAACGAGAGAGATAAGAGGAAGAAGAAGAAAATGGAGAAAGTAAAGAGAGAGAGGGATGGCCGACCAAATGAGAAGGAGAGAGAGTCTTTCACCAATAATTCACTTGGTCAAAGGCTTGGAATGTTAATTGGGACAAGATGGCCAATTAATGCTAGATGGATAAGTTTTGTTCTCACAATGACACATGGCAAGCTTCTAGAAGGTCTTTGATCCACATTGACTTTCTTTTACCAATCCTTCATCAACTTTCGGCAGCTCTTGGGAGGTTTAAATGACCAAAATGACCTCCATTAGTTCCTAAGGCAAGGCCAAAAGTCGAGTGGCAAAATGGTAATTTGACACTTACCATCCAGAATTTCACTTTTTCGATTTAAATTACCTTCGATGAGGCAGCGTCTAATTCATTTCCAATATTGGAATTCCTCATTGTCCAATACCCAATTTCGAGGTCCAATTTCATGTCGAGTTCTCATCGACTGTAATTCCAATTTATCTTAAACTGACGAGCGACTCTTGCAGGCGCTACGCATATCGACCTTAGGATTTCTTAAGCAATGGCGACTTTGGTTGTCATATGATTGCGAGGGTTTATCGCTAGTTTCTGCGATCATGATCATTAGAATCAGATTTAGAAAATTCTCGCAAATTACACATTGGTTAAGCGGAATCACTCGAGCAAGGCATTCCACGATCGTTCCTAGATCGATCTCTACTGGCCCAAAACATCTCCTCGATAATCCTTATGGTCAAAGTGCCGTTTCTTACTAGACTTCCCCAGGTCCACGTACTCGACTTCGCGTTAGTCTTTCTCTTTCGGTCAGTTAACTCAAGAGTGGCCAACTCCAATCAAGCTAAAACTGAAATACATCGATCGATATCCTTCCATTTAATTACCTTGAGGGGGGGGGGGGTCAGAATTCGGAATGTCACAACTCTTCCCCCTTTAAGAAATTTCATCCTCGAAATTTGTAATTTTGCAATTATCCAATCTCATGGGGTACTGATGCCTCCCTGCATCCTCATTCTCCAAGGTATTTCCTCCTATTACTTGACGTTCCCACTTGTTTTCTCCGACAAAAGTTATCTTCTTCCTCGACTTGCTTCCCTCAATCCTCAACCTGTACTTGCTTTTCTCTATTCTCTTAATATCTGTCGGTGTTACACCTTCGAGCATTCGAATCTACCTTTCAATCTGCCAATTGGTCTGAAGATAATACGAACATCACACTGCAAATTTGCTTTTGAAATTCCCAGTCTAATGACTATTGCAAAACGTCGCCTTAAATTCGGGTTCTTTTCCTCTTACGATCATTACCAAATCATCATGAAAACTTACTCCTTGGTGCCTCTATCATTTGGCATAATCATCCAATTCAAACGTCCTTCGTATCGTCGGGGATGTACAAATTCCATTAGCTTACCCTCAATTGTCCAAATCGAACCATAACCTTCTCGACTTCTCAGGCAAACTCATAATTGAGTCCTTAATAACTTTTCCTCGATTATATTTGAGATTCTCAAATGACCAATTAATCCACCAGCTTGCAACGATTATGCTTTCCTTCATTAGTACATTTTCTTGTTTATGAAACTCCACGGTTTCTATCCTCAATTTAATATTTCTCCTCTAGATACTCAAAAGTCTGGGTTTTCTCCCAATTGCTCTTATTCGTAGTCCTTACGCAACTTCATCCATGTTGCTTTTCATTCAATTCTCTTGGGCAAGTAAATACTTCATATTCTTTTGGCCTTCATAAACTCAAAATCTTTCTTCACTCAAGTCGTGTTTCCCTCAACTTCGTCGCAGGTACATTTACAAGCCTACTCCAATCATGCATTAGGTGTTCCAACTCATATGACCTTCTATCGTGATGTACATGCAATGCCATATCAGATTGATTTGTTACGTCTCAAATTTTCTTTCTACGACACTTTAATATGATCCTTATGATCTTTTCATTTTCCAATAGAAACACCAGTATCAGCGCGGTCATTGACTGGGCTTTAGTCCTTAGGACTCATTTTCATATTCGTTTGTCCGCTCGCATTACACCTCATCCTTAGTCCATTCCCTAAACGAAATAGCTCCTCTAGGAAATCTTCCCACAACGTCTATACCGAACTATTATAATCCATCAGACTTAGGAAGTTTCAAGCCTCAATAGCTCACATCGACCTCAATCAGCCTATCGCCATCTCCTACTTTCGGGGATCCACAGGGATTTCACTCCTCAGAACTATCTGGTCAAGGAATTTCACCTTATCAGGCCCACAGCTCGTGCTATTCAAACTTAGCATACGACGAGCATTCTCTTAGAGTTCATAGGATGCTCTCAAAGGTTTTTATCATATCCCCCACGACTCCTTAAACAAATCCGATCATCGTCTCTCAAGACGGTAACAACCCATCTAATTATTCCTTGGATGCTCAATCTGGCTATTGTCAACTCCTTTCTCCCAAGTGTCAAATCTTTTAAACTGTTCCTCACACTTTTCACTTGAGAGCTCAGACCTTGGCTCTCTTTGTCACGGGTTTCCACTAGGACCACATAACATTTTGTTCATTTTTGTCACTCTTTCCTCATGAAGTATTAGTGCCTTAGCCTCTGGATTTCACAACCAGTTAATGAGACCTTATCCCAATTTCATCCTTTTCACTGAACATCAATATTATCCTGAATTTCAACATTGTCCACAGAACAGTTTCTCGTACTTCACTTTCAAGAATCATTCAAGTTCTGCGTCTTCTTTCTCAGTCTAGACGCTCTATCTTAATATCAAGACCATTAGGATTTTCTCTTCCTCTCACGCTAGGGTCTCTTACCCTATGAAGAAAACTATATACTTTAGTGGCATTCTTTTACTTCGAATTCACCTTGTCATTCCCATTTCATAGGATGTCAATCTTAGAGTCTACGCCAATGGCGGTGTTTTACTCCAAGATTCCCAAATGTCACCAAACTTGACATTCCTCTTTCAGTGACTCAATCACCGCAAGTGACAAGATTCGTTCGTCTTTGGTCTCCACCAATTCACGTATCGAATACTCAATTCGACTATCTCGAGTTACTTTGTAATTACACTCTAAGCACTCTTTTCACTTACTCAACCATTTATTAATGCCGCGAGCGGGTAGGACCATCAGGTCATTCGCTTTCTTTTCCATCAACGACCAGGTTCAATCGTCCTTAAAGACAACGCCCTATCCTTTAGGGAACAACAACTTATAATTTTATCTCTAACGATTTAAGTTCATTCTCGACCAATCTCATAGTCATTAAACCCAGGCAAACTAGCATGCCGATTTTCTCTTAATGTTTCTCATAACAAAAGAGACGGACTATCAATTCAATTTTACCATGGGCCTTACGCTCAAGTAATCAGCCTATCTACCATTGCTTATAGGCACTTTCTATGATCCATGAGCGTTAATTTTCTCACTTATACCTCTTTCAATCATTCGGCCTTTTCATTTATGCTTATTACAGCTTCTTCAGATTCTTGCAAATCTATTAGAGATCAAGCAATCCTTGCTCTTGAGTAACCTCGAAAAGGTACCCTCCATTGCACAATTTGACGAAGGCAATCTAGTTAAGTACTACGCCTTCAAGGAAAACTCTTCCTTTGGTGGTCTTTTACCAATAATCTATAGCCTCTTAAGGCTAAGAACCGTCAAGGTCACTTTCTTTTTTCAGTGTACCCAAAACATCTAAGGTTTCCTTTGCAAGTTCTTAATCTAGAGAAAAGAAGTTTTGGAATCATCTTCCCCATCGAACTTTAGTCGATCTCAAGAAGCATTTCACAAGCTATTCAAAACTCTCGTGGTTCTTCTCCACATTTCCTATTTAGGAATGAATAGTCTCAGAGTCACCTTTCTCATGACTTCCATCACTTAATCATCAGCACTAGCATTAGTCACCTCAGCGACTTGGGCAATAATGACAGCTCCTTCTTGAGTCTGTCTACCCATCCACTTTTCTCATTTTCGTTTAAATTTCTCACGACCCCTTATCACACTTGGGTCTTGCACGATTAACAAATCAAACCATATTCTCTTCTAGTACTCATACTCCAATTGTTCTCTTTACTCAATTCTAATGATCTTTTTTAGTTCTCAGATCTTCCATACCATTTATACTCGAGCCCAATGCTCTTCTATGACCATACTTTGGTCGTTCAACGTCATTAGGTTCTCATGTCACTTGAACCACTATGATTCCCTTCGGGAATTAAAAACTTAAGTTATCTAAGTCTAGTAGTCTCAGGCTGCTCATTTCATCATCTATCATAAGCAATCAACTATCTAGTGGTTCTAAGCAAATCATTAATCAATCGCCAATTACCCAGGGATTTCAAATCATCATTCATCAGTAATCACTTATCGAGCCAGCCTCTTCAAGGCAATTCCGCAACTAGTAGTCATCTACTAAGCGAACTCTCAAGGCACAATTCGCTGGGTTAAGTGTTCACACCTTAAGTCTGGACGTATCTACGACTTAGCAATAACTCAACAGGCTATCTCAACTTCACAAGATACCTGTCAAATGACATTCGTTGCCAAAACTCGCCATACAAAATAAACACACGGGTCAATTTTCTTTTTTTAAACGACACCCACTGCCATGTACGAAGCTCCTAACCATGCCAATAACATATGCCATTACAACTACCATGCAATTTTGAAAATTCACCTTAAGGGTCACTTCAATGCAATACATCTATTAACCAAAATTAGACTCAACCTGATACCTAGACTCTCTCTTTCAATTTATGACTTAGGCCATTCCTGCCTTCTTGCTATCTTAGAAGCCTGCCAAGAGCCGCTCCTTGTCTAAACCTCTCTGTCCCGGCATACACTCCCCACTCTCGTCAGACCTGGTCATTGTAGGTTGTCCCAAGCCATATATCTACGAAGAAATTCCCGTTCCACACGTCCCATAACATATTTTATTATGGTTTATAGGTATCCCATTAGCTTGTCCCATACCAAGCGGCGGTTTATTAAGTCTGATAATGATAAGTTCATGCATTCACCTTCCTCAACTTTCATTTCAACGCCATAAACACATGCACTGAATGATCGTCCTCAATACTCGCTACACCACATTCGTTTTCAGATCAGTTCTTATCCATGGAAGGTTTCTAATTTCACAAATGACCATCTCACAGATCAATTACCTATGGTCAACCATATACCTCAAGGCCACAATCATGATCATAAAATCCAAATGACTCTCAGTTCTTAGGCTATTCTCCATTAACCTCAAGCACATTCACAACCTCAAATTCATGCTCATGGCTCCTCAATTTCTACTTACTTCCTTGTGAACCTCAATCACACCATTACCCAAGATCATCGATTAAAATCGATACTATAACCATTAAAGCGTAACACAAGTTCAAGCCTATAATCCTCAAGAATCGGCAATCCATGCTTAACCCTAGAGGTCTCACTACCTAATTGTCCTCAAGTCATCGCTCCTTATTGCTCCAAGTCTCAATTAAATTTGATTAAGCTGACCTTGCGCTGATACCACTTAATCAGGGATGTCACGCCTCGAGCTCGGTAGGTCGTGAGCATCCCACCTTCGTCGTTACCTTTAATGATCTCCCAAGATCCATCGGCCTTAACTATTCAGAACTTCCAAATGATACATGCATGCGAAAGTGTGAAACAACCCCATACAAATAAAATAACAAGATAACTTAGGACAAAATGGTACACCTTTCATAAAGGTTGATCATATTGTAGAGGTTACAATTCTAAATCTTCAAATTTCATCATTACAACTCTAAGGTCACAAAAGGATTCATAATCGTTTCTTCTAGTGACTTCATCGGATGCCAATCCATAGCAATCACGGGTTTCCTTCGTCTAGGACCTGAAAAATATTATCCCACGACGAGGTGAGATATAATACCTTGTTGGAATGGCAAGACGATAAGCTTTCCGATGGCAGTAGTTTTGCCTCAATACAATATCGAACGACAAAGTTATGGCTGGAATAATAAAATAGTCGGATAGGGTGACGGGCTGGTCGGCGAGAGAGAGAAGAGGGAGAAGAAGAAAATGGAGAAAGTAAAGAGAGAGAGGGTGGCTGGCCAAATGAGAAGGAGATAGAGTATTCCACCAATAATTCACTTGGTCAAAAGCTTGGAATGTTAGTTGGGACAAGATGGCCAATTAATGCTAGAAGGATAAGCTTTGTTTTCACAATGACACATGGTTTGTTCTCACAATGACATATGGCAAGCTTCTAGAAGGTCTTTGGTCCACATTGACTTTCTTATACCAATCCTTCATCAACTTTCGGTAGCTCTTGGGAGGTTCAAATGACCAAAATGACCTCCATTAGTCCTAAGGCAAGGCCAAAAGTCGAGGGGCAAAATGGTCATTTAGCACTTATCATCCGAAATTCCACTTTTTCGATTTAAATTACCTTCGATGAGGCGGCGTCTAATTCATTTCCAATGTTCGAATTCCTCTTTGTCCGATACCCAATTTCGAGGTCCAATTTTAGTTGAGCTCTCGTCGACTGTAATTCCAATTTATCTCAAACTGACGAGTGACTCTTGCAGGCGCTACGCGTATCGACCTTAGGATTTCTTAAGCAGTGGCAACTTTGGTTGTCATGTGATTGGAAGGGTTTATTGCTAATTCCTACGGTTCTGATCATCGAAATTCGATTTAGGAAATTCTCGCAAATTACACATTGATTAAACGGAATGACCTGCGTCTTAATTTATAATGCTAGCAAAGCATTCCATGATCGTTCTTAGATCGATCTCTGTTGGCCTAAAATATCCCCTTGGCAATCCTTATGGTCAAAGTGTCATTTCTTACTAGACTTCCCCAGGTCCACGTATTCGACTCCGCGTTAGTCTTTCTCTTTCGGTCAGTTAACTCAAGAGTGGCCAACTCCGAGCGAGTTAAAATTGAAATACACCGATCGATATCCTTCCATTCAATAGCCTTGAGAGGGATCAGAATTTGGAATGTCACATAAAGTGTTAGGTGATGACTCGTCTTCAACTAAGAAAACAAATTCAATGTCTTCATCGCTGAGAGAAATTCCAGTACTTTGAAGAAATCTTTTGGATCGTATAGCTGCCTTGACCTTTCGCCTAGGGACACTTCTTTGCGTAATGCCCCTTTTTGTTGCAGATATAACATCTATCTACTTCTTTTTCCCAAATCTGGAGTGTCGTCCTTTTTTCTTCAAGAACTTCCATTTACCTTTCCGATACTTGTATTTGCCAAATGAAAGTTTTTTGAAATGACGCTTCTTCTTATGACCAGAGCAGGATGGGTCATTGTAATCCCTTGAACATTTGATCTTGAGATCTAGATGATAACAAGCTTTGTCCAGATGATGATTCTGTTTTAGATAGGATTGAAACAATTCTCTCTTTCGACATATATCTTAAATGGCTACATGGACTACTTGTTGGAGTTTCTCCAAACGTTGTTGCTTGTAACGTTTGATTGTTGGTGTGAAAAATCTTTTCAACAGCATCACTAATTTCTTTAGAGAGAGGCCAAAAAAATAGGCGTCAGATTAATATTAGCACCAAGATGGTAAAATAACTTGATTATGTCCCTAAAATGATAATCAAGATCTTTTCGAAGAGTGAACCAATATTTTCTTTTAAAGAACTCTTTCCTCTTAAGTTCTTTCTCATTATTAGGTTAACCAATGAAGTAGAGATGAATAATCTGAATAGCCTAATCTAATGACATAATCAGGAACGAAAGCTGATCTTGGGATGAAGTTGTTTTCTACCAATCTTTCAAGGAGCTTGTGAATTTCGTAGTAAACTCCAACAGTACTTCATAGGTACCGTGTTCAGTTAGGTTCCTTACTAGCATCCAAGTATGGAATTCTTGGAGGTGATCTGGCCATTTTCAGTATGAAATATCATCAAAGGTAACATATGACCAGGGAGCCGAAGCTGAACTAGAACTAGAGCCAAATTTTGGTGAAAAAGTAACTTCTGGTTCAGCCATATGTTCTTACGAAGGAATCAGATTTGCCATCATGATTTTTTAAACAGGAGCATAGAAAGAGTCTTGTAAAGATTCAGAAGGGCAAGTTTCAACAGAATCTATATCTAAAGAAGGAGGAGTGACTTCAACAGGTTTAATGGTAGAAATAGAGGGAACCCGGTGTCTGAGAAAATCATCAATTGGATTAGACACCATAAGGGATGAGGAAGGATGAGTCAGAGAACTGGGTGGTGTTTGTTGGGTTCAAGTTTTGGAGAACCTATGGGAGTTGAAATGGATGAGGAGGATGCTTTTCTCTTCCCTTGAGACTTTTGTTTCTGAAGATCTTGCAACTGAGCATGAAGGGTTAAGACATTAGTGGTCTGTGGAAGTGGTGCAGTACTAAGGAGTTCCGCAAAAGAAGAAGATAATCCTGCAGATGGAGTTGAAGTTCTAGATGCAGGAGAAAACAATGGATTTGTAGAAAAGAGTGGTTTGGTTTTTTGAGATTGATGAAACTGTGTTTCTAGAACTTGGGTCTGGTGTTTTAGCTTCTCAATTTCAGGAGTTTGGTCTTCCATAAAATGGTTTCGCGAGATCTGTTGAGTCTCAAACAGATATAACTGTCTCTGGAAGTCTTCAAGCATCTTTTTTTTTTTATATATATATATCAAAGTAGTGTCTTCAACCACTTGTCCAATGGCTTGGTTTTGGGTAAGGGCATTTTCTGTCTGCCAATTTAGAACAGTATCAGAAGAAGGAGGAAGCTTTCTTCCACCATGCATGTCAAGCTCATTTGGAGAGGGAACTATTGGGGTATGAAAAAATTTCTTCTGAAGGTCAGAAAAACTTTCAACATGAAGAAACTTGTCATTGGTAGAGCAAGTTTGTCCAAAACCAAATGATTGTAATGGAGGAAAATCTTGAAGGGTTTCTGGTATTCATAAAGCGCAGCGGAACGAAACCCTAAATAAGATCCATATGTATATCGAAATCAAAATAGGTTTAAGGCGTACCTTTTGCGATCGGCGACAAATTGATGGTCAGTTGTGTCTGGATTAGTGCCCCAAGTGTTGCGCCTCTACCGGTATCCATGCACACGAAGTGAGTTCTCAACGATCCAATCGCTAACTTTCATATCTTTGAGTGTCTCTCGAGATCGCCTGAATAGAGAACTGTTCTCTATTTTTCTCCTTCGGAATAATAATAATCATCCAGGTTTGAGGCGTTTCTAGGGTTATTACTCGTAACCTTACATTTCACAGTTTGAGCCCCACGACATAACGATCTAGGCCCACGACGTTCTCTAAACCGTCCACTCAATCGTCCTTTAATTGTTATCTCATAACGTGCATGATTATGTAGATATTTGTAATAGAAGATAAATAAAGCTATGCTTCTTAGGTAGATCAAGGCGCGAAGAAAATATTAAATCAGTTCGCTATTGTGTGCGACCTTGTAAGTTCACTAGACATTAGCAGTGTGCCTAAAACTCTTTTAGCCCACAAGTCATAAGGGGTTTCTAGCAAGATATAATGACTACCTAAGTATAGTGAATGTCGATTTTTCGATACAACCTAATCCACAACTAATGTTATAGTATCAATCTTAATTGGTTCTTAGGGCAGACCACTAACAATCTCCCACTTGCACTATAACCAATTATACAAAATAAATCTCTTTGTCATTTGATATCCGAGTTAAGCATAAGGCAGGACAAGTGTCATTCTTATATAGCTCAAACTCATTTTCCCGATACCGCAGTTAGAATGTCAAACTAAGTAGTTGACTCTTCAACTCATTGTGCATGGCCATGCATTTCACAGTCTCAGCTCTATGGGAATCCATGATATTATACTCACGTTATATGATAGGGACAAATCCCATCTTGTCTACTCACATCCCTCAGCACGATTCATGGCATGCCCAGCCATTACCTTTATAATCACCAATTACGATTGACGTTTGGTAATGTCAAAGCATGCCAATCTACGTCTAGGAAATCGTGGTAGACTCGGGTCAACGGACTAAGCTGTGATAAGAAACACTGATGACATCATATGACAATCCTACAGTTTTCTCATAGCAGGTTTGTCCAATATAATGTTCTTCAACATGTATTTCATGTGATCAACTTTATATCTCTATATTCATGACCCATGAAACTTGATCATCGGTTGACTCACATACTAGTCTCAAACACCCTTGACGTCTCAATGCACAATGATAATTGACTAGGGACATTTAGAATATTAATATCCATTCTATTAATAGAGTTTCACGATCAAATTATGTATTTGATCTTCTATTAAGGACATTCAATATTCAGGGGATAAAGATTTCGCATTCAATCATATACTCAAATTAAATCGAAATCAAATATAACATATGTTTTATTAATGAACAATGAAAATGTATATTACATATAATCTCACTCACATCAAGATCAATCACTAATGTGTCTAAGGCCTAAAGCGTTACAATAACGTTCATGCTTAGGTCGTAGAAGAGCCTTCGTCAATGGATCAGCTACATTTAACTCTGTTGCAACTTTACACATTTTGACACTGCCTCTTTTAATGAATTCTCGATTGAGATGATACTTCATGAGTATGTGTGTGATCTTCTGGTGAAACCTAGGCTCTTTAGCCAAAATTATGGCCCCATTGTTGTCACAATAGAAGTCCACTGAATCCGAACCAATAGGACTGATTCTCAGTTCTTCTATGAACTTTCTAATCCATACAGCTTCCTTTGATACTTCTGAAGTAGCAATATACTCAACTTCTGTCGTAGAATCTGCAATAGTGTCTTGCTTGGAACTATTCCAGCACACCGCCCCACCATTCACACAAAAGACAAACCCTGACTGCTATCAAAGGTCGTCTTTGTCGATTTGGAAACTAGCATCAGTGTAACCACTTACAGTGATCTGTTCCTCACCTCCATAGACTAATAATAAATCCTTAGTTCTTCTCAAGCACTTAAGGATAGTTTTTATAGTTATCCAATGAGCTTCTCCAGAATATGACTGGTATTTGCTTATCATGCTCAATGCATAAGAAACATCAAGACGAGTGCACAAAATGGCATACATGATGGATCCTACGACTGATGCATAAAGAATCCTACTCATGCGGTCTTGCTCATTTTGTGTTGAAGGACATCGAGTCTTGTTAAGACTTATGCCATGTGACATTGGGAGAAAACCTTTTTTGGAATCTGCATATTAAACCTATTGATGACTTTGTCAATGTATGTACTTTGACTCAGTCCAATAAGTCTCTTTGATCTATCTCTATAGATCCTGATCCCCAAGATATAGTTTGCCTCTCCCATGTCTTTCATGGAGAAACATTTTCCTAGCAATGTCTTAACTGACCAAAGCATAGGAATGTCGTTTCCAATGAGTAGTATGTCATCCACATACAACACTAGAAACACAATTGCGCTCCCACTAGATTTCTTGTATACACAAGCTTCTTCTTGATTTCTGATGAAGCTAAACTCTTTGACAGTTTTATCGAAACGAATATTCCAGCTTTGTGATGCCTGCTTCAATCCATAAATGGAACGTTGAAGCTTGCATATATTTCCAGCATTGTCTGGTGATGTCAAGCCTTCAGGTTGTGTTATATACACATCCTCCTCTAGGTTTCCATTAAGAAAAGCTGTCTTTACATCCATTTGACATATCTCATAGTCATAATATGCGGCAAACGCTAGGATAATCCAAATGGACTTGAGCATGGCTACTAGTGAAAAGGTCTCGTCATAATCAATACCATGAGTTTGTTTGAAACCTTTAGCTATCAAATGTGTTCTATGGATGTGAACATTTCCATCCATATCAGTTTTCTTCTTGAAAACCAACTTGCACCCAATAGGTTTGATACCTTCGGGTGGATCAATCAAAGTCCAAACTTTATTTTGATACATTAAGTCTATTTTGAATTTCATGGCCTGAAGTCATTTATCGGAGTCTGGGCCCATCATAGCTTTCGTATAGGTCGTAGGTTTGTCATTTTCTATTAACAATAGATGACGATGTTCTGTGACATGAGAGCCATATCTTATAAGCTCATGATGTGTTCTTTCAGACCTACAAACTATAGGTGCCACTAGAATAGACTCTACAACTCTTCTAGATCTAATTGAGGTTCCTCATGAACTAGAACACTCTCTTGTGGCATAATAACTTCTTCGAGGTTTACCTTACTTCCATTGGTTCCTTTATTAAGAAACTATTTCTCTAAAAAGACACCATTTCAAGTAACAAACACTTTGTTCTTTGATCGATTGTAAAAATAATATCCTTTTATTTCCTTAAGATATCCCATAAAGAATCATTTATCAGATTTGGGCCTAAGCTTATCAGAAAGTAAACGTTTTACATAAGCTTCACAGCCCTAAATTTTTAGAAAAGACATACTAGGAACTTTTCCTGTCCACATCTCATATGATGTCTTCTCTACAGCTTTTGATGGACTTCTATTTAGTGTGAACGTTGTCGTCTCAAGTGCATAACCCCAAAAAGATAATAGAAGATCTAAATGACTCATTATTGATCGAATCATGTCTAACAAAGTTCGATTTCTCCTCTCATAGACACCATTCCACTATAGTATTCTAGGGGGAGTTAGTTATGAAACAATTCCACACTCCTTAAGATGGTCATTGAACTCTTGGCTTAGATATTCTCCTCCTCGATCAGATCGAAGATCCTTGATATTCTTGCCAAGTTGATTTTGTACTTCATTCTGAAATTCCTTGAACTATTCAAAGGACTCAGATTATGTTTCATCAAATAAATATATCCATATCTGCTGAAATCATCAGTAAATGTAATGAAGTACCGATAACCTCCTCTAACTGTAGAACTTATTGGTCCACACACATCAATATGTATAATGGCCAACAATTCTTTTGCCCTCTTGATTAGTAAAATGAGTTTTTGTCATTTTGCCAACTAAATAAGATTCACGCGTATCATATGATTCAAAATCAAATAAATTTAATAGTCCATCGCGTTCGAGCTTGTGAATTCTTTTCTCGTTTATGTGGCCTAATCGACAATGTCATAGGTAAATCGGATTCAAATCATTAGATTTAAACCTTTTTGTATTTATATTATAGATTGACACATCAAAATTTAGAACATATATCCCATCCACAATATGGGCGCCACCATAAAACAATCCATTAAGATAAAATGAACAATTGTTGTTTTTTATATCAAAACAGAAACATTCTTTGTCCAAACAAGAAACAAAAAATAATATTCATACATATAGCAAATAGATAGTAGCAATTATTCAATTCTAAAATCATGCCAGAAGATAAAGCTACATTATATGTTCCTACAGCTAATGTAGCAACTCTTGCTCCATTTCCAACGCATAGTTCTACTTCACCTTTTGCTTGTGTTCTATTTCGTTTCAATCACTGCACATTCATACAAATGTGAGTACCACAACCGGTATCTAGTACTCATGAAGTAGAACTAGTAGTACTATTTACTTTTATAACATAAATACTTGAAGTAGAAGTCTCACTTCCCTTCTTCTTCAGATCCTTCAAATATTTCTTGCAATTCCTCTTCGAGTGTCCCTTGTTGCCACAATGGAAGCAAAGGCCATTAGTAGGCAGACCCGTCTTGGTCTTGGATTTGGGTTTAGGCTTAGTGCCCTTGCCCTTGCCCTTGCCCTTGACCATGCCTGACTTCTTAAAGCCTTTCCCCTTTTGAACCATGAGAACGTTAAGAGTAGGGTCCTTGATATTATGCTCAGCAGTTTTGAGCATCCCATGCAATTAGTCAAAGTCTTATTCAGATTATGCATGTTATAGTTCATAATAAACGTGTCATAATCATAAGGTAGTGGCTAAAGAATAATGTCAGTAGCCAATTCTTGACTAATAGAGAGCCCAATTACTCTAGATTTTCAATATGACCTATTATCTTTATGACATGTAGACTAACTAAGCTCTCACTTGCTATCTTGCACTCAATTAAGACCTTTACCGTCTGGTATCTTTCAGTGCATGTCTGCTCCTGAAATAGATTTTTCAGGGTCTCGATCATATTGTAGGCTTCCACGTTCTCAAACTGCTTTTGAAGGTATGAGTTCATGGTAGTTAGCATTAGACATGATACATCCAATGCATCCTTTTTTTGTTTCTGGTAAGCATTCTTTTCAACGTGGGGAACATTGGAAGTAAGTGCCTTCTTGGGGAGTGGTTTCTCCAAAACATAATTCTTTTTCTCCTGCTTGAGAACAATTCTCAAGCTTCTATATCAGTCTAAGAAATTTCAACCATTCAATTTGTCCTTATCAAGGACAGAACGCAGTGAAAAGCTTGATGTAAAGGTATTTAACATATCTACAATAAATATGCAAAGTGAATTGTTCATTAATATAATTTATAATCAACTTTCACTATACCTTTATAAAATGTTTCCCTATAAGTATAGTGAATCAAGAACCATATTTCACCAAGACTCGAGTAAACTTTGGCTTATCGCTCAAGACTCAGTTATTTAGGTAGACACTTCTTTGTCGATTGTATTGAATACAACTCTCAGTTGTTAGGATTGACATCTCATGTCTTATCCCCTAACCCTATGCCTTAAGGCCTAAAACCGTTTTGATAGCCTCGTTAAGTAAGCAATCTTGACATATGGATAACCATTATCCATCCTACTTTATTCAAATAGTTAAAGACATCCTACTTTGGTAGACCCATCTTTTGACGATTCAAGCATTGATAGGTGTATGATTGGAAAAGCATCGTTTCATTACTTAATTTTATTAGGGACTTTTCTATTGTTTTTATACAGTGATGAATGTATGCATGTTATGAACATAATCATTTATCACAACAAAAGTATAATAATTATACAGGGAACGAACAATCTATACAGGGATCAAGGGGCAGCGCCTCTCGCGGGGTCAAGGGACAGAGCCCCTTGTGTTATTCAAGGGGTAGCACCCCCGAAACCTAGATAGAATTCGTACTTATGTTTAACATGAATCTATCCGTCCCCTTATACCGACTCTGCTAGAGCGAACGATTTCAACTAAATCGTCCCTAAGGTCGTTTATGCTTTGTTCTTTCTTAGAACTCTAAACAAAATTCATAATTTTATTTTCTTAACAGAACATCTCAGGATCAATCACATTAATTCGTATCATTACAGCAATTCAAGTTTGTTTCAATGTGAGATTACTTGAATTTATCATATCAATTCGTATTCCCAATTTATCTAACCCTAATTAAGAATCACTCTAGGCATACATCACATGCATAGACAATTAGGATTTTCTATTCAATTTCGATATTACACAAGTGGCTATGATACCATTGAAGGGTTTTTGGGATTCATAAAGCACAACGGAACGAAACCCTAAATAAGATCCATGTGTATATCGAAATCAAAATAGGTTCAAGATGTACCTTTTGCGGTCGACGACAAATTGACGGTCAGTTGTGTCTGGATTAGCGCCCCAAGTGTTGCGCCTCTACCGGTATCCACACACACGAACTTAATTCTCTAACGATCCAAGTGCTAGCTTTCAGATCTTGGAGTGTCTCTCGTGATCGCCTGAACAGAGAATTGTTCTCTGTTTTTCTCCTTCGGGATAATAATAATTACCTAGGTTTAAGGCGTCTCTAGGGTTATTACTCGTAACCCTACATTTCACGGTTCGGGCCCCACGACATAACAGCTTGGGCCCCCGACGTTCTCTAAACTGTCTACTCAATTGTGCTTTAATTGTTATCTCATAACGCGCACGGTTACTTAGATATTCGTAATGGAAAAATAAATAAAGCTCTACTTCTTAATTAAATCAATGCGTAGAGAAAATATTAAATCGGTTCGCTATTATGTGCGCCCCTGTAGGTTCATTAGATATTAGAAGTGTGCCCAAAATTCTTTTGACTCACAAGTCATAAGCGATTTCTAGCAAGGCATTATGACTACCTAAGTATAGTAAATGTCAATTTTCTGGCATAACCTAATCCACAACTAATGTTAGACTATCAATCTTCATTGGTTCTTAGGGCAGACCATTAACAAATCTTCAGGTTGAAACATGCAAATACTTGGAAGAACTGGAGGTGGTTCGGGCTTAGTAGTATATGCATAAGGTTTTGGCAACAGGATTGGGCAAGAAAGGTTTTTCTTTACCCATTTCTAGATTGGCTTGTAAAAAGGTGAAGTGGCCTCTTTTTTAATGGGCAGAGGAGATATCAAGGATGATGGTGGAGAAGGAAATGATGGTTCTATGTGGCATGGAAAGTTAGAAATGGGAATTTATGGTGGAGTAGGTGATCCATACTGCACCATATAATGCCATCTTCCATCGTCTTCTCCAAGCGGGCCAACTGTTAGATCTCTGTCAAGATATCTCTGATAAAGAGAATCTTTTTTCTTCTTCCGCGTAGAAGGCTTGTCATCATCTTCTTTATCTGCCTCAACACAGGAGGTGCGGGAATAGTCAACATCCCAAAAGCAATGTGCAGAGGGGTCTTTAAAATAATGGACTGGCTGTCCATCTACATTAAAAGACTAGACAAATTTCTTCGGATCAGGATCCTCTATACTGACTGTTTTAGTAGGACAATGAGTGAAACATAATATAATAGGAAAAGAAGGAAAAGAGGAAGTCACATCTTCCTTTTCCTTTGTAAACTTTATGGTGACAGTTCCATCTTTTTTCTTTGTGAACTGGGGCTCAAAAGACTAGACTGGTCGGCAGCTAGAATGCAATCTTTCATAGTTAGTAACCCAGCTGTTTGGGAGCAACTTCACAAGTTGATCTCTTAGGATTTGACGTGGAACATGCACAAACGAAGTCTGGTCTCTATCTATCGAAATTACAAGTGCCTCATCAACACCTGGTAGATTGAGATCAATAGCATGATTCTGGACCCTATACACCATCTGGTAATGAAGCGTTGTATTTGGAGTCTGAGGTGCTCTAGTGATTTGCAACTGGACCTTTAATGCTGACGGCAAAGAAGGATTCGCAAGGGCCATGTCGAAGTTGGGAAATAAAGTGACAAACACTGTGTCGGCATTAAGGGTAATCTGGATGGTCCCGATACATGCATGCCGGTAATCAAGGAACCGAGTATCTAGGAGAGCAATTCTTGCTACTACTGGCAGTCCTTTTCGGCCATGAAAAGAGAGAGCAAGTTTACTAGCTCCAAAATGAAGGTGAGTAAACCTTTGTTGTTCCCATTGTATGGGAAACTCTTAAGGAATTTGAAGGGTAACAAATTGTTCTTGCTGGGTGGCAAGAATGTGATGCTGGTCAAACTTGGAAGATTGCACCTATTTCTTTACCGAGCGAGGAGTATGTCAAATAAGGTGTTTGATAGAGCAAAGGAGAGAATGAAGAATGTTTGGCAAATGCAAAGTAAGGATTTATGATGGGAAGTTGTGTTTCAGAAATCTTACTGTACTCAGAATATGCTACCTCATAAAGGTAATCTATCTTTGAAGCATAGGACTTTCGAAGTTCATGAGGTAGAGCAAGAGAAATGAGAGATTCATTGATGACAGGAGTAATATCACAAGTGGTTTCCAAAAGATAAAGAATCCTCTCTTCACATGTCCTTGACTAGATTCATAATCTTAACATAACCTTGGTGACAGTAGCTCTGATACCAATAAGGAAGCGGAGACAAGCTTAAGCCTAGAATGTAAATATGTTATCCCAACACACAGCCTCCAAGCCCAAAAATGGGATTGCCTTTTAGCATTCTAAACTCACTCTTGAAGCTTAACCTTAATGATCCCAATTTTTTTTTGATTCACAAGTTCCACAAAAGTGGCGAGTAAATAGCATACTAAACCACATCGCACTATTATGTTAATAAGAGAAATCTAAATAGAGGAAGCATGCTTCGAAAGGAAAGGAGAAGTTTTTGAAACTCATGATGAAAGCACACATTTTATTTCAAATTGAGGGATGAAAGTGTTCTCCCTCGTTCGTTACACCCAGGTGCCTTTTATAGGCAATATTACACATTATTTATATTGGATTCTTATATCCATAAATTGACAACCGACGCAAAGCTATAAAACTGACAACCGACGCAAAGCTACAAAACCGACAAGGCTATTGGAGCTAAATATTACAAACATGCAAGCATAGTACAGAAATGTGACCGACATTAGTAAAGTGACTACTTTTGTCAATCAAGCTCGCCAACGGTCCAGATTGGACTATAATTTGCGTCTTCTAAGTCTGAGCTGTCAGGGCCACCATCTTTCTCCCAGAGCTTGAGCATCATTCCAACGTTTGAGCTATCTCCGCTCAACGTCTAAGCTCGAACCAGCTATCTCCGCTCAACGTCTAAGCTCGAACCAGCCTCTGAGTCTCTCAGAAATCCCATCTGAGTAATAATCCTTTTGACAGATTCAATCCTATGCATCCCTGCCTCAAAGGATAATCTGCAAAACAAGTATTCCGCGACATTATCTCGAAATTTAAGAGTAATCAGATTGTTTTGTCAACTTAAAAATTACTTAAGAGTTTTTCTCAACACAGTCCAGCCTCGGCGAAGAAGGCTACCGCTTTGCATATACCAACCTGTTTTCAATCCTGCATCACTTGCACATCTCAAGGAAAATAAGCAAATGAGGGAGAATATCGTGTGCGACACTACGAGCAAAAGCACACAAAAAGCATGCGCGTGTGCACTGAGAGAGAGGTTTTGCTTTTCAAGGTTTTAAGTTGCAAGAACATAATGCATCTCTAAAGCACATGGAAACACTCGAACACCAACTTCAAAATTTTGAAAAATAAATCTCTATGAATAGAATCTCCACACTACGAGCAAATCTAGATACAAATGAGAATTTACCACAAACTTTGCTTTCGAAAGAGGAGGGGGAGAAACAAAGAATGGGAACATGACAAGGCACGTCGCTACGATCAACCAATGAAGCAATCATATTTGAGACATGCAGCATAAGACGTCAAATTATTACAACGAAGAACATTAACAGGAAACTGTATCCCAAAACCAAAGCCAAAAGCACATTAAGCATGCATGCCTCATCAACCAAATCAGTTCAAGAAACTTCACCGCTTAAACTGGTAACGTATTTGACACTCCTAACCAGAATCGCCGAAAAGCGCAGAGTAAGGAAATTGCGTCTCACTCTAAGACAGTCTGAAATCTAACAACAAAACGTCAAATCGAGTTCAAAACAATCGCATGTTCATAAAACAGCAAGCAGACAAATGGGCAGTAAGTATCAAACCTGGCGCCTCCTCCCAACGGTAGGTAAAACAAGATATGGCTACATGAGGACCATGTAGGATCCAGTGCTAGCACCTGGTGATGGCCTACGGCCGGTGGCTGGCGACTCAAGCGAGTAGTCCTGAATTCTGCGTGAAGTCTTCCATGGTGAAAGCAGCGATGCAGATCCGATGGTTTTCTAGAATGCAGTTCAAGATGGCCTCCGAAAGAGAGAGTCTTCACGGATTTGGTGAAGATTTGGGGTTTGAAACTGGAAAACCCAAAAGATTTTCTTCCTTTCCTTCTTATTGGACTTTGAGAGAGAGAAAATAGCAGAACGTTGAAGAGTGAAAAGGGGATTTGAAAGAGAGTGAGAGTGAGCTGATCGTGGGATGGGAGAGAGAAAATCGCACGCAAATATCAAATTTCTCTCTTTGGGAAAACGCAAAAACAGAAGAATGGGGGACCGAAGCTCTAAATTTTCAAATTTACCCCATTTTCAAATTACCCCCTCGCAGATGATGTAGCGTCATCTCAGCGTTGGCATAAAATGAACGACTGAGATGAGTTCCTCAAACGTCGCCTCTTCTTTTTAAAAAAAAAAAAAAAAACCTCACCTCTTCTTCAGCCTCAACAAGCTTCGGATTTTGAAGCTCGCACCCACTAGATGAAAATGCTTCCGGGCAGGTCGCCGTCGTAGAGCTTGCGACCGAAGTTCCAAGCGACCGGACAGAGGTCGGCGTCAAAGCTCACAGAGCAGAGCTGCTGACGTGTGCTTTGGTGATGGTCGCGAGCCTGGCCTCGTCGCGCTTCTTGCTCTTGGGAACGAAAGGAAGGTTCGGCCTTTTGGTTCCCATGAGGCGGAGGTGTTTGTGTTTCCTGAGTTTGGATGTGAGTTTATGATGGATTCCGCAATTTAAAGCAGGTTTTGATATTCTTCCTGCGAATTAGGTCATCATGTTGCGCACATCTTTGTTTGGAGCTTTAATGGCGAGCAAGCATTTTCTTTTTCATGGTGTGGTGCAGAAGGAAAGTACGGGAAGAGCCACGGGGTCCGAGTGGAGGGTAACCGAGCGGGAAAGAGAGAAGCGAGGGGACAAAAAAATCTGAAAGATGGGCCCGTTCGGACAGATGGCAATCAATGAATGGAGTGATAATTTGCCCTATTAAACTCGCCCAATATTTTCTGGGCAAAGGCAAGCGGCAAGGGGAAGGGGGAGCCACAAGGTGGACTTTGCTCCACGTCATCCTTAAAAGGTCGCTCACGTGTCGTATCCACGTGCTTACGTGGCGTAAAAATTACACTCGCAAGCTTCTAATGCGTTAGCAACAAGTGAAATTACCTTCCTAAGTACTCTCTTTTGCTGACTTTCCTTCGCTTACAATTGTTCTTACAAAAGGATATCCGAGTTGAAGCCCCAGGCTCAACCATCTTTCCATGTAAATAAAGTGATCCAAGAGCATCAATGCACTTTCAAATCTTCTTCCTTATTGAAAACTATGCGTGTCTTTGACCATGTCTGTCCAAACACAAGGAAAAAAGAGACATGGGAAATGGAAACGATAGCTCATATTCCACTGGAGGAAGTTTGATCTATACAACTGGATGTTGCTACTTCGCTATACAGTTCCTACCATGAGAATAGTTTACAAGAAATTCTATCGGAGCAAAGACACGCTTCAATGTTGGGTCTGACTCGAGAACATGCCTCTGGGATATCAGAAAGCGTCGGAGTCATCCCCCAAAGCAGAGAGAGAGAACGGTGCGATAGCCACGTTGAACGTCGGTGACTTCACCTTGTCAACGAATTTCATCTCAAAGTCACCTTCCTGCGGTACCGGAAAGGAAAAAAGGCGGATGAGGTTCAATCTTTTGTGCCCTGGACTGACAAATTGCATACCATGTTACACAAACATTCGCAAACCACAACACAGATTGGAGACAACCATGACCAAGACCACCTTACGTGAAAACTCTGATAAAACTGTGGATTGTTGTATCATTAACACCAGTAACATCTCATTTGAATCACTGAACTAATTTTTCCACATCCAACGTCACTCATAGTATTTACATGGTGTAACTGCACATCATTCCACAAACGAAGAAAATAACGGTGCGCACATGCAGTATGCATATACCTCAATTCCAATCAGAACATAAGGTCAATTGTTGAAAGTGAGAAAGTCTTACCATTCTTCCACTGGCCGTAAAGAGCGGGCATGCAGATGAGTACTCAAAACTAGTCCTGGGAAGCATAACGGGTTGTTCGCCTATAACTCCAATTCCCCTGAAATAAAAGGACATAATAAGTCCGACTTATGCTTCCTTGATCGAGAAAAGTCGTGCCAATGAGTCAAAACCGCATGGGACAAAGGAACTTGTTACAAGAAATTTAAATAACAACTCAAAGTCTCACATTTTCTGCCTTAATAATAAAGGACGAAATATTAAAAGCATGGAGAGAGACAGAGAGAGAGAGCGCGGAGGATCACCATAAGTTTTCAACTTTGCCATTGGCATCAGTTATGATCCAGTGTCTTCTAAGAAGTTGAACTGGTCGATCTGAATTGTTGGTAATTCTGATCCTATACGCAAAAAAGTACTGCCCTTTGGAAGGCTGACTCCGCCCCTCAATGTACACACTCCTGACTTGAATCCTGATACCCTAAAATATTAAGGACTTTGCTTTAGATCAATGAACCATTGGGCATGGAAAGAAGGGCAGGACAATGATGGCAACAATGAACAACAGGCTGCAAAAACTCTTCCTAATGAGAACTCCCACCACTTCGATTGCTATCATTCTGAGGATCTTGAACAGAACAATTCAGTAATTTCCACAAATTGGCTGCTAAAAGGGCTGTATCATGAGACTGACTGGCAACTCTTACAAGCATTTCGAAGTGCTTATCATGTAGCTGAAGGTAATTGCCAATTTCCAAAAGATGGATTGGAAAATTTAGATCACAAGAGACAAGCTGTTCATAATATCATACTTAATATATAACTGACCGGCAGACTGATGAAGTTTTAGATTAAACTATGCATACAAAACAGATTTATGAACCAGACTAGAAGCATCAATTAATTCATAGTAAAATTGACATTGTAAAAGCCTATCTAATTGCGGCCGCAAACACCCAAAACTGCATACCAGGGTTGTTGCATCACTTGAACATTTCAAGAGTGAATGGGGAGCAATTTCTTTCAGCTCATTGCGATATTTAGCTGCATCCTGAAAGTAAAGACATATCAGAGGTTAAGTGAGATAGTTGGCACAAGTCCAACATCAAAAGTCAGCAACCAGTGAAAACAAGATCAGGACAACACAATCATCATCAACAAAGTCAGCTTGAACGTCTCACAGAGATAGAAAATAAGTGTGGGACAGTCCTTTGACAAAAGATAACAAAATAATGCTCTAATCTGTATATATACACTTACGTATGTATTGAGATCTACATCTGAAGAAAAGCACCTGGAGTCTAGGCATTTAAACTGGGGTTGTCACTAACGAATGACCATGTTAAGGACGATCATGACGAAACTTGCACGAAGCAGTAATGGTCATCTCAAAACACTACTAAATCTTTTATCACCTGTTTTACCCTCTAAGCATTTTCACATCTTGAGCATCTTGTTTGCTTCATATACGTAACAAGGATGAATGTGTAAACTACTGGAAATATGAATGTACCCAACTCCATCAGAAAGAAAAGAATAGGAAGAAGAAAATAGAAGATTCAAGTATAAAGGGCACAGAATTCGAACTCTGCCCCTCAAAATTCAATATATACGGGCGACTAAATGAGCTAAACATGGAGATTTGGGCACTTAATGCCCAAGCATAGCACAAGAGCAGTTAGGCTAACCATGATGGAAACATACTGAACCTCCTGAGATAAAGATATGGCTACCTTAACAGGATTTACCACTAGCAGCTTTTGGATCAGGGGTCAGGGCACTAGAAAGGAATCAAAGCGAAATTTCCAATTAGAGGCAGGCAACCGCAGTAAAGATCACATGGGATAGTTTGTCGTCACATTGATTGTTTTAGACAAAAGGAATTGCAAAATTCACATAATGCATACTGAAGCCTGATCCAGTGACAGAATACAGCGTCAAAATATAGATAAAGATTGAGATTGGGAAATT
This sequence comes from Rhodomyrtus tomentosa, assembly GCA_028455895.1. Taxonomy (NCBI): domain Eukaryota; kingdom Viridiplantae; phylum Streptophyta; class Magnoliopsida; order Myrtales; family Myrtaceae; genus Rhodomyrtus; species Rhodomyrtus tomentosa. Next base: position 32,255,148 of record JAPCWY010000007.1, read on the forward strand.
GAATTCAAGTACCTCAAACCTCTCCTCAGTGATTGCATCCTTCATTAACCTTCGCAGGCGTAGAACCGGCTCCTCTTCCTCAAACAACTTCAATGAATCACGAATTCGAGCAGCTTCCTTATAATCCTAAAACACATAAACACAGTTAATCTATCTGCCAATACTTATCACCGTATCAAAATATAATTCAAATACTCCTTTAAGATATGAAGCACACAACCATCCGAAATGAGACCAACATCCTTGAAATCCCCCGTAGCTTCGAATCCACATTAACCATCACAAGATACGAATATATACACTTTCTCTTTATACCCGAATTCACTCACTTTTATAACCCCCCCCCCCCCCCCCCCAAAAAAAAAAAAAGGATCGAACCAGCACCTCCGATTTGGCGGCGACCTCCATTTGCTGCTTCAGCAGAGCATAAGTCTGGCTCCGCGTTAGGAACGAACTGGCGCTGGAGCTGGAGCTCAAGCTCGAACTCTTGCTCTCCCCGCCCCCTCCTCCGGCACCACCACCGCCCCTCTCCGAGGAAGAAGCTTTAATCCTGCAATTCCTCTGGGTCTCTCTGCAATTCAGCCACTCTCTCCTCGGGCTCGCCTCGGGCGGGAAACACCTCCTCGCCCCCGCATTGACGTCGCCGAAAACCTTCAGAGTTAGCGAATGCATTCTCGCTGACTTGGTTCTAGTTCCGAATCACGGAGGAGAAGACCCCAGAGGACGAAGGGAGAATCTCAGGAAATCATTTTCCGAGAAAATCGCGCGCGCTTATCGCGATTGAAGAGAGACATTTTCGGGAATCGAAAGAGTGTGTTGTTCCGATTTTCTAATTTTCTCGGATTTTTTTCTATTCATACATCCGCCACTGCATTCGGGCATCATCCGCAGGAGGTGGCGGAATTACCAGAAAGCCCTTGCGAGACGCTGGGGGAATCTGAAATGGAGATCGGCCGAGGGTACTTTGGGAATTTTTCGCTTTTTGTTGGTTTTCTCTCTTGTGTCTGTGTACGAAGCCGCACAGGCGATTCCTGCTTCTTATGGAAGAGGAATGCGCCACGTGTCGTGGCATTGTTCGAGATTAACGTGGCTTAATTTTTGCATCTATCAAATAGCTAATTGAAATCATGCACATGCTTTTGACCAAAAAAATAAATATATCTCCTTTTAACACGACGTTTTCTTTCTATTTCGATTGATTCCTTTTACAGTATATGTTGAAATCACGATCCTACATCATTGGTTCATGTTTATGGTCGAGTCATTTTGGTGATACAAAAATGTGCATTTGCCTAACAGTTTTTTTTTTAGGATTGGACTCTTTTTGGTGGTCCTTTATCATTCAAATCTTAAAACATATATACTTTTCTTACATGAGTTCTACAGTTTCCTTTGTTGCTTGATCAAAAATTATAATAGAAAAAATGCCCAATACGCAAAAAACACTATAACTTTAGAATTTATGACAATTATATCAACAACTTTTTTTATCTCATAAAAATCTTCAACCTTTTACTTTTGTATCAATTTTACCCAAAATTTTTGCTTTTGTCCTAATTTTACCAACTTAGTAAAAAAAGAAAAACCTCAACTTTTACTTTTGTCCCCATTCTACCCAAAATTTTTACTTTTGTTTCAATTTTATCGACCTAATACCAAAAAAAAAAAATCATCAACTTTTACTATTGTCCCATTACTATCAACACTCAATTTTTACTTTTGTCGTAATTCTACCCAAAATTTTTACCGTTGTTTCAATTTTACCGGCCTAGTACAAAAAAAAAATCCTCAACTTTTACTTTTATCTCAATTTTACCACCATTAGCCTTCCGTCTATAATCATAGTTATGTAATCTTACGTGACATTATCACGCCATTAATGAATTACACATCAACAAAGTGCATATGAAAAATTTCAAAATTTTCTTCTATTTTTTGCTACCCCTATTTATTGATGATATATATATATATATAGTCACTAAAAACGACACATTTCTTTCTTTTTTTTTGCACTTAACAGCCTAAAGAATGGGTAGTGTGATATTCTAATTTTCAGTCAATTTCAGACTCATTAATGAGAAGTGTATATCTAGCAATATGTTTCAATCGTATTCCACTCGAATCTGATCAATTCGAGTAGACTAACCAAAAGGAAAAGGCTAACGCGAGACGAGGTATATGGATCTAGGGAACTCGGATAGAAAATAGCGCTTTAGCCATAAGAATTGTCGAGGGAACTAGCGATAGACCCTCACAATTATATGACAACTAAAGCCGCCACGAATTGACGAGCTCCAAACGTGATATGAATCACGGGGTCGATACACGTAATGTCTGCAAAAGCCACCCATCAGTTCGGGATAGGCTGGAACCACGTTTGGTAGAGAAAACCATCAGGAATGTGCCTTGAAAATTGAAATTGGAGAATCAAGAATTCCAACATTACAATTGGATTGGCCGTTGCCTTATCGGAGATAATTGGAACGAGAAAAATGACGTTTTGAACGTCGAGGGTAAAATTACCTTGTCCCTCAAGCTTAGGACTTTGCCATGCATTTGAAGAGGGGCATTTTGGACTTTATATACCTCTCAAGGCTATCGAAAATAAGAAAAGATGTGGGTCATTGGATCAAGTTGATTGACACTTAGGACAAGTGTCACAAGATCAAGCAAGGAGGGGTTATGTCTAACTTTATCCAATTACCATTCAACCATTGACTCTTGAGAGTTGAATATAAGCTTTTTCACTCCCTCTCCTCACTCAATGACCAGCCATACACTCCCCCATAGCTCACGACCACAGCTTCATCTTCTTCCTCCTATTCTGCAGCCGGAGACAGCTTCTGCCGCTCCTGTTTGCTAGCTCCAACGACCTCCTCCGGCCACCACCTGGACTCCGGTTGGCCATACCAACCTAGATCTATGTCTTGCCAACCTCCTCGAAGTGGAACACGTCATTTGGAGTACCGAGGAGCTCCCGCAAAGCGTTTTTCCGGGAGTCGACGGAAACTGCCTCAACCTGAGGTAGGTCCGGTTTTTGACTCTTTTGATGGCCGAATTCTTGGATTTTTAGGCTCAAATTTCATGGAGAATCAGTAGACATGTGTAGAATTCTGTGGTAAAAATTGGGGCTCAATTTGAGAAAGGATTTGACCATGAACCAATCTTGTACATTTTGAATAGAATTTACCGGTAAACTGACTTGGACGGTCCAACGAGTTTCAACGGGAATCCGACAGCCAATTGACCTCAAACCTTCGGTAAGCCTCTCAAACCACTAGATAGACATGTTAAGAGGTAGGGTTATGATTGAATGATGGATTTAAGAGTAGATTAAAGACCGGTAGTGTTCGGTTTGCACGGAACCGAGGAGGTTCGGTTCGATTCCGGGCAAACCGAATCTGTTGAAGGCTGGGATTGGTGATTTTGAGTTCCAAATTGGTGTTTAAGATATGATTAGAGGTTAAGGGATATGTTATGGATGATTGGGGTTAATGAATTGAGGAATTGGACTTGGAAATTAACGGAATTCGTTGAAATTCTAGGTTACGCATCGCGTTTGACCTCGAACCCTAAGGGGCTGAGACTTTGAGGCCATTACAAGGGGAGATTTGTGTTTCCAAATCAAAGGTAAATGAATTCCTAACCTTATGCTAAGAAGATTGGACTCAATATGTGGCGCCCTGATGCTATGAAATCGCGGGGTTGAGAATGCCACGGTCCTGATGCGAACCATTCGAGGGACAGAGAGGCCCTGAGGCGTATGAGACGCAGGACATGAGATATATACCTTGATGCGGCAAGATCGCGAGGTGGAGTTGATGATGAATGACGCCCTGATGCGACGAGATCGCAGGGTTGGGAAGGCCACAGTCCTGATGTGAATTATTCGCGAGACGGAGAGGCCCTGAGGCGTATGAGACGCGAGGCATGAGATATATATCCTGATGCTATGAGATCGCGGGGTAGAGTTAGTGACGTGTGGCGCCCTGATGCGACTAGATCGAGGGGTTGAGATAGCCACGGTCCTGATGCGAACTATTCGTGGGATGGAGTTATGAGACGAGGATATTGGCCTGGAAATTTATCGAAACCTGATGCGTTTACGCGAGTTGCCGATGATGGTCTGATGCGTTTACGCGGAACGAGCCTGATACGATTAATCGCTGGCTAGAGATTGAGGCAGGCGGAAGTTGGTGGATATAGTGAGGTGGTAGGTCGAGTGTGCATGTGCGTCTTAGTTTGACATAAGGTCATCATTGTATGCCTGCCATCGGCATGCTATTGTTTTATTGATTAATGCTTGATATGCTTGTGAGTTTATGAGTTTGGAAGTATTGAGGGGTAGATGACTGCCTGAGTGGATGGTCGGCCTAACCTAGGGTTAGGACCCACCTTATTGAGATTTATATCTCACCCCAGTGAGGACTTACATTTTTCAAGTTCCAAGCGAAGGAAGCACCAGCTTGCCAAGGATCGACATTTGAAGAGATAGTTGGCCAATTGTGTTTAGAATGGATTTGCCTTTTGTGATATTGGGATTGTCCTTTTGATTGGTAGATTATTGAATTGAACCTTAGTGAATGAATTAATGAAGTTTTGATGTATTTGTTCCAAGTCATCGGTGTTGATTTATTGGTATGAATGGAGTTGGCATCGCTTCCACATGCGTGTTCCTTTCAGTGCTTGGAACTTTGGCCGTTGGATCTCGGAGTCTTCAGAAAAGTACGATTTGGTGGGATGTTTGCGTACTCGCCGGGTTCGGGACTTGACATCCCCGCTTGTTTGGTATCAGAGCAAGGTCAGTTCAATCCAATGTGATTGAGACTTGAAGTGATAATGAGCGATGACTTGAGGACAATTAGGTAGTGAGACCTATAGGAATAAGCAGGGATTGCTAAATCTTGAGGATTATAGGCTTGAACTTGAGGGGTAGTCTCGTGGTCCTAGAGTTGACTTTAATGGCTGACTTTGAGTTATGTGGTAATTAAGGTTTAAGTGGAAGCAAGCTGGGATTAGAGAGTCATAAGCATGGATTTTAAGGTAGTAATTACGCTTGAGGATAATAGAGAATTGCTTATGAATGAAGGGTCAATTGAGGTATATGATTGTGATCTTAATTTGTCAATGACCCCAACTCGAGGAGTACGAGTTATAAAGAGACAGCTAGTATTGGAGGATTCAGGCTTGAAATACGTGATAACTTGATGGTTTTAGTTATCGATTGTTATTGACAACGTTAAATGATATGAGTTGAGATAAATACAAGGAGCATCTGAATTGAAGATCAGTTGTGATCGGATGCATAGGGATTTGAATTGAATGCTGACTGGACGTGAGATATATAATGGAATATAGACAAGTGATCTGTGAGGTATGATGGTCATTGGTGGAATTAGAACTCTTGAATGGATAGGAATTGATTTGAAGGTGGTTTTCACAGGACAAGTGCTGAGGACAGTCATGTTGTGCTTGAGTTGTGGTTATGAAAGGCAAGTTGATGAGGGTGCATGCAGTGACTTATCGCTGTTGGACTTAATAAACTGTCGCTTGGTATAGGACGAGTTAATGGGATACCTATAAACTGTAATGAAATATGGTATGGGACATGTGGAATGGGTCTTTCTCCATAGATGTATGACTTGAGACGACCTACAACGGCCATGTTTGATGAGGGTGGGGAGTGATCGCCGAGACAGAGAGGTCTGGACAAGGAGCGGCTCCTGGCAGGCTTCTAAGATGGCAAGAGGCAGGAATGACCCAAGTCATAACTTGAAAGGAAAAGTCTAGGTATCAAGTTGAGTCCAATTGTGAATAAGGGATGCGCGGCACGGGATTGATTCTCATTAAGGATGATTGAAAGTGGCATGACCTGTGTAATGATGCCTGTGATTGGCATGGTTAAAAGCTTCGTGTTTGACAGTGGATGCCTTTTGAAAAAGAAAAGTGATGGTTGTGATGGGCCCGTTAGGCATGTTTGATGATTAACCTCATGTGATTGGCTTGACCAAGGTATGACTGGGAGGTTAGATGACATAAAGGGTTTATACCCGTTGAACCGAGGCATGTTGAGATGAGATAGTCTGTTGTGACTATGCTAGAGTGGCGGATGCCTTTAGACCTAGAGTATGAGCTATTGACTCAATGAGTTGCTGTCTTGAGTGCTTGTGTGACAGTTGCCTAGTTGAGGCTAGCCTAGTAATGGATGTTAGTTGAGAAGTTGCCTTATTAAGGTTGGCTTGAGGAATGATTACTAACCAAGGAGGATTTGGGATCCTCGAATAATTGACGATTAACTGAGAATTGCCCAAGAACCATTAGAGGGTTGGTTAATGATGAAAGATATTGAGGTGAGCAACCTGAAACTGATGGACTTGAGTAGATGACTTAAGTCTTGGATTCCTAGAGGGAATCATAGTGGTTCAAGTGACATGAGAACCTGATAAGACTGAAGGACCAAGGTATAGTTGCTAGAGTAGCACTTGGCTTGCATATGTGAGATACGAAAAGATCCAAGGACTAAGAGGGATCATGAGAATTGAGTAAAGATGGGTAATTAGAATGCGAAAACCAACAGAGCAATTGACTCGAGTTTGTGAACCACGTGGGACCCAAGAGTTGAGTGGGTCGCGAGAACCTTGAATAGAAATGAAAAACTTTTATGGGTAGGCGAGCTCAAAAGGGGCTGCCATTGTTACCCAAGTCGTTGAGACAACTAGTATTGAGGAGTTAAGTGATGGAAGTCATGAAGGAAGTGACTTTGAGTAAGTCTTTTTGAAATTGGATATGTGGATAGGACCACGAGAGCTTGGAAAAGCTTGTAAGATTATGTATAAGGCTGAAATTGATTGAGTCAGATAGAGCGATGAGATTCGAAATAGTCTCCCTCTGGATTGAGGATTTTGTGAGAAAATCTCAGAGATTTTGTGTGCACTAAAGAAGGAAAGTGACCTTGGCAATACTAGCCCCAAGAGGCTATTGAAGACCGGTGAAAGGTCACTAAAGGAAGGATTCCCTCGTAGGCATGAGATCTGCCTAGCCAATTTCCGTTAAGTTGTTCGATGGGAAGTACTGTCCTGGGATTGCTTGAGAGCAAGGGTTGTTTGGATCCTAATACTTTTGCAAGGATCATAAGATGATCGGCCGGTGTGAGACAGAGTTCTCAACATCGCGTAAGCCTATGATAAAAGTGGTCAAAGACCTTGAACGAGATGAAAAGTCCTTGAGTGGATTAGAACTTGAGAACCATATGGTTGATTGTTATTCCTGATTTTGAGAAATGGTGATAGGACTCAACGAAAGAGGAGAATGATTGAAATACCTATGAATAAGAGAACTCCTGCTCATGGAATACGAGCAAAGAGATGTTCATTATGAGTATGGAGCATGCCTACGGGAAATAGCTGATTACCTGAGTGTAAGACACATAGTGGAAAGTGAGTAGTAAGTCTTTTATGTTATCAATGAGGTCGAAGAAGAATCGGCATGCTAGATGGCCTGGAATTATGATTTCCTAGGATCAGTTGATTAAATTGGAGCCATGAGAAAGGAAATCATAAGCTGTTGTTCCCTAAAGAATAGGGTATTGATCTTAAAGCGCGATTGGACCATGGATTGGTCACTAAGAAAAGGAAAAGTGAACAGACTTGATGGTCATGACTGGTTGTGAATCTAGAAGAAGGATTTAGTAAGCGAAAAGAGCGCTTAGAAAATACCCGCAAAGTGATTTGAGGTAATCGAATTGACCATTCGACAAGTGAACTTGTGAAGACCCAATGACGAACAGTTATTGTCACTGGAGGTGACCGAGTTATGGGAAAGAGAATGTGAAAGCATGGTGGCATTTGAGTCCTGGAGTAAGGGTATTGCCGTTGGCGCAGACTTCAAGATTGACGTCCTATGAAATAGAAAGTACAAGGTAAATTTGAAGTGAGAAAATACCACAGAGTTGTGTAATTTCTTCCTTAGGGGTAAGAGACCCTGTTGTAAAAAGGAAAAAAAAAACTCTAAATTGTCTTAGTATTATAATTGAGCGTCTGTACCAAGAAAGAAGATGCAGAACTTGAATGACTCTTGGAAGCGAAATCGGAGAGACAGTCTGGTAGACAATGTTGAATTCCAGAAGGATGATGTTGACGTTCAGTGGAACGAACGGAATTGGGATAATGTTGCCTTAGTGAGTATGGAACTCAGAGGCTAAAGCACTAATGATTCTCGAGGGAAGAGTGACAAGAATAAATAAAATGTCGTGCGGTCCTAGAGGAGACCTGTGACGATAGAGAGCCAAGGTCTGAGCTCTCAAGTGAGAAGTGCGAGAAATAGTTTGGAAGATTCGACATCTGGCGGAAGGAAGTTGATAATCGCCGAACTAAGTACCCAAGGAATGGTTGAGTTGGTCGTTACCATCTTAAGAGGCGGTGGTTGAATTCATGTAATGAGCCATGAGAAACGTGAACGATTTTTGAAGAGTGTAATATGGGCTCTAAGAAAATGTCTATTGCATGCTAAATGTGAAGAGCGCAAGTTGTGGGCCTGATGAGGTAAGATTCCTCTATTGTGAGATTTAGGGGAAATGAAATTCATGTGGAGCCTGTGAGGATGGGGACGAATGATGGATCAACTAGGGTCGATGTGAGTTGCGAAAAGTGCAAGCTTCTTGGGATTGGTGAACGGTAATAGACGGACCGTTAAAATATTCCCTACAAGAGCTATTCTATCGGTGAAATGGATTAAGGACGAGTCGTGACACGAATGGGTGAATGAACGTGAAAAGAGTTTTCGAGGACTCGAGTTAAGTTGATGACTACGTTATTTATGACGATTCCAATTGGAAAATTGAAACGCTTATGAAGGTCGTAATGATACAACGCAGAATGGAACTTGAGGCATAACAAGGCGATTTGAATTGGATGATGCTTGTATGTCGTGACAATAATGCCATATGAATTGGCATGCTTAGAGCATGATTGGAATTGGTTTGCGAGTATTCTCGCAACAAGGTTTGGAAAATTCTTACTTGGGTGGAAGAAGATTTCAAGTTTATATCTATTCCAAAAGATATCAAGTAGTAGATTTCTGAGAGGAATTGAACAAGAGGCAATGCAGATGTGTAGAATTGCTTGTGGATATGAGAGCGTTGCTTAGATAAAGAAAAGACCTCGAATTATGTGAACTATACGATATTGAGAACATGAACTGTCTAAAGGGAATTGAAGGCGAGGCATGTGAAACGAAGTGATCACCCAAGTGTTTGTATAGTAATATTCATACAGATAAGGAAGGGTGAATCATTTAGCGGATGTTTACCGTTGAGAATTAAACATGGTTTAATTGGCAATGGAGTGACGGATCTTCCCTCAAGAAGTAAGAGATTCAACTCTTAAATTGGAAGTTTGCTAATGGACTAGTGTGATGGCTACTAGGAACACCTAACTTGGAGACCAGAAGGAAATTGAGATGTGCCATGATTAAACACCAATACTGGAGGGATTATAGAGATGGATGGAACCTTTGAGGTCATGGACGGAAGTACGAGTCTAGCATTGAAGAGAAACTTAAGAAGATGATCCCATTGAAATTAGAGGGAAGAATTATGGTATTTCTTGGGATGGTACAAAGATGTGCCAAGATATATACATATACTACTGGCGATAAGGATCAGAGAGGGAAATTAATCTATTGTATGGCCGAGTATCGGACATGTTAATAAAAGAGGAGAACATGACTATGAAAGTTGAAGGACCACTTTGATCCAAGGAAATTTCGGATGGAGTCAAGAATGGATTGCTACGGAAATAACCATATAAATGTTTAAAGAGTTAAGAGGGTCATAACTCGATTTGATTAATAGAGGGCAAATTGTTAAAACCCTTGAATATCTGCTGGCGTGAAAGGAAGCTTGAAAGGAGTAATGCGCCGAAGGGTGTGGACATTAAGAGTGCATTTTGGCGAGGGCTTGATAAAATGGTTATGGACAAATGAAAGAGATAAGGTGAACACTCAAGGAAAAGTTGTTAGCAAATGATACAAATACCAAAAGAGAATGGAGAGAAGCCCATTGGATTGAGGACTGTAGGAGACAATTTCCAGAGGAAAGATAATTTTGGGTTAGAAAGGACGAGCAAGATCGTCAAGCCATGGAAAAGATTGTCCGGAAGAGTGAGAGTGCGACGAGGCGCCGATACCCCAAAGGATTGGATGGTTAGAAGGTTGAAAATTTCGAGGACGAAATTTCTTTAAAGGGGAAGAGTTGCGACATTCTGATTTCCGGTCAATTTCAGACTCATTAATGAGAAGTGTATATCTAGCGATATATTTCAGTCATATTCCGCTCGAATTTGATCAATTTGAGTATACTGACCAAAAGGGAAAGGCTAACGCGAGACGAGGTACGTGGACCTAGGGAACTTGGATATGAAACGACGCTTTGACCATAAGGATTGTCGAGGGAACTAGCGATAGACCTTCACAATTACATGACAACCAAAGCCGCCATGAATTGACGAGCCCTAAACGCGATATGAATCACCGGGTCGATACACGTAATGTCTGCAAAAACCATTCGTCGGTTCGGGATAGGCTGGAACCACGTCTGGTAGAGAAAATCATCATAAATGAGCCTTAAAAATTGAAATTGGAGAATTAAGAATTCCAACATTATAATTGGATTGGTCGTCGCCTTATCGGAGATAATTGGAACGAGAAAAACGACGTTCTGAATGTCGGGGGTAAAATTACCTTTTTGCCCCTCAAGCTTAAGACTTTACCATGCATTTGAAGAGGGGCATTTTGGACTTTATATACCCCTCAAGGCTATCGAAAATAAGAAGAGATGTGGGCCATTGGATCAAGTTGATTGACACTTAGGACAAGTGTCACAAGATCAAGCAAGGAGGAGTCATGTCCAAGTTTATCCAACTACCATTCAACCATTGACTCTTGAGAGTTGAATATAAGCTTTTTCACTCCCTCTCCTCACTCAATGACCAGCTAGACACTCCCCTATAGCTCACGACCACAGCTCCATCTTTTTCCTCCTGTTTTGCCACCGGAGACAGCTTCTGCAGCTCCCGTTCACCAGCTCCGATGACCTCCTCCAGCCACCACCTAGATGCCAGCCGGCCATAACAACCTAGATCCATGTCTTGCCAACCTCCTCGAAGTGGAAGCACGCCATTTGGAGCACCGAGGAGCTCCGGCCAAGCGTTTTCCCGGGAGTCGATGGAAACTGACTCAACATGAGATAGGTCCGGTTTTTGACTCTTTTGATGGCCGAATTCTTGGAGTTTTGGGCTCAAATTTCGTGGAGACTCGGTAGACATGTGTAGGATTTTGTGGTAAAAATTGGGGCTCAATTTGATAAGGATTTGATCATGAACCGATCTTGTACATTTTGGACAGAATCTGCTGGTAAACTGACTTGGACGGTCCAGCGAGTTTCAACAGGAATTCGACGGCCAATTGACCTCGAACCTTCGGTAAGCCTCTCAAACCCCTAGATATACATGTTAAGAGGTATGGTTATGATTGAATGATGGATTTAATAATAGATTGAAGACCGGTAATGTTGGGTTTGCATAGAATCGAGGAGGACCGGTTCGTTTTCGGGCAAACCGAATTTGTTAGAGGTTGGGATTGGTGATTTTGAGTTCCAAATTGGTGTTTAAGATATGATGAGAGGTTGAGGGATATCTTATGGATGATTGGGGTTAATGAATTGAGGAATTGGATTTGGAAATTGACGAAATTCGTTGAAATTCTAGGTTGCGCCCTTCGTTCGACCTCGAACCCTAAGGGGCCGAGACTTTGAGGCCATTGCAAGGGGAGATTTGTGTTGCCAAATCAAAGGTAAGGGAATTCCTAACCTTATGCTATGAAGATTGGATTCAATTGGGTGAGTCGAGAGATAATTCGATTAATCCTCGAGCAATTCCAATATGGTTGATTGTTGTATGTGTTCTAAAATGATTTAGAGTATTTGAAAGCGTACCAATGCTTGTGCTTGAAATATCTACCATATCTGAGTGTCACTCGATTGTTTTCCATGCCATGAATTTTTGAGTTGTGCTTGATTTGCATCGATTGTTATATAAGTGGAAAGAATTGAAAAGCATGGCATGAGTGTGACATGGCGAGGCCCTGAGGCGTATGAGACGGGGAGCGGGAGGTGGATACTCTGATGCGACGAGATCGCGGGGTGGAATTGATAGTATGTGGCGCCCTGATGCGATGAAATCGCGGGGTTGAGAAGGCCACGGTCTTGATGCGAACCATTCGCGGGATGGAGAGGCCCTGAGGCGTATGAGATGCAGGGCAGGAGATATATACCTTGATGCGACAAGATCGCGGGGTGGAGTTGATGATGAGTGGCGCTCTGATGCGACGAGATCGCGAGATTGGGAAGGCCATAGTCCTGATGCGAATTATTCGCGGGACGGAGAGGCCCTGAGGCGTATGAGACGCGAGGCAAGAGATGTATACCCTGATGCGACGAGATCGCGGGGTGGAGTTGATGATGTATGGCGTCCTGATGCGACGAGATCGCGGGGTTAAGATAGCCACGGTCCTGATGCAAACTATTCGCGAGACGGAGTTTTGAGACGAAGATATTGGCCTGGAAATTTATCGAAATCTGATGCGTTTACGCGGGTTGTCGATGACGGTCTGATGCGTTTACGCGGACCGAGCCTGATACGATTAATCGTTAGCTAGTGATTAAGGCAGGCGAAAGTTGGTGGATATGGTGAAGTGGCAGGCCGAGTGTGCATGTGCGTCTGAGTTTGACATAAGGTCATCATTGTATGCCTGCCATCGGCATGCTCTTGTTTTATTGATTAGTGCTTGATATGCCTGTGAGTTTATGAGTTTGGAAGTATTGAGGGGTAGATGACTGCCTGAGTGGACGGTCGGCCTAGCTTAGGGTTAGGACCCACCTTATTGAGATTTATATCTCACCCCAGTGGGGGCTTACATTTATCAGGTTCCAAGCGAAAGAAGCACCAGCTTGCCAAGGATCGACATTGGAAGAGATAGTTGGCCAATTGTGTTTAGAATGGATTTGCCTTTTGTGATATTGGGATTGTTCTTCTGATTGGTAGATTATTGAATTGAACCTTAGTGAATGAATTAATGAAATTTTGATATATTTGTTCCAAGTCATCGGGTGTTGATTTATTGGTATGAATGGAGTTGGCATCGCTTCCGCATGCGTGTTCCTTTCAGTGCTTGGAACTTTGGCCGTTGGATCCTGGAATTTTCAGAAAAGTATGGCTTGGTGGGATATTCGTGTGCTTGCCGGGTTCGGGGTGTGATAGGTAGACATAGAAATATTTTGACGAAACTTTTTAAAATCTCGCTGTTTTTGAAATCTACTGTTTCTAAATTTCAAAAATTAATTAGGAAATTCGTCAAGAAAATTCGAGTCTTGTGGCATTAATTAACAGTGATTATGAACGAGAGGTTGACAGTGGTGGAATTAAGATAAAAGTAAAAGTTGAATTTTTTTTTTGTACAGGTCGGTAAAATTGGGACAAAAGTAAAAGTTTTGGGTTGAATTGAAACAAAATTAAAAGTTGAGGGTTTTTTGGTACTAGGTCGGTAAAATTAGGACAAAACTAAAAGTTTTTGAGTAGAATTAGGACAAAATTAAAAGTTGAGATTTTTTATGAGACAAAGAAAAGTTTTGAATATAATTGACACAAATGTTAAAGTTCGAGGTTTTTTATTTTTTATTTTATTTTTTGTATTAGGCCCAGAAAAAATGTCTAGACCTTTCAAAAACTCTATACAAGCTATTATTTGATAGACACAATTGTTGCTCATACTACACTTTTATTATAATGCTAATGATGAGGGCGACTGGTGAGTGGTTATTTACGATCACTCGGTTTTAAACTCATTTTCTTTTAAGCTTTCATTTCTCTTTATTTTTGCCTCAGTATCTAAGATGTTACTATAAAACTCTTGTAATGCATGGAGGGTCAAGACAGCGGATACCCAAGCCACTCCCATCACTTGGACTTCTTTGGTGGTTCTATATTGTTCAAACCTTGAAACATACTCTCTTTTCTTACGTGAGCTCTACAGTTGCCCTTGTTGCTTTGTTCATAAATTATAATAAAGAAAAAGTCTACTCCATGGGAGAGCTATTAAAAATGATGTACGATAGACACAATTGTTGCTCATGCTGCACTCTTGGTATAATGCTAGTGATGGTGACAACAGGTGGGTGGTTACTTACCATCACTCGATTTTGAACCCCACTTCTTTTAACCTTTCATTTCTCTGTTTCTCCATGTGTCAGTGTCTAAGATATTACCGTAAAAATCTTGTAATGCATGAGAGACCAAGACAGCCACTGGCGCGCATTCTGCTCGCCAGCGCCAGAAGAACCTCCTCCGACCGTCGCGTCAATTGCGTGTTACCCAAGTCGCTCCTAGATTTCCTCGCCTCAGCTCCAGGGATCCTCCATCGCAGTATATGTTATATATTACTCTTGCACGCATGAGCCCGACGAGGATGATGAGGCGCCTAAGCCCGACGAAGATTTGGACAAATCAAGAGACTAGTCCAACGGCGAGGTAGCCCTGAAAGTCTCACGAAAGGTCATGTCCGTGTCGCGTGTCGGTGCGCATATACCATCCGATTATAGAAAATAAATATTCGAGAATTATAATAACTAACTCAAAGAAAAACTTGAAAAATTTTGATTTCTACTGAATGTTAATACAATGTTGTGGTGGATGTTAATTTCGCATGATTATGATGATTGATAATGACTTGGTGCATCTTTTATCTATTTTACATTTTCATATTAAAGCGCGCCTCGAGTTTGTAGCTCAATTTTGCATGTCTATATGTTCAAATCTTCTATCACTTTCTTTCAGAGATTCATAGATCACTTCAAGAGCTTCGATTTCATATATAGATTGTCCAAAATTAATCTTATTTGGTCTATCTAATGCATTCACGAAGTTCTCGATTTGAGTCTGTAATCTGCTATTGTTCATGCGTTTTTTCTATTTTCTGACCTATTTTCATGTTCGGATTAAACTATACCGACCTAGCATGAATCTAAAAATAGTCATAAAACTAGTTTCATATATGAGATCCATATCTTGTCAACGGCAATTTTTTGTGTGCGAAACGGAGATATTTTGCAATGTTAAAAGTGCCTTGTAGTTTGGAGTCATCATCTGAAATTTTTTCTTGAATCTCACTGGTTGTTCTGCTCTGATCTGACTGTTGCCAGTTCTTGATTTTCTATGATTTTTTTCTATATTTTAGTTGATAAAATTGTCTAGATGGAAGTTATTCATAACATCGTTATCTATCACATACTAAATTTTCATTGTAATTCAAATAATTTTGATCGGTATGTTCATTCTATTAAGATGACGAAATTCTTTGGAAATTTTGTTTCTCTCATGACCTTTGCATGTTGTTTGATTTTTATGATTTTTTCTGTGTAAAATTTATGGATGTTTTCTTCATAAAAATTTCTCATAATAATTGATACATAACATATCAAAATTTCAGACAATTACATGCACATTTGGTTTGAATGAAATATGTCAGAGTTTCACAAAATTTGTTCAAATTTTGAATAAAAAACTCCACTTCTTCACTGTTTCACTTGCAATTTTGACTTGCTTTGATCGCTTGTTTGAAAACGTGTGAAACAGAAAAGTTGTTAGTAATATTATAATCTAACTTCCTGAAATTTTTATGAAGTTTCGTCAAGGTTTGTTATTTTAACTGAATTATGGCATTAAAATCCAAAATAGAAACAAACTTTGAGTTATTGGCACCTAAATTTTGATTCCTCATTTAATCATTTATCGCATAACAAATTAGGGATTAACAAGTTAAAATCATTTTCATATAGTTGTCAAATAGGATAGTTTTAATTTCATTATCCATACATTACATTTTTTGCATTTTAATTCGAGCCGACAGTGGATGGACTCAAGCGTTTGAGCTTAATTAGATTAATGAGAGTAAGCACAATGAAAAGGAGTTTAACCCAAAACCCTACTTCACAACACAACTGAATCCTTAAGATAAGGGGTTATCAATTAACAAAATGGAGGAAAGGATTCGATTTGGTACAGCAATATATTTGGATTGATCGGTTAGAGACCTTCATGCATCCACATGTGTAATCACAACAGAAAAGAAGAGAGCATCATAAAAAGACTGCAATCTGATTTCTTTCTACCTAGCTCAGGCCTACCTACTCGGCGATAAAAGGAACCCATGCTTCACGATTCAGGAGGAGGGCTTCGTCCAAACAAAAAAAAATAAGTAAGCATGAGGACTGTGAGAAAGAAAGAGAATCGTGAGAGGATCCAGGGAGATTACAGAGAGGAAATGTGATAGGTACGTCCAATAAGAGAAGAAGTGGCAACGAAGAAGAGAGAGTCCTTGGCTTGGTGGTCCTTTCCTAGCTCCTGAAACTGTTGTCATTGCGTGGCATCCGTCCGTGGAGTTTCCTGTTACCCTTGTGGTCAAGCCATCAAAGAGACAAATTGATGCTCCATTGTCCTGCATCACGAATCAGCTGCCGCCGACTTGAGACCTTGGCACCTCCTTGCCGAAGGTCTTCCCCAAAAACGTAACACAACAAAAGAGGGAGAAGCATTTTGAAGCGTTGACTAGTTTTCCCTAGAGTTTCTCTTGTCCAGATTTGTTAAAGAAAGTTAGCAAATTTTGTTGGCTTTCAAGCGTGACACCACTTTGTCTTTTTTTTTTTTTTTTCACTTGCTACTAATTTTTTGCACTGTTTGCTGAACCTTCAACAAAAGCGGTTGTGGAGCCGTGGCCGTTCAATCCGCGAAGGAGTTCCATCAAGTTTGGTCCGTGATCCCCAAACCTAATCTGCAAGTTTGCGTGGAGTTTGAGTTCGGAGAGAAAAATTTTGCAATCACGGTAAATTTCTTATCTTGGATTATTAGAGTACTCGCTTACCTTATTTGGAAAAAAAAATCTGCATAATTTTATTGTATTAGCATATCTTGCCATATCTTATTTTATCTTGTATAAAATCAGATATTATTAGTGAAATTTTCTTTCCTAATCCGCGACTTGTCTTGTAATTGAGAAAGTCTATTTTAGAATTATTGATGAAATACTTAATTAGGCAAATATCTGAGTTCAATCGTTAATTGGATTATGAATTAAAGATTGACTCAAATATTCGTCAAATTCTTCAAAAATTGATTGATATATCCACTTTCATATACCCAATTTTCTGATTTGATTTGGATTTGAATTGAATTGATTTCGTCACATGGTAATATATTTTTGAAAATTCTACAAGATTCGCATTAATCTATTGATATGTCGATATAGATTGCATCTCAAAATTAGGATCGTGTAGATATTTGCATTTTAAAAAAAAATTAATTCTAGGATGGTTTAAATTAGATTGCATTCTATGATAGGATATACATGTTTAAACAAAATTCATGTCTAAAAAATAATATATCTGTAATATGTTAGGGTTTAGGTCAATTTACACCCTAAAATACGTAAGATAATGGGATAAGTACACCTCAAGTGCCATGTAAGGCGCTCACTTTATGCCAAAACTTTCAAATGAATCACTTTGATGCTAAGTTTTTATAACTTCTGTTAATTAATGTATTTAATATGTAACGGACTCCATTAGTGTAGCAATATTCTGTAGTTAATATTGTAACGTAGTTAATATTAGTCCATTAATGAAACAATATTCTGTAGTTAATATTGTAACATCTGCATTTAATATTGTAACGAACTAATTTTGAATTAGTCCATTAATGTATTTATATTATGTAATTAATATTGTAACGGACAATTCAAAATGCTTTGAATTAGTCTTTGTAGAAAAACTCTATAAATACAAATGCTATCCTACTGTTAAGGATAAGCGAAATTCATTTTCAAACCTTGAGTATATTTCTTAGTATCAGACGACCGGTCGGATCCTTGAAAAACACCGGCATATTTATTCTTTCTTTACCATTTGTCCACCTCTCCTACTCACAATGTCATCTTCCACCTTTATTCCGGCTGTGCAACATTACCTTAGCCTCAAACTTTTCGGTGATAACTTTTTACCGTGGAAAACTCAATTGTTTCCATTGCTTCGTAGCCAGTACTTAATGGGATACCTTGACGACACCACTATTTGTCCCAATCCAACCATCACCCCTATGAATTCCACTATTACAATACCAAACCCTGCATATGATGAATGGATTCGAAAAGACCAAGTTATTCTTAGTTGGATGATATCTTCTCTTTCACCTAATTTCCTACAATACGTGGTTGGATTAGCCACTGCTGCTGTCTGGAAAGCTCTACAAACGGCCTTCGGATCTCTATCGCATATAAAGCATTCTTCAACTTCATGTGCAGCTCCAGAATACATCTAAAGGTGATAAATCTGTCTCAAATTATCTCCGCGAGGTAAAGGACATTTCAGATCAATTAGCTGCTGCTAATTGTCCTCTAGGGAATGAAGAATTAAATGCCATCGTCTTCCGTAATCTTGGCTTTGATTTTTCTGACATTGTTGCTGCCTTAGCTACAAAACATGATCCTATAAAATTCCCTGAACTCCATCAATTGCTTCTCAATCATGAGCTTCGAATGAAGTCTTTCACAGTGCCTATAGAGGCAAATGCTATCACTTACACCCCTCCATCTTCCATTACTCTTATTCCACCACAACCGAGTTCCAATTTTCAACCTTCCACCACTCAAAATTCTCAATACCGTGGACAATGCAACCAACGCAATTATGGGAACTCAGTAAATCGATCTAAATACAGAAAAGATCGATGCCAAATTTGTCAAAAATATAATCACACTGTTGCAAGATGTTATTTCAGGTATTCACAGTCTAACAATAGTGCTATTCAGCCTATTGCTAATATGGCTGGAATTCTTCCTTCCCCATCACAGCAAGACTTGTTTTTGAATACTACAGCTACTCACTATGTGACGCTTGACATTGCCAATCTGCAGATCTCTGCACCACATAATGATAACGAATCTCTTCGTGTAGGTAATGGAGCAGGTTTAGACATTGTTAATGTCGGTTCTTCCACTCTTAAAACTCCTATCAACAAGTCTTTCAATTTCTCCAATATCCTTCATGTCCCTACCATTACACGTAATTTATTTTTTGTTCACAATTTTACACATGATAACTATTGTTTCTTTGAGTTTCATCCATTTGACTTTGTTGTGAAGGATTTGCAGACCAAAGTACTGCCGCTCCAAGGTTCGCTTAAGGATGGACTACATTGGCTGTCGGGTCTTTATGCCTCATCTCCATCCGCCAACACCATCTCACTTGATTCTTCCACCACTGCCACTACCTGGCATGCTCGAATGGGTTATCCCCAACAAAGCAAAGTTCACTCATTGATTCATTCAAACAATTTGTTATGTTCTATATTTGCTTTCAATAAATGTGAGTCTTGTTTGTTAGGCAAATCTCATAAAACATCCCTACCCCCTACTCATAGCATTAGTAAAGCACCTCTCAATTTAATATTCACTTATGTATGGGGACTTGCTCCGATTGATTTTATTTCTAGTTATAAGTATTTTGTCATATTTGTTGATGATTTTTCCAAATATACTTGGTACTATCCTATTCAAAATCCGTCTATAGTCCCTTCAATTTTCAAAAAATTCAAGACTATGGCTGAGAAATAATTTGAAAAATCCATCAAAATTGTACAGTCTGATTGGGGTGGGAATACAAAACCCTAAATAATTTTTTTTCAAACAATGGTATTCTCCATCGTGTAGCTTGTCCACACACTCACAAGCAGAACGGAGCAGCTGAGCAAAAAATTTGCCATATTATTGATACCAGCCTTACATTATTGGCTCATGCATCTCTTTCTCTTAAGTATTGGTCTTATGCTTTTGAAACTACCATTTATCTTATTAACATACTACCAACACCACTTATAAACAATATGTCACCTTTTTAAACACTTTTTAATCAAAAATCGGATTACAATTTTTTGAAAATATTTGATTGTGATGTTTTTCCTTTATTAAGGCCATACAATTCGCATAAATTTTCACTATGTTCTACTCAATGTGTGTTCTTAGAATATAGCCCATTGCACGTTGGTTACCATTGTTTAGATTACAAAACTGGACGCATGTACATTGCAAGACATGCTAATTTTATTGATTTTTTTTCCTTTTGCCACACTTGGTTCACATCCTTCAAAAACACTACTGGCATCAAATCTTTGGGTGACGATCTCCACAGCTGGTGTGTACTCCCACGCGAACCATGGTGTTAATGGTAATACCTTTCTTCTACCCCATCATCTAGCATTGCTCCACCCACTTTTGAAGAACCAACACTGACATTACCAAGTGCTAATATTGCTTCAACATCTAACAAGTTGATTTCTAGTACGTCTAATGCTGGTACAGGTTCTAATGAGAATATTTCAAACGCCTCTTCGCAGCAGGCTAATGTAATACCTCAACAACTGGTTTATCAAACACAAAGAACCCCTCCAATGCGGCTATGTCAAAATCCAAAGCCCAACAATAAATGTCCATCACTAGTTGTGAACTTGATTGAAATGAGTTCTAAAGAAGAGTCATAAGCTAATAAACATGAAAAATGGAGGGAGGCGATGCTTCAAGAATTTAATGCTTTATTACATAATAGAACATAAGTTTTGGTTCCACGTAATCCCAAAGCAAATGTCGTGGGCTCCAAATGGATTTATATAGTCAAGACACATGCAGTTAATTCAATAGACCGATACAAAGCCCGTCTAATTGCCAAAGGCTATAATCAGCAAAAGGGTATTCACTATATGAAAATGTTTAGTCCAGTCGTTACAGCAACCACAGTCCGTACAATTATTTCATTGGCGGTGACAAAGAATTGGAAACTCCGACAGGTGGATGTTAACAATGCATTTTTAAATGGTAATTTGACTGAAGAAGTCTACATGGCCCAACCTCAGGGCTTCGTTGATGAAGAAAAGCTAAACCATTTATTCAAACTACAAAAATCCTTACACGGATTGAAGCAAGCACCGCGCACTAAGCATCTTTTTAGAAACATTGGGTTTATCGGATCAAAAATCGATACTTCTGTGACGTCATGAAAATTCAACTTTTGTAAGTGCCATAATTCAATAAAAAGGATATTACAATTTAATTACAGTCGATAGATATTTTGGACTGTAAGGACTGAAAAAATGAAAAATTGGACGAATTTTGAAGCTTCGATTATTTTAGATTAGGTTTCAAATTTTTAGCCGTCATAAATTAGGATTTCAGTTTTCGCACTCGAGCCTAATCTCGACCGAGCCTAGCCTGTGAAATTGTCAAATTTTCCCTTCGTACTGTGTACCAAAATTTTGTTTTAGTCCCGGCGAGCCAAATGATCAAAATACCCCCCCAATTATTGTTGGTATAAGACAAGATTCAATAATGCATATGAGATAAATTTTTTACCACAAAATTCCTTGTGGGACCCACCCCCATTTCTCTTCCCCATGCCCTCTCCCATCATCGTATACCACTCTCTCTCATCCCTTCTCTTTTCTGCTACGTTATTTTTTTCTTCTTCTTTGGTTGGCCATGGACGACACCCCTCCCGATCGGACATTCTCCTCTTCCTTGGGTTTTTGTTTGCACTTCAGCTGACCACCACTACCCCTAGCCACTCCCCGTTGTCACCTGGACCCATCCCCGACCGCCGTCGCGATCAGACGGTCGAGAAACGGCTCGAGGAGCCCTTGCCCTGTTCTTGGGTCCCTTGACACGAGGGCTTCGCCGCCTACTCCAGCCATTCCGGCCGCCACCAACGCCGACCACCACCTCACCGACCCTCATCACCATCCTCACGACCATCCCGAACTAGGCCCGCCGCTCGATGCTCGCCAGAGCCGCCGAAAATCACCTCGAACTGACGGTCGCCTTGTTTTGAGGTCGGCTCATTTTGGTCTTGGATCAGGCCAAACCGGCCGCCACCGTCCCTCACCGCAGCTACCGATCACCTCCATAGACTCCTTTCTACCCCATCGGAGCTCGTCGCCGTAGGTCGCCGCGTGTCGAGCTCGAAAAAAGTCGTCGACCGCCTATGCTGTTTTTGAACTAATAGTGCCTATTTTGGCTGGTTCTGTTGGTGGCTGTTTCACCGCCGTCGGCCGCCTTCCGCCGCCGTCCACCAGTTCCAACCTACCCCCATCGACCCCTAGGCTGCCGGCCACCGTCCGCCGGAGCTCCGTCGCTGGCCACCTGTTCCGGCGACTTCGCCGGACCTCCCCGAAGTGTCACCAAAGTTTGGGTTCAGGTCACCGCGCGATAAACCCAAATTTCGTCCCTGTCGCCGAGTGCGTCGCTGTCGTTCGTCGAGGCCGCTCCAGCTAACTTACTTCGTGAGTTGACCCTAAATCTTGATTAGGGCGCTAATTACGCTTAGGATTAATTAATTAGTTATTTATGAAAATTAGATACACAATCGGGATCGATTTAGATAGAAATAATGACTAGGTTAAATAGCCGATCGACTAGGTTAATTTGGTCGATTATATTGTCTGTGGCTATTTGTGGTAATTTATCAGCTGATTGATTGATTGTGTTTATTTGCGAGCGAGCGACAGATTAAAGACGAGCGAGTGATTGAATTTATAAATCGACTGAGTAATAAGAGATATAGTATGAATTGAGTTGGAAATTGCCTAATTGAGTTAATTGCTCGTGAGCATATTATTTGCCTTGTTGATTTAGTCGTCTCGTTGAAATGCCTGACTGAGAGTATTGATTGGCCTTGAGCTGAGTCTGTTTGTAATTCTGTTTGAATATTGGCATTAGTCGAAGATAATCAATGGATTGAATGCCTAGTGTGAATTGCGTGGTCGTTTAAGGGACCAATGACGTTACCTGACAAGTTCGCATTGTACTATTAGTACTCATACCGTACATATCGTATGGAACCTCGCGACTTGTCGGAAGCACGATAATCCATACCCCGTGCTAGTCGTACGGTCTTAAAGGATTATCGGATATTCGTCGCAGCTTGTGACAGACTGAAGCTCCTTTTTAAGAAATGCCTACTCGTCGTGTCGTGCTAGGTGTAGTGGATACACCGCTTGTAGTAACCGTCGCTGAGAGGGTAAAAGTGAACGTAGTCTGGTCTTGCCAGATGAGTGTAGGATCACACTATTGATGTTTTTATCACGCCAGTCACGTGAGTCATTGTTAATAAATGGATTTGTGCGTCGTTTTGTGTACGCCTGAGTGGTGATATCTTGATTGGTTATTTATTTGATGGTTGTACTCTATTGATATATGCGATTATGCCTGATGTTGACTGTTGTGCTTAGGATATCCTGAGCGAATTAGTGTCCTAACCGAGCTTAGGCTTGATTCATTGAGATTTATTTCTTACCCCATCGTGGGATAACTTTTCAAGATCGAAGTAATGGAGCGGCCGGTGCGATTCAGTACACCTATCAACTCGTCACACGATATCACTCTCCACCTTATGCCAGGTACGGACTAGATGTGGGAACGCCATATCGCGACGATATGGGTCGATGAAGGGATGCCACAGCTGGTGGCGCATATTTTCAAGGCCTGGTATCTTCGTGATGGGTAGATCTCTTTGGTCCGCTTAGAGGAATTGAGGGACCACCTATTCAGGGGATCCTTAATGTCCCCGCCAAGGATCCGATGGATATTGATACGCTTGACGGAGAAGTGATGGATCCCGTACCTAGTATGCAGCTTGTGACATTCTGATTTTTTCTGTTATTTCGGGACTTATTAATGAGAACATATCTAACGATGTCTTTCAATCGTATCTCGCTCAGATCTGATCAATCTCGAGTTAACTAACCAAAAGGGAAAGGCTAACGCGATACAAGGTACGTGGACCTAGGGAACTTAAATAGGAAATGACACTTTGACCATAAGGATTGTCGAGGGGACATTTAGAGCCATAGGAGGTCGATCTAAGAACGGTTAAGGGAATGCATTGCTAGCGTTATACGATTGGAGCGTGGGTGATGCCGCATAACCAATGTATAATTTGTAAAATTTTCCTAAATCGAACTATGACGATCGAGACCATTGAAACTAGCAATAGAGCCTCGTAATTACATGACCACCAAAGTTTTCATGAATTGACGAGCCCTAAGTGTGATATGAATCACAAAGTCGACACGCGTAACGTTTGCAAAAGCCTCCCGTCAGTTTGGGATAGGTTGGAATCACATCTGATAGAGAAATGATTCAGAGACGAGTCTCGAAATTAGAAAATGGAGAATCAAGAATTCCAACATTATAATTGGATTGACCGTCGCCTTATCGAAGAAAATTAAAATTAGAAAAATGACGTTCTGGGCATCGAGGGTAAAATTACCATTTTACCCCTCAAGGCTTAGTCTTGCCTTAATGAATGAACAATGACATTTTGGTCATTGACACCCCACTATAGCTGCCGAAAATTTGAGAAATTGACAGCCATTGGATGAAATATTGATTGACATATGGACAAGTGTCAATGGATGATAAATGAGCATTTATTAAACCACTTTTAACATATAATTCCTTGGATTTGACTCTCAAAATTGTGTATACACTCTCCTCACCCCTTTATTCTGCCGAAACCCCCTCTCTCCATAGTGTTCTTCTTCTTCTTCTTCTTTTCCAGCCGAGAGCTACTCCTCACCTGACTAGACCCGATCGCCGGCTTCGCTCGTTCCAACCACCCCTTCCACCACCACCTGAGCTCGAGCCGACCACCAGCTCCTTCCTCATCCTCTTGCCGACAACCTTCAACTTGAATCACGACATTTGACCCACTGAGGAGTTT
Source organism: Rhodomyrtus tomentosa (assembly GCA_028455895.1). Classification (NCBI taxonomy): domain Eukaryota; kingdom Viridiplantae; phylum Streptophyta; class Magnoliopsida; order Myrtales; family Myrtaceae; genus Rhodomyrtus; species Rhodomyrtus tomentosa. The sequence continues at coordinate 32,280,016 of JAPCWY010000007.1, forward strand.
CGGCCGGCCATTTTCTCAAGAGTCGACGGAAATCATCGCAGCTGGAGGTAAGCTGCTGTTTAGACTCCGTAGGACCTCGAATCATTTGAATCATTAGGTCGAATTTTGTGGACATCAAGAGGACGTGTAGACTGAGTTGTGGTAAAAATTTTGGATGAATTTGATGGATTTTTTATCCCAAATGGGTCTTGTGTTTGAAGGATAAAAACTGATCGGTTGAGGACTTTGAGGAACCGGTGTTGTTCGTGGACTTTCCGACGTCGCCTTGAGTTCAAATTTTCGGTGAGGCTTCCCAACCCCTAGAAATACATGTTAGCAAGTAGATTAGTGGATAAATTGAGGATTAAGATTGGTTTATGGGCTGATTAGTTGAAATATGCAGAGAACCGAAAATGTCCTGTTTCCGTTCTATGCATACCGAATCTTGTGGGGGCCATTGGTGATGGAGTTGAGTTCAAATTTCATCATTGATAAGTATGAGGATGTCAATCGATATGTCAATGAGGTGTATGTTTAGTGAATTGACGAATTGAGCAAGAAAAATTGACGATTGGATGAATTTCCTTAGGTTGCGCTGCTAACTTGTTCTTGGACTATTAGAACCGAATCATTGAAGTGCTTGGAAGGAGATTTGTGTTGATTTTAGCGCAAGGTAAGAAGTTTCTAAACCTTGACTAGTAGGATTAGACTCGAATGGGTGAATTGGGTGTAAATTACGTTGATTCTTGGGAATTAGGGTGTGATTGTCCATTATGCATCCTCGAGAGGTGTAGATGGCTTGAATGTTTGTTGAATGCTTGTGCCATGAATTGATTACCACATTTGAGTGTTGAATTTAATTGCCTCGCATGCCATAGATGTGTTGCTCGTTGCATGAGTTTGTACTTGACCATGAGGTTATAAATTGAAATGAGTATTTGGCATGTCTGAGAAACTTGTGACACCCTGAGGCGTTGAGACGCGGGGTTGTGTTGAATGGTACCCTAATGCACTGAGACGCGGGGTTGAAATGGCCAATGTCCTGATCGTTGAGACGCGGAACGAAATTTGAAATATGTCGACACAAGCCTGGAATGAAATTGAAAACCTGATTCGTTTACGCGGGTTTGTAAATGAGATGGTCTGAGGTGTAATTGTGCGGACCGAGCCTAAGGCGTTCTAAACACGGGCGTGAAAATAAGGAGGACTGGAAGGGTGGAATGTGTGATCTGGCTTGGTAATATGTGCTTGATTCCACTGATGTGATGTGATGCCATGATTGCATGGCTGACACTCTTTTGTATCCGTATGTTATTTAATGACTATTGAATGCCTCATGTGATTGCTTGTACATTTTTGTTCGTGATTATATTTACCTGAGTGTACGGTCAGCCTAATCTAGGGTTAGGACCTGCCTTACTAAGATGTAAATCTCACCCCGTTGTGGGACCCTATTTCCAAATCCTAGGTTGTGAGAATGTTGCCAATCAGATTAGGCGACCCAAAGGAGATGACCGCGTATTTTGAGAAGTTCTCGGACAGATAGAGAACGGTGTACATTAGGAAATGTACGGTAGTCTGGGTCGATGAGGGTGGAAAGGACTGGAAGCCTCATAGGTTCGAGGCTTGATTTCGAAGGGTAGGCGAGGTTACCGCGGGACCTTTGAAGTCTACTGGGGTGCCCCGTAGGGTGATTCCCAGTTGATGTCATCCTACTCGGGATTCGGTGGAGGTCGAGAGGTCGGTAGCTGGTTCGAGGAATATCCCCGAGAGTACCCCAACCCTGGAAGACACCATCGAGGCCATTGAGATCGAAGCCTCCGAAGATGACCTGGTGGAACAGTTAGCTGACTAGACGATAGAGGATACTATAGAGGTGCGCTCGGAAACTTTCTCGGAGTACGAGCCTACTAAGGACGTTGAGGAGACTGATGACTCCAGCAGCTTGACTTAGGGGTTTTCATTGTCTAGACTATTATTTTGATGATGACCTTGATGCCCTGTTTCTTTTTGGAGATGTTGATGATCATCTTTTGTACTAATCCTGTCACCCCTACCGACTAGCAGGTTTAGTCTACCAGTGCTCTTGTAAGAATAGTTGGGAGGTTATGTATATATATTGGTATTCTCGTTACCCAAGTCCCCTTTATTATTATACGGAGGAGTTTGTATGTTATCGCTTCTGCATGCTATCGATCTTTCGCATCTCTCGATATATGTAAATCCTAGGACGCTCGAGAGTTTTTGCTTGTAGGGTGTCGCATGCTTGTGCCTGGAGTGCGGGGCATGACACAGCCCGAGCCTGAGTAGTCTGTAGTCCCTTTTATACATTCTAGTCAGAGTTGCTGTGATAACCCTAACAACCCGGCTCCCTCGACTAGTTACGATCCGGATGCCGTTTTTACCCAGTAGAGGGTTAGGTTTTCTTTTGTGGTCAGGGAACTCGTGACATTTTTTTGTGGGATACTGTTGGAATAGATGAGAGTTAACCTTACATGACTTCTGTATATTTTTTTAGAGTCTTAGAGGCCCGTCTCGAAGCATGGGGCTGTATTTACTAGCTATTGGCTCTGTAAGGTTATAGATTATCTATTCTCAACAATTTTATGTCTGTGTTTGGCTGTCTGGCTTTTCTACTTATCTATCCCATATTGATTTTACTAGATGGAAGATTGCACGTTCCACATGCGTAGTACATTCTTAGGTCGATAACAGTTGCTTGGGACGCTATCTTTTATGACCTGTTGGCGATTTTGGCAAAGGATGTCACGGGTTCGAGAGTCTGAACGTGACATCCCCACCTGAGATGGTATCAGAGTAAGGTCAGCCTGATCCGTCTAGTCATTGGCCTGGAGTATAAGGAGCGTTGAGAAATAGGATAGTTAGTAAGATTTTTTGTTATTATGCCTGTGATTGTTAATTTTGTGGTAAGATTTTGGGGTTGCCTTCTCACCGTGTTTTGCTATGGGCTAAGCAGGATTTTGTATCTTTTCTACAAAATGAGCGAACGCGGTAAAAGAGCACCCCGAGCACCTCGAAGGAGGCTTGTAAGACCAGTGGAAGAATTAGTTTATGTTGAAAGAGCACCGCCCGTGGTGTCCCCAGTTGCACCCTCTACTGCTGCCGACCCTACTGGACCTACTAGAAGGGAGCCGACTATGGCTGAAGTTATGCAAGCCTTAAGGGCTACTGAAGATTTGATGGGGCAACAAGTAAGGAATCAAGCTACAACTATTGTTGCTGTTGTTGGGACTTCATCTATGATTCCACCTGCAGTCTCGCTAGTAAATCCACCACCTGTACCTGGCAGTGAGGAGTGTAGGGCTCAAAAGCTAGTGGAACAGTTTCTCAAGTTGAAGTCGCCTTAGTTCACTAGAAGTGGAGACCCTGAAGCTGCCACCCGATGGATCGAAGGGATGGAAAAGGCGTTCGACTTGCTGAGATGTTCAGATAGAGATAAGGTTACTCTGGCCGTTTATCAACTTGAAGGGAATGCCAGTACTTAGCAGAGAGTTGTCAAGGGTAGGACTTTTCTTGAAGGTGCAGTTCCGGTATGGAATACTTTTGTGGAGATTTTTAATAATAAATACTTCTCGAAGACAGCTAGAGAGCAAAAGATGGCTGAGTTCTTCCGCCTCCTTTAGGACCAGATGACAGTTCATCGTATGAGACAAAGTTTTCTGAACTGTCCAAGTATGCTCCGAGAATGATTGAGGATTCGGAGGACAGGGCCAGAAGGTTCAAGGACGGGCTAAAGCCCGAGATTAAGAGTGTGCTGGCATCACTTGATCTTCAAGACTATGATAATATCTACGCGAGAGCGTTGATAGTGAAGTAGGACTTGGCTGAAAGGACTACCGCATCTAGATCACGATTTACGTCCCAAACAGATTTGACAGAAGACAAAGGAAGAAACCAATATTTAGCAATCGGAGTCACATTCCACCCAATCGCCGAGGGGCAATTAGCAAGCCAACGTTTCGTCAAAGTGAGATGTGTAGTTTGTGCCGACAGAGGCATGGGCCTGGCCCATGCCCGTATCGAGGTGGTGCCTGTTTTGGTTGTGGCCAGCTTGACCATCAGGTGAAGGATTGTCCACAGAGGCAGGGCAAGCAGGCACCGTCATAGCAGGGAGGACCGCCTAGAGGAGCTGTGTCGCCAAACTTCCAGAATCGTCTACCGGCACAAGGAAAGGTTTTTGCCGTCACTCGAGAAGCGGCGAAGGATTGGCCGACCGTTACATGTACGGTCCTCTTGCATAACCAAGTAGCATATGCCTTGTTTGATTTGGGTGTCACATATTCGTTTGTTGCGGATCAGTTTGTTAAATTATCTGAGTTGAACTTGGTGCCTTTAGATGCTGTGTTTAAAGTGTCTACACCGTTAAAAGATAAAGTAGTGGCTACAGTAAGCTGTCCTGATTGTAGACTTATTGTGGATGGTCATGAAAGTAAGATAGATCTGATTGTACTAGAGATGTACAATTTTGACTTAATTGTAGGAATGGATTGGTTGATGAAGCAAAAGGCCACGATGGACTGCTTTAATAAGGTGATTCGGTTTAATCGGATGGTGGTATTAGCTTTGAATTTTTGGGTAATGAGGAGGAACCTCGACTGTGATGATATTGTCGTCAGACGCGACTCGATTGTCGGAGAATGGGTGCCAAGGTTATTTGGCTTCTGTGGTTGATATGTCTGTTGAAGAATTGAAATTGGAGAATATTACGATTGAATGTGAAATTCCAGATGTCTTCCCTCAGGAATTACCTGGTTTGCCACCAAAAAGAGAATTTGAGTTTGTGATAGAGTTAGCTCTTGGGACGGAGCCGATCTCTAAGGCGCCGTATAGAATGGCATTGTTAGAGTTGAAGGAACTCAAAATTTAGATGCAGGAGTTATTAGATAAAGGGTTCATCCGCCCTAGTGCATCGCCTTGGGGAGCGCATGTTTTGTTCAACAAGAAAAATGATGGGTCTTTGAGATTGTGTATCAACCACAAGCAGTTGAATTAGGTGACGATCAAGAATAAGTACCCACTACCAAGGATTGACGACTTGTTTGATCAGCTGCAGAGAGCATCGATATTTTCTAAGATTGATCTACAGACGGGGCACCATCAGTTGAGAATCAGAAAAGAGGATATACCGAAATCGGCATTTAGGACACATTATGGACATTATGAGTTCACTGTGATGCCATTTGGTTTGACGAATGCTCCTGCTGCTTTTACGGATTTGATGAACAGAGTATTCAAGGAGTTTTTGGATTGCTTTGTGATCGTTTTTATAGACGACATTCTAGTGTACTCAAGTAGTTTTGAAGATCATGAGCAACATTTGAGAGTAGTTCTGGAAACTTCGAGAGTGCATCAGTTGTATGCTAAGTTTAGCAAGTGCGAGTTTTGACTAGCTCGCGTGGCATTCTTAGGCCATGTGATTTATGGTGAAGGTGTTGCGGTGGATCCGACTAAGATTGAGGTAGTTATAGATTGGCCAAGATCGACGATTGCTACAGAGATTAGAAGCTTCTTGGGTTTGGTAGTTTATTACAGACGATTTGTGAAAATGTTCTCAGCTAGAGCCTCCCCTTTGACAAAATTGCTGAAGAAGGACATGAAGTTTGAATGGATAGACAAGTGCGAGCGTAGTTTTCTAGAGCTTAAGCATAGGCTAGCTATGGCTCCTGTTTTGACAATTCCGTCTGGTCCTGGTGGTTATGAGATTTATAGCGATGCTTCGCTTAGAGGACTGGGTTGTGTTTTAATGCAGCATGGTAGGGTGGTAGCGTATGCATATCGTCAGTTGAGCCCGCATGAGTTGAATTATCCCACATACGACCTGGAGTTTGCTACGGTCGTGTTTGCTTTGAAGATCTGGAAACACTATCTGATTGGTAAAAGTTTTAAGGTGTATACCGACCATCAAAGTCTGAACTACCTATTCTCTCAAAAGAAGCTGAATATGAGGCAGTGTTGATGGATGGAGTTACTTAAAGATTATGACTACGAGATCCTGTATCATCCGGGTAAGGCAAATATGGTTGCTGATGCCTTGAGTAGAAAATCAATGATTGCTCAATTACAGGAACATGAGTGGCGTTTACTTGAGCAAGTGAGAGACTCAGACTTTAAGTTGGAGATAAGCCACTTGTCGAGTCTCGTGGCTACCTTAAGAATTGAGCCAAAAGTACAAGCTAAAATTAAGACCCTGCAATCTATAGACCCCTTCATTCAGAAGATCCTTCAAGAATACTCAGCTAAGCGAAGGGTCAACTTTCAAGTAGCCGAGGATGGGATACTGAAGTTTAGAGGACGTTCGATTGTGCCTGCTAATGAAAGTTTAAAGGAGGAGATTTTATCAGAGGCACATCGTAGCAGTTATAGTATCCACCCCAAGAGTACGAAGATGTATCATAATTTGAAACAACACTACTGGTGGAACGGCGTGAAAACAAATATAGCCAAACAAGTGGCTAAATGTTTGACCTATCAACTGGTCAAGGCGCAGCACTGTAAACCTGGAGGACTGTTGCAACCTCTGGAAATCCCGGAGTGGAAATAGGAGCATATCGCGATGGACTTCGTGATGGGTTTGCCAAGGAGTCAAAGAGGGCATGATTCAATCTGGGTTGTGGTAGACAGGTTGACGAAATCAGCACACTTCTTTCTAGTAAGAAAGGACTTCACCTTTGACAGATATGCAGAGTTGTATGTGAGGTATATTGTAAGATTGCATGGGGTGCCAGTGACGATCACTTCTGATCGAGACCCCAAGTTTACTGCCACGTTTTGAAAGAGTCTGCAAACTGCTTTAGGGCGAAGCTACAATTTAGTACAACCTATCATCCGCAGACAGATGGCCAGTCTGAAAGAACGATTCAGATCTTAGAGGACATGTTGAGAGCATGTCTTCCGAATTTCAAAGGTAGCTGGGAGGAACAATTACATTTGGTTGAGTTTGCCTACAATAACAGTTATCAACAGAGTATTAAGATGACACCTTTCGAGGCCTTGTATGGCAGAGCTTGCAGAACGCCAGTCTACTGGGATGGGGTTGGTGAAAGGAAGATAACTGGTTCTAAATTAGTGGAACAGTCGATGGAAGCAATTAAGGTGATTAGAAACAGACTAAAAACAGCTCAGAGTCACCAGAAAAGTTATGCAGATAAAAGGCGTAGACCTTTGGAGTTTCAAGTAGGCGATCATGTCTTTCTGAAAGTATCACCTATGAGAGGAACATCCTACTTTGGCAAGAAAGGAAAGCTGAGCCCGAGGTACATTGGACCGTTTGAAATCCTGGAACAAATTGGAATTTTGGTTTATCGACTTGCGTTGCCACCTAGACTTGCTCAAGTGCATAACGTCTTCCACATGTCGATGTTGAGGAAGTACGAGCCAGACCACGCTCATGTGCTGAGTTATGAGGAGATTGATCTGGATGAGCGAGTGTCATACGTTGAGCGACCAGTCAGGATTGTGGACAGGAAAGTGCTCCGAACCAAGATGATCCCATTAGTCAAGGTGATCTGGTAGTACTAGGTCCTGAAAGAGCTATATGGGAGAACGAGGAGGTCATGAAGTGTAACTATCCTTATCTTTTTGAATAGTTAGGACTGTGCTGCAATTTCGAGGACGAAATTTCCTAAGTGGGGAAGAGTTGTGACGTCCTGCAAATTCAACTTTTGTAAGCGCCAGAATTCGATAAAAAGGATATTACAATTTAACTATAGTCGACAGATATTTTGGACGGTAAGGACTGAAGAGACGGAAAATGGATGAATTCTGAAGTTTCGGTTATTTTAGATTAGGTTTCGAATTTTTAGCCGCCGCGAATTAAGATTTTAATTTTCACACTCGAGTCTAATCTCGACAGAGCCTGGCCTGTGGAATTGCCAAATTTTCCCTTCGTTTTGAGTAGCAAAATTTTGTTTCAGTCTCGGCGAGCCAAATGACCAAAATACCCCCCAATTATTGTTGGTATAAGACAAGATTCAATAATGCATATGAGACAAATTTTTTAACACAAAAGTCCTTGTGGGACCCACCCCCATTTCTCTTCCCCATGCTCTCTCCTATCATCGTATACCACTCTCTGTCCTCCCTTCTCTCTTCTGCTGCGTTTTTCTTTCTTCTTCTTTGGTTGGTCGTGGACGACACCCCCTCCCAATCGGACATCCTCATCTTCCTTGGGTTTTTGTTTGACAACCACTACTTCAACCGACCACCACCACCCCCAACCACTCCCCGCCGTCGCCTGGACCCATCTCCGATTGTTGTCGCCGCTAGAGGGCCAGAAATGGCTCGAGGAGCCCCTGTCCTGTTCTTGGGTCTCCTGACCCAAGGACTTCCCCACCTCTTACGGCCATTCCGGCCGCCACCAACACCGACCACCGCCACATCGACCCTCACCACCCTATTCACGACCACTCCGAAACAGCCTCGATGCCCGCCGGACCCGCCAGAAACTACCTCGAATCAACGGTTGCCCTGTTTTGAGGCTAGTTCGATTTAGTCTTCGATCCTGCCAAACCGGCCGTCACCGTCCCTAACCGTCACCGTTGATCACTTCCACAGACTCCCCTCTACCCCCTCAGAGCTCACCGCCGTCGGCCGTAGGGCGTGGCGTCCGGAAAACGCCGTCGATCGCCTCCCTTGTTTTTGAACGAACCGTGCCCTAGTTTGGCCGGTTCTGTTCGTGGCTGTTTCCCCGCCATCTGCCGCCTTCCACCTCCGACTACCGATCCCAACCGACCCCTACCAACCCCTAGGCTGCCAGCTGCCATCCGCCGGAGCTCCGTCACCAGCCACCTATTTCGACGACCTCACCGGACCTTCCCGTGGTGTCATCAAAGTTTGTATTCGGGTCGCCACGTGATAAACCCTAATTTCGTCGCCACCGCCATCGTTGACGTCACCGCCGTTGCCGCCTTCACCTAGTTCGCCGTCGCCGTTCATCGAGGCCGCTCAAGCTAACTCACTTCGTGAGTTGACCCTAAACCTTAGTTAGGGCGCTAATTGCGCTTATGATTAGTTAATTAGTTATTTATGAAAATTAGATACACGATCGGGACCGATTTAGATAGAAATGATGATTAGATTAAATGGCCGATCGACTAGGTTAGTTTGGTCGATTATATTGTTTGTGGCTATTTGTGGTAATTTATCAATTGATTGATTGATTGTGTTTATTTGCGAGCGAGCGACAGGTTAGAGATGAGCGAGTGATTGAATTTATAAATCGACTGAGTAATAAGAGATATAGTACGAATTGAGCTTGAAATTGCCTGATTGAGTTAATTCCTCGTGAGTGCATTATTTGCCTTGTTGATTTGGTCGTCTCACTGAAATGCCTGATTGAGAGTCTTAATTGGCCTTGAGCTGAGTCTGTTTGCAATTCTATTTGAATATTGGCATTAATCGAAGATAATCAATGAATTGATTGCCTAGTGTGAATTGCGTGGTTGTTTAAGGGACCAATGACGTTACTTGACAAGTTCGCATTGTACTATTAATACTCATATCATACATATCGTATGGAACCTCGTGACTTGTCAACAGCACGATAAATCATGCCCCGTGACAGTCGTACGGTCTTAAGGGATTATCGGATGTCGGTAACAACTTGTGACGAATCGAAACTCCTTTTTAAGGAATGCCTACTCGCCGTGTCGTGCCAGGTGCACTGGATACACCGCTTGCAGTAGCCGTCGCTGAGAGGGTAAAAGTGGACGTAGCCTGGTCCTATCAGATGTCAGATGAGTGCAGGATCGCACTATTGATGTTTTTATCACGCTAGTTGCGTGGGTCATTGTTAATAAATGGATTTGTGCGGTGTATTATGTATGCCTGAGTGGTGATACCTTGATTGGTTGTTTATTTGATGGCTTTACTCTATTGATATATGTGATTATGCTTGATGTTGACTGTTGTGCTTAGGATATCCTGGGAGAATCAGTGTCCTAACCGAGCTTAGACTTGATTCATTGAGATTTATTTCTCACCCTGTCGTAGGATAACTTTTCAAGACCAAAGTAATGGAGCGGCCAGTGTGATACGGTACACCTACTCACTCGTCACACGATATCACTCCCCACCCGGTGCCAAGTATGGACCAGATATAGGAACGCCACATCACAACGATATGGGTCGATGAAGGGATGCCACAATTGGTGGCGCGTCTTTTCAAGGCCTGATATCTTCATGATAGGGTAGATCTGTTTGGTCCGCTTAGAGAATTTGAGGGGCCACCTATTCAGGGGGTTCCTAATGTTCCCGCTTGGGATCCGATGGTAATTGATACGCCTGACGGGGAAGTGGTGGATCCCGTACCTAGTATGCAGCCCGAGCCCGAGCCTAAGCAGTTTGTAGCCCCCTCTGTACATTCTAGTCAGAGTTCTTGTGATAATCCTAACGACCCGGCTCCCCCAATTGATTACGACGATTAGGATGCCGTTTTTACCCAATAGAGGGTTAGGTTTTCTTTTGTAGTCAGGGAACTAGTGACGTCTTTTGTAGGGGTACTATTTTGGAATAGATGAGAGTTAACCTTACCTGACTCCTGTATCTTTTTTAGAGTCCTAGAGGGCCGCCCCGAAGCATGGAGTTGTATTTACTAGCTATTGGCTCTATAATGTTATAGATCATCTATTCTCATCAGTTTTATATTTGTGTTTGGTTGTTTGGCTTTTCTACTTATCTGTCCCATGTTGATTTTACTGGATGGAAGATTGCATGTTTGGCATGCGTAGTACATTCTTAGGTCGATAGCAGTTGCTTGGGACACTATCTTTTATGATCTATTGGCGATTTTGGCAAGGGATGTCGCGGGTTCGAGAGTCGAGATGTGACAACTTCCCTCTTCATACTACATTGGTCCAATTTCTCCATTTACATGCTTATCTATGTTGATGACATTATTATTATAGGATCAAATTCGGTATTTATTCAAGACACCATCGAATGCTTGAACAAGGAGTTCTCTATACTAGCTTGGGTGACCTTAATTATTTTCTGGGAATTGAGGTGCTTAAACATCCATCTGGGCTCCTCTTATTACAACAAAAAATATATCATAGATCTCCTCCATAGAACCAAAATGGATGGTGTTAAACCGGTTCACACACCTATGGCTACAAATGCCAATTTAATCAATCAAGGTAAGCCACTTGAGGATGCCAGTTAATAACGGAGCATTGTAGGAGCTCTTCAATATGCCACCCTCACTCGGCCAGTCCTATGTAGTAAATAAAGTCAGTTAGTTCTTGAAAGAACCAACAAAAGATCATTGGAGTGCGGTGAAACGCATTCTACGCTACTTAAAGGAAACCATTTCACATGGACTGCTCATCAGTTCGCAATCTTCCACAGAACTCTATGTATATAGTGATGCATACTAGGCAGGTTGCCCCATTGACAGACGTTTAACAGGAGGTTATGCAATTTTTATGGGCCAAAATCTGATTTCTTGGTCAACCAAGAAGCAACATACAATTGCACGTTCATCAACTGAATCCGAGTATCGTACATTGGCAAATGTCACAGCAGAAGTGGTATGGCTACAATCATTGTTACAAGAATTAGGCATCTCTCAATCAAAACCTCCTATTATTTGGTGCGACAACCTAGGAGCAACATATCTTACGGTAAATCCACTTTTCCATGCTAGAACAAAGCATATTGAGATTTATTTTCACTTTGTCCGTCATTTAGTGTCACAACGCAAACTTGAGGTTTGCTTCATATCCACACATGACCAAATAGCGGATATGTTCAGCAAGCCTCTTACATGGTGTCGTCATGATATGCTCAAATCCCAATTGGAGATCATCCAAAAGACCACCTTCAACTTGCGGGGACCTGTTAAGGAATGTAGTTAATATGTAACGGACTCCACTAGTGTAGCAATATTCTGTAGTTAATAGTGTAACGTATGTAGTTAATATTAGTCCATTAATGTAGCAATATTCTGTAGTTAATATTGTAACATTTGTATTTAATATTTTAACAAACTAATTTTGAATTAGTCCATTAATGTATTTATATTCTGTAATTAATATTGTAACGGACAATTCAAAATACTTTGAATTAGTCTTTGTAGAAAAACTCTATAAATACAAACGCTATCCTAGTATTAAGGATAAGCGAAATTCATTCTCAAACCTTTAGTGTATTTCTTACAACTTCGGTCACTTCAATGTCAAAACTTTCAAATCGATTACTTTTGTGATAAAGTTTTGTAATTTCGATCACTTAACTGTCAACTTTTTTAAAAAATGATTATTTCAATGCCAAATCCGATGAGCCATGTTAGCTCAAATAATAATAATAATAATAACAATAATAATAATAATAATAATAATAATAATAATAATAATAATAATAATAATACACTTGTCGGATTTTCGGCGAGCAACGTCATCTTAAATCGGAGTTGGCACTGAAATGATCATTTTTAAAAAAAGTTGGCACTTAAGTGATCGAAGTTATAAAAATTTAGCTCTAAAATAATCAATTTGAAAGTTTTGAGACTAAGTGAGCGTCGTACGTAACTTATGGCACTTGGGGTGTACTTAAACCCAAGATAACTATCTTTTAGACAGAGTCAATTTTAAGTCATTATCAAATCCGAAACTCAAAAATAAATCATTCTTGCCTTGTCATGTAGGTTACACTTCAAGTTTACATTTCATATAGGATTGCATGTTTAGGTCTTTAATTAATTCAAACACAATGCAGTCGACTTAATTAGATCGTAGCATAGTTTGCACAATTGTTCAACCACATATTATCTAGGTTAACCATTTAATTAACTCATTTTAATTTCATATGTATGCTTAGAATAGTCTTGCAAGTAATTTATTCATTGCATTAGAATAGAATTCATGCATCGCATAAGTATAATCTTTCATGCATTCATAACTCGAAAAATATAAAATAATAATAATAATAATTTTTGTGGTGCATGCTCCTTGAGTTTATTTGACTTCTAGATGTTCAATTAATTGGTGCACCTGCAAGATAACCTTTGTCAGTGGTTTAGGTTAAAATCAATTAATGCTGCCTGATAAAAATTTCATGAAATAAAATAGTACCAAAAGGACGTTAGAGTAATAGGTAATCAAGTCTTCAAACTCTTAATCTCTAGTTCGTAGAAATATTTTAGCTCTCTCACTAATTTACTTAGGTATCTAATCGTCCTACTAAAAAAATATTAGTAGTGACTCAATTTATTTTTTTAAAAAATCACTTTAATTATTTGGAACCATAAGTTACAATTTGATACGGACTTGAGAGAGTCCGAATTATGTTAGTTAAATAATTAATATGATAATCCATTAGCCTGAAACCTGACGTTCGGATTGCGACATGATTGTCATTCATTTTTGATAAAAAAAAAACAAGCTTAGAATTGGTTGAAATGGTCTTCTTGAATGTTAATCTGCATGTCATAAGGTTTCTAATGGCACTTGAATTATTGAAATTGAACTTCGTTATCTGCATCATCCTCTCTCAATTCATTTCTTTTTTGGTTTTGATGCTTAAAGGTATTGTTGCAAAGGCAAGCCCCTTCCCTTTGAACATTGAAGTGAATAATGATAGCCACGATTTGGAAGCGGCCGATTTCAATTTGTGACCATGGATGAACCGGAATTAGAACCTTGAGGGGTGGTTTTGGTTTCGATTTTGAGCTGACGGTTTCGGTCCGATTCAAGGGCCGGTTTCGCTTCAAAATCAAAAAAGGAACCGTTGGTTTCAGTTTTTAAATTTAATTTTTAAAAAATAATTATGAAATTAAAAAATAATAAAATGAAATAATAAATTGAGAAATATAAATTGTAATCAAATTTGTGAGAAAAAAGGGAGGGGGAAGGGGCTTGAACTTAATGAATTATCATTAAGCGCCTGCATATCTTATTGAGGATAGAAGAATCAAAATTCATGTGGTTCTTTTATCTATGATAAACCCATACTTATCTCATTGTCAATCGTCGCTACTTGTTATAGTATCGGTACCCGTGGCGGTGGTATCTCCATCATCAAAGAATTCGGCTTCATTGATGCAATCCATCTCTTGTTGTCAATGTTGAGTCTTTGTCCAATCATCGACGCAAGCTTGAGCCTCCACCAAATTTAAAGCTAATTTTGAATGTCGGTCGTCCAAAATGTTGCCTACAATGCTAAATGCTTGTTCAAACGCAACTGTTGAATAATGGATTGCTAAAACTTGTCTTACGATGAGATTAAGAATTGGGAATTGGGTTAAATGCTTCTTTCACCATTCTATAATTTTGAAATCAGTGCTTCTTTCAAATTCGCCAAACTCCAAAGCAATGGTTAAAGAGGTTTCTATCTCGAAAATATTTCATGTCGCTCCCTTTTGTCTTTTTTGCCTATTCATTGGCATTTTGTACAATCTACTAATTCTACCTAAGTCCCCGCTTTGTACGTCACTAGATTGGAAAGATCCATTATCACATATATTATATCAACTACAAAATTCATTATACAATTCTACTATTGCGTTTTTAACTATTGTTCTCTAACATCTGCCATTGCAGTCCAATGTAAATAGTCATAATATGAATTCGAATAATCACATAAACCTTCTAATTTGGTATATGGATCAAAAACACAAGTAACCAAATAAATAAGAGGAATTTCGGTACAATAGTGCGGCTATTTTGTTCATATTGCTATAATAGTGGAACCTAATTGATCATCTTTTTTTCATTTTCTTCAAAAATACCAGCAATATTAACATCCACTATTAAAATAAATGTGTAGTAGGATAATAAACACCGGATAAAGTATAAGTTCTATCATTAAAAAAAATTTAAAAATCTAAAAAAATTGCAAATATGCCACAATTGTGGAAGTCAATCAATTTGAGAAACATTATTCGAAATAAGCATACATAATAAATTTTTATATGCAAAAGAGTGACTAAGCAACTCGTACGTAGAATTCTAATGAGTTGGAAGATCTTTTTTTAAAAAAATTGTTCTTCTTCTATTTGCTTTACAAAATCTACCCATTATTTCATAATTTGGAGATGACTCCATAAAAATCAAAATGTTATTTTTATTGAGCTAAGAAAAATATTAAGAGCTTGTAAACAATCTTATATATATAAAATTAAAACATGTCAGGCGCATCTAATGTCAAAAAAATTGTCCATCAAAAGCGCGTGTAAAAATATTTTGTAACTCGAGAATGAAAGCGATATTTGCTGCGGCATTATTAAAAACAACTGAAAAATTTTATTAAGCAAAAAATATTCTTCTAAAACTTGTCTAATTATTCTATCGATATTATTTGCCAAATGCCTATCATTAAAAACTCGAAATGCAAGAACTCATTTTTGAATGTTCCGATCACCGTCTATCCCATGAAATGTAATATCCATATAAGAATGAATTTATCAAGAATCTTTCCAAATGTCACTCCTTACATGCACAAGTCCATTGAAACTCATAAAATAGTTTTTCAAATCTTCCTTTCCTCTTTTATAAATATCAAAAAGTTGGCGTTTAAGCTTATTTCTCGAAATAGATTTTGCTTGTGGAGTACACATAGTGTTTATAAAAGGATAAAATCAAATTTTTCGCAAAAATTAACGATAAATGTTCAACGGCAGCAAATCTAGCAAAATCTTCTTTATAAACTTTATCACTATAACTAAATAAAGGAGGGGTATTAGAATTGGCGTACCCGAAATTTTTTTGTTGCCGGTGTCAATCCCCGCTTGCATTGGATGTTTCAACCTCAAATGTCACTTAAATATTTCATAGCCACCTCCACCTGTAAATTTGTATGTTGCCCCACAATATTTACATTTTACCTCATATTTATTTGCACTTAAATGTTCTTTCGTGAAGTACTCCCATATGTTGGATGTGTCCTCCCGCTCCGACTCCTTTGTTTTTGACATTTTTCAACACCGATAAGAGAATGAAGACTTTCTTAGTTGGGACATGCTCGACGTTGGGAATAATATTATAGCATCAACATCGTCACCTTAATATGCAAAATCATGAAGATCATGAGGATAATCAGATTCTGTGACATTCTGATTTTCCTGTCATTTTCAGACTCATTAATGAGAAATGTATCTAGCGATGTATTTCAGTCATTTCTCGCTCGAATCTGATCAATTTGAGTTGACTGACCAAAGGTGAAAGGACAACACGAGAAAAGGTAGGTAACCTAGGGAACTCGAATTGGAAATGACGCTTTGACCGTAAGGATTGTCGGGGGGGGGTATTTAGAGCCATAAAAGCCCGATATAAGAATGACTAAGGAATGCATTGCTAGCGTTATACGATTAGAACGCGGGTGATACCGCTTAACTAATGTATAATTTGCAAAATTTTCCTAGATCGAACAGTGACGATCGAGGCCATCGGAACTAGTGATAGACCCTCACAGTTACATGACAACCAAAGTCGCCATGAATTGACGAGCCCTAATTGTGATATGAATCACATGGTTGATACGCGTAATGTTCGCAAAAGCCGCCCGTCAGTTCAGGATAGGCTGGAATCACGTCTGATAGAGAGTTGAATCAGAAACGAGTCTTGAAAATTGAGATTGGAGAATCAAGAATTCCAACACCATAATTGGATTGGCCGTCGCCTTATCGATGAAAATTGGAATTAAAAAAATGACGTTCTAGATGTCGGGGGTAAAATTACCATTTTACCTCTCAAACCTTAGCCTTACCTATATAATTGGATTATGGCATTTTGGTCATTAACACACCCCCAAAGCTGCCGAAAATTTGACAAAATGAGAGTCAGTGGATGCACTTTGATTGACACTGTCACGCCCCACGCCTCATCCCGAGCACGCAAACATCCCTACAAGTAAACAGCAACAATCTCTCGGCGGTCCCAAGGATCCACCTATATATGAAGAAAGGGCGAGAGATAAAATAATTTACATTAAGTATACGGAAGCGATTCCCAACAACTCCCCATACAACATATATATATATATATACATATACACCAAGACTAAGCAAGGTTGGATAGCTTTATAAAAAGTCATACATCAACACCAACAGCCAACGACTACTACTCTGCTAAACATCAGGGCGACGGGTAAGCATGCTAAAAAGGTATCCACAAAAATCCACCAGGGAAGGGGTTAGGTCGCTAGTTAAAAAGTCAGGTCACCATCCCGAGTCGTCTAGGAAGAACTGCTGGAATCCCCGATGTCCTTAGTCTCGTCCGACAGCTCAGACTTAGAGAAGGTCTCCGACGGAATCTCCACAGAGTCCTCCATAGTTGCCTCCTGCGACGGCTAAGCTGGGTCTCCATCCATGGTCTCCTCTTGGTCCGGCTCGGCTAGGTCTCCATCAGACAGCTCCACCACGATGACCTCGTCCTCTAGCGGTGGTTCAGAATACTTCTCTATCGGCTTCCGCTCCGGGCCGTTCTTGACCCAACCACCGAGCCCTCGGGAAATTCCTGATCCGCTATCGTTTCGCACCAGTTGGGTATGACATCCTCTGGAACCTCATGGGGCTTCAGAGGCCCGACCTTCCTATCCTGGTCCCCTCTAAACCATGCCTCGAACTGATGAGGCTTCCAGTTCGGCTTCCCCTCGTCTACCCATACCACTGTACATTTTCTTACGTATATATTCCCCTGCCTATTGGGGAACTCGTCGTAAAATGCCGTCATCTCCTGCAGGTCCCCGAACTTGATAGGCCACATAACTACTTTCTAGGATCTATAAAGTTAGATTTCCCCAAAAGAGGGTGAGATACACATCTCAATAAGAAAAACCTAACCCTAGGCCAGGTTGACCATCCACTTAGGCAGTCAAGTCACTCAACCTATCCAACTCATGAACTCACGCGGTTATGACAATCATAATTCATTAACCAACAATACTCAAGGGATAGGTATGCATTTGTAATCTCAAATCGCACACGAATGCACATGTATGCTCGACCTGTCACTTCGCCACATCTATCAACCTCTGCCTGCCTCATTCTTTAGCCCGCGATTAGATCGCATCAAGTTAGGCCCGCGTAAACGCATCAGACCGTGATCGACAACCCGCGTAAACATATCAGGTCTCGATTCATTCCCAGGTAGAGTCTATGAGCTCATATTCTGTCCCGTGATTATATCGATCAGGATTGTGGCTGTCTCAACCCCGTGACTTTGTCGCATCAGGGCGCCATCTACTAATAATCCACCCCGCGACCTCATCGCTTCAGGGTCTTGACCTTCTGGCCCGCGTCTCATACGCCTCAAGGCCATGCCATGTAATGCCACAATCATGTCTCATACCTTATCATATCAATTAACTTGATTTTCAATTCAAATTTCTCAATCAATGGCTAATGCGCATGCTAAGATGTTTCATAATTCCAATGGCATGCAAATCAATCCAAATGTCACCCCAAACACACAAACAATTCAAGCATAGGTTATGTCATACAATCATTCTTATAACATCTAGGGACACATCAAGCTATTACCATAGAGGGTCTTTTCATAAACCATTCCGATCGGCCCTCAACTTATCCAATCGAGTCCAATCCCCCTAGCCTTGGTTTAAAGAATTTCTTACCTTAGCTCGGCAACACAATTTTCTCTTCTTGGATCACCTAACCTTCGGCCAACTCAAGTCCAAGGCCAATTTGTCGCGCAACCTAAAATAATCAACCGCTTCGTCAAATTTTGTACTCAATTCCTCAATCCATCAATCCAAATCACCCATAACATACCCCTCATCATCTCTTCACATCTTAAACACCAATTTGCAGCACAAAACCATCATTCCTAGCCTTCAACAGAATTGGTTTGGCCCGGCGCCGAACCGATTCCATTCGGTTCTACACATACCGGGTCGAACCGGTTCTAATCTACTCTAAATCCCTCAATTATACACTACCCTACCTCTTATAACATCTAGATAAGGGTTTGGAGTGCTCACTGAGAGGTTCAAGCCGCGTGGTTGCCGAAAAGTCATCGGAACTCGACGGATCACCCAACACAGAATACTGGCAGATTCTGGGCATAATGTACAAGGGTGGTTCATGATCAAAAACTTATCAAATAAATCTCAAATTTTTACCACAAAATAATCTATGTGTATACTTGATCTCCACAAAATTTGAGCTCTAGATTCCAAGTTTCGGCTGTCAAAAGGGTTCAGAACTGAACCTACCTCAAACTGGAGCAAAATCTGTCGACCTGTGGGAGAATGCTTGCCCTGAATTCCACAGAGCTCCAAATGACGTGATTCAAGTTGGAGGACGTCGGCAAGACGTGAAGCTCTGTCTGGGTGGTCGGCTGATAGTAGCTAGTGGCCAGAGGGACCGGTCGTACGGACCCAACGGGTAGTGCCGGGGCTGGTCGGCAACAATAGAAACTGAGGAAGAAGAAGGAGAAGCTTGGTTGGTTCTTTGGGGAAGCAAAAAATGGCCTAATGAAGAGTGAGGGGGACAGAAAATAGAGAGCTTATTATCAAAAAAATTTGATTAATTGAAGTGATTGGTAGATGGGCATTAATTGATGACTTGATCTTCCACCATTGGATGCTTGACACTTGTCCATTGTTCTTCTCAAGGGCATCCAATGACCATCAATTGCCCTTGAACTTTCGGTAGCTTGGGGAAAAAGAAATGTTCATTTTGCCCTTCCTTCAATTATAAAGTCAAAGTTCTAAGCTTGAGGGGTATTATGGTCATTTTACCTCCGACGGTCGGAACATCGTTTTTCTCGTTTCTAACTTCTTCGATAGGGCGATGGTCAATCCAATTGATGTTGAAATTCTTAATTTTCCATTTCAAACTTTTTCAGGACTCAATTCTAATCGTTTCTTCTATCAAACGTGATTCCAGCCTATCACGAACTGACGGACGGCTTTTACAAACTATGCGCGTATCGACCCTGTGATTCTCATCACGTTGAGGGCTCGTCAATTCATGGCGACTTTGGTTGTCATGTAATCGCGAGGGTTTATCACTAGTCCCTATGGTCTCGATCGTCACAGTCCGATTTAGGATAATTTTGCAATTCGTATGCTAGTTAAGCGGCGTCACCTGCGCTCCAATCGTACGACACTGCATGGTAATCCTTGATCGTTCTTAGATTGGTCTTTTGGTGGTTCTAAATATCCCCTCGACAATCCTTATGGTCAAAACATCATTTCCTATCCGAGTCGCCTAGGTCCACGCACCTCGTCTCGCTTTAGCCTTTCCCCTTTGGTCGACCTACTCAAATTGATCAGATTTGAGCGAAATACGATTAAAATACATCGCTTGATATACATGAACTTCTCATTACTAAGTCTGAAGTTGATTGAAAATCAGAATGTTACAACTCTTCCCCCTTACAAAAATTTTATCCTCGAAATTTACATTACACTCGACCACTCAAATAAATGGGGGTGTTGTCGCCTCATCATCTCTTTCATTCTCCCATGTGGCTCCTTCTGTTCTGTGGTGCTCCCATATTACTTTGACCAGCGGAATCTTCTTATTCCTGAGGATCTGCTCCTTCTAGTCCTCGATCCTTATCGACTTCTCTATATAGGATACTCTGTCGTCCACCTCTATGGCTTCGTAGTCCAGCACATGTGTCGGGTCAGGCTCATACTTTCTTAACATCGACACATGGAATACATTATGAACCTGGGATAGACTTGGCGGTAACGCAAGCCGGTAGGCCAAGGTTCCAATTCTCTCCAATATCTCGAAAGGGCCTACATATCTCAGGCTCAGCTTCCCTTTCCTTCCGAATCGCGAAAGTCCTCTAATTGGCGAAACTTTGAGAAAGACATGATCGCCTACTTGAAAGTCCAAAGGCTTGCGCCGCTTGTCCGCATAACTCTTTTGGCGACTCTACGCCGTCCTTAGTCTATCCCGGATGATCTTCACTACTTCCACCGATTGCTCTACTAATTCAAGGCCCGTGATGCTCCTTTCTCCTACTTCATCCCAACTTATCAGTGTTCTGCAGGCTCTGCCATAGAGTGCCTCTAACGGTGCCATCTGTATACTCTGCTAGTAGATATTGTTGTACGCGAACTCTACCGGGTGTAACTGATCTTCCCATTCGCCTTTGAAATCTATAACGCACGCTCTCAACATGTCCTCGAGCGTCTAGATTCTCCTTTCTGACTGTCCATCTGTTTGGGGATGATACACCGTACTGAACTGTAGTCGGGTCCCCATGGCCTCTTGCAGGCTCTTCCAAAAATTCGTCGTGAACTTTGGATCCCTATCTGAAGTGATCATCACTGGCACTCCGTGTAGTCTTACTATGTGGCTCATGTACAATTCAGCGTACTTATCCATAGCAAAGTTCTTTCGCACGAGAATGAAGTGGGCAGACTTAGTCAATCAATCCACGACTACCCAGATCGAGTCATGACCTCTTTGGCTCTTCGGAAGTCCCATCACAAAATCCATAATTATATGTTCTCACTTCCATTCCTGAATCTCCGGCGGTTGCAGTAGTCCTCCAGGCTTACAGTGCTGCGCCTTCACTTGCTGGCAAGTTAAATACTTAGCAACGTATCTTGCCACGTCTACCTTCATACCGTTCCACCAATAATGTTGTCTTAAGTTCTGGTACATCTTTGTACTTCCAGGGTGGACACTGTAGTTGCTCCTATGAGCCTCTGACAATATTCTTTCTTGAAGTCCTCCATCTTTGGGTACGCATAACCGTCCTCGAAACTTCAAGAGTCCGTCTTCAGAAACCTGGAATTCTGGCTTCCTTTTCAATGCGTCCATCCCAACGATTTTCTGAATCTCTGGGTCCATAGATTGTAATGCTCTTATCTCATCTTGGACCTCAGGTTCCACCCTCAAAGTTGCTATCAAACTGGATAGTTGATCGACCTCTAATCTGAATTCAGAGTCTCTCAAGTCCTCTATCGTCGACCAACTTCTCACTAGCAGGCATGCAATACTTGACTTTCGGCTCAATGCATCTGCCACTCTGTTTGCCTTCCCAGGGTGATATAGTATCTCACAATCATAATCTTTCAACAGCTCCATCCATCTGCGCTGTCTCACGTTCAGCTCTTTCTGGGAAAACAAGTATTTCAGACTTTGGTGGTTTGTATATATCTAAAACTTCTTGCCACAAAGATAGTGCCTCCAAATCTTCAAGGCAAACACGATTGCCGCTAACTCCAAGTCGTGGGTCAGGTAATTCATCTCGTGCGGCCTCAGTTGTCTGGATACATAAGCTACTACCCTGCCATGCTGCATCAATACACAACCCAATCCTTTCAGTGAAGCATTGCTGTAAATCTCATAGCCCCCTGGTCCTGACGAAATGGTCAGAACTGGTGCGATCATCAATCTATGCTTAAGCTCTTGGAAACTTTGCTCACACCTGTCAGTCCATTTAAACTTTGTTTCCTTCTTCGTTAACTACGTCAATGGAACGGCTATAGATGAGAACTTTTCCACGAATCACCTATAATATCCTGCCAGTCCCAAGAAGCTCCTAACCTTCGTGACCGTAGTAGGCCTTGGCCAATTGGTTACAGCTTCTATCTTTGCAGGGTCCACTGCAATCCCTTCACCAGACACAACATGACCTAGAAATGCTACCTTGTTCAGCCAAAATTCACATTTGCTTAGCTTCGCATACAGCGAACGTTCCCTCAAGGTCCTCAATACGATTCTCAAATGTTCTTCGTGCTCTACGTCGCTCCTCGAGTAGATTAAGATGTCGTCAATGAAAACTATGACGAACTTGTCCAGAAATTCTTTGAATACTCGATGCATTAGATCCATAAATGCAACCGGAGCATTCGTCAATCCAAACGGCATCACTGTGAACTCGTAATGACCATACCTCGTTCTGAATGCAGTCTTCGGTATGTCTTCCTTCTTGATCCTCAGTTGGTGATACCCCATCCTCAGTCAATCTTCGGGAACACTGTTGCTCCTTGCAATTGATCAAAAAAATCGTCAATCCTCGGGAGCGGATACTTATTCATCACCGTTTCCTGATTCAGCTGCCGGTAGTCAATGCATAGCCGCAAAGATCCATCCTTTTTCTTTACGAGCAGTACCGGTACTCCCCACGGTGAAGCACTTAGTTGGATGAATCCTTTATCTAGCAACTCTTGTATTTGCACCTTTAACTCTTTCAATTCAAACAAGGACATCCTGTATGGTGCTTTCGAAATCGGCTTCGTTCCAGGATCTAATTCAATCACAAACTCTATTTCCCATTCCGGTGGTAATCCTGACAATTCCTAGGGAAACATATACGGAAATTCACGCACCACAGGAATATTCTCTAACTCGGGTTCCTAGACCGTCGTATCCATCACGGCTACTAAGTATGCCCGACATCTTTTAGACATTAACTTAGTTACTTCCAAAGACGAAACCAAGGGAATCAAGATTCCTCCTCGACTTCCCACCAACTCAAAACTAGGGCGATCTTTCGGATAAAATCGAATCATCTTATTGCCACGATCTACTATTGCTCCCTACCTACTCAACCAATCCATTCTTATAATCACGTGGAAATCAAACATAGGCAATACAGCTAGGTCGATACTTTCCTTACTTCCCCCAATCACCATCTCACACCCAACACACCCTAATGAAACTAAGACGTTATCCTTCAATGGGGTGGCAACATGCAATGTCATGCTCAATGGTTCCAATCTCATGCCTACTAACTCAGTAAACTGTGCAGATACAAATGAATGCGTGGCACCCGAGTCGAACAAAGCATAAGCAGTCTGATTGCACAAGTAGAATGTACTTGTGACCACTCCCAATGCTTCTTCCACCTCTCCGCGGGTTACAGCATAGACTCTGCCCTGTGCTAGCGGTCTACTCTGTTCTATCTAAGGCGTTGCAGTCGACGGTCCTGCTTGTGGTCGCTGCACTTGCTGTCTGTTTGTCGGAGCTTAATTCGGATACGTCCTCATTTAGTGGCCCAGTCGGTCACATTTGAAACATGCTCCCGTCCTTACTGGGCATGGCCCTTTTCCGTGCCTTCTACCACACAATCTACAACTCCAATTCACCGGGTTTGGCGGCTTCGCGATGTTCTTCCGCACTAGAAGCACAAAGCGTCTATTGTTCGCCATCAGCCTCTTGCCCATCTAGCGGTGGTCTCTCAACAATGGGAATCGCGATCCAATTGCGGTATTCCTTTCCCTCAAGTCTCGCTCAATCATCTGGCCTTGCTCATATATCTTCCGGTAGGTTCTCAAGTTCAAGGCTATCATCTGGCTGTGGAGTTCTGGCCTCAGACATCCCTGAATCTCCGTGCCTTCTCCAAAGGATCCTCCACCGATCGAGGGGCGTACCTCGAGAGCCTCGCGAACTCAGCTTCGTACTGATCTATCGTCAGCTGGTTCTGACGTAGTTGTAGGAACTCAATCTATTTCCTTTCCCTAGTCGTTTCTGAAAAATACTTATCGTTGAACGCCCTCTTAAAAGTGTTCTAGTTCATGGCCATACCTTCAGGGAAGATTCAGTCCTTGGTGGTAGCCTACCAATCATTTACCGTACCCTTCAGTTGATATACGGCTAGCAGCACCTTCTCCTCATCAATGCATCTCAGTACCCCGAAAGACTTTTCCAGCTTCTCTATCCATCTGGGTGCTAGCTCGGGATCTCCAATCCTGTCAAACTGCGTCAGCTTTAACTTCATAAACTGCTCCACCAACTGGTCCATCTATCTAGCCATTACGATTTCCTCTTGGGCATTCCCAGCTTCATTACTCTGGTTTGGTTCCCCTTGACTTCCATTACCCCAGTGTTGCCTTGGTTGGCGTTGACGGCTGCTATGGAAACTCCTACTGCCTGAGCTATGGCAGCGTCTCGTCCTGGGCCTGTCGATCGATCATGTCACCAATCCTTTCCAACGTCCAGAGTACACCATCCATTCTTGGGTCCTCAGCTAGGGCGGCCTCGAACTAGAAACTCCGCCTCTTGGTCTTCCAAGCCTTTTGGATGGGTTACTCATCCTTGTCACTTGCTACTAAAACCTGGTCCACCACAAGTTCAGCAATAGGTTAGCAACCTACTCATCTATCTAATCCAGAATGACTAACTATTTCTTAACAAAAATAATTACACAACAACAATATTCCATACATCAACATCAATTCCTGGAATGCTTCAACCAATGACTCCTGGCCATCACCCAATTCCATTCGCCCCAATGATTTATTAAAACCAATCACTTGCAAGCATCAAACAAGCCAAGGTCCAGAAATGTCCTTCAATCCTAAGCAAGGGACTTAATTTCTTATGCCCTGTCACCACCTTACGAAGGTTAAACACCATTCATAGGTGTCAAATCACAGCTAGGCATCCCTTGCCTTACCCTGACCAATTTCCTAAGGTCTAGCTATCCGTCCTTGTCCTACTCAGTCCTCCTTATTACTCCAATCCTTATCTAACTTCGTATCGAGCTGACCTTGCTTTGATACCAAAACAAGCGGGGATGTCACGCCCCGCGCCTCATCGCGAGCACGCAAACATCCCTGCAAGCAAACAAACACAATCTCTCAGCGGTCCCAAGGATCCCCCTATATATGAAGAAAGGACGATAGATAAAATAATTTACATTAAGCACACAAAAGCGATTCCCAACAACTCCTCGTACAACATATATATATACATATACACCAAGACTAAGCAGGACTAGATAGCATCATAAAAAGTCATACATCAACACCAACAGCCAACGACTACTACTCCGCTAAACATCAGGGCGACGGGTAAGCATGCCAAAAAGGTATCCACAAAATCCACCAAGGAAGGGGTCAGGTCGCCAGTCAAAAAGTCAGGTCATCATCCAGAGTCATCTAGGAAGAACTGCTGGAATCCCCGGTGTCTTCAGTCTCCTTCGACAGCTCAAACTCGGAGAAGGTCTCCGACGGAATCTCCCCAGAGTCCTCCATAGTCGCCTCCTACGATGGCTCAGTTGGGTTTCCATCCATGGTCGCCTCTTGGTCCGGCTCGGCTAGGTCTCCATCAGACAGCTCCACCACGATGACTTCGTTCTCCGATGGTGGTACAAAATACTCCGTTGTCGGCGTCCACTTCGGGCCGTTCCACAAACCAACCACTGAGCCCTCGAGAAATTCCTGGTCTGCTATCGTTTCGAACTAGTCGGGTATGACACCCTCTGAAACCTCATGGAGCTTTAGAGGCCCGACCTTCCTATCCCCGTCCCGTCTAAACCATGCCTCGAACCGATGAGGCTTCCAGTCCGGCTTCCCCTCGTCTACCCGTACCACTGTACATTTCCTTACGTATATATTCCTCTGCCTATTGGGGAACTCGTCGTAAAATGCCGTCATCTCCTGAGGGTCCCTGAACCTGATAGGCCATATAGCTACTGTCTAGGATCTGTAAAGTAAGATTTCCCCAAAATAGGTGAGATACACATCTTAGTAAGAAAAACCTAACCCTAGGTCAGGTTGACCGTTCACTCAGGCAATCAAGTCACTCAACCTATCCAACTCATGAACTCATGCGGGTATGACAATCATAATTCATTAAACAACAATACTCAAGGGACAGGTTTGCATTTATAATCTCATATCGCACACGAATGCACATGTATGCTCGACCTGTCACTTCGCTACATCTATCAACCTCTGCTTGCCTCATTCTCTAGCCTGCGATTAGATCGCATCAGGCTTGGCCCGCGTAAACGCATCAGACCGTGATCGACGACTCGCGTAAACGCATCAGGTCTCGATTCATTCCCAGGCAGAGTCTATGAGCTCATATTCTGTCCCGCGATTATATCGCATCAGGACCGTGGCTGTCTCAACCCCGCGACTTCGTCGCATCAGGGCGCCACCTAATCATAATCCACCCCGCGACCTCGTCGCTTCAGGGTCTCAACCTTCTGCCCAGCGTCTCATACGCCTCAAGGCCATGCCATGTAATGCCACAATCATGTCTCATACCATATCATATCAATTAACTTGATTTTCAATTCAAATTTCGCAATCAATGGCTAATGCGCATGCTAAGACGTTTCATAATTCCCATGGTATGCAAATCAATCCAAATGGCACCCCAAACACACAAACAATTCAAGCATAGGTTATGTCATACAATCATTCTTATAACATCTAGGGACACATCAAGCTATTACCATAGAGGGTTTTTTCATAAACCATTCCGATTGGCCCTCAACTTACCCAATTGAGTCTAATCCCCCTAGCCTTGGTTTAGAGAATTTCTTACATTAGCTCGGCAACACAATTTTCTCTTCTTGGATCACCTAACCTTCGGCCAACTCAAGTCCAAGGCCAATTTGTCGCGCAACCTAGAATAATCAACCACTTCGTCAAATTTTGTACTCAATTCCTCAATCCAACAATCCAAATCACCCATAACATACCCCTCATCATCTCTTCACATCTTAAACACCAATTTGCAGCACGAAACCATTATTCACAGCCTCCAATAGAATCGGTTTGGCCCGGCGCCAAACCGGTTCCATTCGATTCTACACATACCGGGTCTAACCGGTTTTAATCTACTATAAATCCCTCAATTATACACTATCCTACCTCTTATAACATCTACCTAAGGGTTTGGAGTGCTCACTGAGAGGTTTAATCCGCGTGGTCGTCGGAAAGTCGTCGGAACTCGTCTTATCACCCAACACAGAATACCGGCAGATTCTGGGCATAATGTACAAGGGTGGTTCATGGTAAAAAACTTATCAAATAAATCTAAAATTTTTACCACGGAATCATCTTTGTGTCTACTTGATCTCCACCAAATTTGAGCTCTAGATTCCAAGTTTTCGGCTATCAAAAGGGTTCAGAACCTAACCTACCTCAAACTGGAGCAGAATTTGTCGACTTGTGGGAGAATGCTTGCCATGAATTTCACAGATCTCCAAATGACCTGATTCAAGTTGAAGGACGTCAGCAAGACGTGGAGCTACATCTGGGTGGTCGACTGGCAGCAGTTAGTGGTTGGAGGGACCGGTGGTACAGACCAAACAGGCGATGCCGGGGCTAGTCGGCAACAATAGAAACTGAGGAAGAAGAAGGAGAAGCTTGGTCGGTTCTTTGGGGAAGCAAAAAATGGCTAAATGAAGAGTGAGGGGGAGAGGAAAGAGAGAGCTTATTATCTTAAAAATTTGATTAATTGAAGTGATCGGTGGGTGAGCATTAATTGATAACTTGATCTTCCACCCTTGGATGCTCGACACTTGTCCATTGTTCTTCTCAAGGGCATCCAATGGCCATCAATTGCCCTTGAACTTTCGGCAGCTTGGGGGGAAAGAAATGTCCATTTTTTCCTTCCTTCAATTATAAAGACAAAGTTCTAAGCTTGAGGGGCATTATGGTCATTTTACCTCCGGCGTTCGGAACGTCGTTTTTCTCGTTTCTAACTTCTTCGATAGGGCGACGGCCAATCCAATTGATGTTGTAATTCTTAATTTTTCATTTCAAACTTTTTCAGGACTCAATACTAATCGTTTCTTCTATCAGACGTGATTTGAGTCTATCTTGAACCGATAGACGGAATTTGCAGACTATACGCGTATCGTCCCCGTGATTCTCATCGCGTTGAGGGCTCGTTAATTCATGGCTGCTTTGGTTGTCATGTAATTGCGAGGGTTTATCACTAGTCCTTATGGTCTCGATCGTCACAGTCCGATTTAGGATAATTTTTCAAATCGTACGCTAGTTAAGCGACGTCACCGCGCTCTAGTCGTACGACACTAGCATGGTAATCCTTGATCGTTCTTAGATCGGCCTTTTAATGGCTCTAAATATTTCCTTAACAATCTTTCTGGTTAAAGCGCCATTTCTTATCCGAGTCGCCTAGGTCCATGTATCTCGTCTCGCTTTAACCTTTCCCCTTTGGTCGGCCTACTCAAATTGATCAGATTTGAGCGGAATACGACTAAAATACATCGTTTGATATACATGAACTTCTCATTACAGAGTCTGAAGTTGATTGAAAATCAGAATGTCACAGACACCTTGGACAAGTGTCAAGAGATCAAGCCATGATGTTGATAGAGCCATTTTTTACCTACCATTTAACAAGTTGACTTTTGAAATTGCATATACCCCTCTCTCTCTCTCTCCCCCCTCACTTGGCCGAACCCCCTCCTCCATTACTAATTTCTTCTTCTTCTTCTTCTTCCTTTTCTTGCTGTCGAAAGCTCTCTAGCCCGACAGGATTCTACCGCCAACTTCACTGCCATCGACCGCCACCTCCGGCGACTTCTAGCCGCCGAGCTGACCACCCACTTCTTCTTCAACCTCTTGCTGACGTTCTCGAAGTGGAAGGGAGTCATTTGACTCAGTGAGGAGCTCCGGCCATCCGATCTCCCGAAAGTCGACGGAAATCATCGCAACCAGAGGTAAGCCACGTTTTAGGCCTCTTAGGACCCTGAAATCTTGGAGTTTTTAAATAAAATTTTGTAGTCATCTAGGGGACACATATATTGAGCTGTGGTAAAAATTTTGGGTTAATTTGATGGAGTTTTGAGCCCAAATGGTCTTATGTTTGAAGGGGCAGAACTGACCGGTGGAAGACTTGGGAAGATCGACCCCATTCAAAGACTTTTCGGCGACGCCTTGGCTCCAAATTTTCGGTGAGGCTCCCCAACCCTTAGAACTACATGTTAGCAAGTAGATTAGTGATTAAATTAAGGATTTAATGTAGTTTAAGGGCTGATTAGTTGGAGTATGCACAAAATCAAAAATGCCCGATTCAATTCTGTGCTTGCCGGTTCTGTTGGGGGCCATTAGTGTTGAAATTGGGTCTCAAATTCATCATTTAGACCTGCTAAGATGTTGATGAACATGTCAATAAGGTTTATATCCCATGGATTGGCGAATTGTGCAAGAAAAATTGACGATTGGATGAATTTTATTAGGTTGCGGGGTTGAGTTGTCCTTGGACTATTTGGACCGAACTCTTGACGTGCTTGGGAGAAGAATTTCATTGCATTAAGCTTGAGGTAAGGGGATTCTAAACCTTTGATAGGAGGATTAGACTCAATTGGACGAGTCGATTGCAAGTTTGATTGATTCTTGGAAGATTTAAAGTGATTGCTCATTATACGTCCTAGGAGGATACAGATGACTCAAATGCTTGACCATGCTTGTGCCTTGAGTGATTTGTCGCATTTGAGTGTTGAACTTGATTGCTTCCTATGCCATAAGTGTGTTATTCGTGCATGAGTTGCACTTGATTGTGTGTGATATACATTAAAATGAACTTATGGCTTATTTGAGGAGTTGTGACATCATGAGGTATATGAGACGCGGGGTTGTGTGGCTGAATGCCTTGAGGCGCTGAGGCGCGATGTTTGAATTAAGTGGCACCCTGAGGCATATGAGACGTGAGGTTGAGAAGGCCATAGTCCTGATGCGTTGGAACTTGGGACGAAGTTGTGATGTGTCGACACAGGCCTAGAGTAGCATTGAAAACCAGATGCGTTTACGCGGGTTTGTCAATGAGACGGTCTGATGTGTTTATGCGGACCGAGCCTATGGTGTTCTAAACGCGGGTATGAAAGTAGGAGGCTGGAAAAGGGTGGAAGGTGCAATTTGGTTTGAAATGCATGCTTGAGTTTAATGACGTGATAAGATGCCTTGATTGCATGTTTGACATCTGTGTGTTACTTTGTGATAGTGGAATGTCTCATGCGATTTTGTATGAATTATTTGCGTTTGCTTTTACTTTGGTGGACTGTCAGCCTAACCTAGGGTTAGGACCCACCTTACTGAGATGTATATCTCACCCCGTTATGGGACCCCCTTCTTTACAGATCCTAGGCCCTAAAGATGTGGTCCATCAGGTTTGGCGATCCCAAGGAGATGTTGGTCTAGTTTGATGAGTTCCCTAACGGACAAGGGACTATTTATGTTAGGAAATGTACGGTTGTTTGGGTAGATGAGGGGGGCAGTAGTTGAAAGCCTCATAGGTATGAGGCATGGTTTAGAAAGGTAGGGGATGTTTCCACGAGGCCACTGAAGCCCACCAAGGTTCCCCAAGGAGTGATCCCTAGCTGGTACCATCCCACATGGGATTTAGTAAAGGCTGAGGGGTCAGTTGCCGGCTCAAGGAATGGTCTTGAGAGGACTCCGACCTTGGAGGATACTGAGAAGATCATAGTGGTCAAGGCTACCGAGGATGACCTAGTGGAGCCATCCGCGGACAATACACTCGCGGATACGGTGGAGATTTGCTTTGAGACTTTGTTGAAGTATGAGCCTACTAAGGAGGCAGAGGATACTGATGACTCAGCAACTCGATTAGGAGCTCCTGGTTTACTAGTTTGATATTTTGATGGTGTTTTCGAGGTCTATCCCTTTTTGCGAGACTTATGACTGCATTTTGTGCTGGCCATGCCACCCTATTAACCAATGTAGTCGGTTAGTTGTTCCTTGTATGTATATTTAGATATTATGTATTATTAGTACTCTCGCTATCCAGGTCCCATTTTATATTTATACGGAGGAGTTTTTATGCCGTCGCTTCCGCATGCTTGTTCTGTGATACATCTCTTGACTTATATGTGAATCTTGGGACCTCGAGAGATAGTTTGTGCTTTCAGGGAGTCGCGCGCTCATGCCCGGGGCGCGGGGCGTGACATCACCTCGTTTGTTTGGTATCAGAGCAAGGTCAGCTTGATCCAAAGTTGATTGAGGATTGGAGTAGTAAGGAGGATTAAGTTGGGACAAGAACAGGTAGCGATACCTTAGGAAACTGGTTAGGATAAGACACGGGCTGCATGGCACATGACTTGGCACATGTGATTGGCATTTGGCCTCGGCTGGGCTGTGGTAATGTATGAAGATTAAGTTCTATGCTTAGAGTTGAAAGTCATTTCTAGATTCTGGCCTATTGAGAGAATGAGCATGGCTTGTTTCGGTGAACCGTTGGAGTGAACGGAATTGAGGAACTGCCATGAGCGACTTTTATGGTGTCTATGGAATTTGTTGTATGGAAGGCTGTTGTATTATAACTGTTTCTATTAAGACCTAGTTGGTAGCTTTGGACTTCATTAAATGAATGAGTGACTAACTCCTTGATGAACTTGTCGTGGACCAGGCTTAGTAGAAGCGCATAAGAATGAGTAACCCATCTAGGAGACCTGGAAGGCCCAGAAGTTGAGCCTCTAGCTCGAGGCCGCCTGTAGCAGAAGACCCGAGAATGGATGGGGTACTGAGGGCACTAGAGAGGATTGGCGACCTCATCGACAGGCAGACCCATGATAGGAATGCTGCTATAGCCCAAGCGGTAGGAGTCGCAATAGCTGCCATCAACACCAACAACGGCAACAATGGGGGTAATGGAAATAATGGCGACCATGACTAGGGCAATGAGGCAGTGAATGCCCAGGAGGAGATTGTCGTGGCCAGACAGATGGGCTAACTGGTGGAGCAATTCATCAAACTGAAGTCGACCCAGTTCGACGGGAGTAGAGATCCCGAACTAGCACCCAGATGGATCGAAAAACTAGAGAAAGCCTTTGGAGTCTTGAGGTGCACGGACGAAGAGAAAGTACTGTTGGCAGTGTACCAGCTGGAAGGTACCGCAAATGATTGGTGGGCTGCCACCAAGAATGGAGTTTTCCTAGAAGGGACGGCCTTGACCTAGAATGCCTTCATTGCGGCATTCAATGACAAATACTTTTCGGAGACGGCCAGGGAAAGGAAATAGGTGGAATTCTTACAGTTGCGTCAGAATCAGCTGACAGTGGACCAGTATGAAGCGAAATTTGCTAGACTGTCAAGGTACACACCTTGATCAGTAGAGGATCCCCAAGAGAAGGCGCGGAGATTTCGGGATGGATTGAGGCCTAAGCTTCGCAGTCAAATGAAAGCCCTACATCTAAGAACATATAAGGAAATTTATGAGCAAGGCAGATGATCGAGAGGGATTTAAAGGAGAGGAATGCCACATCTGGATCGCGGTTTACTTCATTTCGAGACAACCGCCAAATGTGTAAGAGACCAATGGCTGGCAACAGGCGTTTTATCCCTCCCGTGAGGAAGAACATAGTGAAGCCGCCGAACCCCTAGAACTGGAGCTGTCGCCTCTGTGGCAGGAGGCATGGTAATGGACCATGCCCAGCAAGAATTGGAGCCTACTTTAAGCTTGGTTAGATGAGCCACCAGATGAGGACTTGCCCGAACCAAGCTTTAGTGAATCGACCTCAAGGGCAGCGACCACAGGCTGGACCGTCGACTGTTACTCCCCAAGTTGATCAGAATCGACCCTCAGCTCAAGGAAGAGTATATGCAGTAGCCCGTAGGGAAGCAGAGGAAACGCTGGGCGTGGTCACAGGTACGGTTTATTTGTGTGACCAAGCTGCATATGCATTGTTTGATCCTGGTGCCACACACTCATTTGTGTCTACTCGATTTGCTGATTTGGTTGATATGAAGTTAAAATTGTTGAGTGTGATTCTGCATGTTACTACCCCACTGAAAGATAATATATTGGTTTCGTTGGGCTGTACGGACAGTAGGATCGTAATTGTGGTAGTAAGGAGAGTATTGATCTAGCTGTATCACCCATGTATGATTTTGATGAGATCATAGGGATGGACTAGTTAGGTAAACAAGGAGCAGTAGTGGATTGCGGTAGTAGGATAATCCGTTTCTACCCAGAAGGACGCCCTAGTTTTGAATTCGTGGGAAGTCGAGGAGGAACCCCGATTCCTTTAGTCTCATCTCTTGAAGTGACAAAGTTGATGTCTGAAGGATGTCAAGCGTACTTGGTCGCAGTTATGGATACGACTACCGAGGAACCTAAACTAGAAAGTATCCCGGTAGTCCGTGAGTTTCCTGACATTTTTCTCCAAGAGTTGCCAAGGTTGCCACCAGAGCGAGAGATAGAATTCTTGATTGAGTTAGCTCTCGGAACGGAGCCGATCTCAAAGGCACCCTATAGGATGTCCTTATCAGAACTAAAGGAGTTAAAGGTGCAGATGCAAGAATTATTGGTTAAAGGATTTATCCGATTGAGTGCTTCATCGTGGGGAGTGCCAGTACTGTTCGTAAGGAAAAAGGATAGGTCCTTGCGTCTATGCATTAACTATAGACAGTTGAACCGGGTGACGGTGAAGAATAAATATCCATTGCCGAGAATCGACGACCTATTTGATCAGTTGCAAGGAGCAGCGGTATTCTCCAAGATTGACCTGAGGACTAGGTATCACCAGTTGAGAATCAATAAGGAAGACATACCTAAAACTGCTTTTAGGACAAGGTATGGTCATTATGAATTCACAGTGATGCCTTTTGGACTGACCAATGCTCCAGCCGCCTTTATGGATTTGATGCATCGGGTGTTTAAAGAATCTTGGATAGATTCGTCATAGTCTTTATCGACGATATTCTAATTAACTCAAGGAATAATGAGGAACACGAGGAACACCTAATGATTGTTTTGCAGACCTTGAGGAAACACTCGCTCTACTCTAAGTTTAGCAAATGTGAGTTCTGACTGAATAAGGTAGCATTTCTTAGTCACGTGATATCTGGAAAAGGAATCGCGGTGGATCCTGCGAAGATCGAAATTGTAACAAATTGGCCTAGGCCTACTACGGTCACGGAAGTCAGAAGTTTCTTGGGATTGGCAGTATATTACAGACGTTTTATGGAGAAGTTTTCATCCATAACCATTCCATTGACGAGGTCGACAAAGAAAGAAACTAGGTTCGAATGGACAGACAAGTACGAAAGGAGTTTCTAAGAGCTCAAACATCGGTTGACAACAGTACCGGTGTTGACAATTCCATCAGGACCTGGAGGCTATGAGATATATAGCGATGCTTCGCTAAAGGGATTAGGCTGTGTGTTAATGCAACATGGAAGGGTAGTTGCCTATGCGTCCCGACAGTTGAGACCGCACGAAATGAACTATCCAACTCACGATCTAGAGTTAGCAGCGATCATTTATGCTCTGAAGATCTGGAGACATTATCTGTGTGGCGAGAAGTTCCAAATTTACACTGACCACCAGAGCCTGAAGTATCTGTTTTCCCAAAAGGAACTGAATATGAGGCAGCGTCGGTGGATGGAGCTGCTTAAGGATTATGATTGTGATATATTATATCACCCTGGGAAGGCAAACAGAGTCGCAAATGCACTTAGCCGAAAATCGAGCATTGCCTGCCTGTTAGTAAAAGGATGGTCGATGATCGAGGATTTGAGAGATTCTGAGTTCAGACTGTCTAGTTTGATGGCTGCATTGAGGGTAGAACCTGAGGTCCAAGAAGGGATAAAGACCTTGCAGTCTACGAACCCATAAATTCAGAAAATCCTAGAGATGGAGGCGACAAAAAGGAAACCGGAGTTTCAGGTGTCAGAGGACGGGATCTTGAAATTCCAAGGACATCTTTGCATACAAAAGAATGAAGAACTCAGGGAAAGGATTTTATCGGAGGCTCACATGAGCAATTATAGTGTCCACCCAAGAAGTACGAAAATGTATCAAAACCTGCGTCAACACTACTGGTGGAACGGGATGAAGGTGGATGTAGCGAAGTATGTGGCAAAGTGCTTGACATGCCAACAGGTGAAGGCGCAGTACTGTAAGCCTGGTGGATTATTACAGCCACTGGAAATTTCGAAATGGAAATGAAAGCACATAACGATGAATTTTGTGATGGGACTCCCAAGGAGCCAGAGAGGTCACGATTCTATATGGGTAGTCGTGGACGGATTGACTAAGTCCACACACTTCATCCTTGTGTGAAAGGATTTCGCAATGGATAAATACGCCGAACTGTACATGAGACAGACAGTGAGACTGCATGGAGTACCCGTGACAATTTCCTTAGGTAGAGATCCCAAGTTCACAGCGAACTTTTGGAAAAGTCTTCAAGATACCATGGGAACTCGACTGCAATTTAGCACAGCGTACCTTTCACAAACGGACGGACAATCGGAGAGCACAATTCAGATGCTTGAGGACATGTTGCGAGCGTACGTCATAGACTTCAAAGGTGGATGGGAGGATCAACTGCACTGACGGAGTTCACATACAATAACAGCTACCAATAGAGCATTCGGATGGCACCGTTTGAAGCGCTTTATGGAAAGGCCTGCAGAACCCTGATTTGTTAGGATGCGGTTGAAGAAGGAAGTATACAGGCCCAGAGTTGGTAAAGCAATCGGTAGAAGCGGTGAAGATAATTCGGGATAGACTAAAGATGGCACAGAGTCGTCAGAAGAGTTATGCGGACAAGCGGCGTAAGCCTTTGGAGTTTCAAGTATGCGATCATGTTTTCCTCAAGGTGTCGCCGATGAGGGGATTATCGCTATTTGGAAGGAAAGGAAAACTGAGCCCAAGGTACGTAGGTCCATTTGAAATTTTGAAACGGATCGGGATCTTGGCCTACAGGCTTGCCTTACCGCCTAATCTATCCCAAGTACATAGTGTCTTCCATGTGTCAATGCTATGGAAGTATAAACCAGACCCGATACATGTGCTGGACTACGAGGTTATAGAAGTGGACGACAGAGTATCCTACGTGGAGAAACCGATCAGGATCGAAGATCGGAAGGAGCAAATTCTGAGGAATAAAACGATTCCATTGGTCAAAGTTGTGTGGGAGCACCATGGAACCGAAGGCGCTATGTGGAAAAACGAGGAGACGATGAGGCATCAACACCCCCATTTATTTGAGTAGCTAAGTTTGATATAAATTTCAGAGACAAAATTTTTGTAAGGGGAGAGTTGTGACATTCTGATTTTCCTGTCATTTTCAGACTCATTAATGAGAAATGTATCTAGCGATGTATTTCAGTCATATCTCGCTCGAATATGATCAATTTGAGTTGATTGACCAAAGGGGAAAGGCTAACGCGAGACAAGGTACGTAGATCTAGGGAACTTGAATAGAAAATGGCACTTTGACCATAAGGATTATCGGGAGGACATTTAGAGCCATAAAAGGCCGATCTAAGAACGACTAAGGAATGCATTGCTAGCGTTATACGATTAGAGCGCGGGTGATGCCGCTTAACCAATGTATAATTTGTAAAATTTTCCTAGATCGAACAGTGACGATCAAGGCCATCGGAACTAGTGATAGACCCTCACAATTACATGACAACCAAAGTCGCCATGAATTGATGAGCCCTAATTGTGATATGAATCACAAGGTCGATACGCGTAACGTCCGCAAAAGCCGCCCGTCAGTTCGGGATAGGCAAGAACCACGTCTGATAGAGAGTTGAATAAAAAATGAGTCTTGAAAATTGAGGTTGGAGAATCAAAAATTCCAACATCATAATTGGATTGACCGTCTCCTTATCGAAGAAAATTGGAATTAAAAAAAATGACATTCCGGATGCCGAGGCTAAAATTACCATTTTGCCCCTCAAGCCATAGCCTTACCTATATAATTGGATGAGGACATTTTGGTCATTAATATACCCCCAAAGCTGCCAACATTTTGAGAAAATGAGAGCTATTGGATGTACTTTGATTGACACCTTGGATAAGTGTCAAAAGATCAAGCCATGATGTTGATAAAGCCACTTTTTACCTACCATTCAACAAGTTGACTTTTGAAATTGCATATACCCCCCCTCTCTCTCTCTCCCCTCACTTGGCCATGCCCCTTCCTCCATTGCCGATTTCTTCTTCTTCTTCTTCTTCTTCCTTCTCTTGCTATCGAGAGCTCTCCAGCCCGACAGGATTTTGCCGCCAACTTCACTGCCATCGACCGCCATCTCGGGCGACTTCCAGCGCCGAGCCGACCACCCACTTCTTCTTAAACCTCTTGCCGATGTTCTCGAAATGGAAGTGAGTCATTCAAGTCAGTGAGGAGCTCCGGCCAACCGATCTCCCAAAAGTCGACGGAAATCGTCGCAACCAGAGGTAAACCACGTTTTAGGCCTCGTAGGACCCCAAAATCTTGGAGTTTTTCAACCAAATTTTGTGGACATTTAGGAAACACATAGATTGAGCTGTGGTAAAACGTTTGGGTTAATTTGATGGAGTTTTGACCCCAAATGGGTCTTGTGTTTGAAGAACCAGAACTGACCGGTGAAAGACTTGGGAAGACCGACGCCGTTCAAGGACTTTCCAGCGTCGCCTTGGCTCTAAATTTTCGGTGAGGCTCCCCAGCCCTTAGAACTACATGTTAGGAAGTAGATTAGTGATTAAATTGAGGATTTGAGATAGTTTAAGGACTGATTAGTTGGGGTATATACATAATCGAATATGCCTGGTTCGGTTCTGTGCATGCCGGTTCTGTTGGGGGCCATTGGTGTTGGAATTGAGTCTCAAATTCATCATTGAGACATTCTAGGATGTTGAGGAATATGTCAATAAGGTTTATGTGACATTCTGATTTCCAGTTAATTTCAGACTCAGTAATGAGAAGTAAATCTAGAGATGTATTTCAGTCGTATCTCGCTCGAATCTGATCAATTCGAGTAGGCTGAGCAAAAGGGAAAGGCTAACGCGAGACAAGGTATGTGGAACTAGGAAACTCGGATAAGAAATGACGCTTTAACTATAAGGAGTGTCGAGAGGATATTTAGAACCATAAAAAGGCCGATCTAAGAACGATTAAGGAATGCATTTGCTAGTGTTATGCAATTGGAGAACGGGTGATGCCGCTTAACCAACGTATGATTTGCAAAATTTACCTTAATCGGAAGTGACGATCGAGATCAAATGGACTAGTGATAGACCCTCACAATTACATGACAACCAAAGTCGCCACAAATGGACGAGCCCTAAGTGTGAAGTGAATCATAGGGTCGATACGCGTAACGTCCGTAAAAACTGTTCGTCGATTCGGGATAGGCTGGAATCACGTCTAATAGAGAAAACAATCAGAAACGAGTCTTGAAAATTGAAAATGGAGAATCAAGAATTCCAACGTTATATTCGGATTAGCTGTCGCCCTATCGAAGAATAATGGAATGAGAAAAACAACATTCTGGACGTAAGGGGTAAAATTACCATTTTGCCCCTCAAGCTTAAGCCTTGCCCATATAATAAAGGAAGGGCATTTTGGTCTTCATACACACTCCAAAAGCTGCCGAAAATGAGAGGAGATTATGGCCATTGGATTTACTTGATTGACACTTAGGACAAGTGTCACTAGATCAAGCATTGAGTGGTCATGTCCACCTTTATCCACCTACCATTCTTCTCATTGACTTGAGAGTTGAATATAGTCTTTTTCACTCTCTCTCCTCTCCCCTTGATCGGCCATAGAACCCCCCAACTCACCGAAATTCCATCTTCTTCTTCTTCCTTCTGTCGCCCGACCACAGTTTCTGGGGTTGCCGTTCGCCACCGCCGACGCTGCCCTCCGACCACCGCCTGGACTCCGGCCGACCACCTGAGCCTAGCCCCACCTCCTGCCAACCTCCTCAAAGTGGAAGCATGGCGATTGGACCATCGAGGAGCTCTGGCCAAGCTTTTTCCTGGAAGCCGACAGAATTGGACTTAATCTAAGGTAGGCGAAGTTTCTGACCCCTTAGAAGATCGAAATGTTGGAGTCTTGAGACCAAATTTTATAGAGATCTAGGGGACATGTATATGTATCTGTCATAAAAAGTTGAGCTTGATTTGATGAAGTTTTGACCCTAAATGGGTCTTGTGAAAGTAGGACATAATCTGCCGGTTTACTGACCTTGAGGAACCAGCGACTTTCGACGGGATTCCGACGACAACTCGACCTCAAACTCTCGGTGAGACCCTTAGACCCTTAATTAGATATGTTAAGAGGTAGGGTAGTTATTAAATGATGAATTTGGTGGAGATTTAGGGCTGGTTGTGCTCAGTTTGCACAGAACTGAAAATAGCCGGTTCGGTTCTATGCAAGACCGAAGCTGTTGGAGCTGATGGCTATTTTTTTTAGCCTCAAATTGTTGATTTAGAAATGCTAGGATGATGAGGATTATGTTATGGAGGTTCGTGGTTCATGTATTGGTGAATTGGATATGGAAATTGACGAATTGGTTGGAATTTTCTAGGTTGTGTGTTGAGTTTGATCCTGGACCATTGAGGGCCGAACCTTTGAGGGCTTAAAAGAGAATTTTGTGGCATCAAACTCAAGGTAAGGGAATCCTAAACTTAGGATAGGAAGATTGGACTCGATTGGGCGAGTCGGATGGAATTGAGGTGGTATCTTAGGAAGCTTGGCGTGAATGGTTCTTGTGTATGTTAAAAGGGTAGAGATGACCCAAATGTTTGCTTATGCTTATTTCTTGAGTAACTAGTTACCTGTAAATGTGTATTGAATCGTCTTGCATGCCATGGATGCATTGTGTATGCATGAATTGCACTTAGCCTTGTGTGCATGAATTGTGAATGTGGCATGGCAAAGACAAGGTGAGACCCTGAGGCATATGAGACGCGGGGTGATGTGGTGGATATCCTGAAGCGTTGAGGCGCGGGATAGAGGTTGTGTGGCACCCTAATGCGATCTAATCGCGGGGTTAAGATGGCCACGGTCTTGATGTGTTTACGTAGAACGAAGAATATGAGGTGTAGACTGGCCTGGAGTATCATTGAAACCTGATACGTTTACGTGGGTTGTCGATGATGGTCTGATGCATTTACGCGGACCGAGCCTGATGAGATCTAATTGCGGGCACGAAAATGAGACAGACGGGAGATGCTGGATATGGTGAAGTAGCAGGACGGGTGTGCGTAATCATCTGAGTGTGCATGATGTCATAGTTGCATACCTGTCATCTATGTATTGTCATCTTTTATTGTACTCATTTGTTTGTCTATGAGTTTGAATGATCGGGGCCTGTGGCTGCTTGAGAGGACGGTCGGCCTAACCTAGGGTTGGGGCTCTTTTACTGAAATGTGTATCTCACCCCATTTGGGACCCTTATTTTTACAAATCCTAGACCTTGACAATGTGGCCTATTCATTTTGGAGACCCGAAGGAGATGTCCACTTATTTTGACGAGTTCCATGACGGGCAGGGAACTATCTATGTAAGGAAGTGCATTATTGTTTGGGTGGACGAGGGTAGTACCGACTGGAAGCCTCATCGGTATGAGGCCTGGTTTAGGAAAGTCGGGGATGTGTCGACTGGGCTGCTGAAGCCTCATAAGGTATCCCAAGGAGTCGTCCCTAGTTGGTGTCACCCCACTAGAGACTTAGACCAGGCTGAGGGGTCCGTTGTCGGTTCAAGGAATGCATCGGAGAGGACCCCGACCATAGAGAACACGAGGGATGAGGTCACTGTGCTAGAGGCAACTGAGGAGGATCTCGCGGAGCTATCTATCAAGGCGACCATGAGGATCTCGCGGAGCTATCTCGCGTAGTTATATTTCTGTATGAATAGTTGGGCTTTATGTATGATAGTATTTACGCTATCCAGGTCCCATTTCGCTATTTTTACGGAGGAGTTATTTCTTTATCTCTTCCGCATGCTTGGTAAATGTATATTATGTCTCTCGACTTAGTTGTGGATCTTGGGATCACGAGAGATGTTTTGTTTGCTTGTACGGAGTCGCGTGCTCGTGCCGGGGCGCGAGGCGTGAAATTCCCATTCAATTTGATATCAGAGCAAGGTCAGATCAATCTAAAGTTAATTGAGGGCTGGAGTGATAAGGAGGATTAAGTTGGGATTTGGATGGATAGCGAGACCTTAGGAGATTAGTTAAGATAAGGCATGGGGTGCATAGCAGGTGACCTGGTATTTATGGATGGCATTTGACCTTGGCAGAGTTGTGGTAAGGCCTAAGGATTAAGTTCCCTACTTAGAGTTGAGGGTCATTTCTGGTCCTTGGCTTGTTTGATGAGTGGATGTGATTGGTTTTAGTGAGCCATTGGAGTAAACAGAATTGAGAAATAGCCATGAGTTATTTGTTTAAATGTTTCTAGAGTTTATTGTATGGGTACTGCTATGTTGTGACTATCCTTGTTGAGGATTAGTTAGTAGCTCCGGATGTGGATGAATGAGTGAGTTACTAACTCCTTGCTAAACTTGTGGTGGACCAGGTTCAGTAGAAAGGGATAAGGATGAGCAACCCATCTAGAAGATCTGGAAGATCCAGAGGCGGAGCCTCTTGCTCAAGGCCGCCTGTAACAGAGGACCCAAGAATGGATGGTGTGCTAAGGGCGCTAGAGAGGATTGGTGACTTGATTGATAGGCAAACCTAGGATCGGGACGCTGCCATCG
This sequence comes from Rhodomyrtus tomentosa, assembly GCA_028455895.1. NCBI lineage: Eukaryota > Viridiplantae > Streptophyta > Magnoliopsida > Myrtales > Myrtaceae > Rhodomyrtus > Rhodomyrtus tomentosa. The sequence goes on from JAPCWY010000007.1 coordinate 32,322,153, forward strand.
CCCAGGCAGTAGGAGCTGCCATAGTTGCCGTCAACGGTAACAACGGCAACAACGGTGGCAATGGAAACCAGAATGAACATGACCAGGGCAATGAAGCTGTGAATGCCCAAGAGGAAATCGTCTTAGCCAAACAGATGGGCCAACTAGTGGAGCAGTTCATAAAGTTGAAGTCGACTCAATTTGATGGGACTGGAGATCCCGAGCTAGCACTTAGATGGATTGAGAAGTTAGAGAAAGCTTTTGGTGTGCTGAGGTGCACGAACGAAGAGAAGGTGCTGCTAGCAGTGTACCAGCTGGAGGGTACTGTAAATGATTGGTGGGCTGCTACCAAGAATGGCATTTGTCCTGAAGGAACGGCCATAAACTGGGATGCCTTTAAGACGGCGTTCAATGACAAGTATTTCTTGGAGACGGCCAAGGAAAGAAAGCAGGTGAAATTCCTACAATTGCGCCAAACCAGCTGACGATAGATCAGTATGAGGCCGAGTTCTCGAGACTGTCGAGGTACGCACCTCGATCTGTAGAGGATCCCCAGGAGAAAGCAAGGGGGTTTAGGGACGGTTTGAGGCTTGAGCTCCGTAGTTAGATGATTGCCCTGAATTTGAGGACTTATAAGGAGATACACGAACGGGGCCATATGATTAGAAGGGACTTGAAGGAGAGGAACACTGCAACTGGATCGCGATTTACACCATTCAGAGATAACCGCCAGTGGGCAACGAGCGTTTTGTGCCTCCAGTAAGGAAAAATATCGTGAAGCCGTCGAATCCCACAAACTGGAGCTGCCGCCTTTGTGGCAGAAGGCATGAAAATGGGCCATGCCCGGTAAGGACAAGAGCTTGCTTTAAGTGTGGTCAACTAGGTCGCCAGATGAGGACGTGCCCAAACCAAGCTCCGAAAAATCGACCTTAAGGGCAGAGACCGCAGGCTAGACCATCGACAACTACTCCCCAAATCGAACAGAATCGACCACCGGCACAGCGAAAGGTGTATGCAGTTGCCCGTAGAGAGGCGGAGGAAGCACCAGGTGTGGTCACAGGTACGGTTTACTTGTACAACCAAGCTACATACGCATTGTTTGACCCTGGTGCCACGCATTCATTTGTGTCTGCACAGTTTGCTGATTTCGTGGTTATGAAATTGAAACCGTTGAAGACAATTCTGCATGTTGCCACTCTGTTAAAGGATAATATATTGGTTTCATTGGGTTGTACGGGTTGTGAAATCGTGATTGGAGGGAGTAAGGAGAATATTGATCTAGCTGTGTTGCCCATGTGCGATTTTGATGTAATCATAGGAATGGATTGGTTGGGTAAACAGGAGGTAGTAGTGGATTGTGGTAGTAGGATAATCCGGTTTTATTCGAGAGGCAACCCTAACTTTGAATTGGTGGGAAGTTGAGGAAGAATCTCGATTCCCTTAGTCTCACCACTAGAAGTGACCAAGTTGATGTTTAAAGGGTGTCAGGCATACTTAGTGGCAGTAATAGACACGACTACCGAAGAGTCAAAGTTAGAGAGTATTCCGGTAGTGTGTGAATTTCCTGATGTATTTCCCCAAGAGTTGCTAGGATTACCACCAGAACGGGAAATAGAATTTGTAATCGAGTTAGCCCTTGGGACGGAACCGATCTCGAAGGCACCTTACAGGATGTCCCTGTCAAAACTGAAAGAGTTAAAGATGCAGATGCAGGAACTGTTGGACAAGGGATTTATCCGACCTAGTGCTTCACCATGGGGAGCACTGGTGCTATTCGTAAGGAAGAAGGATGGATCTTTGCATTTATGCATCGACTATCGGCAACTGAACCAAGTGACAGTGAAGAACAAGTACCCACTGCCGAGAATTGACGATCTGTTTGATCAGTTGTAAGGCGCGGCGGTATTTTCGAAGATTGACCTGAGAACAGGGTATCACCAGTTGAGGATTAAGAAGGAAGACATACCTAAGACTGCCTCTAGGATGAGGTATGGTCATTTTGAGTTTATGGTGATGCCCTTTGGTTTGACCAACGCTCCAGCTGCTTTTATGGACCTGATGCATCAAGTATTTAAGAAATTCCTGGATAGATTCGTCATAATCTTTATTGACGACATCTTGATTTACTCAAGGAGTGATGCAGAATAGGAGGAGCACTTGAGGATTGTTCTGCAAACCCTGAGGGAACACTCGCTCTACGCGAAGTTGAGTAAATGTGAGTTCTGGCTGAGTAGGGTAACATTTCTTGATCATGTAGTATCTGGTGAAGGAATCGTAGTGGATCCTGCGAAGATCGAGGCTGTAATGAATTGGCCTAGGCCTACTACGGTCAATGAAGTGAGAAGTTTCTTAGGACTAGTAGGGTACTACAGGCGTTTTGTGGAGAGATTCTCATCCATAGCCATCCTATTGACGTGGTTGATGAAGAAGGAAACGAGGTTTGAATGGACTGACAAATGTGAGAGGAGTTTCCAGGAACTCAAACATAAATTGACAACCACACCAGTGCTGACAATTCGATCAGGATCAGGAGGTTATGAAATATACAGCGATGCTTTGCTGAAAGGATTGGGCTGTGTACTGATGCAGCACGGAAGAGTAGTGGTCTACGCATCCTAACAGTTGAGGCCACATGAAATGAACTGCCCAACTCATGACCTGAAATTAGCAGCGATCATCTTTGCTCTGAAGATTTGGAGACATTATCTATGTGGCGAAAATTTTCAGATTTACACCGACCACCAGAGCTTAAAGTACATGTTTTCCCAGAAAGAGCTGAATATGAGGTAGCATAAGTGGATGGAGTTGCTTAAGGACTATGATTGCGATATGCTATATCACCCTAGGAAGGCAAACAGAGTATGAGTCGGAAGTTGAGCATCACCTGTTTGCTAGTGAAAGGTTGGTTAATGATCGAGGACTTGAGAGATTCTGAGTTCAGACTAGAGGTCTGCCAACTGTCTAGCTTAATGGATACATTGAGAGTGGAACCTGAGGTCCAAGAAGGAATAAAGACCTTACAGTCTACGGACTCAGAGATTCAAAAGATTCTCGAAATGGATGCGATGAAGAGAAAGCTAAAATTTCAGGTGTTAGAGGGCGAAATTTTGAAGTTTCAAGAACGACTGTGTGTCCCAAAGGATGAAGCTCTTAGGGAAAGGATCTTGTTAGAGGCTCATAGGAGCAATTATAGCATCCACCCTGGGAGTACGAAAATGTATCAAAACTTGTGACATCACTATTGGTGGAACAGGATGAAAATGGACGTAGCAAGGTATGTGGCTAAGTGTTTGACGTGCCAGTAAGTGAAAGTGCAGCATTGTAAGCCTGGAGGACTATTACAGCTACTGGAGATACCCGAATGGAAGTGGGAGCATGTGACTATGGATTTTGTGATGGGACTCCCAAGGAGCTAGCAAGGTCACGAATCTATATGGGTAGTCGTGGACAGATTCATCAAGTCCACACATTTCATCTTGGTGCGAAAGGACTTCGCTATGGATAGGTATGCAGAGTTGTACATGAGCAAGTCGTGAGGTTACATGGAGTGCCTGTGATGATTACGTCTGATCGAGATCCCAAATTCATGGCAAACTTTTGGAAAAGCTTGCAAGATGCCATGGGAACCCGACTACAGTTTAGTTCGACGTACCACCCACAGACAGACGGACAATCGGAAAGGACGATACAAAAGCTTGAGGACATGCTGCGTGTATGCGTCATTGATTTTAAAAGTGGGTGGGAAGATCAGCTACATTTGGTAGAGTTTGCTTATAATAATAGCTACCAACAGAGTATCCAAATGGCACCATTTGAAGCACTCTATGGTAGGGCATGCAGAACCCCGATTTACTGGGATGAGGTTGGAGAAAGGAGTATCACAGGCCCAGAACTGGTAGAGCAATTGGTGGAAGTAGTGAAAATAATCTGAGATAGACTAAGGACAGCACAGAGTCGTTAGAAGAGCTACGCAGATAAGTGGCGCAAGCCCTTGGAGTTTCAAGTGGGCGATCACGTCTTCCTCAAGGTGTCACTGATGAGAGGACTATTGCTATTTGGAAAGAAGGGAAAGCTGAGCCCAAGGTATGTAGGCCCATTTGAGATACTTGAGCAGATTGGAACCTTGGTCTACAGGCTTGCCTTGCCGCCTAATCTATCCTAGGTCCATAATGTATTCCACGTGTCGATGCTGCAAAAGTATGAACCAGATCTAACACATGTGCTAGACTACAAAAATATAGAAGTGGATGACCGGGTGTCTTACGTGGAGAGACCAATAAGGATCGAGGACCGGAAGGAGCAAATCCTCAGGAATAAGAAGATTCCACTAGTCAAAATAGTGTGGAAGCACCATTGAACTGATGATGCCACGTGGGAAAACGAAGAGACGATGAGGTGACAACACCTCCATTTGTATGAGTAATTATGTTTGATGTAAATTTTGGGGATGAAATTTTTGTAAGGGGGAAGAGTTGTGACATTCTGATTTCCAGTCAATTTCAGACTCATTAATGAGAGGTAAATCTTGAGATGTATTTCAGTCGTATCTCGCTCGAATCTGATCAATTCGAGTTAGCTGACCAAAAGGGAAAGGTTAACGCGAGATAAGGTACGTGGACCTAAGAAACTCGGATAAGAAATGGAGCTTTGACCATAAGGATTGTCGAGGGGATATTTAGAACCATAAAAAGGCCGATCTAAGAACGATTAAGGAATGCATTTGCTAGTGTTATACGATTGGAGCACGGATGATTTGCAAAATTTACCTTAATCGGACAATGACGATCGATACCAAAGGGACTAGTGATAGACCCTCACAATTACATGACAACCAAAGTCGCCACGAATGGACGAGCCCCAAGTGTGATGTGAATCACAAGGTCGATACGTGTAACGTTTACAAAAGCCGTCCGTCGGTTCGAGATAGGCTGGAACCACGTCTGATAGAGAAAACAATTAGAAACGAGTCTTGAAAATTGAAAATGGAGAATCAATAGTTCCAATGTTATATTCAGATTGACCGTCGCCCTATCGAAGAATATTGGAACGAGAAAAACGACGTTCTGGATGTCGGGGGTAAAATTATCATTTTGCCCCTCAAGCTTAAGCCTTACCCGTGCAATGAAGGAAGGGTATTTTGGTCTTCATACACACCCCAAGAGCTGCCGAAAATGAGAGGAGATTATGGCCATTGGATTTACTTGATTGGCACTTAGGACAAATGTCACTAGATCAAGTATTGAGTGGTCATGTCCACCTTTATCCACCTACCATTCTTCCCATTGACTTGAGAGTTGAATATAGTCTTTTTCACTCTCTCTCCTCTCTCCTTGATCGGCCATAGAACCCCCCAGCTCACCGAAATTCCATCTTCTTCTTCTTCTTCCTTCTGCCGCCCGACGACAGTTTCTGGGGTTGCTGTTCGTCACCATCAACACCGCCCTCCGGCCACCGCCTGGACTCTGGCCAACCACCTAAGCCTAACCCCACCTCCTGCCGACCTCCTCGAAGGGGAAGCACGGCGATTAGAGCACCGAGGAGCTCCGGCCGAGCTTTTTCCTGGAAGCCGACGGAATCGGATTTAATCTAAGGTATGCGAAGTTTCTGACCCCTTAGGAGACCGAAATATTGGAGTCTTGAGACCAAATTTTATGGAGATCTAGGGGACATGTGTATCTATCTAGGGTAAAAAGTTGAGCTTGATTTGACAAGGTTTTGACCCTAAATGAGTCTTGTGAATGTAGGATAGAATCTGTCAATTTACTGACCTTGAGGAACCAGCAACTTTCGACCGGATTCCGACGATGACTCGACCTCAAACTCTCGGTGAGACCCCTAGACCCTTAGATAGATATGTTAAGAGGTAGGGTAGTGATTAAATAATGAATTTGGTGGAGATTTAGGGCTGGTTGTACTCGATTTGCACGGAACCGAAAATAGCCGGTTCGGTCCTGATGCATTTACGCGGGATGAAGAATATGAGGTGAAGATTGGCCCGGAGTATCATTGAAGCCTGATGCATTTACGCGGGTTGTCAATGACAGTCTGATGCATTTGCGCGGACCGAGCATGATGCGATCTAATCGCGGGCATGAGAATGAGACAGGCGGGAGATGCTGGATGTGATGAAGTGGTAGGACGGGTGTGCGTAATCATCTGAGTGTGCATGATGTCATAGCTGCATGCGTGTCATTTGTGTATTGTCATCTTTTATTGTACTTGTCTATTTGTCTATGAGTTTGAATGATCGGGGTATGTGGCTGCCTGAGTGGACGGTCGGCCTAACCTAGGGTTAAGACTCTTTTACTGAGATGTGTATCGCACCCCGTTGGGGACCCTTATTTATACAGATCCTAGGCCTTGACAATGTGGCCTATTCGTTTTGGAGACCCGAAGGAGATGTCTACTAATTTTGACGAGTTCCCTAATGGGCAGGGAACTATCTATGTAAGGAAGTGCACTGTCTGGGCGGACGAGGGTAGTACGGACTGGAAGCCTCATCGGTGTGAGGCCTGATTTAGGAAAGTCGGGGATGTGTCGACTGGGCCGCTGAAGCCCCATGAGGTTCCCTAAGGAGTCGTCCCTAGTTGGTGTCACCCCACCAGAGATTTAGACCTGGCTGAGGGGTCCGTTGTCGGTTCGAGGAATGGATCGGAGAGGACCTCGACCATAGAGAACACGGAGGATAAGGTCATTGTGCTGGAGGTGACTGAGGAGGATCTCGTGGAGCCATCTACCAAGGTGACCATGGAGGATACTATCGAGGTTCGCTTAGAGACCTTCTCTGAGTATGAGCCGATGGAGGATGTCGAGGACACCAAGGACTCCGGCAGCTCATCTTAGGATTCCAGTTGATTAGCTTGATCTTTTGATGGCGACCCCGACCATGTTTATTTTGGATGTCGATTGATGGACTTTTGTGTACTTACTTCGTTGCCCTCTTGTTAGTGGATTTAGTAATTATATTTATGTATGAACAGTTGGGCTTTATGTATGACAGTAATTACGCTATCCAGGTCCCATTTCGCTATTTGTACGGAGGAGTTATTTCTTTATCGCTTCCGCATGCTTGGTAAATGTATATTATGTCTCTCGACTTAGTTGTGGATCTTGGGACCACGAGAGATGTTTTGTTTGCTTACAGGGAGTCGTTTGCTCGTGCTCGGGGCACGGGGTGTGACAATTTATGTCCCATGGATTGGCGAATTGAGCAAGAAAAATTGACGATTAGATGAATTTCATTAGGTTGTATGGTTGAGTTGTCCTTGGACTATTTGGACCAAACTCTTGAGAGTTGGACTCAATTGGGCGAGTCGAGTGCAAGTTCGATTGATTCTTGAAAGATTTTAAAGTGATTGTTCATTGTACGTCCTAGGAGGATATATATGACTCAAATGCTTGACCATGCTTGTGCCTTGAGTGATTTGTCGCATTTGAGTGTTGAACTTGATTACTTCGTATGCCATAAGTGTGTTATTCGTGCATGAGTTGCACTTGATTGTGTGTGATATACATTAAAACGAACTTATAGCTTATCTGAGGAGTTGTGACACCTTGAGGCGTATGAGACGCGAGGTTGTGTGGCTGAATGCCCTGAGGCGCTGAGGCGCGAGGTTTGAATTGAGTGGCACCTTGAGGCATATGAGACGTGGGGTTGAGAAGGCCATAGTCCTAATGCGTTGGAACGCAGGACGGAGTTGTGATGTGTCGACATAGGCTTAAAGTAACATTGAAAACCTAATGCGTTTACGCGGGTTTGTCAATGAGACGGTCTGATGCGTTTACGCGGACCGAGCTTGAGGCTTTGTAAGCGCGGGCGTGAAAGTAGGAGGCTGGAAAAGGGTGAAAGGTGCAATCTGGTTTGAAATGCATGCTTGAATTTAATGATGTGATAAGATGCCTTGATTTCATGCTTGACATCTATGTGTTTCTTTGTGATAGTGGAATATCTCATGCGATTTTGTATGAATTATTTGCGTTTGCTTTTGCCCAAGTAGACTGTCAGCCTAACCTAGGGTTAGGACCCACCTTACTGAGATGTATATCTTACCCCGTTATAGGACCCCCTTCTTTACAGATCTTAGGCCTTGAGGATGTGGCCTATCAGGTTTGGCGATCCCAAGGAGATGTTAGTCTATTTTAATGAGTTCCCTGACGGACAGGGGACCATTTATGTTAGGAAATGTACAGTTGTTTGGGTAGATGAGGGTGACAGTAGCTGGAAGCCTCATAAGTATGAGGCATGGTTTAGAAAGGTAGGGGATGTTTCCACGGGGCCACTGAAGCCCACCGAGGTGCCCTAGGGAGTGATCCCTAGCTGGTGCCATCCCACCCGGGATTCAGTAGGGGCTGAGGGGCCAGTCGCCGGCTCAAGGAATGGTCTTGAGAGAACTCCGACCATGGAGGACACTAAGGAGATTATAGTGGTCGAGGCTACCGAGGATGACCTGGTGGAGCCATCCGTGGATAAGACACTCAAGGATACGGTGGAGATTTGTTCTGAGACTTTCTCGGAGTATGAGTCTACTGAGGAGGCAGAGGAGACTGATAACTCTAGCAGCTCGACTTAAGAGCTCCTGATTTACTAGTCTGATATTTTGATGGTGTTCTTGAGGTCTATCCCTTTTTGCAAACTTATGACTGCATTTTGTGCTGGCCATGCCACCCTATTAACCAGTGTAGTTGGTTTGCTATTCCTTGTATGAATATTTAGATATTATGTATTATTAGTACTCTCGCTATTCAATTCCCATTGTATATTTGTACGGAGGAGTTTTTATGTCGTCACTTCCGCATGCTTGTTCTGTGATATCTCTCTTGACTTATATGTGAATCCTAGGACCTCGAGAGATAGTTTGTACTTTTAGGGAGTCGCGCGCTCGTGCCCGCGGCGCGGGGCGTGACAAATTCCCCTATCGGGTTCTCTATCACTAACTCTGCTTCCACTTGCCATTTTTTTAGAGAATTGAGTGGAAAGCAGATTCATAAAATTGCAAGAATTTGAGAGAAATAGTGAGAAAAAAATGAAAGATGAAAAGGGGAGTTTATAATAGTTAGGATAGATTTAATAAATTAATTTTAAAAAAGGGGAAGGGAGACAAATTGCCATTGCCTTGCAACGGTTGGGAAAGAACCGGCGCTTTCCTAATTATTTTATTTTTAGGCCCAACGGTTATAAGCCGGTTCACCATTTGAAGAGCCCGTAATCGGCCTCTATGGCATGGGCCAGTTCTTGTTTGGAACCGAACAGGGTCAAACCCGTAAACGCCTCTTGTATTGGTCAACCCTTCATCTAATGGAGTGGTCCAATTACATCAAGATTTTGGGAAAAAGTACACTTTTAATGTCAAAAATTGTGTACAGAGATCACTTTGGTGCCAAAAATTTTAATCGGATCACTTTTTTTTTTAAAGACTTAATCGGATCACTTTAGTGCCAAGTTTTTTTAAAAAAGACCACTTTGGTGCCAAGTCCGATATGCTTCGTTAAAATTATGATGTGATATTTTTTTATTAATATTCTCAGCTGACGTGGCTCGCCAGTAGTCTACCGTGGCATTATTTTTTAAAATTTAAATTTTTTATTTAACATAATTTGATTAATAAGCCAAAAAATTTGAAAAAAAATGTTAGAAATTGAAAAATAATTAAATTAACAAAGATTACAGGTGATAAGGGTTGCTACAACCCTTGTCGCTTGATTTTTTTTTTATTTTTTTAGCTTATTTAAATTTATTTTAAATAAAATTTTTATTTTAAGAAATTTCAGTTAGTTTTTCTTTTTTATTTTTTTACTTTTTTAATTTTGAAGTCCACGTGGAACCAACGTGGACTTCATTTTAAAAAATTCCAATTAAAATTTTAAAAAAAATAATTGAAAATGTCATGTGGCAATTTTGGCTGGAAGCACCAAAGTAACCCTTTTTTCTCCAATTTGGCACTAAAGTGATCCGATTAAAACTTTTGGTATCAAATTGATCTTTGTATACAACTTTGACACTAAAATTGTATTTTTGCCCAATATTTTTTTTTTGTTTTAATAACCAAGGTGTTTGGGCCAACTTATGTGCACCTCAACTATTCCTCACGAAACTTTTGCCCAAGATTTTGTGTTGTATTTAGATGTGTTATTTTCGTTTTTCCTATTTGGCTCACCAACTTCTGTCACGCCCCGCGTTTTCCTGCAAGCGCGCGACACCTTGCAAGCACAAACATTCTCGAACGTCCTAGGACTCACACATATATCGAGAGATGCATAATATCATTAGCATGCAGAAGCGACGATATACAAAACCCTTCGTATGATAATAAAGGGGATCAGGGTAACGAGAACGCCAATAAATAAACATAATCTCACCAACTGTTCATACAAGGCACTAGCAGACTAAGGCTGCTGGTCGGTAGGAGTGACAGGGTCAAGACAAAAGGGGGGTCATCATCATCTCCAAAAGAAACGGGGTATCGAGACCATCATCAAAATACATCAGCCCAAAAACGAAAATCCCTAAGTCGAGCTGCTAGAGTCGTCAGTCTCCTCAACGTCCTTAGTAGGCTTGTACTCCGAGAAGGTCTCCGAGCGTACCTCTACTGTGTCCTCCATCGTCGTGTCTGCTGACTGCTCCACCAAGTCGTCCTCGGAGGCTTCGACTTCTATAACCTCGTCGATGTCCTCAGGGTTTGGGTCCTCTTAGGTATGTTTCTCGAGCCGGCTGCTAACCCCTCAACTTCCATGGAATCCCGAGCGGGATGACACCAATTAAGGATTACCCCACGGGGTACGTCGGTGGGCTTTAGTGGTCCCGCAGTAACTTCCCCTACCTTCCGAAACCAAGCCTCGAATCTATGAGGCTTCCAGCCCTTTGCACCCTCGTCAACCCAGACAATCGTGCTCTTCCTAACGTGTATGGTTCCCTGCCCGTCGGGGAACTCCTCAAAATAAGCAGACATTTCCTTCGGGTCACTAAATCTGCAAAGCCACATATTCACGGCCTAGGATCTGAAAATGGGGTTCCACGACGGGGTGAGATTTACATCTCAGTAAGACAGGTCCTAACCCTAGGTTAGGCTGACCGTACACTCAGGCGAACGCAATCACAACAAAAATTTCACAAGTAATCGCATGAGGCATTCAACTGTCATTAAATAACATACGGATGTCAAGCATGCAATCATGGCATCATATTACATCATTAGAATCAAGCACATATTACCAAGCCAGATTACACATTCCACCTTTCCATGCCTCCATTTGAATTGTGCCCGCGTTTAGAACGCCTCAGGCTCGGTCCGCGTAATTACGCCTCAGACCATAATATTGACAAACCAGCGTAAACGCATCAGGTTTTCAATTTCATTCCAGTCCTGAGTCGACAAATCTCATATTCTGTCCCGCGTCTCAACGCCTCAGAACATTGGCCATTTCAACCCCGCGTCTTGTACGCCTCAGGGCAGCTTCATCACAAATCCCGCGCCTCAGCGCCTTAGGGTATCCATCCACACCACCCCGCATCTCAATGCCTCAGGGTAGCACAAGTTCCTTAGACATGCCAAATGCTCATTTCAATTCAGACTCATGATCAAGTGCAAACTCATGCAACGAGCAATGCATCTATGGAATGCGAGACAATTAAATTAAACACTCAAATATGGCAAACAAATCATGGCACAAGCATTGTCAAGCATTCAAGCCATTTATCTCTCAAGGACGCGCAATGGACAATCACACCATAAACTTCTTAAAACCAATCTAATTCACACTCAATTTACCCAATCGAGTCCAATCCTCCTAGCCAAGGTTTAGAAACTTCTTACCTTGTGCTAAAACCAACACAATTCTTCTTCCAAGCACTTCAATAATTCGGTCCTAATGGTCCAAGAACAAGTCGATCGCGCAACCTAAGGAATTTCATCAACTTCGTCAATTTTTCTTGCTCAAATCATCAATTCACCAAACATACACCTCATTGGCATATCAATTAACAACCTCATACTTCTCAACGATGAATTTGGAGCTCAATTAAACTCCTAACAGCCTCCTATGGCTCGGTTTGAATAGAATCGAAGCAGGGCAATTCGGTTCTATGTTTAATCACACCAATCAGCATATAAACTAATCTTAATCCTCAATTTATCCACCAATCTACTTGCTAATACTTAGTTCTAGATGTTAGAGAGCCTCACCGAAAGTTTGAAGCCAAGACAATGCTGGAAAGTCCTCGAACGGCGCCGGTTCCTCCTATTCCTCAACCAATCAATTTTTATCCTTCAAACATAAGACCCATTCGGGGTCAAAACTCCGTCAAATTCATCCAAACTTTTTACCAAAACTTATTCTACAAGTCCTCTAGATGTCCACAATATTTGGCCGAAAGATTCAAAGGATTCGGGGTCCTACAAAGTCTAAAGAGCAGCTTACCTCCAGCTGCAACGGTTTCCGTCGACTTCAGCGGTGGAGCTTCGCGGTGAAGAAGAAGAAGAAGAAGAAGAAGATAGGCAGAATGGTGGGGGTTTTGGCTGAGGGAGTGAGAGAGAGTGAGGTATATACAAATTTGAGAGTCAACAAGGTTGAATAGTAGGTTAAAAATGTCCCCATCAATATCAATGCCTAATTCTTTGACACTTGTCCATGTGTCAATCAATGCTTCATCCAATGGCTGTCATTTCTCCAATTTTCGGCAGCTGTAGTGGAGTTTCAATGACGAAAATGCCCTTGTTCAATTGTAAATGCAAGGCTAAGGCTTGAGGGGTAAAATGATAATTTTACCCTCGACGTTCAGAACGTCGTTTTTCTAATTTCAAATTTCTTCGATAAGGTGACAGCCAATCCAATTATAATGTTGGAATTCTTGATTCTCCATTTTCTAATTTCGAGACTCGTTTCTGAAACCTTTCTCTATCCAATGTGATTCCAGCTTATCCCAAACTGATGAGAGATTTTTGCAAACATTACGCGTATCGACTCTGTAATTTATATCACACTTAGGGCTCGCCAATTCATGGTGACTTTGGTTGTCATGTAATTGGAAGGGTCTATCACTAGTTCTGACGGTCTCGATTGTCATTGTTCGATTTAGGAAAATTTTTGTAAATTATACATTGGTTAAGCAGCATCACCCGCGCTCTAATCGTATAACGCTACCATTGCATTCCTTAATCATTCTTAGATCGCCCTTTCATGGCTCTAAATGTCCCCTCGACAATCCATATGGTCAAAGTGTCATTTCTTATTTGAGTTCCCTAGGTCCACGTACCTTGTCTTGCGTTACCCTTTCCCTTTTTGTCAGTCAACTCGAGATTATTCAGATCTGAGCGAGATACGACTGAAATATATCGTTAGATACATTCTTGTTACTGAGTCTCGAAATGACAAGAAAAATCAAAATGTCACAACTCTTTTCCCCTTACGAAAATTTCGTCCTCGAAATTTACAATAAACTCGTTACTAAAATAAATGGGGGTATTGACGCCTCATCGTTTCCTCGCTTTCCCACGTAGCGCCTTCGATTCCATGGTGCTCCCAAACAACTTTGACCAATGGAATCATCTTATTCCTTAGAATCTTCTCCTTTCGATCTTCGATCCTGACTAGCTTTTCTACGTAGGATACTCTGTCATCCATTTCTATGACTTCATAATCCAATACATGCGTCGGGTCCGGTTCGTACTTCCGTAGCATTGATACATGGAAGACGTTGTGTACTTGGGACAAGTTAGGCGACAAGGCAAGCCTGTAGGTTAAGGTCCCAATTCGTTCCAAAATCTCAAAAGGTCCTATATACCTTGGACTCAGTTTTCCTTTCTTTTCGAATCGAAATAATCCCCTCATCGGCGACACCTTAAGGAAAACATGATCGCCTACTTGAAACTCCAAAGGCTTGCGTCGTTTATCCGCATAACTCTTCTGACGACTTTGTGCTATCTTTTGTCTATTCCTTATTATTTTCACCGCCTATACTGATTGCTCTACCAATTCTGGGCCTGTAATGCTTCTTTCTCCAACCTCGTCCCAGCAAATTGGGGTTTTACAGGCTCTTCCATAAAGTGCTTTAAATGGTGCAATTCAAATGCTCTGTTGATAGCTGTTATTATACGCGAACTCTATCAAATGTAGTTGATCCTTCCATCCACCTTTAAAGTCTATCACGCACGCTCGTAACATATCCTCGAGCGTCTGAATTGTCCTCTCCGACTGTCCGTCCGTCAGTGGATGGTATGCCATACTAAATTGTAAACGAGTTCCCATGGCATCTTAAAGACTCTTCCAAAAGTTCGCCGTGAACTTGGGATCTCTATCCGATGTGATCGTCACGAGTACTCCATGTAGCCTCACTATTTGCCGCATGTACAGTTCAGCATATCTGTCCATCGCAAAGTCCTTTCGCGCAGGAATGAAGTGTGGTGACTTGGTCAATCGGTCTACGACTTCCAAATAGAATCGTGGCCTCTCTGGCTCTTGGTAGTCCCATCACAAAATCCATCGTTATGTGCTCCCATTTTCATTCAGAAATCTCTAATGGCTGTAGCAATCCACCAGGATTACAGTGTTGTGCCTTCACTTGTTGGCACGTCATGCACTTTGTCACATATTTCTCTACATCCACCTTCATCTCGTTCCACCAATAATGTTGGCACAAGTTCTGATACATTTTCGTACTACCTGGGTGGATCTATAATTGCTTCTGTGAGCCTCTGATAAAATCCTCTCCCTATGCTCTTCGTCCTTTGGTACGCATAAACGCTCTCGAAACTTCAAAATTCCGTCTAACACTTGGAACTTTGGTTTCCTCTTTGTTGCATCTATCTCCAGGATTTTCTGAAGTTCCAGGTCCGTAGACTGTAAGGCCTTTATCCTTTCCTGGATCTCAGGTTCTATTCTCAGGGTGGCCATCAAACTGGATAACTAACAAACTTCCAATCTAAATTCAAAATCTCTCAAATTTTCAAATAACGACCACCCTTTCACCAGTAGACACGCGATACTCGATTTTCGACTAAGCGCATCCGCGACTCGGTTCACTTTCCCAAGATGGTATAATATGTCGCAATTATAATCCTTAAGCAGTTCCATCCATCGACGCTGCCTCATATTCAGTTCCTTTTGGGAAAATAGATACTTCAGGCTCTGGTAGTCTGTATAAATTTGAAACTTCTCACCACACAAATAATGCCTTCAGATCTTCAAAGCAAAGATAATTGCTGCCAATTCCAAATCGTGAGTCAGATAGTTCATCTCATGTGGTCTCAGTTGTCGGGATGCGTAGGCAACTACTCTCCCATGCTGCATTAGCACACAGCGTAGTCCCTTTAGCGAAGCATCGCTATATATTTCATAGCCTCTAGGTCCTGACGGAATTTTCAATACCGGTGTGGTTGTCAACCGATTCTTGGGCTCTTAGAAACTCCTTTCACACTTATTCGTCCATTCGAACTTCGTCTCTTTCTTAGTCAATCTCATCAGTGGAATGGCTATAGATGAAAACTTCTCCACGAAACATCTGTAATATCTTGCCAATCCTAAGAAACTTCGAACTTCCGTGACCGTAATAGGTCTAGACCAATTCATAACGACTTCGATCTTCGTAGGATCTACCGCAATTCCTTCTCCAGATACCACAGAGCCAAGAAATGTCACTTTATTTAGCCAGAACTAGCATTTGCTAAACTTAGCGTAAAGCGAGTGCTCTCTCAAGGTCTGCAAAACAATCCTCAGATGCTCTTCGTGTTCTTCGTTACTCCTTGAGTAAATCAGGATATCGTCGATAAAGACCATAACAAATCTATCCAAAAATTCCTTAAAGAGCCGATGCATCAAATCCATAAATGCGGCTGGAGCATTGGTCAGTTCAAAAGGCATCACAGTGAATTCGTAATGACCATACCTTGTCCTAAAAGAGGTCTTAGGTATGTCTTCCTTCTTAATTCTCAACCGAAGATACCCAGTCCTCAGGTCAATCTTAGAGAACACTGCAGCTCCTTGCAACTAATCAAATAAGTCATCAATCCTTGGCAGTGGGTACTTATTCTTTACAGTCACTTGATTCAACTACCTATAGTCAATGCATAAATGTAAGGACCCATCCTCCTCACAAACAACACCGGCACTCCCTACGGTGAAGCACTCGGTGGAATAAATCCTTTATCTAGTAATTCCTGCATTTTCACCTTTAACTCCTTCAATTCTAATAAGGACATTCTATAGGGTGCCTTCGAGATCGACTCCGTCCTGGGAGCTAACTCAATCATGAATTCAATTTCTCGCTTTGGTGGCAACCCTGGTAACTCTTGGGAAAAAATATCAGAAAACTTACACACTACCGGAATACTTTCTAATTTAGGCTTCTCGACAGTCGTGTCCATAACTGCGACTAAGTAAGCCTGACATACTTCAGTTATTAGTTTTGTCGCTTCAAGAGATGAGACTAAAGGAATTGAGGTTCCTCCTCGACTTCCCACAAATTCAAAACTAGGGCGACCTTCTGGATAAAAACAAATTATCCTACTACCACAATCCACTACTGCCCTCTGTTTACCCAACCAATCCATTCCTATGATCACATCGAAGTCATACATGGGCAACATAGCTAAGTCGATACTCTCTTTACTACTGCCAATTACGATTTTACAATCAGCACAGCCCAAAGAAACCAGCACATTATCTTTCAATGGAGTGGTAACATGCAGAATCACGCTCAACGGTTTTAACTCCATAACAACCAAATCAGCAAATCGAGCAGACATAAACAAGTGTGATGCGCCAGGATCAAATAAAGCATAGGCAGCTTGGTCACACAAATAAACCGTACCTATGACCACGCTTGGCGTTTCTTCTGCTTCCCTGCGTGCCACTACATAAACTCTCCCCTGAGCTGGGGGTCGATTCTGATCAATTTGGGGAGTGGCAGTTGACGATCCTGCCTGCGATCGTTGCCCTTGAGGTCTATTCGTTGGAGCTCGGTTCGGACAAGTCCTCATCTAGTGGCCTATCTGACCACACTTGAAGCACGCTCCAGTTCTTGCCGGGCAAGGTCCGTTACCATGCCTTCTGCCACAGAGTCGACAATTCCAGTTTATTGGGTTCAGTGGCTTCACAATGTTTTTTCTTATTGGAGGGACGAAGGGCATATTGCCAACCATAGGTCTTTTGCCAGCCTGGCAGTTATCTCTGAATGAATTAAACCGCGATCCAGATGTGGCATTCCTCTCCTTTAAGTCCCTCTTAATCATCTGTCCCCATTCATAGATTTCCTTGTAGGTCCTCAGGTTCAGAGCAATCATCTGGCTACGAAGCTCAGGCCTTAGTCCATCCCGAAATCTCCGCGCCTTCTCCAGGGGATCCTCTACCGATTGGAGTGCATACCTCGACAATCTGGAGAACTCAGCTTCATACTGGTCCACTGTCAGGTGATTCTGACGCAGTTGTAAGAACTCCACTTGTTTCCTTTCTCGAGCGGTCTCCGAGAAATACTTATCATTGAATGCCGTAGTAAAGGCATTCCAAGTCAAGGCCGTTCCTTTTGGAAAGACTCCATTTTTTATGGCAGCCCACCAATCATTTGCGGTCCCTTCTAGCTGGTACACTGCCAATAGTACCTTTTCTTCGTCGGTGCATCTCAAGACTCCAAAGGCCTTCTCCAATTTCTCGATCCATCTCGGTGCTAGTTTAAGGTCTCCAGTCCCATCAAACTGGGTCACAACCATCTCTTCTTGGGCATTCTCTGCCTCATTGCCCTGGCCTTGATCACCGTTGTTTCCATTGCCCCCATTATTGCCGTTATTGGTGTTGACGACAGCTATTGCGGCTCCCACCGCTTGAGCTATAGCAACATCCCTATCCTAGGTCTGCCTGTCAATGAGGTCGCCAATCCTTTCGAGCGCCCTCAGTACTCCGTCCATTCTCGGGTCTTCCGCCACAAGTGGCCTCGAACTAGAGGCTTCGCTCCTGGGTCTTCTTGGCGGATTACTCATTCTTGTACACTTTCACTAAGCCTGGACCATCATAATTTCATCAAGGTGTTATTAACTCATCCATCTAACCAAGTCCAGAGCTACCCAACTATGCCTTAACAAAAGTAGTCATGACACAATGACCCGCCACACAATTAATTCCAAAGGCACTTCACTAAACAGTCCAAGACCATTACCCCATTTCGTCCACTTCCACGATTCATCGAAACTAGTCATGTTCATCTACTCAACAGACCAAAATTCAAAAATGACTTTCAGCGTTAAACTTGGAACTTAAACCTTATAAATGTCAATCACATGCGCCAAGTCATATGCCATGCATCTCGTGCCTTATTCTAACAAGCTTCCTAAGGTGTCGCTACCCATCCTATCCCAACTTAATCCTCCTTATCACTTCAATCCTCAATCAACTGAGATTGAGCTGACCTTGCTCTGATATCAAGCAAACTGGGTTGTCACGCCCCGCGCTTCCCCGCGAACGCGTGACACCCTACAAGCACAAACTCTCTCGAACGTCCCACGATTCACACATATATCGACAGATGCATAATATCATTAGCATGCGGAAGCGACAATATACAAACTCCTCCATACGATAATAAAGGGGACCAGGGTAACGAGAATGCCAATAAATAAACATAATCTCCCTAACTATTCATATAAGGCGCTGGCAGACTAAGGCTGCTAGTTGGTAGGAGTGGCAGGGTCAATACAAAAGGGGGGTCATCATCATCTCCAAAAGAAACGGAGCATCGAGACCATCATCAAAATACATCAGCCTAGAAAATGGCAATCCCTAAGTGGAGCTGCTAGAGTCGTCAATCTTCTCAGCGTCCTCAGTAGGCTCGTACTCCAAGAAGGTCTCCAAGCGTACCTCTACTGTGTCCTCCATCATCGTGTCTGCTGTTGCTCCACCAGATCATCCTCGGAGGCTTCGACCTCATAACTTCATCAGTGTCCTTCAGGGTCGGGGTCCTCTCAGGGATGTTTCTCGAGCCGGCCGCTAACCCCTCAACTTTCATGGAATCCCAAGCGGGATGACACCAACTAGGGATTACCACACGGGGTACCTCGGTGAGCTTCAGTGGTCCCATAGTAACTTCCCCTACCTTTCGAAACCAAGCCTCGAACCTATGAGGCTTTCAGCTCTTTGCACCTTCGTCAACCCAGACTACCGTGCACTTCCTAACGTATAAGGTTCCCTGCTCGTTCGAGAACTCCTCAAAATAAGCAGACATTTCCTTCGGGTCATCAAATTTGATAGGCCACATATTCACGACCTAGGATCTGAAAATGAGGTCCCACAACGGGGTGAGATTTATATCTCAGCAAGTCAGGTCCTAACCCTAGGTTAGGCTGACCGTACACTCAGGCGAACGCAATCACAACAAAAATTTCACAAGTAATCGCATGAGGCATTCAACTGTCATTAAATAACATACGGATGTCAAGCATGCAATCATGGCATCATATTACATCATTAGAATCAAGCACATATTACCAAGCCAGATTACACATTCCACCTTTCCATGCCTCCATTTGAATTGTGCCCGCGTTTAGAACGCCTCAGGCTCGGTCCGCGTAATTACGCCTCAGACCATAATATTGACAAACCAGCGTAAACGCATCAGGTTTTCAATTTCATTCCAGTCCTGAGTCGACAAATCTCATATTCTGTCCCGCGTCTCAACGCCTCAGAACATTGGCCATTTCAACCCCGCGTCTTGTACGCCTCAGGGCAGCTTCATCACAAATCCCGCGCCTCAGCGCCTTAGGGTATCCATCCACACCACCCCGCATCTCAATGCCTCAGGGTAGCACAAGTTCCTTAGACATGCCAAATGCTCATTTCAATTCAGACTCATGATCAAGTGCAAACTCATGCAACGAGCAATGCATCTATGGAATGCGAGACAATTAAATTAAACACTCAAATATGGCAAACAAATCATGGCACAAGCATTGTCAAGCATTCAAGCCATTTATCTCTCAAGGACGCGCAATGGACAATCACACCATAAACTTCTTAAAACCAATCTAATTCACACTCAATTTACCCAATCGAGTCCAATCCTCCTAGCCAAGGTTTAGAAACTTCTTACCTTGTGCTAAAACCAACACAATTCTTCTTCCAAGCACTTCAATAATTCGGTCCTAATGGTCCAAGAACAAGTCGATCGCGCAACCTAAGGAATTTCATCAACTTCGTCAATTTTTCTTGCTCAAATCATCAATTCACCAAACATACACCTCATTGGCATATCAATTAACAACCTCATACTTCTCAACGATGAATTTGGAGCTCAATTAAACTCCTAACAGCCTCCTATGGCTCGGTTTGAATAGAATCGAAGCAGGGCAATTCGGTTCTATGTTTAATCACACCAATCAGCATATAAACTAATCTTAATCCTCAATTTATCCACCAATCTACTTGCTAATACTTAGTTCTAGATGTTAGAGAGCCTCACCGAAAGTTTGAAGCCAAGACAATGCTGGAAAGTCCTCGAACGGCGCCGGTTCCTCCTATTCCTCAACCAATCAATTTTTATCCTTCAAACATAAGACCCATTCGGGGTCAAAACTCCGTCAAATTCATCCAAACTTTTTACCAAAACTTATTCTACAAGTCCTCTAGATGTCCACAATATTTGGCCGAAAGATTCAAAGGATTCGGGGTCCTACAAAGTCTAAAGAGCAGCTTACCTCCAGCTGCAACGGTTTCCGTCGACTTCCGAGAGAATGGCTGGCCGGGGTTCCTCGGTAGGTCAAATGGCTTGATTTCACTTGAAGGTTGTCGGCAAGAGGATGAGGAAGGAGCTAGTAGTCGGCTCGGCCACTGGAAGTCACCGGGAGTAGCAGTCGACGGCGGCGAATAGGGGGGCAGAGTCGTGTCAGCAGTGGAGCTTCGCGGTGAAGAAGAAGAAGAAGAAGAAGAAGATAGGCAGAATGGTGGGGGTTTTGGCTGAAAGAGTGAGAGAGAGTGAGGTATATACAAATTTGAGAGTCAATAAGATTGAATAGTAGGTTAAAAGTGTCCCCATCAATATCAATGCCTAATTCTTTGACACTTGTCCATGTGTCAATCAATGCTTCATCCAATGGCTGTCATTTCTCCAATTTTCGGCAGCTGTAGTGGAGTATCAATGATGAAAATGCCCTTGTTCAATTATAAATGCAAGGCTAAGGCTTGAGGGGTAAAATGGTAATTTTACCCTCGACGTTCAAAACGTCTTTTTTCTGATTCCAAATTTCTTCGATGAGGTGACGGCCAATCCAATTATAATGTTGGAATTCTTGATTCTCCATTTTCTAATTTCGAGACTCATTTCTGAAACCTTTCTCTATCCAATGTGATTCCAGCTTATCCCGAACTGATGAGAGGTTTTTGCAGATATTACGCGTATCGACTCTGTAATTTATATCACACTTAGGGCTCGCCAATTCATGGTGACTTTGGTTGTCATGTAATTGGAAGGGTTTATCACTAGTTCTGACGGTCTCGGTCGTCATTGTTCGATTTATGAAAATTTTTGTAAATTATACATTGGTTAAGCGGCATCACCCGCGCTCTAATCGTATAACGCTACCATTGCATTCATTAATCATTCTTAGATCGCCCTTTCATGGCTCTAAATGTCCCCTCGACAATCCTTATGGTCAAAGTGTCATTTCTTATTTGAGTTCCCTAGGTCCACATACCTTGTCTCGCGTTATCCTTTCCCTTTTTGTCAGCCAACTCGAGATTGTTCAGATCCGAGCGAGATACGACTGAAATACATCGTTAGATACATTATCAAGCCCTACTCACCTTACAAGTGTGCTCATCCACTACAGCCGTAAATTCTGTCTCAGGATACCCTTCCTTACGGCGACAAATAAATGAGACTCGCATGCGGAAGAGTAAAAGAAAAAAATAAATACATAACCCCATGCAAGATAATTTTTTTAAAAAATAAAGAATGAGACACGGGACAAAAGAAAGGGTTATTTACATTTCAAGAGGACGTGTTTATACAAACGAGGCCAGGGTCTAGCTAATTCTACTAGTTAAGGTCGAGGAAGACAAAAGGGCGAATAAAAAACAACCACTAAGCCCCACAAAAGAAGATCGTCTCCACAAAAAGACAACTCCACAGTCATGAGACCTCGAGCCCACTAAGTGGTACTAGTGTGATCGGCTCGACTTATGTCCTCAGCAGGATCATAGTCCGAGAAAGTTTATGATCGGACTTCTATGGTGTCCTCTTTCTTCTCATCCTCCGAATAAGAAATCTCAATCACCTTGCTGTTCTCCTCTCTAGCCAGGGTCTCCTCCGGAATGTTCCTCAAGCCTACTACAGAACCCTCAACCTCAACCTCATCACGAGAAGGATGGCAACAGGATGGGACTACGCGTTTTGGAACCCGTGAGCCTTTAAAGGACTTGTGGTAACTTCTCCAACTCTGTGACATTCTGATTTTTCCAGTCAATTTCAGACTCATTAATGAGAAATGCATCTAACGATGTATTTCAGTCGTATCTCGCTCGAATCTGATCAATCTCGAGTTGACTGACCAAAAGGGAAAGGCTAACGCAAGACAAGGTATGTGAACCTAGGAAAATCAAATAGAAAATGACCCTTTGACCATAAAGATTGTCGATGGGACAATTAGATCCATATAAGGCCAATCTAAGAATGATTAAGGGATGCATTGCTAGTGTTATACGATTGGAGAGCGGGTGATGTCGCTTAATCAATGTATAATTTGTAAAATTTTCCTAAATCGAATAGTGACGATCGAGACCGTCGGAGCTAGTAATAGACCCTCACAATTACATTACAACCAAAGTCACCATGAATTGATGAGCCCTAATTTTGATATGAATCATAGGGTCGATACGCGTAATGTCTGCAAAAGACGCCCGTAAGTCCGGGATATGCTGGAATTGCATTGTACAGAGAAATGATTCAAAAAAAAGTCTCGAAATTAGAAAATGGAGAATCAAGAATTCCAACATTATAAATTGGATTGGCCGTCGCCTTATTGAAGAAATTTGGAATCAGAAAAATAACGTTTCGAACGTCGGAGGTAAAATCATCATTTTGCCTCTCAAGCCCTAACCTTGCCTATACAATTGGATGAGGGCATTTTGGTCTTTAACCACACCCCCATAGCTGCCGAAATGGAAGAATTGGGAGCCATTGGATGCACTTTGATTGACACAATAGACAAGTGTCAAGAGATTAAGCCTTGAGTTGATATACCCACTTTTAACCTACTATTCAACTCAAGCTGACTCTTGAAATTGGTATAAACCTCACTCTCTCTCCTTCTCTTGGCCGAATACCCCTCCAAGCTGCCGATCTTCTTCCTCTTCTCTTCTTATTCACGCCTGGAAACTGCTCCACGCCCGACCGGTTCTAACCGCCGGCTTCGCCACCGTCGATCGCCACTTCCGGCCACTTCTAGCATTGAGTCGACAACCTAATCCTTCCTCATCCTCTTGCCAACGTTCTTGAAGTGGAAGCAAGTCATTTGACCAACCGAGGAGCTCCGGCCGGCCAATCTCCCGAAAGTCGACGGAAATCGTCGCAACCAGAGGTAAGCCACTGTTTAGTCTTCTTAGGACCCCGAAATCTTAGAGTTTTCCAACCAAATTTTGTGAACACTTAGGGGACACATAGATTGAGCTGTGGTAAAAATTTTGGATGAATTTGATGAAGTTTTAACCCAAAATGGGCCTTGTGTTTGAAAGGCCAGAACTAACCGTCGGAGGAATCGAAGGAACCGGCGCTGTTCAAGGACTTTTCAACCTCGCCTTGGCTCCAAATTTTCGATGAGGCTCCCCAACCCTTAGAACTACATGTTATCAAGTAGATTAGTGATTAACTAGAGGATTTAAGATAGTTTTAGGGCTGTCAGGTTGGGATATGCACAAGATCGAGTATGCCCGATTCGGTTCTGTGCATACTGATTCTGTAGGAGCTGTTGGTGGTTGTAATTGAGCTCCAAATTCATCGTTGACAAGTGTGAGGATGTTAATTGATAGGTCCATAAGGTGTATGTTTAGTGGGGTGATGATTTGAGTAAGGAAATTAACGATTTGATGAAATTTCTTTAGGTTGCGCGGTTGAATCATCCTGGGACCCTTAGGGCCGAACCATTGGACTGCTTGGGAAGGAATTTTTGTTGGCTATAGCACAAGGTAAGGGGATTCTAAACCTTTGATAGGAGGATTGGACTCGATTGGGTGACTTGTGTGAAAATTGATCGGTTCTTAGAGACTATAATGTGGTTTTCCAATGTGTGTCCTAAAAATCTATTGAAGACTTGATTGAATGATAATTCCTGTGCCTTTAGTTGATTGTCGCATTTGAATGTCGAACTTGATTGCCTTGCAAGCCATAAGTGTGTTGTCCTACATGAGTTGCGCTTGGTCGTTTGTGTCATACATTAAGATGAACTTATGGCTTATTTAAGAGGTTGTGACATCCTGAGATTTATGAGATGCGGGGCTGTGTGGATGAATGCCCTGAGGCGCTAAGGCGCGGGGTTTGAATTGAATGGCACCCTGAGGCGTGTGAGACGCGGAGTTGTGAAGGCCATAGTCCTAATGCATTGAAACGTAGGACGGAGGTGTGATGTGTCGACACAGGTCTTGAGTGACATTGAAAACCTGATGCGTTTATGTGGGTTTGTCAATGAGATGGTCGGATGCGTTTACGCAGACCAAGCCTGAGGAGTTATAAACGCGGGCATGAAAGTGAGGCAGACTGAAAAGGGGTGGAAGGTGTAATTTGACTTGGCATAAAGTGCCTGATTCTACTGATATTGTATGATGCCATGATTTCATGCTTGTCATCCGTCTGTTATTTTGTGCAAGTTTAATGCCACTTGTGTCTTTATGCGAATTGTTTGTGATTGTAATTGCCTGAGTGGACGGTCAGCCTAACCTAGGATTAGGACCTACCTTACTGAGATGTGTATCTCACCCCGTTTTGGGACCCCCTTTCTTTTCAGATCCTAGGCCTTGAGAATGTGGCCAATCAGGTTCGATAACTCGAAGGAGATGTCTGTTTATTTTGAAAAGTTTCCAGATGGGCAGGGAACTATATATGTTAGGAAGTGCACGGTCGTCTGGGTAGATGAGGGTGGTAGTAGCTAGAAGCCTCACAAGTACGAGGCATGGTTCAAGAAGGTAGGGGATGTTTCCACAAGGCCACTGAAGCCCACTGAGGTAGCCCGTAGGGTGATACCCAGTTGGTGCCATCTCACTCAGGATTTCGTGGAGGGTAAGGGGTCTGTCGCTGGTTCGAGAATTGGTCTTGAGAGGACTCTAACCCAGGAGGATACTGAGGAGGTTATGGTGGTCGAGGCAACCGAGGACGACCTGGTGGAGCCTTTAGCAGACGAGACGCTCGAGGATACGATGGAAATTTACTTTAAGACTTTCTAGGAGTATGAGCCTACTGAGGAGACGGAGGAGACTGATGACTCCAGTAGCTTGACCTAGGAGTTTCTGCTTTCCTAGTCTGATATTTTGATGGTGACCCTAATGCCTGTTCCTTTTTGAGATGATGATAGATCTCTTTTGCACTTACCCTGTCACCCTTCCTAACTTGTAGATCTGGTTTACTACGCTCTTGTATGAACATTTGGATCTTATGTATTAATGGTATTCTCGTTACCTAAGTTCCATTTTATATCTGTACGAAGGAGTTTTATATCGTCGCTTCCGCATGCTTTTTATTGATAATATATCTCTCGACCTATACGTGCATCCTGCAACCTCGAGAGAGTTTGTGCTTGCAGGGAGTCGCAAGCTCGTGCCAGAAGCGTGGAGCGTGACATCCCCGCTTTGCTTGGTATCAAAGTAAGATCAGCTCGATTCAAAATTGATTGAGGATTGGAGTAATAAGGAGGATTAAGTTGGGACAAGGACGGATAGCGAGACCTTAGGAAACTGGTTAGAGTAGGGCACGAGATGCATGGCATATGACTTGGCACATGTGATTGGATTTTGGCTTTGGTAGGATTGTGGTAATATATGAGGATTAAGTTCCATGCTTAGCGTTGGAGGTCATTTCTGGGCTTTGGCCTATTAAGTGAACGAGCATGGCTAGTTTTGGTGAACCGTTGGAGTGAACGGAATTGAGAAATAGCCATGAACTGCTTATTGAAGTGCCTCTAGAATTGTTGTGTGAAAAGTCGTTGTGATATAACTGTTTTAGTGAGGCATAGTTTGGTAGCTCTGAACTTGACTGGATGAATGAGTTATTAACTCCTTGATAAATTGTGGTGATCTAGGCTCAATAGAAGCACATAAGAATGAGTAATCCGTCTAGGAGACTTGAAAGACCCAGGAGCAGAGCCTCTAGCCCGAGGCCGTTTGTGGTAGAAGGCATGGTAATGGACCATGTCCAACAAGAATTGGAGCATGCTTTAAGTATGGTCAGATGGGCCACCAGATGAGGGCCTACCCAAACCAAGCTCCAACGAATAGACCTCAAGGGCAGCGACCACCGGCTGGACCGTCGGCTGCCACTCCCCAAGTTGATCAAAATCGACCTCCAGCTCAAGGAAGAGTTTATGCAGTAGCCCGCAAGGAGGTAGAAGAAACGCCAGGCGTGGTCACAAGTACAGTTTATTTGTGTGACCAAGCTACATATGCTTTGTTTGATCCTGGCGCAACACACTCATTTGTGTCTGCTCGGTTTGCTGATTTGGTTGAAATAAAGCTAAAACCATTGAGTGTGATTCTGCATGTTGCCACCACGTTAAAAGATAATATGCCGGTTTCGATGGGTTATGCGGACTGTAGGATTGTAATTGGTGGTAGTCAGGAGAGTATTGATCTAGCTGTGTTACCCATGTATGATTTCGATGTGATCATAGGAATGGACCGGTTGGGCAAATAGGGGGCAGTAGTGGATTGTGGTAGTAGGATAATTTGCTTCTATCCAGAAGGCCACCCTAGCTTTGAATTTGTGGGAAGTCGAGGAGGGACCTCGATTCCTTTGGTCTCATCTCTTGAAGTGACAAAGTTGATGTCTGAAGGATGTCAGGCGTACTTAGTTGCTATTATGGACACGACTGCCATGGAACCCAAACTAAAGAGTGTCTCGGTAGTGCATGAGTTTCCCGACATATTTCCCCAAGAGTTACCAGGGTTGCCACCGGAGCGGGAAATAGAATTCATGATTGAGTTAGCTCTCGAAACGGAGCCGATCTCGAAGGCACCCTATAGGATGTCCTTATTAGAACTGAAAGAGTTAAAGGTGCAGATGCAAGAACTACTGGATAAAGAATTTATCCGACCGAGTGCTTCACCGTGGGGAGCGCCGGTGTTGTTTGTAAGGAAAAAGGATGGGTCCTTGCGTCTATGCATCGACTATAGACGGTTGAACCAGGTGACAATGAAGAATAAATATCCACTGTCGAGAATCAATGACTTATTTGATCAATTGCAAGGAGCTGCGGTATTCTCTAAGATTAACCTGAGAACTAGGTATCACCAGTTGAGGATTAAGAAAGAAGACATACCTAAGACTGCTTTTAGGACAAGGTATGATCACTATGAATTCACAGTGATGCCTTTTGAACTGACCAATGCTCCAGCCGCATTCATGGATTTGATGCATCGGGTGTTTAAAGAAATTTTGGATAGATTCATCATAGTCTTCATCAACGATATCTTGATTTACTCAAGGAGTAACGAGGAACACGAAGAGCACCTGAGGATTGTTCTGCAAACCTTGAGAGAATACTCGCTCGACACTAAGTTTAGCACATGCGAGTTCTGGCTGAGCAAAGTAGTATTTCTTGGCCATGTTGTGTCCGGAGAAGGGATTGCGGTGGATCCTACGAAAATCAAAGCCGTTACGAATTGGCCTAGACCTACTACGGTCACGGAAGTCCGAAGTTTCTTGGGATTTGCAGGATATTACAGACGTTTTGTGGAGAAATTCCCATCCATAGCCATTCCACTGATGAGATTGACCAAGAAAGAAACGAGGTTCGAATGGACGGATAAGTGCGAAAAGAGTTTCCAAGAGCTCAATCATCGATTGACAACCACACCGGTGTTGATGATTCCTACAGGACCGGGAGGCTATGAGATATATAGCGATACTTCGCTAAAGAGACTAGGTTGTGTATTAATGCAACATGGAAGGGTAGTTGCCTACGCGTCCCGACAGCTGAGACCGCACGAAGTGAACTATCCAACTCACGATCTGGAATTAGCAGCGATCATTTTTGCTTTGAAAATCTGGAGACATTATTTGTGTGGCAAAAAGTTCCAGATTTACACTGACTACCAGAGCCTGAAGTATCTGTTTTCATAGAAGAAACTGAATATGAGGCAGCGTCGATGGATGGAGTTGCTTAAGGATTATGATTGCAACGTACTGCATCACCCTAGGAAGGCGAACAGAGTCGCAGATGCACTCAGCCGGAAACTGAGCATCGCCTGTCTGTTAGTAAAAGGATGGTCGATAATCGAGGATTTGAGAGATTCTAAGTTTAGACTAGAAGTCTACCAACTATCCAGTTTGATGGCTACACTAAGGGTAGAACCTGAGGTCTAGAAAAGGATAAAAGCCTTGCAGCATACGGACCCAGAAATTCAGAAGATCCCGAAGTGGACATGACAAAGAGAAAACCGGAATTCCAAGTGTTGGGGGATGGAATCTTGAAGTTTTGAGAGCGTCTATGCGTGCCAAAGGACGAAGAGCTTAGAGAAAGGATCTTATCAGAGGCTCATAGGAGCAACTATAGTAGCCACCCAGAAAGTACAAAGATGCATCAGAACTTACGCCAACATTATTGGTGGAACGGGATGAAAGTGGATGTGACAAAGTACGTGGCAAAATGCTTGACATACCAGCAGGTAAAGGCCCAACACTGTAAGCCTGGAGGATTATTACAGCCACTAGAAATTCCTGAATGGAAGTGGGAGCACATAACGATGGACTTTGTGATGGGACTCCCAATGAGCCAGAGAGGCCATGATTCTATTTGGGTAGTTGTGGACAGGTTGACTAAGTCGGCACACTTCATCCCGGTATGAAAGGATTTCGTAATGGACAGATATGTCGAATTATATATGAGACAAATAGTGAGACTACATAGAGTACTCGTGACGATCACATCAGACAGAGATCCCAAGTTCACGGAAAATTTCTAGAAAAGTCTTCAGGATGCCATGGGGACTCGATTACAGTTTAATACGGCGTACCATCCACAAACGGACGGACAATCGAAGAGGACAATTCAGACGCTCAAGGATATGTTGCGAGCCTGCGTAATAGACTTCAAAGATGGATGGGAAGATCAGCTGCATTTGGTAGAATTCGCTTATAATAACAGCTACCAGCAGAGCATTCGGATGGCACCATTTGAAGCACTTTATGGAAGAGCTTGTAGAACCCCGATTTGCTTGGATGAGGTTAGAGAAAGGAGTATCACAGGCCCAGAGTTAGTAGAACAATCGGTGGAAGCGGTGAAGGTAATTCGGGATAGACTGAAGATGGCACAGAGTCGTCAGAAAAGTTATGTGGACAAAAGGCGTAAGCCTTTGGAATTTCAAGTGGGCGATCATGTTTTTCTCAAGGTGTCGCCGATGAAGGGATTATCGCAATTTGGAAAGAAAGTAAAACTGAGCCCAACGAACGTAGATCCATTTGAAATTCTAGAGCGGATTGGGACCTTGGCCTACATGCTTGCCTTACCGCCCAATCTATCCCAAGTGC
Organism: Rhodomyrtus tomentosa; assembly: GCA_028455895.1. Lineage (NCBI taxonomy): Eukaryota > Viridiplantae > Streptophyta > Magnoliopsida > Myrtales > Myrtaceae > Rhodomyrtus > Rhodomyrtus tomentosa. The sequence continues at coordinate 32,351,833 of JAPCWY010000007.1, forward strand.
ACAACGTCTTTCACATGTCAATGCTGCGGAAGTATGAACCAGACCCAACACATATACTGAACTACGAAGTTATCGAAGTGGATAACTGGATATCCTACGTGGAGAAGCCAATTAGGATCGAGGACCGAAAGGAACAAATTTTGAGGAATAAGACGATTCCATTGGTCAAAGTTGTGTGCGAGCACCATCGAACCGAAGGCGCTACGTGGGAAATGAGGAAGCAATGATGCGGCAGCACCCCCATTTGTTTGAGTAGCTAAGTTTGATGTAAATTTCGAAGATGAAATTTTTGTAAGAGGAGAAGAGTTGCGACATTCTGATTTTTCCTGTCAATTTCGGACTCATTAATGAGAAATGCATCTAATGATATATTTCAGTCGTATCTCGCTCGGATCTGATCAATCTCAAGTTGACTGACCAAAAGGGAAAGGCTAATGCGAGACAAGGTACGTGGACCTAGGAAACTCGAATAGAAAATGGCGCTTTGACCATAAAGATTGTCGATGGGACAATTAGATCCATATAAGGCCAATCTAAGAATGATTAAGGGATACATTGCTAGCGTTATACAATTGGAGCGCGGGTGATGTCGCTTAACCAATGTATAATTTATAAAATTTTCCTAATCGAACAGTGACGATCAAGACCGTCGGAGCTAGTAATAGACCCTCACAATTACATGACAACCAAAGTCGCCATGAATTGACGAGCCCTAATTGTGATATGAATCACAAGGTCGATACGTGTAACGTCTGCAAAAGCCGCCCGTCAGTCCGAGATAGGCTGAAATCGCATTGGATAGAGAAATAATTCAGAAAAAAGTCTCAAAATTAGAAAATGGAGAATCAAGAATTCCAACATTATAAATTGGATTGGTCGTCGCCTTATTGAAGAAATTTGGAATCAGAAAAACGACGTTTCGAACGTCGGGGGTAAAATCACCATTTTGCCCCTCAAGCCCTAACCTTGCCTATACAATTGGATGAGGGCATTTTGGTCTTTAACCACACCCCCATAGCTGCTGAAAATGAAAGAACTGGGAGCCATTGGATGCACTTTGATTGACACAATGGACAAGTGTTAAGAGATTAAGCCTTGAGTTGATATATCCACTTTTAACCTACCATTCAACTCAAGTTGACTCTTGAAATAGGTATAAACCTCACTCTCTCTCCTTCTCTTGGCCGAATACCCCTCCAAGCTGCCGATCTTCTTCCTCTTCTCTTCTTATTCACGCTTGAAAACTGCTCCATGCTAGACCGATTCTGACCGCCGGCTTTGCCACCGTCGACCACCACTTTCGGCCACTTCCAGCCACCTAGCCAACCAGCTACTCCTTCCTCATCCTCTTGCCGACATTCTTGAAGTGGAAGCAAGTCGTTTGACCCATCAAGGAGCTCCGGTCGGCCAATCTCTCGAAAGTCGACGGAAATCGTCGCAACCAGAGGTAAGCCATGGTTTAGGCCTCTTAGGACCACGAAATCTTAGAGTTTTCCAACTAAATTTTGTGGACATTTAGGGGACACATAGATTGAGCTGTGGTAAAAATTTTGGATAAATTTGATGAAGTTTTGACCCCAAATGGGCCTTGTGTTTGAAGGGCTAGAACTGACTGTCGAAGCAATCGAAGGAACCGGTGCCGTTCAAGGACTTTTCGGCCTCGTCTTAGCTCTAAATTTTTGGTGAGGCTCCCAAACCCTTAGAACTACATGTTAGTAAGTAGATTAAATAGAAGATTTAAGATAGTTTAAGGGCTGTTAGGTTGGGATATGCACAGGACCGAGTATGCCCGGTTCGGTTCTGTGTATACCGGTTCTGTGGGAGCTGTTGATGGTTGTAATTGAAATCCAAATTTATCATTGAGAAGTGTGAGGATGTTAATTGATAGGTCTATAAGGTATATGTTTAGTGGGGTGATGATTTGAGCAAGGAAATTAACGATTAGATGAAATTTCCTTAGGTTGCGCGATTGAATCATCCTCGGACCCTTAGGTCGAACCATTGGAGTGCTTGGGAAGGAATTTTTGTTGGCCATAGCACAAGGTAAGGAGATTCTAAACTTTTGATAGGAGGATTGGACTCGATTGGGTGACTTGTGTGAAAATTGATCGGTTCTTGGAGACTATAATGTGGTTGTCCAATGTATGTCCTAAAATGCTATTGAGGACTTGATTGAATGATAATGCTTGTGCCTTGAGTTGATTGTCGCATTTGAATGTTGAACTTCATTGCCTTGCATGCCATAAGTGTGTTGTCGTGCATGAGTTGCACTTGGTCGTATGTGTCATACATTAAGATGAACTTATGGCTTATTCAAGAGGTTGTAACACCCTAAGGCGCATGAGACGCAAGGTTGTGTGGATGAATGCCTTGAGGCGCTGAAGGACGGGGTTTGAATTGAATGGCACCCTGAGGCGTATGAGACGCGGGGTTGTGAAGGCCATAGTCCTGATGCGTTGAAACGAAGGACGGAGTTGTGATGTGTCGACATAGGCCTGGAGTGACATTGAAAACCTGATGTGTTTACATAAGTTTGTCAATGAGACGGTCTGATGCGTTTACGCGAACCGAGCCTGAGGCATTATAAACGCGGGCATGAAAGTGAGGCAAACTGAAAAAGGGTGGAAGGTCTAATCTGACTTGGCATAAAGTGCTTGATTCTAATGACATTGTATGATGCCATGATTGCATGCTTGTCATCCGTGTGTTATTCCGTGCAAGTTTAATGCCACTTGTGTCTTTATGCGAATTGTCTGTAATTGTAATTTCATGAGTGGACGATTAGCCTAACCTAGGGTTAGGACCTACCTTACTTTGTTGTAAATCTCACCCCGTTGTGAGACCCCCTTTCTTTTCAGATTCTAGGCCTTGAGGATGTGGCCAGTCAAGTTCGGTAACCCGAAGGAGATGTCTGTTTATTTTGATGAGTTTCCAGATGGGCAGGGAACTATATATGTTAGGAAGTTCACAGTCGTCTGGATAGATGAGGGTGGCAATAGCTAGAAGCCTCACAGGTACGAGACATGGTTCAGGAAGGTAGGGGACATTTCCACAAGGCCACTAAAGTCCACTGAGGTACCCCGTGGGGCGATACCCAGTTGGTGCCATCCCGCTTGGGATTCCGTGGAGGGTGAGGGGTTTGTCGTTGGTTCGAGAATTGGTCCTAAGAGGACTCCGACCCTGGAGGACACCGAGGAGGTTATAGTGGTTGAGGCTACCGAGGACAACCTGGTGGAGCCGTCAGCGGGCGAGACATTCGAGGATACAGTGGAAATTTGCTTTGAGACTTTCTCGAAGTATGAGCTTACTGAGAAGACGGAGGGGACTGATGACTCTAGTAGCTCGACCTTGACCTAGGAGTTTCTACTTCACTAGTCTGATATTTTGATGGTGACCCTGATGCCCGCTCCTTTTTGAGATGATGATAGACCTCTTTTGCACTCACCCCGTCACTCTTTCTGACTAGCAGATCTGGTTTACTACTCTGTTGTATGAACATTTGGATCTTATGTATTAATGGTATTCTCGTTACCCAAGTTCCATTTTATATCTATACGGATGAGTTTTATATCGTCGCTTCCGCGTGCTTTTTATTGATGATATATCTCTTGATCTATACGTGCATCTTGGGACCTCGAGAGAGTTTGTGTTTATAGGGAGTCGCGAGCTCGTGCTAGGGGCGCAGGGCGTGACAAACTCTCTTGAACCAGGCGTCGAAACGATGTGGCTTCAAGTTTTCCTCCCCCTCATCAACCCACACTACCGTACTCTTCCTAACATAAAATCGTACCTCGTCTATTTGGGAATTCGTCAAAATAGGCCGTCATCTCCTTCGGATTGCCAAGACGGATCGGCACAATTTTCAGGGTTGGGAATCTGCAAAAAGAGAAATCCCACGACGAGGTGAGACTTACGTTTCAACAAGCTAGCCTAATCCTAAATTAGACCCTCAGTCCTCCCAGACAGTACAATCATAACAACAACAAACATCCAGTAGCATAAAGGCATGTATCGTTTATATGAAAGCATCATAACGTACAACTTGCGCAAAAATTGATATCTTAGACCAGATATAAAGAATGTGACCCAAGCTTCCGTACTAGCACAAAATCATAGCAATACCATAGGAATTTATAATAAATTCGATTCTCAATCCACAACTCAATAGGCTAACATGACAAATAAATCCGCGTTAAGACGCGTCAGGTTTACTAATCAATTTTCAACTCATGTCAACATGTATAATTTTTTATCCTGCATTAGGACGCATCAGGATATCATTCGACCATAACCCCGCGTTAAAACTCCTCAAGGTATACTTAGGATGCAATCCCGCATTAAGACGCCTCAGGATATGCTCAGGATACTATCCCGCGTTAAGACGCCCGCGTTAAGACGCCTTAGGATATCCTTACAATACTATCCCGCGTTAAGACGCCTCAGGTTGTCATTGGCCTCAACAAACATCTCAAGTCAAGAAATGTCTCAACAATCATTTAATCACATTCTCATCATGAGAATTTCATAAAGTTGATCACAAACCAAATGTTGTCAAAATGATCGAATTTCATCACAAAAGTAACTTGAGAGTCGAGTAACCCATGGCCACATAATCAAGCAAAACTTGCCAACAAGCATATCACCAATTTAGTCAAAGGGACTACTAGTTTTAGTAGCAAGCGAGTGCACATGATTCATTCCTCAACAATTTCATTCAATTTTCGCTCAACCAAGCATAACAGAATCGTCAACTCATTAATCCTGCAATAAAATCATCCAGTTGTGTCCCAAAGTTCTAATATAGATTTAGGGGTTGCTTACCTTCGTTCCAATTAGCAAATTTTCACCAAAATTCCTTGTCGAGCTCAGCTTCTAAATAAGGTCGTCGCTGTCCAAAATAGGGCAGCAAAACGATTTAGGAAATATCCATCGTTACAATCAATAAATCCAATTTAGCCCCAATTTCATTAATCGTGGACCTCATTAACAACTCAAGGGATATTCTAGTATATCCTAACGACACATTTAAAGCATGGCGACACCATGAACAACCCCTAACAGAATCGGTGTGCTCAGAATTGAAATAGAGCAAAAACCGGTTCTGCTCCTTCTTGCTCTAATAGTCCACACATCACCCTTAACTCCAATTTTTTCCATCAAATCACCTGGAACAAGCTTAATCAACATGTTATATAGTCCCACGATGAATTTTGAAGTTAACTAGCACTCCTAAGGCCTCCAAACAAACCGACTCTTCTCAGTTCACCGGCGGTCAGAATCTGTCCGGAAATTAAACTCCAATCCAACCATCAAAACCTAATTGAAACTTAAACCAATCAATGGTCCCAACTCAATGAACATAGTACTACATGTCATGTAACTCCCATAAAATTTTTGGAGCCATTTGAAGTCTCTAAGTGGGCGAACCATAGCCCTCTCTCAGTTAGCTCATAATCTGTCCAGTTTTCTTCCAAAAATTATCATAAATTAACTAGACCTCCAAAAATCAAGAAACCAATTGGACCTTGTCAAGGACAGTTAAACTAAACTGCGGTAATCGGCGGCCGGCCAAAGGTCACCGGAGGTGGCGTTCGTATGGACCGAACCTGGCAGTAGAAACTGGTCGGCAGGAACAGTTTTCTGTTCTTGGAGAAATTGCACAAATGGAAGGAAGAAAAAGATGGCTCACGAATTTTTGAGGGGGTATGGCAGATGATAAGCTCCTAATCACTTTTGATTAGGCTTCTAGAAGGTTTGAGTGAGTGGATGATTAGTGACCATTATCCATACATTGACACTTGTCATAGAGTCAATTATATCAAGACTCCATTGACTCATTGACTGCACATATTTTTTTTTGGCAGCCTTGGGGAAGAAGTAAATTTGTCAAATGACCAAAATGCCCTTCTCAATTCGTTAAGACAAGGTTAACTCTCTAAGGGCAAAATGATCTTTTCATACCTTTCGTCCGAAATTTCGTTTTATTGATATTTTTCACCCTTGGTAAGGCGGTGTCCAATCCATATCAAATGTTGGAATCCCTCATTTCCATTTTTCAAATTTCGAGATCAAATCTCATGATCGATCCTCCGTCGATCGAATTTCAATTTGTCTTGAATTAACGAGTGGCTCTTGTGAACGTTACGTGTATCGACTCTATGATTCTCATCACACTTAGGATAACTCAAATTATGGAAATTTTGATTGTCATGTAACCATGAGGGTTTATCGCTAGCCCCGACGGCAACGATCGTCACAATTCGATTTAGGAAAACTTTACAAATTATACTTTGGTCAAGCGGTATCACCCGCGTTCCAACCGTACAACACTAGCAATGATTTCCTTAATCGTTTTTAGATCGGCCTTGGCTCTAAATGTTCCCTCGACAATCCTTATGGTCAAAGTGACGTTTTCTAATCGAGTTTCCTAAGTCCACGTACCTCATCGCGCGTTAGTCTTTCCCCTTCGGTTAATTACTCGAGATTGATTAAATCCGAGCGAGACATAACTGAAATACCTCGATAGATATCTTATATTTAAAGGTCTCGAAATGATAGGAAATTCATAATGTCACATACATTCTCATTAATGAGTCTCGAAATGATAGGAAAAATCAGAATGTCACAATTTCAGTCTCTCTTAATTGATTTCTGCAACAAAATCTTTTCCAAGTACAAGAAGAGCGGCGGACGAAAGAAAGGAAAGGAAAAGGATCGATTTTCAATACCTAAAAATTGCAGAGAAAAATAAAAAGGACGCTCCCTCCTTGTCCTTCAAAGTCCTCAAAGTCCAAGGAAAGCTTTGAGGAAAGTAGAATGGTAAGAAAAGGCAACTGCAAACTCTGCTATTCACCATGATTAATGTTAGCGCTAGCCTTCACCTACATTGCTCACATGAAAACCCCATTTGAGTCAGCATTGCAGATGAGCATTGGGATCTAAAGTCCCTTGGCCAAATACAAATGTTATTTGATTCAATTTTTTACTCACTTTGGCTAGATGCAGTTGCATTTGAAATACTCTCCCAAGGGGCTTTTGGCCAAAGTAGCTCAAAAGCTACTTTGGAAACGTGCATTCTCGATATGCAAGTTCTGTCGTTTGATGAAAATTTCTGAGCTTCCCCTTTTACCCTCATTCAGCAACCATATTTTCCATTTTGCCTATTTACCCTCAAACACACTCAAACCGTAAAAAGGCACGACGCACACGTTCTGGCCTAATTTGTGCTATTTGTTCTTTATGTAATAATTGTTTCTAATTTATATATCACCACTGCTGGATGATATTACTAGAGTGCCTCATTTCTATCTGTAATGATCATTTCTGATTTTATACTCCTGTATTTTGCCTCTTAGTGTTTACTAGCTTCTCTGCAGGTTTGAATTCGTCTTCATCAATCCAAATTCTAAAGGTCAATGCGGTTGGGGCAATTTTCCAAAATAATTTTTTTAAAAAAATATTTACCAAATTAATATTAAAAAAGAAATATTTACCAAATTGGGTGCCGATCGACAATTAGGCCGCCGATCGGCACCCAATTGGGGAATTGGGCCCCACTCGGCGGCCCAATTGCCGACTGGGAGCTCCCAATCGGCAATTGGGACCCTGACTAGCCCCATTCGGCGGCCCATTAGTCGATTGGGCTGGCCGGGGCCCCAACATAATTTTTTTAATATTAATTATTTAATTTATATTTTCTTTTTTATAAAAGCATCAATTAAATAATAAATTATATTTAAATCCCATAAATTTTGAAAAAAAAAACAAGCACTACATAATTCATATTCATCATTAAATTTGACTTTTAATTTATATTTTTATAAAGGTAACAATTAAATAATAAATTATATTGGAATTACGTAAACTTTGAGAAAAAAAAAGACAAGCACTGCATAATTCATATTCCACCATTAAATTTGACTTTTAATTTATATTTTTATAAAAGTTTCAATTAAATAATAAATTATATTGAAATTTCGTAAGCTATGAGGTAAAAAAAAATAAGCACTGCATAATTCATATTCCACCATTAAAATTGAATTTTAGTTTATATTTTACATAAAAGTATCAATTAAATAATAAATTATATTAAAATTACGTAAACTTTGGGGAAAAAAGACAAGCACTGCATAATTCATATTCCACCATTAAAATTTACTTTTTATTTATATTTTTATAAAAGTTTTAACTAAATAATAAATTATATTGTAATTACGTAAACATTGAGGGAAAAAAAAAAGACAAGCACTACATAATTCATATTCCACCATTAAATTTAATTTTTAATTCATATTTTTTTATAAAATTTAAATTAAATAAAAAATTATATTGAAATTTCGTAAACTGTGAGGAAAAAAAGACAAGCACTACATAATTCATATTCCACCATTAAATTTGACTTTTAATTTATATATTTTATAAAAGTTTCCATTAAATAATAAATTATATTAGAATTTCGTAAACTTTGAGGAAAAAAAAAGACAAGCACTACATAATTCATATTCCACCATTAAATTATACTTTTAATTTATATTTTTTATAAAATTTTCAATTAAATAATAAATTATATTGAAATTTCGTAAACTTTGAGGAAAAAAAAGACACGCACTACATAATTCATATTCCCCCATTAAATTTGACTTTTAATTTATATATTTTATAAAATTTTTAATTAAATCATAAATTACATTGGAATTTCGTAAACTATGAGGGAAACAAATAAACACTACATAATTCATATTCCACCATTAAATTTTACTTTTAATTTATATTTTTTATAAAAATAATTATTAACTAATAAATTATATTAAAATTACGTAAACTTTGAGGAAAAAAAAAAGACAAGCACTACATAATTTATATTCCACCATTAAAATTTACTTTTAACAATTAGTGAATTTTTAGATTTTTCTCCACTTACATTTTTACCCTCACTTTTTTTGAATTTTTCTAAATTACCCCATGGGACACGCTGGTGTGTTTGATACGCAAAAAAATATCAAAAGCATGTGTCCATATAACATAACAAAGACGTCAATACTAGCCTCTCGTGGTTAGATGATTGACGCAAGTATCAACCAAATAAGAATTGGGCAACTTTCAAAAATAAAATTTTTAAAAAATAATTTACCAAAATAGAGAAAAAAAAATTAAATTGGATGCCGCTCGGCCTAACGGGCCGCTCGGCAAATGGACTGCGGCCCGCTCAGCAGTGTTGTTGCAGTCGATTATTGGTGCTCTTTACACCAATAATCGCTGCTGCAGACTTACAACAGCAAGTCATTTGGCTTTGCTATTAAGCAGAGCCGAACACTCCCCTATCCCCTTTCACTTCATATTTTTCCCGTCACTTCTCAATCTCACGTTGCTTTCTTCCCTCACTCTCATCCGAAGCTCTCGCGCTCCTCTCGTCTCTCACTTTCGTGCGGTCGTTTCATTCCTCATTTTTATCTTAATTTTTGTCGTGCTCTTACTCCCTCACTAAGCTTTCGCTGATCCTTTCTTTCGCAGTAAGTGTATAGCACAGTTGGTGTTATTTATATTGTGAACATGTTTGTTGTGTTTGAGCAAAACTGACGTTTTTCTCTAGGGTTTTCTTTTGGCAGGTTAAGCTTGTAAATTCGGTGCATGTTTTCTTTAGATAACTTGAGGTAAATTTCATTGTAATAATTTTTTACATTTTCGTAAGCATAAATTTATTTATTTGATTTTTATTTATATCAGCATCATTTGTGTAACTTATAGGTGTTATTAGTAATATGTTTTAAATTTTGACAAATGTTATGATAATAGTTATAATGTGTACTTGATTTTTATGCAGTCATTAATAATATTTACTGTTTGAGAAGTTCAAAATGAATTTGTCAACTAAAAAAAAAGAATAAGATGGCAGGAGAATTGTAGGCGGGGTTCGAACCGGTCCGAAAAAATATATATAGAAAAAGTTAAAATTCGAGTAAATAAGTAATTTGTAAATTAAAGACTGATTAAAAAATTATTGAAAATTAGAATTTTTTTTTTTGTAAGGTACCTATGTATTGACTTTTCAAAATAGCTAGATACACGATTACAAATTGAAAATTATTGATAAGGTACGTATGTATTGAAAATTAGAATTTGGTCCTTGAACTTTTTGAAAATTAGAATTTGGTCCTCGAACGTTTGAGAAATTACAATTTGGTACTCTAACTTTTTAGAAATTACAAATTGGTCCTCGAACTTTTGAGAAATTATAATTTGGTCCTCGAACTTTCTAAAAATTAGAAATTGATCCTCGAACTTTTGAAAAATTACAATTTAGTCTTCTAACTTTTTAGAAATTACAAATTGATCCTTGAACTTTTGGGAAATTACAATTTGATCCTCGAATTTTTTGAAAATTACAATTTGGTCCTCGAATTTTTCAAAAATAACAAATTGATCCTCAAAATTTTAAGAAATTACAATTTGGTCCTTGAACTTTTTGAAAATTATAATTTGGTCCTCAAATTTTTCAAAAAATGTCCTTGAACTTTTCAGAAAATACAAATTGATCCTCGACATTTTCAGAAATTACAAATTGGTCCGATTATGAGTAATTCTCACTGTGAGTATTCGATTAATATGTACAAAATGAATATTTACTATGTGATCTGACCCCTCGAGGCTTGAGATATGAAATGGAATCTCAAAATTGAAAAATGGAAAATAAAGATTCCAACGTTCTAATCGAATTAGACGTCGTCTCATCGAAGGTAAATTGAATTGGAAAAACAACGTTTCGGACGGCGAGAGCAAAATTACCATTTTGTCACGCTCCGCGCCTCAAGCACGAGCTCACGACTCCCTGCAAGCATAAACTTTTCTCTCGAGGTCCCAGGATTTTCATAGGTCAAGAGATATAACACATAGAAAACACGCGGAAGCGATAATAAACAAACTACTTCGTACAATAATAAAAAGGGACCTGGGTAACGAGGGTACTAAAAGATACACAAGTTCTCAAACGTTCATACAAGAGCATGGCAAGCTAGATCTGCTGGTCAAAAGGGGTGACAGGGTAAGTGCAAAAGAGGGCTATCATCATCTAAAAAAGAAACAGGCATCGAGGTCACCATCAAAATATTAGACCAGAAACAGAAACTCTTATGTCGAGCTACTAGAGTCGTCAGTCTTCTCCTCAGCCTCCTCAGTGGGCTCGTACTCCAAAAATGTCTCCGAGCAAACCTCTACAGTGTCCTCTATCGTCTCATCAGCTGATGGCTCCACCTGATCATCCTCAGTGGCCTCGATCACTATAATCTCATCGGGGTCCTCCAAGGTCGGGGTCCTATCAAGGCCATTCCTCGAGCTAGCAACTGACCCCTCGGCCTCTACTAAATCCCGAGCGGGATGGCACCAACTAAGGATCACCTCACGGGGTACCTCAGTGGGCTTCAGTGGCCCCGTGAAAACATCTCCTATCTTCCTGAACCAAGCCTCATATCTATGAGGCTTCCAACTACTGTCACCCTCATCTACCCAGACGGCCGTGCACTTCCTAACATAAACGGTCCCTTGTCGGTCAGAGAACTCCTCAAAATATACTGACAACTCTTTTGGGTCACCAAACCTGATTGGCCACATTCTCAAGGCCTAGGATCTGAAAAATGGGGTCCCACAAAAGGGTGAGATTTACATCTCAAAGAGGTAGGTCCTACCCCTAAGTTAGGTTGACGCAACACTTAGGCAAATGCAATCACAAATAATTTGTACAAATAATCACATGAGGCACTCAACTATCAATAAACAACATACGAATGTCAATCATGCAGTCATGACATCATTCCACATCATTAGAATTAAGTACACATTGCCATGCCAAATTACACCTCCCACTCTTCTAATCTGCCTCAATTTCATGCCGCGTTTAGAACGCCTCAGGCTCTATCCACTTAAACGCTTCAAACCATCTCATTGACAAACCCCAGTAAACGCATCAGGTTTTCAATCTCAATCCAGGCCTGTGTCGACACATCTCAACTCCGTCCCGCGTTTCAACTCATCAGGACTATGGACTTCTCAACCCCGCGTCTCGTACGCCTCAGGTTGCCATTCAATTCAAACCCCGCACCTCAGGGTGTCCATTCACACAACCCCGCGTCTTAACGCATTAGGGTGTCATAACTTCTCAGACATGCCATAAGTTCATTTCTTTTCATAGCACATGTTCGAATGCAAAATCATGCGACGAACGACACATCCATGGCATGCGAGACAATTAAATTTGACATACAAATGCGACAATCAATTCAAGGCACAAGCATTGTCAAACAATCAAGTTTTCTATATCTTTCTAGGACGTACATTAGACAATCACCTTATGAACCTCCAAGAATCGATCAATTCGCACACAATTCGTCCAATCGAGTCCAATCCTCCTATCAAAGGTTTAGAATCCCCTTACCTCAAGCTTAATTCAATACAATTCTTCTTCCAAGCAACTCAAGGGTTCGATTCTAATGATCCAAGATCAAGTCTGCCGCGCAACCTAAGAAAATTCATCCAATCATCAATTTTTCTTGCTCAAATCGTCACCCCACTAAACATTCACCTCATGGACCTATCAATTAACATCCTCATACTTCTCAACGATAAATTTGAAGCTCAATTTCAACACCAACTGCCCCCCATAAATTCTGTATGCACAGAACCAAAACAGGGCATCAGTTCTGTGCATATCCCAACTATTCAGCCCTTAAAATAGCTTAAATCCTCAATTTAATCACTAATCTACTTGCCAACATGTAGATCTAAGGGTTGGGAAGCCTCACCAAAAATTTGAATCCAAGGCGACGCCGGTAAGTCCTTGAACAACGCTGGTTCCTCCAGGTCTTCAACCGATCAGTTTTGACCCTTCAAACACAAGACCCATTTGGGGTCAAAACTCCATCAAATTACTCCAAACTTTTTACCACAGCTCAGTCTACAAGTCCCCTAGATGTCCACAAAATTTGGTCCAAAAATTATAAGGTTTCGAGGTACTACGAAGCCTAAACCGTGGCTTACCTCCAGCTATGATGGTTTCCGTTGACTTTCGGGAGATTGGCCGACCGGAGCTCCTCACTGAGTCAAATGGCTTGGTTTCACTTGGTGAATGTCAGCAAGAGGATGAGAAAGCAATAGGTGGTCGGCTCAGTGGCTGGGAGTCGCCGGAAGTGGCGGTCGACGGCGGTGAAACCGGCGGGCAAAGCTGGTCGGGCGGCAAGCTTCTCGGCGTGAAGAAAGAGAAGAAGAAGAAGAAGGTAGATATGGAGAGAGGGTGTTCGGCTGAAGGGAAGGAGAGAGAGTGAGGTATATACAAAATTGAGGGTCAATCAAGGTTGAATGGTAGGTTAAAAGGTGACTCCATCACATCATGGCTTAATCCTTTGACACTTGTCCATGTGTCAATCAATTGCTCATCTAATGGCTCTCATTTCTTAAATTTTTGGTAGCTATAATGGGACTTCAATGACCAAAATGCCCTTGTCCAATTATTAAGGCAAAGCTAAGGCTTGAGGGGTAAAATGGTAATTTTACCCTCGAGGTCCGGAACGCTATTTTTCTAATTTCAATTTTCTTCGATAAGATGACAGCCAATCCAATTGTAATGTTGGAACTCTTGATTCTCCATTTTCAAATTTCAAGACTTGTTTCTAAATCATTTCTCTATCCAATGCGATTTCAGCCTATCCCGAACTGACGGACGGCTTTTACAGACGTTACGCGTATCGACCCTGTGATTCATATCACAATTAGGGCTCGTCAACTAATGACGACTTTGGTTGTCGTGTAATTGTGAGGATTTATCACTAGTTCCGATGGTCTCGATCGTCATTGTTCGATTTAGAAAAATTTTGCAAATTATATATTAGTTAAGCGGCATCACTCGCGCTCCAATCATATAACGCCGGCAATGCATTCCTTAATCGTTCTTAGATAGGCCTTTTATGACTTTAAATGTCCCATCGACAATCCTTATGGTCAAAGTGTCATTTCCTATTCGAATTCCCTAGGTCCACGTACCTTGTCTCGCGTTAGCTTTTCCCTTTTGGGCAGTCGACTCGAGATTGATCAGATCCAAGCGAGATACTACTGAAATACATCGTTAGATACTTTCTCATTAATGAGTCTTGAAATGACAGGAAAAATTAAAATGTCACACATTTTTCCCCTCAAGAATTGGCCTTGTCTTAACAAATGAAGAAGGACAATTTGGTCATTTGATTCCCTAAGGGTTGCCAAAAATGAGAGGGTGTCTAGGTCAATGGAAGTCAATGAAAGTCAAGACATTGTTTAGATGAAGACAAATGGCATAATGGAGAGGGAGACAAGTGTCATTATGTGATTGGTTAGCATTTAATGCAAGCTTTTAACCTACCATTCAAAGGATGTTGACTAAGTGGATTAAGTTATATCACTTTCTCTCTCTCCCCTTCACTCAATTCGGCACACTCTCTCTCTTTCCACTCTTCTTCTTCAATTTCTTCATCTTGGTCGAGAGCTTCCAGCTGACCAGTCCCGACCCCTTCCACTATTCTGGCCATATCTCCTCCGTCCAATACCGGATCGAGGTAAAACTATCGCCAAATGAAAGCTTATTGTCTTATCTTTCCATAGACATATTACAAGCTCAATTTGACCTTGTAGATCTTCCCGTAACTCGATTTGAGTAGACAAAGGTCCATACGAGGTAAATTTTGATCGAGTTAGCTGAAGGTCTTCGTTTGGCCACTTCAAGAATTCAAATTACTTCAAATTTTTGGTGAGGACTTCTTAACTCATAGTACTTGTGTTGGCTGAGCTGAAATTATGAGTTTTATTGGGTTTAGATGGGTTTCCATGGTTTGTTTGTGAGGGTTTCTGTGGAGCAGAATCTACTGTCGATGGACCGAGTAGAACCAAGGCCGTTTGCGGCACTTCGAGGCTTCGACATGCTCCAAAACTTTTGGTAAGACTCCTATAGATGTAGTAGGACATGTTAGCAAGTTGATTTTGTGGTAAATCAAGGTTTAGATTTGAATTATAGACTGATTAAGGAGGTAGATGGCAAAACCAAACTCTGCCCTATTTCGATTTGGATGAACCGAGCCCTTTGAGGGCTGTGGGAGGTGTCGCCATGCTTTAAATTCATCGTTAAGACATACAATAATGTTAATTGAGATGTTAATGAGGTGTATGTTCCGTGAATTAGTGATTGGAATAGAAAAATTGATCGTTTGACGAACCTTGGATTAGGTCGCATAGCTGTCCTATTTTGGGATTAAGGGAACCGAATCACTGGAGGAGTCTTGGAGGGAATTTTGCGGATTAAATTGAAAAGTAAGTGACTCCTAAACCTTTGCCAAGAAGTTAGGTCACTACTGGAAGCGTTTGGATAATATATTGATGAATTTGAGAGTTTATTACATTGATTGTTCATGATCGACTGAGAAAATGGAGGGTGGGGTTGTCACGCCCCGGGCACGAGCGCGCGACTCCCTGCAAGTGTAAACTATCTCTTGGGATCCTAGAATTCCAACATAGTTCGAGAGATGTATCACATAGAAAGCATGCGGAAGCGACGATATAAAAACTCCTCCGTACAATTATGAAATAGGACCTAGAGAACGAGGGTACCAAAAATACATAATATCCGAATATCCATACAAGGCACGATAAACTAACTATGCTGATTAGTAGGGTGGTATGGCCAGTACAAAAGGCAGTCCTCAGTATCGCAAAGAAGTAGATATCGAGAACACCATCAAAATGTCAGACTCGTAAAATAGACCTTCCTAAGTCGAGCTACTAGAGTCATCAGTCTCTTTCGTCTCCTCAGTAGGCTCATACTCCGAGAAAGTCTCAGAGCAAATCTCCACTGTATCCTTGAGCGTCTCGTCCGCTGACGGCTCCACCAAATTGTCCTCGATAGCCTCGACCACTATAACCTCATCGGGGTCCTCTCAAGGCCATTCCTCGAACCTGCGACTGACCCCTTGACCTCCACTGAATCCAAGGCGGGATGGCACCAGCTAGGGATCACTCCATGGAGCACCTCAGTGGGCTTCAGTGGCCCCGTACAAACGTCCCCTACCTTTCTAAACCATGCCTCGTACCTATGAGGCTTCCAGCTACTGCCACCATCATCTACCCAAATGATTGTACACTTTCTAACATAAATGGTCCCTTGTCCGTCAGGGTACTCCTCAAAATACACTGACATTTCCTTTGGGTCACCAAACTTTACTGGCCACATCCTCAAGGCCTAGGATCTGAAAAGAAATGGGTCCCACGACGGGGTGAGATATACATCTCAATAAGGTAGGTCCTAACCCTAGGTTAGGCTGACCGTCTACTCAGGCAGATGCAATCATAAACAATTTATACAAATAATCACATGAGGCATTCGAGTATCAATAACAATATACAGATGTCAAGCATGCAGTCATGGCATCATAACACAGCATTAGGATCAGGCACACGTCGCCATGTCAAATCACAATTTCCACCCTTCCAGTCTGCCTCACTTTCATACCAACGTTTAGAACGCCTCAGGCTCGGTCCGCGTACACGCATCAGACTATCTCATTGATAAACCCGTGTAAATGTATCAGTTTTTCAATGTCACTAAAGGCCTGTGTCGATACATCACAACTCTGTCCCGCGTTGAAACGCATCAGGATTATGGCCTTCACAACCCCGCGTATCATACGCCTCAGGGTGCTATTCAAATTCAAACCCCGTACCTCAGCACCTCAAGGCATTCATCCATACAACCCCGTGTCTCATACGCCTCAGGGTGTCACTATTCTCAAACATGCCACAAGTTCAGCTTAATTCATAATACATAATATCAAGTGCAACTCACGCACGAGCAATACACCCATGGCATGCGAAATAATCAATTGTGACATTCAAATGTGGCAATCAATCCAAAACACAAGCATCGTCACACACATTCAAGTCCTCTATATCTTTCTAGGACGTACATTGGACCACCACATTATAAACCTCCAAGAATCGATTAATTCACACACAAATTGCCCAATCGAGTCCAATCCTCCTATCAAAGGTTTAGGATTCCCCTTACCTCAAGCTTCACTCAACAAAATCCCTTTCCAAGCACCTCAAGAATTCGGTCCAAATGGCTCAAGAACAACTCAGCCACGCAACCTAAGAAAATTCATCCAATCATCAATTTTTCTTGTTCAAATCATCGCCCCACTAAGCATACACCTCATGGACCTATTAATTAACATCCTCACACTTCTCAACGATGCATTTGGAGCTCAAAATCAATACCAATAGCCTCCTACAGAATCGGTATGCACAGAACCGAAACAGGGCATACCCGGTTCTGTGCATACTCCAACTTAACATCCCTTAAACTAGTCTAAATCCTCAATTTAATCACTAATATACTTGCTAACATGTAGTTCTAAGGGTTGAGAAGCCTCACTGAAAATTTGGAGCCAAGGCGACGCCGAAAAGTCCTTGAACGGCGTCGATTCCTCCAGGTTTACTACTGGTCAGTTCTGGCCTTTTAAACACAAGATCCATTTGAGGTCAAAACTCCATCAAATTCACCAAAACTTTAACCACAGCTCAATCTATATGTCCCCTAGATGTACATAAAATTTGGTTGAAAAACTTCAAGATTTCGAGGTCCTATGAGGCCTAAACCATGGCTTACCTCTAGTTACGACGATTTCCGTCGACTTTCGGGAGATCGGCTGGCCGGAGCTCCTCACTGAGTCAAATGGCTTGCTTCCACTTGGAGAATGTCAGAAAGAGGATGAGGAAGCAGTAGGTGGTTGGCTGGGTCCAAGCGATGGCCGAAGGTAGCGGTCGATGGCGGCGAATTGCGGCGGTCGGGTCTGGTTGGCGATGCAGCTCGACAATGAAGAAGAAGAAGATGAAGAGCATATGGGAGGGGTGTTCGGCCAAGCAAGAGGGAGAATGATGATTTATTCAATTTTTCAAGAGTCAACTTGAGTTGAATGGTAGGTTAAAAGGGAATAAATCAAGTCAAGGGTTCATCCATTAACACTTATCCAAGGGGTCAATCAAAGTGCATCCAATGGCTCTCAAATCCTTCAATTTCCAGAAGCTATGAGGTGTGGTTAATGACCAAAATGCCCTCATCCAATGATATAGGCAAGGTTAAGGTTTAAAGGGCAAAATGGTAATTTTACTCTCGACGTTCGGAACGTCGTTTTTTTTTTCTAATTCCAAATTTCTTTGATAAGGCGACGGCCAATCCAATTGAAATGTTGGAATTCTTGATTCTCCATTTTCAATTTTCAAGACTTGTTTCTGAATCATTTCTCTATCTAATGCGATTCCAGCCTATCCCAAACTAACGGGCAGCTTTTGCAAACGTTACACTTATTGTCACGCCCCGAGCCTGTCAGACACACAAAATCCCACCAAGGCCGTCTTGTCTTTTGATGGTACCCAGGATCTGTCAGCCAACAATTAATAACTTCTAAATGATACAAACATGCGGAAGGGATGAAACTTATCCATTCAATTCAACCTTAAGATGACTCAGGACATAGGGTACGTCTTCTTATAAACATCGACTACAAGTTCAGAAGATACAACTCTAACTTCAAGGTAACACGAAATCTCAAAATTCACCAAAGTATAAATCCATTTCATATAATTACTTCTTCAAACACCAATCATTGGCAAGCTCAGATTTCTATCGCCTGGGACTTGAAAAAGTTAATCCCACGACGGGGTGAGATATACATCTCAGTAAGGTGGGTCCTAACCCTAGCTTAGGCTGACAGTCCACTTAGGCAAATGCAATCGCTAATAATACATGCAAAATCGCATGAGGTATTCCACTATCACAAAGTAACACACAGATATCAAGCATGCAATCAAGGCATCTTATCATATCATTAAACTCAAGCATGCATTTCAAACCAGATTGCACCTTCCTCCCTTTTCCAGCCTCCTCATTTTCATGCCCGCGTTTAGAACGCCTCAAGCTTGGTCCACGTAAACGCATCAGACCATCTTCCTACCTCTTCACTTTCATGCCCGCGTTTAAAATGCCTCAGGCTCGATCCGCGTAAACGCATCATACCATCTCATTGACAAACCCGCGTAAACGCATCAGGTTTTCAATGTCACTCCAGGCCTGTGTAGACACATCTCAACTCCGTCCCGCATTTCAACGCATCAGGTCTATGGCCTTATCAACCCCGCGTCTCGTATGCCTTAGGGTGCGATTCAATTCAAATCTCGCGCCTTAGCGCCTCAGGGCATTCATCCACACAACTCCGTATCTCATACGCCTTAGGGTATCACAACTTTTCAGACATGCCAAAAATTTCAGTTCATTTCATAACACACGTTCGATTGCAAGCTCATGCGACGAACGACACATCCATGGCATACGAGACAATTACATTTAACATACAATTGCAACAACCAATTCATGACACAAGCATCATCAATCAATCAAGCTCTCAATAGCTTTCTAGGACATACATTGTGCAACCACATAACAACTTCCAAAAACCAATCGATTCGTATCCAAAAATCACCCAATCGAGTCCAATCTTCCTATCAAAGGTTTAGAATTTCCTTACCTCAAGCTTAATGCAATGCAATTCCTCTTCCAAGCATCTCAAGGGTTCAGCCCTACTAGTCCAAGGACAACTCAACCGCGCAACCTAAGGAAATTTCATCCATTCGTCAATTTATCTTGCTCAATTCGCCAATCCATGGGACATAAACCTTATTGACATATTCATCAACATCCTAGCATGTCTTAATGACGAATTTGAGACTCAAATCCAACACCAATGGTCCCCAATAAAATCGGTATGCACAGAACCAAACCGGGCATTTTCAGTTCTGTGTATATCCTAACTAATCAGCCCTTAAATTACCTCAAATCCTCAATTTATCCACTAATCTATATGCTAACATGTAGTTCTAAGGGTTGGGTAGCCTCACCGAAAATTTGAGCTCAAGGTGACAGCAAATGGTCCACGAACGGTGTCGATTCCCTCGGTTCCTCCAACAGTCAGTTCTAGCCCTTCAAACACAAGACACATTTGGGGTCAAAGCTCCATCAAATTCCTCCAAAATTTTTACCACAGCTCATCCAACTTTAATACTATAAGTGTAGAAGACCTCACCGAAAATTTGAAGCCATTTGAAGTCTGGACCCCGGAACAGGTCTTTTCCCAAAACCAGTCAGAATTTGACCTCGCCAGACATTTGTCCACTAAAATCGAGCTACGGGAAGATCTAAAGGATCAAATTGAGCTTATAATATGTTCTTAGAACCACAAGACAATAAGCTTTCAGATGGAAGTCATTTTACCTCAATCTGATATCAGATGACAAAGATATGGTCGGAATAGTGGGACGGTCGGGACTGGTTGGCTGGGAGCTCTCGGATTCAAAACTGACTAGCCTGACCTTTGCTCCTTAAAATGGCTCTATGGGACAAACGGCTGAGTGGATTTGGACCCATAATACCTTGTTGGAACGGCAAGACGATAAGCTTTCTATTGCCAGTGGTTTTACCTCAATCGACCATCGGATGAAAAAGTTATGGCCAAAATAGTGAGTCGGTCAGAACAAGGCAACGAGCTGGTGAGCAAGAGAAGAAGAAGAAGATGATGATGATGATGATGATCGGAAATTGAGGGGGTATTCGGCCAAGTGAGAGAGAGAATGAGAGGTTTATTCAATTATCAAGAGTCAACTTGAGTTGAATGGTAGGTTAAAAGCGAAGACATCAACTCAAGGCTTAATCTCTTGACACTTGTCCAA
This sequence comes from Rhodomyrtus tomentosa, assembly GCA_028455895.1. Lineage (NCBI taxonomy): Eukaryota > Viridiplantae > Streptophyta > Magnoliopsida > Myrtales > Myrtaceae > Rhodomyrtus > Rhodomyrtus tomentosa. The sequence goes on from JAPCWY010000007.1 coordinate 32,372,620, forward strand.
TATATCAATCAAAGCTCATCCAATGGCCATGGTTTCTTCAAATTTTCGGTAGCTATTGGGGGGTTTAAATAGCCAAAATGCCCTTGTCCAATTATTAAAGCAAAGCTAAGGCTTGAGGGGCAAAATGGTAATTTTACCCTCGAAGTCCGGAACGTCATTTTTTTATTCCAATTTTCTTTGATAAGGCGACGGCCAATCCAATTGTAATGTTGGAATTCTTGATTCTCCATTCTCGAATTTCAAGACTTGTTTCTGAATCATTTCTTTATTCAATGCGATTCCAGCTTATCTCGAACCGACAAGTGGCTTTTGCAGACCTTACGCGCATCGACTCTGTGATTCATATCACAATTAGGGCTCGTCAATTCATGGCGACTTTAGTTGTTATATAATTGTAAGGGTCTATCTCTAGTTCCGATGGTCTCGATCGTCGCTATTCGATTTAGAAAAATTTTGCAAATTATACATTGGCTAAGCGGCATCACTCGCGCTCGAATCGTATAATGCTAGCAATGCATTCCTTAATTGTTCTTAAATCGGCCTTTTATGGCTCTAAATGTCCCTTCGACAATCCTTATGGGCAAAGCGTCATTTCCTATTCAAGTTCCCTAGATCCACGTACCTTGTCTCACGTTAGCCTTTCCCTTTTGGTCAGTCAACTCGAGATTGGTCAAATCCGAGCGATATATGACTGAAATACATCACTAGATACAATTCTCATTAATGAGTCCGGAAATGACAGGAGAATCAGAATGTCACAACTTTTCCCCCTTAAAGAAATTTCGTCCTTGAAATTTGCAACCTTCTAACCATCTATTCCTTTAGGGTATCGGCGTCTCATCGCATCCTCATTCTTCGGGATAATTTCTTTCATGACTTGACGATCTTACTTGTCCTTTCCGACCAAAGCCATCTTTCCCTAGGGCTTGTCTCCTTCAGCCCTCAATCTGATTTGCTTCTCTCCATTCTCTTTCAGTTGTTCATAACCATTATTACTAAGCCCTCGCCAGAATGCACTCTTTAATGTCTATACCATTCGGCGTATCACTCCCTTCTACCTTCCTTTCATACTAAAAGAGATTCAAGAGCTTTATCAACTTGCTCTCCATTAACTAAATCGACTCATGGCCCTCTCGATTCCTTAAACAATTACGTGATTACTTTTGTAGTAATCCGTTCTCGATTCTGTCCAAAAATCCCCTTGAATCAAAGTGATCCTTCAACTTTTGTGGTCATGTACTTCTCTTTTATCGACATGTCTAGTTCTCGACCATATGATAGATTAATTTCAACTTTCAATCCTTATCACTGATAGTGTGTGTATATATATATATATATATATATATCTTGACACATCTTTGTGCCATCCCAAGGAACACCATAATTCTCCCTTCGAATCTCGATGAGGTCATCTCCTTAAGTTCCCCTCAATATTGGACTTGCACTTCCGTCCATGGGGCCTCAAGGATTCCATCCATTCCTATAACCCCTCAAGTATCGATGTTCGATCATGGCAACACCTCAATTCCCTCATGGCCTTCAGGCTAGGTGTTTCCGGTAGCCCCCAACCAGTCATTTGACAAACTTCCAATTTAGAGATTGAATCTCTTATTTCCCAAGGGAAGATCTGTCCCTCTATCATCAATTACACAATACTCAATTCGCAACCTCTTATAGTTCACATAACTTCGAAGTTTTTCTTTATACAAGCGACGCTCTCATTTTATAAGCAATTTCACCCATCGGCGTTGTCTCTCATTCAATCCCCCTTAAGAAACTACTACCTTATTTTCTTGTGGTAGACATAGACTCAAACCTCCTTCCACCCAATTAATATTTCCTAATTTTGTCGTAAGGATATTCACAATCCAACTCCAATTATACACTAGGTGTTCTCACTCATGTAGTCTTATTGTCACGGTGCATTCACACGGTCTGTTTCAGTTGGCCTTGCTATGCCTTAAATTTCTTTCATGCGTCACTTCATTATGGTTTTCTTGACCCCTTTCGATTCCAAACAGGAACGCCATTATCAGTATAGTCATCATTTGACTTGAGTCATCGAAAACTCTTTTTGTATTCATTCATCCATGGAATTGCCTTTGTGGGAAATCTTCCCCCGATCCATCCATAACAATTCACCAATTCCAAGAAACTTCTAATTTTCGCAACTCACATCAATCTTAATCAATTCATCCCTTATTCTATTTCTCAAGGGCTCCACAGGGATTTCATTTCTTAGAAATTTCACTACTGAGGGATCTTACTTCATCAGACCCGCAACTCGTGCTCTTCACGACTAGCAGCACACAACGAGCATCTCCTTAGAGTCTATAGGATACTCTTGAAAGTTATTCAGGTTTCTCATGGCTCCTTAAATGAGTCTATTCATCGTCTCTAAAGACGGTAACAATCAATCCCATTATTCCTTGGATACTCAGTCTGACTTTTATTTGTTTCTTTCTATCAGATGTTGAATCTTCAAACTGTTATTCACACTTTTCACTTGAGAGCTCAAACCTTGACCCTCTACTCTCATGAGTCCCCGCTCAAACTACACAACATTCTATTCATTTTTGTCACTCTTTTCTCAAGAAATATTAGTGCCTTGACCTCTTGGTTTCACAACCAATTAATGCGACCTTATCTCAATTTTGCCTGTCCCACTAAACGTTGACATTATCCTAAAATTCAACATCTTCTACAAGACAGTCTCTCGAACTTAACTCCCCTTACCGCAATCATTCAAGTTCTGCATTGTCTTTCTCAGTTTAGACGCTCCATCTTAATATCAAGACAGTTAAGATTTTCTCTTTCTTCCACACTAGGGTCTCTTACCATGTGAAGGAAGCTATAAACTTCAGTGGTATTCTCTTATTTCAAATCCACCATATCCTTCCTATTTCATAGGACGTCGATCTTAGAGTCTATGCTAACAGCGGTGTTTTGCTCCAGAACGTAGATGCCACCATATTCGGCATTCTTCTTCCCATAATTCAGTCACCTCAAGTGACAATATCTATTCGTCCTTGATTTCCACCAATTTACGTATCGAATACTCGATTAGATTACCTCAATTTACTCTGCAATTACTCTCTCAGCTCTCTTTTCGCTTCCTCAATCATTCACTAGAATTATGAACAGCTAGGACTATCCAGTTCATTCACTTTTCTCTTCATCAACGACCATCTCATGGTCCAATCGTCCTTTAAGAGTAACGCCCTATCCTTTAGGGGTGATAACACACAATACCACTTCTAGTGGTCTAGATTTATGCTTAATCAATTTCATAAAATCATCAATGTCAGACAACTGACAGATTTCTTTCCTCAACTCCAACGACGGAAGGAACGACATGTCAGTCTCTCATTACGAGACTAGCACAATGTAACAACCATCTCTCGTAAGTACGTTTCATGTTCCAAAACTAACATCTCTTTGCTCGTAATCCATGAGTAGGAGTTTTCTTCTTTTACTAAGTCCCATTACCATTCCTCAAAATCAGGAAGAACAACTAGTCATAAGGCTTTCAAACTCCAATTCACTTAGAGATTTACATATCTTATTCAAGGGTCCTTGACCACATTTACTATATGCTTAAACGACCTTAAGAACTCTATCTCACACTGGTCAATCGTCCTTTGATCCTTGCAAACGTATCAGGATCCAAACAACCTTTATTCCTAAGCAATCCAGGGAAAACACTTCCATTAAACAATTCAATAAAGGCAGTTCAGGCAGATATCATGCCCTTGAAGAAACCCTTCCTTTAGTGACCTTTCACCAATTAGTAACAGCCTCTTAAGGTTAAAACTGTCAGGGTCACTTTCTTTCCTTAGTGTACCCAAGCCTCTAAGGTTTACTTATCAAGATCCCTAATTTAGAGGGAGACAATTTCAAATCTTATCCCTCTACCTAACTCAGTCAATCTCAACCTTATACATAGTTTTACAAGCTTTTCCAAACTCTCGTTGTCCTTCCTACACATTCAATTTAGAAAAGATTAACTCATCAGTACTAGCATCTGTCACCACAGTGACTTAGACAATCATGGCTCCTCCTCCTCGAGCTTGCTTAACCAAAAAATTTCCTCATTTCCATTTAAAGTTCTCATGACCCATTCAGCCACGACCCATTCAGCTCTTGGGTCTCGTACGATTAACAAATCGAGCCATATTCTCTTTTGGTACTCATACTCCAATCGCCCATCTTTACTCAATTTTCATGATCCATATCAGTTCTCGGATCTTTCATACCATGTATACTCAAGCCTAATGCTCTTCTACGACCATACTTTGATCGTTCAACCTTATTAGGTTATCATGTCACTTGAACCACTATGATTCCCTCTAGGAATCAAAAACTTAAGTCATCTACTCAGGTCTATCAGTCTTAGGCTGTTCATCTCATCATTCATCATTATCAACCTTACAGTGGTTCTCAAACAACTCTCAACTAGTTGTCCATTACCCAAAGATTCCAGATTCTCATCAGTCAATGACTATTCAACAGGCTAGCCTCAACAAGGCAACTTCTCAACTTTCTGCCAATTACTAGGCAAGTCTCAACTAGGCTAAAACTCAACTAGGTTAACACCGAGCAAGTACTCAAGGCAGCAATTCAATGAGTCAATTGATCATGCTACAAGTCTAAGGCATCTGCCACTTTGTTACAAACACGACATGCTTTCTCATTCTCAACAAGCATCAGTTCAATGGGTATAAACCCCACGTGTCGTCTACTCTCCCAGTTAGACCTTGGCCAAGCCAATCACATGATGCCAATTACAAAACATGCCCAACAGGCTAATCATAGACATCACTTTTCCTTTCAAACGACATCTACTGCCAAGCACAAAGCTTTTAATTATGCTAATCACAAGCATCATTTCACATGTCATGCCACTTTTGAATATATTTTTCGAGGATCAATCTCGTGCAATACATCTCTTAACCACAATTGGACTCAACCTGATACCTAGACTTCCCCTTTCAAGTTATGACTTGGGTCATTCTTGCCTCTTGCCATCTTAGAAGCCTTTCAAGAGCCACTACTTGTCCGGACCTCTCTGTCTCGGCAATCACTCCCCGCCTTCATCAGATCTGGCCGTTGCAGGTTGTCCCAAGTCATACATCTACGGAGAAAGCCCCATTCCACACGTCCCATACCATGCTTCATGACGGTTTATAGGTATCCCATCAACTTGTCCCATACCAAGCGACAGTTTATTAAGTTCAATAATGATAAGCTCATGCACACACCTTCCTCGACTTTCATTTTAATGTCACAAACACATGCGCGTCCTGATTGTCCTTGCCATTCATCATACCATAATCATCTCTAGATCCATTCTTATCCATTGAAGATTTCTAATTCCATCAATGACCCTCACATCTCATAGATTAATTGCCTATGTTCAACCATAAATCCCAAGTTTAGTCACTATTCAAGCCAAATCTATATGCATTCAATCACAACTGGCCTTTAATCTAACATTTCTTGTGTACACCTCACCTCATTTCATCCAAGGCTGACAATAGCAATTGATAGCTAAACCATCAAGATATCACGCAATTCAAGCCTGAATCCACTAACATCAGTCGCCTCTTTATAACTCGTGCTCCTCAAGTTGGGTCATTGACAAATCAAGATCACAATCATACACTTCAATTGACCCTTCATTCATAATTTATTCTCTAGCAACCTCAAATCCAGGCTTATGACTCCTCGATTTCTATTCACTTTCTTGTGAGCCTTATTCATAAATCACTCAAGATCATCCCTTAAATCGGCACTATGACCATTAGAATACTACACAAAATCAAACCTATAGTCCCCAAGATTCAGCAATTCATGCTTATCCCTCAAGGTCTCACTACCTAATTATCCTCAAGTCATCAGTCCTTATCATTCCAAGTCTCAATCACATTAGATCGAGCTGACCTTACTCTGATACCAAGGAAATGGGGATGTCACGCTCCGAACCTGTCAGGCACGCAAAATCCCACCAGGGTCGTCTTGTCTTTCAGTGGTACCCAGGATCCGTCGGCCAACAATTAATAACTTCTAAAAGATACAAACATGCGAAAGCAATAAAACTTCTCCATTCAATTCAACCTTAAGATGACTCAGGACATAGGGTACGTCTTCTTATAAACACCGATTACAGGTTCAGAGGATATAACTCTAACTTCAAGGTAACATGAAATTTCTAAATTCACCAAAGTAGAAATCTATTTCATATAATTACTTCTTCAAACACCGATCATTGGCAAGCTCAGATTTCCATCGCCTGGGACTTGAAAAAGTTAATCCCACGACAGGGTGAGATATATATCTCAGTAAGGTGGGTCCTAACCCTAGCTTAGGCTAACAGTCCACTTAGGCAATTGCAAACGCTAATAATACATGCAAAATCGCATGAGGCATTCCACTATCACAAAGTAACACACAGATATCAAGCATGCAATCAAGGCATCTTATCACATCATTAAACTCAAGCATGCGTTTCAAACCAGATTGCACCTTCCTCCCTTTCCAGCCTCCTCACTTTCATACCCACGTTTAGAACGTCTCAGGCTTGGTCCGCATAAATGCATCAGACCGTCTTCCCGCCTCTTCATTTTCATGCCCTCGTTTAAAACACCTCAGGCTCGGTCCGCGTAAACGCATCAGACCGTCTCATTGACAAACCCGCGTAAACGCATCAGGTTTTCAATGTCACTACAGGCCTGTGTCGACACATCTCAACTTCGTCCCGTATTTCAACGCATCAGGACTATGGCCTTCTCAACCTCGCGTCTCGTACTCCTTAGGGTGCCATTCAATTCAAACCCCGCGCCTCAGCGCCTCAAGGCATTCATCCACACAACCCCGCGTCTCATACACCTCAGGGTATCACAACTTCTCAGACATGCCAAAAATTTTAGTTCATTTCATAACACACGTTCGATAGCAAGCTCATGCGACGAACGACACATCTATGGCATGCGAGACAATTACATTAGACATACAATTGCAACAACCAATTCATGACACAAGCATTATCAATCAATCAAACCCTCAATAGTTTTCTAGGACATACATTGGGCAACCACATAACAACTTCCAAAAATCAATCGATTCGTATCCAAAAATCACCCAATCGAGTCCAATCTTCCTATCAATGGTTTAGAATCCCCTTACCTCAAGCTTGATGCAATGCAATTCCTCTTCCAAGCACCTCAAGGGTTCAGCCCTACTAGTCCAAGGACAACTCAACCGTACAACCTAAGGAAATTTCATCCATTCGTCAATTTTTCTTGCTCAATTCGCCAATCTATGAGACACAAACCTTATTGACATATTCATCAACATCCTAGCATGTCTTAATGATGAATTTGAGACTCAAATCCAACACCAATGGTCCCTAACAGAACCGGTATGAACATAACCGAATCGAGCATTTTCGGTTCTATGTATACCCCAACTAATCAGCCCTTAAACTACGTCAAACCCTTAATTTATCCATTAATCTACTTGTTAACATGTAGTTCTAAGGGTTGGGAAGTCTCACCAAAAATTTGAGCTCAAGGTGACGTCAAATGGTCCACGAACGGCGTCGGTTCCCTCGGTTCCTCTAACGGTCAATTCTGGCCCTTCAAACACAAGACCCATTTGGGGTCAAAACTTCATCAAATTCCTCCAAAATTTTTACCACAGCTCATCCAACTTTAATACTATAAGTGTAGAAGACCTCACCGAAAATTTGAAGCCCTTTGAAGTCCGGAAGACCCTAGAACAGGTCTTTCCCCAAAATCGATCAAAATCTGACCTAGCCTGACCTTTGTCCACTCAAATCGAGCTATGGGAAGATCTATAGGGTCAAATTGAGTTTATAATATGTCCTTAGAACCACAAGATAATAAGCTTTCAGATGGAAGTTATTTTACCTCAATCTGATATAAGAGGACAAAGATATGGCCGGAATAGTGGGACGGTCGAGACTGGTTGGCTGGGAGCTCTCGGATTCAAAACTGACCAGCTTGACATTTGCTCCTTCAAACGGCTCTACGGGACAAACGGTTGAGTGGATTTAGACCCATAATACCTTGTTGGAACGGCAAGATAATAAGCTTTCTATTGCCGATGGTTTTACCTCAATCGACCCTCGGATGAAAAAGTTATGGTCGGAACAGTGAGTCGGTCGGAACAGGGCAATGAGCTGGCGAGCAAGAGAAGAAGAAGAAGAAGAAGAAGAAGAAGATGGCCGGCAATTGAAGGGGTATTCGACCAAGTGAGAGAGAGAATGAGAGGTTTATTCAATTATCAAGAGTAAACTTGGGTTGAATAGTAGGTTAAAAGTGAAGATATCAACTCAAGGCTTAATCTCTTGACACTTGTCCAATGTGTCAATCAAAGCTCATCCAATGGCCATGGTTTCTTCCAATTTTTGGCAGCTATTGGGGGTTTCAATGACCAAAATGCCCTAGTCCAATTATTAAAGCAAAGCTAAGGCTTGAGGGGCAAAATGGTAATTTTGCCTCCGACGTCCGAAACGTCATTTTTCTTATTCTAATTTTCTTCGATAAGGTGACGACCAATCCAATTGTAATGTTGGAATTGTTGATTCTCCATTCTCGAATTTCAAAACTTGTTTCTGAATCATTTTTCTATTCAATGCGTTCCAGTCTATCCTGAACCGACAGGTGGCTTTTGCAAACCTTACGCGTATCGACCCTATGATTCATATCATAATTATGGCTCGTCAATTCATGGCGACTTTGGTTGTCATGTAATTGTGAGGGTCTATCTCTAGTTTCGATGGTCTCAATCGTCACTGTTCGATTTAGGAAAATTTTGCAAATTATACATTGGTTAAGCGGCATCACTCGCGCCTCCAATCGTATAACGCTAGCTATGCATTCCTTAATTGTTCTTAGATCGGCCTTTTATGGCTCTAAATGTCCCCTCGACAATCCTTATGGGCAAAGCGCCATTTCCTATTTGAGGTCCCTAGGTTCATGTACCTTGTCTCGTGTTAGCCTTTCCCTTTTGGTTAGTCAACTCAAGATTGATCAAATCCGAGTGAGATACGACTGAAATACATCGCTAGATACAATTCTCATTAATGAGTCCGGAAATGACGGGAGAATCAGAATGTCCCACGTATCGACCTTGTGATTCATATCACAATTAGGGCTCGTCAATTCATGACGACTTTGGTTGTCATATAATTGTGAGGGTCTATCACTAGTTTCGATGGTCTTGATTGTCACTGTTCGATTTAGGAAAATTTTGCAAATTATATATTGGTTAAGCGGCATCACCCGCGCTCCAATCATATAACGCTAGCAATGCATTCCATAATTGTTCTTAGATCGACCTTTTATGGTTCTAAATGTCCCCTCGACAATCCTTAAGGTCAAAGTGCCATTTCCTATTTGAGTTTCCTAGGTCCACGTACCTTGTCTCCCGTTAGCCTTTCCCTTTTGGTCAGTCAACTCAAGATTGATCAGATCCGAGCGAGATACGACTAAAATACCTTATTAGATACATTCCTCATTAATGAGTCCACAATTAACGGGAAAATCAGAATGTCACACGTGAGTCGTGTGTACTCCTGATGATGAGAAATTATAACTCTCATGGCTAAATTGTTGTTGTGTGCGATCGATTAACATGGATGCTGGTATGGCTATGTGATATTTGGCCTTGAATGGCAATTGTAGAGAAATATGAATGAGTTGGCAAGAGAACAAACCGTTAGATTGACTGTCTTGCTGTGTACTTGATATCACCTCGTGTGCGATTTGCCTTGACGTCTCGCATAATAATGATTCATTACTTGGCTAATAAAAATAGTACTCGATTATGAAGTTCCTTAAGATGGGAGTTTGATTTGTGAGCCTAAGAGCTTGTGGCACCCTGATGCGTTGAGACGCAGGGTTGTGATGGCTAGTACCCCGATGCGTTGAGATGCGGGGTTGTGCTGGCTAATGTCCTGATGCGTTGAGACGCGGGACGAGATTGATTATGTGTTGACACAGGCCGGGATTGGCATTGAAAACCTGATGCGTTTAACGTGGGTTTGTCAATTTGATGGTCTAAGGCGTAATGACGCAGTCCGAGCATGAGGCCTATTGACGCAGGCATGGCTATTGAAAAGAGAATTGATATCCTGATGCATCAGAATGCGGGATAGTCTTGATACGTGTCAACACAAGTATCGAAATGGCCTTTGGAACCTGATGCGTCAGAATGCGGGTTGCCAATCGAGACCTTGATTAGCCTGAGGCGTATTGACACGGGCTTAGCCATTGAGATTAAATTTGTGATTAGCCTGATGCGTATTGATGCGGGCTTGGCTTTGGAATTGAAAGTTGTGATGATATGATTGTCCTTGAATCGTGATTGCGTTATGCTAGACGAATCAAGGTGCCTTGATGTTTTATCATCATGTGTTGTTTGATCAATGAATCTTTGTCTATTGTTTTATTTCATAATCTGGGAGGAAAAATGGCCTGATCTGGGTTTAGGGTGAACTTGCTGATATTTATATCTCACCCCGTCGTGGGATTAACTTTTTCAGGTCCCAAGCGACTGAAATCTAAGCTTGCCAATGATCAGTATTTGAAGAAGTAATTATATGAAATGGATTTATAATTTTGTGACTTTAGAGATTTCATATTACCTCGAAGTTAGAGTTGTACCCTCTGAACCTGTAGTCGGTATTTATAACAAGACGTACCCTATGTCCTAAGTCATCTTAAGTCTGAATTGTATGGAGAAGTTTCATCGCTTCCGTATGTTTGTATCATTTAAAAGTTATAAATTATTGGCCAACAGATTCAGGGTACCATCGAGACAAGACGGCCCCGGTGGGATTTTGTGTGCTTGACAGGTTCGAGGCATGACATCCCCGTTTGTTTGGTATCATAGCAAGGTCAGCTCGATCCAATGTGATTGAGACTTGGAGTGATAAGGAGCAATGACTTGAGGACAATTAGGTAGTGAAACCTTGAGGGATAAGCATAGATTGCTGAATCTTGAGGACTATAGGCTTGAACTTGTGTAGTATTCTAATGGTCCTAGTGCCGATTTAATGGATAATCTTGAGTGATTTTATGAATAAGGCTCACAAGGAAGTGAATAGAAATTGAGGAGTCATAAGCCTGGATTTGAGGTTGTTAGAGATTAGCTTATGAATGAAGGGTCGATTGGGTTATATGATTATGATTGTGGTTTGTCAATGACCCAACTTGAGGAGTAGGAGTTATACATAGACGATTGGCATTAGTTGATTCAGGCTTGAATTGCGTTGTATCCTGATGGTTTAGTTATCGATTGCTATTGATGACCCTGGATGGTATGAAATGAGGTGTATACAGGAAAGCGAGGAAGGAATATTTAGATTAAAGATCGATTGTGATCGAATGCATATGGATATGACTTGAATAGCAACTAGATTTGAGGTATATGGTTGAATATAGGCAATTGATCTGTGAGAGGCAATGGTTTTTGTGGAACTAGAGGTTTTCTATGAATAAGGCTTAATGTGAAGACGATTGTGGTATGACAAGTGGTGAGAACGAACATGCTGTGCATGTGTTTGTGGCTCTGAAACGAAAGTTGATGAGGGTGCATGCATGAACTTATCACTATTGGACTTAATAAACTATCGCTTGGTATGAGACGAAGTTGATGGGATACCTATAAACCGTCATGAAGCATGGTATGAGACGTGTAGAACGGGGCTTTCTCTATAGATGTATGGCTTGGGACAACTTGCAACGGCCAGGACTAATGAGGGCAAGGAGTGATCGCCGGGACAGAGAGGTCCGGACAAGAAGCGGCTCCTGGCAAGCTTTTAAGATGGCAAGAAGCAAGAATGACCCAAGCCATAACTTGAAAGGGAAAGTCTAGGTATCAGATTGAGTCCAATTGTGATTAAGAGATGTACGGCACGGGATTGATTCTCGAAAAGAAAGATTGAAAGTGGCATGACATGTGTAATGACGCCTATGAGTGGCATAATTAAAAGCTTCGTGCTTAGCAGTGGAAGCTCTTTGAAAAGAAAAGTGATGTTTGTGATGGGCTTATTAAGCATGTTTTCTGATTGGTATCATGTGATTGGCTTGGCCAAGGTATAACTAAGAGGTGAGATGACCTGTGAGGTTTATACCCATTGAACTGATATCTGTTGAGAATGAGATAGCCTGTTGCGTTTATGATAGAGTGGCAGATGCCTCTAGACTTAATGTATGATTGATTAACTCGTTGAATTGATGCCTTGAGTGCTTGTTTGATAATTGTCAAGCTAAGGATTGCTTAGTAGTTGACTGTTAATTGAGAAATTGCCTAGTTGAGGCTGGTTTGATATGTGGCTGCTACTTAAGGATGATTTGGAATCTTTAGATAATTGGCAATTAGTTGAGAGTTGCATAGGGACCACTGGATGGTTGTTTGATGGTGATAGATGATGAGCTGCTTGAGACTGTTAGACTCAAGTAGATGACCTAAGTCTTTAATTCCTAAAAGGAATTGTAGTGGTTCGAGTGCCATAAGGACCTAATGAGGTTGAACGACAAGAGAATGGTCACTAGAGGAGCATTGGCTCGAGTATCCAAGATATAAGATGACTCTAGAACTGAAGGGAGTCGTGAGAATTGAGTAAAGATGAGTAACCAGAATATGAGTGCTAGAAAAGTATTTGGCTCGAGCTTGTGGACTGTACAAAACCTAAGAGTTGAAAGGCTCATGAGAACTTTGAATGGAAATGAGAAAGTAGATGGGTAGGTAGACTCGAGAAGGAGCTATCATTGTTATCTCGGTCACTAAGACTGCAGTTGCTTTTGCGAGCAAAGTGAATGGTAGAGATCATAGGAAAGGCGATAGAAAATGAAAATCGCTTGATGAAAAGCTTGTGAAACGATGTATAAGGATGAGACTGACTAAGGTTCGATGGAGAAAATGATGCCTAAACTGCCTTTCTCTGGATGGAAAATTTGAAAAAGAACCTTAGAGGTATTGAATTCATTGAGGAAGAAAAGTGACTCTAATAGCTATTAGCCTGAAGAGGCTGTCGATGATTAATGAAAGGTCACCAAATGTAGAATTTCCCTTGAAGGCATGATATTTGCCTGAATTGTCTTTGTTGAATTATTCCACGGAAAGTACCTTTCTAAGGTTACTCTAGAGTAAGGATTGCCTGAACTTTAATAGCTTTGAAAGGACCTAAAGAAGGTTGATCATTATGAGATAGAATTCTCAAGGTCATCTAAGCGTATTAAGGGTGGTCAAGGACCATTTAAATGAGACGTGAAGTCTCTGAGCAGATTGGAATTGAAAGCCTTATGGCTAATTATTATTCCTGAATCTGATGAACCGTAATGGACATCAAGGAGAGAAGTGGATGATCGGAAGAGGAATAAGTAAGAGAATTTTTGTTCATGGATTGTGAGAAAAGAAAACTTCACTTGTGGAACATAGAATGTACCTGTAAGAAAATATCGTTACTATGACATAAAGCTTATGGTGATTAACCTTTTGTTGTCATGAGGAATAATAAGGAGACTGATGTATTAGTGAGACCCTGTGGATTTTATAAGATTGATTGAGGTTGAATCAAAACCACTAAAAGTGGCATTGCGAGTTATCACCCCTAGAGAATAGGGCGTTTTCCTTAAGGATGATTGGATCATAACATAATCATTGATGGAAAGAAAGGTGAATGGACTTGATGGTCCTAGTGTTACGCCCCGTGCCCTGGGCACGAGCACGCAATCATTCCTGCAAGCAAACAACAACAATCTCTCGGCCGTCCCAAGGATCCACCTATATATATAGAGAAAGGTCGAGAGATAAAATAATTTACATTAAGCATACGGAAGCGATTCCCAACAAATCCCCGTACAATATGTATATACAGACTAAGTGGGACCTGGATAGCGTCATAAAAAGTCATACATCATCACCTACTGGCCAACAACTACTACAAGCCGCTATACATCAGGGTGACAGGTAAGCATGCCAAAAAGATATCCTCAAAATCCGCCAGGGATATGGTTAGGTCGCCAGTCAAAAGGTTAGATTGCCATCTGGAGTGGCCTAGGAAGAACTGTTGGAATTTCCGGTGTCCTCAGCCTCCTCCGACGGCTCGTACTCGGAGAAAGTCTCCGACGAGACCTCCACAGAATCCTCTATAGTCGCCTCCTGCGACGGCTCGGCTCGACCTCTATCCATAGTCGCCTCCTGGTTCGGTTCGGCTAGGTCTCCATCAGACAGCTCCACCACGATGACCTCGTCCTCCGGCGGTGGTACAGAATACTCCGCTGTCGGCGTCCGCTCCGAGCGGCCGTTCCTTGACCCAACCACGGATCCCTTAGGGAACTCCTGGTCCGAGATCGTCTGACACTAGGGAGGTATAACACCCTCCGGAACCTCATGGGGACCTTCCTGTCTCCGTCCCTCCTAAACCATGCCTCAAATCTGTGAGGCTTCCAGTCCGGTTTGCCCTTGTCTACCCATACTACTGTACATTTCCTTACATAGAGATTCTCCTGCCTATTAGAGAACTCATCGTAAAAAGCCATCATCTCCTGCGGGTCTCCAAACCGGATAGGCCACATCGCTATTGCCTAGGATCTGTAAAGTAAGGTTTCCCCAAAAAGGATGAGACACACATCTCAGTAAGAAAAACCTAACCCTAGATCAGGTTGACTGTCTACTCAAGCAGTCGTGTCACTCAACAGGTCTCAATTCATGATCACACGCAGGTATAACAATCATAAATCGATAAAAAATAATACACATAAGACAGGCATACATTTATATTCTCATGTCACACACGAATGCACGTATATGCTTGGCCTGTCACTTCACCACATCTATCAACCCCCGCCTGCCTCATTCTCTAGCCCGCGAACTAGTCGCCTCAGGCTCGGCCCGTGTAAACGCATCAGACCGTGATCGGTGACCCGTGTAAATGCATCAGGTCTCATCTCATCTCTAGACAGGATTTATGAGCTCATATTCTATCCCGCGATTAAATCGCATCAGGACTGTGGCTATCTCAACCCCTCGACTTCGTCGCATCAGGGCGCCACCTAATCTCAATTCACCCCGCGACCTCGTCGCATCAGGGTCTCAACCTTCCGCCCCGCGTCTCACACGCCTCAGGGCCTCGCCATGTCATGCCACAATCATAATTCATGCCATGAATCTCCATCCTTTACACACACAATGTCAATTGCATTTCAAGTATAATTCACAATCTCATGGCATACAAAGCAAATAAATTGTTATCCAAACATGACATGCAATTCCAATGCAAGTCAAGGCACACATAAACTCCTTAAGTAATCCTAAGACATGCTAAGACTCATTACTTTAGAAATATGACCATTAATCGATCAATTTCACACTCGACTTATCCAATCGAGTCCAATTCCCTTAGCCTTGGTTTAGGAAATTCCTTACCTTTGCTCGGCAACACAAATTACTCCTCTTTGAGCTCCCTAGGATTCGGCCAACTCAAGTCCAAAGCCAATTTGTCGCGCAACCTAGGATAATCAATCGATTTATCAAATTCCTAGTCCAATTTCGCAATTCATCCATCGAAATCATCCATAACATACCCCTCATCATCTCTTCACATCATACACGCCAATTTACAACACAAATCCATCATATCTAGCCACCCACAGAATCGGTTTGGCCCGGCATTGAACCGGTTCCATTCGATTATGCCCATTTCGGGTCCAACCGGTCCTAATCTACTCCAATTCCATCAATTCTACACCATTCTACCTCTTATAACATCTACTTAAGAGTTTGGAAGGCTCACCATGAGTTTCAAGCTAAATGGTTGCCGGAAAGTCGTCGAATGTCGCCGGAATGTCCAAGCACAGAATACCAGCAGTTTCTGGGCAAAATGTTCAAGGGTAGTTCGTGGTCAAAAACTTATCAAGTAAATCCTCAATTTTCACCACAAAATTCTTTATGTGTCTACTAAGCCTTGACGAAATTTGAGCTCAAGAATCAAAGATTTCGGCCATGAAAAGGGGCAAGAACAGGACCTACCTCTGGTTAGTTCCGATTCCGTCGGCTTTTGGGAAACCTTCTGCCCAAAGCTCCACAGTGCTCTAAATGGCTTGATTCTTGTTGAAGGACATCGGCAAGACATGGATCTACAACTGGGTGGTTGGTCGGTAGCAGATGGTGGCCAAAGGAGGCGGTCGAACAGGCCGAACGGACGGTCCGGGGCAGTCAGGCGAGAACAGAAACTGGGGAAGGAGAGGAAGAAGATGATCGGTGGCTTTGAGGGGTGAATCTACCGAATAAAGAGTGGGAGAGAGAGAAAAGAGAGTGCTTTTGTTTATATCCAAAAATTAGTCCAAAGCTTGATTGGTAGGTGGTCATTTAATGGACAAGACTAACCTTTGGGGCATCCATTGAAACTTGGCATGTGCTCTATCCAAGGAGATCCAATGGCTCCTTTTTACCCTTCAATTTTCGGCAGCCAAGGAGTGTCAATTGCTCAAAATACCCTCCTCGATTTGTATGAGTAAAGCTCCAAGATTGAGGGGCAAAAGGGTCATTTTACCCCCGACGTTCGGAACGTCATTTTTTTCTCGTTTCAGGGTTATTCGATAGGGCAACTGCCAATCCAAATGACGTTGAAATTCTTGATTTTCCTTTTCAAACTTTTCAGGACTCGTTTCTGATAGTTTTCTCTATTTGACGTGATTCCAGCCTATCCCGGACTAACGGACGGTTTTTGCAGACATTACGTGTATCAACCCCGTGATTAATATCACGTTTAGGGCTCGTCAATTCGTGGCGGCTTTGGTTGTCATGTAATTGCAATGGTCTATCACTAGTCCCTATGGTCTCGATTGTCTCAGTCCGATTTAGGATAATTTTGCAAATCATATGTTGGTTAAGCGGCATCACCCGCGCTCCAATCGTACGACACTCGCATGGTAATCCTTAATCATTCTTAGATCGGCCTTTTGGTGGTTTTAAATATCCCCTCGACAATTCTTATGGTCAAATCGTCATTTCTTATTCGAGTCGCCTAGGTCCACGTACCTCGTCTCGCGTTAGCCTTTTCCCTTTGGTCAGTATACTCAAATTGATCAGATTTGAGCGGAATACGACTGAAATACATCGCTTGATATATATAAACTTCTCATTACAGAGTCTGAAGTTGATTGGAAATCAGGATGTCACACCTAGTTACTTGTGATTTTAATGAATGGATGAATGAGCAAAAAGGGTGCTTAGATTGTAATCGCAAGACGACTTGAGGAATTCGAATTGAATATCTGAAATTTGAATTTGTGGAGACCGAGGAAGAATGAAATTGTCACTTGAGGTGGCTGAACTATTGGAAGGAGAATGTTAAAGTGTAGTGGCATTAGAATCCGGAAGTAAGGGAACTGCTGTCGGAGAGACTCCAAGACGGATGTCCTCGAGGATAAGAAAGATAAGGTGGATACAAAGTAAAAGAATGTCACTGAAGTGTATCGTTTCCTTCATAGGGTAAGAGATCCTAGTGTGGAAGGAAAAAAATGCTATTTGTCTTGGTGCTAAAATGAAACGTCTGGACTAACAAGGAAGACGCAAGCTTGAATGATTTTTGAAAGTCAAGTCCGAGAAGTTGTCATGTGAACAACGTTGAATTCTAGGATGGTGTCAAGGTTCAGTTGAATGGACGAAATTGAGATAAGGTCGCATTAGCCGGTTGTCAAACCAAGAAGTCAAAACACTAATGCTTCTTGAGAAAAGAGGAACAAAAATGAACAGAATGTTGTGTAGTTCAAGTGGGGACTTATTAGAGTAGAGGGCCAAGGTTTGAGCTCTCAAGTAAAAAGTATGAAGAACAGATTGAAGATTCGACACTTGGTAGAAAGAAACTGATAAAAGTCAGATTGAGTATCCGATGAATAATTGGATTGATTGTTACCATCCTTAGAGACGATGAATAGACTCATTTAAGGAGTCATGAGAAACATGAATAACTTTCGAGAGTATCCTACAGACTCTAAGGAAATGCTCATTGTGTGCTGCTAATTGTGAAGAGCACGATTTGTGGGCCTGATGAGGTAAGATTCCTCAGTAGTGAAATTTCTGGGAAATGAAATCCCTATGGAGCTCTTGAGGGATGGAATAGGTGATAAATCAACTAAGATCGATGTGAGTTGCGAAAATTGGAAGTTCCTAGAATTGGTGAATTGTTATGGATGGATCGGGGGAAGATTTCCCACAAAAGCAATTCCATGGATGAATGAATACGAAAAGAGTTTTCAAGGAATTAAGTCAAGTTGATGACTACGCCGACAATAGTATTCCTATTTGGAATTAAAAATGGGTCAGTGAATCATAGTGACATGACGCAAAAAGGAAATTTGAGGTGTAGCAAGGCAAACTGAATTAGACTATGCGAATACGTCGTGATAGTAAAGCTATATGAGTTGAAACGTATAATGCATGGTTGGAGTCGGCTTGCAAATGTTCTTATGACGAAGTTGGAAAACACGACTCACATGGAGAGGTTTCAAGTTTACACAAACCATAAGAATTTGAGATATGTGGTTTCCCAGAAAAATTAAATGAGGAACAACGTGTGTGAAGGAGATTGCTTAAGGACTAAGGATGAAATATCTTATATCACCTAGAAAAGGATGCTTTAAGTAGCAAATGCATATAAGTGAAAATTGAGTATCATGCATTTGGTGGATAAAGGATAGGCTTTGCCCAAGGAAATAAGAGATTCAACTCCTAAATTGAAAGGTTGCCAATTGACTAGTTTGATAACTACCTGAAACATCAAGCTTGAAGACAGAAAGGAATTGAGATGATGCAATGAACAGACCCTGACATTTAAGGGATTATGGAAATGGATAGAATAGGGAGGAAATCCATATTTTCGAATACTTGGGAAAGAAAACTCAAAGTTGAGGGTAGAAACCTTAAAGTCGCATGGACGAGAGAATGAGTCCAATATTGAAGAGGAAATTAAAGAAATGGTCTCATCAAAAATTCAAATGGAGAATTATAGTGTCCCTTGGGATGGCACAAAGGTGTGCCAGACTTGCATCGATATTATCGATGGAATGGACTGGAAATTTGGTTAGTCGAACATGAGGTCAAGTATTAAACGTGCCAATATGAAAAAGGCATGCCCTTGAAAGGATTGATACGCCGAATGGTATGGACATTAAAGAGTGCATTTTGGCGAGGATTGGTAATAATGGTGATTGACAAATGTAAGAGATGAGGTGAACGCTCGAGGATGAATTACCGACAGAGGTTATAAATATCTAAAGAGAATGGAGAGAAGCAAATACAGATTGAGGACTGAAGGAAACAAGTCCTAGGGAAAGATGGCTTTGGTCGGAAAGGACAAGTAAGATCGTCAAGTCATAAAAAGAATTATTCGGAAAAATGAGGATGCAATGAGACGCCAATACCCCAAAAAACTGGATGGTTAGAAGGTTGCAAATTTCGAGAATGAAATTTCTTTAAAAGGGAAGACTTGTGACATTTCGAATTTCCGACCCTTCGAGGCTTGAGATATGAAATGGAATCTCAAAATTGAAAAATGAAAAATAAAGATTCCAACGTTCTAATCGAATTAGACGCCGCCTCATCGAAGGTAAATTGAATTGAAAAAACGACGTTACGGACGGCGAGAGCAAAATTACCATTTTGCCCCTCAAGAATTGGCTTTGTCTTAGCAAATGAAGAAGGACAATTTAGTCATTTGATTCTCCAAGGGTTGCCGAAAATGAGAGGGTGTCTTGGTCAATGGAAGTCAATGAGAGTCAAGATATTGTTTAGATGAAGACAAGTGGCATAATGGAGATGGAGACAAGTGGCATTATTGTGATTAGTTAGCATTTAATGCAAGCTTTTAAGCTACCATTCAAAAGATGTTGACCAAGAGGATTAAGTTATATCACTTTCTCTCTCTCCCCTTCACTCAATTCGGCACACACTCTCTCTCTCCACTCTTCTTTTCAATTTCTTCAACTTGGCCGAGAGCTTCCAGTCGTCCAGTCCCGTCCCCTTCCACTATTCCGATCATATCTCCTTTGCTCGATACCGAATCGAGGTAAAACTACCACCAAATGAAAGCTTATTGCCTTATCTTTCCATAGAGATATTATAATCTCAATTTGACCTGGTAGATCTTCCCGTAACTCGATTTGAGTGGACAAAGGTCCAGACGAGGTAAATTCTGACCGAGTTAGGGGAAGGTCTTCGTTCGGCCACTTCAACAGTTCAATTGCTTTAATTTTTTGGTGAGGACTTCTTAACTCATAGTACTTGTGTTGGTTGAGCTGAAATTGTGAGTTTGATTGGGTTTAGATTGGTTTCCATGATTTATTTGTGAGGGTTTCTATGGAGCAGAATCTGCCGCCGATGGACCGAGTAGAACCAAGGCCATGTGCGGCACTTCGAGGCTTCGACTTGCTCCAAAACTTTTGGTAAGACTCCAATAGATGTAGTAGGACATCTTAGCAAGTTGATTTTGTAGTAAATCAAGGTTTAGAGTTGAATTATGGACTGATTAAAGAGGTAGAGGGTGTCACACCCCGAACCCGTTGAGCACGTGAACATCCCTACAAGCAAACAACACATCTCTCGTGGTCCCAAGATCCACAAACAAGTCGAGAGATAATATATATATATATATATATATATATATTAAGCACGTGGATAGCATAATAACTGTCATACATCATAACATATTGTTCGTACAAATACCGACTACTACAATCCGCTAGGCAAGGGAGGACGGGGTAAGCACATAAAAAAAAAAAAGGTGTGACCATCATCGACATCCAAAATATCCATGGTCGGGGGTCGCCATCATAAGATCAAGCCAATAAACTAGGACACCTAAGATGAGCAGCTAGAGTCTCATGTATCCTCTGCATCCTCTGTCGGTTCATACTCCGAGAAGGTCCTTGACTGGACCTCGATGGAATCCTCCATGGTCTCCTCATGTAACGGCTCTGCGAGATCCTCTTCAGTAGCCTCCACGACAATCACCTCGTCCTCAGTGAACTCCAAGGTCGCGGTCTTTTCCGGTCAATTCCTAAACCTAACTACAGACCCCTCAGGCAGTTCCTGCTCCCCGACGATCTGGCACCAATCAGGTATAACTCCTGGGGGTACCTCGTGGGGCTTTAGCGGCCCAATCAACTCATCTTCGATCTTCTTAAACCATGCCTCAAACCTATGAGACTTCCAGTTCGGACTACCCTTGTCAACCCATACAACCGTACACTTTTTCACATAAATGTTCCCCTGACTATCCGGAAACACATCAAAATATGCCGTCATCTCCTTGGGATCCCCAAAACGAATAGGCCACATACCTAAGGCCTAGAAACTATAAAAATAGGGGTTCCCCAAAGGGGTGAGATACACATCTCAGTAAAAGAGTCCTAACCCTAGGTTAGGCTGATCGTCCACTCAGGCAATCATCTATCCCAAAATTTCAAACTCATAATCATACAGGCACATACAAATAAAGATAGGGGCACACAGATGATAGGCATCCAACTATGACACCATGTCACACTCAGATGATCATACACGCCTCATCCTACCACTTTACCACAATCACCTCTTCCTGCCTGCCTCATTCTCCAATCCACGATCAGATCGCATTGGCCTTGGTCCGTGTAAACTCATCAGACCGTCATTTGCAACCTTCGTAAATGCATCAGGTTCCAATGAATCTCCAAGCCAATATCAACACTTCATATCTCCGTCCCGTGATTAGATCACATCAGGACCGTGACCATCTCAACCCCGCGATTAGATCACATCAGGGCGCCACACAATCTCAATTCGACCCCGCGATTAGATCGCATCAGGGTATCCACCTCTCGCTCCGCGTCTCACACGCCTCAGGGCCTCGCCATGTCATGCTCATGCCATGATTTTTAATTCGTTTTCCACACATGACGACATGTGCAATTCAGGCACAATTCAAAGACTCATGGCATGCAAGGTAATCAAGTGACACACACACGTGGCGGATAATTTAAACACAAATAAAAACACACATAACCCTCCTATAACCACTTAGGACATACCAAGAGATATCCTTTGGAAAATTCTCATAAATCAATCAAATTAATCCTCAACTCACCCAATTGAGCCTAATCTTCATATCCTAAGTTTAGGATTTCTTTACCTTGCGTTTGATTCCACAATAATTCTCCTCTTGAGCCTTTACCAATTCGGTCCCAAGGGTTCAAAGTTGTACTCACCACGCAACCTAGAATTTCCAATCAATTCGTCAATTTTCTTTGCCCAATTCCTCAATTCATGAACCACGATCATCCATAACCCAACCCTCATCATCTTAGCGTGCCTTAATTACCAATTTGAGGCTTTAAACCAATCATCATCAGCCCCACAAGTTCGGTTTGCGCAGAACCGAACCGGGCTATGTTCGGTTCTGTGTAAACCGAATGTATTCATGCCTAAATCTCCACTAAATCCATCATTTAAATACTATCCTACCTCTCAACATGTCTATCTAAGGGTCCAAGGGTCTTACCGAAGGTTTGAAGTCGCGTCGTCGCCGGAAACCCGTCGAAAGTCGCCAGTTCTCCCAAGGTCAGAATTCGGCAGTTTCTGTTCCAAGTTCACAAGACCGATTCGAGGTCAAAACTTCATCAAATCATTCCCAACTTTTTACCACAGATTGATATACATGTCTTTTAAATCTCCACAAAATTTAACCTCAAAAATCCAACATTTCGGCCTTCAAAATGGTCAGAAACCAAACCTACCTCAGATTGGATCAAATTATGTCGGCTCTCGGGAAAACTCTTGGTCGAAACTCTTCGGTAGTCCAAATGCCGTGCTTCCACTTTGAGGAGATCGAAAAGACGTAGAGCTAGGTTGTTATGGTTGGCCAGTGGTCAGGCGGTGGCCAGAGGACGGCGTCGTTGGCGGCGAACGACGACGGCTGGGATGGTCGTCGACGGGCAGAATGAAGAAAGAAGAAGAAGATGGTTTCGGTGATTGAGAGTTCTATGGCTAGTCAAGTGAGGTGAGGAGAGAGAGAGAAAGACTACATACAAGGTTTATGGTCAAAGGGAAGAATGGTAGTTGCATAAAGTGGGATATGACTACTCTTTTGTCCATCCATTGACACTTGTCCCACTTGTCATTCCAACTTGATCCAATGGCCCATATTCCTTCAAATTTTAGGTGGCCTTGGGCTGGATTTAATGACCAAATTGCCCTCCTTCAAATGCATGGGCAAGGCTTTAAGCTTGAGGGGTAAAAGGGTAATTTTACCCACAATGTTCAGAACGTCGTTTTTCTCGCTCCAAAATTCTTCGATATGGTGATGGCCAATCCGAATAACGTTGGAATTATTGATTCTCCATTTCAAATTTTTCAAGACTTGTTTCTGATGGTTTCCTCTATCAAACGTGATTCCAACCTATCTCGAATCGACGGGTGGCTTTTGTAGACTTTACGAGTATCGACCCTATGACTCTCATCACATTTAGGGCTCGTCAATTCGTGGCGGCTTTGGTTGTCATGTAATTGTGAGGGTCTATCACTAGTTCCTACGGTCTTGATCTTCACTGTCCGATTTAGGGAAAAAAAATTTGCAAATCATACGTTGGTTAAGCGGCATCACCCGCGCTCCAATCGTATGACAAGGCATTCCCTAATCGTTCTTGGATCGGCCTTTTGTGGCTCTAAATATCCCCTTGACAGTCCTTATGGTTAAAGCGTCATTTCCTATCCGAGTTGCCTAGGTCCACGTATCTCATCTCGCGTTAGCATTTCCCTTTTGATCAGCTTACTCGAATTGATCAGATTCGAGCGAGATACGATTGAAATACATCTCTAGATTCATTTCTTATTAATGAGTCTGAAAATGACTGGAAATCAGAATGTCACAACTCTTCCCTCCTTACAAAAATTCTGTCTCCGAAATTTACATTACACTTAATTACTCAAATACATGGGGGTGTTGTCGCCTCATCGTCTCTTCATTTTCTCACGTGGCACCTTCAATTCCATGGTGCTCCCATACTAGCTTGACCAGTGGAATCTTCTTATTCCTAAGGATTTACTCCTTCCGGTCCTCGATCCTTATCGGCTTTTCTACGTAAGACACTCGGTCGTCCACTTTTTTGGCTTCGTAGTCCAGCACATATGTCGGATCTGGTTCATACTTTCGCAGCATCGACACATGGAACATATTATGCACCTGGGATAGATTAGGCGGTAGGGAAAGCCTGTAGGCTAAAGTTTCAATCCGTTCCAGTATCTCAAATGGGCCTACATACCTTGGGTTCAACTTATCCTTCTTTCCGAATCGCAATAGTCCCCTCATCGGTGACACCTTGAGGAAGACGTGATCGCCCACTTGAAACTCCAAGAGCTTGCGCCGTTTATCCGCATAACTCTTCTAACGACTCTGTGATATCCTCGGTCTATCCCGAATTATTCTCACTGCTTCCACCGATTGCTCCACCAACTCTGGGCTTGTGATACGCCTTTCTCCAACCTCATCCCAGCAAATTGGGGTTCTGCAGGCCCTACCGTAGAATGCTTCAAATGGTGCCATCTGGATGCTCTGTCGGTAGCTATTATTATAAGCAAACTCTACCAGATGTAGTTGATCTTCCCATCCACCTTTAAAATTAATGACGCATGCTCGCAGCATATCCTCAAGCGTCTGTATCGTCCTTTCCGACTGTCCGTCCGTCTGTGGATGGTAGGCTATACTAAACTGCAATCGAGTTCCCATGGCTTCTTGCAAACTTTTCCAAAAGTATGCCGTAACCTTAGGATCTCTATCCGAAGTGATCGTCACTGGCATTCCGTGCAACCTCACTATCTGACTCATATACAGCTCTGCATACCTATCCATAGCGAAGTCCTTTCGCATCGGAATGAAATGTGCGGACTTGGTCAATCTGTCCATAACTACCCATATGAAGTCGTGACCTCTTTGGCTCCTTGGGAGTCCCATCACAAAATTCATAGTCACATGCTCCCACTTCCATTTCGAAATCTCCAGTGGCTATAATAGTCCTCCAGGCTTATAGTACTGCGCTTTTACTTGCTGGCACGTCAAACACTTAGCCACATGCTTTGCTACATCCACTTTCATCCCGTTCCACCAATAGTGTTGTCGCAGGTTCTGATACATTTTTGTACTTTCAAGGTGGATACTATAATTGCTCCTGTGAGCCTCTAATAAAATCCTTTCCCTGAGTCCTTCATCTTTTGGCACGCATAATCGTCCTTGAAACTTTAGAATTCCGTCCTCAGACACCTGGAACTCGGGTTTTCTCTTGGTCGCATCCATCTCAAGGATCCTCTGAATCTTTGGGTCCGTAGATTGTAAGGTCTTTATTCCTTCTTGGACCTTAGGTTCCACCCTCAATGTAGCCATTAAGCTGGACAACTGGCTAACCTCTAGTCTTAACTCAGAATCTCTTAAATTCTCAATCATCGACCAACCCTTTACTAACAAACAGGCGATGCTCGACTTCCGACTTAGCGCATCTGCTACTCTATTTACTTTTCCAGGGTGATATAGGATATCACAATCATAATCCTTCAACAGCTCCATCCACCTGCGCTGCCTCATATTCAGCTCTTTCTAGGAAAACATATACTTTAGACTTTGGTGGTCGATATAGATCTGAAACTTCTCGCCACATAGGTCATGTCTCCAAATCTTCAGAGCAAATATAATCGCCACTAACTCCAGGTCATGAGTTAGGTAGCTCATCTCATATGGCCTCAACTGTCTGGATGCGTAGGCCACTACTCTTCCGTGCTGCATCAACACACAACCCAATCCTTTCAGCGAAGCATCGCTGTAAATCTCGTAACCTCCTAATCTTGATGGAATTGTTAGTACTGGTGCGGTTGTCAGTCTATGCTTGAGCTCTTGGAAACTCTTCTCACATTTGTCAGTCCATTCAGACCTCGTTTCCTTCTTTGTCAACTGTGTCAATGGGATGGCTATGGATGAAAATTTCTCCACAAAACGCCTATAGTATCCTGCCAGTCCCAAGAAACTTCTGACTTCAGTGACCGTAGTAGGCCTAGTCCAATTTGTTACAACCTCAATTTTCGCAGGATCCACTGTTATTCCTTCACCCGATACCACGTGACCAAGAAATACTACCCTGTTCAGCCAGAACTCACACTTACTCAACTTCGCATAGAGCGTATGCTCCCTCAAAGTCTGCAGTACAGTCCTTAGGTGCTTCTCAAGTTCTGCTTCGCTCCTCGAGTAAATCAAGATGTCGTCAATGAAGACTATGACGAATTTGTCCATAAATTTCTTAAATAGTCGACGCATCAGGTGAATGTAGCTAGAGCGTTGGTCAATCCAAACGGCATCACCGTAAATTCATAATGACCATACCTCGTTCTGAAAGCAGTCTTAGGTATGTCTTCCTTCTTGATCCTCAGTTGGTGATACCCAGTTCTCAGGTCAATCTTTGTAAATACTGCCGCTCCTTGCAACTGGTCAAACAGATCATCAATCCTCGGCAGTGGGTACTTGTTCTTTACTGTCACCTGGTTCAGCTGCCGATAGTCGATGCATAAACGCATAGACCCATCCTTCTTCCTTACAAACAGCACCGGTGCTCCCCACGGTGAAGCACTTGATCGGATAAATCCCTTGTCTGGCAGCTCTTGCATCTGCAACTTTAACTCCTTCAGTTCTGATAGGGACATCCTGTAAGGTGCTTTCGAGATTGGCTCCGTTCCAAGGGCTAACTCGATTACAAATTCTATTTCCCGCTTCGATAGTAATCCTAGCAACTCTTGGGAAAATACATCAGGAAATTCACGCACTACCAGGATATTCTCTAACTTTGGCTCTTCGATAGTCGTGTCTATTACTGCCACTAAGTATGCCTAACACCCTTCAAACATCAACTTAGTTACTTCCAATGATGAGATTAAGGGAATCGACGTTCCTCCTCGACTTCCCACCAATTCAAAGCTAGGGCGGCCTCTCGGATAAAACCGAATTATCTTACTACCACAGTCCACTTCTGCCCCCTGCTTACCCAACCAATCCATTCCTATGATTACGTTAAAATCATACATGGGTAAGATAGCTAGATTAATACTTTCTTTATTCCCCCCAATCATCACAACCAGCACAGCCCATTGAAACCAATACATTATCCTTTAACGGTGTGACAACATGCAGAATTATGTTCAACGGTTTTAATTTCATCCCCACTAATTCAGCAAACTGTGCAGACACAAACGAATACGTGGCATCAGGGTCAAACAATGCATATGCAGCTTGGTTGCACAAGTAAACCATACTTGTGACCACGCCTAGCGCTTCCTTCGCCTCTCTACGAGCTACTGCATAAACTCTTCCTTGTGCCGATGGTCGATTCTACTCGATTTAGGGAGTTGCAGTTGATGGCCTAGCCTGCGGTCGCTGCCCTTGAGGTTGATTTGTCGGAGCTTGACTAAGGTATATCCTCATCTGATAGCCCAATTGACCACACTTCAAACAAGCTCCAGTCCTCATTAGGCGTGGCCCATTTTCATGCCTTCTGCCACAAAGACGGCAGCTCCAGTTCGCAGGATTCAACGGCTTCACGATATTTTTCCACACTGGAGGCATAAAACGTCTGCTGCTCGCCATCGGTCTCTTGCTCATCTAGCGATTATCTCTGAAAGACGTAAACCGTGATCCAGTTGCGGTGTTTCTCTCTTTCAAGTCTCGTTCTATCATCTGGCCTCACTCATATATTTCCTTATATGTCCTCAAATTCAAAGTGATCATTTGACTATGGAACTCAGGCCTCAAACCATCCCTAAATATTCTTGCTTTCTCCTGAGGGTCCTCCACAGATCGTGGTGCGTACCTCGACAGCCTCGAGAACTCGGCCTCGTATTGATCTATCGTTAACTGGTTCTGGTACAACTGTAGGAATTCCACCTACTTCATTTCCCTGGCCGTCTCAAAGAAGTACTTGAAATTGAACGCCGTCTTAAAGGCATCCCAAGTCATAGTTGCTCCTTCAAGGAAAACTCCATTCTTGGTGGCAGCCCACCAGTCATTCGTTGTACCCTTCAGTTGGTACACTGCAAGTAGCACCTTCTCCTCATTTGTGCACCTCAGCATCCCAAGAGCTTTTTCGAACTTCTCGATCCACCTAGGTGCTAGCTTAGGATCTCCAGTCCCATCGAACTAAGTCGGTTTCAACTTTATAAACTACACCGCTAGCTGGCCCATCTGTCTGGCCACGATGATTTCTCCTTGGGCATTCACAGCTTCATTGCCTTGGCCATGTTCATTCTGACTTCCATTACCACCATTGTTGACATTGTTAGCATTAACGGCTGCTATGGCAGCCCTTACTGCCTGGGCGATGGCAGCGTCCCAATCCTAAGCCTACCTATCAATCATGTCGCCAACTCTTTCTAGCGCCCTCAACACGCCATCCATTCTTGGATCTTCAGCGACAGGCGGCCTCGAGCTAGAAGCTCCGCCTCTAGATCTTCCAAACCTTCTGGATGGGTTGCTCATCTTTATCACTTCCTATCGAACCTGGTCCCCTACAAGTTTAGCGAGGAGTTAGTAACTTACTCAATCATTCAAATCTAGAGCTACTAACTACCCTTTAACAAAAACACTTACAATCCAACAATACTGCATACCACAGACTCTAGAAACTTTACAACAAACAACCTATGGTCATTTCTCAGTTCCATCCACTCTAGTGATTCACTAAAACCAATCACTTTCATTCCTCAAACAAACCAAGGTCCAGAAATGACCTTCAATCCCAAGTAAAGAACTTAATCCTTGTGCATTTCCACAACCCTGCCAAGATCAAACACCAACCCTAAGTACCAGGTCACACACTATGCACCCCATGCCTTATTTTAACCAGTCTCCTAAGGTCTCGCTATCCGTCCTTGTCCCATTTAATCCTCCTTATTACTCCAGTACTCAACCAACTTTGGTTCGAGCTGACCTTGCTCTGATACCAAGTCGGACGGGAATGTCACGCCCCGAACCCGTCGAGCACATGAACATCCTTGCAAGCAAACAACACATCTCTCGTGGTCCCAAGATCCACAAACAAGTCGAGAGATAATATATATACATTAAGCATGCGGAAGCGGTACTCAAATAAATACCCGTACAATATATAAGTTAATTGGGACCTGGATAGCATAATAACTGTCATACATCATAACATACTGTTCGTACAAATACCGACTACTACAATTCGCTAATGATGAGAAATTATAACTCTCATGGCTAAATTGTTGTTGTGTGCGTTAGATTGACATGGATGCTAGTATGGCTATGTGATATTTGGCCTTGAATGGCGACCGTAGAGAAATATGAATGTGTTGGCAAGAGAACAAACCGTTAGATTGACTGTCTTGCTGTGTACTTGATATCATCTTGTGGGCGATTGGCCTTGACGTCTCACATGATAATGATTCATTACTTGGCTGATAAAAATTGTACTCAATTATGAAGTTCCTTAAGAAAGGAGTTTGATTTGTGAGCCTAAGAGCTTGTGGCACCCTGATGCGTTGAGACGCGGGGTTGTGATGGCTAGTACCCTGATGCGTTGAGACGCGGGGTTGTGGTGGCTAAGGTCCTTATGCGTTGAGACGCGGGGTTGTGGTGGCTAATGTCCTGAAGCATTGAGACGCGGGACGAGATTGATTATGTGTCGACACAGGCTGGGAATAGCATTGAAAACCTGATGCGTTTAACGCGGGTTTGTCAATCTGATGGTCTGAGGCGTAATGACGAGGACCGAGCCTAAGGCGTATTGAGGCGGGCATGGCTATTGATAAGAAAATTGATATCCTGATGCGTCAGAAAGCGGGATAGTCTTGATACGTGTCGACACAAGTATCGAAATGGCCTTTGAAACCTGATGCGTTAGAACGCAGGTTGCCAGTCGAGACCTTGATTAGCCTGAGGCGTATTGGGATTAAATTTGTGATTAGCCTGATGCGTATTGACGTGGGCTTAGCCTTTGGAATTGATAGTTGTGATGATATGATTGTCCTTGAATCGTGATTGCGTTATGCCAGACGTATCAAGGTGCCTTGATGTTTTATCGTCATGTGTTATTTTATCAATGAATCCTCATCTATTGTTTTATTGCATAATCTGGGAGGATTAATGTCCTGGTCTAGGTTTAAGGTGAACTTGCTGAGATTTATATCACACCCCGTCGTGGGATTAACTTTTTCAGGTCCCGAACGACGAAAATCTGAGCTTGCCAATTATCGGTATTTGAAGAAGTAATTATATGAAATAAATTTATACTTTTGTGACTTTAGAGATTTCATGTTATCTCGAAGTTAGAGTAGTACCCTCTGAACCTGTAGTCGGTATTTATAACAAGACGTACCCTATGTCCTGAGTCATCTTAAGTCTGAATTATATGGAGAAGTTTCATCGCTTCTGTGTGTTTGTATCATTTAAAAGTTATAAATTGTTGGCCGACGGAACCTGGGTACCACCGAGACAAGACGGCCCCGATGGGATTTTGCGTGCCTGATAGGTTTGTGGCGTGACATACTAACTTATATACTTGAAATAATTTGTAATATTTTTATTTAACAGAATGTCGACAACACCTTTTACGATTATGTTTTGGGGAGGCAGAGTAGTTCAAAATGAACATGGACATGGTTACGAAGGGGGACAATCTACCATGTTCGAGTTTGCAAACATATCGACATTCATTGAGTTACGTGCTATGATTGAGAGCGCGTTGAATCTAATAGGAAACCAGTGTATTGAAAGGTTGATATGTAAATATCCAGTTGCAGCATATAATTGTGTTACATACGAAATGAAGGAGATGCATAATGATGGTACGGTTATGATGATCTAGCAGTATGTACGTCAGGCAGGTATGTTGGAAATTTCACAGTTTTATGCAATTGTAGCTAAACACCAAATGCTACATGATCTTGAGGAAGGTTTCAATGTTGGTGAAGACGAACAAGGTATGCATAATGAGTACATGGAGTTCGATGATAATGACAATAATGATGCTTATGATGACGATCATAGTGATAATGATGATCATCATTACGATATTGATGATGATGAAAATATTGATGAAGAAGATGATGCTTGGATGGACATTGCTGACAGCGATGAACAGGATGTCGGAGGAGACAATGGTGAGCAAGATGTTGAAGGTGACAGCTATGAAGAAGATGTCGGAGGTGATGATATAGAGGCTTACTACAACACCCACTGTAGTAATCCCATTACATCGTTCGTACGTCCAAAGCCCTATTCGGAGATCGATTTTGATTTGATGCGAGGCGACACAACCACGAAGCCGGGCGACAGAGTATTTGATGCCGTGAAAGAATTTTCCATTGGCATGTTATTTTCATCGCAGGACGCAATACAATCAGCTACGAAAGAATACTCTATTAGAAGAAATCACAAGTTTCGTTGCAAGGTGACGAATCATAGAGAATATGTGATAAGGTGTGGTAACATGAATGGAGCGTGTCATTGGAGGCTCCGCGCAACTACTCAAGGCAGTAGCTCATTTTGGAAAATAGCTAAGTACAGTGGGCCACATACATGCATTAATCCGTCATTGTCACGGGATCATCGGCACATTGATCAAAAATGCATTTGTAGCTTTATAGAACAAATGATCGATGCCCAACTAGATATCAAAATCAAGCCACTCATGGCCGAAGTTCGTGACAAACTAAACTTCCAACCTAGTTACTGTAAAACATGGAAGGCCAAACAAATGGCGATTGCCAAAATTTTGGGAGGATGAGATGATTCATACGGTAGATTGAGAAAGTACATGAAAGAAATGGAACGTAACAATCCAGGTTCTCATTTTGTTATCAAGGGTAAGGTGAAGCAAGATCAGAGCTGTATGTTTTTCGACCGGATGTTTTGGACGTTCCAATAGACGATTCAAGGCTTCAAACGATGTCGTCTTGTGATATTTATCAATGGCAATCATTTGTACGAGAAATACAAAGGAACGCTTCTTTGTGCGGCGACACTTGATGGCAACAATCATATTTTCTCTTTAGCATTTGCTATGGTTAAAATAGAAAATGTAGACAATTGGAAGTGGTTTATGCTTATGTTGCGGCGATATGTGATCGGGAGAAGTGAAATTTGTGTGTTATCAGACAGGCATGCCGAGATTTAACAAGCAATGGACACAACATGGTGGCGTCCTCCACATGCCCATCATAGATTTTGCATTCACCTTGCAAGCAGCTACAGCAAACAATTCAAAAATATTGAAGGCAAAAAATATGTTCAGATGGCAGGTAAGATTTATAATTTTGTAAATTTTACGAAAGTGCTTATGCATAAATTTGAATGAGAGTTACTAATTATTAGTGTAATGTACAGCTTACGTGTATCAAAAGCACAAGTTCGATTGGCTGATGTGCCGAATTAGGCAGTTTGACCCTAAAACAGCTGCATGGTGTGATCAGCTCCCAAAAGAAAAATGGACAAGAGCTCATGATGAAGGAAAGAGATATGGATCGATGACGACGAATCTAGTTCAATCTGTGAACGGGATGTTGAAGGGTTTTCGTGAGCTGCCAATAACAGCCATGGTGGAAAATATATTATATCAGTTAAACTAATATTTTGACATGAGACGAACAACATACACGAATCAGCAAGCAGAAGGACTTATATATATGCATTTTGTAGGTGAGGCTCTCCGGAAATATAGTGAAAAGGTAAATGGGCATCAAGTTAGACGTTTCGACTCTGAAATAGGGATTTTCGAAGTGAGAACTGCAAGTAATAGATCAAGAGGATCAGGGGGGCACAAACAGGTAGTGAACTTACATGAAGGAACATGTTCGTGTGCTAAAAATCCCATGTTCTCA
Source organism: Rhodomyrtus tomentosa (assembly GCA_028455895.1). Taxonomy (NCBI): domain Eukaryota; kingdom Viridiplantae; phylum Streptophyta; class Magnoliopsida; order Myrtales; family Myrtaceae; genus Rhodomyrtus; species Rhodomyrtus tomentosa. Next base: position 32,405,557 of record JAPCWY010000007.1, read on the forward strand.
TGTAATCGCAGCATGTCAAGCATATGGAATTGACTACAACATGTACGTAGATGAATGTTATACGTTGGCTAAAACCCTTCGGTACTATCAATACTTATTTCAGCCGTTGGAAAATCCTCATTATTGGTATGAGGATAATGAGCTGCCATTAGTTCCAGACCCGGTTCGTCTTCATCCGAAAGAAAGGCCCTGTGTATCACGAATAAGAAATAAGATGGACTAGACAACGCCAAGCACATCGTGTATCCATTGCGAAAACTGTGGCAAATTAAGGCACAATTGACAAACTTGTAGACATAGACCGGGTGAACAGTAGATCGCATTGGTTCGATGAACTTTTTGTAATAAAACTATATTATTATTGGATCGATATTTATTTTACTATGTGATTTTTTCTATAACAATTATGTGTAGCATATAATTATATAATATCACGATTGCGCGTTTCATGTCTAAATTAGATATGTTAATTTGTTATAATATTATAATATCACAATTGTGTAGATAAGGGTAAGAGGTCTTACATTCAACCAGGCCCTTAAGATGATTCGCTACTCACTGGCCAAGCTCGACATAGATCGGAGCATTTATGGAGCGGTGAGGTAAGTGAAAGATTTATAGTTGATCTGTCATTTATAAATGCTTTCGACAAAATTGCAAGTAACTATTCATATCACATCGCAGATACATCCGGCTCGGCCCCTTAGATGTCAGCAAGCAATGCTACACATAGGCAACATTGACCCGTGCATACGCACGTATCTGCAAAATTCTAGAGTTTAGGGTGTTTATAAGATGGGTTTCGTCCAACTCAATTGGCATTTGATTACTGCACTAGTGGAGCGGTGGAGAGCTAAGACCCACACCTTCCATATGCCAGAAGGAGAATGCACGATCACGCTATAGGACATAGAAGTGCTTACAAGGCTTCCCATCGATGGAGAAACAGTTACTTGACCCCCTGTTATGGATTGGGGCGTGGTTTGTGATGATTTACTTGTTGTTCGGCCACCAGAGTTAAAAGGCGTGCAAATCAGTTTGTCCTGGTTGGAACAACGCTTTGCAAATCTTTCGACAGATGCAAACGACGTCGTCATAGTGCAGTATGCGAGAGCATTCATTCTCTGACTACTTGGAGGATCTATTTTCATGGGCAAATCAAGTACCCGAGTTAGTTTGCACTTTCTCCCACTATGATAGAATATCAAGGCCCCTACGTAGTACAGTTGGGGTTCAGCAACACTAGTGTGGTTGTATTAGGAGTTATGCCGTGCAACCCACCATGAGGCAAAGCAAATGGGCAATGCGCTACAAGTATTGCGGATTTGGGCGTAGGAGCGCATCATATGTGTGACATTCTGATTTCCTAGCATTTCGAGACTTATTAATGAGAATATATCTAACGATGTATTTCAGTCGTATCTTACTCGGATGTGATCAATCTCGAGTTAATTGACCAAAAGGGAAAGGTTAACGCGAGGCATGGTACATGGACCTAGGGAACTCGAATAAGAAATGATACTTTGACCATAAGGATTGTCAAGAGGACATTTAGAGCCATGAAAGGCCGATCTAAGAATAATTAAGGAATGCATTGCTAGCGTTATATGATTGGAGCGCGGGTGATGCCGCTTAACCAATGTATAATTTGTAAAATTTTCCTAAATCGAACAATGACAATTGAGACCGTCGGAACTAGTAATAAACCCTCGCAATTACATGACAACCAAGGTCGCCATGAATTGACAAGCCCTAAGTGTGATATGAATAACAAAGTCGATACGCGTAACGTCTGCAAGAGCCGCCCGTCAGTTCGAGATAGGCTGAAATCACATCTGATAGAGAAATAATTCAGAGACGAGTCTCGAAATTAGAAAATGAAAAATCAAGAATTCCAACGTTATAATTGGATTGGACGTCATCTCATCGAAGGACATTTGAATTAGAAAAACGACGTTCCGGACGTCGAGGATAAAATTACCATTTTGCCCCTCAAGTCTTGACCTTGCCTTAATAAATAGATAATTACAATACCCATTGGCTGCCAAAAATTAAGAAAAAATAATAGCCCTTGGATGAAGACTTGATTGACATGAAGACAAGTGTCAATGGATGATCAATTGGCATTAAATGTCAAACTTTTAACCTATCATTCTTCATGGTTGACCCTTAAATTTGTGCATACAACCCTTCACCCCCATCATTCTGCCGAAACCCCTCTCTCAATAGCCATCTTCTTCTTCTTCTTCTTCTTCTTCTTCTTCTTCTTCTTCTTCTTCTTCTTCTTCTTCTTCTTCAAGCCATGAGTTGCTGCACCGCCGACCAGCCACTGCCGCCGTCTTCGCGCCGCTCGACCTCCGTCTCCGGTTACCTCCAGCCATCGAACTGACCACCAGAGTCTTCCTCATCCTTCTGCTAACCAGCTCCAACTTGAATCAAGTCATTTGACCCACTGAGGAGCTCCGGCCAACCATTTTCTTGAGAGTCGACGGAAACCGTCGCAACTGGAGGTAAGTTGCTGTTTAAACTCCATAGGACCTCGAATCGTTTGAATCTTTCTGCCAAATTTTATGGACATCAAGGGCACATGTATACTGAGCTGCGGTAAAAATTTGGGCTGAAGTTGATGGATATTTGACGATGAAAAGGTGTCGCTTTTGATGGATAGAAACTGACCGGCGGTAGACTTGGAGGAACCGGTGCCGTTTGTGGACCATTTGACGTCGTCTTAAGCTCAAATTTCATCCTTGAGATGTACTAGGATGTCGATGAACGTGTCTTTGAGGTTTATGCTTCGTGGATTGGTGAATTTAGCGAGAAAAGTTGACAAATTGATTGATTTCGCTAGGATTGTTCGCTGCCTTGTTGAGGATTGCTTGGACCGAATTGTTAAAGTGCTTGAGAGGAGAATTTTGCTAAATTAAGCCTAAGGTAAGAAGTTGCTAAACCTTGGCTAAGAAGATTGGACTCGATTAGGTAAATTAGGTGTGAATTAGGTTGGTTCTCGTGAATTAGGGTGTGATTATCCATTGTGCGTCCTCGTGAAGTGTTGATGGCTAGAACGCTTGTTGAATACTTGCGCCATGAATTGATTGCCTTTTGTGAATAATGAGATTGATTGCCTTGCATGCCATAGATATCAAGCTCGATGCATGAACTTGTACTTGACCATGAAGTTTAAATTGAAATAATGTCCGGCATGCTTTGAAACCTATGATACCCCAAGGTGTTGAGACGCGGGGCTGTATGGATTGATACCCTGAGGTGTTGAGACGCAGGGTTGTGTTGAATTGTACCCCGATGCGTTGAGACGCGGAGATGAAATGGCCAATGTCCTGATGCGTTGAGACGCGAGACGGAATTTGATATGTGTCGACACAAGCCTGGAATGAAATTGAAAACCTGATGCGTTTACGCAGGTTTGTAAATGGGATGGTCTGGGGCGTAATTACGCGGACCGAGTCTGAGGCGTAATAAACGCAGGCGTGAATCAGTGGAGGCCTAGAAGGGTGGAAGGTGTGACCTGAATTAGTAATGTGTGCTTGGTTCGAACGATGAGATATGATCCCATGATTGTGTGCTTGACGCTCGTCTGTATCCATATGTTATTCAATGACTGCTGAATGCTTCATGTGGTTGTTTGTGCATTTTATTCTTGATTGCATTCACCTGAGTGTACGGTCAGCCTAACCTAGGGTTAGGACCTGTCTTACTGAGATGTAAATCTCACCCCATTGCAAGATCACATTTTCAGATACTAGACCATGAGAATGTTGCCTATTAGACTAGGTGACCCAAAGGAGATGTCCGCGTATCTTGAGGAGTTCCCGGATGGATGGGGAACCGTGTACGTTAAGAAATATATTGTAGTCTAGGTCGACGAGGGTGGAAAGAGCTAGAAGGCTCATAGGTTCAAGGCTTGGTTTCGGAGGGTAGGAGAGGTTACTACTGGACCACTGAAGTCCTCTGAGGTACCCCGTAGGGTTATTCCTAGATGGTGTCATCCTGCTCGAGATTCTGTGGAGGTCGAGGGATCAGTAACTGGTTCGAGGAACATTCTCGAGAGGGCCCCAACCCTAGAAGACACCGACGAGGTCATTGAGATCGAAGCCTCCGAGGACGACCTAGTGGAACAATCAGCAGACGAAACGATGGAGGATACCGTAGAGGTACGCTCGAAGACTTTCTTGGAGTACGAGCCTACCGAGGATGCTGAAGATACTGACGACTCCAGCAGCTCGACCTAGGGGTTTTTGTTTTCTAGACTGTTATTTTGCTGAAGAACTCAATGGTCCGTTTTCTTTGGAGATGTTAATGGTTGTCTTTTGAGTTGGTCTAGTTACCCCTACCGACTAGCAGGTTTAGTCTACCAGCGCTTTTGTAAGAACTCGTTGGAGGTTATGTATAAATATAATTATGGTGTTCTTGTTATCCATGTCCCCGCTAATGTTTGTATAGAGAAATTTACGTTATCGCTTCCGCATGCGAACGATTTTTATGCATCTCTCAAAATACGACTGCTGGGACACGAGAGAGTACGCTTGCAAGGTGTCGCACGCCTGTGCTTGGGGCGCAGGGCTTGACATCCCGCCTTGCTTGGTATCAGAGTAAGGTCAGCTCAATCCAAGTTGATTGAGGATTGTAGTGATAAGGAGGATTAAGTTAGGACAGGACGGGTAGCGAGACCTTTGAGAACTTGTTAGAATAAAGCACGAGATGCATGGCATATGACTTGGCGCATGTGATTGACATTTGGTGGTGACACGATTATGATGGCTTTTGAGGATTAAGTTCATGTTTAGCGCTGAAAGTCATTTTTGGATTTTGGTCTGTTGAGTAAATGAGCATGGCTAGTTCTGGTGAACCGTTGAAGTGGATGGAATGGGGTAATGGCCATGGACTATTTAGTGAAGTGCCTCTGAAATTAGTTGTATGGAAGGTCGTTATGTTATGACTGTTTCCATTAAGGCATAGTTTGGTAACTCTGGACTTGGTTGGATGAATGAGTTACTAACTCCTTGGTGAAATTGTGGTGGTCCAGGCTTAGTGAAAGCATACAAGAATGAGTAATCCGCCTAGAAGACCTGGAAGACCCAAGAGTAGAGCCTCTAGTTCGAGGCCACCTGTGGCGGAAGACTTGAGGATGGACGGAGTGGTGAGAGCACTAGAAAGGATTGTCGACCTCATCGATAGGCAGACCCAAGATAGGGATGCTGCCATAGCTCAAGCGGTGGGAGCCACAATAGCCGCTGTCAATGCCAATAACGGCAATAATGGAGGCAGTGGAAATAACGGCGATCATGACCAAGGTAATGAGGTAGGAAATGCCTAAGAGGAAGTTGTTGTGGCCAGGCAAATAGTCCAACCGATCGAACAATTTATCAAGCTGAAACCAACCCAGTTCGATGGGACTGGAGACCCTGAGTTGGCGCCAAGGTGGATCGAGAAACTGGAAAAGACCTTTGGAGTCTTGAGATGCACGGACGAAAAAAAAAAGTATTGTTGGCAATGTACCAGCTAGAAGGTACCGCAATTGACTGGTGGCTGCCACCAAGAATGGAGTCTTTCCGGAAGGGACAGCCTTGACCTGGAATGCCTTTACCACGGCATTCAATAACAAGTACTTCTTCGAGACGACTCGAGAAAGGAAGCAAGTAGAGTTCTTGCAACTGCGTCAGAATCATTTGACCGTAGACCAGTATGAAGCTGAGTTCTCCAAATTATCAAGGTATGTACCTCGATCAGTAGAGAATCCCCTAGAGAAGGCGCGGAGATTTCGAGATGGACTGAGACTTGAGCTTCGTAGACAAAATGATAGCTCTGAACCTAAGGACTTACAAGGAAATATATGAACGAGGACAGATGATTGAGAGAGATTAGAAAGAGAGAAATGCCGCATCTGGGTCGTGGTTTAGTTCATTTAGAGATAATCGCCAGATTGGTAAAAGACCGGTGACTGGCAATAGACGCTTCATCCCTCCAATAAGAAAGAACATGTCACGCCCCACACCCCGGGCTCGAGCGCGCGACTCCCCACGAGCATAAACTCTCTCGAGGTCCTAGGATTCACATAGATCGAGAGATGTACCATATCGATAGCACGCGGAAACGATAATATATAAACTCCTCTATACATTAATAAAAAAGGGACCTGGGTAACAAGAGTAACAATAGATACATAAACTCCATCGACGTTCGTACAAGAGCACGGGCAAGCTAAACATGCTTGTCGGTAGGGGAGACACGGCTAGCACAAAAGACAATCATCAATCTCCCAAAAGAAGCAGGCATCGAGGTTACCATCAAACTATCAGACCAGAAAAACAGAGACTCCTAAGTCAAGCTACTAGAATCATCAGTCTCCTCAGCATCCTCAAATAACCCGTACTCCGAGAGAGTCTCAGAGCAAACCTCTATAGTGTCCTCAAGCGTCTCGTCAGTTGACAGCTCCACTTGGTCGTCCTCGGTAGCCTCGATCCCGATGACCTCGTCAGTGTCCTCTAGGGTCGGGGTCCTTTCAGAAACATTCCTCGAACCAGCTACTGACCTCTCGGCCTCCACCGAATCTCGAGCGGGATGACACCAACTAGGGACTACCCACGGGGTACCTCAGTGGGCTTCAGTGGCCCCGTAGAAACATCCCTTACCTTTCTAAACCGGGCCTCGTACCTATGAGACTTTCAATTGCCACCACCCTCGTCGACCCAGACTACGATACATTTCCTAACATACACGATTCCCTATCCGTCTGGGAACTCCTCAAAATACATCGACATTTCTTTCGGGTCTCCAAATTTGATGGGCAACATGATCACGGCCTAGGATCTGAAAATGGGGTCCCACAACGGAGTGAGATTTACATCTCGGTAAGGTAGGTCTTAACCTAAGGTTAGGCTGACTGTACACTCAGGCGAATGCAATTAAGGACAAACGCACATGCAATCACATGAGACATTCAACAATCATTACATACATGCGGATAAAACGAGTGTCAAGCATGCAATCAGGGCACCATATCACATCATTGGAACCAAACACACATTGCCATGCCAAATCACACTTTCCACCCTTCCAGTCCTCGTCACTTTCACGCCCGCATTTAGAACGCATCAAGCTCGATCCGCGTAAATACACCTCAGACCATCACATTGACAAACCCGCGTAAACGCATCAGGTTTTTAATTTCATTCCAAGCCTGTGTCGACACATCTCAAACTTCGTCCCGCGTTTCAACGCATCAAGACAGTGGTCATTTCAACCCCGCGTCTCATATGCCTCAGGGTACCGTTCAACTCAAACCCCGCGTCTCAACACCTCAGGGTGTCACAAGTTCTCAAACATGCCAGATGCTCATTCAATGTAGAACTCATAATCAAATGCAACCCCATGCGACGAGCAATACATCTCTGGCACGCGAGACAAATGAATTCAACACTCAACGTGACAGTCAATTCATGACACAAGCATTGTCAAGCATTCAAGCCGTCTATATCACTCAAGGACGCAAAAAGGACAATCTCACCATAAACTTCTAAGAATCAATCTAATTCACACTCAATTCACCCAATTGAGTCCAATCCTCCTAGCCAAGGTTTAGGGACTTCTTACCTTGTGCTAAAATCAACACAAATCTTCTTCCAAGCACTTCAATGGTTCGTCCTAATGGTCCAAGAACAAGTCGATCGCACAACCTAAGGAAATTCATCTACTTCGTCAATTTTCTTGCTCAAATTGTCAATTCACTAAACATACACCTCATTGGCATATCAATTAACATCCTCACACTTCTCAACAATGAATTTGGAGCTCAATTAAACTCCTAACAATCTCCTATGTCTCGGTTTGAACAGAATCCAAAACAGGACAATTCAGTTCTGTGTTTAATCCCACCAATCAGCCCATAAATCAATCTTAATCCTCAATTTATACATCAATCTACTTGCTAATACTTAGTTTTAGATGTTAGAAAGCCTCACCAAAAGTTTGAAGCTAAGGAGATGCCGGAAAGTCCACGAACAACACCGGTTCCTCCAAGTCCTCAACCGGTCAGTTTTTATCCTTCAAATACAAGACCCATTTGGGGTCAAAAATCCATAAAATTCATTCAACCTTTTTATCACAGCTCAATCAACAAGTCCTCTAGATGTCTACAAAATTTGGCCGAAAGATTCAAAGGTTTGGGGTCCTACGGAGTCTAAACAATGGCTTACCTCCAGCTGCGACGATTTTCGTCGACTTTCGGGAGAATGGCCGGCCGGGACTCCTCAGTGAGTCAAATGACTTGATTCTATGTGGAGGTTATCGGCAAGAGGATGAGGAAGGAGCTGGTGGTCGGCTCCGCTTTTGGAAGTCACTAAAAGGGGCGATCGAGGACGGCGAAGCTGGCGGCAGCGGCTGGTCGGCGGGAGCTCTCTCGATCGAATGAAGAAGAAGGAAGAAGAAGAAGAAAATGGCTGTGGTGGTGGGGTGTTCGGCCAAATGGGGGGAGCAAGAGGAGGGCATACACAATTTCAAGAGTCAGCAAGGTTGAATGGTAGGTTAAAAGTGTCCCCATCTACATCAATGCCTAATCCTTTGACACTTGTCCAAGGGTTAATCAATGCTCATCCAAGGGCTGTTATTTCTTCTCATTTTCGGCAGCCTTAGGGTGTGGTTAATGACCAAAATGCCCTCATCTAATTATAAATGCAAGGCCAAGGCTTGAGGGACAAAATGGTAATTTTACCCTCGACGTTCGGAACGTCGTTTTTCTAATTCCAAATTTCTTCGATAAGGCGACGGCCAGTCCAATTGTAATGTTGGAATTCTTGATTCTCCATTTTCTAATTTCGAGACTCGTTTCTAAATCATTTCTCTATCCAATGTCATTCCAACCTATCTCAAACTGACGAGCGGCTTTTGCAGACGTTACACGTATCAACCATGTGATTCATATCACAATTAGGGTTCGTCAATTCATGGCGACTTTGATTGTCATGTATTTGTGAGGGTCTATCACTAGTTCCAACGGTCTCGATTGTCACTGTTCGATTTAGAAAAATTTTGCAAGTTATACATCGGTTAAGCGGCATCACCTGCTCTCCAATCGTCTAACGCTAGCAATGCGTTCCTTAATCGTTCTTAGATCGGCCTTTTATGGCTCTAAATGTCCTATCGACAATCCTTATGGTCAAAGCGCCATTTCCTATTCAAGTTCCCAAGGTCCACGTACCTTGTCTCGTGTTAGCCTTTCACTTTTAGTCAGTTTACTCGAGATTGATCAGATCCGAGCGAGATACAACTGAAATACATCATTAGATACTTTCTCATTAATAAGTCTCGGAATGATAGGAAAAATCAGAATGTCACAGAACATAGTGAAGGTGCCGAACCCAATGAACTAGAGTTGTCACCTCTGTGGCAGAAGGCATGGTAATAGACCTTGTCTGGAACCGACTAGGGCGTGCTTCAAGTGTGGTCAGATGGACCATCAGATGAGGACTTGCCCGAACCAAACCCCAACGAATAGACCTCAAGGACAACGACCACAGGCAGGATCGTCAACTGCCACTCCCCAAAATGATCAGAACCAACCCCAAGATCAAGGAAGAGTATGTACAGTGGCACGCAGGGAAGCGGAAGAAGCACCAGGCATGGTCACAAGTACGGTTTATTTGTGTGACCAAGCTGCTTATGCTTTGTTTGATCCTGGCGCATCACACTCGTTTGTGTCTGCTCGATTTGCTGATTTGATTGATATGAAATTGAAACCGTTGAGTGTGATTCTGCATGTTGCCACCCCGTTGAAGGATAATGTGCTGGTTTCGTTGGGCTATGTTGATTGCAAAATCGTAATTGGCAGTAGTAAAGAGAGTATAGACTTGGTTGTGTTTCCCATGTATGACTTCAATGTGATCATAGGAATGGACTGGTTGGGTAAGCAAAGGGCGGTAGTTGATTGTGATAGTAGGATAATCCGTTTCTATCTGAAAGGTCGTTTATATTCGAAAGGTCGCCCTAGTTTTGAATTTGTGGGAAGTTGAGGAGGAACATTGATTCCTTTAGTCTCATCTCTTGAAGTGACAAAGCTGATGACTGAAGAATGTCAGGCGTACCTAGTCGCAGTTATGGACACGACTGTCGAGGAGCCTAAATTAGAAAATATTCCAACAGTGCGTAAATTTCCTGACATTTTTCTCCATGAGTTACCAGGGTTACCACCAGAGTGAGAAATAGAATTTATGATTGAGTTGGTCCCCAGGACAGAGCCGATCTTGAAGGCACCCTATAGGATGTCCCTATTAGAACTGAAAGAGCTAAAGGTGCAAATGCAAGAATTACTGGATAAAGGATTTATTCGGCCGAGTGCTTCACCATGGGGAGCGCCGGTGTTGTTTGTGAGGAAAAAGGATAGGTCCTTGCGTTTATGCATTGACTACAGATAGTTGAATCAAGTAACTGTAAAGAATAAGTACCCAATGCCGAGGATTGATGACTTATTTGATCAATTGCAAGGAGCTGCGGTATTCTCAAAAATTGACCTAAGGACCGAGCATTATCAGTTGAGAATTAAGAAGGAAGACATACCTAACACCGCTTTTAGGACAAGGTATGGTCACTACAAATTCACTGTGATGCCTTTTGGACTGACCAATGCTCCAGCCGCATTCATGGACTTGATACATCGGGTGTTCAAGGAATTCTTGAATAGATTTGTTATAGTCTTTATTGACGATATCCTGATTTACTCAAAGAGTAACGAAGAACATGAAGAGCATCTGAGAATTATTTTGCAGACCCTGAGGGAGCACTCACTTTACGCTAAGTTTAGCAAATGCGAGTTCTAGCTGAATAAGGTGGCATTTCTTGGCCATGTGGTATCTGGAGAAAGGATTGCTGTGGATCCCACGAAAATCGAAGCCGTTATGAATTGGTCTAGGCCTACTACAATCACAGAAGTTCGAAGTTTCGTAGGATTGTCAGGGTATTACAGACGCTTTGTGGAGAAGTTTTCATCCATAGCTATTCCACTAACGAGATTGACTAAGAAAGAAACTAAGTTCGAGTGGACAGATAAGTGTGAAAGGAGTTTTCAGGAGCTGAAGCGTCGGTTGACGACAGCACCTGTGTTAACGATTCCATCAGGACCTGAAGGCTATGAAATATACAGCGATGCTTTGCTAAAAAGACTAGGTTGTGTGCTAATGCAACATGGAAGAGTGGTTGCCTATGCGTCACAACAACTGAGACCGCACGAGATGAACTATCCGACTCATGATTTGGAATTGGTAGCAATCATCTTTGCTCTGAATATCTGGAGGCATTATTTATGTGGTGGGAAGTTTCAAATTTATGTAGATCACCAGAGCCTAAAGCATCTATTTTCTCAAAAGGAACTAAACATGAGGCAACGTCGATGGATGGAGCTGCTTAAGTATTATGATTGCGACATATTATGTCACCTTGGAAAGGCAAACAGAGTCGTGAATGCACCCAGTCAGAAGTCTAGTATTGCCTGTCTACTTGTGAAAGGATGGTCGTTATTTGAAAATTTGAGGGATTCTGAATTCAGATTGGAAGTCTGTCAGTTATCTTGTTTGATGGCCACACTAAGAATAGAACCTGAGATACAAGAAAGGATAAAAGCCTTAGAGTCTACGGATCCGGAAATTTAGAAAATCCTGGAGATTGAGGCTACGAAGAGGAAACCAGAGTTCAAAGTGCTAGAAGACGGAATTTTGAAATTTCGAGGGCGTCTATGCGTACCAAAGGACGAAGAGCTTAGAGGAAGGATTTTATTGGAGGCTCACAGAAGCAATTACAGTATCCACCCAGGTAGCACGAAAATGTATCGGAACTTGCGTTAACATTATTGGTGAAACGGGATAAAAGTGGATGTAGCGAAGAACATGACGAAGTGCTTGACATGCCAGTAGGTGAAGGCACAACATTGTAAGCCTGGTGGATTGTTACAGCCGTTAGAGATTCCTGAATGGAAATGGGAACACGTGACTATGGACTTTATCATGGGACTACCTAGGAGCCAGAGAGGCCATGATTCTATTTGGGTAGTTGGGATCGATTAACCAAGTCTGCACATTTTATTCCTGTGCGAAAATACTTCGCGATGGATAGATATGCCGAATTGTATATACGGCAGATAGTGAGACTACATGGAGTACCCGTGACAATTATATCAGACAGAGATCCCGAGTTTACAACGAACTTCTGGAAGAGTCTTCAAGATGCCATGGTAACTCGATTACAATTTAGTACGGCATACCATCCACAGACGGATGGAAAATCGGAGAGGACAATTCAGACGCTCGAGGATATGTTACGAGCATGTGTTATAGACTTCAAAGGTGGATGGAAGGAGCAATTACATTTGGTGGAGTTCGCATATAACAACAGTTATCAGCAGAGTATTCGAATGACACCTTTTGAAGCGCTTTACGGAAGAGCTTGCAGGACCCCGATTTGTTGGGACGAAGTTGGAGAAAGATGTATTACAAGCCCAGAATTGATAGAGCAGTCGATGGAAGCGGTGAAGATAATCTGGGATAGGCTAAAAACAGCACAAAGTCATCAGAAAAGTTATGCAGATAAACGGCGTAAGCCTTTGGAGTTTCAAGTAGGCGATCATGTTTTCCTTAGGGTGTCGCCAATGAGAGGATTATCTCGATTTGGAAAGAAAGAAAAACTGAGTCCAAGGTACATAAGACCATTTGAGATTTTGGAACGAATTGGGACCTTAGCCTATAGGCTTCCCTTGCCACCTAACTTGTCCCAAGTACACAACGTCTTCCATGTATCAATGCTACGGAAGTACGAGCCAGACCTGATGCATGTACTGGATCAAGAGATTACCGAAGTGGATGACAGAGTATCCTACGTAGAAAAGCCAGTCAGGATCGAAGATCGAAAGGAGCAGGTCCTGAGGAATAAAATGATTCCATTGGTCAAAGTTGTTTGGGAGCACCATGGAACCGAAGGAGCTACGTGGGAAAGCGAGGAAACGATGAGGCGTCAATACCCCCATTTGTTTGAGTAACCGAGTTATTGTAAATTTCGATGACGAAATTTTTGTAAGGGGAAAGAGTTGTGACATTCTAATTTCATGTCATTTCGAGACTTATTAATGAGAATATATCTCACGATGTATTTCAGTCGTATCTCGCTCGGATCTGATCAATCTCGAGTTAACTGGCTAAAAGGGGAAGGCTAAAGCGAGACATGGTACGTGGACCTAGGGAACTCGAATAAGAAATGGAACTTTGACCATAAGGATTGTTGAGCAAACAATTAGAGCCATGAAAGGCCGACCTAAGAACGATTAAAGAATGCATTGCTAGTGTTATACGATTAGAGCGTGGGTCATGCCGCTTAACCAATGTATAATTTGTAAAATTTTTCTAAATCAAATAATGACGATCGAGACCGTCGGAACTAGTAATAGACCCTCGCAATTACATGACAATCAAGGTCACCAACGAGCCACGAGTGTGATATGAATCACAGAGTCGATACGCGTAACGTCTGCAAGAGCCGCCCGTCAGCTCGAGATAGGTTAGAATCACATCTGACAGAGAAATGATTCAGAGACAAGTCTCGAAATTAGAAAATGGAAAATCAATAATTCCAACGTTATCATTAGATTGGACGTCGCCACATCGAAGGAAATTTAAATTAGAAAAACGACGTTCCGGACACCGAGGGTAAAATTACCATTTTGCCCCTCAAGTCTTGACCTTGCCTTAATAAATAGATAAGGGCATTTTGATGAATTACAATATCGCTTAGCTGTCGAAAATTAGGAAAAAATAATAGCCCTTGGATGAAGACTTTATTGACATGAAGACAAGTGTCAATGGATGCTCAATTGGCATTAAATGTCAAACTTTTAACCTATCATTCTTCATGGTTGACCCTCAAATTTGTGCATACAACCCTTCACCCCCTCCATTCTGCCAAAACCCCCTCTCTCCATAGCCATCTTCTTCTTCTTCTTCAAGCCGTAAGCTGCTGCACCGCCGACCAGCCACTGCCGCCGTCTTCGCGCCACTCGACCGCCATCTCCGGTGACCTCCAGCTGTCGAGCTGACCACTAGAGTCTTTCTTATCCTTCTACCGACCAGCTCCAACTTGAATCAAGTCATTTGACCCACTGAGGAGCTCCGGCTAACAATTTTCCCGAGAGTCGATGAAAACCGTCACAGCTGGAGGTAAGCTGCTATTTGAACTCCGTAGGACGTCTAATCATTTGAATCTTTCGACCAAATTTTATGGACATCAAGAGCACATGTATACTAAGTTGTGGTAAAAATTTGGGCTGAAGTTGATGGAGATTTGATGATGAAAAGGTGTCGCTTTTCATGGATAGAAACTGACCGGCGGTAGGCTTGGAGGAACCGGCGCCGTTCGTGGACCATTTGACGTCGCCTTGAGCTCAAATTTCATCGTTGAGACATACTAGGATGTCAATGAATGTGTCGTTGAGGTTATGCTTCGTGGATTGATGAATTGAGTGAGAAAAGTTGACAAATTGATTGGTTCCGCTGGGATTGTTCGCTGCCTTGTTGAGGATTTCTTGGATCGAATTGTTGAAGTGCTTGAGAGGATAATTTTGCTAAATTAAGCCTAAGGTAAGAAGTTTCTAAACCTTGGCTAAGAGGATTGGACTCAATTGGGTGAATTGGGTGTGAATTAGGTTGGTTCTCGTAAATTAGGGTGTGATTGTCCATTGTACATCCTCGTGAGATGTCGATGGCTTGAACCCTTGTTGAATACTTGTGCCATGAATTGATTGCCTCTTGTGAATGATGAGATTGATGGCCTTGTATGCCATAGATATCTAGCTCGATGCATGATCCTGTACTCGATCATAAAGTTTAAATTGAAATAATGTCCGGCATGCTTTGAAACCTATGATACCCTGAGGCGTTGAGACGCGGGGCTGTATGGATTGATACCCTGAGGCGTTGATACGCGGGATTGTGTTGAATTGTACCTTGATGCATTGAGAGGCGGGGATGAAATGGCCAATGTCCTGATGCGTTAAGACCGAGACGGAATTTGATATGTGTCGACACAGGCTTGGAATGAAATTGAAAACCTGATGCGTTTACGCGGGTTTTTCAATGGGATGGTCTGAGGCGTAATTACGCGGACTGAGCTTGAGGCGTTATAAGCGCGGGCGAAAATCAATGGAGGCCTGAAAGGGTGGAAGGTGTAACCTGACTTGGTAATGTGTGCTTGGTTCGAACGATGAGATGTGATGCCATGATTGTGTGCTTGACGCTCGTCTGTGTCCATATGTTATTTAATGACTGTTGAATGCTTCATATGGTTGTTTGTGCATTTTGTTCTTGATTGCATTCACTTGAGTGTACAGTCAGCCTAACTTAGGGTCAGGACTTGTCCTACTGAGATGTAAATCTCACCCCGTTGTGGGATCACATTTTCATATCCTAGACCATGAGAATGTTGCCGATCAGACTAGGTGACCCGATAGAGATGTCTGTGTATTTTGATGAGTTCCCGGACGGACGAGGAACCGCGTACGTTAGAAAATGTACTGTAGCTTGGCTCGACGAGGGTGGAAAGAGCTGGAAGGCTCATAGGTTTGAGGCTTGGTTTCAGAGGGTAGAAGAGGTTACTACTGAACCACTGAAGTCCTCTAAGGTACCCCGTAGGGTTATCCCTAGTTGGTGTCATTCCAATCGAGATTCTGTGGAGGTCGAGGGATCAGTAGCTGGTTCAAGGAACATTCCCGAGAGGACCCCAACCCTGGAAGACACCGACGAGGTCATTGAGATCAAAGCCTTCGAGGACGATCTGGTAGAGTAGTCAGCAAACGAGACGATGGAGGATACCGTAGAGGTATGCTCGGAGACTTTCTCAGAGTATGAGCCTACAGAGGATGCCGAAGAGACTGACGACTCCAGCAGCTTGACCTAAGGGTTTCCATTTTCTAGACTGTTATTTTGCTGAAGAACTCGATGGTCCGTTTTCTTTGGAGATGTTAATGGTTGTCTTTTGAGTTGGTCTAGTTACCCCTACCGACTAGCAGGTTTAGTCTACCAGCGCTTTTGTAAGAACTCATGGGAGGTTATGTATAAATGTAATTATGGTGTTCTTGCTATCCATGTCCCCACTAATGTTTGTATGGAGGAATTTATGTTATTGTTTCCGCATGCGAACGATTTTTATGCATCTCTCGAAATACGACTCCTGGGACACGAGAGATTACACTTGCAAGGTGTCACGCGCCTGTGCCCGCGGCGTGGGGCGTGACAGCATGTATCTCCCCATCCATGTGCTATGATGTTCCTTTCCCATATACGCCTCTAAGTAGTCGGTATGTGATCTATTGCATTTTCAATTTCCACTCATTAATTCTTATCAGTGTGTATAATATATAAAAGTGTAATATATATATATATATATATGTAGCTAGACTCTAGGCATACACAGTGGAGATCTCCACGCATACTTTGACACATCTGCACTACCAACTTGACAGATTGACATCCGAAGACGTAAGTAATGATGGCAACAAATGAGTCTAATTATTCGTTTAATTTTATATGTTTTAATATGATGTTACCTTTTAAATTAATTATTCATTTAATTTTAGATGTTTTATTACGATGACATATTACTTGGGAGCCCTATACTGATGTCATTTGTAGTCTACCGGCGTACTACCGACAGGGACATCGTTATTGGAAGGCGAAGGCCCTACTCATTTATCACTGGATAGTTGAGTGGCACTATCTAGACCGAGTATTTCGACAGTTTGGTTTGCAGTAAAAAATACCTATAGCTCTCAAAAATCATACTGCCTTCCATGATATCGATAATATGCTGCCCAGGACGAATTGGGTGGATAGGCACATAGACAGCATCATTTTGTGAGGTAGACGTCAAGCACGTATTATCAATGGTGGTCCTATAACGAAAAATCTTCACTTTCATTTAGGATATTTGGAGTGGTTCCATAGACATACACGAAAATGGATTTCTATTACGGGAGCTGCAATAGGTTCAACGGTTTGTCCAAACACTCTCAACTTAATTTATTAATTATTTTTTTGTAACATAACTTATTGGCAATTGATAACTTTTATTAATTTTTTAATATCATTACCAGACTGATGGCATTGAACATGCGGTGCATCTAATGAAGGGGTCTCAATCTCTTGAGGATTTGGATTACGTGGAGAGTCTACTTGAGGCATTGCTACATGCCCAAAAGGAGGAGAGGTGGCTAGTCACAGCCGTGCCACCGCCACAACTACCGATTGCAGCGGGACCCGATGAGTCGGATGAGGATGTCCCATCCGAACTTGTTCCGCCGTTCAAGAGAACCCCTCGAGCTGGTCCAGTAGGTCATGTCGTCCCTCATACCATCGAGTATCATACAGCATATTTTGATGAAGGATTCGAGCAATTTGCTGCCCCATTTACTGAGAGATCTGCTTTTACGTCTCTTGACTATACACAACAGCCGACGCCATATACTCATCCAGCTTCATATGAGGATTTCCCTTCTTACACTCCAAGCCCTCCTACAGTTGGACATGCACAGTCTAGCCGTGGCATATTTCCACAAGATATGCCTTCATCATCTACTCAACCTCCTCATTGGCGATATCACCTTCGACCTCCCGAACACCAGAGACAACCTGATCGTGGAACAGGAGATCATGTTGGAGGACGACATTGTCACCAGATGTAATTGTGGTTGTTAACAAAATTTCATGTTTTCAATTTTAATGGTGGAATATGAATTATGTAGTGCTTGTTTTTTTTCCTCATAATTTACGAAATTTCAACATAATTCATTATTTAATTGAAACTTTTATAAAAAATATAAATTAAAAATCAAATTTAATGGTAGAGTATGAATTATGCAGTGCTTGTCTTTTTTTTTCTCAAAGTTTACGAAATTTTAATATAATTTATTATTTAATTGTTAATTTTATAAATATATATATTAAAAGTCAAATTTAATGGTAGAATATAATTATGTAGTGCTTGTCTTTTTTTCTCAAAATTTACGCAATTTCAATATAATTTATTATTTAATTGATGCTTTTATAAAAAAATATATAAATTAAATAATTAATATTAAAAAAATATGTTGGGGCCGTCGAATGGGGCTGGCCGGGTTCGAATCGGCAGCCCAATTGCCGATTGAGAGCTCCCACTCGGCAATTGGGCCGCCGAGTGTGTCACACCCCACGCCTCCAAGGACGAGCGCGCGACTCTGTCACCCCCCGAACCTGTCGAGCTCGCGATCATCCTTGTAAACAAACCATACAATCTCTCACGGTCCCAAGATCCAGACTTACAAGTCGAGAGATGACATATAAACATAAGCATGCGGAAGCCATACTTAAATAATTCCCGTACAATATATATGTTAAGTGGGACTTGGATAGCATAATAAATGTCATACATCATAATATATGGTTCGTACATATGCCGACTACTACAAACCGCTAAGCAAAAGGGCGACAGGGTAAGCACATCAAAAGATGACCACCGTTACGCCCAAAACCACCATGGTCGGGGGTCGCCACCACAGGCTCTAGCCAACAAATGGTATCTCCTAGGATGAGCTACTATAGTTCTCGATATCCTCCGCGTCCTCGGTCGGCTCATACCCAAAGAACGTCTCGGACGGGACCTCGACGATATCCTCCATGGTCTCCTCATGGTACGGCTTCGCAAGATCCTCCTCGGTCGCCTCCAAGACGATGACCTCGTCCTCCTCCACAGTGAGGTCTAGCGTCAGGGTCTTCTCCGGCCTATTCCTAGACCCAACTACCGATCCTTCTGGCTGCTCCTGCTCTCATGCAGCTTGGCACCAATCGGGTATAACACCTAGGGGTATCTCGTGAGGCTTCAGTGGCCCAATCGACTCGTCCCCTACCTTCTGAAACCAAGCCTCGAACCTATAAGGCTTCCAATCCAGCTTACCCTCACCACCCTTGCAATTGTGCACTTTCTCACATATATGTTCCCCTGACTATCCGGGAACTCGTCAAAATATGCAGTCATCTCCTTGGGGTCCCCAAAACGTATGGGTCACATACTTAAGGCCTAGGATTTGTAAAAATAAGGGTCCCCAAAAGGGGTGAGATACACATCTCAGTAAAAGAACCCTAACCCTAGGTCAGGTCTATAGTCCGCTCAAGTAGTCATACCCCTTGATAATTCCAACTCATGAACACACAGGCATTTCAAGCACAAATCAATAAAATAACAACATACAGATGATAGGCACGCAATGATGACTTCATATCACACTCAAATGATTATGCACACCCGTCCTGCCACTTCGTCACAATCACCAATCTCCATCTGCCTCAATCTCTAGCCCGTGATCTCGTCACATCAGGTTCGGTTCGCGTAAACGTACCAGGCCATCATCGGCAACTCGCGTAAATGCATCAGGTTCCGATGAATCTCTAGGCCAGTCTCATCATCTCATCCTCCGTCCTACGAATAATTCGCATCAGGACTATGGCCATCTCAACCCTGCGATCTTGTCGCATCAGGGCGCCACACAACATCAACTCTACCCCGCGATCCTGTCGCATCAAGGTATCCACCTCCCGCCCCGCGTCTCATACGCCTCAAGGCCTCACCATGTCATACTCATGTCATGATTTTAAATTCAATTTTTACAAATCAAATATCAGGTGCAACTCATGCACAATTCGAATACTCATGGTATGCAAGACAATCACATGACACACATACATGGCGAATAATTTCAAGCATAAATAATAACATACATAATCCTCCTATAGCCACTTAGGGCATACCAAAAACTGTCCCTTTGGAAACTTTTCATAATTCAATCAATTTCAACTTCGACTCACCCAATTAAGTCTAATCTCCCTATCCTAAGTTTAGAATTCCCTTACCTTTAGCTCGACAACACAAATCCCCTCTTGTAATGGCCTCAAAGTCTCGGCCCCTTAGGGTTCAAGGTCGAACTAGTCGTGCAACCTAGGAATTTCAACGAATCTATCAATTTTCCATATCCAATTCCTCAATCCATTAACTCAAATCATCCATAACCTAACCCTTATCATCTCATCATGTCTTAAACATCAATTTACAACTCAAAATCACCATCATCAGCCCTCAACAGGTTTGGTTTGGCCCGGCACCGAATCGGTCTTACTCGGTTCTATGCAAGCCGAGTCCAATCGGTCCTAAATCTACTCCAAATCCAACATTTAAATACTATCTTATCTCTTAACATGCCTACCTAAGGTTTGAGAGGCTCACCGAAGGTTTGAAATCAAATGGCCGTCGGATTCCCATTGAAACTCGTTGGATAGCCCAAGGTCAGTTTATCGGCAGATTTTATGTCAAATTTACAAGACCAGTTCATGGTCAAAATTTCATCAAATTGAGCCTCAATTTTATCACAGATTCCTACACGTCTCTACTAGATTTCCACAAAATTTGACTCCAAAATTCCAAGATTTCGGCCTTTAAAAGGATTAGGAACCGAACCTACCTCAGATTGGCTCCGATTCTGTCGGCTCTCGAGAGAATCCTTGGCCGGAGCTCTTCGGTGCTCCAAATGACTTGATTCTTGTGCAAGGATGTCGACAAGATGTAGATCTACACTGGTATGGTCGATGGACGGTCGGATGGTGGCCGGAGGTGGTCAGTGACGGCGCCGAACAGAGAGGTCAGTGCTGGTCGCAAGCGACAGAAAGAAGAAGGAAGAAGAAGAGGAGTGTTCGGTGGTCTAAGGGGGAGTTATGGCCGGCCAAATGGAGTGAAAAGAGAGAAGAAAAGCTTAAATACAAGGCCTTGGTCAAATGGTTGAATGGTAGGTTTGGCATAGTAGATATGACTTGTCTTTACTCCATCTATTGACACATGTCCACTTGTCAATCATGCTTTGATCCAATGGCCCATAATCCTTCTTGAATTTTCGGCAGCCTTGAGGGGTTAAATGTCCAAATTGCCCTTCTTCAATTTCTTAGGCAAGGTCCTAAACTTGAGGGGCAAAAGGGTAATTTTATCCCCGACATTCAAAACGCCATTTTTCTCGTTCCAGAATTCTTCAATAGGGCAACGGTCAATCCGAATAACGTTGAAATTCTTGATTTTCCATTTCAAATCTTTCAAGACTCGTTTCTGATGGTTTACTCTATCAGACGGGGTTCCAACCTATCTCGAACAGACGGGCGGCTTTTGCAGACATTACGCGTATCGACCCCGTGATTCATATCACGTTTAGGGCTCGTCAATTCATGGTGGCTTTGGTTGTCATATAATTGTGAGGGTTTATCGCTAGTCCCTATGGTCTCGATCTTCACAGTCCGATTAGGAAAAAATTGCAAATCATACGTTGGTTAAGTGGCATCACCTATGCTCCAATCATATGAAACTTGCAAGGCAATCCTCAATCGTTCTTAGATCGGCCTCTTGGTGGTTCTAAATATCCCCTCGACAATCCTTATGGTGAAAGCGTCATTTCCTATCTGAGTCGCCTAGGTCCACGTACCTCGTCTCGCGTCAGCCTTTCCCTTTTGGTCAGCCTACTCAAATTGATCAGATTTGAGTGAAATATGACTGAAACACATTGTTTGATTTATATGAACTTCTCATTAATGAGTCTGAAATTAACTGGAAATCAAAATGTCACAGACTCCTTGCAAGCAACAACTCTCTCGAACGTTACAGGATTCACATACACTGAGAGATGCATAATATCAATAGCATGCGGAAGCGACAATATACAAACTCCTCCGTACGATAATAAAGGGGATAAGGGTAACGAGAACACCAATAATAAACAAAACCTTCCATCCTGCTCATACACAAAAAAAGAACAAACACTGGCGGGCTAAACCAGCTGGTCGGTAGGGGCGACAGGGTCAGTACAAAATAGGGTCATCATCATCTCCGAAAGAAACAGGGCATCGAAACCATCATCAAAATACATCAACCCAGAAAACGGAAATCCCTAAGTCGAGTTGCTAGAGTCATCAGTCTCCTCAGCGTCCTCGGTAGGTTCATACTCCAAGAAGGTCTTGAGCGTACCTCTACTGTGCCCTCCATCGTCATGTCTGCTGACTGCTCCACCAGGTCATCCTCGGAGGCTTCGACCTCTATAACCTCGTCAGAGTCCTCCAGGGTCGAGGTCCTCTCAAGGATGTTTCTTGAGCCGGTTGCTAACCCCTCAACCTCCACAGAATCCCAAGCGAGATGACACCAGATAGGGATTACCCCACGGGGTACCTCAGCGGGCTTCAATGGTCCCGTAGTCACTTCCCCTACTTTCCTAAAACAAGCCTCGAACCTATGAGGCTCCAACACTTTGCACCATCGTCAACCCAGACAATAGTACACTTCCTAACATATACGATTCCCTGTCCGTTCGGGAACTCTTCAAAATATACCGACATTTCCTTTGGGTCACCAAATCTAATGGAAAATATAATCACGGCCTAGGATCTGAAAGTGTGATCCCTCGACGGGGTGAGATTTACATTTCAGTAAGACAAGTCCTAACCCTAGGTTAGGCTTACCGTACACTCAGATGAGTACAATCACAAACAACAATGCACAAGCAATCACATGAGGCATTTCACAGTCATTAGATAATATACGGATACAAACGAGTGTCAAGCATGCAATCATGGCATCGTATCACATCAGGGGAATCAAGCACATATTATTAAGCCAAATCACACCTTCCACCTTTCCATGCCTCCATTTGATTCATGACCGCATTTAAAACGCCTCAGGCTCGGTCCATGTAAATAGCTTCAAACCATCTCATTGACAAACACGCGTAAACGCATCAGGTTTTCAATTTCATTCCAGGCCTGTGTCGACACATCTTAAATTCCATCCCGTGTCTCAACGCATCACGACATTGGCCATTTCAACTTCGCGTCTCGTACGCCTCAGGGTACCAATCAACTCAAATCCCCCTCCTAAAGGAATCTATCCACACAACCCCGCGTCTCAACGCCTCAGGATGTCATATGTTCCACAGACGTAACAAATGCACATTTCAATTCAGAACTCATGATCAAGTGCAAACTCATGCGACGAGCAACACGTCTATGGCATGCGAGACAATTAAAGTCAACATTTAAACGTGACAATCAATTCATGGTACAAGTATTGTCGAGCATTCGAGCCATCCCTGTCTCTCTAGGACGTACAATGGACAATCACACCATACGCTTTCAAGAACCAATCTAAATCACACTCAATTCACCCAATCGAGTCCAATCCTCCTAGCCAAGGCTTAAAAACCCCTTACCTTGTGCTAAAACCAACACAAATCTTCTTCCAAGCACTTCAATAGTTTGGTCCTAATGGTCCAAGAACAATTCAACCACCCGACCTAAGGAAATTCATCCAATCGTCAATTTTTCTTGCTTAAATCGTCAATTCACTAAACATACACCTCATTGACATATCAATTAACATCCTCATACTTCTCAACGATGAATTTGGAGCTCAATTCAACTCCCAACAGCCCCCCACAGATTCGGTATGCACAGAATCGAAATAGGGCATTTTCGATTCTGTGCATTTCTCAACTAATCAGCCCTCAAACCAACTTAAATTCTCAATTTATTCACTAATCCACTTACTAACATGTAGTTCGAGGAGTTGGGAAGCCTCACCAAAAATTTGAAGTCAAGGCGACGCTAGGAAGTCCTTGAACGGTGCCGGTTCCTCCAAGTCCTTAACTAGTCTATTTTTGTCCTTCAAACACAAGACCCATTCGGGGTCAAAACTCCATCAAATTCATCTAAACTTTTTACCACAGCTCAGTCTACAAGTCTTCTAGATGTCCACAAAATTTGACCGAAAGATTCAAAGGTTTCGGGGTTCTACGGAGTCTAAACAGCAGCTTACCTCCAGTTGCGATGGTTTCCGTCGACTTCCGGGAGAATGGCTAGCCGGAGCTCCTCACTGAGTCAAATGACTTGATTCCACTTGGCGGTTGTCGGCAAGAGGATGAGGAAGAAGCTGGTGGTCGGCTCGGCACTGGAAGTCACCGAGAGCGGAGATCGACGACGGAGAAGTTGGCCGCAGAACCTGGTCGGGCGTAGAGCAGCTCAATGATGAATAAGAAGAAGAAGAAGAAGAAGATTAGCAAAAATGGAGGGGGTTTCGGATGATGGAGAGAGAGAGAGGGCGTATACATACATTCAAGAGTCAACAAGATTGAATGGTAGGTTAAAAGTGCTTCCATCAATGTCAACTATTCATCTTTTGACACTTGTCCATATGTCAATCAAGGCTCATCCAAGGGAAGTTATTTCTTCTCATTTTCGGCAGCCTTGGGGTATTGTGAAAGACCAAAATGCCCTCATCCAATTATTATGGCAAGGCTAAGGCTTGAGGGGCAAAATGGTAATTTTACCCTCGACGTCTGGAACGTCGTTTTTCTGATTTCAATTTTCTTCGATAAGACGATAGTCAATCCAATTATATTGTTGGAATTCTTGATTCTCCATTTACTAATTTCGAGACTCGTTTCTGAACCAATCCTCTATACAATGTGATTCCAGCATATCTCGAACTGACGGGCAGCTTTTACAGACGTTATGCGTATTGACTCTATGATCTATATCACACTTAGGGCTCGTCCATTCATGGCAACTTTGGTTGTCATGTAATTTTGAGGGTCCATTACTAGTTCCGACGGTCTCGATCGTTATCGTTCGATTTAAGAAAATTTTGCAAATTATACATTAGTTAGGCAGCATCACCCGCACTCCAATCGTATAACGCTGGCAATGCATTCCTTAATCATTCTTAGATCAACCTTTCATGGCTCTAAATGTCCCCTTGATAATCCTTATGGTCAAAGTGTCATTTCTTATTTGAGTTCACTAGGTCCACGTACCTTGTCTCGCGTTCGGCTTTCCTCTTTGGTCAGTCAACTCGAGATTGATTATATCCGAGCAAGATATGATTAAAATACATCATTAGATAAATTCTCATTAATGAGTCTCGAAATGACAGGAAAAATCAGAATGTCACAACTCCTCCCTCTTAAAAAAATTTCGTCCTCAAAATTACAATAAACCCATTACTCAAACAGATGGGGGTATTGACGCATCATCGTTACTTCACTTTCCCACGTAGCGCCTTCGATTCCATGGTGCTCCCAAACAACTTTGACCAATGGAATAGTCTTATTCCTCAGAATCTGCTCCTTTTTATCTTCGATCCTGATTGGCTTTTCTACGTAGGATACCTTGTCATCCACTTCTTTGACTTCGTAATCCAATACGTGCGTCGAGTCCGGCTCGTACTTCCGTAACATTGACACATGGAAGACGTTGTGTACTTGGGACAAGTTAGGCGGTAAGGCAAGCCTGTAGGCTAAGATCCCAATCCATTCCAAAATCTCAAAAGGTCCTACATACCTTGGATTTAGTTTTCCTTTCTTTCCAAATCTAGATAATCCCCTCATCGGTGATACTTTAAGGAAAACATGATCGCCTACTTCAAACTCCAAAGGCTTACGTCGTTTATCCGCATAACTCTTCTAACGACTTTATGCCGTCTTCAGTCTATCCCGAATTATTTTCACCGAATCTACTGATTACTCTACTAACTCTAGGCTTGCAATGCTTCTTTCTCCAACTTCATCCCAGCAAATCGGCGTCCTGCAAACCCTTCCATAGTGTGATTTAAAAGTTGACATTCGAATGTTCTGTTGATAACTGTTATTATACGCAAATTCTACCAAATGTAGCTGATCCTTCCATCCACCTTTGAAGTCTATCACGCAAGCTCGTAATATGTCCTCGAGCGTCTGAATTGTCCTCTCCGATTGTCCGTCCATTTGTGGGTGGTATACCATACTAAGTTGTAGTCGAGTTCCCATGGCATCTTGAAGACTCTTCCAGAAGTTCGCTGTGGACTTGGGATCTCTGTCCGATGTGATCGTCACGGGTTCTCCATGTAGCCTCACTATTTGCCGCATGTGCAGTTCGGCATATCTGTCCATCGCGAAATCCTTTCGCGCAGGAATGAAGTGTGCGGACTTGGTCAACCTGTCCACAACTACCCAAATAGAATCATGGCCTCTCTGGCTCCTTGGTAGTCCAATTACAAAATTCATCGTTACGTGCTCCCATTTTCATTTAGGAATCTCTAACGACTGTAACAATCCACCAAGCTTACAGTGTTGTGCCTTCACTTGCTGGCATGTCAAGCACTTTGCCACATACTTCGCTACATCCACTTTCATCCCGTTCCACCAATAATGTTAGCGCAAGTTCTGATACAATTTCACACTACCTGGGTAGATACTATAATTGCTCCTGTGAGCCTCTGATAAAATCCTCTCCCTAAGCCCTTCGTCCTTTGGTACGCATAAACGCTCTCGAAATTTCAAAATTCCATTCTCTAACACTTGGAACTCTGGTTTCCTCTTCGTAACATCCATTTTCAAGATTTTCTGAATTTCTGGGTCTGTCGATTGCAAGGCTTTTATCCTTTCCTGGACCTCAGGTTCCACTCTCAGTGTGGTCAAACTGGATAATTGACAAACTTCCAATCTGAATTCAGAATCCCTCAAATTCTCAAATAACGACCACCCTTTCACCAGTAGACAGGCAATACTCGATTTCCAACTGAGCGCATCTGCGACTCTGTTTGCCTTCCTAGGGTGACATAATATGTCGCAATCATAATCCTTAAGCAACTCCATCCATCGGCGTTGCCTTATGTTCAGTTCTTTCTGAGAGAATAGATACTTCAGGCTCTGGTGGTCAGTATAAATCTGAAATTTCTTGCCACACAAATAATGTCTCCAGATCTTCAGAGCAAAAATGATTGCTGCCAATTCCAAATCGTGAGTCGGATAGTTCATCTCATGCGGTCTCAGTTGTCGGGACGCGTAGGCAACTACTCTTCCATGCTGCATCAGCACACAGCCTAATCTCTTTAGCGAAGCATCACTATATATTTCGTAACCCCCAGGTCCTAATGGAATCGTCAATACCGCTGCGGTCGTTAACCGATACTTGAGCTCTTGGAAACTCCTTTCACGCTTAACCGTCCATTCGAACTTCGTCTCTTTCTTAGTCAATCTCGTCAGTGGAATGGCTATAGATGAAAACTTCTCCACAAAACGTCTGTAATATCTTGCCAATCCTAAGAAGCTTCGGACTTCCGTGACTATAGTAGGACTAGGCCAGTTCATTACGGCTTTGATCTTTGCAAGATCCACCGTAATTCCTTCTCCAGATACCACATGACCAAGAAATGCCACTTTATTCAGCCAAAACTCATATTTGCTAAACTTAGCGTAAAACGAGTGTTCCCTCAAGGTCTGTAAGACAATCCTCAAATGCTCTTTGTGTTCTTCGTTATTCCTTGAGTAAATCAAGATATCGTCGATAAAGACTATAACAAATCTATCCAAGAATTCCTTGAACACCCGATGCATCAAGTCCATAAATGCAGCTGGAGCATTGGTAAGTCCAAAAGGCATCACAATGAATTCGTAATGACCATACCTTGTCCTAAAAGCGATCTTAGGTATTTCTTCCTTCTTAATTCTCAACTGATGATACCCAGTCCTCAGATCAATCTTAGAGAACACCGTAGCTCCTTGCAACTGATCAAATAAGTCATCAATTCTCGGCAGTGGGTACTTATTCTTTACAGTCACTTGATTCAACTGTCTATAATCGATGCATAAACTCAAGGACCCATCCTTTTTCCTCACAAACAACACCGGCCCTCCCCACGGTGAAGCACTAGGTCGAGTAAATCCTTTATCTAGTAATTCTTGCATTTGCACATTTAACTCCTTCAATTCTGATAAGGACATTCTATAGGGTGCCTTCGAGATCGGCTCCGTCCCGGGAGCCAACTCAATCACGAATTCAATTTCTCACTCCAGTGGCAACCCTGGCAACTCTTGGGGAAAAATGTCGGGAAACTCACACACTACTGGAATATTTTCTAATTTAAGTTCCTCGACAGTCGTGTCCATAACTACGACTAAATATGCCTGACATCCTTCAGTTATCAGTTTTGTCGCTTCAAGAGATGAGACTAAAGGAATCGAGGTTCCTCCTCGACTTCCCACAAATTCAAAACTAGGGCAACCTTTCGGATAGAAACGAATTATCCTACTACCATAATCAACTACTACCTTCTGTTTATGCAACTGGTCCATTCCTATAATCACATCGAAGTCATACATGGATAACACAACCAAGTCTATACTCTCCTTACTACTGCCAATTATGATTTTACAATCCGTACAGCCCAACAAAACCAGCACATCATCTTTTAACGGGGTGGCAACATGCAGAATCACACTCAACGGTTTTAACTTCATATCAACCAAATCAGCAAATCGAGCAGACACAAACGAGTGTGTTGCACCAGGATCAAACAAAGCATACGCAGCTTGGTCACACAAATATACCGTACCTGTGACCATGCTTGGCGTTTCTTCTGCTTCCCTGCGAGCCACAACATAAACTCTCCCTTGAGCTGGGGATCAGTTTTGATCAATTTGGGGAGTGGCAATTCACGGTCTTGCCTGTGGTCGTTGCCCTTGAGGTCTATTCGCTGGAACTTGGTTATGGCAAGTCCTCATCTGATGGCCCATCTGACCACACTTGAAGCACACTCTAGTCCTTGCCAGACAAGGTCCGTTACCATGCCTTCTGCCACAGAGTCGGCAACTCCAATTCATTGGGTTCGCCGGCTTCACAATGTTCTTTCTTATAGGAGAGACGAAGCGCCTATTGTCAGTCATACGTCTTTTGCCAACTTGGCGGTTATCTCTAAATGAATTAAACTGCGATCCAGATGCGGCACTCCTCTCCTTCAGGTCCCTCTCAATCATCTGTCCCCGTTCATAGATATCCTTATAAGTCTTCAGGTTCAGAGCTATCATATGGCCGCGAAGTTCAGGCCTCAGTCCATCCCGGTATCTCTGCGCCTTCTCTACGGGATCCTCTATCGATTGGGATGCATACCTAGACTATCTGGAGAACTTAGCTTCATACCGGTCCACTATCAGGTGATTCTGTCGCAACTGTAAGAACTCCACTTATTTCCTTTCTCGAGCAGTCTCAGAGAAACTTATCATTGAATGTCATAGTAAAAGCATTCCAGGTCAAGGTCGTTCCTTCTGGAAAGACTTCATTCTTGGTGGCAGCCCACCAGTCATTAGTGGTTCTTCTGGCTGGTACACCGCCAATAGTACCTTTTTTTCATCCGTGCATCTCAAGACTCCAAAGGCCTTCTCTAGTTTCTCGATCCATCTCGGTGCTAGTTCAGGGTCTCTAGTCTCATCAAACTGGGTTGGCTTCAACTTGATAAATTGCTCAACCAGTTGGCCCATCTGTCTGGCCACAATAATCTCTTCCTGGGCTTTCACTACCTCATTGCCCTGGCCTTGATTGCCGTTGTTCCCATTACCCCCATTTACCGTTATTGGTGTTGACAGCAGCTATTGCGGCTCCCACCGCTTGGGTTATGGCAACATTCCTATCTTGGGTTATGACAGTATCCGTATCTTGGGTCTGCCTGTCAATGAGGTCGTAAATCCTTTCGAGCGCCCTCAGTACTCCTTCCATTCTCGAGTCTTCAGCCACAGGTGGCCTCGAACTAGAGGCTCCGCTCCTGAGTCTTTCATGTCTTCTAGACGGATTACTCATTCTTGTACGTTTTCACTAAGCTGGACCACCACAATTTCATCAAGGAGTTAGTAACTCATTCATCCAACCAATTCCAAAGCTACCCAACTAGGCCTTAATAGAAGCAGTCATAACACAACGACCCGCCACACAATTAATTCTAGAGGCACTTCACTAAACAGCCCATGGCCATTACCCCATTCCGTCCACTTTGACGGTTCACCAAAATTAGTCATGCTCATCCACTCAGCAAACCAAAATCCAAAATGACTTTCAGCGCTAAGCATGTAACTTAATCCTCATAAATCACTACAACCTTATCAGGATCAATGTCAATCACATGCGCCAAGTCATACGCCATGCATCTTGTGCCTCATTCTAACAAGCTTCCTAAGGTCTCGCTACCCGTTCTATCTCAATTTAATCCTCCTTATCACTCTAATCCCCAATCAACATAGATCGAGCCAACCTCACTCTGATACCAAGCAAACGGGGATGTCACACCCCGCGCCTCCAGGCACGAGCACGCGACTCCCTGCAAGCAACAACTCTCTCGAACGTCCCAGGATTCACATACACCGAGAGATGCATAATATCAATAGCATGCGAAAGCAACAATATTCAAACTCCTTCGTACGATAATAAAGGGTATCAGGGCAACGAGAACACCAATAATAAACATAACCACCCATCATATCCATACACGAAAAAAGAACAAACACTGGTAGGCTAAACCAGCTAGTCGATAGGAGCGACAGGGTCAGTACAAAAGAGAGTCATCGTCATCTCCAAAAGAAACGGGGCATCGAGACCATCATCAAAATACATCAGCCCAGAAAATGAAAATCCCTAAGTCGAGCTGCTAGAGTCGTCAGTCTCCTCAGCGTCTTCAGTAGGCTCGTACTCCGAGAAGGTCTCCGAGCGCACCTCTACTGTGTCTTCCATCGTCGTGTCTGCTGACTGCTCCACCAGGTCCTCCTTGGATGCTTCGACCTCTATAACCTCGTCAGTGTCCTCCAGGATCGGGGTCCTCTCAGGAATGTTTCTTGAGCCGGCTACTGACCCCTCAACCTCCATAGAATCCCGAGCGAGATGATACCAGCTAGGGATTACCCCACGAGGTATCTCAATGGGCTTCAGTGGTCCCGTAGTCACTTTCCCTACTTTTCTAAACCAAGCCTCGAACCTATGAGGCTTCCAGATCTTTGCACCCTCGTTAACCCAGACCACAGTACACTTCCTAATATATATACGATTCCCTATTCGTCCGGGAACTCCTCAAAATATGATAGGCAACATGATCACGGCCTAGGATCTGAAAATATGATCCCGCGACAAGGTGAGATTTACATCTCAGTAAGATAGGTCCTAACCCTAAGTTAGACTGACCGTACACTCAAGTGAGTACAATCACAAACAACAATGCACAAGCAATCACGTGAGGCATTTCACAGTTATTAAATAACATACAGATATAAAAGAGTGTCAAGCATGCAATCATTGCATCATATCACATCAGGAGAATCAAGCACATATTATCAAGCCAAATCACACTTTCCACCCTTCCATGCCTCCATTTGATTCATGCCCGCGTTTAGAACGCCTCAGGCTCTGTCCGCGTAAATACGGCTCAGACCATCTCATTGACAAACCCGCGTAAACGCATCAGATTTTCAATTTCATTCCAAGCCTATATCGACACATCTCAAATTCCATCCCGCGTCTCAACGCATAAGGACATTAACCATTTCAACTCCGCATCTCATATGCCTCAGGGTACCATTCAACTCAAATCATGTGCCTCAGCGCCTCAGAGTATCCATCCACACAACTCCACGTCTCAACGCCTCAAGGTGTCACAAGTTCCTCAGACAAGCCAAATGCTCATTTCAATTCAGAACTCA
Source organism: Rhodomyrtus tomentosa (assembly GCA_028455895.1). NCBI lineage: Eukaryota > Viridiplantae > Streptophyta > Magnoliopsida > Myrtales > Myrtaceae > Rhodomyrtus > Rhodomyrtus tomentosa. Next base: position 32,437,139 of record JAPCWY010000007.1, read on the forward strand.
TGATCAAGTGCAAACTCATACGACGAGCAACACATCTATGGCATGCGAGACAATTAAATTCAACATTCAAACATGACAATCAATTCATGGCACAAGCATTGTCAAGCATTCGAGCCATCTATGTCTCTCAAGGACGCACAATGGACAATTACACCATACGCTTCCAAGAACCAATCTAAATCACACTCAATTCACCCAATCGAATCCAATCCTCCTAGCCAAGGCTTAGAAACCCCTTAGCTTGTGCTAAAACCAATATAAATCTTCTTCCAAGCACTTCAATGGTTCGGTCCTAATGGTCCAAGAATAATTCAACCGCGCGATCTAAAGAAATTCATCCAATTGTCAATTTTTCTTGCTCAAATCGTCAATTCACTAAACATACACCTCATTGACATATCAATTAACATCCTCATACTTCTCAATGATGAATTTGGAGCTCAATTCAACTCTCAACAACCCCCCATAGATTCGGTATGAATAGAACTGAAACAAGGCATTTTCGGTTCTGTGCATATCTCAACCAATCAGCCTTCAAACCAACTTAAATCCTCAATTTATTCAATAATCCACTTGCTAACATGTATTTCTAGGAGTTGGGAAGCCTCATCAAAAATTTAAAGTCAAGGCGACGCCGGGAAGTCCTCGAACGGCGCTGGTTCCTCCAAGTCCTCAACCGGTTAGTTTTTATCCTTCAAACACAAAACCCATTCGGGTCAAAAATCCATCAAATTCATCCAAACTTTTTACCACAGCTCATTCTACAAGTCCTCTAGATTTTCACAAAATTTGGCCAAAAGATTCAAAGGTTTCGGGGTCCAACGGAGTCTAAACAGCAGCTTACCTCCAGTTGCGATGGTTTTCGTCGACTTCCGGGAGACTTGCTAGCCGGAGCTCCTCACTGAGTCAAATGACTTGATTCCACTTGGAGATTGTCGAAAAGAGGATGAGGAAGGAGCTGGTGGTCAGCTTAGTGGTTAGAAGTCATCGGGAGGGGCGATCGACGGCGGCGAATCTGGCAGCAGAACCTGGTCGAGCGTAGAGAAGCTCGGCGATGAAGAAGAAGAAGATCGGAAAAAAAATCAAGGGGGTTTCGACTGAGGGAGAGAGAGAGGGTGTATACACACATTCAAGAGTCAACAAGGTTAAATGGTGGGTTAAAAGTGCTTCCATCAATGTCAACTATTCATCCTTTGACACTTGTCCATATGTCAATCAAGGCTCATCCAAGGGATGTTATTTCTTCTCATTTTCGGTAGCCTTGGGGTGTTGTGAAAGACCAAAATACCCTCATCCAATTATTAAGGCAAGGTTAAGACTTGAGGGGCAAAATGGTAATTTTACCCTCGACGTCTGAAACGTCGTTTTTCTGATTCCAATTTTCTTCGATAAGGCGATAGTCAATCCAATTATAATGTTGGAATTCTTAATTCTCTATTTACTAATTTTGAGACTCGTTTTTGAGCCAATCATCTATCCAATGTGATTTCAGCCTATCTCGAACTGACGGGCGACTTTTGCAGACGTTATGCATATCGACTCTGTGATCTATATCACACTTAGGGCTCGTCAATCCATAGCGACTTTGGTTGTCATGTAATTGCGAGGGTTCATTATTAGTTCCGACGGTTTCGATCGTTATCGTTCGATTTAGGAAAATTTTGCAAATTATACATTGGTTAGGCGGCATCACTCGCGCTCCAATCGTATAACGCTAGTAACGCATTCCTTAATCGTTCTTAGATTGGCCTTTCATGGCTCTAAATGTCCCCTCGACAATCCTTATGGTCAAAGTGTTATTTCTTATTTGAGTTCCCTAGGTTCACGTACATTGTCTCGCATTCGTCTTTCCCCTTTGGTCAGTCAACTCGAGATTGATCAGATCCAAGCGAGATATGACTGAAATACATCGTTAGATACATTCTCATTAATGAGTCTTGAAATGACAGAAAAAATCAGAATGTCACAGAGTGGGGCCCAATTCTCCAATTGGGTGCCGATCGGCGGCCCTATTGCCAATCGGCACCCAATTCGATAAATATTTATTTTTTAATATTAATTTGGTAAATATTTTTTAAAAAAAATATTTTGAAAAATTGCACATGCGGTTGTGGAGTCCTTCATGACGACGAGTAGTTCAGAGACAGCTAAACATGGAGGCAGTTGAGGATATCACAAATGAATGTCATGATCGGGCATCATACTACGACATGGAGAAAACCCCCTGTCAATGGAAAATGTTCAGCTAACCATTGTTTGTTAGATCGTGGCTCAAATAAATAGCGTTGCTTGTTAGATCATGGCTCAAATAAATAGCGTTGCTTCCTCTTTTCTCCCTTTTATTCTTGGGGAAGGTTGCAAAATTTGTATACTCGGCGTGATGAACAGATGTGTATTTCCCAATGTAAATAACAGGCAGAGCCCACACTCTCATTTGTGCTTTTGTTTTCTGAATACCAGAAATTTTAGTTAACCCATCTCTCTCTACTTAGTAGAACCCACCTGCATTTAAAGCTGTCTTAAATACCAGGTTTGACAGTTATTGACTCTAGGCCATGGGTTTAGTTAATAATTAAAGAGGTTTGTAATTTTTGAAGGAAAACTTATTTCTATCATGCGGTCATCTTTGTAATTTTTGGAGGAAAAATTATTTTTATCGTCAACGACTTATGTAATCATATTTATTATAACGATCTTTTGATTGCACATGCCATATTTTGACTTTTTTAACTTATAAATTTGTTAATGTGTATTTTATGTTACTCTCAACGATAAAATATAAAAATTACTGCTTTTTTTCCTAATTTTAAATAAAATTAAAGTAAGAAATATTAAATTGGGACATCAAAGGACTTTTCAAATTTAAAAGTTTACCAAACATCATTTTCTCCAAAGTGACATTCAAATGCATTTTTCAATTACAATTTACCAAGCAGTATTTGTATTTCACCAAACCCCTTTAGCTCAAAGATATTTGAATTTTGTAAAATCTCTTTTTGCCCAAAGTTGAACCAAACAAGCCAAAGTGGTAGAGTCCTTGCTTGTTTAATTCACCTTCCAAGTTGATCATTGACTCGGATCTCAATAAACCAATTTTAGTGAAAAAAAATGGTGAAAATTAATAATACAAAAGGACAAATATCTTAATTATAAAAAAAATCGAAATTCTTTAAAATTAACGTCCAAGAGAAAAAAAAAAGTGTTAATAGCATGAAAAAAGTGGGGGCAGTAAAAAAAAACAGTTTCGATAAAAAAAAATTATGCTTAAATATAAACAAAAGACTTTAACAGGCTTGGCATTCAATTAAATACTTATTCATGCAAATAGGAAAGAATGTAAAGCACAAAGCCCAAGGGTGAGAGAGAGAGAGAGAGAGAGAGGATAATTAATGAAGAAAGAGATGACATCTGCTTCGGTTTTTTGAAGAATCCGCTTTAAAAAAGTCTTATCCCTCTCGACCGTCCATCTAAACCAAAGCTGATGAAGAAGAATATCCAAGCAAAAGCATACATGCCAACAGGAAGAGGAGAGGAAGGATCAGAGGGTAATTAAGTTTTTTAATTTTTAAAATATATATAATTAAATCATATCTAAAATTTTCAAAATATATATATACGCGCACGCATGAATTATGAAATTTATAAAGGATTTGCCGAATATTTGTAAACTTATATCCACCAATAAACAAGTTTTGAAGCAGTGATTTTTCTGAAATTTGCACCGTAAAGAGAAGCCATTGCAAAGATGATACGGAACCAAAACAAAACTATTATGTTGACGATGGATGATGGTTAGAACATTAATTTAAGGTTAATTTTTTAAAGGTTTTTAATTATCTTTGACAACCCACTTTGTTATTGGATAACTCTAAACAAGGTCTCTCTCTGGTTTCCTCTTCCAGGCCCTGCAGCACCAGCCAGCCATACAACAAAACTATTAACCAAAATGTCTTTTTCCACGGCATTGATTTCACACTGCAGCAGGCGTCAGCCAAGATCAGGCTCGTCTCCGTTTGGTCCTGTACATAGCTTCAAAGCTCCCTGTCCTCAAGCTCCAATGGCGGTCGCGCGAGAGGTTTCCCCATCTTTTACTCTCACCTCTCTCCCTCTCTCCCTCTCTATCCGTCTGTTCACCTCTCAATCATTTGCATCTAATCCCCCCCCCCCCCCCCCCCCCCCCTCTCCCTCCTCGATGAGAATCATCAAAATTTTCACTATGGCCAACTTTCCGCGTGGTCAATTGTTTGCTCCAGCCTGTCTCGGGGCGTGCCATCACGCGCCGAACGATTTGCCAAAGTCGGACGGGATTGGGTACGTTCAGGAATCAGTTCTTGGTCCTCTGGGTGTGCTGATTTGGACGTTGATTTCAGTGTTCGTTTTTACCTGGCCTTTCTGCTTGTGTGCGAGAAGATCCTGTTGGGAAGATGGGTGAAGAGTTCGGGTTGTTGAGTCGGATCTTGCCCGACCGGACTGACCGGACTCATCCATTTTCGTCCAATTAAGCCTAAAATTAATCAGACTTCATCAGGTTAAGGCTATAATCGGATTCTAAGACATGAATGGCATCTGAAGATGGTGAGTATGGGAAAAAAAACGATTTAATTTGACACGAAACCCCCAAATTTTGAGTTTGACCCGATTACCCAAATTGTGCAATTGAGGTTCAAAATGACAAAGTTGGACCAAACGAACCCAGCCATCGTGTTCGGGATGCCTAAAAATGATATCATTTAACTAAATAAGATTATCTAATAATAAAAATTAACTGCTTGACTAAATTGTAAAACAATAGTGCAATTAGGTCCTCTTTTGTCAAAATTGAACAATTCTGTAAAAAAAAAAAAAAATAGACTAAAATGCAAGATGAGGCTTTAGAGGCACATGTCATGACTTGGAAAATGTGAAAATATAAAATAAAATGACTCAAAGTGTAATTTTTTGGTTCAATTCGGGTTTATGCTTGTGAAGACTCATGTGACTCCGAATCAGATTTTCCAAGTTTTAAATGGTCAATATAAAAAAGGAATTAAAATAAAAATATTGGCTATTTTTTTATATTTTGTGGCGATGAATGCTATTTTTTTGTAATTTTTGGGTATTTTCCTAATATACGAAAAATATCCAAAAATTCAAAAAAATACGAAATTTTATTTTATCAGAATTGGTTACTTAAGTTTGTCCAAGGCTGTTAAAGTTGATTTTGCAATTTTATGAATTTTTATGAATTTTTAAAAGTTTAGCACATTTTTTGTTGTTACTGTGGGATCCTGAAGTACAAGGAGATTTTACTCGTTGGTGTCAATTAGGAGATTTGTGGATTTTTGTGGCTGTCCACTGTGCTTTCAGACTAATAAGTTTCATGTCACGTCAATTTGAACTTGCTAATTGTGACAATCTCTTTCCTAGAAGAACTAGGGTTAGTTTGGCTTTCAACATGCCATAGGAAACTCTCGAGTACGGTTCTAAGAAAATGAATTTCCATTTATCTTCCTTTCTCATTTGAAATTTTCTACGGATTCGGTAGTAACGGGAACTCGAATTTACAACTATAAGCCTGAGAGATGACCTGGGCCAGAAAGAAATCAAATAGTTTTTAGTTGGTAAAGACCCACCCCTTGTTTCAGCCCGGTACCCTAGGACAAAGGCTTACTTTATGTCTGTTTTCCTCTGTGCAGCGCAGGACTACTCTATTCGATGACTTATCAAACAAAAAACGGAAAATCTTCTTGTCAACTCCTAACATCCGCTCTATAAGGAAAATTTTATTTAAAAAAAAATCAGATGTCGAAATCAAACATCATTTCATTCGCGATCATGTTCAGAATGGAGATGTCCACATTCAGCATTTAGATACGAAGAATCAACTTGCAGGTATATTTACTAAACCTCTTGATAAATAAACTTTCAATTTTATTCGAAATGAATTAGCTATTACTAATCCTTTATCTAGAGAAATATTGAGAACAGGTTATGAATTAGCTCTTACTAATCCTTTATCTAGAGAAATATTGAGAACAGGTTATGTGTCAAAGTTCAGAAGCAATCGTATTAAATCTCTCTTGTGCTCCACCTCTTTAAACGAATTTATCCGAGAAAGGTTAAGTTGTATTTTTGGAGAATTATCCTTTTAATGATAATTCCTTTTTCTCTATCTTTTTCTGCAAAACTCAAAAGAGATAGTTTTAAATTTTTTTTCTTCTGACTTAGTTCCCGTCAATCCGGTCAATTTTGACAAGAAATTGTTAGCGCGTCACATGGTATCAAAGCATATTTTTTAAATCTCCGTTTTGTCATCTTCATCATTTTTTCTAAGTTGAATCCGTCAATGAATCATGATTTTAGCCTCTGTTGATTCTCAGTAGCGATGTTGAATTTAATCCAATTTAATTGAGAGGCTTCAATGCAGCATTCACGCTCGTCAAAGGGAACAGATTCACCCTTAGAAGAGGAAGGCGTCGACGGCCGAGGTAGCGGGATCGGCAAAAAACTCAAACTCAAGGCGTCTTGAAGCGGCGAAGTCGAAGGTAGTGTGTCCAAAGCGAATTCATCGGTTGGTTGAGGGCCGCAAAAGTGAAGTCAAATAAGGAGAGGGCGTCCTCTTTGTCATCCTCGAGGTCGCGGGGAAGAAGGGTGTCCAACATGGATGGAGATTGTGAATGATGAATATTTCGTTGCGGATAATATTTATTTGAATACATGATGTATCTGGATATCAACAAAAATTGGATAGGATATTCAAAATCATATCCCATATTTATCCAATCCGACGTTATCCTATCCTATAAAAATATATGGATGAACAAACGCAACCTAATACCATGGGCGGCGAATCTTTCTTAAGAAATTAAGAGATGCGGCATACTTAAAAGAAAGGCAAACTGGTGAATCGTAAGGTTTCAAAAATAGATATTGGTAAATCACCAATATATCAATTAAACCAATACATAATTGAAAAAATCGGTATTCCAATTGTCAAAACGTTTCGCAAGATTTTCCGAACAAAATAAAATATTCAAGTCAGAGAATTTCAAATTTACTGCTCATATCGATATATAAACTCGGTGCGTATCGGTCTCCATTAATGACTAACACGGTCTTACGTGATTCAACACCACTCTACAAAATCAATATGAAAACAGGTATCTAATGGAGCCAAACATACGTCCCAAGAAATATGGACACGAAAGTATAGTTTGTATTTTTTCTTAATTACGTAAATCACCCGGCTAGAATTTCTTGAGTGCGACGTTTATCGTGTAAGAACTCTCATATAGTATAGGTAACATAGCAATTTTCAGAATGTCATATATTCCCTCTAATTTTCAATCTGAGCATGATCTAGGACTCCTCGAGTTGTCAAGGACTCCGCTCATGGTACTTCTTCAATGAGTTCCTTGCTGTCTAAGTTTTACGACTTCTTATACGTGGCATAGCACCCTCTCGAAATAACACATTGTGTCCCACCAGGCGTGCCAAAAAAGATTGTTACGCATTAAAATTCCTCAGTCGGGCTTTGTCTGAATTTTCAAGCTCAGCCCAAAAGGGGTGAGGCCCAATAAGGTGGCTAACGCGAGAACCTTTTATCGAACGTTAGCAATTCGTTGAGTAAGAAGGAGTTCCGGGTCATTTTTAGACAAAAAGTGTTAAATGCATAATGTATATATAGAAAATCGGGTGCCTTTTGACAGATCCATACAAACTCTTGACCAATCCTTCTTGATGACTTTTCGATGAAACTTGTCAAATACTTCAACGTACTTATAACACAACACCCGAATTGAATCAACAATGTTAGATCACACTGTAGGACACGATGCCAGAATTTAATCGACAGCACCGGACGGATGGAAATGTAGGGCACAACACCGGAATGGAATCAACGGTATTAGACAGGATGGATGAATAGTACAATACCGGAATTGAATCGACGGTATTAAACTGGGTGAGCAGACACCGAAATTTAATCGACAACACCTAACTCTAGATATGAAACTTGTCACGTCCCGACTCTCGAACCCGCGACATCCCTTGCCAATCGCCACTAGGTCATAATAGATAGCGTCCCAGACAACTGCTATCGACCTAAGATTATACTGCGCATGCGGAAGTACAATCTTCCATAAAAAAAAATCATATGGGATAGATAGGAAGTAAAGCCAGATATCACAACACTAAAAGCTGATTAGAATAGATGATCTATAACCTTACAGAGCCATCAACTGATAATTACAACCCCAAGCTTCGGGGTGGCCCTCTAGGACTCACAAAAAGATACAAGAGTCAGGTAAGGTTAACTCTCATCTACTCCAAAACAGTACCCCCACAAAAACATCATCAGCTCCCTGACCACAAAAGGAACCTAACCATCTACTGGGTAAACTCGACATCCGGGTCGTCATAACCAACTGGGGGAGCCGGGTCGTTCGGGTCATCACAGGAACTCTGGCTAGAATGCACAGAGGGGACTACCGATTGCTCAGGCTCGAGCTTGGGCTGCATACCTGGCACGGGGTCCACCACTTTCCCATCAGGTGTATCAATATCCATCGGGTCCCAAGCGGGGATATTAGGGACCTCCTGAAGAGGTGGCCCCTCAAATCCTCTAAGCGGACCAAAAAGATCCATCCCATCACGAAGATACCAGGCCTTGAAGAGATGTGCCACCAGCTGTGGCATCCCCTCATCGACCCATATCGTCGTGATGTGACGTTCTCACATCTGGTCTGTCCCTAGTACCGGATGGAGACTGATATCAAGTGATGAGTGGGTGGGGGGTACCGAACCGCACCGGTCTCTCTATTACTTCGGACCTGAAAAATTATCCCACGACGGGGTGAGAAATTAATCTCAGTGAATCAAGCCTAATCTCGGTTAGGACATTGATTCGCCCAGAACGTCCTAAGCACCACAATAAGTCACAAGATTTCAACAGGGATATATATATAAATCAAATAAATTTGTCTAATCAACAACCAACAGAAACACAACCACTCAGGCTTACACAAGTTCATTATTAAACAATGACCCACGCGACTAGCGTGATAGATACATCAATAGTGCGATCCCGCACTCTTCTGGCAGGACCAAGCTACGTCCACTTTACCCTCTCAGCGACGGTTACTACAAGCGGTGTATCTAGTGCACCCGGCACGGCACTGCAAGTAGGCATTCCTTAAAAAAAGGAGCTTCGGTCCATCACAAACTGCGACCGGCATCCAATAATCCCTTAAAATCGTACGACTGGCACGGGACATGGATTATCGTGCTTCTGACAAGTCGCAAATTCCCATACAATCTGTACGGCACAAGTACCCAAGGTACAATGCGAACTTGCCAAGTATCGTCATTGATCCTTTAAATGACCACACAAATTGCATTCGGCAATCAACTCATTGATTATCTTGGATTAACGCCAAAATCCACAAGGAATACAATCAACTCGGCCCCAAGGCCCACAAGACTCCCAATTGAGTATTTCAGCCAGGCAAACAAACCAATCAAGCAATTCACGCACTCTCGAGTAATCCACTTTAACCATGCAATTTCAAGCTCAATTCATATTAAAAATCTTAATTCTCAGTCAAATTATAGCAATCAATCGTTTGCTCGTCTCTAACCTGTCACTCACTCGCGAACAACTCAATTAATCAATTAATTGATAAATTACCACAAATGGCCACAGACAAATAATCGATCGACCATATATCCTAACCATGGTTTCTATCTAAATCGGTACCGATCGAATTTTTTTTACAATAAATAAATAAATAAAATTAATCCTAAACACAATTAGCGCCCTAACCAAGGCTTAGGGTCAACTCACAATGTGAGTTAGCTCGATCGGCGGTGACGGCGATAAAACTAAGGTTTATCGCGTGACAGACCGAGCTCAAACTTCGGCGACACCCCGAGGGAGTCCGGCGAGGTCGCCGGAACAGGTGGCCGGCGGCAAAGCTCCGGCGAGCGGCGGCCGGCGGCCTGAAACAGTAAATAACAGTATACTCAACCGACAAACTCCACTGTTTTGGCCGTTTTCCGGCGACACGGGCCGGGACAAAGTCAGCCAAGGGTCGGGGGCTCACCCAGGGATTGGTGGGGGTTGGCCGGGACAGGTGGACGGCGGCGAAAGGCGGCCAGCGACGGCGGACAGGCACGATCAGTGGCTGCCCTGTTCGGCACCGAAACAGGGATTTCGGTCGGCGGCCGCTTCCGGTCGTCACGCACGGCGACCGGCGGAGGTGAGCTAGGCGGCGGTGGAGGGGACTCAGGGGAGTCGTCTGGCGGTGGTAGTGAGACACGGCGGCGGCTGTGGCGGTCGGATCGAAGACCGGATTGAACCGGGCGCAAAACAGGGCACCGGAACTTGAAGGCTCGATTTCGGCGACTCCGGCGGCTGATGGTCGGCGGTGAGGGGTTGGATCGGTCGAGGGGAAGTCGGGGGTTAACTGGGTGGTGGTGGTCGGCGTCGGTGGAGGCCGTGGCGGCCGGAGGAGGCCACGGAGTTCTCGGGTCCTCTGACCCGAAAATAGGGGAGACTTCGGCCGCGGTTTTCTTCGGCTGATCGACGGCGACGGCGGCTCGGCCGGAGTCAAGGCGGTGGCGGGGAGTGGCTGAGGACGGTGGCTGCCGGTGGTGAGGCGTTGGTAGCGAAAAACGACGACGAACGGAGGAGAATCGATCGGCAAGGAGGGGAGTCGTCGGTCCACAATGAAGAACAGAAGAAGAAGAAGAAACGAAGAAAGAAGAAGAAAGAAAAAAAAGGAAGAAGCGGCAGATGGATGAGACGGTTTATTGGGCACAGAGATGGAGGCCCACCTTGACTTTCAAGGTAACCATTAAATTTTTTTTGTCTTACTCACATAAATAATTAGGGGTAAAACGGTAATTTTGGCGTGCCGGGACTGAAACGAAATTTTTGGTGTACTGAGCGAAGGGTAATTTCGGTAATTTCACTGGCCAAGCTCGGTTAGGGTTAAGCTCGATTGCGAAAACGGCAATTCAAAAATCGCCGCGGATTAATTTCGAAACTCAATTCGAAATAATCTAAAATTCGAAATTCATCCAAATTTTCGTCTCTTCAGTCCTTATAGTCCAAAATAGACGTCGACTATGACTATAAATTCATATCATTTAATCAACTTCCGGCGCTTACAAGGATTGAATTTCCAGGACGTCACAACTCTCCCCCACTTAGGAAATTTCGTCCTCGAAATTACAGCACAGTTCTAATTACTCAAAAAGAGAAGGATAACTAAGCTTCATAACTTCTTCGTTCTCCCATGTAGCTTCTTCAGTACCGTGGTGATGCCAAACCACCTTGACTAACGGAATTGTCTTGGATCGTCGTACTTGCTCTTTCCTGTCCACGATCCTGACTAGTCGCTCCACATATGACGCCCGTTCAACCAAATCAATTTCTTCGTAACTCAGCACATGAGCAGGGTCTGGCTCATACTTCTTCAACATCAATACGTGGAAGACATTATGCACTTGAGCAAGTCTAGGCGGCAATGCAAGTCGATAAGCCAAAATTCCAATTCGTTCCAGGATTTCAAACGGTCCAACATACTTCGGGCTCAGCTTTCCTTTCCTGCCAAAACTGGATGTTCCTCTCATAGGCGACACTTTCAAAAAGACATGGTCGCCTACTTGAAATTCCAAAGGTCTACGCCTTTTATCAGCATAACTTTTCTGGCGACTCTGAACTGTCTTTAATCTATCTCTAATCACTTTAATTGCTTCCATCGACTGTTCTACTAACTCAGGGCCAGTTATCTTCCTTTCTCCAACCTCATCCCAACAGACTAGTGTCCTGCAAGCCCTGCCATACAAGGCCTCAAAAGGTGCCATCTTAATACTCTGTTGGTAGCTGTTATTATAGGCAAACTCAACCAAATACAAATGCTCCTCCCAGTTACCTCTGAAATCCAGAACACATGCTCTCAACATGTCCTCCAAGGTCTGAATCGTTCTTTTAGACTGGCCATCTGTCTGCGGGTGATAAGCTGTACTAAATTGCAGCTTCGTTCCTAAAGCAGTTTGTAAACTCTTCCAAAATATAGCGGTGAATTTGGGATCTCGATCAGAAGTGATCGTCACTGGCACACCATGCAATCTTACAATATGCCTCACATACAACTCTGCGTATCTGTCTAAGGCGAAGTCCTTTCTTACTGGAATAAAGTGCGCTGACTTCGTTAGCCTATCTACCACGACCTAAATTGAATCATGCCCTCGCTGACTCCTTGGCAAACCCATCACGAAATCCATCGTGATATGCTCCCATTTCCACTCTGGAATTTCCAAAGGTTGTAGTAGTTCTCTAGGTTTGCAGTGCTGCGCCTTGACCTACTGGCAGGTCAAACACTTAGCCACATGTTTGGCTATATCAGTTTTCATACCATTCCATCAATAATGATGTTTCAAATTCTGATACATCTTTGTACTCCCAAGATGAATACTATAACTACTACGATGTGCTTCTGATAATATCTCCTCCTTTAAATTTTCATCCGCCGGCACAACCAAACGTCCTCTGAACTTAAGTATCCCATCCTCAGCTATTTGAAAATCGACCCTTCGTTTGGTCGGATCTCCTTGCAGGATCTTCTAAATAAAGGGGTCTGTGGACTGCAAGGCCTTAATTTTAACTTGCACTTCTGGCTCGATTCTCAAGGTAGCCACGAGACTTGACAGGTGGCTTATCTCCAGTTTAAAGTCTGAGTCTCTTAATTGTTCAAGTAAACGCCACTCCTGCACCTGTAGTTGAGCAATCACTGATTTTCTACTCAGGGCATCAGCAACCTTATTCGCCTTACCAGGATGATATAGGATCTCACAGTCATAGTCTTTTAATAACTCCATCCATCGGCGTTGTCTCATGTTCAGCTCCCTTTGAGAGAACAAGTATGTCAAACTCTGATGGTCGGTGTACACCTGAAAACTTTCCCCAATCAAATAGTGTCTCCAGATCTTCAAGGCAAACACGACCGCAGCTAACTCCAAGTCGTGTGTGGGATAATTCAACTCGTGCGTCTCAACTGACGGGACGCATACGCTACCACCCTACCATGCTGCATTAAAACACAACCCAGCCCCCTAAGCGAAGCATCGCTATAAATTTCATAACCACCAGGACCAGACGGAATTGTCAGAACAAGAGCCGTAGTTAGCCTATGCTTAAGCTCTTGGAAACTACGCTCGCACTTGTCCGTCCATTGAAACTTCATATCTTTCTTTAGTAATTTACTCAAAGGCGAGGCTATAGCTGAGAATCCTTCCACAAATCGTCTGTAATAACCTGCCAAACCCAAGAAACTTCTAATTTCTGTAGCTGTTGTCGGTCTGGACCAATTAATAATCGCCTCAATTTTAACCAGATCCACAGCAATACCTTCACCTGAAACTACATGGCCTAAGAACGCCACGCTAGCTAACCAAAACTCATACTTACTGAACTTAGCATATAATTGATGCGTTCTCAGAGTTTCCAGTACTATTCTCAGGTGTTGCTCATGATCTTCAGAACTCTTTGAGTACACTGGGATATCATCTATAAAAACGATTACAAAGCGATTCAGAAACTCCTTGAACACTCTGTTCATCAGATCCATAAAAGCAGCAAGAGCATTTGTCAAACCAAACGGCATCACTGTGAACTCATAATGCCCATAACGTGTTCTAAATGCCGATTTCGGTATATCCTCTTTTCTGATTCTCAACTGATGGTATCCCGTCCGTAGATCAATTTTTAAAAATATAGATGCTCCCTGCAACTGGTCAATTCTTGGCAGTGGGTACTTATTCTTGATCGTCACCTGATTCAACTGCCTATAGTCAATACACAATCTCAAGAACCCATCCTTTTTCTTGACGAACAAGACAGGCACTCCCCATGGCGATGCACTAGGGCGAATGAATCCCTTGTCTAACAACTCCTGTATTTGAACCTTGAGTTCCTTCAATTCTGATAACGCCATTCTATATGGCGCCTTAGAAATCGGCTCTGTCCCAAGAGCTAATTCTATCACGAATTCAATCTCTCTTTCTGGTGGTAAACCAGGTAATTCTTGGGGGAAAACATCTGAAAACTCACATACAATCGCAATATCCTCCAATTTCAGTTCTTTAGCAGATGTATCTACCACAGAAGCCAAATAATCTTGGCACCCATTTTCCAACAATCGAGTCGCCTCTAACGGCGATATCATCACAGTCGAGGTTCCTCCTCGATTACCCAAAAATTCATAGCTACTACCGTCCATCGGATTAAACCGTATTACCTTATTAAAGCAGTCCATTGTGGCTCTTTGCTTTACCAACCACTCCATTCCCACAATTAAGTCAAAATCGTACATTTCTAGCACAATCAAATCTATCTTACTCTCATGGCCATCCACCACAAGTCTGCAATCAGGACAGCTCACTGTAGCCACTACTTTATCTTTCAATGGCGTAGATACATTAAGCATAATTTCTAAAGGTACCAAGTTCAATTCAGATAATTTAACGAACGGATCCGCAACAAACGAATGGGTGGCGCCCGGATCAAACAAGGCGTATGCTACTTGGTCATGCAAGAGGACCGTACCTGTAACAGTCGGCGAATCCTTCGTCACTTCCTGAGTGACTGCAAAAACCCTTCCTTGTGCCGGCGGGCGATTCTGGAAGTTTGGCGGCACAGTTCCTCTAGGCTGTCCTCCCTGTTGTGGTTGTGCCTGTCCACCTTGCCTCTGCGGGCAGTCCCTCACCTGATAGCCCAGCTGGCCACAACCAAAATAAGCACCACCTCGATACGGGCACAAATCAGGCCCATGCCTCTGTCGACACAAGCTGCACATCTCATTCTGACGAAATGTCGGCTTACTAATCGCCCCTTGGCGATTTGGTGGAATGTGACTCCGATTGTTAAATATGGGTTTCTTCCCTTGTCTCCTGTCGAATCTGTTTGGGGAAGTAAATCGTGATCCAGATGCAGTAGCCCTTTTAGACAAGTCCCGCTCCACTATCAGCGTCGTCGCGTAGATATCATCATAGTCTTGGAGGTCGAGCGATGTCAGGGCACTCTTAATCTCGAGCTTCAATCCGTCCTTGAACCTTCTAGCTCTATCCTCCGGATCCTCAATCATTCTCGGAGCATATTTGGAAAGTTCAGAAAACTTTGCCTCGTACTGGTCAATTGTCATCTGATTCTGACGGAGGCGAAAAAACTCAGCCATCTTTTGCTCCCTAGCTGTCCTCGAAAAGTATTTATTATTGAAAACTTCCACAAAAGTATTCCATACTGGAATTGTACCTTCCGGAAAAGTTCTACCCTTGACAGCTCTCCACCACGTACTAGCATTCCCTTCGAGTTGATAAACTGCCAGAGTAACTTTATCCCTATTTGAGCATCTCAGCAAATCGAACGCTTTCTCCATCCCTTCGACCCATCGAGTAGCAGCTTCAAGGTCTCCACTTCCAGTGAATTGAGGTGGCTTCAATTTGAGAAACTGTTCTACCAGCTTTTGAGCCCTATGCTCCTCACTGTCATGTACAGGTGGGGGACTCGCCGACGGAACTGCAAACGGAATCGCAGATGAAGTCCCAGCAGCAGCGACAGTAGTTGCGGCTTGATTCCTTACTTGCTGCCCCATCAAATCTCCAATAGCACCTGAGGCTTGCATGACTTCAACCATAGTCGGTTCCCTTCCAGTAGGTCCTGTAGGTTCTGCAGCAGAGGCTGCAGTAGGGGGTGCAATAGGGGACACCGCAGGCGGTACTCTTTCAACATCAACCAATTCTTCCACTGGCCTTAAAGGCCTCCTTCGAGGTGCTCGGGGTGTTCTTCTACCACGTCCGCTCATTTTGCAGTAAAAGGTGAAGTCCTGCTTACCCCATAGCAAAACGCGGTCAGAAAGAAACCCTTAAATTCTACCACAAAATTAACAATCACAGGCATAGTAACCAAAAATCTTACTAACTATCCCATTTCTTAACGCTCCTTATCACTCCATGCCAATGACTAGACGGATCAGGCTGACCTTGCTCTGATACCACCTTGGGCGGGGATGTCACGTCCCGACTCTCGAACTCGCGACATCCCTTGCCAATCACCACCAGGTCATAATAGATAGCGTCCTAGGCAACTGCTATCGACCTAAGATTATACTGCACTTGCGGAACGTATAATCTTACATCCAAAAAAAAATCATATGGGATAGATAGGAAGTAAAGCCAGATATCATAACACTAAAAGCTGATGAGAATAGATGATCTATAACCTTACAGAGCCATCAATTGATAATTACAACCCCAAGCTTCGGGGCGGCCCTCTAGGACTCACAAAAAGATACAAGAGTTAGGTAAGGTTAACTCTCATCTACTCCAAAACAGTACCCCCACAAAAACATCATCAGTTCCCTGACCACAAAAGGAACCTAACCCTCTACTGTGTAAACTCGACATCCGGGTCGTCATAACCAACCGGGGGAGCCGGGTCGTTCGGGTCATCATAGAAACTCTGGCTATAATGCACAGAAGGGGCTACCGATTGCTCAGGCTCGAGCTCGGGCTGCATACCTGGCGCGGGGTCCACCACTTCCCCATCAGGTGTATCAATATCCATCGGGCCCCAAGCGGGGATATTAGGGACCCCCTGAAGAGGTGGCCCCCCAAATCCTCTAAGCGGACCAAAGAGATCCATCCCATCACGAAGATACCAGGCCTTGAAGAGGTGTGCCACCAACTGTGGCATCCCCTCATCGACCCATATCGTTGTGATGTGACGTTCCCACATCTGGTCCGTCCCTGGTACCGGATGGAGACTGATATCAAGTGATGAGTGGGTGGGGGTACCGAACTGCACCGGTCTCTCCATTACTTCGGACCTGAAAAATTATCCCACGACAGAGTGAGAAATTAATCTCAGTGAATCAAGCCTAATCTCGGTTAGGACATTGATTCGCCCAAAACGTCCTAAGCATCACAATAAGTCACAAGATTTCAACAGGGATATATATATAAATCAAATAAATCTGTCTAATCAACAACCAATAGAAACACAACCACTCAGGCATACACAAGTTCATTATTAAATAATAACCCACGTGACTGGCGTGATAGATACATCAATATTGCGATCCCGCACTCTTCTGGCAGGACCAGGCTACGTCCACTTTACCCTCTCAGCGACGGCTACTATAAGCGGTGTATCCAGTGCACCCGGCACGGCACTGCAAGTAGGCATTCCTTAAAAAAAGGAGCTTCCGTCCATCACAAGCTGCGACCGGCATCCAATAATCCCTTAAAACCGTACGACTGGCACGGGGCATGGATTATCGTGCTTCTGACAAGTCGCGAATTCCCATACAATCTGTACGGCACAAGTACCCAAGGTACATTGCGAACTTGCTAGGTATCATCATTGATCCTTTAAATGACCACACAAATTGCATTCGGCAATCAACTCATTGATTATCTTGGATTAACGCCAAAATCCACAAGGAATACAATCAACTCGGCCCCAAGGCCCACAAGACTCCCAATTGAGCATTTCAGCCAGGCAAACAAACCAATCAAGCAATTCACGCACTCTCGAGTAATCAACTTAACCCGGCAATTTCAAGCTCAATTCATATTAAAAATCTTAATTCTCAGTCAAATTATAGCAATCAATCGTTCGCTCGTCTCTAACCTGTCACTCACTCGCGAACAACTCAATCAATCAATTAATTGATAAATTACCACAAATGGCCACAGACAAATAATCGATCGACCATATATCCTAACCATGGTTTCTATCTAAACCGGTCCTGATCGAAATTTTTTTTTACATTAAATAAATAAATAAATAAAACTAATCCTAAGCACAATTAGCGCCCTAACCAAGGTTTAGGGTCAACTCACAATGTGAGTTAGCTCGATCGGCAATGGCGGCGACGGCGATAAAACTAAGGTTTATCGCACGGCGGACTGAACTCAAACTTCGGCGACACCCCGAGGGAGTCCGGCGAGGTCGCCGAAACAGGTGGCCGGTGGCGGAGCTCCGGCGAGCGGCGGCCGGCGGCCTGAAACAGTAAACAACAGTATACTCAATCGGTAAACTCTACTGTTTTGGCCGTTTTCCGGCGACACGGGCCGGGACAAGGCCGGCCAAGGGTCGGGGGCTCACCTAGGGATCGGTGGGGGTCGGTCAGGATAGGTGGACGACGGCGGAAGGCGGCCGGCGACGGCGGACAGCCACGATCAGTGGCTACCTTGTTGGGCACCGAAATAGGGGTTTCGGTCGGCGGCCGTTTCCGGTCGTCACGCGCGGCGACCGGTGAAGGTGAGCTAGGCGGCGGTGGAGGGGACTCAGGGGAGTCATCTGGCGGTGGCGGTGAGACACGACGGCGGCTGTGGCGGCAGGATCGAAGACTGGATTGAACCGGGCCCAAAATAGGGCACCGAAACTTCAAGGCTCGATTTCGGCCACTCCGGCGACTGACGGTCGGCGGTGAGGGGTTGGATCGGTCGAGAGGAAGTCGAGGGTTAGCTGGGTGGTGGTGGTCGGCGTCGGTGGCGGCCGTGGCAGCCGGAGGAGGCCACGGAGTTCTCGGGTCCTCTGACCCGAAAACAGGGGAAACTTTGGCCGCGGTTTTCTTCAGCTGATTGACAGTGACGGCGGCTCGGCCGAAGTCAAGGCGGCGGCGGGGAGTGGCTGAGGACGGTGGCTGCCGGTGGTGAGGCGTTGGTCGTGAAAAACAGCAACGAACGGAGGAGAATCGATCGGCAAGGAGGGGAGTCGTCGGTCCACAATGAAGAACAGAAGAAGAAGAAGAAACGAAGAAAGAAGAAGAAAGAAAAAAAAGGAAGAAGCGGCAGATGGATGAGACGGTTTATTGGGCAGAGAGATAGAGGCCCACCTTGACTTTCAAGGTAACCATTAAATTTTTTGTCTTACTCACATAAATAATTGGGGGTAAAACGGTAATTTTGGAGCGCCAGGACTGAAACGAAATTTTTGGTGTACTGAGCGAAGGGTAATTTCGGTAATTTCACTGGCCAAGCTCGGTCAGGGTTAAGCTCAATTGCGAAAACGGCAATTCAAAAATCCCCGCGGATTAGTTTCGAAACTCAATTCGAAATAATCTAAAGTTCGGAATTCATCCAAATTTTCATCTCTTCAGTCCTTATAGTCCAAAATAGACGTCGACTATGACTATAAATTCATATCATTTAATCGACTTCCGACGCTTACAAGGATTGAATTTCCAGGACGTCAAAAAACTCGCCGGAATTGAATTTATGACGGGAATTTGAAAAACTACAGCTAGGCTAAGAACAAATTGAAAAGATAAGACTAGTTGTTGTGTTATGTGTGTCTTGTTGTGTTGATGATCCTAGGTATTTATAAGCGTACTCTGGTAACCGTCAAGCTATCGTGGGCTCCAAGCACTTTCTCTTCGATGACTTTTACAGATAATTTCTTTGGCAGTTTCTCGGTTCTTCTCGCCTTTTGTTCTCAACTTTTGGGTATTGGCGCCAATCTCTGTAACTGCCTCAATCGTGGCTTCTTTTGCATGCCTTTTCTCTCAGATTTGGGGAAAATGCCGCCAAAACTTACCTTGGCATGTGTCGTCTTCGGGGCTAACTTGCGTCTGGCTCTAATATGGCTATCCATAGGCGATCATGACTTTTGCTATGACTTCTACTCATGCTTATCACGTGGCTCCTAGGGTATTTTTGGTGTCGATAGAAATATTCAAGTTAGAGAATTTCAAATCTACCGCTCATTTCGATACATAAACTCGGTGAGAATCGGTCTCCATTAAAAACTAACACGGTCTTACGTGATTCACTACCACTCTATAATATCAATATGAAAACAAATATTTAATGAGCTGAACATATTTCCCAAGAAATATGGACACGAAAATATATTTTGTATTTTCACTTAATTACGTAAATCACCCAGCTAAAATTTCTTGAGTGTGATGTTTATCATCTGGGAACTCCCATATAGTATAAGCTAACATATGAATTCTCAGAATGTCACATATTCCCTCTAGTTTTCAATCATTTCTTATATATCATGGGATTTTGCATCAGGTCTCTTGTTCTTATACCCCAACGGAATGGGATGACAAAACAAAAAAATCGTCATCTTTTGGATGTTGGTTGTTATCTATTTTGTCATATGAATCTCCGCAAAATGTCCTGGGGAAATGTTATTTTTACAATATGCTATCTCATAAATTATCTTCCATGCTCTGTGCTTCATAGGGCATACCTTTTTCTACTCTCAATCCTATGAGTCCACTTTTTTTCTTTACCGCTCTATATGTTTGGATGTATTTTTTTTGTGTATCGTCTTGGTCCTAATGGTGATAAGCTCAATCCACGGGTTGACAAGTGTGTATTTCTTGGGTATTATCGAAATCAAAAAAGGTACAAGTGTTATAGTTCGGTTAGTTGACGGTTATTTGTCTCAGCAGTTGTAACCTTTTTTCGAGGAATAGTCATATTACTCATCTGCTGACCAATCGGTGACTCCTTCCAAAGATACTTTGTCCTAGGTCACAACTCCACTGATGTCTGTCCCCTCGACGTGGGTACCCGGGCTGTCCCTCGATTTTCAGTCTTTCGGCAGTACCTATCAACGTCACTGTTCTGTTCAACGTGAGGTAGTACAGTCACCACCTACATTGGACGTGTATGCTTCTCCATCAATTTCTGTCCTGACCTTTGATCTACATGTTTCTTCTCCGCCTGATTCTACTTCTAATATTCTCATTACATTGCGCAAAGGTACGCATTATTGCATCGGTCAACCATATTTTTTAATTGTTCCTTATACTGATTTGTCTTGTCATACGCATACTCGTCACCCTCTTAATCAGCATTTATCCTATGACCGTCTTTCTCGTACATATTCCTCAGTTATTATTTCTTTATCTACTATGTCTTTGCTGAGTACTATTGCAGAGACTCTTGTCCATTCAGGTTGGCGGTGGGCTATGGAAGATGAAATATCATTGGGTTTTCACAGTGAAATTTCAATTAGATGGTTCCGTTGATCGTCTGAAGACACATCTAGTTGCCAAAAGTTACACCTAGACTTATGAAGTTGATTATGATGATACATCATTTCCTGGTACAAAGATGCCTTATATTTGTGTCTTCATATCTCTTGATGTCTGATATGATTGGATTCTCCATCATATTAATGTTAAGAATGCTTTTCTTCAATGGGACTTGGCAGATGAGGTATACATGGAGGAACTCCAGGAGTTTTTTGCTCAGGGGGAGCCTACTGGTTTTGTCACTTGCGCAAGGCATCATATGACTTGAAACAGCCTCCCCATATTTGGTTTGGCCATTTCAGAGATGCAGTTATTTGGTTTAATTTGCAGCGTTGTACTGTGGATCATTTTGTGTTTAGCTCAACTTCTCCTAGGGGATACGTGCTCCTTGTTGTATATGTGGATGATATTATCATCATTGATAGTAATTCTATGAGCGTGCAAAAGTTGGAACAGTTTTAACAGACAAAGTTCAGCACAAAAGATATGGATTACCTATGGTATTTCTTGAGCATTGAGATGCCTACTCACATTATGGTATCTCGTTATCATACGAAAATATGTTATGATCTAGTGAGGTTGATTTTCTTGGAACGAAGCCATCGATACTCCAACGGATCCTAATATAGAGCTTAATGCAGAACATGACGACTTGATTCATGGTCCGAGGTATCGGACGCTAGTGGATAATCTTAACTATTAACTATCGCCTGACCATATATTTCTTTTGTTATTAGCATGGCTAGTCAGTTCATGAGTACTCCTTACATTACACATTGGGAGGCAACACTATGTATTGTTAAGTACTTGAAGGGAACACAGGGTAAATGGTTTCTATTCAAGAAGTATGAACATTTTAGTATCTTGGGTACTCTGATGCTGGTTGTTTTAGTTATCCCATTGATAGAAGATCGACTTTTGGCTACTGTTTATTCTTGGGAGTCAATATTATGAGTTGGAAAAGTAAACAGGTTGTGTGTTGATCAAGTAAATAGGCAGAATATCAGCCAATGGCTCATGTGACCAGTGAGTTGCTTTGATTAATGATGTTGTTACTTGAACTAAGCATGCCACTTTTGCTTCCTCATCTATGTGTTATGATAACCCATCTGTTATGCATATTACTTCAAATTCAGTTTTTAATAAATGCACAAAACATATTGAAGTAAATTGTCATTTTGTATGAGAAAATATTTAGAATAAAGAAATAAATCACTAGATCAAACGGCATCATGCTCACCCCATCTATGGGTTTTTCCAAGTATTGTCTACGTCATCTATTCGTCGGCGATGCATGTGCATCTTTTTGAACTGACAAAGGTGGACATGGAGGCGTGGAATGTCATGATGGACGGTGTTATAAAAACATCGGCTTAAGTACACTATTAAATGTTAAAATTTGTGCACAACATTCACTTTAATGCCAAAACTTTCAAAATGATTACTTACATACTAATTTTTTTAAAAAAAAATTTAAAACCATCACTTAAGGGTCAATTTAAAAAAAAACGCTCACTTTCGTGCGATTTTCGGCTAGTCACGTTAGCTTAAATATTAATAAAAATAGGTCATGTCGGATTTTCGACGAGTCACGTTAATTTAAATCGAAATTAGTACTAAAGTGAGCGTTTGTAAAAAATTTTGGTATTTAAGTGGTTGTTTAGAAAGTTTTATCACTAAAGTGAGCGTCGTATATGAATTTTGGCACTTGTAATGTATTTTATCTTAAAAACACATAATGTTCTATTACAAAGCTCGGCCAAGCTAGTAAAAATAAAATCATCTTGACAGGTGTCTAACAATTTCGAGTTTATACCTCACATGCTGTTAGCCTATGCCACGTGTCCCGCTTTACCTACTGTGAAGTCGAACGCCATCGGTTCAGGATATTATAAGTCAAATCCAGGTTCGCTATGTGCGGGGACTTGGATCAAATGACGTGTCCCCTACACGTTGCGGATCAAGAATGCCACCCGACCCGACCCGATACACGGGGAAACAAAGAGAACAGGAAAATGGCGGGAAATGGGGTGCGTGTCCTGTCCGGGAATTGCGGTGGCGGAAACTTGGTTAAAAGCTGTCGTGTGCGCGGTGGGGCCCCAGTCGGACGAGGTCTGGTCAGCAGCGGGGACATTCTCCGCTGTGGACGGGCCCACATGCGCCGCCGCGCCCATCGCTCCGCTCCATTGACCCTTTCTTTCCATCCCCTGCCCCGCGCATATCTTTCGCCTGCCATTTATGAACGCATGGTGTCACGAGGGCTATAACGCTTCCTCCTTTTTTCGACCGTTGGATGCTCCGTACGCCTGCGCTTTATTTCACAGCCGCGGTGGATTGAGTGTTGGGAAACGTTAATTCGCAAGCTCGATTTCTCAATTTTATCATCAGCTTTTAAAAATCTCTGTTTGGTGCGTGCTGGGATTATTGGCCTAAATTCAGTTATGGGGTTGATCTTAGATTTTTCAATCTCATCCGAGGCAGGCCAATTTGCAGCCTCAAGCCGACATACATGTGGCCGACCCTTTTTGTCGAAGGCTGCGCTTAAGCAATCATGTAATTCTCTTTCTCAAAGATGGGAGAGAGTTGTAACTGACTGTACATATCAGCAACTACATATTTTGAAAATTTATCTCAAAGAGAGAGAGAAAAAGAGAGGCTGTATGGACAAAAGAAATGGATAATCGGATTTAATAAGAAAACTAGTTAGGAGTAGCAGAGCAAAAAAAAAAAAAAAAGCACTCAAAAGAATCCGTACCGAATGAATTTCGAGCTTTTTCCTCTTTAATACCTTTGGTGTCTAGAAACGAATTTCGAAACGATTTCTTATTTAGATTAAGAGAAATCAATGTACCCAGGTGTATCAACCTCTTAATCTGTCCGAAAATGGGGGGATTTGCGGGGATCGTGTAATAATAC
This sequence comes from Rhodomyrtus tomentosa, assembly GCA_028455895.1. Lineage (NCBI taxonomy): Eukaryota > Viridiplantae > Streptophyta > Magnoliopsida > Myrtales > Myrtaceae > Rhodomyrtus > Rhodomyrtus tomentosa. Next base: position 32,461,099 of record JAPCWY010000007.1, read on the forward strand.
GCTCGTGCTGCTATTCTGCCTAGAGTTTTCAAATACATGAAACGAGGTCGTGAGGTGTGCTCATCGCTAGCGTTCAAGCAGCATTTGATCTCCTTATTTAACTATTTATTATTTTCTAATTAGTATTTTTTTTTCTTGGTGGGAATTTTCTAATTAGTTGAATCCCTTCCCCCTTTTTTTTTTCCTTTTTTGTTTCGTTTAGTTTTTCTCGATGAGGTGGATCGCAACCCCGTCGTAAACAAAGTTGTTGAAACGAGCTTGTTGCGCATATGATCAGAATCGAGCTCGATAATTTCACGAGCTTTTTAATGTCTGGCATTATCAAAATTCATTGCATTGAATTGTCTCCAGACCCAAAAAAAAAAAAAAAGAATCTGTCTCAAGACACATGCAATTAATATTTGAAAGTCAAACTTATATTTACTGATCATACCCGCTCACATTAATTTGATAGACTGCATCCGCCATTCCGTGGACATGGAGCTGTATCAAAACAAAAATAGTTAGGGTCTTAAAAGCTCCATGTCCGTCTCGACGGTGACCTTAGCAAATATTTGAGAAATTAATTCCCTCTTAATAAAAAAGATTAAGGATCACATGCATTAGCATTATTGGTGTGCGGTTCGAGGGCCGGTTTATACTCCGTCTGGAACTTGAAATTTACTCTTTAGAACCAGTTTCCAAATTCTTGAAATCTAAAACCTACCATATCACATGTTTCGAGGTTAGTTACAAGGTCTACTCAGATTCCACTTCTATTCACAATTGAAAGATCACGTCGAGGCATCGCTTCTAATAACGACCATTTATAGTTACAATCCGCTAACCGCAACTCATATTCAGACAACACGATCAGGTACGAAATATTAACAAAATAAAAATTTTAATCCGTGAATATCGCCGAAAATAGAAACTCGGATTGATGTTTCTAGATCACACACGCATCGGTATTCTGCGGGTGCCATAAAATATGGTGGGATTGCGCGAAAACATTGAACGACTCGATGCAAGTTCCGCAACTTACCCATCGAAGCTCGTCATTAGATTTTCGACCTTAAAATTCCTACCCCGCGTATCTTTGGAACTAGGTCGATCCATCCCTGGAATAAATTGCGGTGTGTTGGTGCGGACGGGGAGTCAAAATAAAGAAAGCCAACAATTATCATCAGGACTGGTGAGCAGACACGAAAAGAAAATTTAAAAAAAAAGTTGGGGAGAGAGAAAAAATGGGAAGCTGATGAAGGCGATGAAGATTTTACAACAACGACAACACCCAAATGGAATCATCCGTTTCCTTCTCCCCCTCGTTAACCGAAACCACCTCCCACCCACTTTCGCTCCCTTCATTTCCTCCCACCACCTTCCTTCTCCACTCCTCTTGAAGCGTCCCCACCGATCCCCGATCAGATCGCTCCCTCTTCTCTCCGCCGCCGCGGTTTCCGGATCCTTCTCCCGCTTCAGATTGATCCGAGATTCGATCGGGTGCACCCCGAGAGGTTAGTGGCTTCTGATCGATTTTTGACGTGGGTTTTCCTTCTTGGGGTTCGACGGTTTTCGAGAAAATAGTTGAGGGTGTTCGATCGGACTGCAGTTTTCTTTTCGGTGTCTGGTGTTCTGGGCGCTTGAATCGACCGATCGGTTTCTGGGTACTGGGGTTAAGCGCTGATCGAGAGTAGGCGTCGGCGTTTTTCTTTCCGAAAACGCTGTGTAATTTGTGTCTCTGATCTTTGGTTTCATTCTTTCTTTCTTTCGGTTAGTTGACGGTGAGCGAGTTTCTTGAACTTGCGTTGAGCTCCTAGCCGCTTTATCTGAGCCCCTTCGATTGCTTGATTAATCAGGAACTGGGAGACTTGCTTCAATAATGTTTTGAACTCCACAAATTGACCATCTTTTGATCCTCTGAACATGAACCCAAACGATAGAATCTTGACTATGTTTTCCATGTAAAATTGTTGATCTTCATGGGTCATATACTGTTTTGCTGCGGCTGAACTACTAACTTGAGATAATAGATTTTTCACCGACCTCTTCCTTTTCGAACTTTAAGCTCGAGTGCTCTTGACATTTTGCTGTGTTTTTCTTCATCCCGATCGGTAAAATTACGACGTCAGTTGTCCTACATCAGTCTCCCATTCTTCAAAAGAACTCGTCTCGTGTAATTAACTGATTTTTGCTTCTAGTTTCATTGGGTCTATCATCGAGCATTTGTAGTTTCTCTACTCGGGTCATTCTTAATCATTCTCATTTTTTTATGTTTATATCCTTGTTTTCAGCAGGAAAAATGTTCGGAGGTGATCCCAACAATTGTGGGTTTCCAGTGTTCCTTGGAGATAATGGGTTTCAATATGATACTAATGCATTGCCCCAGCTGCAGTTATTTGGAGATTGTAAGTTCAAGCAAAAATACATAGCTGCTAGCTATCCTATTTTTTCACTTGTGAAAATTAGTGATCTTCTGCCGTTTTTAGTCCCTTAACACTATCCTGCTGCTTCTGTTGTTCTCATCATCATCATCATCATCAAAATTAGCAGCAGCCAATGTATTGTTATTATGCAGCATTATCATCAAAATCCAGGTAAGAAGATAGCCTTTGCATCATCGCCATCATCATCTGTATTAAGCAGCAGCCAATGTTTTGTTATTGTACAGCATTATCATCAAAAGTCAGGCAACTCAGAAGATAGCCTTTATATAAATAGCAGCTATTCTTGTGGAGTCATGATACACGTGCAATCGGCAAACCTGTACTTGTGCAAATTTATGTCATGCTTATATATGAGGAGACTAGTATTTTCCTAGCCATGTCTGATCAGATTCAAGATAATTGAAGTTGAGCAACTTTGCTTTTGGTTTGCCATGCCTCAGAAATAATGTAAGTAACTCCTGGATGCGCATTGGTTATGTGCTGGACTATTCATGCTAGAAAAATTGGAATCAATTTTTTATTCGAGAATCTGGTGCTACTTTTGTGTTTTTCTTGGACAATGGCAGTCAGTTGCTAAATTCCAATTGCTTTGTCATCGAAATTTCAGGAGCGGGGCTAGTGACTAACTGTGACACTAGTGCTTTGAAAGTCACCGCTAGTTATGTCTAGATGCATATTAATTAGCTGGTGATACTTTTCAAATTAATATTCTTCTCGTCAACTTTTCTTTCCCATGCCATTATACTTCCTTTTCCTTTTACTTAGAGCATGGTGCATACTGCCGCTCAGCCATATTTTTTAAGCTTGCCTAGGGCATGTTCTGGAGCCTGTACCTGTTGAATTGTTATGATGCTTCAAGCATAGCATACGTAGCTTGGCTTTATAGCTAGTGGCAGTTTATTTCTCATACGCATTATGCCAAATATCCTTAATTCCCTTGCGACTTCCTGTTTAAGAAATAAGTATCAGATGGAACTTCAAGGCTACTCTCTTTCTTCAGAATTGTTAGGAGCACTTCTTTTTCCTGTTGCTTCCTTTCTTTCATACCAAGGATGTTCCCTTTTTAGCTTTGACTTTTTTTTTCGCCATGTTACATGTTTTCTAATGTGGTAATGTAATGCATTCTGTCGCAGATCCAGTTGGAAATAGTATTGGTCCATTAAACTACACCAGAAAGGATCACACTACCAATATGGATCGATCAGCTAAAAGATTTAGGGAAGCTGAATCTTTTTCCAGAGAGCAAAAGCATCTGATGACCCTCAGTGATAAAATCTATCCAGATGAAGCAGGTCATTCTGGGAGCATTTTCAATCCCAATCCTGTGTCAACTGGTTTGAAACTTTCATATGAAGAGGATGAACATAACTCCTCTGTAACATCTGCAAGTGAAAGCATGACAGCTGCACTGCCTCTGATTCTGTCGCTTGGCGATAATTTCAAGGTGGAGTTTGAGCGACAGAAAGAAGAATTTGATCACTATATCAGAATACAGGTAATCTTATGCGAAAGGTTCTACTTTTGTCCAGAAATTTTGGGATTTTTATAGTAATGTTCAAAGAACACAACAAATGCATTGTCTTGTTTTGGCTGTAGAACTATCTACAACTATTGTGGTTTAATATCCATTTGGCGCTGTTTGATGACGCCTAATATTTACGCCAGGGTCATTTGCAAACTCATGTATTCGCAGCATGAATTGAATATGTTTATCGAAACACTTAAAACTGTAATTTCTGGTCATTTTTCTTTTGACAGTTAGAGAGATTATTTCGTGTTGTCCGCGGATGAACAATCTTAGCTTTAGCTTAGACTTTGATATTTGATTCTCTAAGTCTAAGAGCAAGCCTATGCTTGGTCCTTAAGATTGTCGTTAAGTGGCAGACCACTCCCCCCCAAGAAAAAAAGATTTGACGTCTTAAAAGAGATTATCTCCTTTGTCATGCTGACCAAAAGCAAAAATGTGGAGATCCATTTTCATGTTCAAGTGCATTGTGTCTCAGAGAAGGTTAACTGTTTTCCAAACGATAAAGATGGATGCTATAATCTCAGCCATATATTGTTACTAGGAAATAGTCAATACATACATTTTCCCCTGTTTTTATCCATGCTGAACTCCTATGTATGCTGGTTCCTGTGAATGTCATGCGCATGTTGTCCACTCAATGAGATGAGAGAACATCTATGATGCGGTGGGAGAGACATGCATAATAATAAAGTACTGAGATGTCAATTTGTGGTTTATCGTAAAAACTTCTTCACAACTCATTTTGAAGCTGGTTGGCTCATGTTTGCGATCCCCTATATTTTCCTTGTTTATATAGATTTGCCACTTCAATTGGTGCTGTGCCATCTTAATGACCACTTGGCTTAAATCAGGAAGAAAACATTACGAAGGGTGTAAGAGAACTAAGGCAAAGACATACAGCTGCTTTTCTGAGTGCTGTAGAGAAAGGAGTAGGCAAGAAGTTACATGAGAAGGACCTCGAACTAGAAAACATGAACCGCAAGAACAAGGAACTAGAGGAAAGAATTAAGCAGGTGACGGCAGAAGTTCAATCCTGGCACTACCGAGCTAAATACAACGAGTCTGTTGTGAATGTACTGAAGAGTAATTTACAGCAAGTCATGGCACAAGGCGCCATGCAAGGGAAGGAAGGCTGCGGGGACAGTGAGGTAGATGATGCAGCCTCTTACACAAACCAGAACCATCTCAGCTTGGTGGATGGATTCAGGACATCAGGAGCCATGACGAACGAGATGACCTGCAAATCATGTAAGATTAAAGAAGTCTCCATCTTGTTGTTGCCTTGCAAACATTTGTGTCTATGTAAAGATTGTGCAGCGTTTATTGATGTGTGTCCCCTCTGCAATATGATGAGAACTGGCCTAGTTCAAGTGTACATGTGTTGAGATTTTCCCTTAGTCTGTGCAAGGCATAGATAAGCACTTGCTGTTGTCAAAATGATGATGTATACTGGGTGAATTATTATGATATGGGAAGTGGATTGCCCCTCTTTATAACCAAGAGTTGTCTGATAATGGTGTCTTGGTCATGTATAGTTAATCGATAGGCTGAATGGCATCTGTAAGAATAAATATAGGGAAAGATAGGGCTATTTTGTGGTGGCCTTGGCGGTTTTTGCATTACATGCTGAATTGCAAAGGCAGATAAGCAGATGATGTTTATGATTGGATCGTTCAGACAGTGCAAAGCCGTAATTCAGGCACCATTCCGGTTCAAGATCTGTTGGGAGTACTAGGGTGACGTGGGTATTGGAATCATGTCTTCAGTACTAGGACACGACTCGGTGACGAATTATATTTTATTTATTGGCTTTCTTTAAAGGCATAAGTTTGGTGTTGTAAATCTTTCATATTGAATTTTTGTAAATTTTTATCCTGTATTTTTAGTAAACTACGTAATTGTTGGTAACTTGTCTTTGACATTCGTAATTTTCCTCACTAGTTGCATGTTGCGAGGTGTCTCTTTGTTCTATGAAACCTATGATTTGTAGTAGGGCAAAAAAAAGTAGTAATCTGCCTCACAAACTAGTAAATTTCTTTTGTACTTTTGTTACTAAATTACCCAATGGGTCCTAAATGTCCTTCGTCTTCCGCAATTCTCTTCGCTAATAATTTTCTGTGAAATATGATTCCGTAACATTTCTTTGAAGGATGCGGTCTTCCTTTTAGTGGTTGTACATTTTGTCGGTCGTATGGTTCATAGGCAATTTATCTAAAGTTTCTTGTTCAATTGTTTGCAAAATACTTGAATCATTATAACTTTTTTTTTAGAAAGTATAAAAAAAAAGGTCGCAAGTCTATGGCATTAATGTCAATTCAGTCATAAGACTTTTATTATTCAAATTCAGTTTTAAACATTTTGTATTTATACAAATTGAGTCTATGAGGCTAGTTTAGGTCGAAAATCATTCATGTATACACAGGTTGTTCTACGTAGCATGACTGGCACTGATGTGAATTTTTTCTTTTAATTTTTTTAAGTTATATATTTTTTTGGGTTTTTTCTTTTTGTCTTCTTTCTCTTTTTCGTATTTTTTTTTCCAGCTAAGGACCCGTAAGGGTTGCCGGTCGATCCTTGCCGGCCCCTGGCAAGGGACGTTGTGGCCTCACCCAGCTCTCACTCGGGGTCAGCGACGGCCACGGCACCTCGCCTAGCTAGATCTGGGCAGGCAGTGTTCGGCTAACAACCTTCGTTCGACTCTCGGCAGCAAGAAAGAAAAAGTACATAAAAGAAAGAGAAAAAAATAAAAATATTAGAAAAATGTAAAAATGTCCATTTCAAGCTGGTCAAATCGTGAGGACGTGAGTGATTTTCAACCAAAATATGCTTGATGGACTCAATTGATACAAATGTAAAATATTTAAGGCTAAATTAATATCAATAAAATGTTTATGATTGTGTTGGCATCGATGCAATAGGTTTTAAGATTTTTTTTTTTTACATTTTTTTATGTTTTATTTGCACTTCATAAATTATTGATATCAATTTTTCTTTTTCTTCCCCTCGTGTAGGCTGTCTCTGCTCTCTCATTCTTCACTATTATGCACTTTCTCTCCCTCTCCTCCTTTCTCTACTTTATTTTCCCTCTCTCCCCCTCTTCCCTTTGCGATAAATATACTGTGAGTGCTACAACTTGTATACGGCGTTCATTTGAGTACCATAACTTTCAAAACTTTCACTTGAATGTCATGTCGGAGCAAAATCGTTCACTTGAATGTTATGTCAACTTTTCCGGCATCCCTTTCATCTTTTTTGATGTGCCACGTCATTTTTTCCAGCGTCTACGTCACCGATGCCACTCAAGTGAATGATTTCTAAAATTTATGGCACTTAAATAAACGTCTTGAAAGTTATAACAGTCAAATGAATACGTACAAAATTTATGGCATTAATAGTGTATTTATCCCTTCCTACTTTATTCTCTCTCCTCTTCTTCTCTCTCCCCTTTACATCTTCGTGCTCTTCCATAAGAGCAGTGGTCCAGCCACGCAAATTGCAGCATCTCGCACGGTTCAGATCTGGGCATCAGTGAAGTCTTGCAGCTTTGCGGATCAGCTGAGATTTCCTTCCGGGCATCGCGACGTCAAACCGAACCCCACGCCGCTGATTGTCTCCTGCCATTGCGACGTACAATCCCCATGGTGACGAACCAGTCTTGGGTGTCATCCACGGCCCTCCACCGTTCCCTGACGTCCTGATTTGGGCATGGCCGAGCAAGCGAAACGGCTCGTCCTTAGACGAGACCTTCTCATGAGGCCCGCGCCTCTTCACGTTCTCGGCTGCACACATGGAGAAGAAGCTCGTCCCGTGGAAGGCCGGCCCCCGGATGCCGTGCCTGGCTGCAACGTCGTTCGCAAAAGGAAAGAATACATCAGCGACTAGCGCCTCCAGGAACCAAGACAGCATCGAGATGGTCGTAAAGAACATCTGTTGGATTCCTATGTGGACTATGTCGAGGTCCTCGAGGCCGACTTCCCGGGTTGGGAACTCAAATGGCTAAAAAAAAAAATCAGAAAATTGAACGAAAAATTAAAACAAATCCAACCGAATTGAATTGAGTTTTTTGGATCGGTTCGATTTGGTTCGAAATGATTTTTGGTTTAATTTAAGCATATTCCCTAATGGTTCAGTTCAGTTCAGTTTTCCAAAATAGAATTGAACTAAACCATTCACACCTATGCTTAGACCACATTAGGTTGTGTTCGACCCGACACACATGCCCTCTCCTGGCAATCAATAAATGACTTTAAGTTATCTCGCTCTAATTCACATCCATCTAGACCTATCAAAAAGGTAGGTCAGGTCAGGTAAAAAAATGATTTCACCTACATTGATCCATTTAATCCGTTTTGATTAATTTTCATACAATAAAACTCTAGCAATTTATACGTGCCCCGACCCATCTTGCTCAAACAATTGTATATTCAATCCAATTTAGAAAAACTTGTTTTGTTTGACTTCCTATTTTTCTATTTCTTAACTCTTTTTTTCTTTTTGGAAATCGTTGGATTTCCTTCTTCCTCCGCTTATCGCCAACTAGTCGTGACTGGAGATCGGCAGTCGACGATCAGTGGCTGGCTATGGAAATCCGATTATCGAGGAACAGTTGTTAAGTGGTAATTGTGATGTCTTGAAATTTTGCGTTTGTAAGATAATTAGATTCAATGGATTTTAATAACTAATTCCAGCCTGATAAATAATATTAGAATTTTGAGGATCAAACTAAAATAATTGAATATTGATTTATTCTTCCGAATTGAATTATCCTAAGGAATTGGTTAGAGAAAATCAAGCCCGTGTAGTCGAGCTGTCAAGTCATAGTACATAGACCCTTCATGCTCGACCGTATCTCTGACCAAACTCAGATATGAATTGACCAAAAAGCCCTCATTTTTGATAGTATCGATAGACTAATTTACCCCGTGAGCCAAATCACTGTTTTGCTCCTAGATATTATGCATATAAGATGAAATAGTTAATAGTAGATTTGACTTGTGGGACTTCGTGTTACTCTCAAGTCTTTTATTTTCTGTCTCTCTCTTCCCTTTCCTCCAACTCTCGGTCGAACCTCATCCCCTCTCCCCCTCATTTTCTTGCAGCCATACCACCTCATACCTAACATCTCCATCCTTTTTCCTCCATTGCCGCCACGCATCGATCTCCACCGATTCGCCACAACACCATACCGCCCCTTTACGAGACCGCCGCTAGTGGCCCTTCGTCGAGCGTACCTATGTCCACTATAGCCCATCGAGCCACTTGAACTTGTGCCGCCCTTTGCCTGAGCCAATCCGTGCCCGGGGAGACCCACAAAAGCCCCGTGCCAACCCGTGACCGTCGTTGCGTGCTATCCTAGTCGTTGTTCCAGTCACCTTAGTTGACCGTCGTTGTTCGTGAGTTAACTCTCTAATCTTTGATTACACTATTAATTGCATTTAAGCATAGATTAATTTAAGTTAATTGCGGGTTACATTAGCTAATCGTGGTTGTGCTAAGTTAATTGACCGCGGTTAGGTTAATTAACTATAGTTACTTTATGTTAACCGTAGTTACTTTATATTAACTATAGTCACTTTATATTAATCGTAATTACTTTATATTAACTATAATTACTTTAATTAATCACAATCAGATTAGTTAACTGAGATCAAGTTAGCTGAATATTGTGGTGCTAATTAATTGAAGCCGAGCTAATTAATTAAGATGAGTTAGCTAATTAAAGTTGTGTTAATTAATTAAGATGGACTTAATTAATTATAAGTAGATTAATTAATTACAGTTGTACTAATTAACCTTGATCAAAATAATTAATCACTATTGGGTAATTGTCTAGCAATTGCTATACGTCTTGATTGTGTACATCTATATGGATACAACGATTGACCGCCCTTTTAATGAATGCAAAGTCTGGTGGATAAGATAGGTTCATGTGACCATGTGTGAATTGTCACGCCTCGCGCCCCGGGCACGAGCACGCGACTCCCTGCAAACAAATCATATAATCTCTTGCGGTCCCAAGATTCACAATTTAAGCCGAGAGATATAACAAATATATCAAGCATGCGGAAGCGATAATAAAGCAACTTCTCTGTACAAAATATAAATTAAGTGGGACCTGGATAGCATAGAAACTGTCGTACACAATAATCGATTGTTCATACAAGTACATAACTACTAAAATCCGATAAGCAAGGGGGTGACGGGGTGACCATACAAAATGATCCATCATCAAAATCGAAAAGGGACAGGGTCGGGGTCGTCACCAAAGATCAAGCTACAACTAGAGTCTCCTAGGATGAGCTGCTGGAGTCATCGGTGTCCTCGGCATCCTCCAACGGCTCATACTCTAATAACGTCTTGGAGCGAACCTCAATAGTATCCTCCATGGTCTCCTCATGCGACGGCTCTGCGAGATCGTCCTCGGTCGCCTCTAGGACAATGACCTCATCCTCCTCAATAAACTCCAGCGTCGGGGTCCTCTTCGGCCCGTTCCTAGAATCGACTACAGATCCCTCGACCTGCTCCTGGTCTCTACCGGGATGGCACTAATCAGGGATCATTCCCTGGGGCACCTTATGGGGCTTCAGCGGCCTAGTCGACTCGTCCCCAACTTTCCTAAATCAAGCCTCGTACCGATGAGGCTTTCGGTCCGTACTACCCTCGTCAACCCACACCACTGTACACTTCTTCACGTAAATGGTCCCCTGACAGTCAGGGAACTCATCAAAATACGCGGTCATCTCCTTAGAGTCTCCAAATCGAATAGGCCACATCATCAAGGCGTAGAATCTATAAAAATAAGGGTCGCCAAAGGGGTAAAATACACATCTCAGTCAAAGAGTCCTAACCCTAGGTTAGGCCGACCGTCCACTCAGGTAGTCATCTACCCAAAGATTCCAAACTCATAAACACGTAGGCACATAAAAATAAAGATGACGACACACAGATGACAGGCATACAGCTATGACATCATATCACACTCAGATGATCGTGCACACCTCGTCCTACCACTTCACCACGACTATCTCTTCCTGTCTACCTCATTCTCATGCCCGCGATTAGATCGCATCAAGCTAATCTCATGCCCGCGATTAGATCGCATTAGGCCTTCCTCATGCCCGTGATTAGATCGCATCAGGCATTTCTTTTCTCATGCCCGCGATTAGATCGTATCAGGCCTTTCTTTTCTCATGCCCGCGATTAGATCGTATCAGGCCTTTCTTTTCTCATGCCTGCAATTAGATCGCATTAGGCTTTTCTCTACCCCGCGTCTCATATGCCTCAAGGTCTTATCTCGTCTCCGCCATGCCACAACTACAATTCATGTACACAAGGTCAAGCACATCTCGTACATAAACATCTCATGCATAAACAAGACATCCATGGCATGCGAAACGAGTCAATGCACATACAAATGTGACCAATTACTCAAGAGACATGCATATGCAATTATTCGAATCATTTATACTCTCTTGGCATTCGCAAAGACCAATCACACTAAGCTCCTCAATAATTCATCCCAATCTCATCCGACTCACTCAATCAAGTCCAATCTTCCTATCCTAAGTTTAGGATTCCCTTACCTTGAATTTGATACCACAAAATTCTCTTTTTGGTCCTCAAAGATTCGGCCTCCAATGGTCCAAGACCAATCTCATCGCGCAACCTAATAAAATCCAATCAATCCGTCAATTTCCATATCCAATTCCTTAATCCATGAACCACAAACCTCCATAACATAATCCTTATCATCTTAGTATATTCTAATCACCAATTTGAGGTTCAAAACCAACCATCATCAGCCCCCCACAGATTCAGTTTGCACAGAACCGAACCGGGCTATGTTCGGTTCTGTGTAAACCGAGTATATCTAGCCCTAAGTCTCCACCAAATCCATCATTTAAGTACTATCCTATCTCTTAACGTGTCTATTTAAGAGTCTAAGGGTTTCACCGAGAGTTTGAAGTCGAGTTGTCGCCGGAATGCCGTCAAGAGTCGCCGGATCCTCCAAGTTCAATAACCAACAGATTCTGTCCTACATTCACAAGACCTATTCGAGGTCAAAAATTTATGAAATCATTCTCAACTTTTTACCACATATAGATATACATGTCCCCTAGATCTCCACAAAATTTGGGCTCAAGATTCCAACATTTCAGCCTCTTAAGGGGTCTGAAACTCGGCCTACCTCAGATTGGGTCAGTTTTCGTCGGCTTCCGGGGAAATGCTTGGCCGGAGCTCCTCGGTGGTCCAATCGCCGTGCTTCTACTTTGAGGAGGTCGGAAAGAGGTGGGGCTAGGAGGGTGTGGTCGGTTCGCCTGCTGGTGGTCGCCGGAGTAGGGCACTGGAATGGCCGAATGGCGGCTCCAGAAGCTATTGGCGACGCAGAATGAGGAAGAGGAAGAGAAGAAGAAGAAGTTGGCATGAGCTAGGGGGTTCGATGGCCGACCAAAGTGAGGTGAGAGAGAGAAAAAAAGTCTTATATACAAGGCTCATAGTCAATGGTTGAATGGTAGTTGAGGAATAGTGAACTTGACCACACTTTAATCCATCTCTTGACACTTGTCCCACATGTCAATCATGCTTGATCCAATGGCCACAATTCCTCCTAGTTTTTGGCAGCCTTGGGGGAGGGATAAAGATCAAAATGACCTTCCTTCATTGCATGGGCAAGGCTTAGACTTGAGGGGCAAAATGGTAATTTCATTCCCGACGTCCAAAACACTGTTTTTCTCGTTCCAATAATCTTCGATAGGGCGATGGCCAATCCGAATATAACGTTGAAATTCTTTATTCTCCATTTTCATCTTTCAAGACTTGTTTCTGATGATTTTCTCTATCGGACATAGTTCCAACCTATCAAGAACCGACGGGCGGTTTTTGCAGGCATTACGCGTATCGACCCTGTGATTCATATCACGTTTAAGGCTCGTCAATTCGTGGCGGCTTTGGTTGTCATGTAATTGTGAAGATCTATCACTAGTCCCTAAGATCTCGATCGTCACTGTCTAATTTCGAAAAATTTTGCAAACCAAACGTTGGTTAAGCAACATCACCCGCGTTCCAATCGTATGACACTCGCAAGGCATTCCTTAATCGTTCTTATATCGGCCTTTTTATGGTTCTAAATATCCCCTCGACAATCTTTATGGTCAAAGCGCCATTTCTTATTCGAGTTCCCTAGGTCCACGTATTTCGTCTCGCATTAGCCTTTTCTTTTTGGTCATCCTACTTGAATTGATCAGATTCGAGCGAGATACGACTGAAATACGTCTTCAGATTTACTTCTCATTAATGAGTCTGAAATTGACTCGAAATTCGAATATCACAACTCTTCCCCCCTTACAAAAATTTCATCCCCGAAATTTACATTACTCTTAATTACTTAAATAAATGAGAGTGTTGTCGCCTCATCGTCTCTTCATTCTCTCACGTGGCGCCTTCAGTTCCATGGTGCTCCTATACTACCTTGACCAGTGGGATCTTCTTATTCCTGAGGATTTGCTCCTTCCGATCCTCGATCCTTATCGGCCTCTCCATGTAAGACACTCGATCGTCCACTTCTATGGTCTCATAATCCAGCACATGTGTTTGGTCCGGTTCATACTTTCGCAGCATCGATACATGGAACACATTATACACCTGGGATTGATTAGGCGGCAAGGCAAGCCTGTAGGCCAAGGTTTCAATCTGCTCTAGTATCTCAAATGGGCCCACATACCCTGGGCTCAGCTTCCCTTTCTTTCCAAATCGCGATAGTCCTCTCATCAGTGACACCTTGAGGAAAACATGATCGCCCACTTGAAACTCCAAGGGCTTGCGCCGCTTATCTGCGTAGCTCTTCTGACGACTCTGTGTTGTCTTTAGTTTATCCCCGATTATTTTCACAGCTTTCACCGATTGCTCTACCAGCTCTGGGCCTATGATACTCCTTTCTCCAATCTCATCCCAGCAAATCGGGGTTCTGCAAGCCCTACCATAGAGCGCTTTAAATGGTGTCATCTGAATATTCTATTGGTAGCTGTTATTATAAGCAAACTCTACCAAATGTAACTGACCTTCCCATCCACCTTTAAAATTAATGACACATGCTCACAGCATATCCTCAAGCGTCTGTATCATCCTTTCCGACTGCCCGTCCGTCTGTGGATGGTACGCTATACTAAACTGCAGCCTGGTTCCCATGGCATCTTGCAAGCTTTTTCAAAAGTTTGTCGTGAATTTGGGACTCTGTTCAAGGTAATCGTCACAGGCACTTCGTGCAGCCTCATTATCTGTCTCATATACAACTCTGCATACTTATCCATAGCGAAATCCTTTCACACCGGGATGAAATATGCGGACTTAGTAAATCTGTCCATGACTACCCATATCGAGTCGTGACATCGCTGGCTCCTTGGAAATCCCATCACAAAATCCATAGTCACATGCTTTCACTTCCATTCGGGTATCTTCAGTGGCTGTAATAGTCCTCCAAGCCTATAGTGTTGCACTTTCACTTGCTGGCATGTCAAACAATTAACCACATACCTTGCTACGTTCACCTTCATCTCGTTCCACCAATAGTGCTGTCGCAAGTTCTGATACATTTTTGTACTTTCAGGGTGGATGCTATAATTGCTCCTATGAGCCTCTGATAAAATCCTTTCCCTGAGCCCTTCATCCTTTGGTACGCACAATTGTTCTCGGAACTTCAGAATTCCGTCCTCAGACACCTGAAACTCGGGTGTTCTCTTTGTCGCATCCATCTTAAGGATCTTCTGAATCTCTGGGTCCATAGACTGTAGGGCCTTTATTCCTTCCTTGATCTCAATTTCCACCCTCAACGTAGCTATCAAGCTAGACAACTGACAGACTTCTAACCTGAACTCAGAGTCTCTCAAATCCTCAATCATCAACCAACCTTTCATCAGCAGACATGTGATGCTTGACTTCCGACTCAGTGCATCCGCTACTCTGTTTACTCTCCCAAGGTGATATAGTATGTCACAATCATAATCCTTAAGCAGCTCCATTCACCTACTCTGCCTTATGTTCAGCTCCTTATGGGAAAATAGGTACTTTAAGCTCTGGTGGTCGGTATAAATCTGAAATTTTTCACCACATAGGTAATGTCTCCAAATCTTCAGAGCAAATACAATCGCCGCTAACTCCAGGTCATGCGTTGGGTAGTTTATTTCATGTGGCCTCAACTGTCTGGACGCGTAGGCTACTACTCTTCCATGTTGCATCAGCACACATCCCAATCCTTTCAGCGAGGCATCGCTGTATATTTCGTAACCTCCTGGTTTTGATGGAATTGTCAGTACTGGCGCAGTTGTCAATCTATGCTTGAGTTCTTGGAAACTTCTCTCACATTTGTCAGTCCATTCAAACCTTGTTTCCTTCTTCGTCAACCACGTCAATGGGATGGCTATGGATGAGAATTTCTTCACAAAACGTCTGTAGTATCCCGCCAATCCCAAGAAACTTCTGACTTCAGTGACCGTAGTAGGTCTAGGCCAATTTGTCACAGCCTTGATCTTCGCAGGATCCACTGCGATTCCTTTACCAGATACCACATGACCAAGAAATGTTACCCTGCTCAACCAGAACTTGCATTTACTCAACTTCACATAGAGCGAATGCTCCCTTAGAGTCTGCAATATAATCCTTAGGTGCTCCTCATGTTCTGCATTACTCCTCGAGTAAATCAAGATATCGTCAATAAAAACTATGACGAATCTATTTAGAAACTCCTTAAATACTCGATGCATCAGGTTCATAAAAGCAGCTGGAGTGTTGGTCAAACCAAATGGCATCACCGTAAACTCATAATGGCCATACCTCGTCTTAAAGGCAGTCCTAGGTATGTCTTCCTTCTTGATTCTCAACTGGTGATACCTTGTTCTCAGGTCAATCTTCGAAAATACCGTCGCTCCTTGCAACTGATTAAACAGATCATCAATCCTCGGCAGTAGGTATTTGTTCTTCACTGTCACTTGGTTCAGCTGTCGATAGTCGATGCATAGACACAAAGACCTATCCTTCTTCCTTACGAATAGCACCGGTGCTCCCCACGGTGAAGCACTTGGTTGGATAAATCCCTTATCTAGCAACTCTTGCATCTGCACCTTTAACTCCTTCAGTTCTGTTACGGACATCCTATAAGGTGCTTTCAAGATCAATTCAGTCCTAGGGGTTAACTCGATTACAAATTCTATTTCCCGTTCCGGTGGTAACCTTGACAACTCTTGGGGAAACACATCAAGAAATTCACGTACTACCGAGATACTCTCTAACTTTGGCTCTTCGGTAGTCGTGTCCATTACTGTCACTAAGTATGCTTGACACCCTTTAGACATCAACTTGGTCACTTCCAGAGATGAGACTAAGGGAATCGAGATTCCTCCTCGACTTTTCACCAATTCAAAGTTAGGGCGGCCTCTTAGATAAAACCGAATTATCTTACTACCACAGTCCACTACTGCCCCCTATTTACCCAACCAATCCATTCCTATGATTACGTCAAAATCGTACATGGGTAGTATAGCTAGGTTAATACTCTCTTTACTCCCTCCAATCACAATTTCACAACTCGTACGACCCAATGAAACCAATATATTATCCTTTAACGGTGTGACAACATGCAGAATTGTGTTCAACGGTTTCAATTTCATTCCCACTAACTTAGCAAACTGAGCAGATACGAATGAATGCGTGGCACCAGGGTCAAACAATGCGTATGCAGCTTGGTTGCACAAGTAAACCATACCTGTGACCACACCCGATGCTTCTTCCGCCTCCCTACGAGCTACTGCATACACCCTTTCCTATGTCGGTGGTCGATTCTGCTCGATCTGAGGAGTAGCAGTCGATGGTCCAGCCTATGGTCTCTGCTCTTGAGGTTGATTTGTCGGAGCTTGACTCAGGCACGTCCTCATCTGGTGGCCTAGCTGACCACACCTAAAAGAAGCCCCGGTCCTTACAGGGCATGGCCCATTTCCATGCCTCCTACCACAAAGGCGGCAGCTCCAATTTGTGGGATTTGGCGGCTTCACGATATTTTTCCTTACGGAAGGCACAAAACACCTATTGCCTGCCATCGGTCGCTTGCCCATCTGGCGGTTATCTCTGAATGATGTGAACTACGATCCAGCTGTGGTGGTTCTCTCTTTCAAGTCTCATTCTATCATCTGGCCCCGTTCATAGATCTCTTTATAGGTCCTCAGATTTAGAGCGATCATCTGACTATGGAGCTCAGGCCTCAAACTGTCCCTAAACCTCCTTGCTTTCTCCTAAGGATCCTCTACAGATCGAGGTGCGTACCTTGATAGCCTCGAGAACTCGGCCTCGTACTAGTCTATCGTCAGCTGGTTCTGACGTAGCTGTAGAAATTCTACCTGCTTCCTTTCCCTAGCCATCTCTGAGAAGTACTTATCATTGAACGCTATCTTAAACGCATCCCAATTCATGGCCATTCCCTCTGGAAAAACTCCATTCTTGGTGGCAACCCACCAATCATTTGCCGTACCCTCCAGCTAGTACATTGCTAATAGCACCTTCTCCTCATCTGTGCACCTCGGCACCCCAAAAGTTTTTTCTAACTTCTCGATCCATCTAGGTGCTAGCTCAAGATCTCTAGTTCCATCGAATTGAGTCGGCTTCAGCTTTATGAACTGCTCCACTAGCTGGCTCATCAGTCTGGCCACGACGACTTCTTCTAAGGCATTCACAGCTTCATTGCCCTGGCCATGTTCATTCTGGCTTTCATTGCTACCATTGTTACTGTTGTTAGCATTGACGGCGGCTATGGCAGCTCCTACTATCTGGGCTATGGCAGCGTCCCGATCTTGGGTCTGCCTATCAATCAAGTCACCAATTCTTTTTAGCGCCCTCAGCACGCCATCCATTCTTGGATCTTCTGCTATGGGCAACCTCGAGCTAGAGGCTCCGCCTCTTGACCTTCCAGACCTTCTAGACGGGTTGTTCATCCTTGCTTCTTTCTACTGAACCTGGTCCACCACAAGTTCAACAAGGAGTTAGTAACTCACCCATTCACCCAAATCCAGAGCTATTAACTAACCCTTAACAGAAGCAGTGACAATCCAACAGTACTCCATACCACAAACTCCAGAAACATTTCAACAAGTAGCCCGTGGCCATTTCTCAGTTTCATTCACTTCAGCGATTCACTAAAACCAATCACTTTCATTCATCAAATAGGCCAAGGTCTAGAAATGACCTTCATTCCTAAGCAAGGAATTCAACTCTCCCATGCCTTACTACAACCCTACCAAGATCAAATACCAACCATAAGTACCAGGTTACACACTATGCACCCCAAGCCTTATCTTAACCAGTCTCCTAAGGTCTCGCTATCCATCCTTGTCCCAACTTAATCCCCCTTATTACTTCAGTCCTCAATCAACTTTGGATCGAGCTGACCATGCTCTGATACCAAATCGGACGGGGATGTCACGCCCCGCACCCCGGGCACGACCACGCGACTCCTTGCAAACAAACCATATAATCTTTCGTTGTCCCAAGATCCACAATCTAAGCCTAGACATATAACAAATATATCAAGTATGCGGAAGCGGTAATAAAGCAACTCCTCAGTACAAAATATAAATTAAGCAGGACCTGGATAGCATAGAAACTATCGTACACAATAACTGACCGTTCATACAAGTACAGAACTACTAAAATCCGATAAGCAAGGGGGTCACGGGGTGAACATACAAAATGGTCCATCATCAAAATCCGACAGGAACAGGGTCAGGTTCATCACCAAAGATCAAACTACAACTAGAGTCACCTAGGATGAGCTGTTGGAGTCATCGGTGTCCTTGGCATCCTCCGTCGGCTCATACTCTGAGAACGTCTCGGAGCGAACCTCAATAGTATCCTCCATGGTCTCCTCATGCGACGTCTCTATGAGATCCTCCTCGGTCGCCTCCAGGACAATGACCTCATCCTCCTCAGTAAACTCCAGCGTCGGGGTCCTCTCCGACCCGTTCCTAGAATTGACTACAAATCCCTCGGCCTGCTCCTGGTCCCTACCGGGATGACACCAATCAGGGATCACTCCTTGGGGCACCTCATGGGCTTCAGCGGCCCAGCTGACTCGTCCCCAACTTTCCTAAACCAAGCCTCGTACCGATGAGGCTTCCAGTCCGTACTACCCTCGTCAACCCACACCACTATACACTTCCTCATGTAAATGATCCCTTGACCGTCAAGAAACTCATCAAAATACGCGGTCATCTCCTTAGGGTCTCCAAATCGAATAGACCACATCGTCAAGGCCTAGGATCTGTTAAAAATAAGGGTCCCCAAAGGGGTGAGATACACATCTCAGTAAAAGAGTCCTAACCCTAGGTTAGGCCGACCGGACACTCAGGCAGTCATCTACCCTAAGATTCCAAACTCATAAACACGCAGGCACATATAAATAAAGATGACGACACACAGATGACAGGCATGTAGCTATGACATCATATCACACTCAAATGATCGTGCACACCTTGTCCTGCCACTTCACCACAACCATCTCTTCCTGCTTGCCTCATTCTCATGCCCGCGATTAGATCGCATCAGGCCTTTCTTTTCTTATGCCCACGATTAGATCGCATCAGACTTTTCTCATGCCCTCGATTAGATCGCATCAGGCCTTTCTTTTTTCATGCCTGCAATTAGATCGCATCAGGCTTTTCTCTATCCCATGTCTCATACGCCTCATGGTCTTATCTCGTCTCTGCCATGCCACAACTACAATTCATGTACACAAGGTCAAGCACATCTCGTACATAAACATCTCATGCATAAACAAGACATCCATGGCATGCGAAACGAGTCAATACACATACAAATGTGACCAATTACTCAAGAGACATGCATATGCAATTATTCGAATCATTTATACTCTCTTGGCATTCGCAAAGACCAGTCACACTAAGCTCCTCAATAATTCATCTCAATCTCATCCGACTCGCTCAATCGAGTCCAATCTTCCTATTCTATGTTTAGGATTCCCTTACCTTGAATTTGATACCACAAAATTCTCTTCTTGGTCCTCAAAGATTCGGCCTCCAATGGTCCAAGATCAATCTCACCGTGCGACCTAATAAAATCCAACCAATCCGTCAATTTCCATGTCCAATTCCTCAATCCATGAACCACATACCTCCATAACATAATCCTCATCATCTTAGCATGTTCTAATCACCAATTGAGGTTCAAAACCAATCATCATCAGCCCCCCATAGATTCGATTTGCACAGAACCGAACCGGGCTATGTTCAGTTATGTGTAAACCGAGTATATCTAGCCCTAAGTCTCCACCAAATTCATCATTTAAGCACTATCCTACCTCTTAACATGTCTACCTAAGGGTCTAAGGGTCTCACCGAGAGTTTGAAGTCGAGTCGTCATCGAAATGTCGTTAAGAGTCACCGGATCCTCCAAGGTCAGTAACCGACAGATTCTGTCCTACATTCACAAGACCTATTCGAGGTCAAAACTTCATCAAATCATTCTCAACTTTTTTACCACAGATAGATATACATGTCTCCTAGATATCCACAAATTTTAGCCTCAAGATTCTAACATTTCGGCCTCCTAAGGGGTCTAAAACTCGACCTACCTCAGATTGGGTCAATTTTTGTCGGCTTCTGGGGAATTGCTTGGCCGGAGCTCCTCGGCGGTCCAATCGCTGTGCTTCCACTTCGAGGAGGTCGGCAAGAGGTGGGGCTAGGAGGCTATGGTCTGTTCGCCGGTTGGTGGTCGCCGAAGGAGGGCGTCGAAACTGCCGAACGGCGGCTCCAAAAGCTGTCGGCGACGCAGAATGAGGAAGATGAAGAGAAGAAGAAGTTGACATGAGCTAGGGGGTTCTATGGTCGGCCAAAGTGAGGTGAGAGAGAGAGAGAAACAGAAAGTCTTATATATAAGGCTCATGGTCAATGGTTGAATGGTAGTTGAGGAATAGTGGACTTGACCACTCTTTAATCTATCTCTTGAACTTGTCCCACATGTCTATCATGCTTGATCCAATGGCCACAATTCCTCCTAGTTTTCGGCAGCCTTGGGGGAGGGATAAAGACCAAAATACCCTTCCTTCATTACATGGGCAATTAAACTTGAGGGGCAAAATGGTAATTTTACACCCGACGTTTGGAACGCCGTTTTTCTCGTTCCAATAATCTTCAATAGGGCGATGGCTAATCCGAATATAATGTTGGAATTTTTTATTCTCCATTTTCATCTTTCAAGACTCGTTTCTGATGATTTTCTCTATCGGACCTAGTTCCAGCCTATCCCGAACCGACGAGCGGCTTTTGCAGGTATTACTCGTATCGACCTTGTGATTCATATCACGTTTAGGGCTCGTCAATTTATGGCGGCTTTGGTTGTCATATAATTATGAGGGTCTATTACTAGTCCTTAAGGTCTCAATCGTCACTGTCCGATTTTGAAAAATTTTGCAAATCATATGTTGGTTAAGCGGTATCACCCACGCTCCAATTGTATGACACTCGCAAGGCATTCCTTAATCATTCTTAGATCGACCTTTTTGTGGTTCTAAATATCCCCTCGACAATCCTTATGGTCAAAGCGCCATTTCTTATTCGAGTTCCCTAGGTCCACGTACTTCGTCTCGCGTTAGCCTTTCCCTTTTGATCAGCCTACTCGAATTGATCAGATTCGAGCGAGATATGACTGAAATACGTCTTCAGATTTACTTCTCATTAATGAGTCTGAAATTGACTGAAAATCAGAATGTCACATGAATCGTCCATTGCATTTTGAGCATGAAAAATGGCATTGAGCCATGTTTTAAGCATGACCATGTGTACATTGGACTAAATGCAAAGATATAAGCTGGCTTCATTGTCTGGTGTGCTTGTGTGGTCATATGATGGTTATCGTCGCCCGAGAGCACTTGGGGACGAAGTCGTCACCCTAGTGTACTTGGGTCGAGTTTGGTATGTCCGTGCCGACGGGAGTTTGGAATCAAATGACAAATTGGTTGCATGATATTTCTGTGTCAGCGGGAGTTAGGAATTACACGGTGTATTAGTTGGCTAATAAGTTCGTGCCGGCGGGAGTTCAGAATCACACGACTTATTTGTTGCACGACATTTCATATCGGCGAGAGTTCAAAATCACATGGTTGATGAAATTTCGATCGTGGCAAGTTGCGAACCGAAGTTCCTTACAAAAAAATCCCGATATGTCCATGCCGGGGAGTTCAAAATCACATCGCTTATTTTGGTTGTCTTGCCAGACGGAGCGGGACTACGCCCGATTGTGAGAGCACCAAATGTCTAGTGTGTTGAGCACCAACTGCCTAGTGTACTGTGGCCGAGTGGTCGTTAATAACCGAAACACATGTGATGCACTATGCATGAGAGATTGTGGTGGCTATTCTGGTTGTTGCCTTGGTTTGTGTGTGGTTTGTATGTCATTTTGAATATTTTTCAATATGTGTACCAACGCGAGGTAAGTGTGCATGTGGTTGACGAATAACTGGTTAAGTCAAGTGTATGTTCATGTGGTAGCTAGGGCGTTGCGAGAATTGCACGCTATTGATCTATTATCGCATTGTCTTACATGTTTAACTCATCCTATCCGAATCAGCATCCTACTTGGACTTATGGCATTGACTCACGAAGATTTTATATCTCACTATTGTTGTTAACCACTTTTCAAGCCGGTAATAATGGAAAATAGGCCAATTTGGTTGAGTAGCTCTGTGGAGAACGTGGACATGAATCTCTTTTGAGTAGCTTGAAGTAGCATTTACCCCAACCTTGTCCAAGAGAGGAAGTAGCCCTGAAGGGTGGGCTTGTAAATATTGTATCTTCCCAAGGGTTAATGAATAAATATAAATGAAAATGGTCTTTTGCTAATGTGTGATTTGACAGCTTACTATTCTATCCATGTTGTTTAAAGTATTGTTTGGGGAAGTAGCATGTCGCATGCACTTAATAACAGACATAAAAAAAAAAACGGGTTGATGACGTGCCTGAGACATCCTCCTTAATTACCCGAGGTGTTTGGTATAGTTGTTGTGTGCCCAAGGATCAAGGCATGACAACCTCATCCAAGGTGGTATGAGAGCAAGATCAGCCTAAACCACTTGGTCATAGCCTAGAGTGATAAGGTGTGCTAGGTTTTGGAGATAGTTAGTAGGATTAAAACGTCGTGTTTGTGTTTGTTAGATGCGTTTTAGGTTGTATTCTTGAGAGCTCATTACTCGTTGCTTTGGAATGAGTAGGAATCCATAAAGTACTTGCAGAATGAGCAATCGTAATGAGAAGGTGCCTAAAGGAAGGGCAGCTCAAAAGGATCTTCGAGTAGATAGGATCCTGCAAGCGTTGAAAGCTTTTGCAGATATCGTAGGGCAGCAGGTAAGGAATCAAGCTGCTGTTGCTGTCCAAAATGAAGACTCGTTTGCTGGAAATAGGAATGGAGTTCAACCAATACATTGTTATTGGAGCAGTTTCTGAAGCTCAAGTCGCTGAGGTTTTTGAGAGCTGGTGATTCGGAGGCTGTGACCTCTTGAATCAAGGATTAAAGAAGGCCTTTGCTTTGTTGAGATGTTTTGAGGAGGATATGTTGACACTAGCTGTTTACCAACTGCAAAGTGATGCTAGCTCATAGTGGGAAACCTCTCAATGAAGGATCTTTCTAGAAGGTATAGTCCCGGCGTGGAATGCCTTCGTCGAATCCTTTAAAAGAAAGTACTTTTTGGACTGTGCACGAGAGCAAAGTTGGCCGAGTTCTTGTGTCTGCGATAAAACCAAGGGTCTGTAAATCAGTGTGAGGCGAAGTTCGCCGAGCTATCAAGGTACGCACCAAGGATGGTGGAAGACACTGCAGATAGAATAAGAAGATTCAGAGATGGGTTAAAGACCCAAGATTATGGATCTGTTGGTGTCGCTAAACTTGAAGGACTATAACAAGTTGTATGAGAGAGCCTAGCTGGTGGAAAGAAATATGACTAAAAGGGATGCCACATCTGGATCGCGTTGCACCCTCTGCTACGAATGACCATCAATTTGGAGAGAGGCCAATGATAGGAGGAGAGAATCCCAATTGTGACATTCTGAATTTCCTGACATTTTTTAGGCTATTGAATGAGAATGTATCTATCGATGTATTTCAGCTTTGTCTCACTTAGATCTGATCAATCTTGAGTAAATTGACCAAAAGGGAAGGGCTAACGCATGACAAAATATATGTACCTAGAAAACTCGAAAAAGAAAATGGCGCTTTGACCAATAAGGATTGCCGACGGAACATTTAGAACCAATAAGGCTGATCAGATAACGATTAAGGAAAACATTGCTAGTGTTGTATGATTGGAGCGCAGGTGATGCCGCTTAACCAATGTATAATTTGTAAATTTTCCTAAATAGAGCTATGACGATAGAAGCCGTCGGAACTAATGATGAACCTCGCAATTACATGACAACCAAAGTTGTCGTAACTTGAGTTGTCATAAGTGTGATGAGAATCACAGAGTCGATATACGTAACGTCTGCAAAAGCCGCCTATTAGTTCGAGACAAACTGAAGCTACAATCGACAGATGAATGATCACAAAATGAAATCTCAAAATTAGCAATTCGAAATAGAGAATTCCAATATTAGAAAAGGATTTGAAGTCGTCGTGCCAATGGTAATTTCGAATTAGAAAAGTGAAGTTTCGGACCGAAAGTGAAAAATTACCATTTTGTCCCTCGATCATTTGCCTTGTCTTAAGATTTCAAGAAGGACAAAATGATCAATTCCAAGTTCTCAAAGGGCTGTCGAAATTATGTGCATGGGTCAAAAAAGGGTCAAAGCTAAGGATTGCATTATTTGATACATGCCATGTGTCACTCCTTGGAGGCCTTAGGCATTAATTACCCCACCTAAATCAATCTTGTCAATTTCACCTCAATAATTTGTGTGAAACATCTTATTTTAGAGCATCTTCAGCCGTGTATACCCATTCCCCCCACTTCCCTTTCATTTTTCTCTCTTTCCTTTCTTAGCCAAAAACTGCCCAGACGACCAGCCGTTGTCCTCCTGTTCGGTCTGCTCGAGCACCCCCTTCGGTCGTCGCCTTGCCGTGCTCCGACCACCACAAGCTAGCTTAACCTCTCCTTAACAAGTTCCAAGGGGTAGCTCGACGTTTCGTTGAGTGGTTTTTCCCGACCAACCTCGAAACCAAAATCGGATAGATTTTGCACGAGCTGAGATAAGGACTTCATTTACCCTCTTAGAGACTCCGATTGGCCTCAAAATTTTTGTGAGATCTTCATAACACATAGTACTCAAGTTGGATGGTCTGTAGTTGCAAGTTTGGTAGTGTTAAAATAAGTTTTTATGGCTGATTGTAGGTGATTAAAATCGGACAGATTATGACCGTGTGAGGACTATGAAGGAACCGGGTTGTTCGAAGGTATTGTGGGATTATTTCACAACAAAACTCTTGGTGAGCCTTATAAACACATAGATTGAGGTTCTAGGAAGTTTATTTTATGAGAAATTGAGGCCTAAGATTGAGATACGACTTGATTGTGCGGATTGAACTAAAACTGATTCTGTTTTGGGGAATTCCCTATTCTGGCCGAATCTGATGGGGGCAATTTAAATGATATTTTGACTTCAAAATGATTCATAAGACTTCATAGGACATTATGTGAGGCGTTAATAGGGAGTGTGTGAAGTGGATTGGAAGTTAGAAGTGATTTAAGAGCTAATTGGAGCATAAAACTCCAAGTTATATTCTGTCTTGCGTATTGTAACATGAACCGAATGTATTGAGGGTTCATGGAAGTATTGTTATGTATTCAATTGATCGATAAGGTGTCTTGAGTTGCCAATTGAATGGTTATTGAGGGATTGGCTTAATGGAAGTAAGATTTAATGGCTTTTGATCCGAAATTGATGAACTTTCTAAATTGACGAGTGATCCTTGGTGAATGAATTGCATGATTTAATGGCTGCTCGAAGGTATTGCTATGTACTTGTGGCATTGAGGAGAATCACTTAGTGTGGAATTTTGCTAATCGATCAAGGTAAGTGTTTCCTAAACCTTTATCTGAATGTTAGGACATTGTTGGACGATTTGGTAAATGAATTGCATGATTCATGAGGTCTATGACCTGAAATTGATTGATGTCATGGTGTGTGCGATGTTATTGCGAAAGACAATGATGATACCGATTGGCCTGTGGCCCCGATGGTATCGATTGACCTGTGGCCCCGGTAGTATCGATTGACATACGGCTCTTGAAATGACAATTGGCTATAAGCCCAAAGGTACTGATTGGCTTGTGGCTTAGTGGTACTAGTTGACTAAAAGTCATAATCATATCGATTGGCTTGTGACCCAGGTGATATCAATTGGCTAGAGAACCAAAGAAGTACATCGGGCTAAAAGCCCAGGCGATGAGTAGATGTGGTAACTATGATAAGGATGTGTATTGGTTTACATGCTATATGTTATGAGCTTGAAACCCTAAAGTTGAATGCGGTTAATTATATTTCTTATCCATGCTTGGTTATCTATGCGCTCGTTTTGGTGATGCCTTGTGCTATTACATTTATTAATGTTTGAATTTGGTGGCATTTGTGTATGGTCTGGTGGGACTGGTGTTGAGGTATAGATTTAGGTTTCACTTTCTGAGATGTAAATCTCACCTCATAGCAGAACAAATTTTCAAACCCTAAACCTTAACTATGATACCGATCCGACTGGGCGATAGAGATGATCGCCTTTTTTAATGAGTTCCCTGCGAGGAAAGGTATTGTGTATGTCAGGAAGCGCACGACTGTCTAGGTAGATGAGGGAAAGCTGGAGTTACAACTCCACTGCTTTGAGGCATGATTTCGTTGATTGGCAAACAACAACTTGATGGGACCTCTACTGCCTGAGGATGTTCCATCGGAGGTGGTTCCGAACTGTTGTCATTCGTCCCAATCGGAGATCGAAGTGGAGAACCCAGCGTCATTAGGAGGTTCGAGGAACATACCTGAAGAGTCGAAGTCTCCACCTACAGAGGAATACATGAACTACATTGAGATCTCTGCCGATGCGATCGAGGCCACCGACGAAGACAACGAGGCAGAAAATAAGGAGGAAACCAAGGAGGATACTGAAGAATCATCTAAGGAGGTGCCATCTGAATATTTTCTAGTTACAATCCCGAGGACAAGGAGGACGATGGAAGCAACGAATCAAGCGATTCTTCCGAGTAGTAAGAAGAAGGGGGCGTAAGCAAAAAGGGATAGGAAAATTTTGATGTTAGACCTTGGGGACAGCCATGTGGTAACCTTTAGAACTTAGGCCTTCATTTCTTTTCATACCCAAGTGTGCGGCTTTAAATTTTTGTCCTTTCTTTTATGACTACTATTTCTGGATGTTGTTTTATATATAAATTGGTGTGCTTTTAAATCATTTCAAATTTTCTTTTTATTTCTTTTTATATGGGGATGTTAGCTCTCCTTCCGTGTGCGCATTTCATATCACACTAGGCTTTGTGAGGTTCCTGGATATTTACTGGCCTGAGGCGGATGTGACGAGCTCCAAGGAACGCAGGGCATTACATCCCCTTTTGAGTGGTATCAGAGCAAGGTTCGGTCGGTTGCAGCAGACTAAGGATTGGAGTAATAAGGAGTAAGGAAATTTGGATGATGGGGGTAGTGAGACCCTAGGGGAAGTCGTAAGAGTCAAGCATGAATGCATGGCATGTAATTGGCGCATGTGATTGGCATCTTGAAATGGCATGGCTATGGTGAACCTATGAGGGGTCAAACTCTGCATTTAGCACATTGAATTGTTATGAATGCTAGTTTGATGAGTGAATCATTACATCTAATTATACTAAGTTGCAGATGAGTCTGAACTTGAGGTATGGATTTGTATTCCTAATTTATGTGCTCATGAGAATGCCTGAGTGATTGGTTGTTGTTTTATGATTGCTGCTTTGTTGAGTAGCATAGAATCATTAGACTTGAGTAAGTGACTTACGTCTATGATTCTGTGGTAGAATTATAGTGACTCAAGTAAGCTAGTTGAGTAAGTATGAGCAACAGATTTGGAAGGTTGAGAAGTGGAGCTTCTAGCTCTAGAGCACCAGCGGCCGAGGATCCAAGAGTGTATGGAGTCTTGAGAGCTTTGGAACAAATTGAAGAGCTAATAGGGAAGGAAGCCCAAGATAGAGCTGCAGCCGCTCTTAGACAAGCTGAAGATAGAGCTGAGATTATAGTTCATGCTGTTGAAACTGCAGTGGCAGCTGTGAACATGACAAATGAAAATAATGCCTAGGGTGCTAAAGCTAGGAATGCTCAAGGCAATATTAACGCCAATAGACCGATGGGTCAGTTGGTTGAGCAGTTTATAAAATTGAAACTGACCCAATTTGATGGTACTGGAGATCCTGATCTAGCATCGAGATGGATTGAGAAACTCGAAAAGGCTTTTGGAGTGCTGAGATGCACTAATGAAGAGAAAGTGTTGTTAGCCGTGTATTAGCCAGAGGGAACCGCGAATGATTGAGGAGTGCCTCGAAGGAAGGAGTATTTTTTAAATGTACGGCCTTGTCTTGGGCTGCCTCCACTGCCGCATTCAATGATATGTATTTTTTTTTAGACGGCACGTGAAAGGAAACGAGTGAAATTTCAGCAGTTACGACAGAATCAATTGATTGTGGATCAGTACGAAGCTGAGTTCACGAGACTGTCGTGGTATGCACCAAGATCAGTTGAGGATTCGCTTGAGAAAGCACAAAGATTTTGAGATGGTTTGAGACCAGAGATTCGCAGCAGGATAATAATGGTGAACTTGAGAACATACCGAAAGATTTATGAGAGGAGTCAAATGATTGAGAGGGACATCAAAGAAAGAGGCGTTACTTCTGGATCACGGTTTACTCCTCTGAGAGATAATCGGCAGTCGGGGAAGAGGCCAATGGTGAACAACCAATAATTTGTTCCTCCAGCACGAAGGAATATTAGAAAACCGTCGAACCAGTCAAGCTAGTATTGTCGTATTTATGGTAGGAGGCATGTAAGTGGTCCTTGTCCTACTATGACTAGAGCATGCTATAGGTGTAGTCAGCTAGGCCACCAGATGAAGAATTGTCCGAATCAAGCTCCAGGGAACCGAGCTCAAGGACAAAGACTGCAAGTTGGATAGCTAACCGTAGCCCTACAGAACGAACATAATCGACCATCAGCCTGAGGAAGAGTGTATGATGTGGTACGTAGAGAAGCGGAGGAAGCGCCTGGCATGGTTATAAGTATGATCTATTTATGTGACCAAGCTGCCTATGCATTATTTGATTTAGGGCTTCTCATTCTTTTATGTCTGCTCAGTGTATTGATCTAGTGAGAGTAGAGTTGAAACCATTGAATGTGTTGTTGCATGTTGCTACACCAATAAAGGATAATGTGGTAGTCTCGCTATGCTATGCAGACTGTAAGATAGTAATTGATGATAGAAAAGAAATGATAGATTTGGTTGTGCTGTCTATGTATGATTTTGATGTGATTATTAGTATGGCTTGGTTGAGAAAATAAATGGTTGTAGTTGAATGTGGTAACAGGATAATTCATTTTTATACGGAAGATCGCCCAAGTTTTGAATTTGCAGGAAGTCGAGGAGGAACGTCGATTCCTATAGTTTCGTCGCTTCAGGCGACTAAGCTACTGAACGAAGGGTTTCAAGCTTACTTAGTTGTTGCAGTTAACACAACGGTTGAGGAGCCAAAGTTGGAAAGTATAGAGGTGGTACATGAGTTTCCTGATGTCTTTCCTAAAGAATTTTCAAGATTACCACCCGAGAGAGAAATTGAGTTTGTGATTGAGTTAGCTCCTGGAACGAAGCCAATCTCAAAGGCACCATATAGAATGTCCTTGTCTGAGTTGAAAGAGCTCAAAGTACATATGCATGAGTTACTAGATAAGGGATTCATTAGACCGAGCGCATCACTATGGGGAGCATTGGTGCTGTTTGTAAGAAAGAAGGATGGATCCTTATGTTTGTGTATAGATTATAGACAGCTGAATCAAGAAACTATTAAGAACAAATATCCATTGCCAAGGATAGATGATTTGTTTGATCAGCTGCAGGGAGCATCTGTGTTTTCCAAAATAGACTTGAGGGCTGGTTATCACCAGCTGAGGATTAAGAAAGAGGACATACCAAAGACTGCCTTCAAAATGAGGTATGGGCATTATGAGTTTACAGTTATGCCTTTCGGTTTGACTAATGCCCCTGTTGCCTTCATGGATTTGATGCATCGAGTATTTAAGGAGTACTTGGATCGGTTCGTCATTGTTTTTATAAATGACATGTCACGCCCCGCGCCCCAGGCACGAGCACGCGACTCCCTGCAAACAAACCAAAATATCTCTCGTGGTCTTAAGATCCACACATAAGTCGAGAGACATGTTATAAACAAAGCACGTGGAAGCGACCATACAATAACTCCTTCGTACAAACATAAAGTGGAACCAAGATAGCCAGAATACTACCATACATAATATCTGAAAGTTCATACATGAGCATAGCAACTAGATCCGCTAGTCAAGGGGTGACGGGCTAAGTACACAAAAAGGATCCATCCTTGACATCCAACAAGAAATAAGGTCAGGTTCGTAGTCAAAAGATCAACTAGCAAGTCGGGAGCTCCTAAGACGAGCTGCTGGAGTCAACAATCTCACCTGCCTCCTCCGTGGGCACGTACTCCGAGAAGGTCTCCGAGTGAACCTCTACGGTATCCTCTGTGGTCTTCTCAGCAGAAAACTCCACCAGGTCATCCTCTGTAGCCTCGACCACTATAATCTCCTCTTCAGTATCCTCCAAGGTCGGGGTCCTCTCAGGTCCATTCCTCGAGCCAACAACTGACCCTTCAGCCTACACTAAATCCCGAGTGGGATGACACCAACTAGGAACGACTCTCTGGGGCACCTCAGTGGGCTTCAACGACCCTGTAGAAACATCCCCAACCTTCCGGAATCAGGCCTTATACCTATGAGGCTTCCAGCTAGTGCTACCCTCGTCTACCCACACCACTGAACATTTTCTAACATAAATAGTCCCCTTCCCGTCAGTGAACTCGTCAAAATAAACGGACATCTCATTGGGGTCTGCAAACTTGATAGGCCACATCTTCAGGACCTAGGATCTGTAGAAAGGGGTCCCCAACGGGATGAGATACACATCTTAGTAAGGTGAGTCCTAACCTTAGATTAGGCCGACGGTCCACTCAGGCAGTCATAATTATAGCATTTCATACAAATAAGCATGCGAGACATTCAATTACCGAACGACAGACAGATGTTAGGCATGCAATCATGGCATCATAACACATCCAGATGACCATGCACAAATCACCATGCCACATCACCACATCCACCCTTCCAACTTGCCTCATTCTCATGTCCGCGTTTAGAATGCCTCAGGCTCGATCCACATAAACACATCAAACCGTCATTAACAACCCACGTAAACGCATCAGGTTTCAATGTTACTCCAGGCAGTGTCGACACACCACAACTCCGTCCCGCGTTTCAACGCATCAGGACTATGGCCTCCTCAATCCCGCATCTCATACGCATCAGGGTACCATACAACTCCAACCCAGCGCCTCAGCGCCTCAAAGTATCCATCACACCGCCCGCGTCTCATGCGCCTCAAGGTATCACCATGCCTCAAACATGCCATAGTTTCAATTCAATGCACATACATAATGCCAAGTGCAACTCAAGCACAACTCATACACTTATGGCATGCAAGACAATCAATTTACTTTCATACATGGTTGTCATTTCAAGCACAGGCATGGATTCATATTCAAATCCTCTATATCGTTCTGGGACGCACAATGAACAATCACATTAGAATCTCTCAAGAATCAATCAAATTATCACCCGACTCATCCAATTGAGTCCAATCTTCCAATCATAGTTTTAGGATTCTCATAACTCAAGCTTAATGTCACAAATTCTCTCCTCAAGCACCTCCTCAAATTCGGTCCAAGTGGTCTAAGATCAAGTCCACCGCGCAACCTATGAAATTCCAAACAATCGTCAATTTCTCTTACCCAATTCACCCATTCATGAACCACCAACCTTGATGACTTAATTCTCTACATTCTAGCATGTCTCAATAATCAAATTAAGGCTCAAATCTAACTCATAACAGCCTCTTCAGAATTGGTTTGCACAGAACCGAACAGGCTATTTTCGGTTCTGCATGTACCGAGATTATCCAGCCTTTAAACTACCTCAAATTCACCATTTATTTACTAACCTACATGCTAACATGAAAATATAAGAGTTTAGGAAGCTCGCCAAAGATTTGAAGCCAAGTCGTCGTCCGAAACACCCTGGATTTCACCGGTTTCCATTAGTCCTCCAACCGACAGTTTTTATCCATCAAAGGCGATACCATTTCATCATCCAATCTCCATCAAATTCAGCCCCAATTTTTACCACAACTCAGCATATGAGTCTTCTAGATCTCCACAAAATTTGATCAAAATATTCAAACGTTAAGAGGTCCAACGAAGTCCTAACAACAACTTACCTCCAGCTGTAACGGTTTTCGTCGACTTCTGGGAGAATGGCTGGCCGGAGCTCTTCGGTGGGCCAAACGACTCGCTTCCACTTCGAGGATGTCGGCAAGAGGTCAAGCTAGGTGTGGATGGTCGGCTAGCCGGCTAGAGGTCGCCGAAGGGGGTCTTCGGTGGCAGTGAATGGGCAGCACAGAACCGATTGGGCAGGAGCAGAAAGAGAAGAAGAAGAAGATAAAACTCTCGGTGGTAATGGGGGTGAATGGCCGGCCAAGAGGGAGAGAGAGAGGCTATATTCAACCTCAAAAGTCAATGAGTTGAATGGTAGTTGGGTAAAAATGGACATGACCACTTAGTGCCTAATCTATTGACACATGTCCCAAGTGTCATTCAAGTAAATCCAATGGCCAAGATTCATCCAACTTTTTGATAGCCTTGGGGTGTATAAAAGATCAAAATGCCATCGTCCAATTATATGACTAAGGCTAGGTCTTGAGGGGCAAAATGGTAATTTTACCCCCGACGTTCGGAACGTCGTTTTTCTCATTCCAATATTCTTCGGTAAGGCGACGGTCAATCCAAATATGATGTTGGAATTCTTGATTCTCCCTTTTCAATTTTCAAGACTCGTTTCTGATCGTTTTCTCTATCAGACATGGTTCCGGCTTATCCCGAATCGACGGGAGGCTTTTGCAGACGTTACGTGTATCGACCCTGTGATTCATATCACATTTAGGGCTCGTCAATTCATGATGATTTTGGTTGTCATGTAATTGTGAGAGTTTATCACTAGTTCCGATGGTCTCGATCGTCACTGTATGATTTAGGAAAATTTTGCAAATTATACGTTGGTTCAGCGGCATTACTCGCGCTCCAATCGTATAACGCTAGTAATGCATTCCTTAATCGTTCTTAAATCGGCCTTTTGCCGTTCTAAATGTCCATTCGACAATCCTTTTGGTTAAAGCGTTATTTCCTATTCGAGTTCCCTAGGTCCATGTACCATGTCTCGCGTTAGCCTTTCCCTTTTGGTCAGCATACTCAAATTGATCAGATTCGAACGAGATATAACTGAAACACACCGCTAGATATACTTCTCATTAATGAGTCTGAAAATGACTGAGAAATCAAAATGTCACAACTCTTCCCCCTTACAAAAATTTCTTCCACGAAATTTACATCAAACTTAATTACTCAAACAAATGAGGGTATTGACGCCTCATCGTCTCTTCATTTTTCCACGCGGCGCCTTCGGTTCCATGGTGCTCCCACACAACTTTGACCAATGGAATCGTCTTATTCCTGAGAATTTGCTCCTTCCGATCTTCGATCCTAATCGGCTTCTCTACGTAGGACACTTTGTCGTCCACTTCTATGACCTCGTAGTCCAGCACATGTGTCGGATCTGGTTCATATTTTCGCAGCATTGACACGTGGAAGACATTATGTACCTGGGATAGATTGGGCGGCAAGGCAAGCCTGTAGGCCAAGGTCCCAATCCGCTCCAATATCTCAAATGGACCTACGTATCTCGGGCTCAATTTTCCTTCTTTCCAAACCGCGACAATTCCTTCATCGGCGACACCTTGAGAAAGACATGATCGCCCACTTAAAACTCCAAAGGTTTACGCTGCTTATCCCATAACTCTTCTGACGACTCTGTGTCATCCTCAGTCTATCCCAAATTATCTTTATCGCTTCCACAGATTGCTCTACCAACTCTGGGCCTGTGATACTTGTTCTCCAACCTCATCCCAGTAAATCGAGGTTCTGCAGGCCTGTGACATTTTGATTTCTCAGTCATTTTCAGACTCATTAATGAGAAGTATATCTAGCGATATGTTTCAGTCATACCTTGCTCCAATCTGATCAATTTCAGTAGACTGACCAAAAGGGAAAGGCTAACGCGAGACGCGGTACGTGGACCTAGGGAATTCGAATAGAAAATGACGCTTTGACCATAAGGATTGTCGAGGGGACATTTAGAACCACAAAAGGCCGATCTAAGAATGATTAAAGAATGCCTTGCTAGCATTATACGATTGGAGCGCGGGTGGTGCCGCTTAACCAACATATAATTTGCAAAATTTTCCTAAATCGGACAGTGATGATCGGGACCATAGGAACTAGTGATAGACCCTCACAATTATATGACAACTAAAGTCATCGCAAATTGATGAGCCCGAAATGTGATATGAATCACAGGGTCGATACGCGTAAAGTCTGCAAAAGCCACCGTCGGTTCGGGATAGGCTGGAACCACGTCTGATAGAGACAACAATCAGAAACGAGTCTTGAAAATTGAAAATGGAGAATCAAGAATTCCAACGTCATGCTTAGATTGGTCGTCGCCATGTGGAAGATTATTGGATTGAGAAAAACGGCATTCCGGACGTCGGGGATAAAATTATCATTTTGCCCCTCAAGCTTTAACCTTACTTATGCAATTGAAGAAGGGAATTTTGGTCTTTTATTTTCCCCCCAAGGTTGTCGAAACTTGGAAGAGAGCATGGCCATTGGATTAAGCTTGATTGACACATAGGACATGTGTCAATGGATTAGCTAAAGAGTGGTCTTGTCCACTATTACCCAACTACTATTCAACCTTTGACCTTGAACCTTGAATATAACTCTTTTTCTCTCTCTCCTCTCATTTGACCGTCCATATACGCCCCCACCATCACCGAGAGCTTCCTTCTTCTTTTTCCTCTTTTCTACCGCCACCGACGACAGCTTCTGTGCTCTCTGTTCGCTGCCGCTGACGAGCCTCTCCGGCGACCTTTGACTGGCGAGCCGACTACCCATGCCTAGCTTAGCCTCTTGCCGACCTCCTCGAAGTGGAAGCACGTCGATTGAGCCACCGAGAAGCTTCGGCCAACCATTCTCCCGGGAGCCGACGGAAACCGACACAATCTAAGGTAGGCAGAGTTTCTGACCCTTAAGGACCTCGAAATGTTGAAGTCTTGCGACCAAATTTTGAGGAGATCTAGGGAACTCGTTTACTGATCTGTGGTAAAAAGTTGAGCTTAATTTGATGGAGTTTTGACCCCAAATTGTGAATGTTGGACA
Organism: Rhodomyrtus tomentosa; assembly: GCA_028455895.1. Lineage (NCBI taxonomy): Eukaryota > Viridiplantae > Streptophyta > Magnoliopsida > Myrtales > Myrtaceae > Rhodomyrtus > Rhodomyrtus tomentosa. Next base: position 32,496,680 of record JAPCWY010000007.1, read on the forward strand.
GAAACTGCCGATTTGCGGTCTTGAAGGAGCCAGCAACTTTCGAAGGGATTTTCGGCGACGACACAGCCTCAAATCTTTGGTGAGACTTTTAGACCCTTAGATAGACATGTTAGCAAGTAGGTTAGTGATTAAATGGCGAATATAGAGTAAATTAAGGGCTGGACATGCTCGGTTTACACAGAATCGAACATAGTTCGGTTCGGTTCTGTGCAAATCGATTCTGTAGGGGCTGATGATTATTGATTTTGAGTCTCAAATTGGTGATTGAGACATGCTAGGATGATGAGGATTGTGTTAAAGAGGTTTGTGATTCATGGATGGGTGAATCGGACAAGGGAAATTGACAATTGGTTGGATTTTCCTAGGTTGCACGGTGGGTTTGTTCTTGGACCATTGAGACCGAAATGTTGAGGGCCTGAGAAGAGGATTTTTGTGGCATCAAACTTGAGGTAAGGGAATCCTAAACTTAAGATAGGAAGATTGGACTCAATTTGGTGAGTCGAGCGATAATTTGAATGATTTGTGAGAAATTCCAAGATGATTGTTCTTGGTGCGTCCTAAGACGGTATGGAGGATTAATGTGTGCTAATGCTTGTGCTTGAATTATCTGCCATGCCTGAGTGTCACTTTGATTGTCTTGCATGCCATGAGTATGTGAATCGTGCTTGAGTTGCACCTATTGTTATGTATGTGAAATGAATTGAGAATCATGGCATGAGTGTGACATGGTGAGACCCTGATGTGTATGAGACGCGGGGTGGTGGAATGAGTGCCCTGAAGCGCTGAGGCGCAGGGTTGGAGTTGTGTGGCGTCCCGATGCGTATGAGACGCAGGATTGAGAAGGCCACGATCCTGATACGTTGAAACGCAGGATGGAGATGTAATGTGTCGACACTGGCCTGTAGTATCATTGAAACTTGATGCGTATACGCAAGTAGTTAATGACAGTCTGATGCATTTACGCGGACCGAGCCTAATGAGTTCTAAACGCGGGCATGAGAATAAGGCAGGCAGGAAAAGGTGATTGTGGTGATGTAGCATGGCGATGTGTGCATAATCATCTGAATGTGTTATGATACCATGACTGTATGCCTGACATCTGTGTGTTGTCTCGATAACTAATTACCTCGCATGTTATTTTATGAAATACTAGTTTTTTATGACTGCTTGAGTGGACGGTCGGCCTAACCTATGGTTAGGACCTACCTTGCTAAGATGTGTATCTCACTCCGTTGGAGACCCCTTTTCTTTACAGATCCTACACCTTGAGGATGTGGCCTATTCGTTTTGGTGACCCCAATGAGATGTCTACCTATTTTGATGAGTTCCCTAACATGCAGGGAACCATTTATGTCAGGAAGTGTACTGTAGTTTGGGTAGACGAGGGTAGTACTAGTTGAAAGCCTCACCGGTATAAGGCCTGGTTCAGGAAGGTCGAAGATGTGTCTACCGGGCCGCTGAAGCCCAATGAGGTGCCCCAGGGATTTGTCCCTAGTTGGTGCCACCCCACCCGAGACTTAGACCAAGCTGAGGGGTCTGTTGTCGGTTCAAAGAATGGACTAGAGAGGACTCCGACCTTGGAGGACACGGAGGAGGAGGTCATTGTGGTCGAGGTGACTAAGGAAGATCTCATGAAGCCGTTTGCTGAGGAGACCAAGGAGGACACCATCGAGGTCCGTTCGGATACCTTCTTAGAGTATGAGCCCACGGAGGACGGAGAAGAGACCGAGGACTCCAGCAGCTCATCTTAGGAGCTCCCAGTTGGTTAGTTTGATCTTTTGGTGGCGACCCTGACCTTGTTTTCTTTGGATCCTTGAGGATGGGCCTCTTTTTTGTACTTACCCCGTCACCCCTTGTTTTAGCGGATTCAGTGGCCATATGTCTGTACGAACTTATGGATTTTATGTATGACAGCATTTGCGCTATCCAGGTCCCACTTCATATTTTGTACGGAGGAGTTATTTCAATACTGCTTCCTCGAGCTTTGTATATATATATATAAATCATGTCTCTCGACTTAATTGTAGATCTTGGGACTGCGAGAGATATTTGGTTTGCTTGCAAGAAGTCGCGTGCTCGTGCCCGGGGCGCGGGGCATGACAAGGCCCTTCCATAGAGTGCTTCGAATGGTGCAATTTGGATGCTCTGCTGGTAGCTATTATTATATGCAACCTCCACCAAATGTAGCTGATCTTCCCATCCACCTTTAAAATCTATGACGCATGCTCGTAGCATATCCTCAAACGTCTAAATCGTCCTCTCCGACTGTTCGTCCGTCTGTAGATGGTACGCCGTGCTAAACTGCAGCCGGGTTCCCATGGCTTCTTGAAGGCTTTTCCAAAAGTTCGCTGTGAATTTGGGGTCTCTATCTGAGGTAATTGTCACGGGTACTCCATGCAGCCTCACTATCTGCCTCATGTACAACTCGGCGTATCTATCCATTGCGAAGTCCTTTCGTACCGGGATGAAGTGTGCGGACTTTGTTAATCTGTCCACGACTACCCATATAGAGTCGTGACCTCTCTGACTCCTCGGGAGTCCCATCACAAAGTCCATCGTTATATGCTCTCATTTCCATTTCGAAATCTCTAGTGGCTGTAATAATCCTCTAGGCTTACTATGCTGCGCTTTCACTTGCTGGCACGCCAAGCATTTTGCCCCATACTTCGTTACATCTACTTTCATCCCGTTCCACCAATAGTGCTGATGTAAGTTCCGATACATTTTTGTACTTCTCGAGTGGATGCTATAATTGCTCTTGTGAGCCTCTGATAAAATCTTTTTCCTGAGTCCTTCGTCCTTTGGCACGCATAGACGTCCTTGGAACTTCAAGGTTCCGTCCTCCAACACCTGGAACTCTAGGTTTCTCTTTGTCGCGTCAATCTCCAGAATTTTCTGAATTTCTGCGTCCGTAGACTGTAAGGTCTTTATTCCTTCTTGGACCTCAGGTTCTATCCTCAATGTAGCCATCAAACTAGACAATTGGCAGTCTTCTAGTCTGAACTCAAAATCTCTCAAATCCTCGATCATCGACCAACCTTTTACTAACAAACCGGCGATGCTCGACTTCCGACTCAGTGCATCTGCAACTCTGTTTGCCTTCCTAGGGTGATACAATATATCACAATCATAATTCTTGAGCAGCTCCATCCACCGACGCTGCCTCATATTCAACTCTTTCTGGAAAAACAGATACTTTAAGCTCTGTTGGTCGGTATAAATCTGGAACTTCTCGCTGCACAGATAATGTCTTCAGATCTTCAGAGTAAAAATGATCGCTGCTAACTTGAAATCATGCATTGGGTAGTTCATTTCGTGTGGTCTTAGCTGTCAGGACGCGTAGGCCACTATTCTTCCATGCTGCATTAATACGCAGCTCAATCCTTTCAGCGAGGCATCGCTGTATATCTCATGGCCCCCTGGTCCTGATGGAATCGTCAACACCGGTGCAGTCGTCAATCGATGTTTTAGTTCTTAGAAACTCTTTTCGCACTTATCTGTCCATTCAAACCTTATTTATTTCTTTATCAGCCTTGTCAATGGGATGGCTATGGATGAAAACTTCTCCACAAAACACTTGTAATACCCTGCCAATCCTAAGAAACTTCTGACTTCAGTGACCGTAGTAGGCCTAGGCCAATTTGTTACAACTTCTATCTTCGCAGGATCCACGGCGTTCCTTCTCCAGATATCACGTGACCAAGAAATGCTACCTTATTCAGCCAAACTCGCATTTGCTCAACTTAGCATATAGTGAGTGTTCCCTCAGGGTCTGCAAGACAATCTTCAAGTGCTCCTCATGTTCTGCGTCACTCCTTGAGTAAATCAGGATATCGTCAATAAAGACTAAGACGAATCTATCCAAGAATTCCTTAAATACTCGATGCATCAAATCCATGAATACGGCTGGAGCATTGGTCAATCCAAAAGGCATCATTATGAACTCATAATGACCATACCTCATCCAAAAAGCAATCTTAGGTATGTCTTCCTTCTTAATCCTCAACTGCTGATACCCGGTCCTCAAGTCAATATTTGAAAATATTGTCGCTCCTTGCAACTGATCAAACAGGTCGTCGATTCTCGGCAGTGGGTATTTATTCTTCACTGTTACCTGGTTCAACTGCCTATAGTCGATGCATAAACGCAAAGACCCATCCTTCTTCCTTACGAATAATATCGGCGCTCCCCACGGTGAAGCACTCGGTCGAATGAATCCTTTATCCAGCAGTTCCTGCATCTGCACCTTTAACTCTTTCAGTTCTAACAGGGACATCCTATAAGGTGCCTTTGAGATCGATTTCGTTCCGGGAGCTAACTCGATCACGAATTCTATCTCTCGCTCCGATGGCAATCCTAGCAACTCTTGGGGAAAAATGTCAGGCAACTCACGCACTACCAGAATACTCTCTAATTTTGGTTTCTCGACAGTCGTGTCCACCACTATAACTAAATACGCCTAACACCCTTCAAACATCAACTTTGTCACTTCAAGAGATGAGACTAAGGGAATCGAGATCCCTCCTCGACTTCCTTCGAATTCAAAACTAGGCGACCTTCCGGGTAGAAACGAATTATTCTACTACCACAATCTACCACTGCCCCCTGTTTACCCAACCAGTCCATCCCTATGATCGCATCAAAATCATACATGGGTAATACAAGTAGATCAATACTCTCCTTACTCCCTCCAATCACAATTTCACAGTTAGCACAGCCCAATGAAACTAATATATTATCCTATAACGGAGTGGCAACATGCAGAATTATACTCAACGGTCTTAACTTTATACCCACCAAATCAGCAAACTGAGCAGACACAAATGAATGCATGGCACCATGATCAAACAATGCATATGCAGCTTGATCACACAAGTAAACCGTACCTGTAACCACGCCTGGTGCTTCCTCTGCCTCTCTGCGGGCTACTGCATATACTCTACCCTAAGATAGGGGTCGATTCTGCTCGATCTGGGGAGTGGCAGCCGAGGGTCCAGCCTGCGATCTCTGTCCTTGAGGTCGACTCTTCGGAGCTTGATTCGGACACGTCCTCATCTGGTGACCCATTTGACCACACTTAAAGTAGGCTCCAGTCCTTACAGGGCATGGCCCATTTTCACGCCTTCTGCCACAAAGACGACAACTCCAGTTCGTGGGATTCGGCGGCTTCACAATATTTTTCTTTACTGGAGGCACAAAACACCCATTGCCCGCCATCGGTCTCTTGCCCATCTGGCGGTTGTCTCGGAATGGGGTAAACCACGATCCAGATGCGGCATTTCTTTCCTTTAAGTTCCTCTCTATCATCTGAGCCCGCTCATAGATCTCCTTATAAGTCCTCAGATTTAGGGCAATCATATGACTGCGGAGTTCAGTACTCAATCCGTCCCTAAATCTCCATGCTTTCTCCTGGGGATCCTCCACTAATCGAGGTGCGTACCTTGATAATTTGGAGAACTTGGCCTCATACCGATCCACCATCAGTTGGTTCTGACGTAGTTGTAAAAATTCCACCTGCTTCCTTTCTCTGGCCTTCTCTAAGAAGTACTTGTTGTTGAACGCCGTCTTAAAGGCATCCTAGGTCATGGCCGTTCCTTTCGAGAAAACTCCATCATTGATGGCAGCCTACCAATCATTTGTAGCCCCTTCTAACTGGTATACCGCCAACAGTACCTTCTCTTCGTCTATACACCTCAGCACTCCAAAGGCTTTTTCCAACTTCTCAATCCACCTAGGTGCTAGCTCGGGATCTCCAGTCCCGTCGAACTAGATCGGCTTCAGCTTTATAAATTATTCTACTAGCTGATCCATCTGTCTATCCACGACAATCTCCTCCTGAGCATTCATAGCCTCATTACCCTGGTTGTGAGCATCGAGGTTTCCGTTGTTGCCGTTGACGGTAGCTATGGCGGCTCCTACCGCCTAAGCTATGGCAGCATCCTGATCCTGAGTCTACCTGTCAATGAGGTCGCCAATCCTCTCTAGCACCCTCAGCACGCCATCCATCCTTGGTTCTTCTGCTACAGGCGGCCTCGAGCTAGAGGCTCTGCCTCTGGGTCTTCCAAATCTCCTAGATGAATTGCTCATCCTTATATTCTTCTACTGAACCTGATCCACCGCTAGTTCAGTAATGAGTTAGTACTCATTCATTCATCCAAGTCGAGAGCTACCGTCTATGACTTAACAAAAACAGTCATAACAAAACAGTCCTCCACACTACAACTCCAGAGACATTTCAACAAATAGCCCATGGCCATTCCTTGGTTTCGTTCACTCCAACGGTTCACTAAAACAGGCCATACTCATTCACTTAACAGGCTAAAATCCAGAAATGACTTTCCACACTAAGCAGGGAACTTAATTCTTATACATTACCACAACCCTGCCAAGACCAAATGCCAACCATAAGTGCCAAGTCACATGCTATGCACCCCATGCCATATCCTAGCCAATCTCCTAAGGTCTCGCTACCCGTCCTTGTCTCAACTTAATCCTCCTTATTACTCCAGTCCTCAATCAACTTTGGATTGAGCTGACCTTACTCTGATACCAAATCAAACGAGGATGTCACGCCCCGCGCCCCGGGCACGAGCACGCGACTCCCTGCAAGCAAACCAAAATATCTCTCGTGGTCTCAAGATCCACACATAAGTCAAGAGACGTGTTATAAACAAAGCACACGGAAGCGACCATACAATAACTCCTTCGTACAAACATAAAGTAGAACCAGGATAGTGAGAATACTACCGTACATAATATCTGAAAGTTCATACATGAGCATAGCAACTAGATCCGCTAGACAAGGGGTGACGGGGTAAGTACACAAAAAGGATCCATCCTCGACATCCAACAAGAAACAGGGTCAGGATTGCTGTAAAAAGATCAACTAGCATGCCGGGAGCTCCTAAGACGAGCTGCTGGAGTCATCAGTCTCCCTTGCCTCCTCCGTGGACACGTACTCCGAGAAGGTCTCCAAGTGAACCTTTACGGTATTCTCCATGGTCTCCTCAGCAGACGGCTCCACTTAGTAATCCTTTGTAGCCTCGACTACTATGACCTCCTCCTCAGTATCCTCCAAGGTCATGGTCCTCTCAGGTCCATTCCTCGAGCCAACAACTGACCCCTCAGCCTGCTCTAAATCCCGGGTGGGATGACACCAACTAGGGACGACTCCCCGGGGCACCTCAGTGGGCTTCAGCGGCCCTGTAGAAACATCCCCAACCTTACGGAACCAGGACTCATACCTATGAGGCTTCCAGCTAGTGTTACTCTCGTCTACCCACACCACTGTATATTTTCTAACATAAATAGTCCCCTGCCCGTCAAGGAACTCATCAAAATAAACGAATATCTCCTTAGGGTCTCCAAACCTGATAGGCCATATCTTCAGGACCTAGGATCTGTAGAAAGGGGGTCCCCAACGACGTGAGATACAAATCTCAGTAAGGTAGGTCCTAACCCTAGGTTAGGCCGACAGTCCACTCAGGCAGCTATAATACTAGCATTTCATACAAATAAGCATGCGAGGCATTCAATTACCAAACGACACACAGATGCCAGGCATGCAATCATGGCATCATAACACATACAGATGATCATGCACAAATCGCCATGCCACATCACCACATCCACCCGTCCAGCTTGGCTCATTCTCATGCTCGCGTTTAGAATGCCTCAGGCTCGGTCTACGTAAACGCATTAGACTGTCATTGACAACCCGCCTAAACGTGTCAGGTTTTAATGTTACTCTAGGCCAGTGTCAACACACCACAACTCCGTCCCGCGTTTCAATGCATCAGGACTATGGCCTCTTCAACCCCGCGTCTCATACGCATCAGGGTGTCATACAACTCTAACCCCGCGCCTCAACGCCTCAAGGTATCCATCACGCCACCCCGCGTCTCATACGCCTCAAGGTATCACCATGCCTCAAACATGCCATAATTTCAATTCAATGCACATACATAATGCCATGTGCAACTCAAGCACAACTCATACACTTATGGCATGCAAGACAATCAATTTACTTTCATACATGGTTGTCATTTCAAGCACAGGCATGGACTCACATTCAAATCCTCTATATCATTTTAGGACGCACAATGAACAATCACATTGGAATCTCTCAAGAATCAATCAAATTATCACCCGACTCACCCAATTGAGTCCAATCTTCCTATCATAGTTTTAAGATTCCCTTACCTCAAGCTCAATGTCACAAATTCTCTCCTCAAGCACCTCCTCAAATTCGATCCAAGTGGTCCAAGACCAAGTTCACCACGCAACCTATGAAATTCCAACCAATCGTCAATTTCTCTTGCCCAATTCACCCATCCATGAACCACCAACCTTGATGACATAATCCTCTACATTCTAGCATGTCTCAATAATGAAATTGAGGCTCAAATCCAACTCATAACAGCCTCCACGAAATCGGTTTGCACAGAACCGAACCGGCTAATTTCGGTTCTGTGTATACCGAGATTATCTAACCCTTAAACTACCTCAAATTCATCATTTATTCACTAACCTACTTGCTAACATGTAAATATAAGTGTTTAGGAAGCTCATCGAAGATTTGAAGCCACGTGGTTCTTGGAAACATCTTGGATTTCACCGGTTTCCCTTAGTCCTCCAACCGGCAGTTTCTGTCCATCAAAGGCGACACCATTTCATCATCCAATCTCCATCAAATTCAACCCAAATTTGTACCACAACTCAATATATGAGTCTCGTAGATCTTCACAACAAAGATTTAAACGTTAAGAGGTCCTACGAAGTCCTAACAGCAGCTTACCTCCAGCTGGGACGGTTTTCGTCGACTTCTGGGACAATGGCTGGCCAAAGCTCTTCGGTGGGTCAAACGACTCGTTTCCACTTCGAGGATGTCGGCAAGAGGTCAAGCTTGGTGTGAATAGTCGGCTCGCCGGCTAGAGGTCGTCGGTGGTAGCAAACGGGCAGCACAGAACCGATCGGGCAGGAGTAGAAAGAGAGGAAGAAGAAGATGAAGCTCTCGGTGGTAATGGGGGTGAATGGATGGCCAAGAGGGAGAGAGAGGGGCTATATTCAACTTCAAAAGTCAATGACTTGAATGGTAGTTGGGGAAAAATGGACATAACCACTCATTGCCTAATCTATTGACACATGTCCCAAGTGTCATTCAAGCAAATTCAATGGCCAAGATTCATCCAACATTTCGACAGCCTTGGGGTGTATGAAAGACAAAAATGCCATCGTCCAATTATATGAATAAAGCTAGATCTTAAGGGGCAAAATGGTAATTTACCCCCGAAGTCTGGAACGTCGTTTTTCTCATTCCAATATTCTTCGGTAAGGCGACGACCAATCCAAATGTGACGTTGGAATTCTTGATTCTCCCTTTTCAATTTTCAAGACTCGTTTCTGATCGTTTCCTCTATCAGACGTGGTTCCAGCCTTTCCCGAACCGACGAGCAGCTTTTGCAGATGTTACGCGTATTGACCCTGTGATTCATATCACATTTAGGGCTCATCAATTCATGGTGACTTTGGTTGTCATGTAATTATGAGGGTCTATCACTAGTTCCGATGGTCTCGATCATCATTGTCTGATTTAGGAAAATTTTACAAATTATACGTTGGTTCAGCGGCATTACCCGCGCTCCACTCGTATAACGCTAGCAATGCATTCCTTAATCGTTCTTAGATCGGCCTTTTGTGGTTCTAAATATCCCTTCGACAATCCTTATGGTCAAAGCGTCATTTCCTATTCGAGTTCCCTAGGTCCACGTATCATGTCTCGCGTTAGCCTTTCCCTTTTGATCAGCCTACTCAAATTGATCAGATTCAAGCGAGATATGACTAAAACACATCGCTAGATATACTTCTCATTAATGAGTCTGAAAATAACTGAGAAATCAGAATGTCACAACTCTTTCCCCTTACAAAAATTTTGTCCCCAAAATTTACATCAAACTTAATTACTCAAACAAATGAGGGTATTGACGTCTCATCGTCTCTTCGTTTTCCCACGTGGCACCTTCGGTTCCATGGTGCTCCCACACAACTTTGACCAAAGGAATCGTCTTATTCCTAAGAATTTGCTCCTTCCAATCTTCGATCTTGATCGGCTTCTCCACGTAGGACACTCTATCGTCCACTTCTATGACCTCGTAGTCCAGCACATTTGTCGAATCTAGTTCATATTTCCATAGCATTAACACGTGAAAGACATTATGTACCTGGGATAGATTGGGCGGCAAGGCAAGCCTATAGGCTAAGGTCTTTATCCGCTCCAGTATCTCAAATGGACCTACGTATCTCGAGCTCAGTTTTCCCTTCTTTCCAAACCACGACAATCCCCTTATCAGCGACATCTTGAGGAAGACATGATCGCCCACTTGAAACTTCAAAGGTTTACACCGCTTATCCGCATAGCTCTTCTGACGACTCTGTGCCATCCTCAGTCTATCCCGAATTATCTTTACTGCTTCCACAGATTGCTCTACCAACTCTGGGCCTGTGATACTTCTTTCTCCAATCTCATCCCAGCAAATCGGGGTTCTTCAGGCCTGTGACATTCTGATTTCCCAGTCATTTTCAGACCCGTTAATGAGAATTATATCTAGCGATGTGTTTCAGTCATACCTCGCTCAAATCCGATCAATTTCAGTAGACTGACCAAAAGGAAAAGGCTAACACGATACGAGGTACGTGGACCTAGGGAATTCGAATAGGAAATGACGCTTTGACCATAACGATTGTCGATGGGACATTTAGAACCACAAAAGGCCGATCTAAGAACGATTAAGGAATGCCTTGCTAGCGTTATACGATTGGAGCGCTGGTGATGCCGCTTAACTAACGTATAACTTGCAAAGTTTTCCTAAATCGGACAGTGACGATTGGGATCATAGGAACTAATGATAGACCCTCACAATTACATGACAACCAAAGTCGCCATGAATTGACAAGCCCTAAATGTAATATGAATCACAGAGTTGATACGCGTAAAGTCTGCAAAAGCCGTCTGTCGGTCCGGGATAGGCTGGAATCACGTCTAATAAAGAAAATAATCAGAAACGAGTCTTGAAAATTGAAAATGAAGAATCAAGAATTCCAACGTCATGTCGACAAGAGGTCAAGCTAGGTGTGGATGGTCGGCTCGCCGGCTAGAGGTCGCTGGAGGGGGTCGTCGGTGGTAGCGAACGGGAGGCACAGAACCAGTCGAGCAGAAGCAAAAAGAGAGGAAGAAGATGATGAAGCTCTTGGTGGTAATTGGGGTGAATGGCCGGCCAAGAGGGGGAGAAAGAGGCTATATTCAACTTCAAAAGTCAATGAGTTGAATGGTAGTTTGGGAAAAGTGGACATAACCACTCATTGCCTAATCTATTGACACATGTCCCAAGTGTCATTCAAGCAAATCCAATGGCCAAGATTCATCCAATTTTTCAGCAGCCTTGGGGTGTATAAAAGACCAAAATGCATTCGTCCAATTATATGAATAAGGCTAGGTCCTGAGGGTAAAATGGTGATTTTACCCCCAACGTCCGGAACGTTATTTTTCTCATTCCAATATTCTTCGATAAGGCGACGGCCAATCCAAATATGATGTTGGAATTCTTGATTCTTCCTTTTCAATTTTCAAGACTCGTTTCTGGTCGTTTTCTCTATCAGACGTGATTCCAACCTATCCCGAACTGACGAGCAATTTTTGGAGATTTTACGCGTATCGACCCTGTGATTCATATTACATTTAGTGCTCGTCAATTCATGGCGACTTTGGTTGTCATGTAATTGTGAGGGTCTATCACTAGTTCCGATGGTTTTGATCGTCATTGTCCGATTTAGGAAAATTTTACAAATTATACGTTGGTTCAGTGGCATCACCCGCGCTCCAATCGTATAACGCTAGCAATGCATTCCTTAATCATTCTTAGATCGGCCTTTTACGGTTCTAAACATCCCTTCGACAATCCTTATGGTCAAAGCATCATTTTCTATTCGAGTTCCCTAGGTCTACGTACCCTGTCTCGCGTTAGCCTTTCCCTTTTGGTCAGCCTACTCAAATTGATCAGATTCGAGCGAGATATGACTGAAACACATCGCTAGATATACTTCTCATTAATGAGTCTAAAAATGACTGGGAAATTAGAACGTCAAACAACATCTTGATTTACTTAAAGAGTAGTAGGGAGCATGAGGAACATTTGAGAGTAGTCCTGCAGACGTTGAGAGAGCATTCGCTTTATGCCAAGTTTAGTAAATGTGAATTTTGGTTGAGTAAAGTAGCTTTCCTTAGTCATGTGATTTCTAGAGAAGGAATTTCCGTGGATCCTTCAAAGATTGAAGCAGTGATGAAATGACATTGACCCACGACAGTTACGGAGGTTAGGAGTTTTTTGGCAAGTTACTATGGATGATTCGTAGAGAAGTTCTCATCTATAGCCATTCCATTGACAAGGCTAACAAAGAAAAATGTGAAGTTCGAATGGATTGATGAGTGTGAGAAAAATTTTCAAAAACTTAAGCACCGATTAATGACCACTCCAGTATTAACTATTCCTTCTGGACCTAGTGGTTACGAGATATATAGCGATGCTTCACTAAAAGTATTAGGATGTGTGTTGATGCAACATGGAAAAGCAGTTGCTTATACTTCGCGACCTCATGAGATGAATTACCTGACTCATGACTTAGAATTAGCTGCCATCATCTTCGCTTTAAAGATTTGGAGACACTACTTTTATGGAGAAAGATTTCAAATTTATACATATCATCAGAGTTTAAAGTATCTATTTTCGTAGAAAAAATTGAATATGAGACAGCGACGATGAATGGAGTTACCCAAGGATTAAGGCTGCGAAATTTTGTATCATCTTGAAAAGGCGAATAGAGTTGCGGATGCGCTTAGTCAGAAATCTAGTATTGCGCTCTTGTTGATTAAGAGATGGTCCTTACTAGAAGAATTATGGGATTCCGAGTTTAAAGTGGAAGTTTGCCGATTGTCAAGTTTAGTGGCAACCTTGAGGATTGAACCTGAAATTCAAGAAAGAATAAAGGCCTTGCAGTCTACGAATCCGAAGATTCAGAAAATTCTTGAGATGGATGCGGCAAAAAGGAAACCTGAGTTTCAAGTGACAGAAGATGGGATTCTGAAGTTTCGTGGACGTCCATTTGTGCCTGGGGATGAGGAGCTTAAGGAAAAGATTTTGTTGAAAGCTCATAAGAGCAACTATAGTATTCATTCTGATAGCACAAAGATGTATCAGAATCTACATTAGCACTATTGGTGGAACAGAATGAAAGTAGATGTAGCCAAGCATGTCGCAAAGTGTTTTACCTGTCAATTGGTGAAAACTCAACATTGCAAGCTCAAAGGATTGTTGCAACCTTTAGAAATTCCTAAATGGAAATGGGAGCATGTGACGATAGATTTCGTGATGGGATTACCAAGGAGTGATAGAGATCATGACTCAATTTGGGTAATCGTGGATAGATTTACCAAGTCGGCACATTTCATACCCGTGCGAAAGGATTTTGCAATGGATAAGTATGCAGAGCTTTATATGCGTCAAATTGTGCGATTGCATGAAGTTCTAGTTACAATTACATCGGACCGAGATCCAAAATTTACAGCAAATTTTTGGAAGTCTTCAGGAGGCTTTGAGAACTAGACTATAGTTCAATACAGCATATCATCCATAGACTGATGGACATTCAGAAATGACGATTCATACGCTCGAGAATATGTCACGAGCATGCGTTATAGATTTTAAAGGTGGATGGGAAGACCAACTACATCTGGTGGAGTTTGTGTATAATAACAGATACCAGCAAAGCATCGGTATGGCACCGTTTGAAGCACTTTATGGTAGAACTTGCAGAACTCATGTATGTTTGAATGAAGTTGGAGAAAGAAGTATAACATGTCACACCCCGAACTCGGCGAGCACACAAACATCCCTGTCCATGCCGTTCATTCAAGAATACTCCAGGATCCAACGACCAATAACTTACAACTCCTTTTATCAAATGCATGTAGAAACAATGCCATCCCTCATTTATATAAATACAGCAACATACAGATGACTTAGGACATACACAACAAAATCTCCTTAACCAATTACTAAAAGATCAATTCTTAATTTGCTAATCTCATGTACAATCCATGATATCACAACAAGCAAATCCACCCCAAGTACAATTGGTCGACTATCTCTTCATGGCCAATCTTTGGTAAGCTTGTGTCTCCTTCGCCTCAAAACCTGAAAAATGTAGCCCCCACTAGGATGAGATATAAATCTCAGTAAGGTGGGTCCTAACCCTAGGTTAGGTTGACAGTCCATTCAAGTAGTCGCGTTACTCGACAGGTCCAAATTCATGAACACATATGCATAATAATCAAACTCAATAAACAACAACACACAGAAGACAGGGATGCATTTATGATCTCGTGTCACGCTCATATGCAATGTTTTCTCAGCCTGCCACTTCACCACATCCATCAACCTCTGTCTGCCTCATTCTCTAGCCCGCGAACTAGTCGCTTCAGGCTCGGCTCGCGTAAACGCATCAAACCATCTTCGGTGACTCGCGTAAACGCATCAGGTCTCGATTCATCTCTAGGCAAGGTTTATGAGCTCATACTCTGCCCCGCGATTAGATCGCATCAGGACGGTGGCTATCTCAACCCCGTAACATCGTCGCATCAGGGCGCCACCTAATCATACTTCACCCCGCGATCTCATCGTATCAGGGTCTCAACCTCCCGCCCCGCGTCTCACACGCCTCAGGGCCTCGCCATGCCATGGTTATACCACATCACATCAAATGCTTTGATTATCCATTCAATCTCACACTCACTAGCAAGCGCGCATTCAAATACGTTTTATAATTTTCGTGGCATGCAATTTAATCCAAATGATATACAGGCATAACAAATAACTCAGGCACACAATATTACTCACAATCAATCCTATATCATCTTAGTATATCACTAAGCTACCTACTTGAATAGATTCTCATAAATCGTTCCAATCGGCCCTCGACTTACCCAATCGAGTCTAATCCCCCTAGCCTCGGTTTAGGACTTTCCTTACCTTTGATTTGGCAACACAAATTACTCCTCTTGGGCCTCCAAAGTTTCGGCCCCCAATGGTCCAAGACCGAACTCAATGCGCAACCTAATCAAATCCAATCAATTATATCAATTTCCAATCCAATTCAACCATCCATGAACCCCAAGCTTCCATAGCATTATCCTCATCATTATAACATGCCTTAATAATCAATTTAAGACTTATAACTCAACCATCAACAGCCACACATATTCGGTTTGCACATAACCGAACCGGGATATGTTCGATTCTGTGTGAACCGAATGGATCCAGCCATATATCAACTCCAAATTCACAATTTAAACGCTACACCACCTCTTAACATGATTATCTAAGGGTCCAAGAGGCTCACCGAAGATTTGAGGCCGATTGATCGCCGGAAACTCGCCGAACGCCGCCGGTTCCTCCAAGTCAGTTTTTCGGCAGTTTCTGGGCAAAATGTACAAGGTCGGTTCGTGGTCAAAAACTTATCAAATCAAGCCCAACGTGTTACCACAGATTCCTACAAGTCACAGCTTAATCTCCACAGAATTTGAACCAAAGATTCCAACATTTCGACCACCAAAGGGACTGAGAACCGAACCAACCTCAGTTTGAGTCCTAATCTGTCGGCTTTTGGGAAAATCTCTGCTCCGGACTCCTCGGTGCTCCAAATGCTCCGATTCTTGTTGAAGAATGTCAGCAAGACATAGATCTTTGTTGATGTGGCTGGACAGAAGTCAAAAAGTGGCCGGAGGTGGCCATGGTGGCCGGTGAAGTGGAGCCTAGAATCTGGTCGTCGGGCAGCAGGTTGGAGGAAGAAGATGAAGAAGCTGCCGGCTGTTCTTGGGGGAGGCTTTGGCCGAAAATGAGTGAGGAGAGAGAGAGAAAATGGTTATATTCAAGCTTGGTCAAGGAGAGTTGAATGGTAGGTGGGTGAATAGTGTGATATGACCATAGCTCTTAGATTTTTGACACTTGGCATTTGCTCTAACCAAGAAGATCCAATGGCCATCTCCTTGTCCTTGTGTTCGGCAGCCTAGGAGGTATCAATTGCCCATTTTTCCCTTCTCCAATTATGATACCAAAGTTCTAAGCTTGACGAGCAAAACGGTCATTTTACCCCCAACGTTCCGAATGTCGTTTTTCTCGTTCCGAAAATCTTCGATAGGGCGACGGCCAATCCAAATAACGTTGGAATTCTTGATTTTCCATTTCAAATCTTTCAAGGCTCATTTCTAATGGTTTTCTCTATCAGGCGTGGTTCCAGCCTATCCTGAACCGACGGGCGGCTTTTGTAGACATTACGCATGTCGACCCCGTGATTCATATCACATTTTGGGCTCGTCAATTCATGGCGACTTTAGTTGTCATGTAATTGTGAGGGTCTATCACTAGCTCCTAAGGCCTCGATCTTCACCATCCGATTTAGGAAAATTTTGCAAATCATACGTTGGTTAAGCGGCATCACCCACGCTCCAATCGTATGATACTCGCAAGGCATCCATTAATCGTTCTTGGATCCGCCTTTTTGTGGCTCTAAAAATCCCCTCGACGATCCTTATGGTCAAAGCGTCATTTCCTATCCGAGTTCCCCGGGTTCACGTACTTCGTCTCGCGTTAACCTTTCCCCTTTGGTCAGTCTACTCAAATTGATCAGGTTCGAGTGAGATACCATTGAAATACATCTCCAGATACAAACTTCTCATGAAGGAGCCTGAAATCGATTGGAAATTAGAATGTCACAAAACAGGTCTTGAGTTAGTGGAACAATTTGTTGAGGCGATTAAAGTCATTAGAGAAAGGTTGAGAATGGCACAAAGTCGATAGAAGAGCTATGTTTACAGAAGACGCAAATTATTGGAATTTCAAGTTGGCGATCTTGTTTTCCTGAGGGCATTACCAATGCGTAGATTGTCCTAATTTGGGAAAAAGAGAAAACTGAGTCCGAGATACGTAGGTCATTTTGAAACTCTGGAGCGAATTGGAAATTTGGCCTACAGACCCGCCCTATTGCCGAACTTGTCGCAAGTGCACAATGTGTTTCATGTGTCAATGCTAAGGAATACGAGCCAGATCCAACTCATGTTCTAGATTTTGAGACCATTGAAATAGACAATAAGGTATCGTATGTGGAAAAGCCCATTAGAATCGAAGATCGAAAGGAGCAAGTCTTGAGGAATAAAACGATTGTGACATTCTGATTTCCAGTCAATTTCAGACTCGGTAATGAGAAGTTTATATGTATCAAGCGATGTGTTTCAGTCGTATTCCTCTCGAATCTGATTAACTCGAGTAGACTGACCAAAAGGAAAAGGCAACGCGAGATGAGGTACGTGGACTTAAAAAATTCGGATAGAAAATGGCACTTTGGCCATAAGGATTGTCGAGGGAACTAGTGAGAGACTCTCACAATTACATGACAATCAAAGCCGCAATGAATTGATGATCTCTAAACATGATACGAATCACGGGGTCGATACGCGTAACGTCTGCAAAAGCCGCATGTCGGTTCGGGATAGGCTGGAACCACGTCTAATAGAGAAAACTATCAGAAACGAGTCTTGAAAAATTTGAAATGAAAAATCAAGAATTCCAACATTATTTGGATTGGCCGTAGTCCTATCGAAGGTTATTGGGACGAGAAAAACAACATTCTGAACGTCGGTGATACAAATTACCCTTTTGCCCCTCAAGCTTAGAACCTTGCCCAAGCATTTGAAGAAGGGTAATTTGGTCTTTAAACCCCCTCAAGGTTACCGAAATTCAAGAGTGAATGAGGGCCATTGGATCTCATTGAAAAGGCAAGGTGGACAAGTGTCAAGAGATGGGGCACGGAGTAGTCATATCAACTTTTGGCCAACTACCCTTCAAAGCATTGACCAAGAGCTTGTATATAAGCCTTCTCTCTCTCTCTCCTCAATCATTTTTGGTCGGCCATTTCACCCCTAGACCACCGAGCATTCCCCTTATTCTCTCTTCTCCATCTGCTCGCTGGCGATAGCTTCAGGGGCTGCTGTTCGCCACCCATGATGACCTCCTCTGGCCACCACATGGATGCCAGTCAGCCATACCAACCTAGATCTATGTCTTTCCAACCTCCTCAAAGTGGAAATGAGGCATTTGGACCATCGAGGAGCTCCGGCCAAGCATTTTCCCGAGAGTCGACAGAAACTGACTCAACCTGAGGTATGTCTGGTTTTTGACCCTTTTGAACGCCGAATTGTTGCATTTTTGAGGTCAAATTTTGTGGAGACCTAGTAGACATGTAGATGAATCTATGGAAAAAATTTGGGCTTGATTTGATGAATTTTTGACCTCGAATCGGTCTTGTGAACTTGGAACAGAAATCTGCCGGATTCTGATTTTGGAGGAACCGGCGACTCCCGACGAGTTTTCGGCAACCAATAGACTTCAAATCTTCGGTGAGCCTTCCAAATCCTGAGGTAGACATGTTAAGAGATAGGATAAGGGTTAGATGTTGGATTTGGAATTGAATTAGTGCTGGTAGCTCACGGCATGCACAAAATCGTGAGGAACCGGTTTGGTTCTGTGCATGGCCGAACCATGGAGGGCTGTTGGCATTGGATTTTGAGTCTCAAATTGGTGATTAAGGCATGTTAAGATGATAAGGAATTATGTCATGGAGGGTAGCGATTCATGGGTGGTTGATTTGGATATGAAAATTAACGGATTGGTTGGATTTTATTAGATTACGCGGTGAGCACGGTCTTGGACCATTGGGGGCCGAAACCTTGAGAACTCAAGAAGAGAAATTGTGTTGTCAAATTTAAGGTACGGGAATTCCTAACCTTATGCTAGGAAAATTGGACTCGATTGGGCGAGTCGAGAGACAAATTGAGTGATTCATGAGAATATTCCAAAAAGGATAGCTCTTATTGTGTCCTAAGTGACTATAAGAGGTCTATGTGTGATGTTGCTTGTGTTTAAATCATCCGCCATGTCAAGTATCATTGATTGTCCTGCATGCCATGAATACTTAAATCGTGCATGAGTCGCACCTATGGTTTTATCTATGCATTGAACTGAGAAGCATGGCATGAGCATGACATGACGAAGCGTTGAGGCGTACGAGACGTAAGGCGGGAGATGGATACTCTGATGCGACGAGATCGCGGGGTGGAGTTGATGTTGTGTGGTGCCCTGATGCGAACTAATCGCGGGGTTGAATTGGCAACGATCCTGATGCGAACTATTCGCAGGACAGAGGAATGAGGTGATGATATTGGCCTGCAGAATCATTGGGACCTGATGCGTTTACGCGGGTTGCCAGTCGTGCCCTGATGCGATCTAATCGCAGAGTTATGATGGCCATGGTCCTGATGCGAACTATTCGCGGGACGGAGATATGTGGTGATAATATTGGCCTGGAGATTCATCGGAACCTAATACGTTTACGCGGGTTGTCGATGACGATCTGATGCATTTACGCGGACCGAACCTAATACGATCTGATCGCGGGCTAAAGATTGAGGCAGGTGAAGATTGGTGGATGTGGTGAAGTGGCAGGCCGAGTGCGCATGATCATCTGAGTGTGACACAGGGTCATCATTGCATGCCTGTTATCTACATGTTGTGGTTTTATTGATTTGTGCCCGATATGCCTGCGAGTTTTAATGAGTTTGAAAATACTGAGGGGTACAACTGCCTGAATGGACGGTCGGCCTAACCCAGGGTTAGGACCCACCTTACTGAGATTTATATCTCACCCCAGTGGGAGCTTAATTTTTCAGGTTCCAGGCGGAGGAAGCGCCAGCTTGCCAAGGATTGGTATTAGAAGAGATAGTTGACCGATTATATTTAGAATGAATTTGCCTTTTGTGATAATAGGGATTGTACTTTGGATTGGTGAATTAGGATTTGATCTTTTAGTAATTGGTTAATGAAACTTGATGTTCTCTTGTGTCCTAAGTCATCGGGTGTTGTTGTATTTATATGATTAGAGTCGGCATCACTTCCGCATGCGTGTTCCTTTCAGTGCTTAGAACATTGGCCGTTGGATCATGGAGCTTTCTTACAGGAACGGCTTAGCGAAATGCTCGCGTGCTCGCCGGGTTTGGAACGTGACAACGATTCTGTTAGTCAAAGTGATTTGGGAGCACCACAGGATAAAAGGTGCTACGTGGGAAAGCGAAGAAGCCATGAGACGTCAATACCCCCATTTGTTTAGATAGTTAGGTTTGCTATAAATTTCGATGACGAAATTTCTGTAAGGAGGGAAGAATTGTGACATTTTGAATTTCATGTCATTTTGAGGCTATTGAATGAGAATGTATCTATCGATGTATTTCAGCTTTGTCTCGCTTAGATCTGATCAATCTTGAGTAAACTGGCTAAAAGGGAAAGGCTAACGCATGACAAAATACGTGGACCTAGGAAACTCGAAAAAAGAAATGACGCTTTGACCATAAGGATTGTTGATGGAACATTTAGAACCAATAAGACCAATCAGATAATGATTAAGGAGTACAAAGCTAGTGTTGTACGATTGGAGCACGGGTGATGCAGCTTAATCAACGTATAATTTGCAAATTTTCCTAAATCAAGCTATGACGATCGAAGCCGTCGGAACTAATGATGAACTCTTGCAATTATATGACAACCAAAGCTGTCGTAACTTGAGTTATCCTAAGTGTGATGAGAATCACAAAATCGATACGCGTAACGTCTGCAAAAGCCGCCCGTTAGTTCGAGACAAACTGAAGCTACAATCGATGGACGAATGATCACGAAATGGAAGTTCAAAATTGACAATTCTAAATAGAGAATTCCAATATTAGAAAAGGATTTGACGTCGTCTCGCCAATGGTAATTTCGAATTGAAAAGTGAAGTTTCGGACTGAAAGTGCAAAATTACCATTTTACCCCTCGACCATTTACCTTGTCTTAAGATTTCAAGAAGGACAAAATGATCAATTCCAAGTTCTCTATAGGGCTGTCAAAATTATGTGCATGGGTCAAAGAAGGGTCAAAGCCAAGGATTGCATTATTTGATACATGTCATGTGTCAATCCTTGGAGGCCTTAGGCATTAATTACCCCACATAAATCAATATTGTCAATTTCACCTCAATAATTTGTGTGAAACATCTCATTTTAGAGTATCTTCAGCCGTGTACATCCATTCCCCCACTTCCCTTTCATTTTTCTCTCTTTCCCTTCTTAGCCAAAAACTGCCTAGACGACCAGTCGCTGTCCCCCTGCTCGGTCTACTCGAGCACCCCCTCCGGCCGCCGCCTTGCCATGCTCTAACAATCACAAGCTAGCTTAACCTCTCCTTAACAAGTTTCAAGGGGTAGTTCGGCGTTTCGTTGAGATCTCTACCGATGCAATCGAGGCCACCGACGAAGACAACGAGGCAAAAAATGAGAAGGAAACCGAGAAGGATACTGAAGAATCATCTGAAGAGGTGCCGTTCGAATATTTTCTTATTACAATCCCGAAGACGAGGAGGACGATGGAAGCGATGGATCAAGCAATTCTTCCGAGTAGTAAGAAGAAGGTGGCGTAAGCAAAAAGGGAACGGAAAATTTTGATATTAGACCTTGGGGAAGGCCATGTGGTAACCTTTAGAACTTAGGCCTTCGTTTCTTTTCCTACCCGGGTGTGTGACTTTAACTTTTTGTCCTTTCTTTTATGAATACTGTTTCTAGATGTTGTTTTATGTATAAATTGGTGTGCTTTTAAATCATTTCAAATTTCCTTTTTATTTCTTTTTGTATGGGGATATTATCTCTCCTTCCGTGTGCGCATTTCATATCACACTAGGCTGTGAGGTTCCTAAATATTTACTGGCCTAAGGCGGATGTGACGAGCTTCAAGGGACGCAGGGCATTAAACCATTTCACCCAACCGAACGAATGTTATGGGAAATCGGCATACCACTCGAATGGTGTGTGCCGAGTCTGCAAATAGAGGCACGAAATAGCCTCATATTCTTTTAGAGTGGGAGCTTGCTATGGGTGTGTCAGCATGGCCACCAAGTGAGAAATTGCCCGCAAAGACCAAGGGGAGTGCAAGCATTATCATAGCAAGAATGACAACCGCAAGGAAATGCTTTGCAGAACAACCTAAATCGAACACCAATGTAAGGATGAGTATATGATGTCGCACGAGAGGAGGCAAAGGACTTACCAACCGTTATAGGTACGGTCTTCTTGCACGATCTTATAACTTATGCGTTGTTTGATCTTGAAGCTACGCACTCTTTTGTTGCCAAATAATTTGTTAAGTTAATGGGTTGAGTCCGGAATAGTTAGGAACAGTCTTTAAGATCTCTACACTGCTAGGATAGTATAGTATCTGTTGTAGGATGTCCTTGGTGTAAATTAATTATAGGTGGTTGCAAGGAAATGATAGATATGATTATGATGGCGATATTTGATTTTGATATTATTATTGGTATGGATTTGTTCACTAAGCAAAGAGCTACGATGGATTGCTATCGTAAGGCAATTCAGTTTAACTAGCTGGGCAAAGTTAGTTTTGAGTTTATTGGAAATCAAGGAGGAGCCTCGATCCCCTGGATTTAGTTTTTTGAGGTGACTTGTTTGTTGAATAATGGTTGTCAAGGTCATTTAGTGACTATAGTTAACATGTTAATTAAGGAACCAAGGATGGAGGATGACATTGTGAACCCTTTAGGAGCATAAGTTGTATGCTAAGTTTAGTAACTGAGAGTTTCGGTTAGCTCATTTATCTTTCCTAGGTCAAGTAATTTCTGGTGAAGGTATTTATGTGGATTCGGCCATGATTGAAGTGGTCATGGATTGGCCAAGTTCGGAGTTTCTTAGGACTGATAGGCTATTATAGGCGTTTCGTGAAAAGATTCTCTACCACAATTATGCCTTTGACGCGATTGCTGAAAAATGACGAGAAGTTGGAGTGCCCAAGTAGGTGCGAGCATGGTTTTCAAGAGCTTAAGCACAAGCTCACTATGGCTCTTGTTTTGACAATACTTTCTAGCCCTATATGTTATGAGATCTACAGTGATAGTCATATAACGGAATTAGGTTGCGTTCTTATGCAACATGGAAGGATAGTTGCATATGCATCCCATCAGTTTAGGCTCCATGGGTTGAACTATCCGACGCATGATATAAAGCTAATAGCGATTGTCTTTGCTCTTAAGATCTGGAGACACTATCTAGTTGAAGAAAGGTTTCAAGTTTATATCGACTATTAAAGTCTTAAGTATTTGTTATCCCGAGAGGAGTTGAACATGAGGTAGCGTTGTTGGATGGAATTTCTTAGGGCTAATTCCAAAAAAAAAACCTCAATCTTTGACGTTTGTTCCAAAAATATCCACAACTTTTTTTGTCTCCTAAACCACCTTCAACTTTTGATTTTGTCCCAAAAAACCTCAAACTTTGTTCTTTGTCCCAAAAATATTCACAATTGTTTTTGTCTCCTACAAAATCTTCAAATTTTTGATTTTGTCCCAAATTTACCACAGTTATTAAAAAAAGGAGCGTTTTACGCCCAGTTGAACAGAACACATGATTGCTCGACAAAGATCAAAATATACTTTCAATTGTTTCAAAGGAGAATGTTTAACACATTGCAGCCGTATCCATTCATTTCGAGACATAATTGAGTTACCCGAGATTCACAAACCAATTTCAGTGGGAACAATATATTAATGAATCTTTTTCTTATACTTCGAATATTTACCGAAATGATGATCACAAGAAAGCATTGGGGGCAATAGCTTGTCGTCACAGAGGAAGGGTCGGCAACAGCTTGTCGTCACAAAGGCAGGATCGGCAATAGCTTGTTGTCACAAATGCAGGGTCGGCACGATGATCCTTGGTGGAAGGCTTGATTAGCATCAAGGACTATCAACGAATAAGGAGCCGATGACGAGGGTTGTTGTGTCGGGATAAGGCCACACCATCTGGCGACGGTTGAAAATCATTTGGAGTTTCGACATAAGCTAAACGGCCGACGTCGAGGTCGTCGGGAATTCTATGAGGTGGGTTTTGAGGGTTTTTTTGTTATTGGACCGGTAGATTTGAGACAAATTCAAAAGTTGAAGGTTTTTTAAGAGACAAAAAATTGTTTTAGATATTTTTGGGACAAAGGCCAAAGTTGGAGGTTTTTTGTGAGATAAAAAAAAGTTGTTGATATTTTTGGGACAAAGTCTAAAGTTTGAGATTTTTTTTTGGATTGGGTCGAACTTCTTAAGGGTTACGAATGTGAGATTCTGTACTATCTAGGTAAGGCTAAAAAGGTTGTCGATGCGCTTAGTAGGCAATCAGCGATTACTCAGATGATGGTCTGAGAATGGCTTATTCTGGAAGAAGTACAAGATTTAAGTTTTAAGTTGAGGTTAGTCGTTTACCGAATCTCATGGCTACTTTGAGGATTGAACCAAAAGTGCAGGCAAGAGTTAAGGCTTTGCAACCTACCGACCCTGCGATTCAAAAGATCCTACAAAAGGGTTTAGCAAAAAGGAAACCCAACTTCCTAGTATCTGAGGATGGGACATTAAAATTTCGAGAAAGTTTGTACGTGCCTGCCGATGAAGGTCTTAAGAAGGAAATCTTGTCAGAACACATCACAGTAACTATAGTGTTCATCTAGGCAGCACGAAGATGTACCAGAACTTGAGGTAGTACTACTAGTGAAATGGCATGAAGGCTGACATAGCCAAGCATGTAGGGAAGTGCTTAATATGCCAGCAAGTGAAAGCGCAACATTGTAAGCCTGTTAGATTGTTGCAGCCACTCGAGATTCCAGAATGGAAGTGGAAGCACATCACGATGGATTTTATTATAAGTTTGCTAAAGAGTCAAAGAGGCAATGATTCAAAATCTGTACATTTCATCGTTGTAAGAAAGGACTTCACATTGGATAGGTATGAGTTGTATGTACGATAGATAGTACGTCTTCATAGAGTGCCAGTAATGATCACATCAGATTTTAATCCTAAGTTCACTACCATATTTTGAAAAAGTTTGCAGACTGCGTTGGAAATGAAGCTGCAGTTTAGTACGGCCTATTATTCGCAGACGGATGGCCAATTGAGACGCTGGAGGACATGTTGCGGGCATGTGATTAAGTCTGATAGGAAAAATAGTAACAACTTCTGCCGCTTGTTAGTTAAGAAGTTGCCAATCGTTAAATAGAGATTGATAATTTCTGTGGTTAATTATGGTTATAGTATGGCAATCGATAGTTGGATCGAATGGCAAGTTTAGATGGTGACAATATAGCTTTAAATCATTGGAGTTGGATGATTTAGCCTATTTAACGGATTGTGGATATGAGATTGTGATGAACTAGCATTTAAGGATCGTAGGCTTGAATCTGACTTTGCGTATTGATGGTCACTTCGTGATTTTAGTGTGATAAGTTGAGATAAGAATTAATATAAAATGAGTGATTTGTGACGAGCAGTGAGGATGATGTTAAACATCAGTAACTTTTTTCTCTTTGAAGATCTATGGCGATGTAATTTCGAGGACGAAATTACCTTAGGGATGGAAGAGTTGTAACGTCCCAAAATTCGACATTTGTAAGATAATTGGATTCGATGGATTTTAATCACGAATTCCAAGCCTGGTAAATAATTTTGAATTTTTTAGGATCAAGGGACAATAAGTGGATATTGATTTATTCATCTGAATTGGATATTGGATTATCTCAAGATGTTGGTCAGAGAAAATCAAGCTCGGGTAGTCGAGCCGTCGAGCCGTAGTACGAAGACCCTTCGC
Source organism: Rhodomyrtus tomentosa (assembly GCA_028455895.1). Taxonomy (NCBI): domain Eukaryota; kingdom Viridiplantae; phylum Streptophyta; class Magnoliopsida; order Myrtales; family Myrtaceae; genus Rhodomyrtus; species Rhodomyrtus tomentosa. The sequence continues at coordinate 32,522,495 of JAPCWY010000007.1, forward strand.
GCCCGAGCCTAACCCTGACCAAACCCTAGATTTTGATTAACGAAAATGCCCTAAGTATTTAGTACTGATAGGCCAATTTATCTCGCGAGCCAAATTACAGTTTCGCCCCTAGATATTATGCATACCGGACGAAATAGTTAATAGTAGATTTGACTTGTGGAGCCTCTTATTGTTAGGTTTCATAGATTCTTAAAACACAGCGGAGCGAAAACCCTAGAACAGGATCCATGTGCAATATCAAAATTAGAAAAGATTCAAAACGTACCTTTTGCGATCACCGACGAAAAGATAGTCAGTTGTGTCTGGATTAGCGCCCCAAGTGTTGCACCTCTACCGGTATCCATACATTCGAACTGAGATCTCCAACGATCTAAGTGCTAGCTTTCAGATTTTGAAGTTTCTCTTGTGAATCGTCTTTTCTCTTTGAAACTCTCTCGAAGACCTATCAACAGAGAACAGTTCACTGCCACTTTTTCGATCAAGATAATACTATCTCGAAGGCTGAGGTATCTCTAGGGTTTTTACTCAAAATTCACGTTTCGCGATTTGGGCTCCATGACTTAATAGCCTAGGCCCACGACATCCTCTAAACCATACACTCGATCGTGCATTTAATCGTTATCTCATAACGTACACAATCATGTAGATAGTCGTTATAGGAAAATAAATTAAGATCTACTTCTCAAGTATAGTAAAGGAAGCGGAGATAAGCCTGAGCGAGATGAGCAAGTATGTTATTCCCACAAACACGGCGCTCATGGCTTTAAAAGGGGACTGCCTTTTTGCTCACTCAAGCTCATTCTTGAAGCTCAACCCTTAATGTGCCAGAAATTTCTAATTCACAGGTTTCATATAGTGGCAAGTAAAGAGCATACTAGACCAAACCAATCGTACTACTGAATCAAGAAGAGGATTCTGGTACCCGAATAACCATACTTTTAGGAAAGAAGAAGAAATGAAACTTAGAAACTCATGGTTTATAAGAAACACAATGATATTTCATATATGGCGAGTTCTGCCAATAACAACACATTCGGGGGCCTTTTATAGGCATAGAAATAGGACAGACTTCGGATGCGCGGATCCGCGAAAAAAATTGAAAAAAGTCTTCGGATGAACAATACTGCTACAGTACTGCTACAATGCCAAACAGTGCTACAGTACTGCTACAGTGTCATTGCTGCAATGATAAACAATAACTTGCTATAGTACTTTTTCCAAAAGTCGTCAAAAAATCTGCAAAAGTTTGGTCTAACACACATTCAATACTTAAGATTTTAATACAAACTTTAACACAACTAAACAACGACTTTTTATTACACACGTGAAGCGAAGTTGTCTGAGTACTTCAAAGCCAACAACAATCTGGGTCTGGGTGATAATTGGCATCGTTAGAGTCAGAACTTTCTGGGCCGTCCTTATCTCTTTTGTACTTATTTCAGTACCACTGTTCTTCGAGCTGGGAATGTATGATGTATGGGTCTTTAGAAAGTGGGGGAGTATCTTCTTGTTTTGTCGCGTGCCTTTCTGCTGACAATATATCTTCCATGGTGACCGGGTCTCGTGGATCTTGTCGAGGGTCTTGATTAGAGCTAGATGGCATCTGCGGTTGATGCCATAATTGGAGTTGAGGCCACGTGGAGCTGGATGGCTAATCTTGAGTATTGGATGCGATATACTGTGTAGGATAAGGATCCTGTGGCAATGGTCCTCCCAAGGGTCTTGAGTGTCTTGAGTGTCAGTGTCCAAAGAACAACCTGACTGGTTTTCTCGAAATGCTTTCAATGCATTAATGGTATGAGGATGAAATTTAGGTGTATCCCATGAAAGATTCGTGTGTTGATATGGCCAAATTTCAGGGGGAATTTCTTGATTTTCTACGCACAGAATACACTGGAGTTCTCTATACTCATGCTGCATGAATATGATGGATTTGGGAGTTGTGATGTGGGTTCAGAAGATTTACCGATGAAGGTTGGGCTTGAAGGTAGAAGTACCATAAGACAACAATTTATCACGCAAATCACCTGGGTGGCTAAAGTAAAGCCATGATCTGTGGAAAATGGCTGTGGTATGCCTTTCTGGTTCATCTCTTGCACGATGCATTTGGAAGATGAAGTGATTTTTTCATGCTTCTAAAGGCTAGAACCAAGTGAGCATTTCCGTCAAAGCTTGCTGGTTTGAGAAATCTCCCATGAGTGCTCTGGATATGACCTTAATAACCTTGTTTGTGGGGAATTCAATGGCAACAACATAAATGTTGAGACAATACCAAAAGAACCATTTGAGGTCATCAGGGAAATCATGATCAGGGGACCACCGCAAAACATGGATGAATGGATAATCTGGATTAAGACCATACGGTCCTAACATCAATCCATCATAGCTGTTGAAGATGCTGTAATGATATTCATACATGTAATACCTCAAATGTTCAGAGAAATTATTATGTTCAATTTCTCCTAGAAATTCTGGGGGATAACTGTGAGAATTCCATGGTGTGTCTCGCATAGGTGTAGTGCGAAACGTTCTGGCTTTCATTGGATTTCTGCGAACATATATGTTGATGGATTCAACCGGCTGCTTGGGTTTGGATAGGAAATCTGCAAGGACGTTCTTTTTGTCCGCTATGTGTTTAGCATCAAAAGAATATTTTAAGAACCATTCGGCCCACTTTAACAACTGAGGATGGGTCATATGTTTCTGCTTGAATTTGAGCATTTGGAGAAATGAAGACATATCCATTTCTACCAGAAAGTGATGCCCAATAAGGTGGTATTCAAACTTCTTGATGTAATACTTGACTACGAGAATCTCCTTAAAAGTGGAGTGATAATGTATTTCTGCAAAGGTAAATCTTCCACTTTTGTAAGCACAAATGAAGTGCTTACCTTTGATTTCTTCAAGGAGAATAGCTGCCCAATATTTATCACTAGTAACTGTTTGCAAAATTCACTTGTCAGTGGAAGGATTTGCAAAGGAGATAGATTCTGCAATATTTCTTTGAGATAGGCCACAGATTGTGTCTGCTTTGGTTCCCATGGAGGAGCATCTTTTTTCAACATCCTCTGAAGAGGATAGAGTGCTTTAGAGATCTTTGGCACAAAATTTCGAAGATAATTGACAATTCCAAGAAAAGCCTGAATTTGGGTAATTGTCAAATTCTCAGAGGGAAATTTTTGAAGTTCTTCTGCAAGATGAGGTCCTGGGCAATAGGTGTCTTCTTTCAAATGCATGCCTAAGAAATCGATTTCTTTTTTAGCAAGGATCATTTTCTTCTGGGAAAGCATGATTCCATGTTTCTGGACTATGTCAATGAACTCGGAAAGCAATTTGCAGTGGGATTCTTCATCCAGACTACAAAGGAGAATGTCATCAATGTAAATCTGAGCATGTGGGAGAGTAGATTGGAAAATTCTACACATGATTTTTTGAAAAATGGATATGGTTGTTTTAAGATCAAAAGGGACAACTGTCCATTGAAAGTGCTGGTTTGGAATGCAAAAACCAGTTTTAGGACGGTCATCAGGATGAATTTCAATTTGCCAAAAACCCGCTTTTAGGTCGAACTTTGAATAGATTTTAGCCTGGGCTAGGCTACCAAACAAAGAGTTCTGTGAGGCAAAGGGAATTTGTCATCTTGAAGGAATTTGTTCAAGGGTTGGTAATTAATTACCAAGCTGAGCTTATTGCGATTCTGTTCTGCTCTCTTGTTCACATAAAAGGCTTTACAAGCCCATTGTGAATCAGAGAGTTCAATCAAATCTTGTGATAGTAGCTCAGCACATTCATTCTGGGCCAAAGTAAGATGTTTAGGATTCATATCAGATTAACTAGCTTTTGTGGGGTTCACATCTTGGCTTTTTTTTTAAGGGGAGCTTGACAAAGAAGTCGGGATTTTTCCAAATGGGGTTTGAACATGTTTGGATAAACTGGAAATGAGATTCAAAGCAACATGATAAAAGACTTTGGGTAATTGGATCAAGAATTTCTGGTTGGATAATTAAAAGTCTCTGAATATCCACATATTCACGGAACTGGTCATCAAACTGTAAACCAGTGGGTTTAATCCTGAGTTGGGAGAGTTGGGTATGGATGTCTCAACCAATGATAAGGTCTTTATTTGGGGAATTAGAACCAAGGATTTTTGTGGATATGGAACAGCCTTGGAAGATTTGGAGTGTAATGGTTTTGCTACGAAATTTTGTGGTAAAAGTGTCACTAGAGACACAAAAATAATACCTTGTGTAAGGCATCCAGAATTTTTCTGGAAGTACTTTTACATCCATGAGAGATGCTGTAGCACCGGTATCAATGAGGCAATGACTTGGATGAGTTTATCATCCTCTTATGTATGTATTTGGATGGGAATATATGGAGAGTGGAAAACAGGCTGGACATGGAAAGAATCAGAGATAGTATCAGGGAAGAATGCAAAGATATCACCAGAGGATTCATTAGAGTCTAAAGAGTAGATTTGAAGAGCAAAGAGTGTATCAGGTGAGGGTTCATCTTCAACAGAGAATACAGACTCGATATCTTCATCTTCAAATGGGATACCTATGGTTGACGAAATCTTTTGGATCATGGACTATCTTGGCGCTTTGTTTGGAGACAATTCTTCATAAAGTGGCCTTTCTTGTTACAAATGTAACATCGGTCAGACTTCTTCTTTTTCTTGAAATCAGAGGACTGATGTTGTTTCTTTCTTCGAAGGAACTTTCACTTGCCTTTCTTGGATCTTTGTTTGCCAAAAGAAAACTTTTCAAAGGAGAACTTCTTGAAGTGCTTACGTTTTTTATTGTCAATACAAGAGGGATCACTGCAATCTCTTGAGCAATTGATCTTCCAATGGGGATTGTCATAATTTTTTTCGAGGGAATGATTCTCGCAAAGATAACTCTTGAAGACTTCTCTTCTGTGGCACATTTCTTCAATGGCAAGATGGACAAAGTGTTGGATTTCTCCAAAAGTGACATTTGCGGTAGTCTTGTTTTTTAACGTCAGGGCTTTATCAACAACTTGACTAATTTCTTTGAGGATGGAAGCCAAGAAAACTTACTTGAGATGAGGATTAGAACCAAGCTAGTAGAAGAGCTTGATCATTTCTCTAAAGTTTCGATCCATATCTTTTTTGGCCAAGGAACATCATTTTCTTTCAAAGAAATCTTTTTTTTTTAGTTCTTTTGAATCTTGGGGTTAGCCAATAAAGAAGAGATGAATAAGCTGAATGGTTTCATCAAAGGACATGGTTAAGAACTGATGTCGGTCTCTTTCTAGGGCTAGATTCCATCTATCTTTCAAGGAACCAGTGAATTGGGTGACAAATTCAAGGAGAACATCATAGGTACTGTGTTCTTTGAGGTTCCTGGTAATCAACCAAGCATGAAACTCTTGAATTCTTTCAGCCCATTTGTGGTAAGGAATATCATCCAAAGTGAAGAAATTGGATGAATAGGTTTTGACGATGGGTCATGGTAAGGCTGTGAAGGTAGAGGTGGATGTTCTACCTCAGGTTGGTCTTCCATTTCTTCTTCAATGATTGGCTCTGGTGAATCTGCCATCATGATGTCTGCTACAATAGATGGAGAACTGGAGTGATAAGACTCGGTATCAAGAATGGAAGAAGAGTCACTAATGGATACTTCAGGAGTGGCTGGTGGTGAAAGATTTATGGGTTCCACTGTGGAGATGGTAGGAACTTGGTTCCTAAGGAAATTTTCCAATGGATTAGAAACTATATATGAATGGGAAGGTTTATAAGGTGGAGATGACGAAGGAGATTGTTATGGTGGGGCTGACGGAGATGGAACAGTGGTCTGTTTGCCTCTTTCTTTTTTCTCTTGATCTAGCTTCTTAAGATGATCTCGAAAAGAAAGGATGTCCGTCTGTGAAGGAGGTGGTGATGTGCTAAGGACAACTGAAAAAGAGCCAGGATCTGAAGAGCTTGACGAGAAGAAGGATGTTGGCTTTCTTTTGGGAAAAAGAACAGATCGAGAGCATGCATATTTCTTTGCTCTAAAAGAACCTGTTGTTCTTGCATTATATGGACTTGGCGCCTGAGCTTCTCAATCTCAGAAGTCTGGTCTTTCAAATAATGGCTGATATGGATCTGTTTTGTTTCCATCAAATGGAGCCTTTTTTGGAAATCTTCCAACATCTTCTTTGAGACAGATGTAGCATGGTATACCCGATCAAGACGAGTAGCAACGGAGTTTATGGCTACATTTTGGGCTAGAGCATTCTCTGTCTGCCAGTTTAAGACAGCTTCCACTAGAGTAGGGCCTTTCTGTCTCCCTTGAAGATCAACATCATTTGCAGCTGGGATCTTTAGAGAATGAAAGTATTTATGTTGCTGGTCAACAAAACTTTCAACAGGAGTAAATCTGAAGGGTGTTGCATTTTTTTCAGAAGGCTGCAAAGGGAGAAAATCTTCTGGTCTGAACATACAAATACTAGGTAAAATAGGGGGTGGTTCAGGTGTAGGTTTACAAGTGTATGGTTCAGGCAATTTGATAGGGCGAGAATTTTTCTTTACCCATTTGAGGATATGTTTATAGAATGGCGAAGTGATGGGTTTCTTTGGTGGTGGAGGTGGCGACTTTGGTTCATTTGGGGGACAGGTAGGTGGAGGTGCAGTAATTGGAGGAAGTTTGGGAAGTTTGGAAGAATCATACTCAATCATGTATTGCCAATGGCCACCGTCTTCGCCAAGAGGTCCTACGGTCGGATCACCGTCTAGGTACCTTTGATATAGAGAATCTTTTTCTTTTTCTTTTTCCTGGAGGATGGTCTGTCATTCTCATCATTTGGAGTTGAACAAGAGGGACAAGAATAGTTAGCATCCCAAATACAATGTCCGGAAGTATCTTTGAAATAATGGATAGGTCGTCCGAGAACATCAAAGGATTAGACACGAGGTTTAGGATCAGGGTCTTCCATAATGACTGTGTCAATTAGGCATAGAGTAAAGCACAAGATGGTGGGGAATGAGGGGAAAACAGAGGAAGAAGTGTCTTCCTTTTCTTTGACAAATTTGATGGTAACCGTACCATCTTTTTTCTTGGTGTATAGTGGCTCGGAAGATTGGACGGGTCGGGAATTCTGGTGTTGTTTTTCATAGTTGGTCACCTAACTGTCAAGAAGGAGTTTGACAAGCTGATCTCTTCAGAGTTGACGAGAGATGTGGATGCATGAAGTCTGGTCATTGTCAACAGAGATAAGCAAGGCATTTTCGATTCTGGGAAGGTTATGATCAATGGTATGATTTTGTACTTTATATACCATATGGTAATGAAAAGTAGCAATTATAGCAAAGGTGGTTTGAGGAGCACCAGTGATTTATAACTGGACCTTTAGAGCAGAAAAGAAGTTGGGATCTGTCAAGGCCATATTGAAATTTGGGAAGAGGGTAACAAAGATTGTGCATGCGTTCAGAGTAGTCTGAACTGTGCCGATGCAAGCATGTTGATATTCTAAAAAGCGAGTATCAAGAAGAGCAACCCACGCAACAATTGGCAAGTCTTTTCGTCTATGCAAAGACAAGGCTAGTCTAATGGCTCCAAAGTGAAGTTGAGTATAACCCTGTTGAGTCCACTGAGCAAGAAACTCAAGTGGAATCTGGAGAGTTACAAACTGTTCTTACTGCGTAGACAGGATAGGGTGCTGATCAAATTTGGTGGATTGGACATATTCTTTGACAGAACAAGGGGTGTGTTTGATCAGGTGTTTGATGGATCGGATGGGTGAGAAGGATGGTGGTTTACAAAAGGCAGAATATGGGTTCATGAGGGGTAGCTGTGTTTCAGAGATTTTGCGGTCTTCATTCACATAGGATACCTCATAAAGGTAGTCCATTTCGGAGGAAGTGGTTTTTTTTTAGTTCTGGTGGTGGAGGAAGTGAAACAAGGGTTTCTAACTAGACAAGAGTTGCAATATCTGTGGAGGTTTCCATGAGAGTATGAGTTTATCGTTTCCTTTCCAGCAGGTTATGAATTCCAGAATACTAATCTTAACTCACTTTCGACAATGTATGGCGCAGAGAAAATATTAAATCAATTCGCTATTGTATGCGACTTTGTAGGTTCACTAAACATTAGCAGTATGCTCAAAACTCTTTTGGCCCACAAGTCATAAGCGGTCTCTAGCAAAGCATTATAACTACCTAAGTATAGTGAAAGTCGATTTTCCAACACAACCTAATCCATAACTAATGTTAGAGTATCAATCTTAATTGATTCTTAGAGCAGACCACTAACACTTATCACCCTCAAGTCTTTTTTTTTCCTCTCTCTCTCTCTCTCTCTTCACTTTCCCTTACCTCTCAACCGAACCTCACCCCATCTTCCCCTCATTTTCTTGCAGCCATACCACCCCATACCCACCGTCTCCTCTCTTTTCCTCTATTACCACCATCCATCAAGCTTCACCGCTCTGTCGTGGTGTCGTGTCGCCTTCCATGCGACCACCACGAGCAATCCTTCACTCGAGCCCAGTCGTGTCCGCCACAAACTTGCCAAGCCACCCGAACCCGTGCCACCCTTCGCCCGAGCCGACTTGTGTTCGGTAAGACCCGCGAAAGCCTCATGCCGACCTGCGAACCTGTGAGCCACTATTGTCGTGCGTCACGCATGCCGCCATCGTGCTGTCCGAGTCACCTTCATCATCGATCATCGTTGTTTGTGAGTTAACTCCCTAACCTCTGATTAGGTTGTTAATCGCGTCTAGAGATAGATTAGTTTAAGTTAATTGTGAGTTAGATTAGCTAATTGTGGTCACGCTAAGTTAATTGACCGTGGTTAGGTCAATTAACTATAGTTACTTTATGTTAATCGTAATTACTTTATATTAAATATAGTTATTTTATGTTAACTGTAGTTACTTTATATGAACCATGGTTATTTTATGTTAACCGTAGTTACTTTATATTAACTATAGTTATTTTAATTAATCGTGGTCGGATTAGTTAACTGGGATCAAGTTAGCTCAATATTCTAGTGCTAATTAATTGGAGACGAGTTAATTAATTAAAATGAGTTAACTAATTAAAGTTGGATTAATTAATTAAGATAGACTTAAATAATTATAATTAATAATTATAATTATGCTAATTAATTATAATTATGCTAATTAACCTTGGTCAGAATAATTATTATTTGTCTGGTGATTGTTATATGCCTTGATTATGTATATCTATATGGATACGATGATTGGTCACCCTTTCAATGAATGCAAAGTCTGGTGGATAAGGTATATTCATGTGACCATGTGTGAATAGTTCATTGCATTTTGAGCATGAAAAGTGGCATTGAGCTGAGTTTTGAACATAACATGTATGTATTGGACTAAATGCAAAGATATAAATTGGCTTGATTATTTGGCATGCTTGTTTAGTCAACATGATGGCTACCGTTGCCCGAGGGTACTTGGAGACAAAGCCAACACCCGAGGGTACATGGGGTTGAGCTTGGTATGTCCGTGCCAGCGGGAGTTTGAAATCACATGGCATATTAGTTGCATGATATGTTCGTGTTTGCGGGAATCACACGGTGTATTGGTTGCCTAATAAGTCTATGCCGGCGAGAGTTTGGAATCACGCAGCTGATCGGATGGCAATCGCAGCAAGTTAAAGATTGTAGTTTCTTTCAGGAAAGCTTGATATGTCCATGCCGGTGGGAGTTTGAAATCACATGACTTATCGGTTGTCGTGCCCAACGGAGCGGGACAACGCCTAGTCATATTGGAAGAGCATCAATTATCTAGTGTGTTGAGCACCAACTTTCTAGTGTGTTGTAGCTGAGTGGCTGTTAATAACCGGAACATGTGCGATGTAATATGCATGAGAGATTGTGATGGATGTTCTCGTTGCGTGCCTTAATTTGTGTGTGGTTTGCATGCCATGTTGAGTACTGTGCAATGTGTGTACCAAGTTGAGGTAAATGTGCATATGGTTAATGATTGACTAGTTAAGTCAAGCGCCTGGTTATGTGGAAGCTAGGGCGTTGCAAGAATCGCAACCTATTGATCTGTTATTAATATTGTCATGTATGTATAGGCCGCACTGAGCGAATTAGCACCCTACTAAGACTTAGGGCGTTGACTCGCAAAGATTTTATATCTCATCCATTGTTAGTAACCACTTTTCAAGCCCCTAGCAAGGAGAGCAGACTAGTGTGGCTAAATAGCTCTATGGACGGTGTAGGCCTGGATCCCTTTTGAGTAGATTGGAATAGCGTTAACCATGTTAGAAAGTTTTACCAAAAAGCTTAAGCTTAAGCTATTAGGTGGATGGAGATCACATGAATATAAAGAGCATATATGAGACATTTTTAACCGAAATGGGACAACACACAACTTCAACACCCCCTCTCAAGTGCAAATCGGATTACAATCAAGACACGTAAAATTTGAGTAATAGGGGATGGACGCACAATCGCGAGCAACAATAAAAAAAGGAAAGAGAGAGATTGCTCCGATACCATGTTAGAAAGTCCAACTCAAAAATTTAAGCTATTAGTTAGAGGGATATCACATGAATATAAAGAACATATATGAGATATTCTTAAGCAATGTGGGACTACACACAACTTCAACAAACCCAACCCTGTCCCAAGAGAGAAAGCAGCCCCGAAGAGTGGGCTTGTAGATATTGTAGCTTCCCAAAGATTAACAAATATATGTAAATGAAAATAGTCTTTTGTTGATGTGTAATTTGATGGCCTATTATTATATCCCTATTGTTTAAAGTATTATTTAGGAAAGTAGCACATTCTGCATGCACTTAATAAAAAGATAAAATAATGAGTCGATCTAGGACGTCGTGCTTAATAACCTGAGGCGCTCGGTAGGGTTGTTGCTTACTCGGAGATCGGGGCGTAACAATAACTTCGGCAAAAGTACACTTTTACTGCCAAAAGTTGTGTACGGAGATCATTTTAGTGCTAAAAGTTTCAAACGTTCACTTTAGTGTCAACTTTTTTTAAAAGCAATCACTTGAGTGCCAACTTCTTTAAAAAAACGATCACTTTTAGTGCTAGAGCTGACGTGGTTGGCTGAAAATCCGAAATGTGTTATTTTTATTATTTCTTAAGCTGACGTGGCACATCTGAGTTGGCACTAAAAGTGATTATTTTTAAAAGAAATTGACACGTGAGTGATCGTTTTTCAAAAAAAAACTAGCACTAAAGTGATTCGTTTGAAACTTTTGGCACTAAAGTGATTTCCATACATAACTTTTGGCACCAAAGTGATTCGTTTGAAATTTTTTGCACTAAAGCGATCTCTATACGTAACTTTTAACATTAAAAGTGTACTTATGCCCAATAACTTCCTTAAATTTATCTTTAAAAATTAAATCCAACCCATTTATAAGCCACATTATGAAATACAAGTTAATATATGAATTTTACTAGGGCTGTTAAAAAGGCTTGCGCTGGCCCGACCCTGCCCAACCCGAAAATCTAGTGTTGCCCAAAAGGCCCACGCCGGCCCAACCCGACCCAGTATTGATCCCCTCCATTCATGCATTGAAACACTTCCTTTTTTTTCTTTTTTTTAAAATTTTTTGTTATGGTTGACGACTTGCATGCAAGCGAATTTGAGAAGTATCGAATGGCTAATAGCTCCAATTTGTGACTTGAACTTTTTTATATTTAATACAATTTATTTTTCAGTTTTTTCTTTTTTTGTCGAAATTTCTTTTTTGTTGGATCTAGAGCAAATATATGTATTTTTGAAATTTTCTTTATTGGACATCTTCGACCTTTTGCTCTCAAAAGTCTTCTTTCCATAGCTTTAAGTGCTTCGATCATTACTATTCGCCATCCTGAGATATACATTGCTCATTTTGGTGATCTCATGGGGCTTTCTCTTCATTTCCTTGACGAATTTGAGGATGGCATCGATCTCATTACTGTTGGCCCTTACTTTAATTGTCGCTCCATCTCTTGAATTTGATCGATGTTTTCCTCGTCACCATGAATAAATTCCAACTGCTCATCGAGATTTATGGTCGAACAAGTCCGATCAAAGATGAATCATATCTCTCCACCAATTATTTTCCCTTCCCTTTGGACCTCTTTAGGGTCTCCCTCCATCTTTTGATGAAGGTTTGCTGTTTTTTCCCCTCTCTATCTTTTTTTTTTCATTGTACCAGCGAGTGTATCGTCAATCATCGTTATCCATTGGCGCGATCGAGAAGAGCACGAAGGCCTGCTCGACCAAGTCTGACAAAAGCCTTCGCAGTGACCCTCGCCGGCACAATAAAACAACAAAAAAAAACAAAGAGAAAAAGAAAATAAAAAAATTTATTTATTAAAACTAAAATAAAAAGTGTCACGTAGGATGCGCATCCGCTACATGCCGCAAACTCATGAGCTTGATCAAGTTCAATTGCAGGTGAACCCGAGTTATATGATGAAAATAATATAAATATTTACTTTTTGAAATCTCTAGGGTTAGGGATCTTGATTTTTATAAAAAAAAACAAAAAACAAACCCCTCCCGACCCGAAAGAATGGCGTATATGTTATTCGGGCGCGGACCAAGCCGAGCTAGGTATTTTTTAATTTCGGGCTAGCTTGGACTGAGCCAATACCCGACCCGTTGTCACCCCTCCGGTTTTGCACCAATTTTGCCGGCTCTACGTCCATCCTAATTCCACAGCATGAATGTGGACGGAACTTTAGCATCGTGCTATCATTTGCTTTGCCCTAATCCCAACATATTCAATTCTCCAAATTTATGGCGGCTTCCTAACTCGAGCGCCAACGCCCTGTAAAAATATCCCAAAAAACGACCAGAATCAACGAAAGAATATAGTTGAGTCATTTTCCAGTAGTTCCCTCGCAGCCTCGCTCGCCAAACTCTCGCCACCCACGCCAATCTCGGTGCTCGTTTACGCAGACGTTGTAAGTCTCTCAAAATGCAGAGCACGGCGTTCGCCCTCTCCCCTCCGCTCCCCTCCCTCAGATCGCCGTCGCTCCAGAGCCTCGGCCGCCGCCGCTTCGGTTCCGGATTCGATCCCGCTCGCTTCTCCGCCGTCGCCAGCTCTCGCGATCTCTCTCCTCCCGATGACGCCTCTTCTTCTGGCCTCGCTGCCGCTCCAAGTTTCCCGCCTAGATGCTGGTCCTCTGGCTCTCCTCCCTCTCTCTCCTCTTCAAGGCTCGGACCGTGGAGTGACGTACGCGGTTTCGGTTGCGACCGGGAGAAGAGTCGTTTCGAGGTTAGGGCGACGTCAGTCCCTGAAGCTGCCGGCGACGGGGAGAAGTCGGGCAGCATGGCGAAGACATTGGAGCTTGGGCTGTTGTTTGGGCTCTGGTATCTCTTCAACATCTACTTCAACATCTATAATAAGCAGGTCCTTTTTCATGATTTTTAGCTTCTTTCGGTTTTGGATCGTCGTCGAGCATGTCCATGCTGGTTTGTCGTGAAGGTGCTTTTTACTTTTATCCTCGTAGTTTTGTTGCTTGCTTGGTATTCGTTTGGATTCTTGTCTGCTTCGTTCCGTGCTGACAGTTCTAGACTACCTTCCTAAGGCAATCGTCTAATTTTTGGACAGACCGAGCAATTTTGCATTTCGGTACTTTGAATACTCTAGATATTTCCTCATCAAATTTCTGACTGTGACTCCAGTTGGTTAGATTTGTCCAGTAATTGTGGAATCTTGACTTCTGTTGCATAAACAATAAGGATCTTCACCCAATGAAGCCGAAGGGTCACTTCAGGAACTTGATAGTTAAGTGTAATGCATTACCCATTATGTAGATGAAAATTCTACAAATCCCGAGGGAATTTTACAATAGTTAATGCTAATAAGTGATGGTAATTTTTCAACTGTGTTAGTAATTCAATTATTTTGTCATTAACTTTCTAAACATGTTAGTAGATTACGGATTTGGTAGGACCATCCACATATAATGAACTATTTTTCGTATTTTACTTTAGTGATCACTCATGCATATGCATTGGTCAGACAGGTTAGTGTAATATTGAAAGGGAGATGTATTTGATATCTTTCCTAGGGTGAAATGCCTTGAGACCAGCATCATCCTTTTCAATTTGGCTGTGCAAGCTGGTAAAAGATGTTAGATGGTGGCCACGGAAAGTGCTTTTGGAAGCACTTCTTATTTGAATTGTTTGAGAAAGAGAAATCCGGCAATATTACTTGCCTCACAATATTACTTGCTACAGGTTCTAAAGGTTTACCACTACCCAGCAACCATCACTATGATACAATTTGCTGTAGGATCTGTCCTTGTTCTGTTCATGTGGACATTTAATCTCTACAAAAGGCCAAACCTCAGTCGTTCACAGGTACCTTGCTATGCAATCGCAAGTCTACAGTTTTTCCTCCTCACATTCAACCTTTTTGTTTGTTCTCATTCCTTCTGTGACCTTTTTTATCAACAGCTTATGGCAATTGTCCCTCTGGCAGTGGTACACACATTGGGTAATCTCTTCACTAACATGAGTCTTGGAAAAGTAGCTGTTTCCTTCACTCATACAATCAAGGCCATGGAGCCCTTCTTCTCGGTTATCCTCTCTGCAATGTTTCTGGGAGAGGTGTGTTTTTCTTTGAGATTTAGGTCTTACCTTTCAGGTTCTCATGATAAGATCTTCTGGTCGATGAAACACTAGCTGCTTTGGTGGCAATACATTCTGCTTCTATTCATGATTCAATGTCCAACGATGTAAATTGGGGGGGCCTACTTTCTCGAGCATCTGTTTGGTTCTGCCTTTCACTAATAGGCCCGATGATATCTTGAACTTGGTTCATTCAATGACTGGTGATGTTGTGGTCCGTGTTCAGGTGTCCTTTATTCTGACATCTCCTGAACTCTGCAGATGCCAACTCCCTGGGTTGTTGGTTCCCTGTTACCAATTGTTGGTGGAGTTGCATTAGCATCCATGACTGAGGCTTCTTTTAACTGGTAAGTTTTGAATGCAAATGCATTTGTTAGATTAAGTACAGATGAAGATGTGTTATCTAGTTTGGTTTTGTGTATAATGAGAACTGTGAAATTCTTTCTGTGGTATGACACCCTCTTCTTTTCAATGTTTGGTTTCCTGATTCCGAAGGGCGGGGTTTTGGAGTGCAATGGCTTCAAATCTAACCAATCAATCTCGAAATGTTCTTAGCAAAAAAGTCATGGTGAAGAAAGAGGTGATCCATGCCAACTCTTTATCTTTTTGAGTATCTCCAGGTTGTAGCTTCAGTTCTGCACATTGAAATCATGCATCTGATTGATTTAGTCAAGCACCATTTGACCAAAAATCAAAGTTAGACTACCATGGCCTCCGTTTTTTTTCTTTGTTAGATCATCATCCATGTGCTAATGCTTCTAAATTTGCTTTAGAAGAAGAAAAAAATGTGAGTTTGCTGATTGTCCTATATATTTTGTATTGGCAGGAATCAATGGACAACATCACTCTCTTCTCAATTATAACAATCATGTCGTTTGTTCTACTATTCCCTGCGGCATGTTTCATGGAAGGTTTCAAATTTACTCCTGGCTACTTTGAATTGGCCGTAAGTGTTCCCTCAAGAGTAATAAAACTCACTACTTCGAGCAGTTATGTTTTCTTTTAAAGTGGATCTTGGGTTCATGTGTCTTATTATCTTGTGAAACAGGCAAACAGTGGATTGAATGTTAAACAAGTGTTGGTCAGGTCTTTACTCGCTGCCCTTTGCTTCCATGCTTATCAGCAGGTGAGTCTGTCATCACTTTGCTACTCTTCTAAAATATTTGTTGTTGAACCTAGATCTCGAATGGAATTCAAATTTGAGTATTTTGATGGGCTAGAGTTTCGAGATTTGAGTAAGTTCTGAGCAAAGATGGTCGAGACTTAAGAGTGGTAACCATGCTCTAAGTGAATGCTTGAGTACGGATTTCTCAATTAGTTTAAAGCAATTAGGAAGTGAAGCTTGTGTTTGTCTTGCAAATATCTTGAACTATGCTTTAATTCATTAGCTCTTTGTTGGTTGCTTTCATTTGAGCTAAAAATGATGTAACTTTTCCTTTACGGTTTTGTACACTATTAAGATAGAGAAACTCCATATAATCTTGCTAGACTTACTGGTAAATGACAATATGTCTATCAGTGCATAAACATTGGTTATTCATGCTCTTTGTAAAAAAGATAACTAGTTCATGTGATATGGCATCTCGGCTCGTCAGAACACATGGCTTCCCATAGTGTATAGTGAATATACTTACATATAATAAGCGGTGAAAGTCCATTAAAACCATCCTTCCGGGAGCCCAATCTACACACTCATGTTATTCACGATGATGACACTGACTTCTCTTGGTGGAATTATGCAGGTCTCCTATATGATTTTACAAAGAGTATCTCCTGTCACGCATTCTGTTGGTAATTGTGTCAAGCGGGTTGTAGTGATTGTCAGTTCTGTTCTTTTCTTCCGAACACCGGTATCCCCCATCAATTCTATAGGTAACGTTGGAATTCATTGAAAGCCAGACTTTTTGATTAGCATCAATAATTCTGTGTACTTGCATTTCTGTTTGCTGCAGGATTCGAATCCATAAAACTGCTGACATTGTCTTGTTTGCTGATACAGGTACTGGCATTGCCCTCGCTGGGGTTTTCCTTTACTCCAGGGTGAAGAGGATCAAGCCGAAGCCAAAGACGGCATGAAGTGATTTTGGGAAGAACCGTTGGCTTGTAGGTCTGGAATTTTGATCAGCTTTATCTCACAACAGCAATCAATTTGCTTGCAGGTCTGGCAGAATGTGCTATTTGCTTCTACTTTGTTCGAGGTTTATTCTTTTGCAAAAGCCTAAATAATTTTACCCCGATTGGTTGGCAATGGCAAAGCACCTTCAGTTCTCGATCTTTTCTACAGCGTCCTGGTTTGAATATCGTGAGAGTTAACCATAATAAGCATTTGCCATCTGATGTCGAAGAATTCGAAGAAAGAAGTTGATCAATGGAGTTGAATGAAATTGGTAAGTTGGCAAACCAGTTAGCCGATTATTCTTTCAGATAGTACTTATTCATTGTCATTATAATTGGCATACGATACTAATCACCAGACTAACGAACCAAAAAAAGAATTGATGCACCAGCAGTGCTATCTTTCTTGGTGCATTAGCAAGGGGTCCATGCAACTTCTGATTAAAGAGAAACAAATTGAAATGCTTTTCATGATTTTACTGACCGACAAGGAATTTTTTTTTTTAGGATATGCTCCTAATAGCATATAATTCCAAGCAAACGAATTTCGAATGGGTCCAGGTATTCCCGGATCCATGAACCAAAAAGAACCGGCAACACAATGTCGTGATCGCTATAACATGCCGAAGGCGAAGGAGAAAAAGAAAAAAAAACAACCATCCATTATTGAGCTATGTAGTGCTGAGTGAGAGGGAAGCGTGATATATTTAATTAGAAGATGAGAAAAAGATGGACCGTCCTAGTCTCTTGGCGCTAAATGCACCTTTGCTCAAAAGCTTTCTTAGGATTGCTTCCGTCGATTTCCGAGTGGTGAGGGAAATCGTAGGGCATTTCTTCGGCACAAAGCCAAGCTTCACTGAACACCCGGACGGCTTCTTGGTAAACCACTTCGTTACCTTCTTGAGTCAGGTGCAGCCCGTCACTGTAAACGAATTAAAGTACAGGGAAAAGATTTAGAACTCGAAATTCATAAAGCGATCCGACAATATATAAAAAATCAGGGATGTGGATTTCAGGATAACGAAAATGCAAATTTCATGATAAGAAAAGCCAGAACCTTTATTAAGTAAAACTAGGAAAGCTTTGTTATACCACTTCAAGATGTTTTATGATATAACCAACCTCAGAAACTTTTTCTGCCACCCCTCAGTTTCCTGCATCTTGGACCATAAATTGATCGTGCGGACCCCCAGCTCGTCGGTTAACTGAACACACTGCTGCGCGTAAGTTCCAGTCACTTCGTTAGTCCTTTCTGGCAACTCTCTAGCATTCTCGCCGTACAATGATCTGTTTCACATGTAAGAAGTTTGTCTACAAGAATGTTATAGATAGCACTCAAAACCCAGGAGACAAGGATAATTAATTGATTCCTGGGGCCTAGATATGTTAGAACATCCAGAATAAAGAGAAAAAAGAAAAACCTTCACAATATTCCTTTTTCTGATTGCAAAAGTAAAATTCTTCCATGGAGGAACGGCTACATATCGTGTGCACACAATCAGACAGTGACTTCACTCGGAATGTGAATGGTGCAATGGTTAGAACTCCTGGATCCTCATAAAATCTTAGAAGAAAAAGAAGTGTTAATGAAAGTTCGACGAATTTTGCGCATAAGCAAGGTAAAGAAGCAACTAAATTCCACAGAAGGAAAAGCAAAAGTGTCATGCAACATCATATTATGCTGGAACGAATTATTATATCGCAACAAAGAAGAAGCATGTACCTAGCATATTCATTACGTCCTTCCTCATCAACTGGTGGTGGGGTAATAAGCACAATTAACATTGTGGGGGAACATTTCTGAGATGGAAAAAAAGAGTTAACTTTATAGCTTCCAAATACTAAGACAGGCAAAAATATCTGCAGAGCATGGCCTGCATGTCACAATGTTCAAATCTTCCCCCGTAAGGTTGTAGATGACTGTTTGCAGGTTTGACTAACAATTACCGAACGAAGCAACGAGATAGTCAGCTCATCAATGGTGACAAAGTGTGGATCAAGTATCTCCATTGAGGATCAAAACTAAGATGCAAATATTCTAGAGATGGCACTAATAATGCAACGTGGAGAACTTACAATGACATTTCTACTTTTAACAGCTCGAGTAAATCAATGTGATCTGAACCTTGAGGTGATGAACGATCTTCTTGAGGTTCTCCTTATATTCATCGACAGGCACATGTTGACGTTCACTCGATCTTCCTGAAAGAGCTGCATCATTAGCCCCGAAGAATATTGTGGTGGCTACTGGAGGCTTTGACGAGTCCTACAAAGTCAGTCACATGAAGTATATATGTTCAGGTTATGTTTGATAAGTGAAAAATGAAAAATACACCTCTGAATATCTAAACTTTTTGATATGATTATCTAACATGTACATGCCGTCTTTCGAAGGTTGCAGCTTTTCAGCTGCAGTCTTGCAAACTATGAGGTGAACTGGCCCCATGATCTAGTCTCAAGGTACAAAATGTTGGACCATGTTTTGACCCACGAGATTGATCTTTTGAAAGAGTTAACATGTTCACATCTTTCCAAAGTAAGAATTAACACGTTCAAATCCTCTTGGCCTCACATTTACCTATCCCATTTCAAGTCATTTCCCATGCTTAGAATAGCCAGCTCTCCGACGTAGAAGAGAGCAGTCCATCTGCTGCAGATTTGCTCCTCCTAATGGTCATATCCATAGACGAGAAGCTAAAGAAGATGCCCTTCTCCATGAAATCTAACTAGCATGCAACTTTAAAGTTCACCCAAATGTGTAATGCCATTGACAAACAATGGAACTTCCCTATTCCTACCTGTTGCAACAGAACATGACTGTCTTTCATGACCGCTTTCTCATTTTATATGACACCAGCATTAAGATAATAAGAATGTATGGAGAAGCTTGTACTTACAATACGTGTACTAATACCCCTGAATGTATTGAAGGGGCAAACCACCACATCTAAGCAACGCAATCAAAGTCCCCACGGACTTTATGGCCAAAATCTGGCTTACTAACTAGCTAACTATCCTCCCGCCTGCAATTACCGTAGCACATAGTCAAAACTTGACCTCCCCCAATCTAGTAACCATTCATCTCTCGTCAGATTTTAATCACCTATGTTCAACATTTTTTCACACCCACTTTGGAGCGAGTACGCCTTTTAAACAAGGTGCATATCACCAAATCCTCAACCTGAACTGCTAAGGATTGTTATCATTCTCATCCTTAGCATGATCTACTACATATCCCAGACAAAATTTGTCCACTTGGAATCGTCAATTTTGCAAAGTCTGTTGTTTGCAACCAACAAATAAAACAAACACTAGCGCGCCAATCAAGAATCTACCAATGGTTCAAGAAGCACAGTAGAGAATTCACCCAGAAAGGAATGAGACATGTTCCCAAAGAAAGGGAAGAATCACACACACCAGAGGGAAAATGTGGTGCAACAAGGAGAGAGCCCAACGGGTGTTGTACCCGCTGTATCCACGGAGAACTACATCAGCCTGCACAGCACCAGGAAGAACGAAAAAAAAAAAAACCAACATTGATGAGTGTTCAATCGAAGAATGTGCGATCGACAAGTGAAAGGCGAGACCTTGCGAGAGTAAGTGTCGGCGAGAGCAGCACCCCATCCGCCTGGCTGGAAAGACTGCTGCGTTATTGAATCCCCGAACAACACGATCGCTGGTCTCATTCTACTCTGCTCTGCTTCACACGGAATGGAGACACAGAGACCCACGGACAGAGGAAGGAAGGAAGGGCAATGATTATGATTATTGCGTGAAATGAACGCCGTTACCGACCGACTGCTCCCCATCGTCGTCAGTGCTGCTTAACAAACAGATGGAGAAGAACAAGGAAAAATTTAAAATAATTTATTGCGTTTGTACGGTTTAAGAAATTAAATAAATAAATAAATAATATTTTATTCGTTTAAGAAAACATTTAGATAAAAAAATATTATTATTAATATTATTATTAAATTATTTTTATTGACTAATTATTTAAATTGATTTTATTTTCAGAATTTTTTAAAATCATTTTAATTTTATTAAATTACACTAAACCTATGTCCTCCCTCTTTTTTTTTTTTTTTTTTTGCAAATGTTGTGCCTAAACTTTTTTGGCCAAAAATGTCATCCTTAATTGAAAAATACAATAGTTATGCCCAGTGCATTTGAGTCATGGGATTGTTGGTAAAATGAAAAAGTAATCACCTTCTGCTTCGGGAGATTATGCAAAACTTCTTTAAAATTATTTATGGTGGGTGCTCAAAATTGCCCCGATCCATGACTTCCAGCTCGTTTTGAATAAACAAAGCGAGACATGGCATGGCTGAAATTGACTGGTGGCTTCGGACAATCGGCAACATGACAGGAAGTTGCCGATTGGATTTTATGAAATGAATTCACTAAGTGTCAAGGTGCGATGAGTAGGCACGTGCAAATCGATTCATTCGATAGAGACGTCAAAGTTGAAATTAAAATTGATGAATCTAATAGCGAGGTACTGTTCAGCTTGTGAGGCAAGCAATTCCCACAAATCGCAATCGACATTTGGAAGGCCACTACGCGATTATGGCCGAGACGTAGAGGACATTACCGCCGTCGGACGTGTAAGATGTGAAGTAAGAATAAAAAAGATCTTTTGGTAACCTTTTGTAAGTACACGTCGCCGAATTCTAAGAGTCACGTAAGTTGTTGTTTAATAATTACCAACGCATAATAGTTAACCTGGGATGATCCAAAGCAACATTGAAAATTATCCATTTCCAAGTTTCGTAAGAAAGATGAATTGTTCCCTCTTTCCATACAATTTAATTGATAATAAGTTAATTACGGTAACTTTTTATGACAACCGTACATATGCTGTGAAAAAATCTGTAATTTAAACTAACATGGATCGAGAATAAAGAGGAAATCTTTCATTTTGTTTGTCACCAAAGTTTCTCGATTATTTAGATTTCCTAAACAATTATATATAGTTTCGTCTTCTCCCATTTCATCATTTGAAATGTTATTCCTCATCTCGCGATAAGCATAAACAATCACCCTCCCCTAAAGTGCAAAAAAATGTCTCAAATGAAGGGCTCGAAATATACCTTATTTTAATTATTTAAAAAAAGAGTCTGACCAAAGTGCATTTTCGTACTTTATTTATTTGCACTTTTTTTCATTTTCTACTTTTTGTTTCCCTTAGTTTTTTTTTTTATTTTTTTTATTTTTTTTCCACTTCTCTTCTTCGGCCATTGCCTGCCACAGGCGACAATCGCCCTCGCTAATGTCAAACAATCCTCGCCAGATCCGAGGAGGGCAACATGCCCTCGCTTGGGCTGGTGACGGTAGCCTTTGTTGGCGTCGGACAAATTGTTGGCGTCGGACAAGGGTCGCCCACACAGCTCAACCCTCCCTTGAGTTGGGTGGCCGATGGTGACCCTCGCCCGACACCGTCTGTCCTTGCCTAAGTCTGGTGATTTATGGGGAGGGAAAAGGGGAAAAATTAAGAAGAAAAAAGAAAAAAGGGAAAGTTGCAAAAAAGTAAAGGACATAATGGGTCAGGTTGGACAAAGGAGGCACTTGCTCAACGTCGTTGATGGACGGAGAGGGAATAGTGAAAAAAAAAAGTAAAGGAAAATAAAAAAAAAATAAATAGGAAAATGTGCAAAAAAATAAAGGATATAAATGCTTTTCGATCAAGTCTTTATTTAAAATAATAAGAGACTTCAGATCCTTATTCTATACAAGATTCAATTAGGTCGTTATTTGAAAAAATGATGACATTTCATAATTTTATTTGATTTTTTTTCCTTTAAATAGGCCAAATCCAAGGAAACACTCCACTGAAAAAACAAAGCAGAAATCTAAAAAAACATATAAAGAAAATAGATAAATCACAAAAAATATCAAACTAATACACATATGAAAAATTCATGTTAAATTATTTTTTTTGCCTATAAAAAATCTCAAATTAATACATCTATGATAAATATATATATATAAAAATAAACTAGCGCAAATGTGATAAATTCATCATATATTATTTTTTATCACAAAAGCTCTAAATTAATATACCCGTGATAGATTTATTCCAAATTAAATATGTTATTGTCAAAAACACCAAACTCATACGCATGTCACAAATTTGATTTTTGTTAGTTTTCATTAAATCGAGTTGATTTCATGGAAAGCTCCAAACTAACGTATCTGTGACACAAAGGGTAAAAATCTTATATCGGTACATCCATCAAATGTCACGTGCCATTAAACTCAACAATTCGATAGTAAAATTTAATAAAAAATTAATTGAGGTTAAATTTATCATAAATTTGTTACATATGTATCTATTCGAATTTTTAGTGGTCAAAAAAATAATTTGAGTTATATTTATACGTATTAAGCCTAAATGAAACCACGAAAAAGCCCACAAGGCTCTCCGTATTCGAAACGGCGGTTGCCGTTAAGTTGACGGCGATGCCGAGCAACTTTCCCGCACCGTTTTTGGAATCTTTTACTTGCAGCGATCTGGACGCCACCACCATCATCATCTCGCACTCCTTCACTTCGTCGCTGAGAGCTCCAAACAATACGACGAGACGACGACTCCTCGCCGATTTAGGGTTTCTTCGAACTCCGATTCTCGATTTTCGCCTTCTTGAATTTTCTTGAAACCATGGAGAAAATCAGGAGAGCGTCGCACGCGGGCTCATGGTACGCCGACAACCGTGAGTCCCACCGTTTGCCTTTCCTCCTTCGCTTTCAAATTCCAGAGCTCGTTTTCCCCCTGCAATTGACGAAGGGCGAAGGTTTCGGAGAATGGCTTCGCGATTCTCGCTTATTCCCTTTTTCTTGATCGTAAGTAAGTTGTAGATAAAAAAAAAAAAAAAACTGTGCAGAGGCACAGGGCATTCCCCAGATGATGACACGGCTCGGAGGCCGGAACCAACTAAACCTTCGATGAAAACATCAGTGCAAATGAGTCGGTCATTAGTTTTTCTTTCTGGGATTTTAATGATTCGATTATTTTACAGTGGGGTGTCGTCGGTGTAGCTTTCGAAGCGAGAAAGTAGCTTCATTTAGCCGTCTACCTTGGGGGATGAGTTATTCTCTGGGGTCTTAACTTGAGCAATTAGTTAGCTGTGCCAACTGAGAACAAGAGTTCCAATGTATTGTTACCGAGAACTTGTATATCAGCGGAGCTCGAGGGGACGAGAAAATGTAGAAGCGCTGGAATAGTCAGTGAATTTGCTTAATTTTGTGTCCGAACACATCGGTCCTGACAATATCCTTTTGTTTGATCATCAGCTAAGAGATTAGCCGAAGAGCTAGAGGGATGGCTTAGAGCAGCTGGCCTGGAAAAATCTCCTGATGTAAGAGGTGTGATTGCTCCGTAAGTATGCTAGTCTTATCTTGATTCTTCTCTCATGCTAACATAAGTTATGTTCAGCTTTCGTTATATTGTTCCATGTTGTTCCTGATGCTTTCTCGATGACCCGGAGTACAGGCATGCAGGTTATTCGTATTCTGGAAGGGCTGCTGCTTTTGCTTTTGGAAATATAGATCCTACAAACATGTACGTCTTCCTATCTTTGTTGATGAAGAATTCTATCCATCAAACAGTTCCATTTGATTGCAATAATACCTTGTGGCGTCCCTAGAAGAAATGCTAAGAAGGAGAAATGCAAGAAAGCTAAAATGAGCACCAAAAGTAAAAAAAAGAAAGAAAAAGAAAGCACTCGATGGAGTCTGTTTCATTTCTAATTCTCACGGATATATAATATCAGTTCCAGGATATTCCTTCTTGGACCATCTCATCACTATTACACGCCCAAATGCGCTCTTTCAACAGCTACCATTTACAAGACTCCTATTGGGGACCTACCCATTGATTTGGAAGGTATTTTTAAGCTAGTTTTATCATGTTTGGAAAGTTCAACTTTCAAGGGAGATTGATTTTCCTTGCATCTGTGATGTAATATTGTAATCTGAAGTGTGGGCTGTGGCGAAGATGCAAAAGTTGGTCCAAATGAAAGATTGTTGCGTAAGAATATGCATTACTGGAAATGCAGACCTTGCATGCTTTGTTTCCATTTTAGGTGTCCAACTGATGTTCGATCCTGATCAAGAAAGTGGTTGGTGTTTTGTTTTGTTTTTTAAATATATTTGCAATGCTTTTTGTTCTTATGATGTGCTCTCTGCGTAAGAAAGTATTTCTGTTTCCTTTGAATTGAAATTGATTGTATGTGAGTTTTGATGATATTTTCCATTGGTATTCTGAAACTAAATGTTTGCGTCGAGTTACCCTTTTTATACCTTAACTTCAGTTATTGAGGAATTAAAAGCCACTGGGAAATTTGAGATGATGGATCTTCGAATTGATGAGGCCGAGCACAGCATGGAAATGCACTTGCCATACCTTGCCAAAGTCTTTGAGGGGTACTACCTCTGAGACTAATTAAGCTGTTTTTGTCTATTCTTGTTTCTTTTTGTTAAAGGTTACTGTTTGGTGGTTATAATGCAGGCACCCAGTAAAAGTAGTACCTATATTGGTTGGTGCTGTTAAGTCTGAAAATGAGGTCATGTATGGGCGATTGCTGGCCAAATATGTAGATGATCCAACCAACTTTTTCTCAGTATCCTCAGATTTTTGTCACTGGGGAACACGGTATGTGCAGTTCAGATTTGCCAGTCATTTATAGGGAAAATATGATCCACTTTGGAGCATTCTGCTGTTTCCAGTGGGAAATTATTATGGGTCGGACCTTGAAGTTCTTTTCAGTTGTGTTGAAGGTATTTTGAAATGTAGAGTCTAGAATGTTGCAAGGAGAATCAGCACGAGCACAATTACCATGCCGAAGGTTCATTTTGTGATCATGACTTGTGAACAATTTTGACTCTTTAAAGTTTAATTTTTTGAGCTTTACAGCATGGACGCAGTGCATAGAAATATGTAGTGTAGCTGGAGAATCGTGGTGGCCAGGTTTTATTCCTTCTTTAGCCTAGGTTGCTTTAAAAAATTTGCAGCAGTGGTTGTTGATGTTCTGATTAAAGTTGCTGTTTCTTGGATCACTAAGGCAATTTATTTGCCAAAGGGGTTGGGAAGAGTCTGTTCTTTCTGACCTTTCTGCCTGAGCTTGGCCTTGATTTGTTGTTAGATTCAATCTGTCATCAACAATATTTGTCAGAGGGTTTCCACAGAGGATTGCATTGAATTGGCAAGCAATGGAGATGCATTGTTGTTGCTGTCTGTCTTTCTAACCTGTGCTGTGTTCATCTTTTGTATTTGGAGTGACGATGGACTTAATGATCTAAATCTTAATCTGATCTGATAGCATTGCGTTTGGCCTTTGGGTAGCTTGTTGATAGTCTCCGTCTGACACATCTTTGCCTGTGGATTCTTTCAGCTTCAACTACACACACTACGACAAAAACCATGGGGATATATACAAGTCCATAGAGGCCTTGGACAAGATGGGGATGGATATAATAGAAACTGGAGATCCAAATGCATTCAAACTGTATCTAATTGAGTACGACAACACCATATGTGGACGTCATCCGATTAGCGTTTTCCTACATGTAAGACCTCAGATCGTCATGACATTGCTTGAATACTTCAACTAATTAGCTGACCTGACCGCTTTTTGCATAAAGAAAGGTCAGATTGATGGTTGCCAGAAATCTGGACATTGCTTTCATATAGAGCTTGGCATGAGTGACATTTGCATATAAATTTATGGTATCATATTATGCTGCATCGCCTATATATCATCTCTGACAGGTATTTTGTCTGGTCAGATTACTGTCCAGTGTCTACGACGAATATCTGACTTATAACAATGCAATCCCAAGAGGGCCTGAGTAATGACAAGTCGACTATCTTGATATGGAGCATCATTTCTTTTGCTTATGCATCTTCTTTCTTACTTCAACTAGCAGCAACTTCGTTGTCAACTAGCAGCAAATTCGTTGTTTTACAATTGAAAGCATGCAGTATCGCAAGTATCTATAGCTCTTTTTTGTCCTGAAAATCAGTGTGGACACTGAACCAGATGAATCCAGTAAGTCGAGTTCTAATTTCAAAGACATTAGAACAGGAGATGGCTCCCTCTAAGGACGATAATACTTCTCGCACGCAAAAATGTAATGGACACGTGGAATTCCGGATTAGTCCATGGCGGCACATACACATATTAGATTTTGTGGTGTTCTCCTAGTGTTGCCTTCAAGATGTAGGTGTTTAAGGTTTGTCTAATGTCCTCTTTTTTGTTTTTCCACCTCATGTCAGATGTTGATGAACTGCTCTGCTAAGATAAAGATAAAATTCCTCCGGTACGAACAATCGAGCCAGTGCAAGAATATGAGAGACAGCAGCGTGAGCTATGCGTCCGCTGCGGCAAAGGTTGACGGTTGAAGCTGTCGAGACATCTCTCGAAGGAGATCGGTCGACCGTTTGCGTGTCTTGGAAAATCCGAATGTAAAAGAAGATGAACCCCATGGACTATTCTTGGATTGGCAAGCAGACCATCTTGTTTGTGGGCTCTTTGTTGTGAATGACAAATTCGGCAGTGGGGTTTCATTTCAGGTCTTTTAACTGCAGTACTGGGATCAAATCAACGATAGCACGGCGTTCCACGTCGCGCGTTAATAAACAAAATGATGTATTTTTCACACTAAAAGTGGACGTGACCTCATAATTTACATGATATTCGTCCTTGAGGAACATTTGGATGTCCCCGTCTAATCAGACGGCTCCAAATAGATTCCAGGCGCTTAGATGCGTCACGTAATTACTTTTGCCTCAGCTACCGCCACGTGTACTCACGCTTCTCCCCCCAAAGCCACCGCCATTCACGGTAACACATCCCTCCACAACCTATAAATTCAAGCTTCCCATACGGCAGCACTCGGCTTTCCCTTCGTCTTCCCACGATCCCGATACCTCGTCGTCATAGCTATCTCGGATCGAACCCAGCAATGCTCAGAATCGCCGGAGAGGAGCTGATCGGGACCGCTGCAAGGGCGGCTCCGCTGCGTCCGCTGTCGATCCTGCGGCGATCGTACCATGAGAGGGTGGTCGACCACTACAACAACCCTCGCAACATCGGATCTTTCGAGAAGGACGATCTGGCAGTCGGCACGGGCCTGGTCGGAGCGCCGGCGTGCGGCGACGTCATGAAGCTCCAGATCAAGGTGGACGAGTCGTCCGGGAAGGTCGTCGATGCTTGTTTCAAGACTTTCGGGTGTGGTTCGGCCATCGCTTCTTCCTCCGTCGGTGAGCTACCTTTTGCTAATAAGTATCATCTTCTTTCTCTTCCACGTCTCCGTTCTCAACTTGTGATTGGTTGAAGAGATGCCTTTGGTTTGGTAAATACGAATAGTCGAGTGTTCTTTTAGAGATGGGAAATTGGAGAATTGCGCGTTTCATGTGACATTGCTTCGTAAAGCTTTTGAGCTTGGTGTTCTTCTCTTTCCTTTTCCAAGAGGTTATGCCGGCTGGTGGAGTTGGGGATATACAACGTAAGTAGATTTGAGCGTATGTATGCTCCTGCGAATAGAAAATGAATGGTTTGCTCTGGTTCTTCAATCTGTGCGCTCTGTACAATTCCAAGAAATGAAATCGATTCATTTTTGAGGGGCGGTTAGCCTAAACCATTTTACCGTACGCATTAGCCAACGAGGTGGTGACTGATGAAGTAAAACGCACATTGTTCATCACAATTTTTTACGTCTTTTGAACTCAGTTTTGATCTTTAGAACTGAAATTCCGGTCGGGAAATGACCTGTGATAATTCTTGCTGGAGGAGGGAATAACTGGGCGACTTAGGAGGAGAGACATCATGTGGTCGTTTGTTATAATTCTGCTGCGTAAAAAGCATGCTCTATACCTATTTCAAGCCCCATATGTCTCAACTTTTTTCGCAAAATGTCTGTATTTTGTCATCCTGTGTTGTTTTTCTGCGCTTCTTGATGGCTGAATTATCTTTTACCGTCTTTTCAGCTACTGAATGGGTGAAAGGCAGAAAGGTGGAGGACGTCTTATCGATTAAGAACACGTAAGCGTCTTTCTCGTTGATCATGGCTGTAAATTTTTTCAGTTGGTTCTCTCTGGGGATGCCCATCCATTTAGAAGTAGAGTAAAATTTATGAACTTTCTCAGTTGGTTCTCTTTGGGACGCCCATCCATTTAGAAGTAGAGTAAAATTTATGAACTTTCTGTTCATTGATCTTCCATAGCTAGCTTAAGTGTAGTCAAAGTCTCGATCTTGTGCTCCCATCATGGCCGGCCCTCGGCTGATTCTATGGAAAACTTCCTTTTGCAGGGAAATCGCGAAACATCTTGCCCTTCCGCCTGTGAAGTTGCACTGCAGCATGCTTGCTGAGGATGCCATCAAGGAGGCTGTAAAAGATTACGAAGCTAAACTTGCCAAATCAAATGCCGGTCCAAAGGCGGCTGATGCTTGAGATGTAGAGCTGCTGGATGTAAATATGAGGACGAGCTCACTGTCGCCAGATGTACAACCTGTTTTAGAAATGTTCTAAAACCTCGTATATTATGTAATATACTTGTACGAGTGTGGTGTGTATCTTCTGTGTTATGCTTATCGCTGAGATGAATGTATTGCTGATGACGAAAGAGATCATTTGATGTTGAGATGGGTCGCTCCTTGCTTTTCGTAAGGCATCGACTTCTGTGTGGCGATGTTAAGGGCGACCTAATTCCTTGCACTTTGGGGAAATATTGGTCAGTGGATCCTTGTACATACGAGGAGCTGGGTATTTATTTTGCTGAAAATATTTTGAAAGATTAATGACTTTAAGTGATACGGTTGATTATTTTAAATATTTTTAAATTATTTATTTTTTGCGAAACAAATGATGTTTAAGAAACGTTTGTTTGAAGAAAAACTGTTTTTGAGAAATTATGTACTTTCTTTTTTTTTTTGGACAATTAATCGATTCATGAATAATGTTTTTCATGAATTGAAAGAATAAAACTTAGAATTGACGAAAAATGATGAACTCTTCTAAAGAAGAAAGAAATCAATTTCCTTAAACCACCAAATAAATGGAAACTCATAATTTGAAAACGATTTTTTGTAGAAAATATTTTCCTTTGTCATGATGTTTTTGGCAAAACAAACAGGCCCTTTGTCTTAGTTTGTTATTTTCAGTCTATGAAAGTGATTTTCCATCATTCAAGCATCGGAAAGAGAGAAAATAATTTCTCGAAAATAGCTTTCCTTCAAACAAACGGACCATTATTCAAATTTGTTTTTTCGAGAAGCAAAATGTCTCACTCAAATGAGCTGTTAAAGTATGAATATGACATCTTGAATTTTCATAAATAGGAAGTAAAATAAATCCTATTAATATATCCTTTGAGTAATTCTTTGAAATGTTATATAAAAACTCTACAAGAGTAATTTCGATGTTCCATAAGAAAATGATTGCTTGATTTGTTTAGGAAAATTTCAGAAAATAGTATTACAAAGATATAATAGGATGGCATAGTTCATGAATGGATATTTTAAAGTCAAATAAGTCAAGCTAAATTGAACTAACGATAAGTCAATTTTATAAAGAATAAGAATGTGGTCAATGCTAAGGCAATGATAAATCAATTTTCTAGAGAAAACGACAGTCAATACTATGGTAAATTACGTCAATGATAAGTCAACTTTCTAGAGAATAAGATCAAAGTCATTTTCATGTATTATATGGTTCATCAATTAACTATACAAATAGACCAATTAAGTAAGGATAAGTTGTTACCCTAGAGGCCGAAGCTAATAGCCTAAACAAATGGACCAATAAGAAGCAAGGTAAATAATGAGACTTGGAAAGTAAGTTAGAAAAATCAAATGCCATATATGTGTTCATATTTATAGAGAAACTTGATGAGCAAGTTGCTAACAAAGAAAATTAAAAAAAGTAGAAAATAACAAGTACATTCCTAATTACCATGAATAAATTATATTAGCAAAATTAGTAAAGTTAACATAGTTAACATACTCTCAAATATAGTAAAATATAGTAAAATAAAATATCGTTAGTAACCGATTTGAGATGCTTTCTTAGAAATGTATACAAAGAGACGAAGCGCAATCGACACGAGGATGGATCACGGCTCGTTAGCTAGCTCGCCAGTGCGAGGCAATTGCCAGTCCATGCCATCATGAGGGACATCGTGGACATGGGCGACGCCGAAGGCCTTTGTCCCTCGTCGGAGGTCAGCCATGTTTCGAAACCCGCTAATTATTTTTAATTAGTTTAGGTTAATTGAGAGGTAAGCAGCTTGATCTAATTAATAAATTAGTTAATTAAGATTGTAATTAATATGATTAAAGCTTCTTGAATATTTGGGCCAATAGAAAATTGCCAAGAACCTATCCTAAAACCTAGAGAACAAGTGGACCAATAGAAAAATGATAAGTAGCTAGGAGACAAGCTATTTGATTAGGCTTGCTGGGTGGCTTATTTTTAGAATGATAAGTGGCCATTAATAGATAAGGTCTTGAATTCAAGAAGCTTCTTCATTAAGCCTGAGAAATTTCTAGAGAAAAGTCATGAGGTTGCTCCATTATAAATAATGGTGATCCCCCTCTTGAAAAAGGCTAACCAAGGTCTCCCTTTTTGCCCCCTTCTTGGCCGACCACCTCTCTCTCCTCTCCTCTTGTGGCGCTAACCTCCACCGCCTTGCTGCACTCTTGCCGCCTCACACTCATGTCGCCTCAAGCTACTCACCCATCGTGCAAGCACTTCCGCTGCCTCGCCAATTGTCCACTTAGCCGCCGCTATACTCGCCATTTACTCGTCATCATTGTCATTCCGCCGCATTTCCCTTGTTCTCGTTTAATTTTATTAAAGGGATACACGGTAAAGTGGTAAGTGAGATTTCTAGTTCTAATATGGTAATATCCGTTTGTTACTTGGTTTGGTGTTGTATTTTCGTATGATTGCATGTGTTCATGAGTTTCATGGCACTAATGGTAAGTTTTTAGTTAAAATTACATGGAAAGGAGTTGGAGGACGTCTAGCAGGGAACAATTGAAGACAGATTGGGAGTTTCCAAGGCTAACCGGACCGACAAAGGACCTATTCCTGACTTGATCGAGTCTAGAACCGGTCCCACCAGGGCCCAACAGAACTAGTTCGGTTATATTGGGAGAAATCGGGTCGGCCTGGATTGGGTCCATGCCAGACCAGCTCGGTATAACCCGATCGAACACAAAATGGGGCTGATCGGCCCAGTCATTGGTGGTCTAAGAGGTTGATTCAATTTTGAGCTAGTCGAAAAGGTTTGTCGGATTGGAAACAAAGTTTTGCACTTGGATAACATGAAAAGATAATAACCGGTGTATGCATCTGCAGTTTTGTGGAAGGCATTAAAAGACATCTACGCGCCTTCGTTAGCTTGAGAATCTACGGGGTAGGGGCTTGGAGGTAAACGACGTATTTTTCAAGTGATCATTGCTTGCGACAACGGAAAAGCAAGTGCCATCATCTGCCAAAAGTTTACTTGAGGCGATGGCGTAGATGTTGTTAATCATTATCAAGTGATTGAATTTCATGTGCTGTCGAACATGTAAATTGACGATATTGCCCGATACCGGAAGTCTCGATATAACCTCGAGAACAAGGATGTCCAAAAAGTGAAAAGAAAAGTAAACGCGCTGTTGCATTTTATGCTCACATGAAAAGGATTCTATTGGAAAAAGTAAATACTTTGTTGCATTTTATGCTTACAAGAAAGGGAGTCTATTAGTGATGGATGGCACGAAAAGAAAAGTGAATGCATTGTTGTATCTTTGATTTACATGAAAATGATTCAATTGATAATGCATGGCATTTTTGAAATGAATCACGAGATAGTTTTGTGTCAAATATTTTTACACTGTTGAGTTAAATATTATCCTGATATTCCCATCATAAACCTAGAAATTTCATCTACTAGCCTATTAGCTCAACCCATCATTTTTCAGGGAAGAAAGTGGAGTTTCCATGAGATCCACCGTTTGGATACCCTACTCGTATAATTCACCTCGCCAAACTATTGATGTGGAAACTGGCATCACATATGTCTGTATCACTACGATCGTATGGATCGATATGGGATTGGCACATCAAATACCTATTGATTTCGTCTCGTGACATGAATAAATGTGAGAGGGGATGATGAAAAGACCATGGCTTTAATATCTAGGGACCATAGGGTCCTCCAGGAGGTTCAACATCTTAGAATGGAGTGATCGGATAGATTCCAACAATTTTTGGTGTGTAAAACAAGTTGGGGCGTGACGTGCTGAAGGTATTTGGGAATGTTTGACATGTGCATCTTTTCTAGATTTTGGGTTTTAAATAGAATAGAAAAGTTAGGCTTAATATAAGGAATACTAGGTAGTGTAATAATGATATGAGATGCCAACCTTATATAATAATATGAATGTTTGTAGGTGTCTTGAAACCCGCTATATCTGCTAAGTAGATGGGGCTAGTCAGTCCTCTACGTTTAAAAATAAAGGTTGGCAGAAAATAAGGAATTACACTGGAATTAAGTAAATCATCTTATAGTTAAGAAATCAACGGGACTAATACCCGAGGCCCGATGGTCCCTAGGCAACCTTAATAGAAAAAGAGATCCTTGATAACGAATTAGCAAATTAGATATCTAAAATAAAAGAATAATAGAGTCAGGTCCTGCGGTTGTCACAATGAAAATGAGAGATTCATGGACAAATCCAACATATAACTTTTCATATTGTGTCCAACCCTTTCAATTCTCGCACCGACCACAATTGCCCTCATGTTAATATCAGTGTGAGTCACTTAAAAAGCTTTTGAAATTTGGGAAGATGTTCAATCTCAATTTATAAAAGGGTAGTGATTTTCCACTCTCACTGTAACTAAAACACTCTCCATCACATCGCTTTAATAATAGGGATATTTACTTAAATGGTCCATGAATTTTGGCAGAATGTGCAATTTGGTCTCGAAATTTTTAATTTATTCAATTTAGTCCCTGAACTTTGACAGAATGTGCAATTTGATCCCTAAACTTTTGACTTGTTCAATTCAGTCCCTAAACTTTTAGTGCATGTTCAATCTAGTCCCTGAATTATAGAAAAATGTTCAATACAGTCCTTTTGTTAATCTAAAATGAGGGATAACGTTGAACGTTTTCATATAGTCTAGAGACCAAATTGAACATTTACTAAAAATTCAGGGGCTGAATTGAACCAGTCAAAAGATTAGCAATCAAATTGTACATTCTACCAAAGTTCATGAACTAAATTGAACAAATTAAAAGTTTAAGGATCAGACTACACATTTTGCCAAAGTTTAGGGACTATTCGTACCATTTTGCCTTAACAATACTAACCTTTGTGAATCCCACCTTTAAGCATTCTTTATTTGGTTTTCTTCTATTTTTTTATTCCATTTTCCATTTTATAATTTATTTCTCTGTTCTATCTTTCTGGAACACCTCTCTCGCGCCAATTATACACAAGTTTTTGACACCAGAATGTTCGTCACCGGATTCGACCAAAAAAAGAAAATCTGTTACCGGCATAAAAGATTTGTCACCGAAACAAGCAATTGACGTAGTTGAAGCCCATATTTGCATAAACATATTCCTTACCCAATTAGTCCTCTTCCATATCCACTTCTTCAATTCTCATATCTTTTCAGTCTTCACCCTCATTCCATATTCGTTTTCCCATTTTGCATCAAACACTTCGATTGACTGATCAAGAAGACAAGAAGAACCCCCATTAAAGATTCAAATCCAAGAGCTAAACTGCCTGCCCAATCCTCTAATGTCTGCTTGTACATCTTTTTCTTGGTCCTTACCGTCGATGTCATCATCGATTCGCCATCACCTACCAGTCTCCAGATCCATGGCTGGAATTCATCCCCCTACTCTGACTGATCCCATTTATGCAAACCAAGAATAACACCTTCAAGAATGAAATCCTCTAGATTGGCGAGGATTTGGCCCTCCTCGCCCTCACAGTCCTTCGTCCATGTCAATCTAGATCGCTAAGCTGCTATTGCAGGCGATTGAGAGGCCTACTGAGGTGATTGCAAACTCAACCCTCATGTCCAAGCCCTTAGGCAATGAGGAGGCTCCGCTGTATCTCAATTTACAAATTTTCATGCTCTGATTGCCGTTAAGAAGTGCAATGCAATAACCTTTAGGTCAATTATGTTCTTATGTATCAAACTCCGGTTGAAGATCCAAAAACTAATGAGTGCGAAGTGGCCTAGACAGCAGTGATAGAGGTAAACCACAGAGAGTATACTTTTGTTTGTTATTACAGAATTGCTAAGGCTTGGACCATGTCGGATTAAGAGAGATGAAGAGAAGCAAAAAGAAGGCTTAAGTACATCTAAAATGCCATAACTTATGTGTTGAAGCCTCTTTATGTTTATTGTTAATGTTAGTGGGCCTAGTTAATTAGGCCTAGTTTATTTATTTATTGTGTTAGGGTTGAGGTACATCTCTTCTCTATATATTGTATATCTTCCTCTCTCTTTTTTCAAAGAGAATAAAAATTATCTTTTCTCTCAACATGGTATCTGATGTGGAAATCGAACCACATCGAGGAGGAAGTGCTAGGGTCCCGTTGTTCTATCCGTTTGGTCCAATTACTTGAGCAAGGGCGAGAGAATTCAAGCAAGCTATCGGCATCATGGTTCAAGATCTTTGGAGTGGAGGCGATCTTGATTCGAGAATTGAAGATTCTGAAACTCCTTGGCGCAATACGATTACATTTGATCTCACAGATTCTGAATAGATTTAGGGCTAACAAGCTCTGAATGGGCTCAAATTTGGTTGACTGAGCGAAACGACATCCTGATCAATACTCATTGCCTATGGCCATGAACTGCGATATATTTTGACCATTCAGCATCGTTTAGATGGATTTTTAGGCCATTTTCTATTTTTAGGTAATTTTTTTATTAATTAAGGTTATTTTCTTCTTTTTTCCCTTTTAAGGTTAGCACCATATATAAGGGTGCTTATGAGTTTATGAGAACATTACATTAATTCAGAATTTTACAGAGAGTTTTTATCTTCTTCGAGTTCTCTTGAAAACTAGATTTTATCAAGGCTTCCTTGTGCCGTTGATCGACTTATCGAGCAAGATCACGGATTTTCTTGTTCGTGGTGCCTACAGCGTGGATTGGTTGACACAGATTCGTCAACAGGTTACGCTCATACCGAGGTTACCAATAACAGGTTTGATTGGGGGTCGAGGTTCGCAATTCGCAACCTCTAGATCTTCGTAGAACGATCAGTTTCCACAACGATTTACATCATCTAGTATTAGAGCTGATTCTACAAGGTCTAGTTATCTTACTTTACTAATTTTACCTCAACAATCTAGGGTTTATAAAATTAGGGTTTATAGAATTGGGGATTCATTATTAATCGAATTAGGGTTCTGAATTGTTCTTTCTGCAATATCAATTTTGATTTAGGGTTTTTCGGTCCTAGTTGTTTTGATTGTATTGAGTTCGTAAAAAAAAAAAGAGTTTTAGTAAAAAAAAAATTCAGTAAAAAAAAACGAAAAAAAAGGTATCGGTAAAAAAAAAAGAAAAATGAAGAAAAAAATTCAAAAAAAGGCCGAAAAAAATCAAGAGGATGATTCATTTCTTTATTATTATTATTAGTTGAATCGAATAGAAAAAAAAAAGGTACCATAAATTGAATCTGAATTCAAATCTAGCAAAAAGTTGCTGAATTGAGCAGTATATTGCTGAATTGATCTTGCTTGGTGGTTTTAGTCGACTGTTTTGAGGAGCTTGTAGGATTGAAATTCTAGTTTGATAAAGAGCTTGAAAAAATAAAACGAGAGGAAAAAGTCAAGAGTGTGTGAGTTTAATTGAGGGAAGAAAAAGCCTAGATTGAGTTAAACACGAGGGGAGTGACAAATACATTGAGTGAAACACGTGAGGGAGTGTGATGAGATTTCTTTATTTCTAGCATCTTGAAGGTTTAGACAAAAAAAATCATGTCAGACCAGGAAGCGTAAATCAAAGGGAGGATGGCACCAACCTAAGGGACAATGCGATTTTAGCAGGCATCCAACAGTTGAACTTACAATTTGAAGCACTTAGCAACCGAATTGTGAGGTGTGAGACAAGGCTTGATGGTGATCGAGAGCAACCACGAGGGAGACCATAAAATCAGCGAGATGAGTCTAGAGCACAACCTAGATGGCAGCGTCAATTTGACGATGAATATGTGTTCGATGCAGAAGATGACTAAAATGGCAGGTCTAGGAGGAGAAACAGATGCCGAGAGTTCAGACATCGAGAAGATGATGAGCTTAGCAATATCAAGATGAAGATTCCATCTTTCTAAGGAAATAATGATCCTGATGCATATCTAGAATGGGGAAATGAATGGATATGGTATTTGACTGTCAGCGATATTCGGAGCTCAAGAAGGTAAAAATTACAGCTGTTGAATTCACTGATTATGTTATAATTTGGTGGGAAATAACACCAATGTCGAAACTTCAAAGGAGAAGGAGAAAGATGGCAGAGTTGGTTCGAATCGGCTTCAGGTAAAACTTAAAATCCTAAAACTAGAACTTGTGAAATTAAATGTTTCAAGTGTTTAGGCAGGGGTCATATGGCGAATCAATGCTCTAATAGGAGGGCAATGATAATGACTGGACCTGGAGATATTCAATCTGAAAGTGACAGGGAGGAAAAGGATGATGTCATGCCATCATTGGAGGACTGTAGCGATGTCGAGATGCCAGTCAAGGATGTATTGATAGTGGTTAGACGTTCTCTTAGCATGCAAGTCAAGGAGAAGTAGCATCACCAGCAACGTGATAACTTGTTTCATACAAGATGCTTGGTGAATGGTAAGATTTGTAGTTTAATTATTGATGAAGGTAGTTGTACAAATGTGGCAAGTTGTACTCTGGTGGAGAAACTAGGATTGAAGACTACAAAACACCTTAGACCATATAGACTTCATTGGTTGAATGATAGTGGTGAAGTGAAAGTGTCAAAGCAAGTACTAGTTCCATTTGAGATAGGAAGATATAAGGATGATGAGGTGTGTGATGTTGTACCTATGCAAATGGAACATCTTTTACTTGGTAGACCATGGCAGTACGATCGGAGGGTACATCATGATGGGTACACTAACCGATATTCATTGGTGATGAATCAGAAGACTTACACTTTGGTGCCAATAACACCTACTGAGGTGTATAAAGATCAATTGGCACTACAACGTGAGGCTGAGAAAGAGAGAAAAAGTGAGAAAACTGATAGCTTGCGTGGAGAGTCTGAGACGCAAGGAAAAGGAGAGTCTGAGAAAAACATAGTGGTAAAAGCTGAGGAAAAAGCAGAGAGAAAAGAATTTCTATGCAAGATCGAGCGACGTAAGGAGAGCTTTGGGTTTGGATCGACCGATGCTTCTACTTTTGTACAAGGAGGCATTGTTTATTACTAACGATCTTGACCCGAATTTGCCTAGTACTGTCGTGTCTTTATTGCAGTAATTTGAAGAGGTCTTTTCTAATAAGGTTCCTAGAGGTTTGCCATCGATTCAAGGCATAGAACATCAAATCGACTTGATACCTGGTATGTCATTATCTAATCGATCCGCATATTAGTTAATTACTGGAACGAAGATATGTGCGATAGAGTCTTAGCTCGTGTGTTGTACCTATTTTGTTAGTGCCAAAGAAGGATGGGATTTGGCGAATGTGTATTGATTGCCGAGCAATCAACAATATTACGGTAAAGTATCGACATCATATTCTTAGATTAGATGACATGTTATATGAGTTACATGGAGCTTGCATATTTACTAAAATTGATTTGAAAAGTGGCTATCATCACATTAGAATGAAAGAAGTGGATGAATGGAAAACTGCATTGAAGACCAAGTACGGGTTGTATGAGTAGTTAGTCACGCCATTTGGTTTAATTAATGCACCTAGTATTTTCATGCGATTTATGAATCATGTTCTGCATGCTTTTATTGGTCGATTTGTGGTTGTTTATTTTGATGATATTTTGATATATAGTCGAAGTCTTGATAACCATATTAAACATGTGTGAGTTGTTTTACAGGTTTTAATGGCCGAACAACTATATACTAATATGAAAAAGTGCTCTTTTGTGACTAACAAATTAGTATTTCTAGGGTTTGTTGTTGGTGCTGATGGAATACAGGTTGACGAAGAAAAGGTGAAGCGATCCTAGAATGGCTGACACCTAAAATTATAGAAGAGGTACGTAGCTTTCATGACTTAACTAATTTCCATCGCAGATTTGTGAAGGATTTCAGCACCATCGCCGTACCTTCAACCAAAGTCATCAAGAAGCAAGTGGGTTTCACGTAGGGAGAAGACTAAGAGAGAGCATTCAACTTATTGAAGGATAAGCTAACTAATGCTCCTTTGTTATCTTTACCAAATTTTAGTGCTACTTTTGAAATAAAATGCAATGATTCTGGTACAGGAATTGGAGTTGTGTTGATGCATGAAGGACATCATATAGCTTATTTTAGCGAGAAGTTAAGCGGAACAACATTGAATTATCCAACTTACGATAAGGAGATATACGCTTTGGTGCGAACTTTGAAGACTTGGCAACATTACCTATGGCCAAAAGAGTTTATGACCCACACCGACCATGAGACCTTAAAGTACTTGACGGGGCAGCAAAAGTTAAATAAAAGACATGCCAAATGGATGGAGTTCGTCGAGACTTTTCCATATGTGATCAAGTACAAGAAAGGTAAGGAAAATGTGGTAGCCTATGCACTTTCTAGAAGGTACGTAATTCTAATTACTCTAGGGGCAAAGCGTTTAGGTTTTGAGCATATCAAAGAATTATATACTGATAATGATAACTTTGGAAGAGTGTTTGAAGCTGTGAGCATGCAGCGTTTGAAAAATTCTATAGGCATGATGACTTTCTTTTTCATAAAAATAAGCTGTGTTTGCCTAGATGCTCTTTGCGAGAGTTGTTGGTGCGAGAAGCGCATAATGATGGTTTAATGGGGCATTTTGGAATCAATAAAACTTATGAAGTGCTCCATGAACATTTTTATTGGCCACACATGTCTGTGAAAGGTGCATTGCATGTAAACATGCTAAGTCTACAACTAAACCACATGGTTTATGTATACCTTTGTCTATCCCGACATATCATTGGGTTGATATTTTTATGGATTTCATGTTAGGATTGCCTAGATCTAAGCATGGTAGGGATTCTATTTATGTGGTTGTAGATCGATTTTCAAATATGGCTCATTTTATAGCCTGTCATAAATCTGATGATGCATCACATGTTGTTGATTTATTTTTTCGTGAGGTTGTACGTTTACATGGCATGCCTAGGTCCATTGTTTTTTATCATGATACTAAATTTCTTTGTTGCTTTTGGAAGACATTGTGGAAAAAATTAGGTACACAAC
The DNA here is from genome assembly GCA_028455895.1 of Rhodomyrtus tomentosa. Taxonomy (NCBI): domain Eukaryota; kingdom Viridiplantae; phylum Streptophyta; class Magnoliopsida; order Myrtales; family Myrtaceae; genus Rhodomyrtus; species Rhodomyrtus tomentosa. The sequence goes on from JAPCWY010000007.1 coordinate 32,562,648, forward strand.
TTTTATTCTCTACTACTTGTCATCAACAAACCGATGGTCAAATTGAAGTAGTTAATAGAACTCTAGGATATTATTGCGTGCTATCATTAGAAAGAATATTAAGTCTTAGGAAGATTGTTTATCGCATGCTAAGTTTGCATATAATAGGAGCGTGTATTCTGCTACTAAATTCACGCCGTTTGAGATTGTCTATGGTTTTAATCCATTAACTCCGTTAGATTTAACTCCTTTACCTGTTGATGAGCGTGTGGATTTAGATTGTACTAAGAAGGTCGAATTTGTGAAGACATTACATGGGAAGACGCGGTTGAATATTGAGCATAAGACAGTACAATATGCAAAGCAGGCTAATAAAGGCCGTAAGAAAGTAGTGTTTAAACCCGGCGATTGAGTTTGGATTCATATGCACATGGAGCGTTTTCCCGAGCAATGTCATTCCAAGTTATTAACACAAGAGGATGGACCATTCATGGTGTTGGAGAGGGTCAACGATAATGCCTACAAGCTTGATCTTCCAGATGAGTATGGTATTAGTGTTATTTTTAATGTTATTGACTTGACTTTTTTCGATGCAGGTGATGATTTAAAGGTAAATCCTTTGCACGGGAGATGGAATGATGTGGACATTGAACCATACCGAGGAGGAGGTGTTAGGGATCCGTTGTTCTATCCGCTTGGTCCAATTACTCAAGCAAGGGCGAGGGAATTCAAGCAAGCTGTCGGCATCATGGTTCAAGATATTTGGAGTGGAGGTGATCTTGATTCGAGAATAAAAGATTCTGAAGCTCCTTGGCGCAACACAATTACATTTAGCCTCACGGATTCTGAACGGATTTAAGGCTAATGAGCTCCGAATGGGTTCAAATTTGATCGACTGAAGTGAAATGGCATCCTGATCAATACTCATGGCCTATGGCCATGAACAGCGATGGATTTCGGCTATTCAGCATCGTTTAGATGAACTTTTAGGCTATTTTCTATTTTTAGGCTAATTTTTTATTAATTAAGGTTATTTTCGTCTTGTTGTCCTTTTAGGGTTAACACCATATATAAGGGTGCTTATGAGTTTCTGAGAACAAGACATTAATTTAGAATTTTATACAGAGAGTTTTCCTCTTCTTCGAGTTCTTTTGAAAACTAGATCGTATCAAGGCTTCCTTGTGGCGATTGATCGACTTATCGAGCAAGATCGCGAATTTTCTTGTTCGTGGCTTCTACAACGTGGAGTGATTGACACAGGTTCGTCAACAGGTCATGCTTATACCGATGTTATCAATCACAGGTTCGATTGAAGGTTGAGGTTCACAATTCGCAACCCCTAGATTTTCGTAGAACGATAATTTTTCGCAGCGATTCACATCAGTATTAGAGCTAGGTGCCGTAACCTAGCGCCTCTGTCTTTGAAACATATCGCCATCTTCCTCTCGCCCTTGTCTTTGAAATCCGTTGTTATCTTCTTCTTCCCAACAATTCGCCACTTCCATAGCTTGCATCTCTCCTTTCTACCTCTTCCCTCTCAACCTCTAGCCTCTCCCTTATCTCTAGCAACCTTTGGTACCCGTCGGCAGCTAATCTTCTCTCTGTCGTAGCTGTCGGTAGCTTTTTTTTCTTCTCAATGTTGTCAGCAGCCTCCATACCTGGTCCAGTGATTTTCGAGAGCCTCATTCCTGCCGACTAGCCTTGGTGTTGTTTGGATCATTCGTTGTATGATCTAAATCGTGTTCTTTGATACAACCTATCATCCGAGACCATGTCAAAGACGGTAAAAGCTTCGGACTCTCTTGGGGAATTAAGCCGTAGTGCTCCTGGTATTTATCTCTCCTTTCCGACAAATCCCATCAAGCTAGATGACTCAAATTACCTGATTTGGTCTCGCTCTTGTTACCTCACCATTGTTTCACGTGGTCTTACTAGCTATCTTACTGAAGAGAGCGTGCAACCTACTATCGGAGATGATGCCATCCGCAAGTGGATCTCCGAGAATACATTGGTTCTGGCTTACCTTGTCAATTCAATAACTGACTCCATCGCCCATGGCTACTTTTTTTTGGATACAGCAGCAAAGATTTGGGAGGCTGCTCGGAATTTTTATTCTCAAGTGGGGAATGATGCCCAAATCTATGAACTCCAACAGAAAATTCATAAAACCAAACAAAGGAAGCTGTCCTTATCTCAATATTATTCTGAGTTACGTAGTCTACGGCATGAACTGAAATTTTATGATGATTTTCATCCTACCAATCCTCGTGATGCTGTTGCCTTAAAAAAAAAGGATGGATAAATTTCGTATTTTCGAGTTCTTGGCTAGTCTTAATATAGAGTATGATCAGATTAGGGCCCAGATCTTATGCCGTGTGCCTTTTCCAATCTTGGAACAATCATATACCATGGTCCATCTAGAGCAGAGCGTGATGCATCAGCCCGTTCTCCTAGAACGCTCTATCATTTATACTTATGCGGGAAGTGAATCTTGCGGTCATTTTGGCATTGACAGGCCGGTTGTGAAGTGTGATTATTGTGGAAAAGAACGTTACACCCACGAAACTTGCTACAAACTTTACAGGCGTCCATCCAATGTTGGTCGTGGTCGCGAAAGGGGTCATACCAAGTCTCAGGTACACTTGAGTGAAGCCCCAGGTCCGCCACCAGCAGCTCCATTGGACTCTTTATCTGCTGCTGAGTTGACAAGTCCGCGTCTTCTCTTAGCACGCAATGTGGACAACCCTGACACCTCTACATCATCGGCCTCTAACGCTTTGGTCTCTAACTTCACACAGTCAAGTAGTTTTTTCGGTGGTTTGTGTAAATCTTCTCAACCGTTGATCCTTGATTCGGGTGCCACGCATCATATGATCAATAATATTACACTCTTTGCTGATTATTCTCATTCCACTAAGTATGCTTGTATTACAATTGCTGATGGTTCTTTAGCCCCTATAGCCAGCCAGGGCTCGGTGTCTATTACTCGGGATATTACTCTATCGCCTGTTTTACATGTTCCAACAATTTACATTAATCTCCTATCAATTGATTCCCTGACTCGTGATCTGAAGTGCCAAGTATTATTCTTTCTATTTCATTGTGTCGTGTGGGACTTAGCAACGGGTCGGGAGATTGGTCGTAATAGAGTATAGGAGGCTTATATGTGTTAGATTCACCACCATCAGCTCATCTCATCACTCCAACTTCCTCAACTGCCTTATCTGAGCTACATGTTTGGCATCGCCGTTTGAGACATCCACCGTTTGGAACTTTAATAAAGATTCATCTAGATTTAGTTGATAAATGTAGTGGTCAAGATTTCTTTTGCGATTCTTGTGTTCTAGTAAAACAAACTTGAGTTACTTATTCTCCTATCAATAATAAAAATGATGCACCTTTTACTCTTATGCATTCAGATATTTGGGGCCCTGTCCGTGTTTTCTCCATTTCGGGTCAACGTTGGTTTGTGACATTTATTGATTGTTGTACCCGCACTACTTGGGTTTATTTACTGTAATAGAAGAGTGATGTTTTTCATTGCTTTCAATAGAATCTGGCAATGATTCAGACACAATTTGATGGCAAGTTTCGTATTCTTCGAAGTGACAATGGAACGGAGTACACCAGATCAGATTTTCAGGCATTTTTACATGACCGTGGTATTCTCTATCAAACGAGCTATGTTAATACTCCTGCGCAAAATGGAGTGGCGGAACGCAAGAATCGCCATCTCTTGGAGGTGGCCCGTTCCTTTATGTTTGCCATGAATGTTCCAGCTCAATATTAGGGTGATGCTATTTTGAGTGCGGCTTATTTGATCAATCGCCTCCCACCACGCATTCTCCAATATCGCTCTCCCATTGAGGCTCTTACTAGTTCTCCTAAGTTTTTGGTCCCTCTGAAAGTGTTTGGTGTGAATGTTTTGCATGTATTGCTCACCTAGCTAGGAAGCTTATCCCTCGCAGTTTCAGGTGCATTTTTTGGGCTATTCTCATACGCAAATAGGCTACAAGTGCTATTGTCCCTCCACTCGGCGTGATTTCATGGATATTATCTTTCATGAGTTTCAGCCATTTTACTCGCGAACACCTTTTTAGGGGGAGCCTGCTCACGGTGAAGATATGTCCTCTAGTGTGGATGTGATACCCTTTCAGGGGGAATTAATTTCGAACATTTCTGGTGCAAAATATGATCCTACAATTGTTGCCAATATTGAAAACACAGCCCTACCAGCAGATCCAAAAGACTCGGCAAGCATTGAAACTCCTAATTCTGTCAATGTAGAAAATTTAGTAGAGGCTCCTCCGATTCAGGGGCAATTTCGATACTCGGTTATGTTTCATCCACAGAATGTTCATAAAGCCCCATCTATTACTACTTTACTCTTTGACAAATCTCCTTCTGCCAGTCCTACAGCCATAGTTCCAGGTAATGACACTTCCCCTAAAATTATTGAAAATGATGATACAACCGATGACTTACCGACTGCACTTAGAAAAGGCAAGAGTTCATGTACACAGCATCCCATATCCAATGCTGTGTCATATGATCGATTGTCTCCATCCTACCGTGCTTTTCTTTATATTTGTTGTCTATATCTGTCCCCAAAACATGGCGAGAGGCCCTAGCTAACAAAAAGTGGAAGGAGTCTATGTTAGAAAAGATGAAAACTCTTAAGAAAAAATGGTACTTGGGAGTTAGTTCAACTTCACCGAGATAAAAGTACCGTTGAATGCAAGTGGGTGTTTGTTGTCAAACAAAAGACTTATGTAACTATTGACCGCTACAAAGCTCGCTTTGTGGCCAACGGGTACACCCAAACTTATGGCCTTGATTACATTGAGACATTTGCACCAGTTACCAAGATGAACATTATTAGAGTTCTCGTCTCATGTGCCGTTAATCTTGGATGGGACTTATAATGGCTGGATGTGAAGAATGCATTCCTTCATGGGAAACTTGAGGAAGAAGTGTATATAGACATTCCTCCAGGTTTTTTGGCCCGAAGATAAAAAGTCATGTGTGCAAACTCAAGAAGGCATTATATGGCTTAAAACAGTCCTCTAAAGCTTGGTTTGGTCGATTTTAAAAGGCTGTGATTGCCTTTGATTTTACTCAAAATAATGCTGATCATACCTTATTCATCAAATGATCAGGTACTTAAGTTGTTATTCTCATCGTATATGTTGATTACATTATAGTAACCAGAAATGATACAGTCGAAATTTCTCGTCTTAAACAATATCTGGGGAGAGAATTTGAAATTAAATACCTAGGAGATTTTCGGTATTTTCTAGGTATCGAAGTCGCTCGATCTGAAAAATGGGTATTTCTCTCCCAATTGAAGTATATTCTAGATCTCTTGGCTGAGGTTGGAATGCTTGGATGCAAGCTGGCTGAAACTCCTATTGAGGCCAATGGCCACTTGCGATCTAAAGAGGGAAAGCCCATTGATAAAGGAAGCTACTAACGATTGATAGGTTGGCTAATTTATCTCTCCTATACTCGACCTGATATGGCATATGCAATGAGCTTGGTGAGTCAATACATGTATAATCCATCCTTCTCGCATCTTGAAGCAGTTTAGATGATTCTTCGTTATTTGAAATCTGTTCCAGGAAAGGGATTTTATTTGCACCTCATGATCATCTTTCTGTGGAGTCTTACATGGATGCTAACTGGGCTGAATCTTTGGATGATCGTCGATTTACTTCCGATTATTGTACTCTTGTTGGAGGTAACCTAGTCACTTGATACAGTAAAAAGCAAGCTATGGTTTCCCGCTCAAGTGTCGAGGCAAAATTTCTTGCTATGGCTCAATGAGTTCGTGAATTACTACTTTGGCTAAAAGACCCTTATCTCTGATCTCGGAGTTGTTGTTCCACAACCAATGCGACTTTATTGTGATAGTAAGTCTGCTATTGACATTGCTCATAATCCTGTGTAACATGGTTACACCAAGCACGTTGAGATCGATCGTCATTTTATAAAGGAAAAATTGGACAGCAATCTCATCAACTTGTACTTTGTTACCTCTAAGGATCAGCTTATAGACGTCTTACCAAAGGCTTGAACGGGCGCACGTCTCATACCATACTCTGCAAGTTGGGCATGTCCAATATCTATACTCCCTCTTTATGTTTATTATTAATGTTAGTGGGCCTAGTTAGTTGGGCTTAGTTTATTTATTTATTGTCTTACGGTTGAGGTCCATCTTTTCTCTATATGTTGTATCTCTTCCTCTTTTCTTAAAGAGAATGAAATTTATCTTTTCTCTCAACAGTGTATAGAGATCACTTTATTGTCAAAACTTTCAAATCGATCAATTCAGTGCCAAGTACATTCGTGACCGTTGGAAAGTCTACATGGAGCCTATGTGAACTTTTTATATAAAAAAAGGAGGACAACGTGACTCGTCGATGGCCAATTCAGCATTCTGAAGAGCAATACGACGTCGTAACAATCTACTTTGCCCTACATAAACCCTAAATCCCCAAATTGAGCCCAAATTAGAAATCTAATGTGGCTAAAGTGAAATTGAGTCCTCCATTTCGATTTCACCCCAACATTGACAGCCCTAGGTCGAAATGGAGGGAAGAAGGTTTAGTGGCACTTTGAATTCGATTCTAAATTGCCCTTCGAACCCAATTTTTCCCTTGAAGCCATAATTTCTCTCTAATTTGGCCTCAACTCTAACTTTCAGAGAGGCACAGATGATGCGTACCTCACGAAGGCGAGCAAATGCTGGCGATGGCTGATCGAAGATCAACCATGGCGAGCGAGCGACGGTGGTTACTCCTTAAGCAATCAGCTGACTGTATTTCGCAAGTTTCGGTCACTCCTTCGCATGATAGAGACCTTGAAGACAAACACAATCAGTGATGTTGTTCTTGTATTGTCTTATTATACATTAACGATGTCGTTTCACCGGACTTTGGCCATGTAGGCAAAAATATACTTTTAGTACCAAAAGTTGTGTACGAAGATTGCTTTTGTGCCAAAAGTTTTAATCGGATTACTTTAGTGCCAAAAGTTATAAAAATGGATCATTTTGGTGCCAAGTCTAATTTGCTTAGCCGAAATTCTGACGTGATAATTCTTTACTAATATTTTTAGCTGATGTGGCTTACCGACAGTCCACGTAGCATTATTTTTTTAAAATTTGAATTTTTATTTAACATAATTTAATAAATAAGCTAATTTTTTTTTAAAAAAGGCACTCGGCGAGGGTTGCTGGAACTTTCATTGGTTTTTTTTCATTTTATTTTAAATAAAGTTTTTATTTTTAAAAAATTTTCATTAATTTTTTTATTTTTATTTTTTTTATGAATTTTGAAGTCCACGTGGAACCAACGTGGAATTCTTTTTCCTAAAAAAATACCAATTGAAATTTAAAAATTAATTAAAAATGCCACGTGGCAATTTTGGCCGAAGGCACTAAAGTGATCCTTTTTATAACGTTTGGCACTAAAATGATTCGATTGAAACCTTTGACACCAAAATGATCTCTGTACACAACTTTTGGCACTAAAAGTGTGCTTTTGCCGGCCATGTAAGATAGTAAAACTTAGTTCTAAAATCTACGTAATTCATTTCCCCAGACTTTGGCCAGTGCACGATTTTCTCTGATATTAGCATTGAAGTGATCGAAATTACAAAAATTTGGCACTAAAGTGAGCACCATACACAACTTATAGCACTTGGGGTGTACTTAAGCCGTAAAAAGTAAGGAAGAAAATGGGACACACAAGAAAGATAGAAGGAAAAAAAAACAAGACTCCATAACCAAACAAAAAGAATGCTTAAAAAAATGGGACGCACAAGGATTATATTAATTAGGAGTGTTTTAACTATGGTGGGAGTGGAAAAAGTGCGACTCATAAAAAATTTGTAATGTCATCTTTTTGTGACGATCGACAATGGATGTCTCTTTTATCACCCATATTTACTATTGAAAAGAAAATCAAGTTCATCCGAAATACATTTCTTATTGATAATTTGCATGCGCCCGCTGATATTTCTAATTATTTTGTTATTATTAAATGAGAAAATTCTAAATAATGGCATGAAATGCTATTATTTTTTCAAATAAGAGTCTGAAGTTAATCTTATTATAAATGTTTAATATCATGAAAAATCCCAAACTGATACATTTGTGACAAATTTATCTTAAATTATTTTTTTGACCACGAAAAGCTCTAAATTAATACATCAGGAATAAATTTACCCAAAATTATTTTTTTTACCACAAAAAATCCTAAACTGGTATTTTGTGATAAATTTACCCTAAACTAATTTTTTTTACCAAGAAAAACTCCAAATTGATATACCCGTGACAAATTTATCCTACGTTAAGTTGGATTAATACAATAAAAAAATTTCAAATTGATAAACGTGTGACAAACATATGGTAAAAATCTCAAATTGATACATTTGTGAACTGAAACATGCCATCCTACTTAGCAATTTGACGATTATATTAACGAAAACTAACAGAGGGTAAATTTATCATAAGTGTATCAGTTTGGGCTAAATTTGTCACAAATATATCAGTTTGTGATTTTTGGTGGTCAAAAAAATAATTGAGAGTAAAATTGTCACAAGTGTACCAGTTTGAGATTTTTCGTGATGTTAACCCCATTATAAATAAGGGTTTGAATGTTTTCATTTTTTTTCAAATAAGAGCCTGTTTGAAGGGCATTTTCATCCTTTATTTTTTGAAAATTTTTACCTTTTTTTTTCTTACTTTCCTTTCCTTCCATTCTTTTTTTTTTCTTTCCTCCTCGATCATCTCCGGCAATGAAAGATCCTTGCTCGATGCCCGACCTTGCCAGCCTAGGCGAGGGTTAGGGTTACTCTTGCCGGCGTTGGGAGAGGGTAGCCCAACCTCGCCTAACTCCGATGACATATGCAAGTGTCTCGGAGAGAAAATAGGAAAAAAATCAAATAATAAATGAAGAGGATGACTTTAATGATGTCCTTATTTGATATAATGATGACATATATATATATATACATATATATAAAAGGTCCATTTTAAATACTTATTTAAAAAGCTAGATTAATTCTATGTTGGCTTGTGTTGCTCGGCTGCGGCTCTCCCGCGCCGAAAACGCGAGTGGACATTTTCTCGGACCAGAGAGAAGGAAGAGCCTATATAAGGACCGGTCTTGTCCCATAATCAAATCGCGAACTGTAGCAAATACTGGGAAATCATTTCGTTTATTTTGCTTGGGTTCAATCCTAACACCGTTCATCCACCAATTCAAGGTCCGTTCTTTCTCTTCTTCTCCCAGGATTCGAAGCCCCAGTTTTCGCCATTCTAGCTCAACCAGTCAAAACAGCTTGCCAGTCAAAACAGCTTGGCTGCTTCTCTTGAAAGAGGAAACAAAAAAAAAAAAAAAAACCATCTCGTGTTTCTTGCTTTCATCCAATCTCATCTCTTTTCTGTTTACCTCGATCATTGATCCATGCCCTTTTTTTTTTTTGCCCTGATTGCTGCTCGATGTATTATCCTTTTAGCAGTCATTCTCTCTCTCTCTTATCATTCCAATTTCCACTGAGGATTTCTGTATTGCCTTAAGCTACAGGTCAAAGAAAGCTATCCTACTCTGTCAAGGTGAAACAGTGAACTTTGAAGTTGTTTGTATCTCATGTCTCCTAATTGCTCATTCGTTCTCCGAATATATTAGTTGTTTCTTTCTCAGTAACGCTTCTCCTCATATACAATTAAGGAGGGCGTCCTTTGTTGCCTTTTTCATGTTTATTTTGAGGTAGATGACAAGTGTCCAATAGGTCTGCTCTGACCACAAACAGTTGGGGGTTGGGTTGGTGAAAAACCCTTTTGGTTTTTTCGGTGTGATGGCTGGTCCAAGCGAAGACTACCAAAGCTCTCTTGGAAATGACGATATAAAAATTCAAGAAGATGCCCATGAAAGCAGCAATCCTGTAGATAAAGAACAAGATATTGAGGGTGATTCCATGGCTCATCTGGCCAGCAATTCGATCCACAGGTCTAGTTCAAGGCCACAGCTTGACCTCAGCAAAGCAGCAATTCAAGGGACTTTTGAAGAGAGAGATCCCACAATTCTTTTGCCTAATCAGTCTGATGATATCTCTCACTTGGCTCTTGACATTGGAGGTATGGAACAAGATTTCAGGTTTTTGGTTCCCAAGTTGTGTTGGTGTTTTTTCAGCTCCCTCATCTTTTCGCCCTTCTCTCTTTTAATTTGTGTAGTCTTATTTTGATTGATTGCATTACTTTATTTTTCGTTGGGAATCGTAAGGTTTGACAACAAAGAGAGAATAAATGATATGCGCTGCATGAAGTTTTTGTAGAGACTGTACAGCAATCTGCTCTTGAGTATTAAAGCTTTTCATTGTTATTAGCTTGTTTTTGTGTTCATATTACTACGTTACCTTGTATGTTTTCATTTCCTGGAGATATTTTCACCATCTTGATGTTGACTTCATCTTTATGAGGATATAATATGCACGTAGGTTTCCACGCTTTTTCCCCCCTTCTCCAGCGAATTTAGAACTTCTTTCTTTTTCTCTATCTTTGATGTTTTTGGAGTGGACATATCGGCTCCTTTTGCTTTCCCTGCTGCTTGGAAGAACACTTTAATTTATCTTTACTAATAATGCTGTGAGATCTCGTTTGCAGCTGGTGGATCAGAAGTGCTTGATAGTGCTTTCTATTTGAAGGGGCTACACCTGAGATAGTATTTAGAATGCATAATTAGAAATGGATGATGTGAATTCTTCTAACACTAGAGAACAGATCAAAGTAAAGTTTTTTTATGAGAAGTAAATAAGATATAAGTATTCTAGCTCTTGGAAGGGCGAACAGGGGCCTTGCTGTCAGAACCTTTTCTTCTCAGTTGCTTGCACTGAGGCTTCTAAAGCGGCTCCATTCATCATCAAGTTTTGATGACGTGTCGGTGTTCTGGCAGGTTCTCTCATCAAGTTGGTGTACTTTTCAAGACACGAGGACCAATCCACTGTTGATAAGAGGAAGAAAACTGTGAAGCAGAGACTAGGGATATCCAATGGCATCAGGAGAAGCTACCCTATTCTAGGTGGAAGGCTGCATTTTGTTAAATTTGAGACAAACAAGATAAATGAGTGCCTGGAATTTATAGACTCCAAGCAGCTTCATCGCAGTGGTATGTTTCTTTTACGCTGTCATGCTCTCTGTGTGCACCGCGTGCTTGTGCATGCTCGAGTGCTTTCCAGTACACCTGGCACATTTGCTTGAGTGAACATATTTATCCGCAACTGCTAACACAATTTATTAGATTTTTGGTCTCTCATCTTTGCAACTTATCTTTGTTCCTATCTAGATATTTGTTTCGTTCTGTGATTTCCAATACAGTGGATCTATTGTCCTTACACTGATGTTCTGGTTTTGTTATGTTGTCACAGGGGTAGATTCTCGCCATTGGGATTCTGAGTCTCCCAATTCACAACCCATTGACAATGCTATAATAAAGGTAAACACTTATTCTTATGAATATTGTGGAGTGTTCTGTGATCGTTGCCAAATGAACGGAGAAAAGCCTAAATTTGTTTAATGCTCTTGAAGACGCGGATTTTTTGAACTTGATGATATTTTTCTTTTTGGTGATTGAAAGAATGCGATGTTTATAGTATACATTAAATGAAAAAACGACCTGGTTTTTCTTCGTGTTTTTTTTGGGTAAAGTAGGTTTTCTTCATGTTGGTTGCAGCCCTCTTCTATGTTTTGAGAAGAAGCTTACAGCATCACATTAGGGACATTAGGGATTTTTTTTTTTTGCTTCCCATCCCTTTATAAGCAAAAAAAAAGATAATATAAAATCAAACAGTTATTTAATGGTAGACGTTATTTTCTCATCGTCTCTTTGTGATGCTGATTAGTTTTTTTCCTAAGGTCCAACTAATTTTTCCTCACGTTATTCACCCTATTATCATTACTAGAAGAACATAAGTTCCTTTAGTACCTCTGGCAAGGTATATGTTTATTAGAAGTATGTATATGTGTGTAATTGCAGGCATTTTGCTGATTTTCATTTTGTTGGCATGTGGATGTTTTTGAAAATTAACAAACACTGACGTAGTCAGACTTTTGGCCAGGGTTATGGTCCATGTTTCAGTTCTTATCTTTTAGATTATGCGCGCGCATGCGTCTGCTTTTTGTTGATTTTCATTTGATTGGCATTTGGATGTTTATGAACTATTTTTGATGTAGTCAGACTTGGCGAGAGGAATGATTATCTCCTTTCTGTTCTATTCAAATGAAACTCGAGCCGTTAATGCATTGTTCTTGTGAGAAGGCCACAGGTGGTGGAGCATTCAAATTTGCAGATGTCTTTAGAGAAAGGCTTGGTGTTAGTATTGAAAAAGAAGATGAAATGGATTGTCTTGTAGCTGGTGCAAATTTTTTACTCAAGGTGAATCTTTTCCGCTTCCCCTTTCAGCTAGATTTTATCCTTGTCCATTATTTTGCTTTTCCTGAGACAGCGAACTGAAGCTTCAAGTTTATTTTCAACAACATAGATCTTATCACGTGGACTTGTTTGAGCACGTGAATCGACTTATAAGCCTGAACATGTTATGAAGTGCCTTTTCTGTTGTCTGTTGAATTTTCTCACCTCCAATCTTCAGCATTTCGAATATCAACTACAGCAAAAATTTCTGCTATTGTTTAGTCATTGACCCTGTGTTAGTAATTGCAAAATTATGTATTTTTCAACTACAGCTCTGCCAGCATGGAAGGGTTCATTTGCATTAGTATTTTTATGCCTCTTGGTTGTGATATTATCCTTAAGTCTCTTGGAGCCTCCTGACATTGCTACTTATTGTAATTAGGCAATTCGTCATGAAGCTTTTACTCACATTGAGGGACAGAAAAAATTTGTGCAAATTGACCACAATGAGTTGTTTCCTTATCTTCTTGTTAATATCGGATCTGGTGTCAGCATGATTAAGGTAAATTTATCATCTTTTGATGTGGCTGTGCTTAAGCTTATATGTTCCTAGTTAGTGTTTTTAATCTTGCCCGTTACAGGTTGATGGCGATGGGAAATTTGAGCGAGTCAGCGGTACAAATGTTGGTGGAGGTACATACTGGGGCTTGGGAAGGCTGTTAACAAAGTGCAAAAGGTAAACCTTGAAGGTCCTTATTTCCTTCTCTCTCTCTCTCTCTGCAAGTTTTCCTAAGCTGGTGCCATGGATTGTTATTCGTGCTTCAGTTTTGATGAGTTGCTAGAGCTAAGTCAAAGGGGAGACAACAGGACAATTGACATGCTTGTTGGAGACATATATGGCGGTATGGATTACTCTAAGGTATGACTTACTTTTGGTTCCTTCCATTAAGCTTTTGGCTAACATAAGTTCTACAAACAGTGACATACCATGTATGTCAAATTTACTTCCGTTTTCATGTCACTGAATATTGTGTTATCACGCATGTTTATCGATGTGATCAAGATTCTCATGTTGTTAATAATCCCAGATTGGTCTATCTGCATCCACGATTGCTTCAAGTTTCGGTAAGGCTATTTCCGAAAACAAGGAGCTCGAGGACTACAGACCTGAAGACATGTCCTTGTCTCTCTTGCGAATGATTTCTTACAATATTGGGCAGGTAAGTTGCAAACAGAGAGGATCCTGTTGTGACTGTTTTAACTCTACAATTTGATGGCACTACAATTGTGACCACAGGCATGAGTTTGATTGTACTCTATCCATTTGGCCTTTCTTAGTTACCTTACACAGGTCTCTCATTTAGATCAGAGAATAACAAGAGGTCACGCACACAAATATGAGTGTCCTCTACTTTTTATTCCATTCGTTCTGGTGGATGATGCATGATATGATTGGGCATCTGAACAAATTCTCCTGGTTAGGGTTCATCTTAACGAAGAAAGTTATGAGTGACGAGCGCATTTAGGGTGATCAAATCACTTTAAAATTTTTTATTAGAATTAGTAACCACCCGTTTACTATCTTAGGAAGGTGGCTATTAATCCATGTTCTTTAAATGATATAATACATTGTGCCTTTTCTGGATAAATGAAGCACCCTGAAGTTTTTCTTGGAGTCTTAATAGAATATGATTATGGATATATTAAATGACTTATCAGGGCTTCTTCTTCTTCTTCCTCTTTTTTAATTTAGGGCTTAGTTTTAGTTGCTCAAACTTGCAGTTACCGCTTTTAATGAAGCTCTGTGGTTTTACATTGTATTGGAATCTAATTTGCGATGGTGATATTCTCACTGTGCCTATTGTTTCTTTGATTCCGATTTGATCTTTTGCTGTGCAGATATCTTACTTGAATGCTCTAAGGTTTGGGTTAAAGCGAATCTTTTTTGGCGGTTTCTTTATTAGGGGCCATGCTTATACAATGGACACAATATCTTTTGCAGTTCATTTCTGGTAAACATTTTGTCTACCATGCTTATTCATGATCTATTTTGAAAACAGCTAAAGTGGAAAGTTGAGCGCATTCTTTTTTCTGTCTTGATTATCAGTTATTGACAGCTAAATAGTGCTGCACTTATGCAGGTCAAGAGGGGAGATGCAAGCAATGTTTCTGCGGCATGAAGGATTTTTGGGAGCATTAGGTGCATTTATGAGCTATGAAAAGCATGGTCTTGATGACTTAATGGTTCATCAGTTAGTGGAAAGGTTTCCAATGGGTGCACCATATACAGGAGGAAATATTCATGGCCCGCCACTGGCAGATCTTAATGAGAAGGCAAGTTTAGTTAGAACAGATAGAAGCTCTTCTGAGCATGTTGACAGCTCTGAAACTATGAGATTAAATTCTTCATGGTTTGTTGATTTTGTGATTTTGCTCGGTTTTAACTTTTTTGAGGATCTGGTTTTCTTTGGAGCTCCTCATTTCAAAGAAGAGAGAATCATCTGTACCCCTTTAGTAGGCCGTTTAGTTTCCGCATCCTTTCATCTGTACTGGGGATCAGAGCACGTGCTTTGGTTCAGTGAGAGCAATCTTTCAATCTTTTGAACTTGTCTAAAATGTAGTTTCTGTTCAACCTTTCAATTCTTCTTCTGTTTGGTTAAATTCTCTTTAATGGCATTCTTTTGACTTCAATTAGACGTTGGACGAGGATGTCTTCAAGGGACTTTATTGCTGAGACAGTCTTTTGGATGAGAGCTTTTCTAATATTTAGGCATTATCTAGGAACAGATATTCCGATCGATGTACTAAAGATTTAATATTATTTTTATTTGTTAGTTACTAGTGAAAAAAACCCATTCAACAACTGTTTCCATTGTTGTTAATGATTGGTCAATAGTTTCCATCTAACATAAGTGACATCCTGTTGTATGGAAAATTCAAAAAAAAAATTCTTAGTAGATAATGATTAAACTTCACTGCTATGATGGATTATAGCATGACACTTGTCTGGAACCTGTTTAGCAAGGTTTGATACCAAGCCCATTGGCTCTGTAGTCGGTTTTCAAGCAACTAGCTTTCGATAATAAAGAAAGTTGAGGAATAGGTTACATAAGCAAGTTGATTAGGAGGTGGAACAATATTGATTTTGAGAATAGATTCCTGCTTTTATATTTAATTGTTCTGGAAAGCTAAAAGTACAGTTGGCTTATCAATGTCAGGTTGCCACTAGTTTTGAGTATAAAGCCTATTAAAGTGGCTTTGGATGAAGATTCTTTTTTCCCTTTTTTATCCTTCTATTGAATATCAGTGTCCAGGCATCTTTAAAGCACAATTCCCAACAACCATGTGCCCACAGGAAGAGAAAAGTTAGTCATTAACATGTAGATGGCCAAGAGAATTTTTAAAATAGAAATATGCAGTTAGACCAATGGTAAAGAAGAGAATAAAGATCATCCTTTTTTGTTATGTCTTTCATCTTTATCATAATAAGTTGGTTGCTTTTTATGTACAAATCTTTTATGAATGAATTCGTTTTCAAATGAACTCAACTGTCGAACTACAACCATTCTGGAGAAGTTGTCATGGCCAGTATGGTTGCTTAAACTGGTTGTAGGAGAAAATAAGTTTAAGTGACAATATATTCTGTACTTTTGAGCTCATGTGGATGTCAGTATCACTTATCTCGTGGTAGTTTTGTTGAATTTCCCAAAGATCAGTCTCTGGTCTTATGGTACAGTGGTCTACTTGTTTCTTAGGTGATTATAGAGTTCAATAAAAGAATGCACTTGTATTGGCTGGGTTGTATAGAAACATACACCCATTGCAAGCATTCGCAAGACAGGAAGCACATCAACTGCGAGCATTTACAAGACAGCGTGTTTTGTGAATATGTCTCCCTATGCTATATTCCTGACTATTTTCGCTTGATTCCAAGTCACGCCCTTCTAGAGTTTCTCATATTTTGTCTTGCTTAGGATATGAGATATGTATTAGTTGAGATCTTGAGCAATTCCCTTCAGTGTTTTTGATCATCCATATCCTCCAGCTTTGATAGTTATCAATACTTCGCAGTATTTCACAGAATGCCTCATGCTTATGGATTAAAGTGCAGATTTCATGGATGGAAAAGTTTGTGCTGAAAGGAACTGAGATCACTGCACCTGTACCAATGGCTAAACCTGGAACCACTGGACTTGGAGGCTTCGAAGTGCCTTCATCAAAGGGAGGTACTCTGCGCTCTGATGCAAGTGCTTTAAATGTTGGTGTTCTTCATCTTGTGCCAACTCTGGAGGTGTTTCCCCTGTTGGCTGATGCAAAAACGTATGCAAGATCGCACACTTCTCTTATTTTGATTAGTTATTATGTCTTGCATTCAACCTCCTCTATAGTAAGTTCATGCTAATTCTGTCAAAAGAAAGACCCAAAAGAGCAGGAGTTCTTACACTTTTGGCTCATACAAATACTCTGTGACATTTTTGAGATAACAGTTCTGAATTGACCAAAAGACATTGAGACTTCTATCGTGTGCATTTTTTTTTTATAGTATTGCTTCTTTTGTGATGTTGTTAAAGTAAACTGGATGGCTTTCAAACATTTGTTAAAAAATTAAAATGGAAGGATATATGTTTGGTTTCTGTTTCATTACCATTGAGTATCCTCTTCATTGATTTTCCTCATTCCAATCGTTTGACAGTAAACTTCTTATTTGTACTCCTTCTCTGATGAATTGAACATTGTCTCTACCGGTGCCTGATATGCTTGACTGCATATACAATATTCATTCATTATATTTTGAATTGTGAACTTACAACTTTTCTAGATGCCAGTGATTGCATATTTCCACTTGCCCTTTTAACACTATATTTACTTGCAACTATTGCAGATATGAACCGAACACTATTGACCTATCCGAGACTGGTGAGCTAGAGTAAGTTGCAAACACTACTCACTGTCGATTTCATATATATGACTATTAGTTCTTTAGCTGATTCGTCTAAATCTTACTGAAGATACTGGTTCACTGTGCTGCTGGAGCATTTACCAGACCTTGTTGATAAGGTATCTATATGTTGTGATTGTGGCCCATGAAAATCTCTCTCCCTCCCTCCCTCTCTCTCTCTTTTGCACCCATGTGAGCAAATACTGATGGTCAGACCCGAGCCAATTCTGAAGTGAGTCTCACTTATGTGAGGATTGATGGTATGATTTTCTCATACTGGCGAACGTCATGATTCCGAAAATTTGGTTTGAATTGAGGTACTACACCGGTCACATGTATCGGTCCCATTTATCTGTCCTGCTCCTAGTCGTCTTTAAGTTTTAACAGAGTTCAAGGTTCGCGCAATAATAAGCTGTTCTACAATTGCTATATAGTCGTCTTTAAGTTGTAGCAGAGTTCAAGGTTCAAGCTAATAATAAGCAGTTCTTTATTTGTTATATAGTTGTCTTTAAGTTGTAGCAGAGTTCAAGGTTCAAGCTAATAATAAGCAGTTCTACAGTGGTTATATTGTTGTAACTTATGTCAATTGCAGGCAGTTGCAAGCGAAGGAGGGACTGATGATGCCAAAAGGAGGGGCGATGCATTTGCCCGTGCTTTTTCAGCTCATTTGGCTCGGTAATTGTGTACTTATGTCATGCACTTGTCATAATTTTATGTGACATATAGAGTCTAAAGGATTTACGCTAAGTTGAAATAAGACGGAATACTTGAAGTGTGAGTTTGACACGATAGGAAGAGGGGATCAAGAAGCTGTAAATATGCCCAAACAGGAGTTACCCAAGAAAGATAAATTTTGATATCTGGGATCAATATTGCAAAAGGCGGGAGATATTGATGAGGATGTAAGTCATAGAATCAGAGCAGATTGGATGAAATGACGCGGTGCATCGGGATTTTTGTGTGATCGCAAAATTCCTCTTAGGTTAAAAGGAAAATTTTATAGAACAATAGTAAGACCCGTCATGTTATACGGAGTTGAATGTTGGCCAGCACATAGGAAACATGAGCATAAAATGGGAGTAACGGAAATGAGGATGTTAAGGTAGATGTGTGGTCTTACAAGGATAGATAATATAAGGAATGAAGATATTCGACGAAAAGTTAGAGTAGAACCGGTGGCAGAAAAGATGAGAAAACATAGATTGAGATGATTTGGACATATCCTCCGAAGGCCCTTAGATGCACTAGTACGAACTGAAGTTTGCTATCGAGAACACAATACGAAGAAAGCAAAAGGTCGGCTGAAACTTACTTGGGGGAAAGCAGTAAAACAATATTTAATGGAGTGAGAAATAGATTAGCGCACGGTTTATGTTAGGACGGAGTGGAGGAAGGCTATTAGTGTCGTGGAGGGGTAGTGAGTGTGTGTGTGTATTTGTTTACCTTTATTTATTTATATTTACACATTTATCTCTTTTCTCTTGATTGATTCTGCTTTTATTTTTATGATTCATTGGGGTTCATCGACCGCCAACCCCAACTAGTTTGGGATAAATGTGTTGTTGATGTTGATTGGTGCAAGACTATGAGAACTGGTTCATCGATGCCGTGAGTTGTGACCGTTATTGGATGAATATATAAAAAACGCCTTCAGAGTTTGTGTATAATTCTCTTTTTGAGAATAAAAAAGACTTGAGTCTAACCTTCTGATGATTGAAGGGATCCCATTAGTTACCTTCATTTTCTTAGGCATCCGTTTTTATGGAGGTGGACTAGTGTGTCTTTTATCTGAATGATTGAAAACTGGGAAGGTTCAGTCTGCTATTGCTTCATGAATTTGATATGACAATTCAAGTGAAGACACAGCTTGGTGGTGCGATAAAGAGTCCATTTGATCCCCTTAAATGTCCTTTTCATGTGAATGGTCTTTTAGTTCACTGGGAGATCTTTTTTGTATTGCAGGATATGATGACAATTCAAGATGCATAAAACTGGTTATCTTAAAAATCTTGTTGCAATGTTAATATCCTAAAAAACCTCTAAAGATGTAAAAAAATACGTGGGACGGTCAATGCACTAAATACTAGTAATAATGTTGTTTTTTAATCAAGGTTGCACTTGCTTTTAATTTAAGTACACAGGACTGGTACATAATACAGCGCAATTGCGCAAAAGAAATTATATGGCTGACCCACTTGGTGAAATAAGGCTTAGCTGCCTTTATTTTCTTCTTGTTTTTTCCGTGTCAGCCGCTGTTCAGTTGAGTTTCTTCACAAGCTAGTCAGCAGCTTCCAACCAAGTTTGGGGCTCAGCTTTTGACTGTTGGAAGAGGCAATTTAAAGCAATGTTCTACTTATATTTCCTCTAATTTGTTTCTTCAATATATGAAATTACAGCATGCTTATAACTATGGTTGCTTTACACAGCTTCAAACTCCCCATCTCATTCATATACGATGCTTGTCTTCTTGGTTGTTGAAGTAATGACCATGAGTGAATATACTCTTCTCCAATATTATCAGTTGCCATTTTCTTTTTCTAATTGCTTGATGACTGTTTGTGACTCTTGATTGATTGTCATAAGTGAAGCATTAAAATTCAGATAATACTCTGCCGAGCAGGTTGATGGAGGAACCTGCTGCCTATGGAAAGTTGGGATTGGCCAATCTTTTGGAATTAAGAGAAGAATGTTTAAGAGAGTTTCACTTTGTTGATGCCTACAGAAGCATAAAGCAAAGGTAAAAATTTTATTGACAGCTGAATATTTTATTCATGTGAAGGGGATGTAAGGGTCATTTTAATTCTGGAAAAGTATTGCACTGATAATTTCCTGAAAGCTGGTTACCATTATCACTTTACCACTTATCTGATATAACTTTTAACAATATTCAGCTTTAAATTTCACATTTATTCTCTGTCAGTGTTGGAGATCGTGAAAGCATTATAAGGTTTCTGTGGAATTCTATTTTTCTTATTTCCTTGGTTTTTGTCCTCCAGTTCTCCCAAAATCAGGGAAATCCACTGTCGCAGCTGCATTTATTCATTATTTTGCTATTTTAATTTCAGATGAAAACAGAAACTGAACTTCTGGTACCAAATGGACCTTAAAAAACCTGTTGTTTCTGCTTGCTAATATATTTGTTACCTAAACCCCAAGGTGAGTCCTCCAACATAACATGAGAGGCTTATGATTTATGCAGGAGTATTCTTTGGAGATGGCGAATGTTTTTCTCAGTAGTTCAGGTGGTTTTGAATGAAATTAGAGTAGTTTTCTCACTTAGACAACTTTGGTTGTGAAACTGGAAATGTCAATAAAAGGACCCAAGAGAAGAAGCAGATTCAATCCCACTATCAGGAAGGTTAAAGAATTATGAAATAAAAAAGACTTAGCGGGACTGTGTAAGAGTGAATGTGGCGCCATTTTCAGTTTTTAATTTTCTTCCGCTTGAAAATACAGGGAAAATGAGGCGTCACTTGCTGTTTTGTCGGACTTGTTGATGGAGCTTGATAGTATGAATGAGGTGAGTGTAATATGAGTACTACTCTACCTTTCCCTTCTTACAGGAAAAAATATTGAAGTATTCAGAGTCCTGAAAAATCTGCAGTTTGAATTTTGGGCTCATCTAGGTGTAATCTCGATCTCAACCAAGGAAACATTAATCAGGGGGATAATTGTGCAATAAATACTACCAGTGAAATATGCTGTAACAAATTCAGTCATTTTATCAGCTGAAGCATGTACTCTGATTTCAGGAAACACGGCTGCTTACTCTAATTGAAGGTGTCCTAGCAGCAAATATATTTGACTGGGGATCTCGAGCCTGTGTGGATCTTTACCATAAGGGAACAATTATTGAAATTTATAGAATGAGTCGGAATAAGATGCAAAGACCATGGCGGGTAAGTGGATTGAACTTAAACTCTGACACAGATTCAGAAAAAGGGATATTTGACCTACTTTCATGTTGTAGGTGGACAATTTTGATGAATTTAAGGAGAGAATGTTGGGATCGGGGTCCCAGACGCCTCGCCCCCACAAAAGAGCTTTACTCTTTGTGGACAATTCAGGTGCTGATATCGTACTTGGTATGCTTCCGCTGGCAAGAGAGCTCCTGCGACATGGAACAGAAGTAAGGTTCCTTTACATTTGCAGACTAAAGAAATGGTCTGTAACTGTTAAATGAGAAGTGGTGCAAGTATTTCTTGTAGAGTCTGTCAACTGTTAACTAGTTAAACAAAAATTAGTCTAGTAAACTCCGATTGCTTGATATTCACATCTGAATAGTGTAAGGCATTATGCTTATGCATCAATTTACATTTTTGAATCCTCCCACACAAATTGGCGAAGACATCTAACTTTTCCTACAAAGGCTAAGAAACTTCATGCATCTGTCCTAAATGATATTCAGACCAACCAATGTGATGGAAACCTCCCGAACGAAAATGACCGTCGTCTCATTTACTTGTATAGGAAAGCATAACTATTGGTTAAAATAATTTTTTTGTCTAGGTTTGCATATTCTCTCAAAGCCTCAGCTTCTATTTCTTAACCTTTCAGGATGCTTTAACGGATGCATAATGATATTCATTTGCAGGTAGTTTTGGTCGCAAACTCACTCCCTGCTTTGAATGATGTAACTGCTATGGAGCTTCCTGAGATCGTTGCTGAGGCTGCCAAGGTTAGCAACTCGAAATTCTCATCCTTCTGAGAGAATGGCCAGTGAAATAATATCAATTTGTTTTATCATGTACCTTTTGCCTTTGCTGCATTTTTGTTTCTTCCAGAATAAAGAAACCGCTTGCACAATGAATAGTAGCGTTCTGTTATTTCCAACTGCTGTCTGATCTGAATATCAAAGCATGCATTATTTGACAAGATAGACTAATGACTGTTGTGGTCTATTACAGCACTGTGATATTCTACGAAGAGCAGCTGAAGCCGGAGGCCTCCTTGTAGATGCAATGACCAACACAA
Source organism: Rhodomyrtus tomentosa (assembly GCA_028455895.1). Classification (NCBI taxonomy): domain Eukaryota; kingdom Viridiplantae; phylum Streptophyta; class Magnoliopsida; order Myrtales; family Myrtaceae; genus Rhodomyrtus; species Rhodomyrtus tomentosa. Next base: position 32,584,953 of record JAPCWY010000007.1, read on the forward strand.
TCAATGGCTCCAAAGAAATTTGTTCTTCAGCTCCTCTGATGGTTGTCGAGAATGGATGTGGGAGTCCATGCATTGACTTGAGGCAGGTCAGCTCTGAGCTAGCTGCTGCTGCAAAGGATGCTGATTTGGTAGGTTGCAAATTGGACCCCATTTCTATTTTGCAAAAACCTTATGCTTTGTGAATGTACATCATGCTACTCCATTGGTCTTGCTGTCTAAAGTTAATATGGTGGAGCTCTTGTAACGCAGGTTGTCCTGGAAGGCATGGGTCGAGCTCTTCACACCAACTTGAATGCTCGGTTTAAATGTGATGCTCTTAAGGTAAAGCTTCTGATTACAATTTCTCCGAAGGTTGAAGAGTGTCATTTCACGTTTTATGTGCGAATGTAATATGGGTCTGGGAATATCCATTCAGAAAATTTCCTCATTTTCACATAAAAAGTTGAGTAAATGAAAAGCTTGGGCGGGGCTGTCTCCGCGGATAGGTTGAAAGTCATATTTGGCACCCGGTCTCAAACCCGAACTGCTTCTGTCTTGCAGCTTGCAATGGTGAAGAATCAAAGATTGGCGGAAAAGCTGGTCAAAGGCAAGATATACGACTGCGTCTGCAAGTATGAACCAGCAGGTTGAACTCGGATGCTTCCCTGGTTGCCCTTTAACGACCTTTCAGTGATTCAAGTAGCTATCGTCAGATGAAAATTGGTGGTTGGACTTCCGGTTCTAGTGTTTCTTTTGAAACTGCCAGTGCTACAACGGTTCATCACGTAGGCAAGTGTTGCAGCATATAAGATTTCGCATTCTGGGGTTTCTCCAGTGGGTGGGAAAATCCCCAACCCTCTTGTTATTCTACACAAATAAGTACAGTCCTGATTTCCTGGAGTCTCTCCCACTCGGCACAGACGATGGAGGAACTCCCGCTTAGCTTAATGCGAGCATGGAGAAAGATTGGCTAGGTTTTAGCTTGGTGCCGCGTGGCGGAAAGTATAAATGGTATCGAATATCCAAGCCATCTACAGTCAGACTCCCACTGAGCTTAATGCGAGCATAGAGATTGGCTAGGTTTCGGCTTAGTGTAGTGTCGCGGAAAAGATAAAAGGTATCGAATAGCCAAGGTATCTACAACCAAAGTGTGAAAAGTGCGCGTTCATACTATGGTACTTTATGTTTGGCTCGCATATCTGGTCTCAAGAACGTACACGTCCCTCCTATAATGTAGAATCGCGAAATGACCAAAATGTGCAGGGTGGACCACAAGTAAAGGAAACGTTTGTGGTGTGTAGTAGATGTATTTGTTGGAGAGTCATGCCAAACGAAGGGCATTTGGTCTAGTGGTATGATTCTCGCTTTGGGTGCGAGAGGTCCCGAGTTCGATTCTCGGAATGCCCCTCCCCCACTATCATTTTTTCCCTTCTTTCTAAACCCATCATCCCTGCAGTTTTCTATCCTTCATTTCGTGCCGGGAGAATTTGTAGATCGAATGCTCTCGCCAAATGTACTTTCTTCCCGATGTCGACCTTGTTCCTTCGATCGCTAGAACGATTGAAAACACTGAGTCTTGCTTTTTGTTCAAACTAATTTGAAGTTGGAAGGCCAACAACATTTTCCTCACTGTTTACTTCGTACCACAGGGCACGTCAAAATTTCCGGTTCCGTTTTTCATGGGACGTTTTAGAACGCGACAGATTGTCTGAATGTGGTCACTTTAAATTTAAAACCACGTTTAACTCAGTAAGGCATTCGTTAAATGTTGACACGAATGAAAGCACTAAAATCAATGAGTTACTCCATTGGAATACTTCTGGATAAAGTCATTTGTAATTTTCATCATATTTATCGAGAAGTCGTAGTCTCGAAAGTGAGAAGTACAAGTTACAATGTAATACTTGCATGAGACAGGAAGCGTTACGAATTGACTCCTATGTGTCGGGCTTGTGCTGATATTATTCGTTGCGAAAAATGTAAAAGGTGGCACTGCCATGCGACTGTGAACGATTTTGTCGATAGGAGAGGTAGTGGTTCTATTATTATTATATTATTATTATAATCGAGAAACCTGCTTTATATAGCTGTCCTTAAAAACCATGAAAGACGCCATCGGAAACCCTTTAAGAGCAAAAGCATAACAGTAATCATACCATTCAGCATAAAAAAAAAGACAGATGGCACCTCTTAAAATAGGGGGATAACATTAATTTCTAACACATTTTAGTCGTTAAGGCAGAGAAAGGAGTACTGACATATCTTCCTCGGAGTTGCCCACAAAATCCTACGGCTTTGAATTCCAGATCTTTCACACAAGACAGATACACATCAAGATGACCACAAAAGACGACCCCAAAAAAGAAGCTCGACCCAGAAAAGGAAATGTAAAAATTATGACAATCAATAGTGATGATGATGGTCAGAGGCAGCCACTGTTGAACTCACCGGCTTCTCATTTTCACACTCTTGTGTCGTCAATGCCAAAGTCGATCTGAATAAACCGATCTGGAAATAGCAAATCCTATTACTATGCATCAGCTCGATTTTTAGACTAATGGGTTGGTCGCAGACGGGTTATAGTCACTCATCATCCCGGTCCAAGACGGTCCTAAACCGTTGAAGTAGCCATACTCGTTCTTGCTCGCATCGGAGTAACCTTGATCTTGCCACTCCAGCGACAAGAGCTTCGGGTTCGGCTTCACATCCATCGCATTGATCGGTTCCTGATCATGGCCCTGGTGATCGTATGGAACGAGCATGTTCAGTCTCTGGCAATTCTCCATGAAACTAATGGCATTCCCACCGTTACCGCCATCGATGGCCATCCCGAACGGGCCGCAGAGGCCATGGAAGCTCGGGGCCAACCCGGTTGAGCCGACATCTCCGACCACACCCAGGTGGGGATGAGGGCTTTCTCCACTCAGCATGAAATTGCCGTCGTAACTCATTACCTTGCTCTCTAAGAAATCGATCGGCCTTGGGTTCTCGAGCCCCGAGAAATTGTTGCCCGGGCCTGCGAAGGTGGCCCCGTGGACGCCGAGCAAGCCGTGGAGGTGCGAGAGCTGCACCTCGGGCGAGAACGAGAGGTGGAGGTCGGTCGAGTGGTCGCCACGAGATGAGGACGCCGACGACTGCCCCGGGTGGCTGGGGACCCCGAATCCTTGATGATCACTGTTGGCCAATTTCTTGCTGTTGGCATTGTTGTTGCTATTATTACCGCCGCCGGAACTAGAAGCTTTCTTGTTCTTCCGGCAGCCGCCTCCGACGGGGATGTTGCGGAGGGTGCCGCCTTTGGTCCAGTAGCGGCGGCAGGTCTTGCAGAAGTAGCGGGGCTGGGAGAGGCTGTAGTTGTTGTAGTAGCAGAACTTGGTGTGGGTGGACTCGCACCTGGGGCACTTCAAGGGCTGGTCGTGCTGTGGCCTGAGCCTCCGCTCCATCAGTGGCCTCGAGCACGCGAGCATGTCGCCTGAATTCGGCGAGGATATGTCCATTCCTGACTCATCGTGAAGAGTGCCCTGAACAAAGAGAATGTGGGAGGTGCGAGTGTCAGCAAAAATGTCTCGGGCCATAGATTAGATATGCAACGTCAGGGGTCACAATAATAATGCAAGGGAGCAGACATGGCTTTGCTTTGTCGTTTATGGAAGCAATAATGCTGGCGATTATTGGTATACGTACGGCACGGGTTCAAAGCTGTTACCATGATGGCCAGAAAACGTAAGCGATTGCGACATTTTTTTTTAATCCTATGTAACCTCAACAGCTTCCACGTTCAGCGAAATATCATCATTTTCAGATGGTCGATGATCCCATATGGGTGGGGAAGGAATGAAGATTAGCCGATGATGGGAAACTTTTTCTCGAGCCAAAAAGAATGATGGTGTGAAATGATTATCCTCGGAGCGATGCACACTGATCAAAGGGCGTGTTACAGGGAGGTGGGGATGATGGGCAGGGAGGGAGGGAGTGATTGACCTGTAGCCAGTCGGATGAATCCATGCAGACTTGCAGGGAGGTGAACGCCATCTGTTGCCGGTGCGCTCCACTTTACAAAGAATTTCACACAGCAGACCGACCGACCCTGCAACAGATGAAGATCACGCAATGCAAAACCAGAACCAGAACCAGATCACTCCAGAAAAGAAGTCTCCAGGATCGTCATCACTTCACTCCTCTAAGAAGCTTCTGATTATCTAATGGGAGTGAGTGAGGCCACGGAGAGAGAGAGAGAGAGAGAATGGGTTATGTGTGGGCTGCATGGAAGCACGGATGGGGGTTGTGAATAAGAAGGCGAGAGAGAGATACGGTCTACCCGGCGTCGGTGGCTGGTATGTACGGCTAAATCCTGTGGGCCCTACGCTGTCCCTCTACTGCCCCCCCCCCCCCCTCCACCTCCCTCTACGGTGGGTCCACCGACTTTAATTACCTAAGACCCAAACAGGACCAACGCAAAGCCCTTCTCCACGTACACTTCCTTAGTTGAAGACTTGTTTTCTTAAACTCATTTCATCTCGAAGTTCTCAACACTCGATTCCATTAGGCCACAGTTTTTGCTCCATCTTTTTCATTGGAAAAATGTATTCCATCTAGTTTTCTGGTTACGCGTTAGGGTCACGGACGTCATTACTTGTATTCATATTAGGGTTAGCTCGTATCTTGGTGATCTTTTTATAATTTGTGACTCACAAATCAAAAAGTATGAATTCTTCCTCTTGCTCGAACTCATCATGGGTTGTCAGTATGTCTCATAAGTGACCTCGTTATATCTTGATCGAATTACTTTTTAAATGAGGAGGTTGTCATCACATTAACACGCTCATACTCAAGGACCTAAACATGTCGTATAGAGAAAAATAGAGAGGAGTGTAGTACAAACGGAGCGAGAGACACCATCGGTGGTGATGGTGGTGGTGGTGGTGGTGGTGGTGGTAGTGGTGGTGAATGAGATAGGGTTTGAATTGGTGAGGGATAGCCAAAACTTAAAAGGTTCAAATATGTGTTTTAGAAATGAAGAGGTGGAAGTGGCCTGAGAATCAACGTAAGGTGTGTATTTCTTAATTTTCTCAAACATGCATGGAAATAAATCTATATATCTAAACTCAAGCGCAGGCCCATGCATAAAAATGTTTTTTTTTTTTTAGTTTGCTGTTTTCCGGTTTCGAAAGGAGGAACGTACAAGGAGAGAAGATAACGTCAGAAATAGCGGCTTCTTCGTCGCGACAAGATGGGGTCGGTCCTGACGTGACCGAAGAAGAATGAGCAGAATATTTATTTTGGGGTTTCCGATAAAGCGCCAATGACTCCTGCTCCTGCCCCCCATTCCGAGCCAAAACCCAAAACATCACTCCACATGCGGGGCCACCCCCGCGTGGGCCCCACTCGCTCGCCTCCCACAAGCAAGGCATATATTCCCCCATCACGTGCCTCACGTGCGATCGTTTCCTCCTCTCCAGCTCGCACTCGCTGTGTCGCATGCAAAGCCATAATCAAATCCACACCACCTTCGCGTCCAACCCAATGAAACTCGAAACTTGTATTCTCAGTTTAGTTCGATAAGCTAATCTCAAAAGAAAGTCCTTCCCGATATTTTGAAAAAAAAAATCTATGTAAATCTATTAATCCTAGACTTTTTCCCTTTTATGATCGATTTTGTACTATCAGATTGCATGATTTCGAACCATCACTATCTTTTTACCGTTATGGATAGATGCTAGTTTAAATGGAACCGTCGAAGTTAAAAAAATGGAGCAATGTGCTGCTCGGTACAACTTAAAAGAATTTATTAGATTTGGATGAAGACATTCGAATTCCCATTAAAACGAAATCAATTCACATGCGAGGTGTGAGGTGCAATGTCATGGATATATATTTGGCCTCTAGGTCCAAAGTTTTTATTCGACTTCGCTCGTCCTCCAGTAAGTTTGAAAATCCATCTTGCAAACGAGCAGACGGGTTTGAATCTGTTTGAAAGCGAATTCGATCGTGACAAATGGACTTTATTTGGAGATGCTTTAGGATTAAGATAAACCTGCGAAGATTCTTGATAGCTTGAACAACACACTCCGGACAAAAACCCGGACAAGATGAGGATCCAAAGCCGGTTGTAACTTGTCAGGTGAATAAAGCGATGACCAGACCTAGCTCGTCCGCCAACCTCGGACACATTGAGACCCGACCAAGGGTTATTAACCTTGGCACGAGGTGGTCCGTTCCTCATGCTCCCGTCCATACAGGGACTTCGCATCAACCTCCGTCGTATCGTATCAACTTGCCCTCATCTCTATGCATGTGAGCGTGTCATAGCGGGAAAAGCACAAAAAAATCTCATATTTATTGCATTGTTACCGATTCAGCTCTAATTTTTTTTTTGTATCAATACCAATTCATATACATCTGGAAAATTTAGGCTAGAAATTACTATCGTCTTACGTGTCATTGCTAACGTTAATGTAGAGTTTTTTTTAATAATTTTTTTTACTTTTTGATTTTTTCTTACTTTATTGTTTTTTCCCCTTTCTTTTTTGCCGGTGGCCGACGATGCTGGCAAGGCTGACCCTTACCTAGGATAGGGTCGCATCATCGGCCACTGGCAAATAGTAAAAACTTCAATAATGCCAAAGTATTTAGGACTGAACTAGTACCGATACTTAGTATTTCTTTGATACTTTTCCCGTGTAATAGCAAAGGACTAGGTCATTGAGTCTCGGACGGGGAAGAATCCTATGTTTGGTGAATGCTCGAGAACAAGTGGGGTTCCGAGTTTCCAGCACATCTGTCTACCGCCCCTTTGAAGTATCAAATCAAAATTCAAAAAATCGGAAATAGACCCAAAAAGATCAAAAAAGGGAGGTGTGCGTATGATGGCGGATGCATGTGTTTGCATGCACTTTTGAGGAGATTCTTAAAGACTCACAGTCACAGCGCCCCTCTTAGCCAAATGCCTTTGTCTTTTTTTGCCGCTTCCTCTAAAGAAAAAGACGAGTGCCCTTAGCCATATGACTTGGGGGGGCTTTAAAGCAATTCTCCTCCTCCTCCTTCTTCTTCTTCTCGATCGCCATTAACGCAGGAACGGGAAATCTTGAAGCTTCAGCCAAAGGGTGAAGCACAGAATCCCTAAATTTTCCAATTTGCAGCACCCACGTTCTGCTTTTTCTTTCTGTTTTGTTCGATGGAGGGGGGGAAAAAAAGGGGTCCGGAAAGGGCTCTCGACGCTTCGCCGACATCATTCGAAAGTTTTTTTGGGGCTTCTTTCCTTTTCGAAGATCAAATCTCGATTGATTTGTGGTCTCCCTCTTCTTTTTCCCCCCCTCTTTTTTGTTTTTTTAATCCCACGAGATCTTTAACCATTTCCCTTGGGGATAGTATATGGATTTGTTTACAGTATTCTGAAACTTTGCTTCGGAGAAAATTATCCAAAAAAGTTTTAAACCTATTACAATTATTTCAATTCAGTCCAAAATTATTTTTTTTCCTAATTGAATACTAAACTGTTCGGATTTGTGTGAATTCAGTCCAACTGGACCACTTTGGTCGTTCGGCGACTGACGGGAGGAAGAACGAAAATAAAAAAATAAAAAATAAATAAAAGTGAAAATAGATAATGAATAAATTTTTTGAAAATAAATTAAAATATTATTAAGAAATGTTACTTCGGTGCATTTAGGACTCAATTGGAATAAAAAAGAAATTATGATGAATTGGCATTATTACAATGGATTTATAATTTTTCTAGCAATTTTACCTTTTGTTTTGTTTTGTTTTAAACATGCAATTATACTTCTTAGTGTCGATTTGAGTGAACTAACATTATACCACAAGGCCCATTAAGTGGGATTTACAATTTCAAAATATGGGATTGGGTTGCAAATTAGTGATTGCTATAATTAGATTTTGAAGGAACACTTTCCCTCGCGATAATGATTATTAGAGTGCGGTGTTATTTTTGTATGATGTAGAAAATGGTAGGTACACATGTAAGTCTTTAAGTAGATTATTCGAAGAGACGTGTAATTAAGGATTAAATTGAGGAGTCAAGGACTACGGTAATAATTCTATCGCTTGATCATATCGTAAGAGTTCTCCGAATAGTTTGAAATCTCTAAATCAAACCATAACTACTATTCGAAAAGACAATCTCGACACCACAACCTCACGTAGAATAAGCGCGTTCGAAGTCGGAGGGTCACACATTGCTTGTGTATAAGCATCACGAGTGCAGTTTTGTAACGTCAATTAGGTACGCTTTCTAGAAAAGCACCAAAGAAGCTAAATATCATCCGCAAACAAACTAAAGAGCAATCGATATTCGAATCGGCCCCAAAACATTTGAAACTAATGAGCGTCGTGTCATTTGAGCGCCATTGTACTTCAATTAAATTAATGTGTCAGAGAGCTTTTGAGGACACTATTATGGAAATTTAAGCGTCTTTTGGACGTAAATAAGCTTTCAATACATCGAATGGAGGCGTCTTTCATGTTGCGCTCCCAATATTTGTTTTGAATTTTCAAGGTATGATGGTAAAATATTTTTTAAAACACTTTGGCGGTACGCTGTATCATCCTCATTCTCGGGTTGTCCACAATCATCGTCTTCAACTTCCATGGAAGTGATGGTTTGACCTAAAATTTTTCCCTTCTTTCCATTTTTCCTTCTTCTTTGGCTGATTTAATTCTTTATATTCTTTCTTTTTTTTTTTGCTTGTCTCCCGTTTTGACAAGCATTTTTTTATTAACATCTATTCTAGGTCTAGAAACTTTTCTCTCCAGTTTTGTGGAGGTTTCTACTGCGGTTTAATCTAGATTTGGCGATTCTTTGCATCTATGATTTTAGAGATTTATTGGTGTACAGGTCTAGTTTCAAAGAGGTTGGAGGAGTTTCGTGTATATTTCACTCTTATAATGTGAAATTACAAAAAAAAATTATAAACCTATTATAATTGTGTCAATTCAATCCTAAACTTTTTTATTTGTCGATTCAGTCCTAAACCTTTTGCAATTATGTTATTTCAGCTCATTAGACAAATTTTGGTTGGCTGGCCATCGATCGAATATTTTTATTTTTTTATTTTTTTATTTTTTTCCCTTCCCTCCTTTTGGTTGACTGGTCGTCGATCGAATATTTTAATATTCTGATATATTTATTTATTTTTTTCCTTCTCTCCCCTCCCTACCTCCAACCGGTTGCCATAGATTGACAACCGGTAAAGAGGCTGTCACGTCCCGACTCTCAAACCCACAACATCTCTTGTCAAATTACTACGAGGTCACGAAAGATAACGTTCTAGGCGCGTAATCGACCTATTAACTATATACGCATGCAGAAACAAATTACTCTCGGACAGTATATAATCAAATAGGGATACATTAATAGGAGATAATCACCAAAGGAATTCATCAAAGATAAACATATCCACATACAAAACATCATATGAGTTTTAACCCTACTGAGTTAGCAGCATACAGAGTTAACCCATTACTTCGGGGCGACTCACTAAGACCTCAAAAGGTTACTCGGTCGAGTAAGTTTAATTTCTCATCTACTTCAAAAGGCTACTCCCACATCCTTGCCTTGGTATACAAGAAGCTCCATCATTTGGGACTTGAAAATGGTTTCCACAACGGGGTAAGATATATATTTCAATGAATTAAGCCTAGGCTCAGTTAGGACTGATTTGCCCAAGGTATCATTGCCACAAGGATCACAAAACCACATGTAACAACTAAGCACAGTCATAATATAATAATCATCTACATGCAAAAGCTTACGACCATACTAACTATCCCAAATCTCAGCGCTCCTTATCACTCCAGGCTAATGACCAAATGGATCAAGCTGACCTTGCTCTGATATCACCTTGGGCGGGGATGTCACGCCCCGACTCTCGAACCCGCGACATTCCTTGCCAAATCGCCACGAGATCACGAAGGATAACGTCTCAGGCGCGTTATTGACATGTTAACTATATACCCATGCGGAGACGGTTTACTCCTAGACAACAAATAATCAAACATGGATACATTAATAGGAGATAATCACCAAAGAAATTCATCAAAATAAACGTCTCCACATACAAAACAACATGTGAGTCTTAGCCCTACAGAGCTAGTAGCATACAGACTTAACTTGTCATGCCCCACAATCCTTTGCGAGCACGCCACATCCCACAATGCCGTTTACATACAATAGTAACCCAAGATCCGAACGACCACAAAGCGCGAATGAAAATAAATGCACAAGCGAAAACGTAAACAACTTTGTACGAAATAAATAAGATGACTTGGGATAACCATAAATTATACATATCATAAAATATGAAAGTTTACTTATTAGAATCAGAGGCAATGATGAGATACAAAACATATAGCGCGGTCAAAGGGACGAAGGACCACATCAAAAGACATCCATCTAGGTCCTACCAAAAAGGAAGCCTTTATCCTAAGAGGTCATTAAAAGGGCAGTCGCTACCTAAGGCTCTAATCGGTACCACTGTCATCAACATCATCTTCTTCTTCCTTGGGATAATACTGAGAGAAGCTCTACGACTCGACCTCTATGGTATCATCTTCCTCATTATCCTCTGAAGTGGATACTTCTATTGCCTCTATGTCTTCCTCAGCGGTCGAGATATTTTCAAGGATATTCCTATACCCCATTACGGAATTATCCCTCTCGACCTCAACAGGGGCTGGGTGACACCATGGTGGAATCGCATCCCTAGGTATCTCCGAAGGCTTTAGTGGTCCAGTAGTAGTATCCCCAGTGCAAAGATACCGAGACTCGTAACGGTGAGGCCGCCAGTATGGTTATCCTTCGTCCACCCAAACGGTAGTCCCTTTTCTTATGTATACCCTATCCTTGTCCATAGGAAATTCCTCGACGGACGTCTCCATGTCCATCGGGGTACCAAAACTGATGGGAAGCACATCTAAGACTTGGGGTCTGAAAAATAAGTCCCACGACGAGGTGAGATTTACATATCAATAAGTTAATCCTAAACCTAGATTAGGTCATTAGTACCTCCATATATCTTTTAGAAGAAAGCATGCAACACATCATCAAAGCAATAAGCATATGGCACTCAACGCATGATAATCAAGCAACATGATTGGCATAAAACAGTCATAATTTCGTGGAAATCACAAAAATAAGACCTTACTTCTCGTACTAGCATCATGTTAAATTCATATGTCATGATTTAATTTCAAATCTTATCATACTTTATATTTCAATGGCTATGTCGCGTAAATTTGCATCATGCTAAAAACAATTGGTAACCCGCATTCTGACGCATCAGGTTCCAAGGCCATTCAATACTCGTGTCGACACTTATCAAATCTATCTCGCGTTCGGACGCCTCAAGATAGAAATCGACCTCACATTCTGACGCATCAAGGTTTGATAAACCAAAGGTTCATAATACAATCAATCAAAGATTGCCATCATATAACATATCTCTCATCACACAAGGGCTTTCAAGTCAAAACTCATCTCTTAAACGACTTCATGATCGAGTATAATTCAACCAAGTAAGTAAGTAGTCTTCTATCAGGTGAAGCAACTATGGCCAAACAATCACAAGGCATGGCACAAATTGCGCATCAAGGCAATCGATCAATCAAGACGTTCCCTTGCCAATTCTAGCAAGAATTTCACACGTTTAATCATTACGAAATCAAATGCCACATAACCAATCAAATACACATGGTAGCCGAACATTCACATGCTAATTCCACTCAAGGATTTTATCATGACACTCCAATACATCATTAAGGTTCGGCCGGCTTAGGACATAATCGGTATAGGCTAATGTATGCATAATTGATTCACCAATCAATCAATTTGACACTCAAACCCGTCCATTAGTACCCAAACGTCTTAGTAGGGGTTGAAGGGTCACTTACCAAGTTAATTAAGGTAGAAATTCCAATCAAAGCCAGCCACAATGCTCGGTGAAGGTCCAGCCACAACATGGCAGCGAAGTCCCTAGAGGATTTCACATAAAACGACCATCAATTCTCTTCCAAACTCAATTTCGTCATGCAACCACCTTGTTAATACATCAAACTATGTCTCTAGAGATCTTACCGATAATTCCAAAGCAATGTGATACCTCCAAGAGCCTCAAAGTGGCTCGGTTCCAAAATCGACAGTAGTGGTTTGATTCGACCATTAATGAATCACAACATTTCATCTATCAAAATCCATTCTAACTCCAATCACTTCATGCTATCTTGCTAAGCTCTTATACTTGGTGTTAAGGAGGTCTCACTTAAAATTGGAGGCTAAATGAATCCTTGAAACCGGCGCAAGAGAGCTCTCTCTCCAATCGAGTTCGGTGGTGAGTAGCCTGGATTTCGACTGCCAAACGACTCGATCACTGCAGCTAACGGCTGAACGGCGGCTAGGGAGTTGTAAAGGAGAGGCTGAGGGAAGTTTTGATGGTCAACGCCCAGCTTGGTGATGGCCAAAGGTGGCGGTCGAGAAGGGCGAATGGGAAGCAGCGGACTGGTCGAGTAGGGTGTTCCAAGACCGAGAAGAAGGAAGAAGAAGAAGAAAAAGAAAAGGGAGAGAGTGAGGGGAGGTTCAATCGAGTGAAATGAAGAGAGGAGAGAGAGTGGTCTTTCTTATCCTATTTAGTTAAAAAGAAGAATTGTGGTTGAATATTAGACTAGAATTAATGCTAAGTAGGTAGATTTGCTCTTGTAATGGCACTTGTTCCCATCTCAATAATATCTTGCATCCAATGACTATTATGCCTCTATGATTTTCGGCCATCTTATGGGATCATCAAAAGACTAAAGTGTCATTCTTCAATTCTTAAGGAAAGGTTATCCTTCTAGGGGCAAAATGGTAATTTCACATTTTCAATCCGAAATTTCATTTTTCCTATATAAATTACCACGACGAGGCGACGTCCATTCCCTATTAAATGTTAGAATCCTTTATTGTCCAATTTTCAATTTCGAGATCCCATTTCATGATCGATTTTTCATCAATCGTAATTTCATTTTATCTCTAACTAATAGACGGCTTTTGCAGATGTTACGTGTATTGACTCAGTGATTCTCATCTTACTTAGGATTTCTCAAGTTACAGTGACTTTGGTTATCATGTAATTGCGAGGGCTTACTACTAGCTTCGACGGTCTCGATCGTCAAGGTTTGATTTAGGAAGGAGATTTAAGAAGGATTTGCAAATCATAAGTTGGTTAAGCGAAATCACCCGCGCTCAAATTGCATAATGCTAGCAATGAATTCTGTAATCGTCCTTAGATCGGCCTTTATTGGCTCTAAATAGTTTCTTAGTAATCTTTATGGTCAAAGCGTCATTTCTTATTCGAGTTTCCTAGATCCACATACCAGTCATGCGCTAGTCTTTCCCTTTTAGTCAATTAACTCAAGATTGATTAAATCCGAGCGAGGTATAACTAAAATACATTGATAGATATAACTCAAGATTAATCAGATCTGAGCTATGTATAATTGAAATACATTGATAAATATACTTTCATTCAATAGTCTCGAAATGGCAAGAAATTCATAATGTCACAAACCCCCATACTTCGGGGGCGACTCACTAAGACCTCAAAAGGTTATTCCGTCGGGTAAGATTAACTTCTCATCTACTTCAAATGGCTACTCTCACATCCTTGCCTTGGTATCCAAGAAGTTCTGTCACTTAGGACCTAAAAATGGTTCCTACAGTAAGGTAAGATATATATTTCAGTGAATCAAGCCTAAGTTTGGTTAGGACATTGATTCGCCGAGGGTATCCTAGCCATAAGGATCACAAAAATCACATGTAATAGCTAAGCATGGGCACAATATAATAATCATCCACATGCATACTTATCAACTTTCAGCCACACATAATGCAATGTTTGACTCAACTTAGCTGTCATATCAGTCAATCACTCAAACAAAGTATCGCATCCACAAGTATGCATATGACAACACACGAGTCTATTTATTAATGATGATCATGTCTCAGCGCAATGAGAGGATCTACGCGATTGGCGAGATCGACTTTCACAAATAACGCGATCATTCACATTGATGCGATCTAGCGTCCTTCCGACAGGACCGGACTATGTTCATTTTTCCTTCGACAACGGCTATTATGAGATATATCTCCAGTACACCCAGCACGGCACCTGCAAGTAGGTATCCTTATACAGGGCGTCGTTACATCACAAGCTGCAACCGACATCCAACAATCTATAAAAAAAAATCGTACGTATCGCCAGGGCTGTTATGCTTCTCGCAAGTCACATAATTTCATACAATCGGTATGGTGTGTACGATTAGTACAATGCTATCTTGACAGAAAAAACTCATTATCGTTCTGTCATATGATCACATGTACATCCGGTAATCAATCAGTTTTATTTTCTTTGATTTAGGCTAGATGCTCACACAAACGTGCTCAAAAACTCGGCCCAAGGCCATTTTCATGCCAAAATATGTCTTTTGATCTCGCACACGATCATATGCATATACAAACTACCATTTAGATACTACGATTACAAACGGAGTGATTAATCCCCAAACGAATGTCAATTCACTCAATAAACATTCCATACATCCAATCAAACATGTCATGAGACGATCAATCCAATCAGGCTATCAATTCAGTTAAGCAATATAACGGTTGATTTGTACAATAATCATTTATTGGCCGATTTAATTTATAATCGTCAATTGATCACTCGTCTCTAACCTATCGCTTACTCGCGATCGAGCCACAATCCACAATCAATCAATCCAATATAATATCAACTAGTCACATATAATTCAATCATTCAAGTTAACTCAATTGATTATGGTCATTTAACCTAAACTGAAGTTTCTAACTAAATCTACCATAATCGTTTTACCCAGTTACCCTAATGGCTAACTAAACTAATCCTAGGCGCAATAAGCATCCTAATCAAGAATTAGAGTCAACTCATAATCTTACTAGCTCGGGCGGTCTTAACGGTGACAGCACAGGCGGCGACAACAAACGACGGCGACTGCGGTGACGATTCTGGGTGAACACACGGTTAAACGCGCGGCAACTCGACCCAACACCTCAGGGACACCATAGGAAGGTCCGGTAAGGTCGCCGGAATAGGTGCCCGGTGACAGGAGTTCCGGCGAGTGGCGACCAGTGGTTGAAACAGAATGGTCAGAGGCAAAACAGGGGAAAACCAAGATTGTTTGGAGTGGTTTTCAGTCTTAAAGGCCATGGCAAGATTGGAAATGGTTTAACGGCTCATCTAGTGGTCAAAGGGAGTAGTCGGGACTGGCGAAGGGAGGCGCAAGGCGGTTGGAAGCAGCGGAGCGATGACGGACAGAAGCTCGGCCCAAAACAGGGCAGTTTCAAGCGGAACCGGGGAGTATGCCCGGAGGGTCCTCGCGGCTCCACAGGCCACAACAAACTTCCATGAGCTTTTAGGGATGGTAAGGGGTTAAGGACAGTCTCTAGGGCGGTCGGTGAGTAGCTGAGTTGGACGGAGGAGGCGGGGATAGAACGAATCCGACACCAAACCCAAAACATGAGACCATGGCTCTCGGGCGGTCAGCGGCAGCTCCAGGGCTCGTTGGGAGGCTAGCGGCGGCATGGGAGGTCGACAGGAGGACGACAAGGTGGTGGATCCTGATCGGATTGGCTATGGGCGATGGTTGGGCCTCGAGCAGTCTCGAGCGTCGAAATAGGGCAAGTCGGCATCAGAGCTGTTTCGAGGCTCTCCGATGGCGAGCGGAGACCCAAGAGGTGGCGGTGGAAGGGACCAGAGGCAGACGGAGGTGGCAGTGATCTTAGGAGTGGTGGTCACGCAAAACAACAACTGGAGGAGACTATTTGGCCAGGGGGTGTTCCACAAAAATGAGAGAGAGAGAGAGAGAGAGAGAGAGAGAGAGAGAGAGTGGTTGCACGACATAGATAGAAAAGGGATGAGGGAAAATAATAGAAGAGAGAGTGTGTGATTAACTTAACAAGATTGGTGGGTAAGAAGTTGATGGGTTGGTTGGAGTTGACTAGAGGTGGGGCCCACAAGATATTCAAATATCTTGTCCTATATGCATTATTGGAGGGTAAATTGGTAATTCAATAATTCAGAACTGAACGAAATTTTGGCTCAATTGACAAATGGTATTTTCACAGGCCAGGCTCGATCAGAATTAGGCGTGAGGATCTCGATCTTAATACACGGCAACTAAGAATTTCGAAACCTAATCTAAACTGACTGAAACTTCAGAATTCATCTAATTATTGTCTATTCATTCCTTACAATCCTAATATTTTATAGACTGAAATTCAATTTAATTTATTTTATTGAATTCAGACACTTTACAAGAGCCGAATTTTTAGGGTGTCACAGGGGTAGCCGGAGAGGTCAACTTCCCCTGCCAGGCAGGGTTTGACCTTGCCGTTGCCGAGTAAGACAGCGACAGCGAAGCTGGCGGCCAGACGAGCCTCGACCTCGCAAGCCCATATTTGGGCAGGCAAGGTTGAGCCTCGCCCGTTCGTGGCGGGGCTCAACTTTGCCCAAAAAAAGAGAGAAAGAAATAGAAAAAAAAATATTTAAAAAATCGTAAAAAAATTCAATCGTCTACCGGCGTCCAAGTCAGCTTCGGCTGGCCAAAATTCACCGTATAAATTGAAAATGACACAATTTAAAAGATTTAGTGCTGAATGTATAAAAAAAAATTATGACTAAATTGACACAATTGTAATAGGTTTAGGATTTTTTTGATAATTTCACTCTCTTATAAGTGTTGAATCTGTACTCGTACAATCTTATTATCTTTTAATAATGATTGTATTGGGAAAGCCGAACCTAGGTGTGCATCGCCAAAAGGTTAAATAGTAGCAATAGTTAACTCATTATTAAAGATGGATACGGTTATCAAAAGATGGTTTTTGTTTGAAGAGATCGCAAATATACTCTTTAAGAGTGTGACCATAACCTTGTCTGGATGATTCATCATGTTATCTGGAATTCTTTCTCGTCTTAAAGTTGTTTGGAATTTATATTGATTTATAGTTGAATTGTGTTATTTCTCTTTTTATTTCTATAAAAATGGATGGAATATTACTTTCAAAACAAAATAAAAAAAAGAAAAAAAGCCATCAAAGATCCTAAACTATGCCCACTGTGACATATTTACCTCATCTTTTTAGGGTGATAACAAAATATCCAAACTTGTATTGGTGTGACACGTTTACTTCAAACTTTGTTCAAATTTTTGTTCATGTGACACCTTTGCCCTAAGTTTTTTTTTTGTGACAATAAAATTTCAAATTTATAGTCATGTGACATATTTACCCCAAATTCTGAGGTGAACGTGTTTCACAAATGCATGTTTAGGATTTTTGATGTGATAGTAAAAAGTTTTGAATAAATTGTTATAATGGTACAAGTTTGGGGTAAATGTGTCACATGTTTACAAATTTGAGATTTTTGATATTACTAAAAAATTTTGAGGTAAATATATCACAATATGCACAATTTAATATTTTTGCTGACTTTTTCTTAAGAAAAGACTAAGCTGTATCAACTACTGGGGAGCGCTCTTAAAGAAAAGTTGCGGGTCAAAATCAAGAATTACGGGAACCAGGCGGGAATAATAAGAATTGAAGATTAGCTGTTTTTACAATCGAGTAACGGGGTCCGTCGTCAATCTGCGTTTGAATTGGACAGTTCCGGCGTTAATCCGACGGTTAAATTCGCGGTGGTCCTCGTGTCATCTCTGACGTCGCTGATTGTCGGGGTCAAGCGGTCTCGCCTCGAAATTGACTCAGGTCAAGGTAGTAGCCTCCTTCCCTCCCGCCTAATTCGATCAACATTGCTTTTGTTGGGGGCACGTGGATGGTGATGATGCGATCAGACGGGCAGCCCACTCATCCCAAAGTAGGGAATCAATGCCCACCGCCTCAAGATCGGACGGCGACCTTCTTGGGCTCATCATAACCTCAAGATCGAAACAGTGCTAAAATGACTAGAGGTCCTTGCGGGCCACACTCACTTTTTCCATATATGCATTTTTGATAAGGACTGCGTTTTTATTCATTGTTATTTGTTACCTCTTTTCATGATTTTTTTTCTTCTTTTCTGTAGTTTTTTTTGTCTTCCTTTTTTTTTTAATGATGTGGGCACATGAAATGTTCCCAACTAGGAAACCCGGGAGTTCTGTCAATTTGACTTGGATCCGATCAATTGCGCGAATCCGGATTGAAATGGGCTCGAGGATGGAGCCTAGTTTACTGTTCAGACCCGTCAAAATTGGGCCGAGCATGAGCCTCATCAGCCCGACCGGAGCTTGATGTCGGTGGAGTACATCCTGTCTGGAGTCGATATGGCCCATGTTCTATAATTTCGCTTCAACGGGATGTCGCGCAATGCATCCTGAAGTTCACCTCTTCGGTCCTAATTAATCAGGGCAGTGGAGTTATCTAGGTGGGTATTATTAGTTGGTCTCTTGGAATTTGAATGCCCGGTAATTAGGATGGGTCGGGGCAATTAATTTCCTCGTAAGATTTGACTGCACCCAATGTAAGGAGTATTTGCCTCTGCTCAACGGACCTAAAATCTTTTATAGCGGGCGATACTATCTGTATCCAAGGGACTCGGGATCCTTGTTTTATGTAATGCCCCTAAAAATTACGTCATGAGAGATTCGAACTCAAAAGTTGTGGATGCATTTGGTCGTACAGATTTCTAATCGAGATAGAACTGTATATGATAGGGTAAGAAATTCAATGAATTTGTCATATCTTATTACTGTTTGGTGAACTACATAAAACAAGGATCGGTTCTATTTCGCTAATTCATCATGGTGATTTAGAAAATTATTCAATGATGAGTTTTGATGAGTGAGTTATTATTGAGCAAATGTTTGTGCCATTTGAATTTGGGCACAACATTGATTGAGCAGACTTCGTAGAATTGAGGATCTTGATTTGCAGTCGAATCCTTTGAGAATGATACGTTGACCTTGCTCGCCATCTTTTTGAGTGGTAAACTAGTGCTAAGCAATCTAGGTTTTTTTTTGGGGGTCAAAACTAAACAATCTAGTTATTTGACATCTTCGCACAAGTTGAAGATGCACTCGCGCAGATCATTCAAGAGAGCGACTTTGAAAGTCGATGATCAATCTTGAGTTCTTCATAATATGTTGAGACTACTTTTAAATGTTGAAAATGTTCAAGCATTTAAAGAATGAGGGATGTGTTTGACCAAAAAAAAAAGAGAGAGAATGAGGGATGTGATATCATATCACGCTAATAATCGATTAAAGAACAAGATAATGGATATTCTATTATTGGCTCTGTGATAACGGCCTGACGCGAAGGAGAGGTGGCCCAATGCGGAGAAAAAATCTAATTCTCCATGTGCCTGCTCTCTTGAGAGATCCTATCATAATTTATCCCGCCCATACCTGGTGATTTTTTTTTTTAATATCATGTATGTATCCCCTATATCCCCTTTATCCTATTCCTAGCTACCAAACACCTCTTGGCTTATATCTTGATAACAAACCTAATTTGTAAGGTAATGTGTACAATCACAATTGCTTGGCCAACTCAACTAGCCACAAGGATTTGATGGTGGATTGGATTAAACACATCCCATTGTTAGTCTTGAGGCACTGCTCGTACTATGCTAGGTTCCATGTATTGTCTTGCAAGTATTGCTCTACTATTCTCTTCTCGATAGTCCTAGAATGTGTTATAGTGAGCAATACTATTTGGCCTCCCAAGTAATCATAAAGTCTTTGGTTTAAGGGACTCGCCAGGGATCAATATTTTATGGAATGTGCCCCTAAAAATTAGGTCACGCGAGAAACGGACGTAAAACTTCGAAAGGCGAGGTGTATGATCACAATTGCCTTGCCAGCTCAATTAACCGCCCAAATTTGATGATATAATGGATTAAGCATATCCCATCTTAAGTAGTGTTGTGTTAAGTTTGAGTTTGGTGTTGTAAGTGATTCTCTACTTATACTATTTGGTGAAATTTTGTACAAAGTCCATATTGTTTTGAAATCGAAAATCGAGGTTTTCATTGAATTTTGTCACGTATATGACATTGCTAAATAGAGAGCACTATATAACCGTTTGGTCACCTAACTGTCAAGTATTAAACGTTATCAAAACTTCTTTATCTTAACACACAAAACGATAAAAACTCACAACTGTAAGCAGCAGCGTTAATCTCTAGTCAATGTCTAAGCTGCAACTATAATCCGTATGCAGCAATCAATATCGTACGTATAGATTTCATGAATCACACATTTATAAAGTAGAAGAATTGACACACCTTGTATCGGAGCCAACATTTTTGATGTGGAACTTGCGACGATCCGATGCTCAAGAGTTTCTCCTCTATGAACCCTTTTATTGCTAGTTTCAATGAGACGACCCTTCACATATCATTCTGACGACTCCTTATGTGAAGTTATATGAACATTAGGGTTTAGAGAAGAGACTTGAACTCTATTTATAGAAAATGAAACCTATCTCCCCATTAAAGATAAGGTTTATCTCGGTCCATACTATCCAGCCCCATATCGGACTAGAATTAGAAAACTGTATATATCTTTCTTTATTAGACCAAGTAATATTTACAATAACAATTAATAAAGACGATAAATATTAAAATATATTATAACATTCTCTTACTTGGGCTAGATTAATTGAAATTGTACTGTATATACGCATCTTTATATTGGTCTAGAGATACTTTCCAATAGCCAATCCGATCTCATAAAGTCTTAAGCACCAAACAATGCTAGTAACTGCACCATAAGACACAAAGCCATCAATGATCACGAATACTCTTAACTTTACTAATATAGATTTGATATGATAATATGACAAACGGATAACATATCAAATAACAGAGACACTTTATATGTTATACTCCTTGTCAGTCACCATTTTCTCACTTTATGTGTCACGAAATCGAATGTGTCACGAGAGAATATTTTTACAGTTCCAACGAATGAACATATGTCTTACCTTTATAGTTAACTATACTTTACGTGTAACAAAACATATGTTTTTGACTAAAATAAATGCCCCAGCCATCACTCAAGGTTTACACGATGCCTTGAGATTTTCAACTGATATATGTATTCAACTCCCCTTAATCATCAAAGCTTTATTGCATGCAATGGAGTTCATACATATCTAGATGTTACAAAATGCAAGAAACATAAATGTGAACTTTATTAGAGCAAACACTAAAAACAGCTTCTACTGAACAACAGCGTCTCATGATGCTACTTAGCCCATCAATTAATATGTCAAACCAGCATCTCATGATACTTTTATGTCTGCGACATTTTATCCACATGTGAATGGGCAAATACCTTAAGTCAGTAAGTTTACAGCCTTATCATCTGTGTAATAAGCTATATTGTAGTGTCACCATTTTTATTTATTATCTTTATGGTAAAAAACTTGACAGCCAAATGCTCAGACCCCTTAGGATATCTGCTGTTGTTAATGGACAATATTGCAGAGTTATTATTACAATACAATTGTATGGGTCTATCCACAAAATTAAATACGGTCAACTGTTTAATGAGATTTTGGAGCCAAATAACTTGAATAGCAGCTGAAAAACATACTACAAACTTCGCTTTCTTGATTAAGGATTACATAGATTTCTGTTTACGCTTTTATGTCGTACTGCACTTCTCCTTAGACATTTAAATGTCTACTTCACATTATCCTGACAGCTAATAAAGTTTGAATCCGAATGCCTTACTAGCTATAGATTTTGAATATATTTGTAAATTAACATGTAATTTTTTGTCCTTTTTAGGTAACTCAAAACTGATGCTTTTAAGTGCGCCCTGATATGATATATTTTTTATTTGGGTTTTTATCATAACTTTATGAAGACATTATGACAAATTCAGTCTATTGCTAATAATGACGAGTAATTCCTAACTTGCAACATTTTATACTGAATATAATCAATGTATGTCCTCTAGAATTAACCCAATACGTGGCTAGAACGATCCATATAAATCTCAATGCCTAGGAAAAAAAAACACTCCTTATTAAGATCAATCATGTCAAAATGCTTTAACAATATCTGCTTAACCTTATGCAGTAATTCAAGAAAATCACTTTCAAGCAAGATATCGTCTGTATAAGACACAAGGAAAAAATTTCTTCCACTGATCTTGTAGTATATACTAATTTACTTCATCTTGATAGAACAAAATATAATAATAATACTATGAAACTTCAAACAACAATTATTTAAAACCTTACTTAAACCCATAAACAGATCTTTCAGTCTAGAATATCCATGAACATGATTAAACTTTATTCCATGGCATTTATACGGGATTCCTCTTTCTTTACGTACAAGTTTATCCGAATCATCTATTACAAAACTTTCAAGTTACATAAAAAGGACTTTCAAATTAAGATCTCCAATAAAAAAAAGTTTTAATAGATGTATGATAAAACTCTTTATTATAATAAGCTATTAATACCTTAATCACTCTGAAAATCTTTATGAGAGACTTAATAAAAATTATTTTAAGTTTACTCATTCTTTACGAGTGAAAAATTTAGCTATCAGTCTATCTTTAAACTTTTTAAATAAAATACTAATTAAAAAGAAATCAAATATAATAACTAATTTTTTTTTTTAGAGTCTTTATGTTTTGTACACCCAATTGCATCAGATGGACTTGTGACCTTAAGGCATGTTAATAAGCTTTCAAACATTGTATGTTTCATAGTCTGTATCTCATCTACTATGCACCCAATCATAATTCTAATTACGAACAAGAAATAACAAATGTATAAATTACTAGATCAATTACATAGTCGATTTTGTAGTCATGCTCTTCTAGATAAACTATTTAGTGTGATGGTACAACTGATCATTTTTGCCTGATAGATCTATTAGAAGGAGCTACTTTAACCTTTATTATGTACTTGGGTGGCTTGATAAATTTTATCAAGAATTGTCTTAATAACAAGAACCTAAACCCTAACAAAATCAAAGCGTGACTTAGAATGTTCCATGAGCATATGTATAGATAGAAAAAACGACACAGTGGTTCATATCACACTTGTACCTTTAATAGTCGGTTATATCAGCAATTTAGCCATCTGTAAGTCCACAATTCTTATTCCTCTTTTGTGATGAATAAAATACCCTTTAGATGAACTGAGTAAGGTACGGAATAAAATTGAGTAGTTCTGGAATCCAACTTATTCAATGTTGGATTATGTAACTTTATTTCTGCATGAACACCTTAAACCTTAATATGGTTTAAACTAGATTAACGTCAAATCTATGTCTCAAAAGAAGTCAATGAAAAAGTTGTGGTAGAAATATAATGGGTTATTTTCAAAGTTTTATCCCACAAAAGTCATATAAATTGGTTTTACAAGTCATACTCTTCGTCATATTCATATGGTGTGATTTTGCCTTTCGGCCATACCTTTCTATTTAGGACACCGGACGTAAAGCCACAATTCGAGAATCCTTTGAAGTATTTGGTAAATGGTTCTTTAAGCTATCCAACATTGCCATGTCAATCACGAAAGTCACCACCTTAATCAAATATGACAAATTTTTTTTATAAATTTATTGACTATAGTCAGAAATATGTTGAATTTGTCACAAAAATTAAACTTTTCTTTAATCAAGTACAAAAACATATAGAGAAAAATCATCATTTAAATGTGATGAAATAAAAACCTACACAATATTGCCATATAGGACCCATTTATATCAGTACAAATGACATTCAATAGGTCACAATTATCGACTACAGTTCCATCATTTATCTTAGTTATTTTACCTATGCTTCAATTTACGCATGTGTCTATGTCACTTTTAAGAGTGAGCAGAATGCTTGCTTTTATCGATCTTTCCACTATTTATTTACTGATGTGATTAAGAAATTTATTCTATAATGCGCATGATTGTTCCTTAGGCATAGATTTTTTTCAAACAAATTTTCAACTGTATAAGCGACATATAATTCATTAGGAGATAAACATAATATGTATAATTCATTGGATATAGAGAAGTACCCAACTTTATGTTAATTAAAAGAAATTGTAATTGTTTTATTTGAAATCTCAAAAGAGTAACTACATATGTTAAAACTTGATATGTAAAATAAATTTCGTTTTTAAGGAAAGTACATAAAATATGTTTCTTAATGTCACAATAAAACCAGAATCCGAAAATGACATTTTCATCAATTCAACGTCAACTTTATAGTTGTTTCCATAATGAGCTTGATTCAACATGATTTGATATCTTTCAATTTGTGAATTCCGTATGGTAAACACACATAATATGTCACACCGCTATCTAACCATCACAAACCAGATGAGACTTTAGATAGGATAAATTCACAAACTAATACCAAAGAATCATTATTTTATGCTAATACTTAAATAACCAAATCTTTTTTTTATTAATCGTAGTATTTATTTATGTGATCGTTCTTCTTATAAAAGAAATATCAACCACCATCCTTTTTAAAGAATGCTTTTCATGGATCTAAATCTTCAGAATGACTGATGGTTTATAATGATCTTTTATGAGTATGACTTCAAAACAGCTTAGTATGCAATTCCACCAACTTTAAGACACAATTTTTAATCTTAACAAAACCACCACATCTGATGTTGAGGAGTCAATGCAGACGTAGACCACTCTCAATGATGGACGAGATTTAATTTCAAGCCCCAAAGCTTCCTTTATTTATTTAACAGTGCAGTTAACTGACAAAAACACTTTTCAAGTATTCTTTAATGGATCGATCTATATCAAATAAGCGAATTCGATCACTTTTTTCCCAATAAACACATAATATTTTTGAAAGTTCTCACTAATGAAAGTGAGAACTACGGGGTCTTTTTTGACAAGAGCGTACAAATATTTGTCAGTCATGTGTAAATAGAAAATCCTCATTGAGTTATCAAAACTTGAACGCAAATAAATCTCAATTCTCAGTTTTAACAGAGTTGTCGTTCATAGAAACGGTGACTGGAAAAACAGTCAATGTTTTCAATTAGCATAATGTGAAATTTCAAATTGAGAAATACACACATCATCATATAATAATATTTAGGCAAAAAACACAACATGCAGTTGTATACTCCATACATTATAGTGGCTATGAGAATTTATCTCAATCTTCGTTAATCACCACATTTTGGTGTATGACAGTACTTAGACTAATCAATTCTCAACAATATGCCGTATATGTAACCCTCCATGCAAGAATATGCAATTACCTCATTTGGGAGCATAACTACGAATTAAACAGGAGACATCCCAATACTTTGTAAAATGTTCTTTATTAAACTCAGCTAAGTGTGCTGCTTTGGCGTTCACAACCCAACTGAATTTATCTGAAATTGAGATATAACTTTATATTTCACATTTATCGTCTAATTTCAGAAATTAGGGGCAATCATCCGCAAAATTACATGTCGCTAATTTACATTAATGCACTCAACAATGCATATAAAATCATAAACATATAATTGATAAATCACGCTTCACATAACAGTATGTGGTATTTACATACGAGTTTGCACATGTATTTCACTAAATCATATAGAAATACCAGAAAATACTACAAAAATATCCTAAATTATACACGTATTTGGAGTTCTATAGGTATTTTTCATCCATATATGCATAAAAAATGTAAAATAAATGTACCACATTGCAGAGCATGAGCATATGAGCACGCTGATACTTGTAATATTTTGAATGCATCACACGCGCCTTTCTCTCTCTGCACATAGTCTCCACGCGTTGACACGTGCATCGCATGTATTTGATCTCAGTCGGTACTGAAAATTGATCCGACTGGTTTATCCGATCCAATCGCTACCCCTTAGTTGACCAACGATCTAGGTCATGCAATCCGGCCAGAACAATCAACAACCGTTTCAATCGGATGACCTAAGTCAATAATTAATTGGTCGAGTTGGGTTCACAAGTCGAATTGAGTCACTGAATTGAGTTGAGTCACCTAGGCTTGAGTGATGTCAGGTGACGGCAGCCTGCACGTGTCGTGCTCGTGCAGACCTAGGTATAGCTTGCGTGGGAATCAAATTTCTCGCGCGTGGCCGCCAGTATTGACGAAGTAGCAACGGAACTAGTTTATTTTTATTTTTCATTCTGGCGTCTTGCCAAAAGAGGAAAGAAAAAAAATTAACGGGAGGAAGGGTCGCCTGGCCTTGAGTGATTCCAAGACACGTTGTCCTCTCTTGCTCGTGAGAAAGGAACACGTTTCAAAGACTCCACCCCTTGGTGAGCCTTCGAAAAAATAACCCAATATTGCAACTTGGGTTAAAACGTTGACCAAACAGAATGCGTTGATAAATCAGTGGAACCACTTATTTGTTTTCACATTGTTCTCGCATGTAAGGAATTGTGGATTAATACTCGAAAATTCCGATTCACAAAGAATTACGTAAATTAACAACCGTGATTCAATATCTAAAACATGTAAGCGTGATTCAATATCTAAAACATGTAGACTCTGATACCACATATAAGCTGCGACTATAATCCGTATGTAGCAATTAAGATCGTCACGTATAGATGCTTAAGAGCTTATCCTCTATAAACTCGCTTTATCGCTAACTTCAAAAGCTTCTCCTATATGAACTCACTTTATCGCTAGCTTCAATGAGAGGGCTTCTCACGTATGTTCCGACGACTCTTTATGAGATGTTATGTGAATATTAGGATTTAGAGGAGGTACTTAAGATCTATTTATAAAGAATGAATATTTAAGATCTATTTATAAAGAATGAAAACTATCCCATCATTAAAGATAAATTTTATCTCGGCCCGTACTATCCAGCCTCATATACGAGTAGAATTAAGAAACTGTATATATCTTTCTTTTTCAGATCAAATAATATTTACAATAAAAATTAATAAAGCTCATAGTGAATATTAAAATATATTCTAACACAATGATTACGAAATTGCTTGCTTCGCAAACACGGTTTTGGAACAAGGTACACCCGCCTTTGGTTCGATTTGTCCATTGTTTATGGCAAAGCAATTCGTAGAGGAGCCTCCTCTCGACGGTCCACTTTGCGTAGTTCATAACGGCCCTGGGCCGTTGGCAAGATCCGAACCGGCGAGTGAGGGCGTTTGAAGTCCAAGAATTACCTTTTAATTTTCCGATCAAATTTTTCTTTTTTCACATTTTATAAAAAGCCAATCGGGTCGGGCGAAGATGGCCCATATGGCATGTAGGCCCAAATTGGACTTTTGATTTGCCTGCTACATTATTGGATTTCCTTTTCCAAATTAATCTGCTATATATAGAACGCACGCTTGTCTTACGTCATAATTGACTAAACCCTCCCTCCCTAAACCCTCTTCCCGCCAACGCTCTCGCCTTTCCGACAGCGAGACGAAGTCCACGGCGACGATCTGCCGCCATGGCCGCGACGGTCACATCGAGGGACGTTCAAGAGATCATCTCGAAGCTGTCTTCCGATAAGGCCAAGACCCGAGAAGTACCGTCGCCTCCTTCTTCTTATTTCTTTTTCTCGGGAAAATGGAGGAATGTTAACACGTTTGGCTAATCGATTCGGGACTGTCTACCTCCAGTTTCTGCAACCGAACAAAAGAAGATATAGAGAATCGGTTGTTGTCTGATATTGCGGAGGTTCGAAGGACGAGTCCTTAGAAATTCCCCAGAAAATCTCGAAAGTCCCGTTCTTTATGTTGTATAAAGTTCCCGTGGAGACCGAGTTAATTTTCAAGAACTATGTTGATTAGTTGCACAATCTTCGTACTAAGCGAATAAGTTAGCATCTGTCTCACGTTGTGATTGTCTGGTAAGTTGGCCATTTAGGTTCCTTTTGATTGATTTTCTTTGATACGTGTCGTGTTAATAGGAGGGAATCAAGTTGTTGAACATATGGTTGGATGGAGAGAGATCCTTTGGCTTCTGTAAATATCTTGGGCAACACACTGCAAAGCTTTCATTGAATGAAGTACTTCACTGTAAGCTATTGGACTTTCTGGGTCTTCCTTTTGCCTTCTCTCACATGGCACCGCCTAAATCAAATAATGAGCTAGACTGATGAGGAACCAAATTGTTTGTGCAGCTGAAACATGGCCATTTCTTGTCAAATTGCTCATCCAGTGCGTGTCATTGGAGGTAGCATCCTGCAAAAGGAGGTTGCCCAAGTTAACATATGCAAAATCTCTCAGAATCGTGGTCCAAAGAGCACATGATACAAAGTTTTCAGGTTTTCTTCCAGTAACCCGTTCAACACAATAAATAAGCTTGCTTTTCTTTTCTGAAAATTTCATTCTGATGGTCAGGAAGTGAATGATAATAAAGCAGGAGATTTTACTGAAAGTTGTGTTAAAACTTCATTCTGAGGGCTCGTAGATGCAGGTGTTGTTAGTATTAGGAGAGGGAAAGTTCAGGTGTAATAGTGTGCTTCTTTACAGATTCTATTTGGAATCACTTCTCTCGAAAAAATGCTAAATCGTGAAGGTTGATTGTTAGCCCTTAAATGTGTAGTTTTTGTTGGCACGCGTTCCCTGCTCCATGCTTACATGATAACACTACTTTTCCAGATTTTTTTGTGTCATTTAATTATTTTTTTTTTCTTGGAGAAAGCCGATTATAAGTGCTTCTATTATACCTTCCCCCCTTGATCTTCTTCTTTTGCAGTCGAGTGGTAGCTTTCGTTTTCCAGTCTGCGTCAAGTTTCTTTTTCCACTCAGTTCATGGATCAACATCTTTCTTTTGCCAGGCCATGATTTGCCGTTGATATCTGTGGTGAAAGTGCTGCTTAATCACATATGGGATGTCTTAAGCAATGTTCCAAGCTTTCAATCAGAATATGGCTTGATTCTACGGCATCTTTTGGTTGTCAGAGATTATCAATTTCACATGAAGAAGACAATATATGGCAGTGAGTCCCACTTTTATGATTTGTACCTCTTTTTGGCATATCAAATGGTTGCTGATTGGTTCATTTTCCACTTTCATATGCATAATGGCTAGACATGGTACTTCTGTTCATGGAGAAGGTCGAGACAAGCTTGAGTGGTCATTGTCAATCGAATCTTAAAGAGGAGGTTTTTCGCTGCATTTCGCTGCTGCACTGTGTGCTGGAAAATCCTCCTGGTGGCTACCCAGATAATATTAGAGAAGACATTATTGATGGTTTTGTTAGGATATTCTCTTTTGTTAGGTCTGTTACAAAATTTTCTCTTGCCTTGCTTAGTTGTAGCTTCCTATAGCAAACTCTGGGCCTAAATTTACTTGAACTTTTGTTTTTTATTCTAGGGAAGAGGGAAAGATAGCCCGCAAACTTCTTGAGTGCATTAACACGTTTTTGCTGAAGGATGGTCCAAATTTAGCTTGTCAGGCATTGAAAATTCATGAGACAGTGCAGGAATTTGTGTTGCGTACTTGGATGGCTTCAAGGGATCGAGGTCTTAAGGTGCACTGCCCTCCATCTTAGAGGCTTCTGCTTCTTTCCTTTTCAAATTTGTTATTCAATGGAATATTTTCTTGCAGGATGCACTTATTTTGTATGCAAGGTTACAGCTATATTTGACTAAAGAGGATGATGGGAAGGGTCTGGTTGAACAACTTTTGGATGTTGTTTGTAAGGATCTTGATCAAAGCACTGCCTCTACCAGTGGCGTCCCTTGGTAAAATAAACCTCCCTCCCGCACTCCCCCTCCCCCAATTCCCTGCCCACCCCCTTCAAATTAGTTTTTCGGGGCAGCGCTTTGAAAAAATTGCTTTATTAAATGGGATCTACACTCAGGAGTGAAGTGGTGAAGGATGACAAATTCGGTGTTCTCTGTGGTTCTCATTGTGGTTTGGTGGAACTGGCTGCTCTCGTATTCTATAAGGTACTTACTTCTCGGTCATCTTATTTTTGTGTCTCCTTGCATCTTGCAGTAATTGCTGTGCCCTGGAACTTGATTTTCTTTGTTGTCAAGGTTTAAGAGTCTGTCTGAATGTTTTGAGAACAATTTTCTGGACTGTCTGCAATCATGATTAACTTTTGGACAGATGCTGTCTTTATCTTCTGCTTTTAACATTTTAAGCTGCATCTTATATCTTTAGGATGATAAAGGCGTTGATGTACATATATGCCACGATAGTTTCAGTGCACATATAGGAAGATGCATTAGTCAATTTACTCAGATATGAGCTTGGTCCTGTTTTTGCTTAGAACTTCTCATATGATTATTATGATGGTAAGCCTGAATGCTTTGTTCACCTGATGATTTGTACGATTTATTGCTTTTCTAGTCATGCATCAGCTCAAGCAAAGCACCATCTCCCAGAAAACGGATTAAAAGGGAACATGCAGCCATCCTTCTGAAAGAGGCATTAATGGGAGGAAAGTGGTCATGGTGTGTTATGTGTCTACTTTTTGTGGTGGAGTTTAACTTTTGGGGACATGATAGGGTCTAATAACCATGTTTTCTATGGCTTGCTAAACCTATTAGTTCATACTATGCATCTAATTTCTGCTTATTTAATTGAAAATATTCTTTTTCTTGCTAAGTAGAGAAACTCATATTCAAAAGGTTGGGAGGTGCTATTGCGCACTTACAAACAAACTACAGACGATATTAGCATCATAAGTTTGAATGATAATGCCTTGTAATTGTCA
This sequence comes from Rhodomyrtus tomentosa, assembly GCA_028455895.1. Lineage (NCBI taxonomy): Eukaryota > Viridiplantae > Streptophyta > Magnoliopsida > Myrtales > Myrtaceae > Rhodomyrtus > Rhodomyrtus tomentosa. The sequence continues at coordinate 32,615,623 of JAPCWY010000007.1, forward strand.
ACTAGTTGTTATAGCATGACAACTCTTATTCTTCTTAAATTTAATTTTGCAATAGGACAAAGTTCTTGAGGAGGTTCTCAATGCTAGCTGTTTTTGTCTCAAGAACCACTTTAAATGCTTAGCCAGAGAAAAGATGCACGATTTCTAGTAATTCTAGAAGGGTTCAATCACCGGGTCCTACTAGGATCCATGCAGATGAACTTGTGGGATATATAGGTACTGCAAGGAGCATAAAACATTGCGCTAATGATCATAAGTTGGCCCAAGTAATTAAGAGTTTTGACTTACATCACTGGCAGATTGAAGCAGTACCTTTTTTGAAGTTCCTTTAAGAATTCCTCCTGGAGACTTGTCTGTGAATATTAGGTCATTTCTGCGTTATATTTGATCTATAATCAATCTGATTTGTTATTTGTAGTTTTGGTCATTTCATACTGATACTGACTTGCCGACACAGGCATGCTGCATTCTGTTGTCTTCTTCTTAGATACCAGAGTTGTATTAGCACAGACCTTTTCAACTACTGGTTTGAGGGCATACGCGCCAATTTTGAAAGGTGCCTCACATTCTTTGGATTTATAATGTTCTTTTCCTCCCATATTTGCCTTTTTGTTGTCATTGTTCATGTTTATGTTGCTTACTTGCCCTACTATTCTGCGTGTATGAAAGCAATTCATTGTCCTACTTCAGATTATAGCAATATCCCTGCTATGGCAACCTTTCTCTATCATCTTTTTTGACTAATACGGTGTCATTTCGTTTCTAGCACATTCTTTCGAGATGTTTCTAACTGAATGGTGCCTATTCTTTCTTATGTCTGTAGAATGTAGTAATAATTTGGTAATCTATTGAGTCCTCTGTTCTTCTGTTTTAGTTAGGAGTCGTTGTTGCAGAACTGGTTGTGATACACTAATTTAATGCAGGCATTGTGGAGATTCATCGAGTGTAGTTGGTATCACTGCTTGAACGTCTTTTGATCTTGCAACATGAATAACTTATGGGAAAAGTACACCTGGAGTGCCTTAACTGTCGTTTGGCGTGCACTTAAGTGCCTTAACTTTCAAAGTGTGCACTTGAGTGCCTAAAATTTGAAAAAGTGTTCACTTAAGTGCCACCCGCTCTCCCTATTAAAAAGTTTGTTAAAATAGCTCATCCACCTACCCTTAACGTCTTTATTTCTTATCAAAAGCGTTTGATTTTCATTCTTGATACATCTAACATGTGTTAAGTCTTTACTTTTCTTGTCCCTTTACTTTGCAAGTTTATAGACACCTTTTCTCCTTCTTTGCTCCCAAGTATTTTTGACATATCGATGAAAACCTTGCCTTTGGGCTCTCGCATAGATTTCTTGGCACTTTTTCCCGCCAATCTAAACTTTTGTAAATTCTCTTCATTAGGACATTTATGTAGACATCTGAAACACTTCTTCTGCTTAATTACCTCCTGCACCTCTTCATTATACTACCAAACTTCCTTGTTTGATGTCCATTCTCTCTATTTTCCCCTAACACCCCTTTTGCTATCGTCTGGATGCAGCTAGACATCTTCTTCCACATCATATTTACTTCGACCTCCAATTGCCACGGTCCTTCCTGTAGCATTCTTTCCTTGAATTCTATTTATTTCTGCTCATGTAACTTTCACTATCGTACTCTGGGGTGCTGTGCACTTTTCTTCATCTTCTGTACTTTGTTATACCAAACATCTAAGACTACCAACTTATGTTGTGTAGCTACATATTCACCAACGTATACCGTACAATCTACATACGAGGCTCTATCATTGCTTCTGGCAAGAAAGAAATCAATTTGGCTACAATTTTGACCTCTGCGAAAAGTGATCAGATGTGACTTTCTTTTCCTAAAGAAGGTGTTTGCCACACTCGAGATGTCTTTGCTAGACTCATTTCTAGTCCCATATCCAAAACCTCCATGAATTCTGTCAAACCTCAACTACTCTGATCGACATGTCTAGTTAGATCTTCTCCTATGAATACCTTCTCCTCGTGTGATATCCGCCTTAAAATTTCTTCTTGGTCTTCCCAAAATTTGCTCTTCTCGGATGCTTGCAGTCCAATTTGAGGGGCATCCACACTAAGGATATTCAAAATCAAATCACCCACTACTAGCTTAACTAAAATAATCCTATCTCCTATTCTTTTAACATCAACTATATCCTTGAATTTTTTATTGATCAGAATCCCAACTCCATTTATACTCTTTGTTGTACTTGTGTACCATAGCTTGAATCCGGTGCCTTCTACTTCCTTAAACTTTTCTCCTTTCTATTTAGTCTCTGGTAGGCAAGCAATATTCACTCTCCTTTTAGCAAAAGTATCTGTTAGTTCACTCAATTTACCCGTTTAAGGTTCCTATGTTCCAACTCCCCAATTGAATCTTACCCCTGAGATTTTCTTGCCCCCCACACTCGCCCACGAAAGTATGAGGATCCTTGCTCATTTATCACCGCATTCGGGCACTGATGTCGCTTCACTTTGGGAATGATAGCCCAAGGCTAGTTTCCTTTCCCTCTACACCCATTGTCTTGGTGCAGGGACCCTTGCTCATTTTTTGCTACACCTGGGCACTGATGCAACATGTCGCTAAGAAGGGTATGTTCTAACGAAATATCAATAGGGTTTTTCTCTTAAAAGTAGCTCTTTTTTTTATAACCGGCTTGCTACGCTTGACGTAACCCTCCTCCTTTATTTGGCTTAGGACAAGCTGTGTAGACTACATAGGTGGAGCTAAAAAAAAAAGATAAAATCAATGATTTTTTTTTTTAGGGTTTCTTGGTGGGCGAGCCCTGGGCCAGCCAGAGGCGACCTTTGCCTGCCAGAAACCCTAGGTTTCTTTTTTTAATTAATTTTTCATTAATTTTTTTTTCATTTTGTTTTTCTGAAATTTGAATAAAAATAAAAAAAATTCAGAAATAATTAAAAAAATTGTAAAGGAATCCCATGTGGCACTCAGAAAATGAATAAAATAATAATGAAAAGTCCACGACACCTTTTCCGGCAAAATAGCCCTTAGTTGAACGATTTTGGTTGGAATTGGCACTCATCTGAACGTTTTTGCTTCGATTAGGCACTCAAGTGAACGTTTTGAAATTTAAGGTACTTAAGTCTACGCCGTACAAAAGTTAAGACACTCCAAATGTACTTTTCCCATAACTTTTTAAGTGCACGATAATGCTTCAAGACTTTACCACACCTTATAAAGGCTTGAGCCAAAGAATAATGAGTCATGAGGAAATAAATCAATGTTGAAAGGGCCATTTCAATCTTTCATTTGGCAGTAGTATTCTTCACATGCACATCTCTCATACATGTCTGGGACATTCAAATTGACATAAATGAGTAGAATACTTTTATGCTTTGTAACGTGGATAGATGCTTCTTTTTGGTACAGGTAAGATCGTGTCCATGGGTGTAAATATTATCATGTTCCAATAATGTGATAACATTCTACATGCTTTTCATGGTGTGAATCAATTTTAGCCTAAATTTTCCTTATGCACAGGGTATTGGCATAAAGCACCTTGGCATTTTCAGAGGGTTTCATTTAATTGCTAAGTGATGACTTTTACTGTGAAATAGGATTATGAACGATGCCAATGCAAAGCAGAGTTATGAAGGTTTTTTGTGGACTTTGAGGTATGAGGGTTTTTTTTCTTTTAAATGTGACCAGTGAGGTATATGCGATCAACTGATGTGATTTCACACGTCCTCTCACTAGGATATAATTCATTTCTTTGCTTTGACGTGAAAATGGTTTTTATTATTATTTAAAACTATATAAATGTGGCCAGCGAGGAACTCAGAAAAATTTGAGGACTTGATTCTATAGGTTCAGCATTAGGTGCTATATACGGCTTTGAAGAGTTACATAAGCTTGTTAGCTGCACATGCAATCATTTTATATGTGTAGAAACCTTCTAGATGTTTATCCCTATACGATCTGATGAACAATATTTTCTCGTAACTCAAGGAGTTTGCAGAAGCTGTCATCACTGCTCTCTCTCTCAGATTCACTCAAGGAGGTAATTCTGGAACCTCAGCCACAATTCATTGACTAAATTACTTCTTTATCATCTCATGTGGAAACTACTTTGTTGTATCATGTGGAAACTACTTTGTTGTATCATGTGTAATTAATTTTTGAAGTCATTGCTGATGAATTACCTTCTGTTAATTCCTTTTCAGACAAGACTTTATGTTAGCAAAACCATTGACTAGACAGGATGTTGCTTTTTCCTTTTCAATGTACTGAAGTAATGCACTGGCGCTCTAAAATCTGATAATCTTTGTTCTTGCAGCATTCTTTTTTCTAATTTATTATACATTTAGGAGGATTTAATACACTGTAAAATTGTTTTTTCCCTTTTTCTTTTGCTTCGTTGACAATGCTAGGATTTTGAATCCTTCACCTTTGTTCCGAACTCCAACCGGTTGTTACTGGGTAAGCAGCCATGTCTCTCTGCAAGCTTTGTTCTGAGTCTCATGTGCATGTTAACTAGGAGGTTACTACATGGCATTGTATTTATGTGAATTAAAGTGGCTGTCTTCTTTTGCTAATCAAAGTATTTTGGACATAGTTGAGAATTTATCGCACGGAATGATAACAGTTGACAATTGAAGTGAGGTTCCTGTTTTTTTTTTTTTTTAAATCTCTCCTTCCCCCTGTAAGCATGTCTAGACTGGAAAAGGCACTCAGCTCCATGATGAAACTTTTGCAGTTCAACTCGGGCTGGCAATTGATATGGAACAGCCTGATGCACGGTTTGCCACTGTTCAGTAATATAACAATGGTGGTAAGCTTTGCTCATTGAACATGCTTAGTTTTTTAGAACTGATTCTAATAATGATGTCATATTCATGAGTTTCACGCTGACACAATCTACTTTCCCCATCATATTAATGAAGGATGAGGTGCATTACCTTGCGAACCATAGATTTCGTTGCTACTTCATCAAGCATTCTATTGTATTTCTAATTCTTTTGTCATGTTTAACCAGAATTTTGTTTGGTTAGTTTGCACTATAGATTCTTTATTTGTGTAGAGTAGATTCCTCATGAGAGCATATATCTTGTTAGAAAGTTCAACTCAAAAGCTTAAGCTAATAAGTGGAGGGGGACCACATGAATATAAAGAGCATTTAGGATCCGTTGTCAAGCAATGTGGGACATACTTCAACACCCCCCTCACATGCAAGCCGGATAACGAGCGGATGTGGAATTTTGACTATGCACATTCACTTGGAACTTTACCATGCACATTCGCGAAAGGGATAGCTCTGGCTCTGATATCATGTTAGAAAGTCCAACCCAAAAGCTTAAGCTAATAGGTGTAAGGAGACCATATGAATATAAAGCGCATTTAGGACCCATTTTCAAGCAATGTGGGACATACTTCAACAATCCTTTTCTTCAGTGCTGGTTCTGCAGCTTTCAAGTCTACCCTGTAGAATCTGTATTTTGTTGATGATTTTTGCACTTGAACAATAAATAATGTCAATTAATTTCAAAACCTTGGTGAAGACTTGAGTTTTCTTTTTCTTATATTTTCATTTTTGTTATCTAAAGCTTTTATTTAGCACTTGTTTGCATTTTGTTGAATTCTATAATGCAGGCTGATGCTGCTCTCGTGCTACTTGGAAACCTGATTTCAAGGGTTAGTATGTGGGATATTTTACTTGATGATGCATATTCATTACACTGACCATTTTTTTATATGGATTCGATTGAAATGCTTTTTTGTGTCCTTTTTTTGGTTCCAGGATCTAGTTATTACCTACTCAATACCCGAGGACATTTGGGATCTACGGTTATTCACACGAACAACGTCGGAGTAAGTATGCTGTTCTTATATGCGCTGACAGGGTGTAAGTTCATCATTTTTTTTTTGTTCAATGAACAAGGCAAATAAGAGCAATAAAATACCTGAGCCAGCTTCATCATAGACCTCAGATATTACTTTGCTTTGATCATGATCTCTTCTGAGGACTTTAATGAAACTTCAATTATGTTGCTTAGCTTATCTCTTGTGGACTGGGACTCCTTGGTTCAAATTTTTGCGTTCTAAAGTGGCATATCGTCGTTAACTGTTATTATGTTGCTTCCTATCCAACCCCCCTTCTCTGCCCTTTTAAAAAGCACCCGTATATATTATCATCCTGTCATAAGAATGTTTGGGGTTTGAGTTCTAAATTGCGGATCATTGATTTTTTATTCTGTTTGTGCATCTAATTGTGTTACTGCTACTTTCATATAGGTCTGTCTTGTATTTCATTTCCAGTTACTTCTCCAGGAAAGGTTCTCAAGTAAGTGTGCTGCAAGATTTTGCACTTACATAATAGTGCGTTGCCATCCCTGTTAGTTAGTTCGGTATTTTACATCTACCTGCTAAATTACTTTTCCTAAGGTTGCTTCGCCTTTGTATTTTTGGCATAATCTTGGTTATAAATTTTTTTCTTAAGTAGCCTTTCTTCAAATATGATTTGTAGATTTAATTCTTGCTTCTTGAATCTTATGTTTTCACACTCTAGACTCGAATATTTTGCCTTCACTTGATATTTTTCCTCTAGGTGGGGGAATTTATTCGTTTTTCTTGTCTGGCTCGTTCCCTCCCTTCATATAAGCTGCGATATGGTTATTTGACCCATTTTCCCTGGTTGAATGTAATGAGTTTAGATTGGATTTCACTATACATGGTCAAACTGATTGATCATTTTTTTTTTATTGAATCAGTCTCTTTCTGCTTGATTATGCAGGTTGATCCCCGAGACATGTTACATCTGAGGAAAAATCTGTTGAGAACAGTTTTAAACAATTTAAAATGGAAGGTTTGTGTGCCTGAAATTTCCAGAATTCTATATGTTAGTCATTCTAGGACTTTCTTCTGTTAAGCTTGATGTGCTGTTATTTGTAGGTAATAATGTACTTATTCATACATATACCAATACTTAATGGGTGATAGTAATTTCTTTAGTATGTTGAGATCTTGGTACTTTTAATTTTTGGATTAGACACATGTATTAGCACCTCTTAATCTTTTGTTCACTTAGCACACTTATTATGGATTTATATGTTGTTGGTAAATTACCAGGATTCAACCCTGTTCAATGAGAAAATTGTGCTTTTGTTGCCTGCATCCATTTCTGCCCTTTGTTCTGGTTATGATCCATTTAAGCATCGGCACAAATGGACTCCTTCGTCAAACTTTCCTCTAAGTGATACCGATGCCGATGCCGGTGGAACCAAGGTTTCTTGTCCTTATGTTTCTCTCCTCCCCTTCTTATCAGGCTTTTCTTTCACGATCCTTGTTCCTTCTCTGAAACTTGATTTGGTTTTAGGGAGAAGATCAATGTGACAATCTGCCTGACATTTTTGACTGCTCTGTGGAAGCTCTGACAAAAATTGACCTATGTTGCAAGGAGGTGCAAAAATCTGGTCTCTTTCTCTCTAATGGTTTTGGTTTGCAAAGTTCAAGGCTTTTCTTTAAAGTCTACAAATTTTAGGTTTCCGTTGGCTATACCCATCAAGAAGTACGTCTTCCTCCTCGGCAGTTAAGAGAACCACTGTTACATGACTTTGAAATCCATATCGAAGGAGCTTTGGTATTGGAGGATCCTAAAAGCGAGCCTCTGTCAGATATTTTCTTTGTTTGTGCTCACTTGGCTAACTTAATATATGCCTTAAATTTCACCAGGTTTGACCCTTTCTCTTTACATGTTACTGTTGCAATTTTGTCAGAAGTTCCAGTGAGTAATTTTCATTCTTTAAGGCGCCTGACTATTCAGTAACATTTTTATTTGTCTTCTCTTGGCTTGCTTTTTGTTTTAGACTCTGTTTTTTTTTTAACTGTCTTGGACTTTTAATAACGTTTTCCCATGAATATACTCCTATGCTCTGTTCAAAAGTACCGAGTTCTTTTATTCTTGTGCTTTCTTGGAGTATAATCATCAAGGACTAAAGATCTTTAACATGTTTCTGTCAAACTTGAACGTTGAACTTGTTTGATGTTTTCATTCACTTCTGTTTTATTCCTTGTTTCTTTTATTTGCTAATTCTCGTTTCCGTTCAGACAAAGGGAAGAAGTTGTAGTGGTCCTATCAAAAATGGCTAAATTCTTGTCAGAGCTGTTGGATTATGCCGCTGCTGTCATTCAAGAAGGCCAAAACGATGTTCATTCTCAAGGTTATTTGGGTCCTAGCGTGTTGTGCGATGGAACAAGTGCTGTTTTAATTTCCTTTAGAAGTTTTGTTTCCTCGCCAATTTTCGTAGAGTGGAGAAATGGAAATGCTCTAGATGCTGTGTCTCATAGGGCAATAAGCCAGTCCATGCAGAGGCTTTTAAAAGTATTGGTTGGTCTCTATAAAAGTAGAAGGTATGAAAGAAGCCCTCAATCTGATGTGGTCTCATCTGCTGCTGATGTAATGCTTGATCAATATTCTTGCCAAAGTGGTGGAGATAAGAGTCGAATTGTGGATATGGAATTGGATGTGGGCAAGGATTTCAAAGATGTAGACATTTCTCCAGATGGTGGGGAAATTGCTTGTGGAATACCGTTTTCTATTAAAAGTTGGAAGTTGGGCATGACATCGCTGATATCATGCTTTTTCTCTGTGGTACCTGAAATGACATGGGAAATTTTATGTGATTTACTGAAAATAGAGTGTGATAGGAAGGTAAATATCTAGCTTGCATTTCCCCTATTTCTAATGTTCACATGTTACCTTTAAACTAATAATTTTCTTTCAATTTTTCCCATTTTTGCTTCAGGTATCAGAGAATATTTTGCATAGCATTTTCTCGCATCCATATTGGTCTTCTGCAGTAAATGTTTTGGATATGGTGAGAGGATATTGGGCTCTTTAATCCCTAGAGTTCCTTGAGTGTTTGTTCAAAGATTCTGGTCATTTTTATCGAAGAACTTTTCTTCATTGAGTCTTAATAAGTCGTCTGCAGATTATTATATATTATTTTTATTTTTGTAGTTCTAAAACTCTTGTTTTATGTCACAGGTGAATCTCTTGAATGACATGATGAAGATGCAAGTCAATCTCAAGTTGGATTGTGGCAATATAGTAGCTGCTATTTGTACCTTCACAAGAACTTTGTTGCACCTGGACAGTGTCAGAAAATATAGAAACTCTATTGGATTTTGTGGAGATGAAGAATTTGACCAGGTCAAAACTTCTCCACTCTGGATTTTAAATGAAGGTCATAACTTGTAACGTCTAATAAATCATTTGGAGCAACGACTCATTTCTACTTACGACTTTCCTCCAAAATTTCAATTAAACGAAGATATACTAACATTCAGAAAAAAAATATGGTTTTCCATGTCAATATTTGTATATTTTAAAATGTTTAGGGTGTTTTGCATGAAGTGTGAGAGGTGCACAATCTGCAAAGTAAAATGTACAAGTCACCCCAAGCAGAACATTTCTTGTAATACAGAGAGAGATAACGATGGTACGACGATACAGTACTCTCTGTACGTTATCCAAAATCGGAAAGAGAAGAAACTATAGCATTGGCTGACATGATGTCTACTGTCATGTGGTCTTTGCTAAATCTTGTCTTGTTTTGTTAGTGATGTCTTCATCTTTTGCAGAGTTTGCTACGACTTGGAGATATGGTGTCCGAAATTGCAGAAGTTGAACTTCTTGATTGTTTAGGCCGTCTAAAGCTTGTTGACAGCATATGCAATTTGGTCCTAATATCTCCTAAAGTGGGTCAGGTAATTGCAGCTTGTATAGGCATCTTGTTATAGGAGACTAAGGAAGTTGAATTAGTATAAAGAACAATGCAATCCTTCAAGTTCTAGGTCTACTACCCATTGTTCTAAAAGCTTAAGCTGGTAGATGAAGGCGCGGTTTAATTTTTAAATACTCTAGCAATCACCCTCGCTCGTAGGCTGGATTTTGGCATAAGACTGAACCATGGAATTCTATAATGGGGAGGCAATTAAGGGGTCTGGAAAAATTTGAACTCGAAGACGTCTTGGTTTGATATCATGTGAGATTTTGTGAGAGTATTGCCAATTATTCTAAAAACTCAAGCTATTAGATGAATGCATGATTTTTTTTTTTTGGTAAGGAATTAGATGAATGCATGATTTTTTTTTTTTTTTGGGTAAGGAAATAGATGAATGCATGATTTATAGTCAAATAATCTAATAATCCTAATACTTCATTAACCGTGACATAGGATGTCTGAATCTTACATTTATTTAAAGGACCTCTTTCTTGTTCATTCGACCATTTTTCTTGCTAACCCGCTATTCACATTACTACAGATGTTGATTGTGAGATTGCTCACAATGCTCCGAGACTCTGACTATAGAGTAAGGCTGTTCTTGGCTAGGCGTATTGGTGTTCTTTTTCAGACATGGGAAGGTCATGAAGAGCTGTTTGAGGATATATGGTGAGTTTTACTATGTTTTGTTTTATTTTATTCAGAATTCTTGGACAAAATATATGCTTGATATTGCGATGCAGGTTATTGGATAGTGGATTCTGGTGCTTTATTCTCTGATGTTTATTTTTGTCGGGAAACATGGAGAGCAACATCGAATCTTTTTGTGGTTACCTAGTTTTATGTGCTATACTGTTGACCAGATAGATCACCTTTATTGAGTTTAAGTTGATCTGATAAGTGCCTTATATTGCTAATATCAATTTAAAATGATGACTACATGACAATACATGTTAGCATAACTGGCACAACTGTAAACCTTTTGGTCATGTCGGTGCATGTTCGTATTCGAACTTTGACCATATATCATTACTTTAGGTACTAGCTAATCTCTGATCAGTTATAGTCCAAAAAATCTCTGATCAGTTATTAAAATAATTGAATGTTGTGGACAATTTTAGCTATGGGATGTGCAAGCATGTTTTTTGTTTGACCTCTCTTGGTCTAAAAATTTGTGATATCAAGTATGGGCAGAGATTTGTTTGATCTGATAATTGTGGAATTCTCTAGCTCCAGCCTCTGTTGTGGTACTCTATCCACCCACTTGGTGCTTCAGTAAGTTCATAAGCAACAAGCTTCCCCTTGGCCTACTACTTCCTCACCCTCTTCGCTCTCTCCTCATAACCAAGTGCCTAAAATTGCTGCAATCTGACATCCTCCTTCCTCAAATAGTCTAGTTACGCTATTGCCAAGGTTCTCTTAAAGTCGCCACTCCAATGAGTGGAAATTTCGTTGGACTTATCTTGGAAACCTCTGCCATCTGACAACTCTTCGAAAAAAATGTAGATTATGTAAGAATTACTTCTAGTACATCTTCATTTTGTCATTTTCCCGAAGAATTTAAAACTGTTTTATTTGTACGTTCTTGTGAGTAGTAAAACATATATTTTATTTGATGAGAAGGAAATGTATATATATACAAACTAGGGTTTACTCCTTAACACTCCCCCTCAAACTGGAGCATGGATATCGAACATGCCCAGCTTGTTACAAATATACTCAACCTTACTATTCCCTAGAGATTTGATAACGATTTCAGCCAGTTGTTCACCGGTCTTAATATAACTAGTAGAGATAATTCTAGCTTGAAGTTTCTCACGGACAAGATGACAGTCAACTTCAATATGCTTGGTACGCTCATGGAATACAGGATTAGGATGGACAGCCGCTTGATTATCGCATCACAACTCCATTGGTGCAGGATCTTTGAATCCAAGTTCAACTAATAGTTGACGCATCCGGATTAACTCACAAGTAGCTTGAGCCATAGCTCTATATTCTGACTCTGCGCTTGATGTAGCCACAACAATTTGCTTCTTACTCTTCCACGATATTAGGTTTCCTCCCACAAAGGTGCAATAACCTGATGTTGATCTTTTATCTATAGGAGATCTTGCCCAATCAGCATCCAAGAAGGCTTCTACTTTTCTGTGACCATGATACCTATAAACGAGACCACGACCTAGGGCTTTCTTCAAGTATCTCAGAATTTTGATTACGGCATCCCAATGTGAAGTACGAGGGGAAGACATAAATTGACTCACAACACTCACTGGAAAGGAAATATCAGGTCGAGTAATATTTAGATAATTTAGCTTTCCACCAACAAGTCTTCGATACCTTTCTGGATCATCTAATAGTTTACCATCCTCTGCAATCATGATCATAGCAGAGTTGAAGGGTTTTCTGATGTTGATTGGGCAGGGTCTCTAGATGACAGGAGATCCATTACAGGCTATTGTACTTTGGTTGGAGGAAACCTAGTGTCATGGAAGAGTAAGAAACAGAGTGTTATTTCCCGTTCTAGTGCTGAGTCAGAATATAGAGCCATGGCACAAGCTACATGTGAATTAGTGTGGATTCAGCAGTTATTGACTGAGTTAGGCTTGAAAGCTTCAGTTCCTATGCCTTTGTGGTGTGATAATAAGGCTGCAGTGCATATAGCTTCCAACCCCGTATTTCATGAGAGAACAAAACATATTGAGATTGATTGTCATTTTATTCAAGAGAAGTTGTAAAGTGGGATGATTCTTCCTAATCATGTTAGAACTGGTGTACAACTCGCGGATATTTTTACTAAACCTTTGGGTCGTGGGAGGATAGAATATATTTGTAACAAGCTGGGCGTGATTAATATCTATGCTCCAGCTTGAGGGGGAGTGTTAGAAGTGTCAAGGGTAAAGTGGTCTTTTGGGTTTATGGGGTTACTTTTGTATAAATACTTCTTTACTCAATAATATGTCTAATCTTTTTCCCTTTTACAGTTAACAAACGCACAAAAAATAGAGAACAACTCAGATTGACTTTTCATTAGATATAGCCAAGTGGCTCTTGAATAGTTATCTACAAAAGTAACAAAGTACTTAAAACCCAACTTTGTTGCGATAGGACTTGGATCCCAAAAGTCATAATGAACTAATGCAAATGGCTGAGAAGCCTATTTTTTGACTCGTGGACTATGGCTAGTACGGTGCAATTTCCCATACTGACGTGACTCACACTCAATACGAGATAAAGAATGAAAACTGGAATCTAACTTCTTCAAACTTCCCAAAGAGGGATGACCTAACCGACAATGAATTTGATGTGGAGAAACTGCCGAAAAAGCAATACTGGGATTATCATCAAACACATATAGCCCCCCCGACATGTGTCCTCTACCAATCGTCTTCTTCGTCTTCAAATTTTGAAAAACACAGGGATCGGGATAGTAGGTTACGGAACAATTATATTCTTTGGTAAGATAACTGACAGATAAAAGGTTTGATGGAAAGTTTGGGAGATACACGACAGAAGATAAATATATGGAGAATGTCAGGGGAACTGTGCCTAGCCCTTTTACTGTGGATAAAAAGCCATCAGCTAAAGTAACAGCGGAAACAGACTCATGAAAGGTGGAAAATATTCCTGAAGATCCAATCATATGATCCGTAGAACCTGAATCAATGATCCAGGAGTGAGAGGTAGATGAGACAGGCTTTTGCATTACCTGTTTGAGCAAAGGTAGCCGCGGAGGAGGAAACTGGCTGAGGAAGCTGAAACTGATTGTACCGAGCAAGTTCCTCATCTGACATTTTGATTAATGTTCCTCCCTTAGAGGACTGAAAAGGAATATTAGACTTAGCTGCATTGGCTACATTTGCAGTAGCCGAATGAGGGAGCTTTCCATGAAGTTTATATTCGAAACGCTGAATATGTCTGGGTAAACCACAATAATGACATGTTCGTGCAAGTCTAGTATTACTGCCTATGTCACCGGAGGTGCTACCATATGACTGTGATTGGCCTCTACTGAATCCACGGCCACTACCACCACTATTAAAGCCACAACCACTCCAACCGCCACGACCTCGACCACCACCTCGGTTCCCTTGGGCTGCCAAGGCAGAACTATCACCTGTAGGGGATACATCTTTAGATGATTCTCGCGAAACCCGTAAGACCCGAGAAAAGGTCTCCGTCAGTGAGGCCGCGGTGTCTCCTCCGAGAATTTGTGAACGGACTGCCTCAAACTTTGTTCCTAATGCTCCCAAAAATCCCATGACCGTCAATTGTTCTCGTTGCTCCTCAGAGGTAATTGGCAAAAGATTATTAAGTTCCTCATACATTTATTTAAAATCTGCAAAGAATTGAGTAAGAGGTCGACCCTTTCTATCAGCTTGAAAGAAATCCTGGGATACTTCATAGATTCTTGATAGGTTATTTTCTCCAGAGTAGAGAACATTCAAGTAATCCCACGACTCCTTAACTGTGGTGACTTGTGTAACCAAAGCAGCCACATGAGATTTCATAGAATTCCACATTTGGCCTAGAATTCTGGCATCTATGGTGTCCCATTTTGTATCAGTTTCCGTTTTTGCACCCGTCAGATGATAATGTTGCTCTCTTCTGGTCAATACCACCATCACAATTCTCCTCCAATGCTGAAAATTTGTGACACTAGCTAACTTTTCCTTTGTCAAACGACTAGAGGAAGCAGACACAACCTCAATTACTACTCCTTTTCCTTCCGCCATAACACACTAAATAAAGCTCCACAAACTATCACTAATCACCAACTGAATCAGCCCCTTTCACTCCACACAAATCAAAAACTAACAGCTTCAGAATCAAACCATACACCTCAAAATACACCACAAAATCTACGCAAGTCCCTTGCAATCAACAGCCACACACAACATCTAACCAAATCAGCCAACTGCACCAACAATGACTCTCTACAATTAGCCAAACAGTACCACCCAATCGATACGTAGAACATTACACCCACTCAGTCAACTGATACGTGATAGAACAATCCTCTGTAAATCAGATTCACAGAAGCCTTCCATCAGCAGTTGTGCCTTTGTGTGCACTTAAAACAATAAAATCCAGCGCCACAGGATCCAAAACCAGGTGCTACTGAGTTGTGTGAAGGGGTTGCACTTCAATGAGCGACCCCTGCGAAGTCTCGTACTTTGGTACATGTCTACTCCCTCCCACTGTGCTGCGCTTGTGGCGGCTGTTGAACTCATTAACAGGTCTGGAGACAGTTATTTTTATTTTGTAGTGGAAAGCCAAGATGAATGAATATTTTGGATGTTACCAAGCAGATATAGATGCAAGTTTTAGAATTGAAAAATCTTAATCTATGGAATTTACAAGAGTAGGTTGTGGATTATTTGTTTGGTAGACTTGGGAGTAAAAATCTTTATTCTTCATTTTATTCCTGTGCCATAAGGCAAATTTTTTTCTTTTATCTTTATTTTTGCTGAAACGAGTAACTTTAATTTGAAGAATGCTCTTTATATGTCCAGCTCCAACTTTGATGTTCCATTGGTATATCTTATGAAAGGAAAGATTGTCCCTGCAAGAGATGTGTTAGCAGCTGGTCCACAGCCTCGCCCTGTGATGGAAACCATCATCCTTACTCTGTGTCATCTTGCCTTGCACAGTGCAAAAATAGAACTGCAGGTCTGGTAGATTAATCCCGAGAACTCGGTTGTCACATCTGTATGATCGGTTGAATTTTCTGGTTTCTTTTTTGGTTGGTTAGGTAGTTTGATGACTTGGCTTAAAAACTGAAGGATGAATTTGTGGTCAAGATAATCTGATCATTGCAGTAATTCTAGTCTTGACTAATTGAAGGTAAATAGAAATGCGCGGAAGGAGTTGAAGAATTCTTGTACCTGGCCCCAGAATCTGTACACTTTTTGGTGTTCGGTTTCCAAAAGTTCATAATAAACTTTATCACAAACAGCTTTTTGTTATTTATTAACCGGTCTACTTTCCTTGCAAATTCATTACTTCACTGTACTTATAAAGAAAAAGTCTGCAGCGATATAGGGATTTTGTGGACAAGTAGTCTTAGCACTCTTGCTACGACAAATGTATAAAGTAATTATAAAGCTAAATAAGTTAATGTTCAGTAATGCACACATAACAAGACCTTTAGACATGTAAACTTGTACATTTTCAGAGCACATTCATGTAGCTTATTAGTGCTATTTAACAAAATCAATGCAATAAGAACTAAGTTCAATTTCTCTCTTGCTCTGGTTTCTATGCTTCTTTTGGACTTCTCTACTGATTTCCATCCCTCAGCTGAGTTGATCTAAATTAGAAACTTTACAGGCTGTCTTTATGATATGCGTAATTTCCGCAATTGATCCTTGTCACAGGTACAAGCATTCTCTATTTCTTCTTATTTAGGGCCTGACAGTCTCTATTTCCCCACTCATTTTTGCTCTGAAGCTTTGCTTCCTGCAGGATGTTGGCAAATGCAGTGCTTGACAATTTGTCTATAATGCTTCAATACACTACCAGGTTAAAGGTGACGGACATTGCTTTTTTTAATCCCACCCCTAACAACGGAATCTGAAGCTTGTTATGAATGCAATGGTGGATACCATCAGTTGATAATTGTTATTAATGTTATATATATTCATCTTGAATATAATGATTTCTTGTCAATAATAACACAAGCGTCTTAAACTTTTGCAGTATCTGGAAGAACTCATGGGACCTATCATCTTCTGCTGGGTTACTTGTGGTGTAAGCTTGGCTGCCCTTGTTGAGGTGATGCACTTTGCTTTTGCTGCAAATATGGTGTGAATGCACTTAATTTGGTCTACAGAGGCTTCATGCCCTGACGACACTTTACAAACTCTCTTTAATGTTCTTTTGTTTGCTGTATTGCTTTATTATGTCTCATCAAGTGTACGCCAATTGAAGCATTTACCTTTGACATCCTCTGTTCCTTCCCAGTGACCTTAATGAGCTCCCTGAGGTTTCTTGTTTGGAATGTACTTAAGATCACCTCTTAAAGTGATTTAATGTTGTAGGTTTATCCTACATCACCGTTATATGGGGTTTTCATTATCTTATATGCTGTGGTCTGATACCATGATAGAAAACACTTTGTCCAAAAAGTTTAAGCATTCAAGAAATGGGCCTAAAATGTACATCAAGAATTTTTTGTTCTAATTGAAGTTTTCTGTTTCGTCAAGTGTACGCCACTTGAAGCATTTTACCTTTCACATCCTCTGTTCCTTCCCAGTGACCCTAATGAGCTCCTTGGAGTTTCTTGTTTGGACTGTACTTAAGGTCACCTCTAAGTGATTTAACGCTGTAGGTTTATCCCTACGTCACCGTTATATGGGGTTTTCTTATCTTATATTCGTGTGTCTGATACCATGATATAAAACACTGTCCAAAAAGTTTAAGCGTTCAAGAAATGGGCCTAAAATGTATATCAAGAATATTTTGTTATAAGTAAACTTTTCTGTTCCTGTTGGAGCTTGCACTTTGCATGCATTTTGGAATCGTCATTATTAACCATTTATTTATTGCAGGTGAGAAATTTATTTGTTTCAGAGGTGGAACCTAGTTACTTTGTGCAGTATTGTTGCGATTGGCTTCTTCCAGCATTCATTCTGCATGAAGACAGCAAATCTCATCTCACCTGGCTTGCACAAGTAAGATTTCATTCTGACATCCTTTTATCTGGGGTCGACAGCAAGGTTCTTTCAATTAGAGATACATATGGTACTTTCTTGCCATACAATGAAAGGACAAATGTCTGAAATGGTCATACATCTGAAGTCAGCTGCATATGTTTTTCTTTAGTTGCATGGTTAATGTCTGTGTTGGGTTTATTACTTTAGAGTATTAGCAAGTTGGGGGTATATGTGTAATTGTCTAGGCTTAACCCTAACCCTATAAGTACTCTTTCTTACATCAGAAATAAAATTAATTGCCTATAAGTACTCTTTCTTACCTTGGAAATAAAATTAATTGCTCTTTTATCAATGACATGGTATCAGAGCAAAAAACCACTATTCAACCCCAAAATCCAACAGCCATAATCCGCAACACCCAATCGCAACAACAATCAATACCACAAATCGTTGCACAAACTCACGAAACACCCAAATATGAGGGTTGATCTATGTAGCACCGACACTCCTCCTAGGTGAGAGTGTCGTGTCGGACACCGTGTCGGACACCGACACTCGTTCGACATCTCCCGACACCTGTGTCAGTCGCGTTGACCGCGTGTCGTCATTTCGATTCTTGGTCAAAGCAGCCGACACGTGAAACTCCTTAAAAAAGAGGAAAAACTTAATATCGACAGTTTGAACTTTGGAACCCTATATATGATAGAACTATGACCCAGTCGGCGCTTTTCCCTTTCCTTCTCTCTGAGTTGTGGGACTGACTTGTCTTCTAAAAATTTAATCTTAACTACTCAACGATGCTAACTTTCAGGTCTTTTATGAAAGATAAAACCTGATAACCTCGTTTGGTATCCTTTTATGGTACCATGCTTTTAACTTGCCATTGAGTTTTTCAGAATATGATATCTTTATATTTTTTACAATTCTTGAGTTTGTCAAATTTTTGACATAAGTGAGAGCTCGCCATCTACAATTCGAATTAGTGCATATAATACTTATCTTGGCTTTATTTTTTTTTTATATTTAAAATATATATTTAATATAACGAGTCCTTGACTTGTCGGATTTTTCTATTTTTGAGGAATGGCGTGTCGTCGTGTTGTGTCGTGTCGGTGTCGGTGTTGGTGCAACCTAGGGCTTGATTGTTTTATGTTTGTTATTGATAAAAGCGTGATATTTTTATTTCTGAGGTAAGAAAGAGTATTTATAGGCTTGGGGTTAAGCCTAGGTAATGACACATATACCCCTAACTTGCTAATACTACCCAACACTCCCCCCTCAAATTGGAGCATACATATCAGTCCTAACTCATTACAAATGTATGAAAATCGTCCATGTCGAAGAGGTTTTGTGAAAATGTATGTTAGTTGCTTATTAGAAAGCGTGTGCACTAATTATATGTCTCCACAATTCACCTTTTCTCGAACAAAATGACAATCCACCTCTATATGTTTGGTTCACTTATGGAACACTGGATTGCTAGCAATATGAATAGCAGACTGATTATCACAACAGAGAGTAGAGCAGTTTAGTCTCAGCTAATAAACCCATTGAAGTTCACCTGTAACATTAGTCATGGCACGATACTCGGCCTCTCCACTTGACCGAGAAATCATGGACTGCTTGTTACTTTTCCACTACACAAGATTACCACCAAGAAAGACATTGTATCCTGAAGTTGATCGGCAATCCATAGGGCAATGGGCCCAATCTGCATCAGAATATCCTGTCACCTCCAAAGACTCGGGAATAGAATAATTGGCTATCCGAAGATGACCCTGATTATGGCACGCAAGTCCTTGGCCCGGAGCTCCCTTCAAATACCAAACAATTGGTAGAGTAGCTTGTCAATGAGTAGAATGAGAAGAGCTCATAAATTGACTCACCACACTAATAGCAAATGAAATATCTGAACGAGTAATGGTAAGATAATTCAACTTGCCTACTAACCGATGATGTTTCTCCTGGTCACGAAGAACTCCATGTTCGTTATGAAGTTTCACTCCAGGATCGATGGGCGTGTCACCAGGCTTCGCATCATGCAAGCTAATCTCCTTTAGAATGCCCATCATATTTTCGCTGGGAGAGAGCAATACTGCCATTGGCTTAGGCAACTTTGATGCGAAGAAAATAACGAAGTCGACTTAAATCTGTAGTGTTAAACTCCTGTAGAAACTGCTTGAGTCGTGGTATACTTTCAACATCACTTCCCTTGACAATAATATATCAACATTGGTCCTCACTGCACCGATGCATTCCAAAAGTAATAACTGCATTACTGAAGCAGCCAAGCCAAGCACGAGGAGATTGCTTAAGCCCATAAAGAGCTTTTCGCATCGATATACCTTCTCCCCCTGAGCAACAAACCCAGGTGGTTGCTCCATATAGACTTCCTCGTGAAGAACATAAAGGAATGCATTCTTAACTTTAAACTGATGAAGAGTCCACTGAGACCGAGCAGCCAAAGAAATAATGATGCGAACAATAAGAATTTCGGCCGTCGGAGAGAAAGTCTCATCATAGTCAATATCGTAGGTTTATGTATAGCCCTTTGCCAAAAGACGAGCTTTTAAGCGCTCAACTGAACCATCGGGATGGTGCTTGACAACAAAGACCTAGCGACAATCCACCAATTGTTTATTTGCCGGCAATGGAACCAACTCCAAGTTTTATTATGTAGGACTATAATGGGCATACCTTTTTTGAGTACGATAGTAACCCATGATTATACATTTTTTAGCATAAGCTGATAACTTGTCCAACTCAGGGGACAAAATGGACAGAGCAGACACATCAAAAAATATGAGGACGAATAGGCCACAATGGGCGATTGGGATTAAGAATATTATAAGGAATATCTCCTTTCAACTCGGAGAATGGCAGACGATTAATGAGATGACATGCTGTAAGAAGAGCATAGCCCCAAAAGGTCTTTAGGCATATGAGTTTGAAGAACCAGGCAACGTGCAACATCCAACAAATGGCAGTTCTGATGTTCAACAACTCCATTTTGTTGCGGAGTATGAGCACAAGAGTCTAATGTAAAATACCATGAGACTTGAGAAATGGAGTGAAAGTAGAAGAAGAAAAGTACTCACGAGCATTGTCTGTACGCCAACATTTGATAGAATAATTATACTGAGTATGAACTTCATTATAAAACTGGCGGAAATAGTGAAAAACTTCAGTACGATCTTTTATTAAATATAACCAAGTCGTACGAGTACAATCATTGATGAAAGTGACAAAATAACGAAAATCAAATGAAGACTCCACTAGGACCCCCACATCGGAGTGAACTAACTCGAACGGTTGTGAAGCAGGACTCGAAATTCGAGGGAAAAAGACACGATGGTGTTTACCTAATTGACATACTTCACAAATAAACTGAATTCTCGAACTAGACATTAAAGGAAATCGTTGGAGTACGTTTGCTAATGGGTGACCAAAGCGACAATGTAACCTATATGAGTCATCCATAGCACGTTTTGCTTCTTTGTATCAGCATCTCAAATCTTATTTTCCACCAACTACTATAGTTACTCAGATACAACAATGCGAAGCGGACATGACTGTACTCTTTCTCCGAGGTTTTGTTCTAGACCACAATGCCCTTTGACAACAAATTACCTCTTAAAGCACTTTCCTTTCCATTGAAGAAAGTATATTCTCGAGCTGCTCGTTACACTTCCATTCCCAAGACTTCAGCAATATCGAACAGTAATGCTATGGTGGCTCGTGGAGGTCAAGGGACTCGTGGTTGTATTAATGATTGTGGATAATGGAATTTTGACGGTTCCTATTGTGGTTGTGGTTGTGGTTTTGAAAGCCGATGTGGTGTTTGTGGTGGTAGTAATAATGTTTCTATAGGAGCTCGATGTGGTGGTTGAGGGAACCACTTTTGTACCCATGGCGAACCTTCTGGGCTTACTATTGATTATTGTTATGACCTCTGTCCTGAGCTGCGAGGTCTATGTGCCTCCATTGATACTGAGCCTTGGACTCCTCCTGGATCCTCTTCTGGACAGGCTTCAGTAAACTTGACTCATGCAGAATATGATGAGTTGGTCAGAGCACGAGAGAATACGAGCGATGTTATCTCTGGTCCTATTGCTACTTTAGCACAACATAATGATCCTACTTGTCTACTGTCCAGTACATTTGTTTGCCTTTCTTGGATTATTGATTCAGGCGTCACTCATCATATGAATGGTGATTCTCGTCTCATCACATCCATCTCATCTGTTCCTGCTACGTCAATTACCTTAGCAGATGGTTCTCAATCCAAAGTAGCTGGTATAAGTTGTGTATCATTGAGTTCTTCTGTCTCTTTACCATTTGTTTATCATATTCCACACTTCTCTCAAAATCCATTATTAGTCAGTTCTATTACTCGTGATCATGACTGCGATGTTGTCTTTTCTTCGCCTTCGTGTGTTCTTTGGGATCGGAAGACTCGACGCCAAATGGGTGGTGGGCGTGAGGTTGGTGGATTGTATATCTTGAACTCTGAGATTATTGCTGCTGCTGCAACAGTTCAGAATAAAGCCATGGATGATTCATGTAGATTACATTGTCGCCTTGGTCACCCATCAACAGACGTACTCCGATAATTTCCTTTTATGCCTAGTTCGAGTCTTTAGTTTAATTGTGAAACCTGTCAATTGGGTGAACACCGTGTTTTTTTGCCCTCGAGTTTCGAGTCGTGCTTCACACTTATTCGAGTTAGTTTACACTGATGTGTGGGGTCCTTGTCGAGAGTCTTCATTTGGTCTTCGTTATTTTGTCACTTTCATAGATGATTGTACTCGCACAACTTGATTATATTTAATAAAATATCGTACCGAAGTTTTTCATTTTTCTTGCCAGTTTTATAATGAAGTTCGTACTCAGTGTAATTGTTCTATTAAGTGTTCGCGTACAGACAATGCTTGCGAATATTTTTCTTCTACTTTCATTCAATTTCTCGAGTCTCACGGTATTTTACATTAGAACTCTAGTGCTCACACTCCGCAACAAAATGGAGTTGCTGAGTGTAAGAACCATCATTTATTGGATGATGCACGTTGATTGCTTCTTCATACTCATACGCCTAAGCCCTTTTGGAGTTATGCTCTTCTTACACCATGTCATTTCATTAATCGTCTTCCATCCTCCGTGTTGAATGTAGCTATTTCTTGTACTTTTTTTCATCCTGATCGTATATTGTGGTCTATTTGTCCTTGTAGTTTTGGATGTCTGCTTTGTTTATTCTTTGTCCCTTGGGTTGGACAAGTTATCACCTCGTGTTGAAAAATGTATATTCATAGGTTACTCCTGTACTCAAAAGGGGTATGTCTGTTATAGTCCTACTCGTCGTCAAGAGTATATTCTGCTGATGTGACTTTCTTCGAGGATAAAACATTTTTTGGTGATGTTCATCGTCGACCCCTTTTACCATGGATCTTCTGCCATCATTAGCACCTATGTCTCAGTTGGAGCCACCACCTATTCCTTCTAATGATGCTTTGGCCCATTGCATTTGTGTCATCCCTTGCATTCGTGTTTGTGCTGAATTGTGTGCAGGAGGCTTTGGCCCATTCAGGTTGGACTCGTGCTATGGAGGAGGAGATGACTATGATTGCATCACATCATAATAGAACTTGGGAGCTGCTTCCCTTGCCAAATAATAAACAATTGGTGGGTTGTCGATGGGTCTTTGTTGTCAAACACCATCCAGATGGTTCAGTTGAGCGCTTAAAAGCGCGTCTTATGGCAAATGATTATACACAAACCTACGGTATTGATTATGGTTAGACTTCTCCTCCGGTGGCCAAAATTCCTTCTGTCCGAACCATTATTTCCTTGGCTGCTCGGTCTCAGTGTACTTTTCATCAGCTTGATGTTAAGAATGCATACCTTCATGGCAATCTTCACGAGGAAGTATATATGGAGCAACCACCTGGGTTTGTTGCTTAAAGCTCTTTACGAGGAAGTATAAGGGGAGAAGGTATGTCGATTGCGAAAAGCTCTTTACGGGCTTAAGTAATTTCCTTGTGCTTGGTTTGGCCGCTTCAGTAATACAGTTATTATTTTTGGGATGCATCGGTACAGTGTGGATCACTCGGTATTTAGTATGTCATCTTCAAAAGGGCGTGTTGTACTTGTCCTCTATGTTGATGATATTATTGTTATGGGAAGTGATGTTGAATGTATACCACGAAAGCAGTTTCTATAGATGGAGTCTCACTAAAGACCTAGGCTGCCTTTGATATTTTCTTGGCATCGAAGTTGCCTATGTTAATGGTAGTATTGCTCTCGCCCAAAGAAAGGATACTCTTGACATTATTAAGGAGGTTGGCTTGCATGATGCTGAGCCTGGTAACACACCTATGGACCTTGAAGTGAAACTTGATATTGAACGCGGTGAACTTCTTCATGATCCATAGAAGTATCGTCCATTAGTAGGCAAGTTGAATATCTTACCATTACTTGTCCAGATATTTCATTTGTTGTTAGTGTGGTGAGTCAATTTATGAGCTCTCGTAATAATCATTGGCAAGGCGCTTTACAAATTGTTTGGTATTTGAAGGGAACTTCGGGTCAAGGACTTGTGTTCCATAATTAGGGTCATCTTCATATCGGTTATTCTACTCCTGAGTCTTTAGAGGTGACAGGATATTCTGATGCAAATTGAGGCATTGAGCCGGTTGCCCTATGGATCACCGATCTATTTCGGGGTACGTGATAATCTTGTATCATGGAAAAGTGAGAAGCATTTTGTGATTTCTCGATCTAGTGCAGCGGCTGAGTATCGTGCTACGGCTAATGTTTTAGGTGAACTCCAATGGGTTTGTATGTTGTTAGCTGAGATTGGACTGCCTATGATTGGATCATCTACTCTCTGTTGTGATAATCAGTCTGCTATTCTTATTGCCAGCAATCCAGTGTTTCACGAGCAAACGAAGCGTATAGAGATGGAATGTCATTTTATTCGGGAAAAGGTGAATGGTGGAGATGTACGATTGATGCACACGCGTTCTAAAGAGCAACTAGCAGGCCTTATCACAAAGCCTCTTCAGCGTGGACAAGTTTTATGTATTTGTAATAAGTTATGACTTTTTGATATGTACGCTCCAAATCGAGGGGGAGTATTGGGTTTATTGCTTTAGAGTATTGGCAAGTTGGAGGTGTATGTGTAATTGTCTAGGTTTAACTCAGAAATTTTTTATCAATAACATTTTGAAATGGTTCTGAAGTCAGCTGCATATGCTTTTCTTTAGTTGCATGATTATGTTTACTTTGATCGTCACATTGTCCAATGCTTCTATACTTCTAATACCCGGGTGTTTTTCATCTTAGCTGACTCGATCATTTTGACTCCAGATTTCTGGCCAACCTTTGGCAGTGTTGGTTCAAAATCACTTCGTCCCAATTTTTGCAGTTTGTATGGCTCTGTACTGCAGTAAAAGCTCGGGATGGGAAAAAGGAGCAATGGTGCTCCAGAGTTCAATTCTTCAGATTGCCGAGATATCTGAGTCTGCAAGGGACAATCTTATTAAGAAGCACATGGTTTGTTTGTTCCTTTCCATTACAATTTTAATGGTGGAATTTTGAATCAGTTAGCCATATTATCTTTTGTTGTTATTGTGTTTGGGTCTTATTCGCAATGTAGTAACATCCTTATGACTTCATTTTCTTTTACATTTGCCATAACTCATCAACTAATGTATTCAGGATTTATCTGGGAAATGACTGAATAGAACGAAAAGAAGATAGAAATGGATAACGAAATGTTTGATCTTTTCGTACCCTACCATTTTGTTGAATTGTCAGGAGCACTTTTTTTGTGCCAAATGTTTTTTATGTGGTATGCTATAAGTGGGCATTGCCTCTTTTAGTTAGGTGATTGAGTTTAGCAACGGAAGTAGTAGTTCTGTTTGAATTCTGATTCTGTCAAGGCTTGGCAAGTTTCATATCATGCATCTTCCTATAGAGCTGTTTATTGTACTCTTATATTACCTCCATCACTTTTTACCTAAGACATTACCAGCAAAGGAATACCTTCTTTGATACTGCTTAAAATAGTAAAATATATTTCTACTGATGTGATGAATTATTTATCTGGTCAGTGCTTTGTTTACCTGCGTCATTTTGCTCTGGAGATTAATGAAGCATCTTGATAAGGACTCTCTTGTTTTCTTTCTAGGTGTCTATAGTTAGCCACCTGCTGTCCCTTGCCTATGATGGGTCGGATCATCCGCTTCCTTTCTTTTCCGAGGATAATATATCCTGTGCAATTCGAATGGTTGTCGACGGTTTCCTGGATCAGTACATGGCCTTCTCTGCACTTTTTGATTAGTCATTTATGAATCATATCGGTAGATATGTTCTCACATTTGATTGTCACAGGGGAGACTGTCCTTCAGTGGTTGGTGTTGTGGATAAGATTAACATTTTCCGCCCTGATAGAGTTTTCATGGTTGTTCTTATTTTCTTGCACCTCAACTGATTTTCTTATGAATTAACTTTGTTTACATCTCTTAGTGAACTCATATCATGGTCTGCAGTTCATAGTTGAAATTCATCACAAGGTTGCATCAGCAAGTCATCACAGGCACAGATGTCATAGGCTGGCTGAAATCGAAGTTCTTGTAAATATACTGGAGCATAGAGCTGCTAGAGCAAGCACTTCAAAGTGAGTTTACTCTTTATGTAATTTATTTTCTATTCTTTTGCACTGACTAGATTGATGACTGGGGGATCTCCTATCCTAGATAGCGTCATAATCAGTAAGAAAACGCTTCTTGTAGGGCTGGACGTTAGTGTGCATGTGTTTATCCTTTTGTAGGGGGAGAATGCTGAACATGTTTGTATATTCCCGGTCTCAGGAACTATGGAAGGAAGAGGCTTGTCTGCGTGGCTTGCACTCTGTCCTGCATTAATGAGCACTTTTTAAAGTCAAAATTTCTACAACCTCCATTTTTGTCGCCACCTTAGATTTGAATTTGGCGTTTATATTGAATATAATTGAAATTGAGTGCATAATCGTTTACTCCAAAAGCTTGAGCTGTTATAAAATGGCATGGAATATAGTTTTCATCTTAACATACCCCTTAGACAAGGTCTGATTTGTTGATGAAGGTCTTAAGCGTGTGAATATGATGTTTGGGGTAAAATAGTTGCCGCAGTCCGATACTTATTATGAAAGGGGAGCCAGTAGATGGTTGAAATGGGAGTGGAAGGAATGAAAATCGGACTTTTGACTCTGATACCAACTTGAAATTGAGTGTGCAACCGTTTAATAAGGGAAAGGAAACACATAACAGACAAGTGAAGCGATCGAAATCAAGTAAACATTGGCAAATGCATAAATACATGGCATTGTTTGAACTCCAAAGTCAGTAGGATCTCATGTCGTATTATTCTGAAAGGAATATTTTATCGACATCTGTTCTTTCATGAAACTGAATGGATACCTCCTGCCCCTCGAACCTCCTCTGACCTTTTGAAGCTGTGCATAAATGTGCCAATTATCTACATCTTTAATTACACCATCATCTCTTTCTGGCAAGATAAGTCTATTTAAGCTTAAGAATTATCAGAGATTTGCACATCATCCGAGTTACTGTGTTAGGTCGGTTGTTTAATCAACTCAGGTATCTGAACCAATTATTCGCCCTTGCTGATAAGAAGTCCCAATGTTCACTTTCCTAGTTCCCTAATCCATTCTTGTCCTATGACTTCAATTAAAATTTGATCTTTAATTTTATGCATGGATTAGTAAGTTTCGTCCCCTGATTCCTGACCACCATCATTTATTTAGTAAGTACCTGTGTGTTGATGAGAATATTATTTCAATTGAGCCCTTTTTTGTATTGATGTGAACACAACGAAACTTCGTGTATTCTCCGTTTCAACAAGATTAGAGAATGTTTGGGGGTAAGGGTGTCAAACCATCTATATATTGTTCAGTCGTTTGGAATTTTTTGAATGAAGAGAAGGTCAATTTTATTGACCCTCTTGGCCTTATCATGTGGGGTAAATTTGTAAGGATGCCTGGGGAGAGAGACCCAAACCGCAATATAGTGGTGGAATCTGTCAAAAAGTTGCCCATTCCATGTGAAACATGTTGATGAGGATAAAAACAACTTGGCTCCTATTACAAGGCATAGAACCCCTCACACAAATTGTTGGTATAAATCGGAGGAACTTGGGGTTTTAGTGTTGTCAAAGGAGTTTCGATCAAATTTCATTGGATAAATGGGGTGTTTATGAAATGACCGTATTTTAAATAGTAAAAGAAAAGTATATTTATGGTTGTTGCTTGGAAAGATGGTGAAGGTTCAAAACCTAGAGCTAGCCATCTGATTTGTTTACAGTGCACCGATATAATCCTTGACTAGTTTGCTGTGTTTATCTATCCAAGTTTATAAGCCACAAATGTTGTTTGCAGTTACCTTTTCAATTTGATTGGTCAATATATCGGTTGCCATGCTCTGCAAGATCAGTGTTGTCGCATAATAGCCACTTTGCTAAAGACTTTTGAGAATGATACATCCAAAGAAATTACCAGTGTGTTGGGAGAGCAACTTCAGGTGGATGTTCTGTTACTGAATTTATTAAGCAACTTTTCTGCTTAATTTTGTGATAGTCAGTAGTTCATGGCTTTTTGCGTGTCCTGCAGTTTCTGGTATCAAAGTTGGTTACATGTTGCATACCATCCAATGCTAATGGAGAAAGCCCCCCAAGTGGATCATCCCAAGTTTTATCTTTGCTTCATCAGTTAGTTTTGCATTCTGGCCCATCGCTTCATGATTATATTAGAGTGAGCTTTCTGCCTGATTCCTGTGATAATCTAGTATGTTGTCTTTTTTTTGGTAAGGAAAGGTAGGACATAATCTAGTATGTTGTCCGTAAACTGTAAAGTGAAGAAATTTTACCTTTTAACGAAGGCTTGATTTTATCTACTTATAAGGCATGACCTTTGCTGGACAGGATTTGGAACCTTTTCCTGAAATCAAAATATTTGATGAGCTGCGGGAGTTTCATGAGGATCTATGCAGGGTGTACTCTCCGAGGGATCACTTGTTGAAAGTATATTGGGGACAATTCTATAGTGGTTTACTTCAGACTGTTCTAATCCTCTTTTTCTGTATAATTCTTACATTCCTCTTATGTTCGTTCATCAGTTTGCGAAGAGATCTTGCTATCTTCCTCCAAGGCTATTTCTCTGGAGGTGCTTTCTCTTCCATGACAGTCTCAATTCCGCATGTGGTGCATTCAATTTTATATTCCTCTTGGAAGATATATTTTCACTTAAATAAGGGTGCAAATAGTTAATTTGGTCATTTTCTGGAGTACGTATCTCTATTACTTGATCTCCTAACAGATGGGTGGTCCCGAATTTATTCTTAAGAGTTCTGCAGCTGGAGCGGTTCTATCATTCCCATCAAGATGCTCACAATTTGACTATCTTTGCAGTCTCCAAGCACTTCATAAGAAGTTACTAGTGGGAGAATCATCTGTAAATTTTGACGCAAGGAGGACGCAATGGCATGAAGATCCTGAAATAAGAGAAGCAGTTTGGATGCTAGTTCGCATGTGTGGCTCTGAGGATGCTGACGGTGTTGGAGCATTGGTGTCGGATCTTTTGTCTAGGGTATGCTGACTAAGTTTTTCTTCCTCAATTTTGTCACTTAGGTATTTCATAATTTTGATTACTGCATCCTTTTTTCATGATTATGTCAAGGTTGGTATTGGGGATTCGCATTGCGTTGTCTTTCATCGTCCCGGAGATTCTAAT
Source organism: Rhodomyrtus tomentosa (assembly GCA_028455895.1). Lineage (NCBI taxonomy): Eukaryota > Viridiplantae > Streptophyta > Magnoliopsida > Myrtales > Myrtaceae > Rhodomyrtus > Rhodomyrtus tomentosa. Next base: position 32,644,829 of record JAPCWY010000007.1, read on the forward strand.
TGTGCACATGTTTGCCAACCCATATTCTCTGGGGGGGCTTCAAAAGCGAAGTTTAAACTCCAAACAGGCATACCTGAAGAGCTTCTATTGGCAGTTTTGAGACTTTTGAAGAAGTATTTGATGGACGATTCTGTTGTAATTGTTGAAGTGACATCGCAGGCTCTCAGGGTGAGTTTGAGGAGTGCTGAATGATTTGAAGTCCAAATGAGATTTTGCAGTTGTTCTTCCGAAGTGCATTTTGGAGTGTTTTAAAGTGGATAGTTTGGACAGAATAAAGGTTGATCATTAACGTGGTCTACATTAGTAAATTGTTATGGATAATTACAAAGTAAAATGGCATGGTATTCATAGTAACTATCACACTATTCTCTAAGCTTAGAAAAGGCATTTAATCTATCGGCTACATTACTGACGGAGCATCCAATGCACAAATTACTCTCCTAGGCTTGATATCAATTCTGTAGTGGGATTATTTTTTAATAAGTATTCTAGAAGCTGGTTTTGGGCTATAAAAGACTAGTTTTTAAGGGAATCTATTTGGAGTTTAGCGGGTGGAAACAACTGAATAAGGACTTAGGACCTGGGAAGACTTTGCAAACGTTATCTTATTCTGAATTAGCATGTATAACGCTGGTTATGCTCACACTACCAACTAAGTTTGACATCAAAGTATTTCTCTAGTAGTAGCATCCTTAATTAATATATGCTTCGGTAATTAGCTTTGGCTGCCAATGGCTGGTGGCTAGGAAAAAGCTATGTGGAGAATAGAGGGTGGAAACAACTGAATAATTTGTAATTGAACTGTAACGGGAAAGAGGATGTTCATGTCTGACATAGGAACACCTTATTATTGAAGAGCCTTACCATGATTGTAGACATTCATTTACCATTACACAGTTTGACGAATAAACTAACAGAGGATAGCTCAGAACTTTGCAGCAAATTAGAGTGTTAATTTTGATTTCGAGAGTTTGATTGTACTGAAGTCACAATCCTTTATGTTGCTCAATTCTCCTTCATATGCTTTTTTTTCTCAAGGAAAGATTTTTTTTCCCATGGCTTTTCTTTTTGATATCTTTGGAATGGTGTTCGCTTAGCTTGTCTTTATGGTATTAGCTCTCGGTTTAGATAGATATGTGTGAATTTGCTATCATGCATGACGTAAGTCTTTTGAACCAGGGAATTCTTTCAACTGAAAGGGGTCAAAGTGCTTTATCAACATTTGATTCCTATGAAAGGTCTCTTCTGGAGGTCAGCTTTTCTTTTCTGCAATTGTCAAAATTATTAAAATTAAAAAAAGGAACTGTTGACAGTTGTGTTAGAATAATAAGGCCTTGATTATGAGGTGTTTAGTTGGAACTAGTATATGGTCTGGGCATCATGTCTTTTACTAATGACAACTAAAATGTTTCTCACACTACTTCTCACATGTTACATCCTGGGAATAAAATATGTCGGAAGATTAATTTCCTACCCTAGCAACGCATTCCATGTTTTTTTTTTTGGTTCTTTATAGAATGCAATATAAAGGACTAGTGAATGTTAAATGCTTGCTGTCATTCAAATCCTTAGGAATTGGATTTGATGCATGTTGTTATCCCACCTTGCTTGTCTACTGGATTTTTCATGGCCTTATAATTATTATCTTCTTTAACCTAACCTAAGCTTTTGGAATGGAATTCCTAATACATTCTTGTTTCGATTCCATCACTTGGTGTGTTTAATAAAGTTGTCATATCTAACTAGCTTCTACCTTGGAATTATAAAATGTTTTTACCCTTTGAATTTTGTACTTTATCGTGACTTTGGGGTTTGTGAATCTTTGTGCTTTTAGTTTATTTTATGTTTTCCCTTGGATAGATTCACTCAAGGGGGGTTAACATGGAATTGGTGGAGAAGCTTCTTTTGGATTTGGAGCGGAAGTTTAATGGTAAATCATGCCTTTTGCAACTTTTCCCTTTGGTGTTGCTCTTTCATTGTTTTTGTTTATGATTTCGGAATGTGCAAGTTATCCTGAACCCTATATAACACAGGCTTAAAGTTCATGTTTTTGTGTGACCTCTGTAAGCTGGGGGAAGATGTTGAAATTATTGTTGTTGTCTCGCATCGTTTGTGAACGATTCTTGTATGCTTTTTATCCCCCCACTTAATAACTTAAGCTTTTAGGTTGAATTTTCTAACATGGTGTTCGAGCCAGGTTATTCCTTTTCGCATATGTGGGCCCACTCCCCATTAGTCGATTTTCACGTGTCGCTCGTAATTTGGCTTAGCACGTGAGAGGGGTTGTTGAAGTTGTTGTCCCACATTGCTTGTGGAATGGGTCTTGTATGCTCCTTATATTCATGTGGTCTCCCTCGATCTAATGGCTTAAACTTTTGGGTTGAATTAGAAGAAATGCTATTTAATTTGTTCTTCCATTTATTTAAGGCATGTTCTTGGCTATCAGCTATGATTACTTAATAATATAGGCATTTATGAAGCAATGATGGAAGGACCTTGTCTGAAGAAGAAGAAAAGAGGAGAATGATATGAATGAATTGTCTAACCCTCTAGGTTAGCATGCTCTCATATTTATAATAATGAAGAGGGTACATAGTAATACGTTGGGCATTCCCACACATGATGATGAATAATAAAATAACTTATAACACACTCCCTCAAGCTGAGGCATAGATATCGATTATGCCCAGTTTGTTACATATAAAACGAACCCATTGCCTTGCTAAAAGTTTAGTAAACGCATCTGCTAGCTGATCTCCAGTGCAGATGTGTGAGAGAGAGAGAGACTACCACGTGTAAGCTCTTGTCGAACAAAATGACAAACAATCTCGATATGCTTTGTTCTCTCATGAAAGACGGGATTTGAAGCAATGTGAATTGCTGAACTACTATCACACCATAACAATGTGGGACCACTCGATCCATATCCAATCTCATTCAGAAGATGTCTAGTCCACATAATCTTTGCACTAGCAGTAGCAATGGCTCGATTCTCTGCTTCAGCACTACTCCTTGTCACAATATGTTTTTTACTCTTTTAGGAAACTAAATTACCACCAACATACAAAGCATATCCAGAGGTAGACCGCCTATCAATAGGGCAACCAGCCCAATCAACATCAGTATAACACTCCCTGCGAGCATGACCATGAGTCGCAAAAACAATTCCCTTGCCAGGACTACCTTGAAAATATCTTAAAATTCTCAAAACAGCATCCCAATGTGGTTGTCTAGGTGCTGCCATAAACTGACTAACCACACTAATCGAATATGCAAGATCAGGCTTAGTCATCGTAGTGAGATGTTTTAGTTTACCAACTACACGCCGGTATCTTTCAGGATGTTCAAACAAGTCACCTTGATTAGGAATAAGCTTTAATCCTGGTTCTATAGGGAACTTTGTGGAGCAAGACTGTTGCATGTTAAATTCAGTAAAGATATCCATAACATACTTACGATGTGACAATGAGATTCTTTCTTCCGGGCCACCTCGATCCCAAGAAAGTATCTCAAATCACCAAGATCCTTCGTCTCAAAGTGAGTATGCAAATATCTTTTCAGTTCAACAATACCATGCTCATCATCCCCTATCAAGATAATGTCATCCACATATAAAACTAGAAAGATACACCCAGTAGTAGCACGTTGATAGAATACTGCATGATCCTTTCGAGAGTGAAGCAAACCAAAACTCCGAACAACTGAGCTGAATTTATCAAACAATGCTCGAGGAGACTGCTTCAAACCATACAAAGAGCGACGAAGCTAACAGAATTTCCCTCCTTGAGTAGCAAACCCTGGGGGCTGCTCCATGTAAACATGCTTGGCAAGATCATCATGAAGGAAAGCATTTTTGATATCCAACTGATGGAGAGACCAATAATGCACAGTTGCAAGGGATAAGAAGAGGTATAGTGGCCATTTTTGTAATCGGAGAAAATGTCTCTAAATAATCAAGACCATGAGTTTGAGCATAACCCTTAGCAACCAACCGAGCTTTCAGACGAGCAACAGGTCCATCAGGATTGACCTTCACGGCAAACACCCAACGATAGCCAATAACCTGAGCACCAGAAGGAATATTAACCAAGGACCAAGTCTGATTGCGTTGGAGGGTGCTCATTTCCTCCTCCATGGCTAAACACCAACCGGCATGCTGAAGAGCCTCGGAAACCGAAGCAGGTAGAGAAACAACATCGATATTGGCCACAAAAGCCGACAAACTTACTGATAAACCTTTGTAGGAATGTGTATAAAGAGGGCGATCTCTGCAGGCACGGTAGTTCTTACGAAGAGCAATAGGTTGCTCGGTAGTATCAGTCTCAAGTGGGTTAGCAACACGAGAGACTATCTCAACAGGAGGATCCTTCACGGGAGAGACTGGCATAGAAAGAGAATTGTCAATGGGGGCATTGTCTAGTGAAGATGCTGGTGAGATAACTGGATGAGAGTTGGTGGAGATTAAACAAGGATGGGGTTAGAAGATGTGGATTCGGACAATTGCGGGATTGGATAAGATGAACTTGAGCCACATGCAGAAAAGAAAGGTTGAGACTCTATAAAGGTAACATGGCGAGAGGTGAGCATTCTTTCTAAGGTAGGATAATAGCAACGATAACCCTTTGACACTTGTGAGTAATCAAGAAAAACATATTTCAGTGCACGAGGATCTAGTTTTGATACACTTGGACGATCATCATGAACAAAATAAGTACACCCAAACACTTTAGGAGAAAGAGGAAAGGGACCGCGTTTAGGAAAGAGGAGCCCATGGGGCATATTGACTCCAAGAGAGGAAAGAGACATGCGATTAATGAGATAGCATACTGTTAGAACAGCATGCCCCAAAAATTCTGTGGAACATGCATATGTATGAGAAGAGCACGAGTCGTATCCATAAGATGACGATTCTTTCGATCAGCAACACTATTCTGTTGAGGTGTGCGAGCACATGAAATACGATGGTGAATATCATGAGAACGAAGAAATTTATGGAGATGATCCGACATATATTTCCCTTCACGATCAGATTGTAAGGCTTGGATATTATGATGGAATTGAGTGTAGACAGATGAATAAAATTCACGAAATACAGAAAATAACTCAGAACGTTCTTTTATTAAGGAAACAAATGACATTCTTGTGAAATCATCGACAAAGAGAACATAGTAACGGTAACCAAAGGCTGAAACAGTAGGACTAGGTCCCCACACATCAGAATGGACCAAGGCTAAAGGAGCAGTTGCTTGTTGAGATACACTTAGTGGTAAAGAAACATGACTATGTTTTGCAAGCTGACATGACTCACAATTTATTGTGGACACCGAACGAAAACGAGAAAACAATGACTGCAACATAGACAAAGAGGGATGTCCTAGACGATAGTGAATGTCTAAAACATCAGTCTCTTTCACTAGTGCAGCTGGAATGGAAGTACCATCCGGCTGATAGATACCACCATTGACGCTTCCCTTACTGATAGTCTTCCGCGTCAAGAGATCCTGCAAAACACAATAATCAGGATAGAAAGTAACGGAGCAATTCAAATCCCGTGTGATACGGTCAATAAATAACAAATTAAATGGCATGCTAGGAGTATATAAAACATAAGATAAGGAAATCTCGTTGGAAGGTCGTGCAGCTCTGTGTCTTTGAACTGTCACGGATGACCCGTTCGCAATAGTAATCTGACGTAACTGAGACGAGGACTTATATGCAGTAAGAATACCTCTATTACCCGTCATGTGAGCACCGCACGAGAATCAATAATCCAATTAGGGGGAGGAAGAGCTGCACATGCTGAGGTAAAGGAATAATCGGATGACTGCTGTAGTTTCGCGACAGAGGCAAATGTAGTTTCACTTCCTGAGGTCTGAAACTCCAAGTATCGAGCATACTTCTCTGGACTCATTGTGATAACTTTTTGGTCCATAGGCACAATTTCAGATGCAACACGAGCAGGTGTGGTCCGTGAACTAGAAGCTGCCTATACAGCTTGTAACTTTCGTAAATAGCTGCGAAGATGTCCAATAATACCACAGTAATTGCAAGTATGAGTTTCCCGACCATGACCAACAATGCTACCACGACCTCCTCCTCGGTCACGGCCTCCACTACCATGGCCACTTCCTCTGTTCATATATAGAGCAGCAGCCTGTTGACCAACTTCTGAAGGGGCAGATCTAACTTCCTCACGACTTTCGGTACGAAGAACACGGCGATGAACTTCTCTAAGAGAAGGTACTCGAGCATCTGAAAGAATTTGTATTCGAGCAGTATCAAACTGAACTCCCACTCCATTAAGATAGCAAGTGACCGGAAATTGATTTCGTTCTTGAAAAGTAGCCCGATTAGATGTAAACGGAACTAACCGATCAAACTCATCAGCAAAGTATTTAAATTCCTCATACTATCCATTTAGAGGCCGACCAGCGGGAGTTGTCTTCAATAACCCACAAACGACATCGTAGAGTTGCGAAAAATCATTCAGAGAGAGTATAAATCTGCCAAAGCGTCCCATAACTCCTTAACAATATCAGTATTACTAGCAACAGTCTGAACAGAAATATCCATAGCATTCAAAAATTGACTATAAATACGACAATCAACAGTGTACCATACATCATAAGTTGGGTCATCCTTGCTCGGAGGATCATGGGTAAGATGATGAGATAGCCGCTGTCCTTGCATATTCTTAAAGACATTCTTCTTCCAAAGTGTGTACGTAGACTGTCCCGTCAAAACACGTTCGACGAGCTTAGATGAAGTAGATATAAAGGTCGAAGCTTGTGATCACATCATATCAAATTCAGTCGCACCAAATCTATTCATGACTAATCCAGTCTCACCGGATTTAGCAGCAGCTATTTGAGTGTCTGTATTACTCATGACGAATACTTAATCTAGATACTAGATTAATTAGAAAGTCACAAGGGTCACCGTTTCATGGATTTGATTAGATCTAATCAAACCTCGACATGTAAATCAAATCCGAACGGCCTGGGATATGTCCGGCCAAGTTGGCCAAGAGCCTTGGGTCGTGACCGGCCAAGATGGCCTAGAGCCCTGATCGTGGCCAGCCAAGATGGCCAAGAACCCTGGGACGTAGCCGGCGTGTCCGGCCAAGATGGCGGAGAAACCTGGGATGTGGCCGGCCAATCTAGCCGAAATCCCAGGGACGTGGCCGGCCAAGTTGGCCGAGATCCCTGGCCGAGAGCCTAGGATGTGGCCGACAAGCTGGTCGGGAGAGTAGATTAGAGAGAGAAGCAAGTGCTAGATGGTGGTTGTGCTGATAGTGGGTGTTGGATAGGGTTTAGGTTGGGGTGATTAGGGTTGGCTCTGATACCATGTCTGAAGAAGAAGAAAAGAGGAGAATGATATGAATGAATTGTCTAACCCTCTATGTTAGCATGCTCTCATATTTATAATAACGAAGAGGGTACATAGTAATACGGTGGGCATTTCCACACATGATGAATAATAAAATAACTTATAACAGACCTTGTGGGTACTCAAGTGTTAATCTACAATTTGATCATTATGAGTGTGATATTGCTGGATTAGCATGTTCTTGACGTGGGAGCCATAATAATAAGAAACTGTAGCTGGATTGGCATGCTGACAAGTAACATTCAATGTTATTGGAATACTCGATATTATTGGGATGTGTTAGATCCTGTACATTAAAATTTGAAGGGCTAACAAGTTGTTGCAGCATTATAATTGGTGGATCTAATCTGTCATCAGTTCCAATTTAATATGCTAATTAGGCCATAGTGGCCCAGGAAAAGCTGAATGCTACTACTTTTATTCCCTATACATGGAATTTGTCTTACAATGCTACTATACAACATGGTAAGCACAAAGGCAAACTTACAATGGCTACTGCAAAACCTGAAGCCTTGGGTTTGTATCAACATCATCAACATGGACGACACCATTACCCCAAACTAGGGTTTGTATCAACATCATCAACATTGACGACACCATTATCCCAAACTAGTTGGGGTCGGCGGTCGATGAATCCCAAGATTCATAAAATAAGAGCAAGATCAACATATATATATATATATATATATATATATATATATATATATATATGAGAATTGTCCCTCCACAATACTAATAGCCTTCCTCCACTCCGACCTAAGACGAACCGTACATCACTCTATTTCCTATTCTATTAAATCTTCTTTTACTACTTTGCCCCGAGTAAGTTTTAGCCGACATCTTCCTTTTTTCGTGTTATGCTCTCTATAATAAACTTATGTTCTTACCGGAGCATTTGGGCCCTTCGGAGGATATGCTAAAACTATTTCAATCTGTGTTTTCTCATCTTTTCTGCCACCGGTTCTACTCCAACTTTTCGTCGAATATCTTCTTTTCTTATCTTATCCATCCTCGGATGACCTCACATCCACTTTAACATCTTCATTTTCGCTACTCATTTTATGCTCATATTTTCTTTATGTTGGCCAACATTCAGCTCTGTATAGCATGGCGGGTCTTATTGCTGTTCTATAAAATTTTTCTTTTAACCTAAGAGGAATTTTGCGATCACACAAAAATCTTGATGCACTGCGCCATTTCATCCGATCTGCTATGATTCTATGCCTTACATCCTCATCAATCTTTTCCCTCTTTTGCAATATTGATCTCAGATATCTAAAAGTATCTTTCTTGGGTATCTCATGTTCGAGCATATTTACGGCTTCTTGATCTCCTCTCCGTACCGTGTCGAACTTACACTTCAAGTATTCGGTCTTACTTGAACTTAACGTAAATTCTTTATATCCCAACGTGCTTCTCCATAATTCTAATTTAGTACTAACTCCAACTCTGGTCTTATCAATAAGCATAATATCGTCTGCAAATAGCATACGTCATGGCACCTCCTTTTGGATATCTTTTGTTAGCTCGTCCGTAACCAGGGCAAGAAGATAAGGACTCAAAGCAGACTCTTGGTGTAAGCCTACTGTGATTGAAAAATAACTTAATGTGCCATTACGAGCCTTCACACATGTAGTAATACCGCCATACATATCCTTAATTGCCTCTACATATTTTGAAGATACTTTTTTTCTTCTCAAGAACCCACCACAGAGCATTTCTTGGAATCCTAACATAGGCCTCCTCGAGATCAATAAACACCATATGAAGGTCCTTCTTCTTTTCTCGATATCTCTCCATCAATTGTCGTATCAAGAAAATAGCCTCCATGGTGGATCTTCCTCGCATAAATCCAAATTCATTGACTGAACCCTTGGTCTTTATTATCAAATTATGTTCAATAACTCTCTTCCACAATTTCATTGTACGGCTCATACGCTTAATGCCTCTATAGTTGGAACAATTCTGGATATCTCTCTTGTTTTTGTAGATAAGCACAAGTGTAGTCTCCCTACATTCATCAAACATTTTATTAGTTTGGAGGATCTTGTTAAAAAGGCAAGTAAACTAACTTATTGTTACATCCCCTAAACATCTCCACACTTCAATAGGAACACCATGGGATCCTAAGGCTTTACTAGTCTTCGTCTTTTTAAAGCCTGCCTAACTTCCCGCGTTTTAACTCTACGCACAAAATTTCTATTTAAATCATTTGAAGAATCTTTCAAATCCATCTCATTTCTATGGTTCTCTCCATTAAAAAGTTTGTTAAAATAGTTCATTCACCTTCCCTTAACTTCTTCATCTCTTACCAAAAGTGTGTGATTTTCATTCTTGATACATCTAACCTATGTCAAGTTTTTACTTTTGTTGTCCCTTGACTTTGCAAGTCTGCTCTCAAGTTTTTTGTACATATCGGTGAATACCTTACCTCTAGCCCCTCGCACAGCTTTCTTGGCACTTTTTCTCACCAATCTAAACTTTTGCAAATTCTCTTACTGGAACATTTATGTAAGCATATGAAACGCTCATTCTGTTTAATTGACTCCCGCATCTCTTCATTCCACCACCAGGTTTTCTTTGTCTGATGTTCGTTCCCTCTACTTTCCTTAACACCCTTCTTGCCATTCTGTAGATGCAATTAGACATTTCCTTATACATCATATTTACTTCGCCCTCCAGTTGCCACGGTCCTTCCTGTAGCATTCTTTTTTGAATCCTGTTTGTTTCTCCTCATGTAATTTCCACCATCTTACTCTGGGGTGCTGAGCACTTCTCTACATTTTCTGTACTTTGTTATAATGAACCTCTAATACCACTAACTTATGTTGTATAGTTACACATTTTTCAGGGTATACTTTATAATCTACATACGAGGTTCTATCCTCTCTTCTTGCAAGGAAGAAATCAATTTGGCTATAATTTTTACCTCTGCGAAAATTGATTAGATGTGACTCTTTCCCTAAAGAAGGTATTTGCCAACATCAAATCATAAGCGAAAGCCACACTCAAGATGTCTTGACCAGCCTCATTTCTAGTCTTATATCCAAAACCTCCATGAACTCTTATTAAAACCTCCATTGCTCTAACCAACATGTCCATTTAGATCTCCTCCTATGAATACGATTTTTACGTGTGGTTTCTATCTTAAAATCTCTTCCAGATCTTCCCAAAATCTGCTCTTCTTGGGTGCTTGCAATCCAATTTGGAGGGCATACATACTAAGGATATTCAAAATCAAATCACCCACTATTAGCTTAACTAAAATAATCCTCTCTCCTATTCTTTTAACATCAACAAGCCTTGGGTCTAAAATAATCCTCTCTCCTATTCTTTTAATATCAACAAGCCTTGGGTTTGTATATGTGTATAAATTTACAGTTTCATCTCCAGATTGTTGGAGTATATAGGATGTGCTGATGTACTCTGTGTTGGCTTTGGTTACTTTTGTGCCTTAGATTCAATTATGAGTGGTTGTTTATTATCTTAATATCGATATCTCAGTTGAGGCAGGGCCACTGGAGAATTCTGAAGTATGGAAAACATCTGGTAAAACTTTTGATACGTGGATCTGTCCGCTTGTTTTCTCTATGATTGGACATTGCGATGATGTTTTTTTAAGGTAATGCCGTTGTACTCTGGGAAAATTTTTTGGTCTCCTAGCTAACACATAGAAAGCATTTAATCATTGAGTTTCCATGCTTGCGTCAGACTCTGTCAAGATGTTGTTTTGTTAAAAGTAGAAGTGGCTGAGCTCCTGCTTCCACACATTATGGTCAACATAGCGGGAAGGAAGGGTTTGGATAATGATTTTTCCAAGATGATTTCCTCACAGGTTTCTTTCTTCTTGCTGTGAGATATGTTTTAAGTCATATTTGAGAAGTTTTATTCATCTTTCTACTTATGTCATGCCGTCTTGGTTTTTCCTTTCTAAATGTACATGTTTGATTGTACTGCTGACATCAAGCTAATCGTTCATCGATAGCTGGCGAGGGTACTTAGTTAATATGATGAGGCCGTGACCTTTTGGAAAGTCCTCATTCTGGACCATACTAATGGAGAGGACAATTGTGAGGCCCATTATGCTAAAGCAACAATACCTTTTAAGAAATTCAACTCAACATGGTAAACGGAGGTTGATTACATGTACACAAGGCCCTGTGAACCATGTAAGCAAGTGATGTGGATGTTTCATACCTACCTCGAATGAACCACCGGAATGAAACATACAAAGAAGATATGTGGAGTTGATGAATAGCAAATAACCTCAACGAGAAGCCACATACGAAGTGAAATATTAAATAGTGTGTGATGCTGTAGAACTTGACTCTTTTAGAAGTTGTGGAACCAAAAGTGTGAACTACTATTTAGAGGGATGTATGTAAAGCTTAACCTGACTCTTTGTGTGTATTAAGCCACTATATATCCCTTAAACAGATGATCCGGAATGCTTTAAGAACCTTGAGAGAGGAGTTCCGGTGGCTGCAGTAATAGATTGTGGAATATATCCGAGTTTTACATGAGCATGTATTTGTGGCAGCTACATAGCTTAATTTTCATCCTAATGGTAAAGTGGCCTGCGAGACATACTTTAGGACTCAAAATTGTACTTTTATTACCAACTGGAGTTGAACACAAGTGAGGATGTTTGCAGTAGATGAAATAAGGTTGAGATGTAGAGACTATAGTTATGTTTCTCACTATACCTTGCGCGAATCTTGTAGTTTGGTTTTCACCTTTGGTAAATGCTTTAACTTGAGCTAATTTGGACCCATTTGATGGTGCATTGTTTGTGAATGCTTTCATTCTTATTGTCATAACTGAGCTCCTTTTTGTTTGAGCTCTTTTTATATATGCGTTTGCACTCTCTTAGTGTCTGTAGTAGCTTATTTTTCATCTATTACAAAACTAGATGTCATTTAATGGTGGATTATCCAATTTGCTTTGGATTTTAAATTCTTCAATATTAAATTGCCAGGTTCAAGAGCACATATTTGCTGAGACAAATAGGCTAACCAAATCAATCCAAATATTTTTGGATGTTTTAAATGGCCTTCGTCTCTACTACATCCTGGAAGGGTCTTCTTCTGCTTCTGTATTATCAAAACGGGAATGTTCTAAGGTAAGTCTGTTGAACAGCGCAAGTCTCATTTGTTTAAGTTTTTTGGCCATCTTTTTCCTGTCAATTACAAATTGTTTTTGTTCAAGAAATGCTATCCAACAGTTTTTTTGGTTACTTTGATCACAAAACCACTTGTGCATTTCTAGTATTTAGCCCTTCCATGGCTCTTGCCATTCGTGAAAAGCTGTTGGCTCTTACAACCAGCGTTACAAGTATTTGGACTGTAATTAATGAACTTAGGGTTGGTAGTTGAAGTATTACTCCCCAACTACAATCAGGATTTAACTTGATTTTGATTAATCAGCATTATTTTCCATATTCTACTGTCAGGACTCCAACTGGCTCATTTATGTTTGATATTTAGACCTAGTGCAATAACAACTCACATAGTTCTGAAGACGCTATGTCTCTCTGAGTTAGATATGTCTTAGTCTGTTATTTTTTTCCTTGACTTGCTTTGAATATGCTCGGACATGAGATATCCAAGAAAGATACTTTTAGATATTTGGGATCAATATTGCAAAAGTAGGGAGAGATTGAAGAGTTTGTAAGCCATAGAATTAGAGCAGGTTGGATGAAATGGCGCAGCGTATTGGGATTTTTGTGTGATCGCAAAATTCCTCTTAAGTTAAAAGAAAAATTTTATAAAACAGCAGTAAGACCTGCTATGTTATACGGAGCTGAATGTTGGCCAGTACAGAGGAAGCATGAGCATAAAATGAGAGTAGCGTAAATGAGTATATTAAGGTGGACGTGGTCATACAAAGATGGATAAGATAAGGAATGAAGATATTCGACAAAAAGTTGAAGTAGAACCGGTGGCAGAAAAGGTGAGATAACATAGATTGAGATGGTTTGGGCATATTTTCCAAAGGCCTTTAGATGCTCTGGTACGAATAGAAGTTTGCTATCGAGAGCATAACACGAAGAAAGCAAGATGTCGGCCGAAACGTTCTTGGGGGAAAGTAATTAAATAAGATTTAATGGAGTGGGAAATAGATTGATGTACGATTTGTCTTAAGACGGAGTGGAGGAAGGCTATTAGTATTGTTGAGGGGTAGTGTGTGTATGTATGTATGCATGTATTTGTTCATTTATTTTTACACATTTATTTATTTTCCCTCGATTGATTTTGCTTGTATTTTTATTATTCTTTGGGGTTATCGGCAGCCGACCCCAACTAGTTTGGGATTGTTTGTTTAGGGAGAAAGACTATTATTATTTTTCAAATAAAGATTACAAGGATATATATAAATATATATAATAAGCAAACCCTACAGACATAACAAGATCATTTTACCCTTACTTAAATATTTCTTGACACTCCCCTTCAAGTTGGGATATAAATATCAAATAATCCCAACTTGTTACATAGAAACCTCACTCGACTCCCCCTTAGTGATTTAATGAAGATATTCGCCAATTGATCCTCTGTCCTTGTATGTTGAACAATTATTCCCCCTTTCTGAACTCTATCTCGTACGAAGTGACAGTCAACCTCAATGTGTTTAGCTCGCTCATTGAAGACATGATTATTTGCAACGTGAATAGCTGATTGATTATCACAATATGACACCGATGGTTTTGATGTTGACAAACCAATTTCTAATAATAACATTCTCAACCAGAGCAATTCACACATCACGTGCCATAGCTCTATATTCTGCTTCAGCACTTGATCAAGAAAGCACATGTTGCTTCTTACTTTTCCAGGCGGCTAAATTATTTCCAAGGAACACACAGTCACCCGATGTAGATCTCCTATCATTAGGACATCGAGCCCAGTTTGCATCAGAGAAACCTATAGTGTCCAAATGTCCATAATTCTTGAAAAGCAGTCCTTTACCTGCCCTTCAAGTACTTAATAATTCTAAGTACAACATCCTAGTGAGTAGCACGGGGAGAACTCATGAATTGACTGACTACACTAATAGCAAATGATATGTCCGGTCTTGTGACAGTGAGATAGTTCATCTTTCCCACCAACCTTCTATACTTCCCTAGATCACGTAACAATTCTCCATGTTTTGCATCAAGTTTCACATTGGGCTCCAAGGAGTATCTATTGGTTTTGCTCCAAGAAATCCAACCTCATCAAGAATGTCAAGTGCATATTTTCGTTGAGATAAATTGATATCTGCATGTGAATATGCAACTTCAATACCAAGAAAATATCGTAAACGTCCCAGATCCTTGGTATTAAATTCTTTGTGCAGAAACTGCTTGAGCTGCTGGATACCATCTGAATCACTACCTGTAATAATACTAGCATCTACATATGCTACCAGAAGAATACAGCCAGCAGAGCAGACAGAGCTAAAAACGAAATGATCTACTTGACACCGTTTTAATCCGAACCTGATAACAACATCACTAAATCTGCCAAACCAAGCGCGAGGAGATTGCTTGAGTCCATACAAAGCTTTATGTAAGCGGCATACCAAATTCTCCCCCTGAGCAATAAACCCAAGTGGTTGCTCCGTGTACACTTCCTCAAATAAGTTACCATGAAGGCATTTTTCACATCCAGCTGATGAAGAACCCAACCAAAACGGGCTGTAAGGGAAATAAAGACACGAACAGATGGAATTTTGGCTACATGTGAAAATATGTCATCATAATCTACACCATTTGTCTGAGTATATCCCTTTGCAACCAATCGAGCTTTCAATCGATCTAGGGTGCCATCAAGATGGACCTTAATGGTAAATACCCAACGACAACCAGCAGTTTGTTTCTCGGTAGGTAATGAAGTGAATTCCTAAGTACGGTTCTCAATGAGTGCCTTCATTTCATCTTCCATTGCTTGTCGCCAGCCAGGATGACCAAGGGCTTCAGCAACATTGCTAAGCACAGAAAGAGAAGACAAGGACGAGACAAATATAGAGAAACTAGGAGATAAACGGTCATATGACATGAAATTTGAAACAGGATGACGTGTGCGAAGACAATTAGGAAGACCACCATAAGGAGCATAACGATCTGCAGGACGATTGACACAAGAACGTGTACCGTTTCGAGAAGTGATTGGTTGATCAGGATTAGAGGAAGGTGCAGCAACTGGTGAGGGAACGGATAAATCATGTCCTGGCGAAGTCTGGACTACTGTAGTGGGAGCTTTACCACGCCGATGATATGTGCGGTCAGCAAACTGAAATCCTGTAGACGGTTCTGAAGAAACTGAGAGTGGTGGAAGTGTCGGTAAGGCGCAACTGCTACTTTGAGGGATTACTATATGTTCCATCTGAGAATTATAATATGGCTGATCCTCAAAGAATGTTACATCTGCTGACACAAGTACACGACGACAAGTAGGACTGTAACATTTGTAGCCCTTTTGAGTTCGAGAGTATCCGACAAAAATATATTTCTTCACACAAGGATCCAACTTATCAATGCCTGGAGTAAGTTTATGCACAAAGCAAACACAACCAATGACACGTAAAGGTAATGAAAAGGGAGGACGATTTGGATGTAAAATGGAGAATGGTGTCTCCCCCTGATGAACAGAAGTTGGAAGTCGATTAATTAAGAAACAGACTGTAAGTACAACATGACCCCAGAAGGTTTTGGGTAAATGCATGTGAAACATTAGGCATCGTGCAACATCAAGAAGATGACGATTTTTACGCTCAGCAACGCCATTTTGTTGTGGCGTGTATGAACAAGAAGTCTGATGGATAATGCCATGAGAATCAAGAAAAGGTTGGAAGCTTGAAGTGATGGCAAAATATTCTTTGGCATTATCTGAGCGTAAAATTTTAATAGAGATATGATACTGAGTCAACACTTCAAAATAAAACAAGCGAAAGCATTGAAAAATTTCAGTACGATCCTTTATTAAGATAACCAAGTTATTTGGGAAAAATCATCCACGAATGTAACAAAATACCTAAAACCAGAAATATCAGGAATACGACATGGACCCCAAACATTAGAATGAACCAGCTCAAATGGACTCGACACACAGCTCTGAATGCGAGAAGGAAAGGGAACTCTATGGTGTTTGCCCAACTGACAAGCTTCACATTGAAAAGAACTCATAGACTCAAATTGAGACTTGGGAAATAAACGCCTAAGAGTGGTCAGAGGCGGATGACCGGCACAGCAATGCATTCGAAACGCATC
Organism: Rhodomyrtus tomentosa; assembly: GCA_028455895.1. Lineage (NCBI taxonomy): Eukaryota > Viridiplantae > Streptophyta > Magnoliopsida > Myrtales > Myrtaceae > Rhodomyrtus > Rhodomyrtus tomentosa. The sequence continues at coordinate 32,661,468 of JAPCWY010000007.1, forward strand.
AATGGATGTGTCCTTCGACGTTGCAGTAGCTAGCACCTTCTTATCAAAGTAGTACAGACCATTGGATTCATGCCTCCCACCCATCATCTGTCCAGTCCCAAATCCTGAAAGACACAATGAGAAGAGAAGAAGGTTATGGAACAAATTAGTTCTTTTGTCAAAGAACCAATAGAAAGTAAATTATATGAGAATTGGAGATGGAGGACAAATGATAAAGAAAGAGATGGACTCAAACATGCAGTGCCAACGCCATTAACCTGAGATTGTGAACCTTCAACTATTGTAACAAAATTTGACATTCCAGGAGGTTTGGAACAAAATGAAGACAGTAAATTAGAATTACTAGTCACATGATGAGTGGCTTCAGAGTTTATGACCCAAGAGTCAGAAGCTGCAGAAAGTTAACAGGATGAACCACCTTTTGAGGTTTGTGCTAGAGTAGCAATAGGTGCTGAAGAACTTGTCACCTGGTGGGACCCAACCAAGGCATTATACTCAGTATGTATCAATGTAACAGAATCACCCATATTTCGCATACTAGTGGATTCTGGTGGAATCTGTAAGGAGGAGTCTTCCGCCTCTGCATAGGCAGCAAAGTTGGGCCAGAGCTCGAGATGAAGTGTATAACAATAAGCTTCTGTATGCCCAGTGCTCTGACAATGATTACAAAAACGAGAGCCATGACCAATTACACTACGAGCACCAACTCCTCCATCACGATCTCCACGACCTCCACTTGGAGCAAAACTACGACCACGACCTCGGAAACCACGACCACGGGTTCCACGTGCATTAGTGCCATGAGAAATCATAGCACTTGTCTCCACAGCTGGGGTGACCTTTTTAGCAGGAGTTGAACGAAGAGCACGAGAGAAAATTTCATCCAATGTAGGAAGGGAACTCTGAGAAGTAATCTGTTGGCGAAGGGAGGAATATTCTGGTCAAAATGCGTTGAGATATGGTATAACTCGAAGATTCTCTTGTCGTTTGATGATGACAGTTGGATCATTCGAGGCTGGAAGGTAAGTATCTAGTTGCCTGCAGAGTGTTGTGAAACGAGCATAATGCTCAGACAAAGACTGATTCCCACAATCAAGATCGAATAGAGTCTCCCACGTATCGCACATTCTTGTCATGTCATTTTCTCCAGAATAAAGTAAATTACACTTTTCCCAAACTTCCTTAGCTGTTTTACACTGAATGAAATGAGGACTAATTTTAGGATCCATACTATTCCAAAATAGAGTACGGATCATTGCATCTCCAGCAAGCCAATCAAGCACCTTACTCTCATCTGAAGGGACTGTAGATTTAAGATAGCTATTTTGTTTAGTGGCAGTGAGGTAAACTTCAATGGCCGTTGACCAAGAGGCATAATTAGTTCCATCTAATTTGACCGAGGTGATTTGCAATTGTGGCAGACCGATAGAACATCTCGAAGCAGCCATCAGTACACAAGAACACAATTAAATCAAAGCACAATACGATCAATCAGCCAAACCAATGTCACATTCAATCAGCCAAACCAACATACATAGCAGTAATTTCCCTTCCTCAGCCACATTGGAAACAACCTCAAACTCCAGAACACCAATTTACCTCATTTTCCTCTGTACTGTAGCAGTTATGAAATACTTCTATCAAAATCGTGGTTTTTTTCTTTTATTATTTCACTTTAATGGTGAAAATTAGCATCTATCAGCAATTCGATGCCTCGTCCAGCGACTTAGAAGACATTGAATGGGCTGGGAATCTTCAGCCGATGCCTGGTGGAGAGTCGCTGGACTTGGGGGACTTCAATCGAGAGTCGGTGAAGCTGGGGGACTTGAATCGTCCCCGGAAATAGGGTCTCTTGGTCTGGGCGATTCCAATCGATGCCGGAAATTGGTCGACCTGGCTCGGGTGACCTCAATCGAAGTCGAAAGTTGGTTGGCCTGGCTCGGGAGACCTCAGACTTGGCTTGCCAGAGTCGGACGACTTTGGATCTGGCTCTCCGGAGCCGGGCGACCTCTGATCTGAGTCACCGGCCTTGTCCGACACTGAGAGGACAGTCGCTGGCCTTGTGCAACGCTGAGTTTAGGTGTAGTGAAGGAAGGGTGGCTGTAGACGATGACAGTAGATGGTGGTATCTTAATGTTTACGACGATGGCGGTGGAGGAGGCTCTGATACCGTGTTTGTTTAGGGAGAAAAAGGCTATATTATTATTATTCAAAGAGAGATCACAAGGTGTATATATATATGTAATAAGCAAACCCAACAGACATAACAAGACCATTTTACCCTTAAATATTTCCTAACAGGGATAAGGTGTTGTTGATGTTGATGTTGACTTGCTTTGAATCAATGTGGTTTCAATATCATCATACCGATTTTCTTTGGAAACTTCTCTTCAGTATACTACGATCTCCAGTCATGGATCAAAAATGCGTTCCTCCTCAACAAAAGCGAGAGACTCAAATTCTAAATTGGCTTCTTCTGCATCATCATATTCATGGGAAAAGGTCAGGTTTGCTTCTGTATCTGCTTTTCTTAGGATCTCTTTCTTGCTTCGTACTATCTAGTACTAAGTAACTCAAGAAAAGTGGATTTATGTAGAAAAGCTGTGGAAGAGTCGTTGCTTGAGAATGTTATCATTTTATTTAATTGGTTTTGGTATATCTGCACAATATCCGTACAACTGGAAAAGTATTTTATCTGTACTGAAGCTATCAAGCCATGTAAAACTTGTCGGAATAGCTTTTACTGGGAAGTTGTGGTTGACTTTATCCTTCTTCGCTAGCTTCATGTGCATAGGAAAGATGATATCCTGACTCAAAAATAAAAATAGTTGAATTTTTTGCTTAAAGATGTCTTCCTTGTCGGAATAGCTTTTACTGGTAAATAGTTGAATTTTTTCACTTAAAGATGTCATCCTTGTATTAATGCGGAATGAGTTATAGCTTCGTAAGTGAACACTAGTCATATGGTGGCAACCTAGGTGAGAGAGTGTAACGGAACGTAGATCCGGGTATCCTCCCATTGTGAAATGCATATGAGTTAACTGTAGGAAAATGGGAGCAGAATACGTAAGTTTCCCATCTGCTTGTTGAAAATGCAAGTGGAACAAAGACATTTTGGCAGTCTTATTTTGCCCTGTTCTTTTGGGGGAAAGAAGGGATAGACATGGGAAAAAATGTACAGTTGCGAAAAGGCCTCAAAATAGAACTTATTCCTGAACTATTCAAATCCTTAAACATTTTCTTTCCAATCTGCAAACATTTAAAACTCCTTTTTTCCTTCTCTCCATGTGCATACTGATGTGCTCTTTTACTAGTATCCAAAAGGAGGAGAAAAGATAGCAAATAGTCATTCCCTTTCTTTTCTTCAGAAGATGTATCATCTGCCTAATCCATAGTTATGGCGACGCCTAGGCGAAAAGGCGATCTCGGATGCCCAAGGCGTCCTGACGCCTTGCCGGTTCTCCTCAAGGTAGGCCCCTTGATTGTCTAGGCGTCGCCTTGTGGACGCCTGGAGAAGTACAAGTGTAAAATATATTTGCTATATATTAAAAGTTGTTTATTTTTAATAATCTTTTCTGCATATATTTGCTCTGTTGAATCATGAATATAAGTTTTGAAGTACAAATATAAATTGTACAATTGTACATATATATATTTAAAAATTTAGCTACATTGTTGCCTTATCGCCTTGCGGACGACTAGGCGGGCGCCTAATCGCCTAGGCGTTTTAGAGGCTTCTGCTCACCTTGTCGCCTTAACAACTATGGCCCAATCCCCTATCTTTCACTTTCAACCGTTCCACAACTGCCACATCGATGGAGAGGGCTGCCAATTTAATTTGATTGAACACAATTTTTTGAAATTATTCATTTTTTACTGTCAAATTCTATCTTTGCTTGTCTGTTACCGTGAACTCACTATGTAAGATCCCTTTGGTCTGACAAAAAAAAAAACGAAAAAAAAAGAAAGATCCCTTTGGTTAAGTAAATGTATATTGCAAAAGCTTCTTAACAAAGAATGGATCAAAAATATAAATCAAGCATGCATCTTAGTACTCTTCTCAGTGTCCGAGGCTTCCATGTGAAGGTTAAAATCCAGAATTCTAGTTGTAGTTTGTGCTACGCTCACTAGAGTTTGACGCAGTTTCAAATAGACAAATAGACAAGTAGCGACAGGAATTTGTAGATTTGCAATAAGAAAGTGTCTGAGATACTTGTGCTATGAGATCTCATGTTTGTAATTGTTTGTCCTGTGTTAGAGAAAAAGATAAATTATATTATTCATTAAAGTAGTATTTATACAATGGTAACCCCATAAACATAAAAGACCACTTTACCCTTACTTCTAACACTCCCCCTCAAGTTGGAGCATAGATATTAATCATGCCCGGCTTGTTACAAATATATTATGTCCTCCCGCAACCTAAAGGTTTAGTAAAAATATCTGCAAGTTGTTCACCAGTTCGAACATGACTGGGAAGAATCATCCCACTTTGCAACTTCTCTTGAATAGAATGACAATCAACCTCAATATGTTTTGTTCTCTTATGAAAAACGGGGTGGAAGCTATATGCACTGCAGCCTTATTATCACACCACAAAGACATAGGAACTGAAGCTTTCAAGCCTAACTCAATCAATGACTGCTGAATCCACACTAATTCACATGTAACTTGTGCCATGGCTCTATATTCTGACTTAGCACTGGAACGGGCAACAACACTCTGTTTCTTACTCTTCCAAGACACCAAGTTTCCTCCAACCAACGTACAATAGCCTGTAATGGATCTCCTCTCATCTGGAGACCCTGCCCAATCAGTATTAGAAAATCCTTCAACTTTGCTATGACCATGATTTTGGTAAACAATTCCTTTTCTTGGAGTCTTCTTCAAATACCTTAAAATTCGAATTACAGCATCCCAGTAAGAAGTACGAGGAGAAGACAGAAACTGGCTTACCACACTAACTGGAAATGCAATATCTGGTCGAGTAATGATCAGATAATTCAGTTTGCCTACCAATCTTCTTTATCTCTTAGGATTACCGAAAAGCTCTCCTTTCTCAGCAACTAGCTTAACTCCTGATTCCATGGGTGAATCAAAAGGCTTTGATCCCAGCATACCAGTCTCAGTGAGTAAATCAAGGACATATTTTCATTGTGGCAGAACAATACCTTTTTGCAATTGGGCTACTTCAATTCCTAAGAAGTACTTCAATTTTCCTAGGTCCTTGGTCTGAAACTGTTTCTGAAGATAGACCTTTAGTTTAGCTATACCAACTGAGTCATCTCCCGTAATGATAATATCATCCACATATACAATCAAGAGTGATTTGCCTTCCTTTGACTGTCTATAAAAGAAAGAGTGATCGTTACTACATCTAGACAAGCCAAAAGAAAGTACAACATCAAAAAATCTTCCAAACCATGCCCGTGGAGACTGCTTCAAACCATAAAAAGATCTTTTCAGTTAGCAAACCATTCCTCCAGACTCCCCCTGGGCAACAAACCCTGGAGGTTGCTCCATATAAACCTCTTCATTTAGAATACCATGCAAAAAAGGCATTTTTGACATCAAGTTGAAATAAGGGCCAATTATTGGTGGCAACCAGAGATATCAAAATACGGACAGAGGTAAGCTTGGCAATAGGAGAGAAAGTATCCAGATAATCAACCCCACACACTTGAGCATATCCTTTTGCAACAATTCTCGCTTTTAAGCGAGCAAGAGATCCATCAGGATTAACTTTCACAGCATATACCCATCTACAACCAATAGCAGTTTTACCTGAAGGAAGAGGTACCAAGGCCCAAGTTTGATTAACTTGTAAAGCCTGTAATTCTTCTTCCATAGCTGTACTCCAGCCAGAAATTTGTAATGCCTCAGATACAGATTTGGGAAGAGTATACTGATCAACGGTAGATAAAAAAGCTTGAAAAGGAGACACAGAAGAGTGTGAAAGAAAATTCGCAATAGAATGCTTAGTACAAGCACGTGTCCCTTTGCGTTGAGCTATAGGGAGATCAAGATCAGAGGATGGAGTTGTGATAGGAGGATCAACTAACGGTGGATTTGGAACGGAAGAGGACGCAGTTGTGACAGGAGGAAGCGGAGGAGTATGAACTCGAGAACGCCGAGTATAAACCTATAGAGGATGTGATTCCTGTGTAGATGCAGGTGGAACGGCGGGTACAGTTGACCGGATGGTGGTCACATGTAATTCTTCAACCAACTCAGACACTGTAATTGGAACATCGTTATAGGGAGTGGATTCAAAGAATGAGACATCAGCAGTTATGAAGTACTTCAATGATAGAGAATAGCAACAATAACCCTTTTGAGTACGAGAATAACCAAGAAACATACACTTGATAGCCCGTGGATCAAGTTTTGATACTTTGGGTTGATTATCACGAACAAAACAAACACAACCAAAAACACGAGGTGGTAAGACAAATAGAGGCTGGTTTGGAAATAGAGTAAACGGAATATCACCTCGCAAAATAGAAAAAGGTATGCGATTAATAAGATAGCGTGCAGTCAAGACAGCATCAGACCAAAAGGTTTTAGGGACCTTCATCCCAAATAACATAGATCTAGTAACTTCCAAGAAATGTCTATTCTTCCTTTCAGCAAAACCATTCTGTTGTGGTGTATCAGGACAGGAAGATTCATGAATCGTACCATGCTGTGTCATAGAATCAGAAAAAATCCAGAAAAATACTCCTTAGCGTTATCAGAATGCAAAACTTTAACATGCACACCAAATTGAGTAAAAATTTCAGAAACAAATGCACGAAATAAATGCACAAAATACAGAAAACAACTCAGAACGATCTTTCATTAGATATAACCAAGTAACTCTAGAATAGTCATCAACAAAAGTGACAATATCTAAAACCCAAATTCGAAGTCACATGACATGGCCCCAAACATCTGAATGAACTAGCGAAAAAGGAGACACTGTGCGTTTGACGACTTGAGGCGGGTAACTAACATGATGTAATTTGCCAAATTGGCATGACTCACACTCTAAACTAGAAAGAGACTTAAAACGGGAATCCAGTCGCTGAAGACTGTGTAGAGAAGGATGACCAAGGCGACAATGGATCTGATGCAAAGAAGAAACACTAGAACATGCAAAGGAAGTCGAGTCTTCAAGCACATATAGCCCCCCTTCGTCACGTCCTTTACCGATCGTCCTCTTCGTAGCCAGATCCTGAAATACACAAGAATCGGGATAAAATGTTACTGAACACTGAAGGGTTTTAGTGAACTTACTGACAGACATGAGATTAAATGGAAATTGTGGAAGATAAAGCACTGAGGACAAAGATAATGAGGGCGTTGGATGAACCGTGCCAACTCCTTTAACATGGGCAGATGAACCATTGGCTAATGTAACTGTAGATGAGGAAGGAGTAAGAGAGGAAAATATACCTGAAAGACCTGACATGTGATCAGAAGCCCTTGAATCAATGACCCAAGGGTGAGAAGCAGCTGAAACACACGCAGTAGCATTACCTGTCTGTGCAGTGGAAGAAGTAGACTGTGAACTTTGAGACTGATACTCCTCTTCAGACATAACCACTTCCTCGCCCTCAGAAGACTCTGGAAAAGAATTAGTACTAGATGCTGCATTTGCAAATTGATGTTGTCCTGGTATTCCATGTAACTTGTAACAAAACTGCTGAATATGACCTGGTTTGCCACAGTAATAACAAGTCCGTGCTGCTCCTGAATGAGCTTGGCTTCTCACTTTTCTTGGACCTCGACCTCGGCCACCATGTCCATTGTATCGTCCACGATTTCCTCCATCACTCCTAATGCCACTATCAGTGCGGGAGCGTGACACAAGGGCTAAATCATCTACCACAGATGTGGAATCCTGAGAAGACTCGCGAGATACTCGAAGAACACGATCAAACGTATTTGTGAGTGATGGAATAGTCTATCCTCCAAGGATTTGAGACCTAACAGTTTCATATTCAAGGCCAAGACCTTCTAGAAATCCTATTATAGCCAATTGTTCTCTCTGAAGTTGCATTTGTTGAACATTGGCGGAAATAGGGAGAATATCATTCAACTCCTCATACATTCTCTTATAATCAGCAAAGTACTGCTGGATAGAATGCCCTTTCCTCTCAGAATGATAAAATTCCTGCGATAACTCGTACTTTTGTGAGAGGGTGAAAGGACGCTCCTTCCTCTCAGAACGATAAAATTCCTGCAATAACTCGGACACTTGTGAGAGGTTATTTTGACCTGAATACAATGCATCCAAATAGTCCCACAGTTCTTTAACTGTATCAATATGAGTTACTGAATCAACTATATTACTTTCCGTGGAGTTTATCATTTGACCAAGGATATGGGCATCAATAACATCCCAAGTCTCATGATTTGTGGGCTTGGCTCAGTCAAGTGCCTATGTTGATTCCTGCCCATCAAAGTAAACTTCACAATTATCTTCCACTGAGGAAAATTAACACCACCCTCAAGCTTCTTATCAATGATTTGACTAAACGAAGAAGAAATCACCTCAGTCATCACAACATTATTCTTCTCAGAACTTCCAACTTTGCTATTATCAGGATCACCCATCTTTAAGAGTTTAATAATCCACCAAAAATTGACAAATATCACGTCAATCCAACAAAATCCCAAATAACAGCTCCAAAATCTCCAAAATTCACCTAATCAGGTTTACATCAGCCCCAACAATTCAGAAACAGTCCACAATACACTTCAGTATCTCTAATTAAGAGCCGCTTACATAATCACCACGCCTAATCAACAATCCAACACTTTGGCGCTTCTGCTTTGAAGCTCAATAACTATCATTCCACCAAAAAACCAAACCATGGAGCCATAACCGAGCAGCAAGGGGCTGTAATTCACCAAGAGATCAAACCTGTGGAGCCATAACCAAGAGACATGGGCTCGCTGACAATGGAAGATGCTTTTGTGATGCTGGACGACGTCCCTACAAGCCTCCCCGATGATGGAAAGCGCTGGATTTGGACTTGGTGACCTGGGCGACTCTCTTCAGGGGTCGCTGGGTCTTGTTGACGCCAGATCTAGCCTTGCCGGGCCTAGGCGACCGCCCGGCAAGGCTCACCGGGCCTAGGCGACTACCCGGCAAGGCTCTCCTGAGCTCGGCTACACTGGATCTGAGCTCCTGGGCCTAGGTGACGCTAGATCCGAAAGCAGGGGGTTGATTGGTGGTTGGCTGCGAGTGATTGAAGTGGTGTGGTCGGTTGTGAGTGGTTGAAGTGGTGATTGGCGGTGAATGGTTCATGGCGGTGATTGGTAGGAAGCAGCAATCTTAGGGTTTAGAGTTTTTGAGGCTCTGATACCATGTTAGAGAAAAAGATAGATTATATTATTCAGTAAAGTAGTATTTATACAATGGTAACCCCATAATCATAAAAGACCACTTTACCCTTAATACTTCTAACATCCTGAAAGTTTAAGCTGTTGAAAACTGACTTGCAGTGTATATCAATTATATTTATAACTCTTACTTTCTAGCCTTCTTCCCTTTATGTCATGTCTGAAAGGGACAAACAGAAGATCCATCATCTTTCAATGCTTCCAAGCTCATGTCTCTCCATATTGTGTTAGTATTTATTAATTTACCCTCACGGAAATATCTCCTCCCTGTTTTATGAATTGAAAAGATCCCCTCCCTGGTCTTTTTCACAAGTTGAAATATTTCTTTCAATGAGTATGTGGTCTTTGATGGCCCTCATGACAAATTATAGTCTACCTAGAGTTGTCCTCCACACTAAACTTAATCACTTAACCCCACAGTCTGCTAAGCTGTAATATTAACTGAGCAGGCTCATAATTTGCCTCAAGAAGATGGTAAGAGATTCCCAAGATCCCTTGCTGAATTCAGATGAAGGTGCAACTAGTCAAATGCTATCTTTTTGCACAAGGATAGGAAGCATCTAGTGATTTTCTTATTGAGAAGATAAGTGCATGATTCGAATGAAATAATAATTCCAGTAAAGATTAATCAAACAAAAGTTCAATTGCAATGATAAACGGAGCAGAGATTAATAAAGCTTGATAAAGTCTTCTATTCTGTTGCATCACTGTCATTTGGTGAAGAGGACATTTTGATCAATCCGAAAGTACAGGAAAAAGGTTCAGAGTTTGGTAGAGGAGTTAGAGGGAGAGCAGAAAATTGGCGTGGCAGTTGGTGGAGTGAGATAGTGAAGGATGACTAACACATCACAGGAAGTTTTTCAATTTGAATTTTCTTGCCTCTTGGATGCTAACTAGGTGTTTCTTCGACATGTTCCAGGTCTATTGGATGTCCATTGATTACCTTATTGTGGCAAGGTCAGCTGCTGTGAGTGTCAAATCATCTCTCTCTCTCTCTCTCTCTCTCTCTCTCTCTCCGTGTGTGTTTGTGTTTTGCACTTATTTGATATTTTACAAAAGGAAGGGAGTAGGGGAGTTGTCAATATTACGGGGCATGAGGCAGCTGCAGTGCTTCTCTTGCAATCTTATTTCTTTTGCTGAGTTTTTCATTTTTGGCCAGATCAATATAACTAAGTTTTTTTGTCCCCTTTGCAGTCTTGTGGATCATACTTCACCTCCATTATGTATGTAGAGCATTGGTGTGAGGAGAATTTTAAGAGTCTCACTTTGGGGAGGCCTGATTTCTCCTATTCTGAGAAGGTATTTACTGCAGTCTTTTTACCGTTTCTTTGATATTTCTATGGACTTTGTTACTTTGATGTTGTGAAGTGCGTCCAACTTGGTACCTTCACATTTGCTTTGTTGTTTCCCATCACCAGCTTCCCTGCCACATTGAGATATTGGTATCGGCAATTACTCAAGTCAATGAACCTGATAGTTTATATGGGATAATTCAGTCGCACAAGGTTAGGTTTTGTTCATTGTCAAGTAAATATGGTCAGTGTTTCCTTCTTGACATTGCATTTGACATAACTGAATATCATTGTCATTGTGTTCTTTGCTGTTTAACATGGTGCAACTCATGTAGTGTACTTCGAATTAGTAATGTCACAAAGCTGATTAGAGAACCAGCAGTAAATAGCCAAGAGAGAAGGAGGAAAAGAGGAGGAAACGACCTTTACCAAAAAAAAAAAAAAAAAAAAAGGGGAGGAAACGAGAGGAGGAGAAGAAGAGGAAGTAACAGACGTAAAAGCCTAAAAGCGGCTCTCAGTTTCTGTGTTCACTTTACCCTACACCTCAACATCAACAACACCAACAACACCTTTATCCCAAACTAGTTGGGGTCGGCGGTCGATCAACTCCAAAGAATCATAAAACTAAAAGCAGAATCAAGGGAAGAAAAAGAGATAAATGTGTAAAAATAAATAAGTATATATATATCTATCTATACACTATCCCTCCACAACTAATAGCCTCCCTCCACTCCGTCCCAAGACAAACCGTACGTCAATCTATTTCCCACTCCATTAAATCTTGTTTTACTGCTTCCCCCAAGTAAGTTTCGGTCGACCTCTTGCTTTCTTCGTGCTATGCTCTCGATAGCAAACTTCTGTTCGTACCGGTGCATCTAAGGGTTTTTGGAGAATATGCCCAAACCATCTCAATCTATGCTCTCTCATCTTTTCCGCTACCGGTTCTACTCCAACTTTTCGTCGAATCTCTTCATTCCTTATTTTATCCATCCTTGTATGACCACACATCCACCTTAATATCCTCATTTTCACTACTCCCATTTTATGCTCATGTTTCCTTTGTGCTGGTTAACATTTAGCTCCATATAACATGGCAGGTCTGACTGCTGTTCTATAAAATTTTCCTTTTAAGCTAAGAGGAATTTTGCGATCACACAAAAATACCGATGCACTGCGCCATTTCATCCAACCTGCTCTGATTCTATGGCTTACATCTTCGTCAATCTCTCCCTTCTTATGCAATATTGATCCCAGATATCTAAATGTATCTTTTTTGGGTACCTCCTGTCCAAACATATTTACGGCTTCTTGATCCCCTCTATCTACCATGTCAAACTCACACTTCAAGTATTCCGTCTTACTTTGACTTAGCGTAAATCCTTTAGACTCCAGCGTGCTTCTCCATACTTCTAACTTAGCGTTAACCCCAGCCTTGGTCTCATCAATAAGCACGATATCGTCTGCAAATAGCACACACCACGGCACCTCATCTTGAATATCTTTTGTTAGCTCATCCATAACTAGAGCAAAAAGGTAAGGGCTCAAAGCAGAACCTTGGTGTAAGCCTATTGTGATTGGAAAATAACTTGATGTGCCATTACAAGCCTTCACACGTGTAGTAGCACCGTTATACATGTCCTTGATTGCCTTGACATACTTTAAAGGTACTTTTTTCTTCTCAAAAATACACCACAAAACCTTTCTTGGAATCCTATCATACGCCTTCTCGAGATCAATAAGCACCATATGGAGGTCCTTTCTTTCTCGATATTTTTCCATCAATTGTCGTATTAAGAAAATAGCCTTCATGGTAGATCTTCCTGGCATAAATCCAAATTGATTGACAAAAACCTTGGTCTCTATTCTCAAACGATGCTCAATAACTCTCTCCCACAGTTTCATCGTATGGCTCATAAGTTTGATGCCTCTATAATTAGAATAATTCTGGATATCCCCCTTGTTCTTGTATATAGACACAAGTATACTCTTCCTTCATTCATCGGACATCTTATTAGAATGGAGGATCTTGTTAAAAAGACTAGTCAACCAACTTATTGCTACATCCCCTAAGCATCTCCACACTTTCATAGGAATACCATCGGGTCTCAAGGATTTACCAGTTTTCATCTTTTTTAATGCCTTCCTAACTTCCCATGCTTTAACTCTACGCACAAGCCTTCTATTTGAATCATCAGAAGCATCTTCCAAATCCACCTCATTTCTATCGCTCTCCCCATTAAAAAGTTTGTTAAAATAACTCATTCACCTGCCCTTGACGTCTTCGTCTGTTATCAAGAGTTTTTGATTTTTATCCTTGATACATCTAACTTGTATCGAGTCTTTACTTTTCTTGTCTCTTGATTTTGCAAGTTTATAGATGCCTTTTTCTCCTTCTTTGCTCACAAGTTTGTTGTACATATCGGTAAAAACCTTGCCTCTGGCCTCTCGTACAGCTTTTTTGGTACTTTTTCTCGCCAATCTAAACTTTTGCAAATTCTCTTCATTAGGACATTTTTGTAGGCATCTGAAACACTCCTTCTGCTTAATTGCCTCTTGCACCTCTTCATTCCACCACTAGGTTTATTTTGTTTGATGTCCATTCCCTCTACTTCCCCCTAACACCCCTTTTGCCATTGTCTGGATGCAGTTAGACATCTCTTTCCACATCATATTTACTTCACCCTTCAGTTGCCACAGTACTTCCTGTAGCATTCTTTTCTTGAATTTTGTTTGTTTCTCCTCATGTAATTTTCACCATCTTACTCTGGGGTGCTGCGCACTTCTCTTTATCTTCTGTACTTTGTTATACCGAACTTCTAAGACCACCAACTTATGTTGTGTAACTACACATTCACCAGGGTATACCTTACAATCTACATACGAAGCTCTATCCTCTCTCCTAGCAAGAAAGAAATCAATCTGGCTACAATTTTAACCGCTGCGAAAAGTGATCAGATGTGATTCTCTTTTCCTAAAAAAAGTGTTTGCCAATATCAAATCATAAGCTAATGCCACACTCAAGATGTATTCGCCAGCCTCATTTCCAGTCCCATATCCAAAACCTCCATGAACTCTGTCAAAATCTCCACTACTCTGACCGACATGTCCATTTAGATCTCCTCCTATGAATACCTTCTCCTCGTGTGGTATCCGCCTTAAAATCTTTTCCAGATCTTCCCAAAATCTGCTCTTCTCGGGCGTTTGCAGTCCAACTTGAGGGGTATACACACTAAGGATATTCAAAATCAAATCCCCCACTACTAGTTTAACTAAAATAATCCTATCTCCTATTCTTTTAACATCAACCACTCTGTCCTTGAAATTTTTATCGATCAGAATCCTAACTCCATTTATACTCTTTGTTGTGCCTGTATACCATAGCTTGAATCCGATGCCATCCACTTCCTCAGCCTTCTCTCCTTTCCATTTTGTCTCTTGAAAGCAAGCAATATTCACTTTTATTCTAGCAAAAGTATCTGTCAATTCCCTCAATTTACCCGTTAAGGTTTCTACATTCCAATTCCCCAATCTAATCCTTACCCCCTGGGCTTTTCTTGCCCCCTACACTCGCCCACGGAAGTGTGAGGATCCTTGCTCATTTATCACCACATCCGGGTACCGATGTGGCGCATCACTTTGGGAATGATGGCCCAAGGCTAGCTTCCTTACCCCTTGCACCCACCTATCTTGGTGCAAAGACCCTTGCTCATTTTTCGCTACACCCGGACGCCGATGCAACGCGTTGCTAAGAAGGGTACGCTCCAACGAAATATCAATAGGGTTCATCTCATAGAAGTAGCTCTTTTTTTTTATAACCGGCTCGCTACACCTAACGTAACCCTCCTCCTTTACCCTACACCTATCGCAATATAATTATATAAATTGCCCATGACCATGATACCTTCGTATAGGTAGAAAGAAATAAAGTCTATTGTAAAGAGAGAACATAATAATCTTTATTGATAAAACTCCATATATATGCATAGTAAACCCTAGATAACCCAAAGATTGTTCTACCCTTTTTATATCTCTAGCACTCCCCTTCAAGCTGGAGCATAAATATCAATCATGCCTAGCTTGTTACAAATATATCATATTCTCCTATTACCCAGAGGTTTAGTAAAAATATTCGCAAGTCGTTCACTATTTTGAATATAATTAGGAAGAATGATTCCACTCTGGAGCTTCTCTCGAATAAAATGACAGTCAACCTCGATTCGTTCTCTCATGAAACACAGGATTGGAAGCTATGTGTATTGTTGCCTTGTGATCACACTGTAGAACCATAAGAGCTAAAGCTTTAAAACTTAATTTAATCAGAAGCTACTGAATCCACATTAATTCACATTAGTTCACATGTCACTTGTGCCATAGCTCTGTATTCTGACTCAACATTGGAACGGGCAAAAACACTGTTTATTACTCTTCCACGACATTAGATTTCCTCTAAGCAAGGTACACTAGCCAATGCTCGATCTTCTATCATCTGCAGATCCTGCCCAATCAGCATAAGAGAATTCTTCAACTCTACTGTGGCCATGATTTTGATAAATAATTCCTTTCCCTAGAGCCTTCTTCAAGTATTTCAAAATTCAAATACATAAACTTACCACTAGAAAGGCAATGTCTGGCCGAGCAACTGTGAGATAATTCAGCTTACCTACTAGTTTTCTATATCTTTTAGGATTTTCAAGAATTTTTCCTCCGTTAGCTACCAGGTTAGCTACTTATTCCATAGGTGAATCAAGAGCCTTTGACCACTACATGCTTGTCTCGGTGAGCAATTCTGGAGCATACTTCCGTTGTGAGAGGACAATACCTTTCTTTGACCGTGCCACCTCAATTTCTAGGAAATATTTCAACTTTCCTAGGTCCTTGGTCAAAAACTGTTTCTGGAGATAGATTTTTAATTTAGCTATATACCAATCAAGTCATCTTCTCTAATGATAATATCATTAAGACACAATCAAGAACATCCTTCCTCTCCCCGACTATTTATGAAAGAAAGAATGATCATTTTTATATCTAGACCATCCAAATAAGAGTACGATTTCATAGAATCTTCCAAACCATGCTCGTTGAGACTGCTTCAAACCATATAAGGACTTCTTTAACTTACAAACCAATCCACCAAACTCCCCCTAAGCAACAAATCCGAGAGGTTGCTCTATATACTCCTCATCAAGAGTACCATGTAAGAAAGCATTCTTTATGTCAAGCTGAAACAAAGACCAATTATATGTGGCGGAGAGAGATCAAAATACAAATAGATTTAAGCTTAGCAATAGGAGAAAAAGTGTCCAGATAGTCAACCCCACACACCTGGGCATACCCTTTCGCAAGAAGCCTTGCTTTCAGGCAAGCAAGAGAGCCATCGGGATTGACTTTCCTAGCGTACAACCATCGACAACCAATAGCAGAGTTGCCTAACGAAAGAGGTACCAAGTCCCAATTTTCATTAACTTATAATGTCTTTAATTCTTCTTCCATAGCTATCCTCCAGCCAGGGTTTTGTAATGCCTCGGCTACGGACTTGGGGATAGGATATTTATTTTAATTAGGCTCTGATACAATGTAAAGAGTGTAATAATCTTTATTGATAAAACTCCGTATATATACATAAATAAACCCTAGATAACTGTTGAGATGGGTTGGACATATTCTTCGAAGGCCCCTAGATGCTCCGGTAAGAACAGAAGTTTGTTATCGAGAGCATAACACGAAGAAAAGAAGAGGTCGGCCGAAGCTTACTTGAGGGAAAGTAGTAAAACAAGATTTAGTTGAGTAGGAAATAGATTGGCATACAGTTTATCTTAGTACGAAGTAGAGGAAAGCTATTAGTATTGTGGAGGGCAAAATTCTCATGTTCTTGGCTATCCTTTTTAGTTCTTTCCCTATATATATTTATTTATTTCTACATATTTATTTTCTTCGATTGGTCCTGCTTTTATTTTATTTTATTTTATGAATTTTTGGGGTTCATCGACCACCAACTCCAATTAGTGTAGGATAAAGATGTTTGTTGATGTTGAGCTATTGAGAGAAAAAAAACCGAATTGAATGCTTGGTTAGGTCAATGTGACCCCAAGCTATCTATTTATAATAAAACCAAAAGGCCAAGAATTACAATATTGTCCTTATTGCTGCTATTCATAAAATAATAAAGAAAATACACAAATATGTCCCTATCGACCAAATACTCTCAACAATCCCCCTCAAGTCGGAGCATAAACATCACACATGCCCAACTGGACTAAAATGGGATGAAAAGATTTACTCCCTAGTCCTTTAGTGAACATAGTTGATCACCGAACTGAACAAAGGGCATACAAATTAATCCACTCTCCTTTTCTTTGATAAAGTGTGTGTCAATCTCCACATGTCTTGTATGTTCATGCTGTATAAGATTGTAAGCAGTACTAATGGCAGCCTTACTATCACAATATAGCATCATCGGGGGATGAACAGATATACCAAGATCTTCAAGTAATCCTTTAAGCCATAATTTCTCACTCTGTCTCATCGCACGAAACTCTGCTTCAGCATTAGACTGAGCAACCATATTCTGCTTTTTGCTGCGCCAAGTCAAAAGATTCCCTCCAAAGAAAACACAATACCCAGAAATGGACTTCCAGTCTGGAGATCTAGCCGAATCAGCTGTTTTCGATTCGGAGACCCGGCTAAATCAGCATCTGTATAAGCTTCAACCTTCAAGCCATCACGAGGGGATAAAATCCCTTTCCCAAAAGCAGATTTCAAATACCAAAGGATCTGAAGAATAACATTCACATGAGTAGAGGATGGATCATGCATAAACTAACTCGCCAGGCTCATAGCAAAAGCAATATCAGGTTAGGTGTGGGACAAATAAATCAAGTTGCCCACTAACAGTTGATGACGATCCTTATCCACTAGATCACCATCTTTTTCTGGAAGACAAGTATTGGCCTCAATAGGCATATTAGAGGGGTAACATCCCAATAACCCAATTTCTATCAAAAGATCAAGTACATACCTCCTTTAGGATAGAAAGCTACCCTTTGAAGATTGGGCAACTTCAATCCCAAGAAAGTATTGAAATATTTCCAAGATCTTTTTTTTTTTTTTTTTGCTAAGGAGGTGCCAAGATCTTTTTTTTTTTTTTTTTTTTTTTTTTTTTTTGATAACCGAGGTGTCCGTGCGGCCGGCGAGCTTGCGCTCAAACCAGCGGTGAAGCACGACTAGTCCTCGGGGGTAAACTGCAGGACCCCACCACCACAGTCCCCCAGGTACGACACTGGCACCAAGGAGTTTTGAACCCAGGACCTCCCGTGAAAGGAGCTGAGCGCAAACCATCTTGGCCACCAGCCGGTGGGTAGGTGCCAAGATCTTTTATCTCTAACTCGTCCAAAAAACTTCTTCAATTTGCTGATCTCGTCACTATCATTCCCTATGACAACAATGCCATCTACATAGACAATGAGAATAGTAATTTTAGCACATGATTTCTTCACAAACTAAGTGTGATCAGTATTGCTCTGTTTATACCCACCAAAGATCATAGCTCTCTGAAACCTACCAAACTAAGCTCGAGGTGACAACTTTAAACCATAAAGTGCACGTACCTTAAGTTTTGTCACAAGAAAAACATGGAGAAATCTCCATACACACCTCTTCTACATCTCCATGAAGGAAGGCATTCTTCACATCTAACTACTGAAGATCCCATCCCTGGTTAACAGCACAGGAAAGTAGTGTTCGAACAATATTCAACTTGGCAACATGAGCAAAGGTTTCTTGATAGTCAATCCCGAAAGTCTTGAGTAAATTCCTTTGCCATTAATCGTGGTTTATATTTGTCCACAGATTTGGCAATAGTGCCAGCACGGTTTGTAGAGCAGATCGATCAATAGAGGGATAGCGCACTGCTGTCCTATGACTTTCTTCAGAGTGAACTACTTTCTTTAGAGTGAACTAGGGCAGACGATTGTTCTAGAGTAGGGAATGGAGACCGGCTAAGGACTTGAACACGTATCTGATCATATTTAACATTTAATCCTGCCAAGAATTCATAACTCTGGTCTTGCCCAAATGCCTCTTGTAGGTAGCAGCGTCTGCATCATTGGTTGGGTGATAATCGGCATAGTGATCTAGCTCTTCTCCGAAACTCAACATAATATTGAGATATAGTCATCTCCTTCTGAGTGGTGTCATGAACCCTTTTCTGAAGTTCATACACCTATGCATCATTCTCGAGTTGACCATGAGTATCCCTTGTTGCCATCCAAATTTGTGCCACCGTACAAAGAAGCAAATAGTCCTTTTGCAATGTGGCTGCATCGAGTTAAGCAAAAAGGACATTATCAAAGAGTAATTCAAGATCTACTTTTACCTATGCATCATTCTCGAGTTGACCATGAGTATCCCTTGTCGCCGTCCAAATTTGTGCCACCGTACAAAGAAGCAAATAGTCCTTTTGCAATGTGGCTGCATCGAGTTAAGCAAAAAGGACATTATCAAAGAGTAATTCAAGATCTACTTTTCTTGAGTCAACATCGCAGAAGTGCCGTTGATATGTCCTGTAAGCCCACGGCTTGCAATGGTCGAGAATGTCGGTCGAGACCATATCAAATAATTTGTGCCGTCAAGCTTCACAGGGATCGTAGCAAAAGTAATATAATCTATACGACCATCTCTAGTAGGTGTAGAGTCCGAGCCCTCAGACATTGTGTGAGATGACTTGGTAAATGATCTCGTTGTTTGAGACGTGTGTTATATGGTTAGTGAAAACTTTTAAGATTTTTTGGGACCACTGTTAACTACTCTAAAAGCTTAAGCTGTTGATAAGTTGGTACATACGAACAATCAAAGAAACTGCGATATAAATAGAGGTTCTGTTTCTACACCTTTTTTTTTTGCCGATTGAATATGCGAGACTCAACCCAACACCTTACGGCATGAGCAGATGATTGCCATGCACCACTTGTGTCCGCGTTCCCGAAGGCACACCTCTATTTCAAGATCCAGGCGGTCTGGGGGGGACCCCCACGGCTCCTCTCTTCTCGAGAATCCATACGTCCCTTATCAAGGTAATGATACATAACCTGCGAGTTCTTTTTATGAGGCACAAATGGGAGCTTTGCATCTGACATTCGTTGGGCTTCCCTTTTCGAGAGCCTGCATCCCAGCATTTTTTTGCAATAAACCCTCTCGGGCTAACCCAATAAGGAAAGTTTCGTAAGGGGAATTCACATTTTTTATTAATTTCTTCGGCGGGGGTTCGAATCCCTCCTCGCCCACAACCGGCCCATTCCCCAAGAGTTCACATCAACGGGAAGGTTTGGCACCTTGATGGCATTAGTAGGCAAAAGACCTAAACTTCAAAAAAATCAATTGTATTCAAAATGTATTTACGTGGTTTTTTATGGAATGCGTTAATACGCTAGACCTTCAAGACAAGAAGCGTGGGCCTTTTCGATAGAAGCACACATGCGGATAGCCATCCCGCGTGACTAAAAGTAATCCAAAAGAGCTCAAACTCTTTTAGTTCCACTGATAAAGTTAGCTTCCAAACTCAAGTTGGTCTCAAAATTCCCATCTTAAGTTTGAGGTGGGATGCTAATGTTGTAAGCTGGCCCCCTTAAAAAGCCATTAGTGAATTAGAAAGAATTAATTAAAAATAGAAAGGTTTTTTTTAAATGGAATATACATATCAATATTCATGGATTTCATACTTAACTTTACCAATATATATATATATATATATATATATATATATATTCATGGATTATCTCCTTTGTTCCACTTCTAGTTCCTATGTTAATATGAATGGGACTTTCTACTTTTTCCAACGGCAATAGAAAATCTTCGCCGTATGTGGGCTTTTCCTAGTATTTTATTGTTAAGTATTGTTATGATACTTTTGGTCTATCTATTCAGCAAATAAATAGAAGTTTTATCTATCAATATGTATGGTCTTGGACCATTAATAATGATTTCTCTTTAGAGTTCGGTCACTTAATAGATCCACTTACTTCTGTTATGTTAATATTAATTGTTACTATTGGAATTTTGGTTCTTTTTTATAGTGAAAATTATATCGATTATATCGATCAACGATATTTGAGATTTTTTACTTGTATGAGCTTTTTATAATACTTCCGTGTTGGGATTAGTTGCTAGTTCGAGTATGAGACAAATTTATATTTTTTATATTGCAACACTCCTCATACTTAGTTTGGTCTTTTGCCTAGTATTAAGCGTGGACAAATTCATCGGGGAGGCAAATAGGGGCCTGGAAAGATTTGAACTTAGGACCTCCTGCTCTGATACCATGTAAGATTTGTATGACCACTGCCAACTGCTCTAAAAGCTCACAACCGATGTGGGACAACAATAATAATTTCAACACCCTCTCTCACGTGCAAAGCCGAATTACGAGCCAGTACGTGGAAATTGACTAATGGGGTGGGCCCACGTGCACAAAAATGAATAATAATGGCTCTTATACCATTAAGAAAAGAATATGTATTTTTCTTCTCTTGATTGAGTAATTACAAGATGAATATATACAGGAATAGAAGACTTAAATTAGGTAAGAAACCTATTTTAGGTATTGATCCTAATCAGCCCCTAATATCTGTTAGTAGCTAATTTACAGCTAACAGGATCAAATCACATATTATCACAAAATATTCCTAATAATTAGGGAAAGATTATAGGAGATTTTCCGACACTCTCCCTCAAGTTGGTAAGTGAATATTTTCCATGCCTAACTTTATGATAATCTCCTGAAATCTCGACACCGGTAGGTCTTTGGTCAGTACGCTGGTCTTTGCTAGGAGTGTAGGGAGTACTTATCAAACCAGATTCAAGCTTCTCCTTTATAAAATGTCTGTCTACCTCAATATGCTTGGTTCGATCATGCTGAACTGGATTGTGTGCAATGTTGATTGCTGATTTGTTATCACAATAGTCTCGTAGTTCCTTCGTGTCCCACTTTGAGGTCTTCAATGACAATCTTGAGCCACAAAAGTTCACATATCCCATTCGCCATTGCCCTGAATTTAGCTTCAACACTAGATCTAGCAACAACATTTTGTTTTTTACTCCTCCAAGTGACAAGATTTCTCCCTAGAAAAGTGCAATAGCCGGATGTGGACCTTTTATCTGTTGGTGACCTTGCATAATCTCCGCCAGTATAGGCTTCAAGATTCAGCTTGTCGCCTTTTTTAAACAAAATACCTTTTCTAGGAGTAGCTTTGAGGTAGTGCAAAATCCGGTAGATAGCTTGCATGTGTTCTTCTTTGGGATCATGCATGAACTGACTTATAACTCCCACAACATAGGCTATGTCTAGCCTAGTACGAGATAGATAAATAAGCCTTCCTACTAACCTTTGATATCTCCCTTTCTTAACTATGCCACTCTCTCCTTGTCCATCTATTTTATGGTTTGCATCAATGGGAGTGCTCACTGCTTTGCTATTGAGGCATCTTTTTTCCTTGAGAAAATCAAGTATATACTTCCTTTGGGATATGAAAATACCTTAGAGTAGGCCACCTCAATACCAAGGAAGTATCTCAAATTTCCAAGGTCTTTGATCTCGAATTATTGAGCAAGACTACTCTTAAGCGATTTTTGTTCCGCTTCATCATTACCAATCACAACTATATAATCTACGTACACAAGTAGAGCCGTGACCATACCTTCATTTGAATGTTTGATGAATACGGTGTGATCCTTTCTACTTTGCTTGAAGTTGTTGAAGTTATCATCCCACATCGCCTAATAACGGGTCTTATATGCTCTTTATATTCATGTGTCCCCCTTTACCTATCGGCTTAAGCTTTTGGGTTGGACTCTGTAGCACGGTATCGGAGCTAGTATTGTCCCTTTCACGAATTTGCGTTTGCCCAAATTCCACGTGCCACTCTTAATCCGGTTTGCATGTAAGAAGGGGTGTTGAAGTAGTAGTTGTCCCACATCGCTTGTGAATGGGTCTTGTTTGCTTTTTATATTAATTTGTTCTCCCTCCACCTAATGGCTTAAACTTTTGGGTTAGACTTTCTAACTCAATATTAGAGCTAGTGTTATTCCTTTCCCCGTATATGGGCTCATCCCCATTAGTTAATTTTCACGTGCCGCTCGTAATTCGGCTTGCACGTGAAAGGGAATGTTGAAGTTATTGTTGTTGTCCCATATCTGTTGTGAATGAGTCCTGTATACTCTTTATATTCATGTAGCCTCTCCCCACTTAATAGTTTAAGCTTTTTGATTGGACTTTTGAACAAAACCATGTAAGGGCATACCCTTGATTAGGCGTGCCTGCCATTTGCTGTTTTGTATTCCATCCACTAGTGCTTGTATGGCCACCCTGCGCGATTCTCCATTTTAGAGCTTCTACATGCGCCATCATACTCTGAATAAGAAAGATTAATGAGATGAGAGAGTAGCAAGCATTCCTAATGTGGCGTGACTGGGGCGCTATACTTACTCACTGGGAAGTTATATGGGGATGAGTAATGCTAAAGTTAGTTCTGGAATCCAATCAATCTGCAATTATGTGGAGGGTTTGGAATCATTCCCCTTCATCCTGGACTATATTCATATTAGGATCCATAAGGATATTAACTGGTTTAAATCCAGCAATACTCGTCTTCTATTCTAGCTGTCATTTATATTTTCCTGTTTGCAAGTAGAAATATTTCAATATGTGGTGTTGCCTGACTCAACACTTTGGGCCACAGTACCTGTGTGACACCGCACAAATGTGGACTTAAGATTTGTGCGTGGCACACATTTGAGTCATGGACACGGCTTGCCATGACTTTGAATTCTGGTCCTCCCTTTTCTCGGTAGAATCTGGTATACAACATCTATAGAAGAAGATGAGGACAAAGGGAGGGTGGGGTGGAAGGAAGAGAGGGAGGGAGGGAGGGATGTAGGCTGAGGGGCAGATATCCTTGAGCCATTTGGGCTAACAAATGCATTTTGCAAATAAGAGAGAAAGGGTGAATTCACTTAAGTTTTTGATTTTTAAGATTATTAATAAGTTTTCTTGCCTAGGTCGTATTCACACGACATTTTAGGAAATATGATTATTTTTACTGATGAATTTGAGAAATTAGGCTAAAACCATGTTTATGTGAAGAAAGTGATTGAAAGTTGAACTGAAAAATGTGCTGCGATGACTTTTTTATATTAGTTGACTAGGAGGGGAGGTGACCTCCACTCCCCTGTTTTTCCAAAAGTATCATTAATCAACTAAATTTATATTTAAGGTTCCTATATCATGCGCCCCTGCTTGTGTCCCATTTCTCGGCTTTCAAATGAGTTCCAAAGTCTAATATTTTCTCAAAGGGGTAATTAGACGCGTGAATTTGCAACACCTGATCCTTGCCTTGAGTGCGGATAACATTATTAATCAGGCACATCCCATTTCTCAGATCCTTTGTAAGCTGCTAGCCTAGTCGGAGCTAAACTTTGAGTTAGGGGTGATGGTGTCATATTACTTCAAATTGTAATCCTTGTTTAGCAAGCATGTGCAATAGTCTGCTTTTTTCATCTTAGATCTTGGCTTTGTGGCATGATTACTCATGGTTGGTGGATATGCTCGTGTAATCAACTCAAGACAGTAGTATGAACAAATGAATGCTCAAGTCTCCTGAAAAGTTATGTATGTATCCTAGCATGTTTTGTTCAATTTGCTTGTCCCATGCATGCTGTAGTCCTGTTCAATTATTACAAAGTTGTTCTGTATTAAATCAACAAATGGGATATTACTGTTGACAGTTGACCTCTCAAATCATCACCTTTGAGCATGAGGGAAATTGGAGCAAGGCCCTTGAATATTATGACTTACAAGTACGGTCAAAAGCCATGGTGGCCGATGACAAATGTCCCAGGACAGTGTTAGCAGAGACCCTTCCATCAACAGCTCATCCATCTTCTACATTTGACAGTGTGACTAGGCTGGGAAAACCTTACAAAGGGATTGTTAGATCTTTGCAGAAAACTGGTTGCAGTCATGTGCTGGATTTGTATTTTCAAGGACTGATTTCTCGTAGAGGACAGTTCCAGTATGATGAAGAACTTAATGAATTGCAGGTACAACTTGTTATTTTCCTTTAGTGGAAAGATAATTTTTTTTTGCAATATATATCCTTCTTTCTTGGATTTGCAACACTTGCATTGATTTTTGACCAACTAGAGAAAGCATACAGATCGAGATGATTATGATTTCATGGTGCACAGTTTGAGGCTGCTTGGCGTGCTGGGAACTGGGATTTCTCCTCACTCTACAGATCTACAGCTCTTTCTTCTGGTCAACAGTTTAGATGCGATCGTTTCAATGAAAGCCTCCACTGGTAAATTTTTTAATATATAAATAACCTTTATCTTCACTTTATTAAAACTTCTAGTTCCTTTATAAATTTCCATCTAAATTACTAGGACATAACAAAGGAACAGGAGACGATAATTAAACCTTTCCAAGCAACTTTTCCTTTGGTTATATTTAAGTAGTAACTCCAAGTGTGGTTGATTCCTACGTATACGAATCCCACATCTATGTAAAACTATAAAACGTGAACCATGTGATTTTACCCTAACTGTGAGACCCAAAAAAAAAAAAATTACCCTAACTGATGGAAAATACTTAGTTTCCTCCCACCCCCATATGTGTGTCCCCTCGCTCTCCTTCTCCCTCCCTCCCTCTCTCTCTCTCTCTCTCTCACACACACGCACAAAAAAACAAGCGCGCATATGCGCATTCACAACAAGCTTGCCATTATAGGTGGTCAGTTGGGAGACTGGAGTTCTCATGATTGTTAATAGTGGTCTTATGCTTTATGCTTGGCATTTTTTCGTTTTTGCACACCTAAAGCATCAGGTTTATTACTAGGCATATCAAAGGAGAAAATTGAAAATTGAGCTAAAAGACGGAATGAAGAGACGAGGAGTGTTAAAGTTGTCTTATATTACTTATTTCTAAAGTTAGACTAGACCTTATATACATGTAGTCTTCCTTCATTTTATAGCTTGAGCTTCTAGCTTGGACATTTTGGCATAATATAAAAGTTAGGTCTTAATTCTTCATGCCCTATTCATTATATCATTTCAATTATGATTCTTGTATCTTACATTATTGTTGGTCAATTGAACACGTTCTTCTTGGTCCAGTTTGTACATAAAAGGTGGTATCAAAATTTGGCCACAACTCTTGCCTATTAGATTTGACCGAGTTTGATATGTATGGTCTTCACCTATCTAATAACTAAAACTTTTAGGATGGACATTCTAACTAAAAGAAAGTTTCTGTCCCCTCTACTCTCTCTCGATTGTGCTATGTGCATTGTATGATATGGAAGGAAGGAAAGAAACAGGAGAAGGTATTGTAGTGACATATTGATAGATGCAGAGATTTTCTTCAACATCTTACAACGTAAATCTTAGTGACAACTATTTGCATATTAGTCGGCATCGCATATTTAAAGAAAGAAAAATATTTTTGTGGAAATAATTCTGCAATTATTGACCAATGAAAGAAAATATCTCATATCTAATGGATGTTATCATAAGATCATGATCCAAGAGCTCACCAGCATCAATAATTTGAAAACACATTCAGTATTATACTGTTGTTGTTTTATGTGATGCTTATATGTCAGAAACTGACGTGTCAACTCGGTTCTTGCCATTATATGTCTTCTTATTTTGACCAACATTATAGACTTGCTGTCTTCATACATTTAGAAACCATGAAGCAGATTCTTCATCGTGTTATGAGATGGATTTTTTGGTCCATAAATAATTTTGACAATGGGTAGCTAGCTTTACTTGAGCGCACGAGTTCAAGGGATAATTACTTGAAGAATAGTGCTATTCTTGAATGGGGAGGTTATTTACCTGCTTGAAAGTTTCTACTGGAGAATTGTCTATGATATTAGTTGAAACTTAACAAGCAATTGAATACTAGAACTTTTTGGCAACTACTTAAATGATGGTTCTGATACACTAGACAATTTACAGATTACTGGTAGAAAAAGGAGGAGTTGCATCTGAAGATATTCTAGCAGAGCAGTGTATACCAAATGATTTGAAACTTTGATGTTGTTTTCCAATCCAGATGATGGATTAACTGGCTAGTCTTCATGCAGCACATAGTATCTTGCATTTGCTTTCCCGTGAGAGAACAATGTTATTGACCTTTGCATGCTTATATTTTTTCCCCTTTCTTCTCTACATTGTGGAATGCAGTTGTTTGAGGTCACTGCAAGATGGGGATCTTGAGGAATTTCATGGAAAACTTAAGGACTCAAAGCAGGTGATTGCCTCTCAGTTACATCAAGGGATGTGATTAAATATTAAAGCACTCATTCATTTAACTGCTTAAGCTATTAGAATAGTTGGCAGTGTTCTGATAAAATTTGACATGGTATTAGAGCAAGAGGTCTTGAGTTCAACTCCTTCTAGGGCACTTACTTATTCTACTATTGTCAATTTGTACACTTTAGCCCATGCTATGAGTGAGGGAGAGTATCATGATACTTAAAGATTAACTCACTCCTTCATATAAGAACTTGAGCTTTTGGAATAGTTGGTAGCGCTTTTATAGTGTTTCACAATGTTCTTGTTAAGCTGTATATATCCAGATTTTATGGCTGTAAATGTGTTGGGAAATTAGCTGATTGTTAGGAGTAGATTCTAGTCAAATCATATAAATCGTGGGATTGTAATTACCATAAATCGTGAGTGTTTCCTTTTTTGTTTTTTGTTTGCTAGGATTTCATTACACATTGGCCTATAAATTTAACATTGTAAAGCAGCAAAAAATATGAATGAGAATACGAATTTCTCTCCATCAAATTTTCTCATGGTATTAGAGCACTAGGCTAGATTTCTGGATTTCAGATTGCAGCCTTCATTGCTGCATTTTCAAGCCTTCGTTGCTATCTATTATACTCCAGAAAAATTTTCCTTTGTACGCAGCCTTCATAGCTGCAGTACTACTCGTATTCTTGCTAACTTTCTCTTGGTATAATCTTCTTCATCCCTTTCCACCTTCTCTCTCCAAAAATAACCACATCTGAAACCACACCCAAAGTCACAGATTCTCCTCCTCCTACCACAAACCGATCGGAGGAAGTCGCCTCGTCAAGCATGATCGGCGACCTTCAGAATATTAGGCCAGCCTATAGACTGAATGAGAAAAATTATCGCAAGTGGTCACAATTCGTCAAGTCGTACCTGAAGGGCAAAGGAAAACTCAGCCATCTACTGGGGACAGGGCCCAAGCAAGGAGATCCCAATTTCGATGCGTGGGATAAGTCTGATTCTATGATCATGTCATGGCTATGGAATTCCACGGAACCAGCCATAAGCGATACTTGCATGTTTCTACCAACCGCAAAGGGGATCTGGGATTCCATCCAACGGACGTACTCAAAGGCTCGTGATGCAGCCCAGGTGTACGAAATTAAGGTGAAAACCAGTGGGACAAAAACAAGGAGGTAAGAATGTTATTGAGTATGCTAACTCTCTGCAGAACTTATGGCAAGACTCGATCATTATCGGGTATTCCACATGCGATGTCCAGAAGATGCAGCCATTTTGAAGAATTTTATTGAAAATGATCGAGTTTACGATTTCTTAGCTAGGCTTAATTTTGAATTTGACCAAGTTATAATTCAAATACTTGGCAAGGAGGATGTACCATCATGGAGGAGATGATTTCCTTGATCCGGGCAGAAGAAAGTCATCGATCCGTCATGCTTGAACCACAAACAATAGAAGGGTTAGCCTTGACAATCGGAAAGGTTGATGAAAAGGGTGATCTACCAAGAAGAGACAGCCGGGACAACTTGTGGTGTGCTTACTGTAGGAAGCCGAGACATACAAAGGATCAATGCTGGAAATTGAATGGGAAACCAACTACTTCGAGCCGAGAGTGGGTGCACCGGGCAACGCAACCAAGGCCCCGGTCCATTTGATTGAGCAAGCTAGTTATGAAGCAAAAAAAGGGAAAGCAACATTCAATAGTGAAGAAATTGAGAAAATAAGAGGTTTGTTAGGGTCTATTAATAACCCCTTTGGTGCATACTCATTGGCACTCTCAGGTAATTCTTGGGTTATTGATTCAGGGGCGACTGATCATATGACTCATATCTCATTACATTTCAAGACCTATATACCTTGTTCAAGCAATAGGAAGATTATTGTGGTAAATGGGTCTCTTACTACTGTTGCAAGGGTTGGAGATGTTCCTGTCACACCTAATCTTGTCCTTAAAGATGTCCTACATGTCCCTAAACTGTCGTCCAATCTCATTTCTATACAAAAACTCACAAAAAATCTTGATTGTCAAGGTGTATTTTATCCATCTTACTGTGTTTTTTAGGATCGGGACTCGGAGAGGAGGATTGGACTTCCTAAGGAACAAAGTGGACTGTACTACCTTGAGACACCTCTCACCACAAGAAGAATCGCAAATAACTTATCTTCATCGTTTCTCAATATTTCAAATAAAGAAGCTATTTGGCTTCATCATTTTCGTTTTGGTCATCCATCCTTTCAAGTCTTGAGTATGTTGTTTCCAACCTTGTTTAATGGTTTGAATATTAAAGATTTCCATTGTGATGTTTGCAAGTTTGCCAAGCACAACCGTGTATCATTTCCAATAAGCAATCATCGTAGCTCTAATCCTTTTGACTTGGTACACAGTGACGTTTGGGGCCCTTCCACAGTTCCAAATATCTCTGGAGCTCGTTGGTTTGTCACTCTAATTGATGATTGCTCTAGGGCCACTTGGACTTTCTTACTCAAACATTAATCTGATGTGAGTAGCATTTTTCCTTCCTTTCATTCCATGATTCAAACACAATTTGGGGTCAAAATCAAGGTCTTTAGATCAGATAATGCTAGAGATTACTTCAATCAAATATTGTCCTCTTATTTTCAAAAAAAGACATTATCCACGAGTCATCTTGTGTGAATACACCCCAACAAAATGGGATTGCTGAAAGGAAAATGGTCATCTCCTTAACACGACTCGTGCCTTGTTGTTTCACGGAAATGATCCTAAAACGTATTGGGGGGAAGCTGTTCTTACAGCTACATAAATGATCAATAGGCTACCATCACGTACATTAGACCACAAGACCCCTATGGAAATTCTTTCTCAGTTCTATCCTCACTTCTGTACATCTAATGGCTTTACGCCTCGAGTCTTTGGTTGTATTTCCTTTGTCCACATTCATCATCATCAACGAGGAAAACTAGATCCTCGTGCAATCAAATGCATCTTTCTTGGTTACTCACAAACACAAAAGGGCTACAAATGTCACCACCCACCTTCCAAAAAATTCTCTCTTTGCAGATGTCACTTTTATTGAAAATAAACCCTATTTTTCAAAATAAACCCTATTTGCAGATGTCACTTTCATTGAAAATAAACCCTATTTTTCAAAACCTTATCTTTAGGGGGAGATTTCACTCATGGAAGATAAGGAAGATAAGCATCTTGGTGTTATTGATAACCTGGATCTACCGTCCAATGTTCTCGTCAATCCAAACCTGCCAATCGTAACTCATAAACCTACCTTGAATCCTATCTCTAGTCCACCTTCTGTTGTTGTTGTTCCCACCACTCCTACTCTTCCTACTCCCACTAGTCCAACTCGTTTTCATGATTCTATGGGATTTTCTCAGGTGTACTCAAGGAGGACAGCCGTTTCAACAAAAGAGCAGGTCCAAAATGCCACTCTAGGTACTGCCAATGAGAGCACAGTAAGTCTTGAACCTTTTGTGAATGAGCAGCTTAGTGATGTATTAGAGACTGATGTTGATTGGCCTATTGCTATTAGAAAAGGGACAAGAGAGTACCAAGAAACCAATTTATCCACTTTCAAATTGTGTCCCTTGATAGATTATCATCACCATTCCGAAACTTTATTGTGAGTTTAAACACTATTGCCATCCCTAACTCCTTGTCTGAAGCAATGTCAAAAGAGGAATGAAGGAATGCTATGAAAGGAGATGAAGGCATTGGAAAAAAAATAGAACGTGGGAAATTGTTGACAAGCCAAAAGGGAAAAATCTAGTAGGCTGCAAGTGGGTATTCACTGTGAAGTAC
Organism: Rhodomyrtus tomentosa; assembly: GCA_028455895.1. Lineage (NCBI taxonomy): Eukaryota > Viridiplantae > Streptophyta > Magnoliopsida > Myrtales > Myrtaceae > Rhodomyrtus > Rhodomyrtus tomentosa. The sequence goes on from JAPCWY010000007.1 coordinate 32,692,266, forward strand.
AAGGCAGATGGCTCTCTAGAGAGGCACAAAGCGAGATTGGTTGTGAAAGGTTACACTCAAACATATGGAATGGATTACTAAGATACTTTTGCACTGGTGGCTAAAATGCGCATTGTAAGAATTTTACCATCTTTAGCTGCTCATTTTGATTGGGAACTTCAACAGTATGACGTGAAGAATGCATTTTTACATGGAGATTTGGAAGAGGAAATCTACATGAACATGCCACCTGGTTTTGAAGGAAAAGAAACAATCGAAAAGGTTTGTAGACTAAAAAAGGCATTATATGGACTCAAGCAGTCACCTAGAGCTTGGTTTAGACGATTTGCTAGAGTCATGAAGGCATCTGGTTTTAAACAAAGTCAGGAAGATCATACATTGTTCATAAAATACTCAGATGCAAGGGGAGTTACAGCATTGTTGGTTTATGTTGATGACATAATAGTCACGAGCAATGATGAAAGGGAGAAACGGCAGATAAAACAGTACTTGATCAGAGAGTTTGAAATAAAGGAGTTAGGAAAGCTACGGTATTTTCTAGGAATTGAGGTTTTATACTCAAAGCAAGGGATCTTTATTTCACAACGGAAGTATGTGACGGATCTTTTGGAAGAAACTGGGAAGCTTGGTTGCAAACCAATAGTCACTCCGATTGAGCCGAACCAAAGACTAGCAGAAGCAAAAGGAGAGGCGGCAGTGGATTGAGAAATGTATCAAAGATCGGTGGGAAAGCTAATTTACCTTGCTCATACTCGACTCGATATGAAATAAAGATGTTGATGTTGATATATGCTCGACCTGATATCTCCTATGCAGTAAGCTTGATTAGTCAATTCATGCATAATCCAAAGGAATCACATTTACAAGCTGTTTTTCGAGTCCTACACTACTTGAAAGGGAACCCAGGAAAGGGAATATTATTCAAGAAGAGTCCAGATCTCAAGCTTGAAGCTTATATAGATGCAGACAATGCTGGATCAGTGGTTGACAGGAGGTCTACAACTGGTTATTGTACCTACATTGGAGGTAACTTGGTAACTTGGAGAAGTAAAAAACAAAATGTGGTGGCAAGATCTAGTGCAGAATCTGAGTTTCAGGCAGCAGCTCAAGGAATATGTGAGCTGTTGTGGGTCAAGATCATTCTTGATGACTTGAAGGTTGAGTGGCAGTCCCCTATGAAGCTGCATTGCGATAATAAATCTGCAACAAATATTGTTCATAATCCTGTGCAGCATGACAGGACAAAGCATATCGAGATTGATAGACACTTCATCAAGGAGAAACTTGAAGGACTGATTTGCATATCGTATGTTCCCTCAGGACAGCAAGTGGCAGATGTCTTAACCAAGGGGCTCAATGGTGAAAGTTTTCACGAGCTAATTACCAAGCTGGGAATGGAAGATATCTATTCACCAGCTTGAGGAGGAGTGTTGAGCTATATATATCCAGATTTTATGGCTGTAAATGTGTTGGGAAATTAGCTGATTGTTAGGAGTAGATTCTAGTCAAATCCCATAAATCGTGGGGTTGTAATTACCATAAATCATGAGTGTTTCCTTTTTGTTTTTTGTTTGCTAGGATTTCACTACATATTATCCTATAAATGTAACATTGTAAAGCAGCAAAAAATATGAATGAGAATACGAATTTCTATCCATCAAATTTTCTCAGTTCCTTTTCTTTATCTTTGTTTCAGGAGCTTGTATGGTCTCTCTGTCATGCCAGTGAAGAAAGTACTGAACATATCTATTCAACCATCATCAAACTCCAGGTAGTAATCCTTCATAGTCTCTTGTACTCAGGAGGTAAAGATAAACAGTGTCGATTACAATCTCTTTCATGGACCTGTTTCAGCCACTGCTCTTCAGCCTGAGTTCACTATATAACACCTTCTGGACATTAGTGTTAATGCAAAGGACATCCCAAGATATTAGCAAACAGTACAAAGCCTCTATCACAATTGCTCTTAATCCAGTTGGCGAATGCTATGCAGCTATAACAGGGGCTTTGTAATATGGTTTCTGTATGATTCAGTATATGTGGCTAGTGGTGTGCCCTTCTCTTTATAATGCCTCAAAAGTTTTGCTTTGATTGTACGTAAACATTCTAAAGTAGTAATGTAGGTGCATAGTAAATTTTAGATTTGCGGATTGTAGTTAGAAAGGGTGTTGAGAGACAAAATTGAACTGAATGATTGGTTAGGTCATTATGACCCCCAAGCTTTTGTAATAAAGCCAAAATGCCAAAACTGCAGTATTGTACTTGTTGCTTCTATTCATAAAAAATAAAGAAAATATGCAAAATATGGCCCCATTGGTTAAATACTCTTTTAACACTCCCTCTCAAGTTGAAGCATAGATATCACAGATGCCCAACTTGACTAAAACATGATGAAACGATTTACCCCCTAATCCTTTAGTGATCACATTTGCAAGTTGATCACCGGGGTAAACAGGCGACATACAAATTCAACTTCTCTCTGATGAAGTGCTTGTTAATTTGCACATTCCCTATGGTCGTGCTGTCAGGATTGTGAGCAATATTAATGGCGGCCTTATTATCACAATATAGCATCATAGGAGCCGGAACATATACACTAAGATCTTCAAGTAATCTTTTAAGCCATCATAGCTCACAAACTTCCTGTGGCATCGCACGAAACTTGCTTCAATAGTAGACCGAGCAACTACATTCTGCTTTTTGTTGCGCTACGTCGCAAGATTCCCTCGTAAGAAAGTACAATACCCAAAAATAGACTTTTGGTTAGGAGATCCACCCCAATTAGCATTTGTATAGGATTCAATTTTCATCATGAGGAGACAAAAGAATTACGTTCCCAAGAGTAGATTTCCAATACCGAAGGATCAAAAGAACGGCATTCATATGAGTAGAGCAAGGAACATGCATAAATCGACTTACTAGTCTCATACAACATCAACATCAACAACACCTTTATCCTAAACTAGCTGGGGAATAGGGTTCATCTCATAGAGGTAGCTCTTTTTTTATAACCGGATCGCTACGCCTGACGTAACCCTCCTCCTATACCTGGCTTGGGACAGGACTTACTAGTCTCATAGCTAAAGCAATATCTGTTCAGGTGTGGAATAAATAAATCAACTTATCCACTAACCACTGATAACGACCCTTATCCACCAGATCACCATCCTTTTCTTGAAGACGAGTATGGGCCTCAACAGGTTTTCTCGAAACTCGAGACAAGAAAAGGATAAACCTATGTATATACGTAGTGTCGGACGGATAACATCCTAATAACCCAACTTCTTTCAAAAGATCAAGGACGTACTTCCTTTGGGATAGAAATATACCTTTTGAATATCGGGCAAATTCAATCCTAAGAAAATACCTAAGCATCCATTTCCTCGAACTCTGGACCAAGAAACTTCTTCAACCGGCTAATATCATCATTACATTCCATATGACAACAATGTCATCTACATAAACAATGAGAATAGTGATATTAGCACTTGATTTCTCCAAAAACAAAGTATGATCAACATTACTCTGGTTATACCCAGCAGAGACCATAGATCTCTTAAACCTACCAAACTAGGCTGGAGGTGACTGCTTTAAATCATAAAGTGCGCGTTTCAGCTTGTTCATTTCACCTTGAGTTTTGTCACAATAAAAACCTGGAGGGATCTCCATATACACCTTCTCTTCTAACTCTCCATGAAGAAAGACATTCTTCACATAAAAATGCTAAAGATCCCATCATTGGTAAAAGCACATGAAAGTAGCATTCAAACAGTATTCAACTTGGCAACGGGAGCAAAGATTTCTTGATATCAATCGCAAAAATCTGAGTAAAAAATTCATTTTCTACTAATCGTGCTTTATATCCGTCCACAGTATCATCCATCTTCTATTTGACTAAAAACACCCACTTTCATCCTACGGGTTGTTTCTTAGGAGGAACAATATTCAACTTGGCAATAGGAGCAAAGGTTTCCTGATAGTCAATCGCAAAAGTCTAACCCTTTGCCACAATACCATCCATCTTCTGTTTGACTACAAACACCCATCATTGCTATGTTTCTATTCTCATCTACAAAAGGTTCCCGCCAATTTTACGGAAGAGAGACAGAAGATAGACAAGACACAAAAGTACGACGAGATGGACAAAGTCATATGATACAACATGAGCTATAGGGTGTTGAGTACTGGTTTTAGTACCCTTTTGAAGTACAATAGGAAGATCAAGAGGATAAACCTCATTGGAAGGAGCAGGAGAATCTAGATCCGGAGATGATGACTGAACATACAATGTATCAGCGGTCTTAACCTGCTTGGTGGTAATGGGATCGCTAAGACAAGATGTCTTCAATGTCTTACTACCATCAATAGTTTGTCTAACAATGCAAGAGTAGTTCCCCTTGAAGTGGCTGCTCTATTATCTCCCCTTATGGCACTGTGTTATCCTCTTCTTGTGTTGCATTATTCTCTTCTTGGGAAGGAGACCCATCATAGAATATCCAAAGAGAAGGATAAGTAATACCTGGAGGAACATCCAGAGTGGGCAATTCATCTACACTAGAAGGGTAAGTAATAACTGCAGGAATATCTAGAATGGGCAATTTTTCTACACTAGGACACTTCCCCTGAAAAGGTGGAGCCGGATAGTAGGAATTAGGCTTATTAAAAAACACATCGAGAGATACAATGGTGCGCCTAGAAAGATGATGATAACAAATATAACCCTTTTGCATAGTTGAATAACCAAGAAAAATGCAGTGGAGACCATGGGGTTCCAACTTACTCTTAAGAGTTGTGTTGACAAGTGCAGCAAACACGGCAAAAAACTTTTGGACGCAAGAATAAAAGTCAATGATCCCTGTAGATCATCAACAAGTGTACGAAAATCAAGAATTCTAGTCGACATTCAATTGATTAAATTACCAGCGGCTAAGGTAACATCACTCCAATGCTAAGTTGGGACATGTTGGGCAAAAATAAGAGACCTAGCGAACTCTAACATATGTCAGTTCTTTCTTTCGGCAGCACCATTTTGTGCTAGGCTATTAACACAACTAGTTTGATGAATAATGCCATGATTAGAGATATCGTTTAGATTGACCATCAGTGTATTTAGTGCCATTATCGCTGCGAAGAACTTTCAAATTGGCATTGAACTAAGTTTGAACCATTTTGTGAAAAAATTGAAAAAAGTGAAAAAGGTCACTCTTATGGTTCAACAAATAAACCTAAATTGTACGAGAATGACAATCGATAAAATTGACAAACCATCGATGACAGAAAACGGAAGTATGCCGAGAAGGATCCCATACTTAATTATGAATCACTTGAAAAGGGAAACGGCTTTTATTTTTTGAAGATAGATATGTGGAAGGAGTTTTGGGCAGATAAAGACCACCATCAAATCTACCATATCCAATCTTCTCCTCTGTTACTTTACAATTTAAATCTCGACTATTGAAGGAAAGGATATTAGTAGAGAATGATGGAATATACAAAATAGAAGACAAGGGAAGACTAGAAGAACAATTGATAGACCTTTTCCAGCAATGAAATAGGGGGTTCCATCGGCTATGCGAACTTTGTCTCTGCCGAAAGTAGGGGTATATTGGTGGAAGATACCAGAAGAACCTGTCATGTGATTTGTAGCTCTTGTATCAATGATCCATGGGTTGAAAACAACAGATGTACCATAACCCAGACGGACACTAAGATGAAACAGTCCTGCTAATATGCCTAAAGTACTATGGCTACATGTTGGAAGTTACATGGGAAACCTAAAGATTTTGAGGCAAAAAGGGTACAAATAAAGGCCAAAACAGGGCAAACCATACTGAAACCGTTCCTGCTGTACCTACTATTGATATTGATTTACCACGGGAAGAACTTCGGGCATTTCGACGTCTCTAAAAGCTTCTGCCGGTGCTGCCTCGTCCACGGTGGCCAATTCGTCTTCTCCTTTTGCTCCAAACTTAGCCATTTCAGTTATCTTTTTTGGGGGGTTTAATACATCTGTTATTTCCAGCCATACAAGGGCTACAAATCACATGACAATATTCACGCTTCACAACCTCCTTGGAGGTATCGTCATATCAAAAGGGCGAATCAGATTTGGCAATAGCGTCGGCGTTTGTAGAGCAGATCAATCAAGGGATGGAACATTGCTGTCCAATGGCTTTCTTCAGAGTGAACTAGCCAGAGTAAGGAATGCAAACTGGCTAAGGACTTGAACTCGTATATGATGATATCTTACCAAATAATCAAGACTATGATCTTGCACACATGCCCCTTGCAGGCAACATTGATTGGTGATAATTGGCATATTGATCTTGCTCTTGCCACAAACTTCGAAGCTTAGCATAATATTGAGATATAGTCATCTCCTTCTAAATAGTGTCATGAACTTTTTTCGGAAGCTCATACACTTTGTGCATCATTCCCAAATTGACCAAAAGTATCCCTTGTAGCCGACCAAAGAGTCATTTGAGATCCACTTGTCCCAAGTAGTATTAAGGAGCAGATATGCTTTTACAATATGTGGCTGCATCGAGTTAAGCAAAAAGGACTTTATCAAAGAGTAATTTGAGATCCACTTGTCCCAGGTAGTACCTGTACCTGATATAGTCAGTATCACAAATTGCCGTTCATATGTTCTGCAAGTCCACAGCCTGCAATAGTCATGTTAGAAAATCCAACCCAAAAGCTTAAGCTACTACGTGGAGGGAGTTCACATGAATATAAAGAGCATACAACACTGATTCACAAGCGATGTGGGACAACAACAACAACTTCAACACCCCTTCTCACGTGCAAGCAATCTGCACGCGGAAATTAACTAATGGGTGGTGGGCTCACATACGCAGAAGGAAATAACACTGGCTCTGATAGCATGTTAGAAAATTCAACCCAAAAGCTTAAGTTATTAAGTGGAGGGAGACCACATGAATATAAAGAGCATACAACACTGATTCACAAGCAATGTGGGACAATAACAACAACTTCAACAAGTCAAAAATGTAGATCGAGACCAGATCAAATAATTTGTACCATCGAGCTTCACAGGGGTGTAGAAAAAAGTAATCTAATCTGCATGGCCATCTCCTATAGGTGTAGAGCTCACAATTGTATTCTCAGACATTGTGTCTTAGAAATCGACTCGAAAAGTGTGAAAGGAATAATAAAACCACCAAAAACTTGTCAAGAAGGCCCAAAATTGGAACGAAATCTTCTGGTAGTAGGCCCTTATTACAGTATTGCCCTTGTTGCTGCCATTCATAAAAAAATAAAGAAAATACACAAATATGCCCCCATCGGCCAAATACTCTCAACAAAGGATAATACCCTTTACTTGCATGATACAGGATCTACAGTGTTTTGCTTTACTAGTTTATGTCATTCTTCAAAAGTCAAAGAAAAGTTTACTGGACTCATAAAAAAAAATTGCTACCGGCTGTATTTAGTTATCCTCTTCACTCTTTTGGCCATGATCATTTTTCTGCAGATATTGTACCATCTTGGCAAAGCTTGGGATATGCGTTGGAGAACCTTCTCTTCCAAGAAATTGAAATTGTATCCATGGAAGCAAAAAGTATTTTCTGAATCTTCAACTCCTACAATGGACCAGGTAATTACTTGGCTTTCATCTGCTCAGGATGCTCTTCAATAAATATTGTGGTGATCAAGCCTGACAGTTTTTGTGTCAACTGATGTCATTGGTTCATAAATGCCACTGTTCACTTCAGAACAGTGTTTCGGCTGATGATGAGCGGTGTGGAATATTGGTCGACTTGTATATCTGATGGAACTTTTCCATTTGCTTAATGTGATCAATATTTTGCAGTCTTTTATGGGGTCAACATCCAATTTACGAAACTCTGAACAGGTTTAGGCTGAGACAAGGATTTGTAGTTAGTGTACTAAAGTAATAATGGCTCGTTAGCCAATATGATCTATAGAAACTTCAATATTTTCTTATCATCTCTGTCCACATCTTTTTAGATCTTCTCTTGCCCTTTTTAATCTAAGTCTCTATTCTATGGGCTCCTAATGAATTGCCCATATCTAACGAACATTGGAAAACAATTCTGGGCATAACCTTTTTTTTCCCTGCTTAGTCAGCATTCAAATCCTATTTCATCAGAATGTTAGTATGCCTGACATAACTATTCAGTTCTCCCTTGTGGAGTGTAAGCCTTTTGCACATGTCGAGTCAAACCTAGTTGAAAGGTCGAACTAATATAGGCAGTTGCCCGTTTATTCAATGATGATGTCATTTGATTTAAGCCTCTTCACATGAATATAAAGAGCATACAACACTCATTCACAAGCGATGTGGGAGAACAACAATAACTTCAACACCCCCTCTCACATGCAAGCAATCTACACGTGGAAATTAACTAAAGGGGGGTTGGCCCACATACGCGGAAGGAAATAACACTGGCTTTGATACTATGTTAGAAAGTCCAACCCAAAAGCTTAAGCTATTAGGTGGAGAGAGACCACATGAATATAAAGAGCATACAATACTCATTCACAAGCAATGTGGGACAACAACAACAACTTCAACATTTACTATTATACTTTAGCTTGTATGTGTTTCTCTAATTTCTATCAGACCTAATGATATATTCCATTTGACTTCTATATAGATGGTTTGGCTTAATTCTGATTCGGAATGGATTGTGAAACGATCAGAGCTGCACATGAATCTTTTAGAGCCTTTCATTGCCTTTAGAGGAGTTTTGCTCAATATTTTGAGTTGCAAGGACTGCATGGTGCAACATCTTTTGCAGTCTGCCTCCACCCTTCGGAAGGTATAATTAAAGCAACTAGTTTCAGTTAGTAAGTCGAAGGCTTATGCATTTCTTAGTGTAGTTTCTTTTGCATGCCTTTCTACAGGGTTCTAGGTTTTCTCAAGCAGCTGCATCTTTACATGAGTTTAAGTACCTCGTGGTTGGGAGTGGTGAACCAGGCTCTACATTATGTTGGACTGGAATGGTAAGATTGTCTTGTTTAGTTGAGATTTGCATGGACTAAATTGGGACATACTTCAACAATTACAACTAGAAATATGGGAAAATTTGAATGGTAAGATTGTCTTGTTTAGTTGAGAAATATGTTATAACCCGTTGTCAAGCAATGTGGGACATACTTCAACAATTACTACTAGGAATTACTTGTGGTAGCTTATATATGGTTTTATACCTAATAGAATTCTTATAAAAGTAGAAATATGGGAAAATTTCATTACAAGTGTTAAAGTTGAGTGGCACAACGATCTCCTTTGAAAGCTTTAGCGGTCAGAGAGCTGCACAGAATGGTTTTTACAGAATAAAGAAGGGAATACCATAAATGAGTGAGGGGATTTGTGATTCGAACTTGGGACTTTAGACAACAAAGCTGAATATAGTTCGTATCTAACACTTCAATTTGCTGTATATGCAGCTGGAAGAAGCAAAGCTTCTGCGTGCTCAGGGTCAGAATGAGATGGCCATCAGCCTTGCCAAATATATTTCAGAAAATTTCCCTCTAGACGAAAATGCGTCAGACGTATATCGCTTGATTGGAAAGTGGCTGGCAGAAACCAGATCTAGCAAGTAATCTTGCACATTTATAATTGAAACTTAGTTTTCTTTCGGTTAGAACTTTCAGGAATTCCTACTTTTCTGTGAAATGCAGCTCGAGAACTATTTTGGAGAAGTACCTGAAACCTGCAGTTTCACTAGCTGCGGATCGTAAAAGTACAGATAAGAAATCCATAGAAAGACAAGGCCAGACCCATTTTCATCTTGCACACTATGCAGATGCTCTTTTTAGGAGTTATGAGGAGAGACTTACCTCAAATGAATGGCAAGCAGCGACACGGTTAAGGAAACACAAGGTAACTCTTTGAGCTTGAACACCTGGGGCTAATTGATGGTTTGTATGACCGTTGTATTTGCATGTTCATTACAGACCCTGGAATTAGAAGCAATTGTAAGGAGACTGAAGAGTTCAACGAAGGCAAGTCCAAGTACAAAATTAATCAATGACATTCCTTTGGTAGTTTGACGCAACAGTTTCTACACATCAGAAACTGATATTCATTTATCTGCTATAAAAATTCTGATAGACAGTGTTCTATTTCATATTTAGGGGGAGAAGACAGACTACTCGGTGAAAATACAAGAGTTGCAGAGGCAGCTTGCGATGGATATGGAAGAAGCTGAGAAATTACAGGTGTCTGTAAAATACTGCTGAACTTTTCCTTATGCAGAGATGCTGTTGTGCCTTTGAAGCCTTGACCGTCCCTCCCTATCTGCCATTGTATTTTATATTCTTTTACCAGATTAATAAATATAGACGGCTAGCGTTGGTGTAGTAGCTAAAGGTCACTCCATTGTGGCCCGAGGTCACTGGTTCAAATCATTGAAACACCCTCTTCGGTAAACCAGGGTTAAGGCTGTATAAATCTACCCCCACCCTGCATGGAGCCTTGTTCCTCAGGACGCCATGTTTTTTACCATGTCGATATTTGTACTCGAGATGCTCCTAAAGGGACTATTAGAATACTTCAATACTGAACCCCATGTTGATCTAAAACCATTAGAGATGTTGGCAGTGGACCCATGAAATTTCACATAGTAAGAAGGATGTGTTGAGTGCAAATCTTTCTGGGCCTTTTATATGCATTAGTTTTAGGCTAAAGTCTAGCCTACCTGTGGGGGTAATATTAGAATATATAAATGTTAAATCACGCCTTCATGTAGTAGCTATGCTATTAGAGAAGTTGGCACTAGTCTCATAGAATTTCACTGGCGTGTTATTTTCGTGTAGCGGAGAACTTGTGGAATATGCTCTCAATTGTACTCCTTAAGACATTTAGGGATCTGAGTCTTCAGCATTCCAAATAGAGATCTGATCGATGCAATTAGTCCCTAAATTTAAGAATGGGCTTTGCTTAAACTTCTTTGTACGTGGCACCCAAACTTGAATTACCTTGTTTTTCATTTGCTTAAGGTGTAACCTGTTTAATGTTAGTCCAAGGTTGCTTAATTGCTTTTCAACCTATCAGGATGACAGAGACAACTTTCTCAACCTGGCTTTGGAGGGATACAAGCGTTGTTTGGTCATAGCCGACAAATATGATGTGAGGGTGGTAAGTATCTTTTGGTTTAGGGTGTTTCAGAATTTGTTATGCGGTGCTTCCAAAAGACTAGAATTATGAAATGTGGACTGTGTGGCTTGGATAAGTACTTTTTTCACCGAGAGTTGACATGCTTCTTTTTATTGTTTCAATAATCCAACTGCATGTGATTTGAAGAACTGTAATTTGTAAATTGCATTTCCATGATTTTACATTTTTGTAGGTTTGGAGAGTCTATAGTAGTGCCTTAAAATGTTAGTGTAGACTTAGTATCCTCCAGTTGAACTGGGAATTTCGTTCTCTCTTTTGAAGAAACTGACCTATGTGCTTCTAGGTGTTCCGTCTGGTCTCCTTGTGGTTCAGTCTCTCTTCCAGACAAAATATCGTTAATAGCATGCTTAGCATAATTGACGAGGTATGGCTAAGCTATTGGATTAGTTTCCAAGTTATATTATTGACTTATATTTTATTACCAAAATTAGTCCATCCTTTGGTCATTTTTTAAAATTAGTCCATCAGTTTGTCATTATTTTCAATATTTTCCTTTTTTCTAATGTGTTCGCAGGTTCAATCTTACAAATTTGTACCGCTAGTTTACCAAATTGCATCTAGAATGGGAAGTTCAAAGGATACTCAAGGACCTCATGGCTTTCAGGTTATTAAAGAATGTAATACTGTATTAGATCTTGTAAAGATGCTCTCTGTTGATTTAAAACATAAGGATTTCGTATGGCAGTTTGCTTTGATCTCTCTTGTCAAGAAGATGGCCATGGACCATCCATATCATACTTTCTTTCAGGTAATCAGGTTCACAAATAGTTGGCATTACATGCTAGCAAGGGTTTACTTCTTATACAAGAGTATGCAAATCTCTCTTTGACATGGATACTCACCTTTACCAAGGTCACCTTTGAAAATCAAGTACTTGATGTACCAATATCTTTGGACTGGTAATACGTGCATCTCGAGAAAGATGTAAGGCAATTGGCAATTAAGCAGACTATAGAAAATAGAAGTTGAAATTTTCAACTCCCATTATCTATTGCGTGATAATGCTACCTTAATGACTTCATGTAAGCTTTTCAGCATCCAGAATGAGAACCTTCCATGGTGCAAGAAGGCTGAGAAAAAAGTAATTTAGAAGATACTATCGGGAATTCACCTGGGAAATCTGCTACCCAATCATTTAGGCTAAATATGAAAATATGGATTGGTTTAACATGAAGAATGGCTTTATCTTACATTTGGTCGCTGTGGACTGAGGAGAAAGGAGGGTAGTACTTTTAATATGCATGATTGTAATTGTTAGAAAGTCCAATCTTAAAGCTTAAGCTATTAGGAGGATGATGATGAAATGTATATTTCTCCCAAACAAATCCATGGACAAGTGATGTGGGATGCATTAACTACCCCTTCGATTGCAAGTCGGATGAAAAAGAACACAAACCCCATAGACCAGCAATATGGATATTCTAACATCCCTGCTCAAACTAGGCCGAGAAGGACATGGGACTTATGGGTTAAACACATCCCATGAACAAGCAATATAAAATGCTTTTAAGAGTTGATATTGGTCATTTTCGGAAATCCTATGTATTTAGAATTTTTAATCTATCCATGATGCAGTCTTGTTGTTTCATTATTCTCCCCTTGCTTCAACTTGTTTACTCTTGGTCTAGCTTCTGGCTCTGGCCAATGGTGACCGAATCAAGGACAAACAGCGCAGTAGAAACTCATTTGTAGTGGATATGGATAAGAAGCTCGCGGCAGAAAACCTCTTAGAGGAGTTGTCAGCATATCATGGAGCTATCATCAGACAAGTAACTTGGATGACTGTTTGATAATTTTATTTTTATCTGTATTGGCCACTCCAATGCATGGTATTGATGAGATATATTTTTGTCCGCAGATGAGACAAATGGTGGAGATCTACATCAAACTTGCAGAACTGGAAACAAGGAGAGAGGTTTATCTTATGTTTTCAAATGCATAAATTTTTACATCTTTTTGTATCTTCGAAAATGAAAACGTTAATTCATTTTGTAATTTGAATGTATGTACGACATCACTGGAACTACTAATATGGGGTGTTTACAGGACACCAACAAAAAAATATCCCTACCACGAGAAATCCGTAGTCTTAAAGAGCTAGAACTTGTAAGTCATTTTCTATTATTTTCCTATTAAGCCCGAATAAGTGTATATGATAAGCAGTGTGTGTACATTCCAGCGGCTCCATTTATATCACAGAAGTTAATTATTTCTCCATGCTCTTTCATAGACATCCGCTTTTTTCTGTCACTTTTCATTTTTTCCGTTACAAAAAGCATAATATTTACCTTTTCATTCATGATTGACTTTTAGGTGCCCGTTGTGACGGCTACCTTTCCGATGGACCGAAGTTGTCAGTATAAGGAGGGCTCCTTCCCATATTTCAAGGGATTAGAAGATACCATCACGTTTGTCATCATCATTTGAAAAATTCAATACTCTTCCTTCAACCCAATGTCCCGAAAGATATATGTTGAATTGCTCATGCTACTTAATGCCAACTTTGACTTTCTTCTTTGTGATGCATAGGGTGATGATTGGAATAAATGCTCCAAAAGTTGTTGAATGCTTTGGTTCTGATGGTCACAAATATCGACAGCTTGCAAAATCTGGAAATGATGATTTAAGACAAGATGCTGTGAGATTTTTAAGCCTTTCTGTATTCTACATAAAAGGCTGCCGAGAGTTTGCTTACAGCTTCTCAACTTTTGTGGTTTTTTTCCTTTTTAGGCATATGATGGTTCTTGCTAAACAGAGTTTCGTTCTGTAAAGAGGTCTTTGATGTTTATGTTCACTTAGATGATGCTTCTGGATGTGGTGTAGCTTTTAAATTCTTTTATATGTTAAATGCCAATGTAAAATCCATCAATGCTGAAGTGAAAAGATAAGGACTAGACCTCACTATAGAAGAGTCAAATATTTCTTAGCACAGAATGATCAGAATTCCCTAGAAAATTCCATGTATTTATTTCATCTGAAATATATCAAAGGCCTGGCCATTTTGGTATATTGTTTTTATATCATTCTTCAGTAATTTCAGAGAGAATAGTACTCTTTAGATTTATTTTTTTCTCACTATAGTACAAGCTGCCATACCTTTTTTTTGAATTGAACACGTAGACATCAGTAGGCATCTAATTCGGCAACAATTGTTATTGTTTCTGGTGCACAAAGCTAGGATTTTTTTTATATTCTCCTTTGGGCCCAAAATTTGTGATGTTCAAGGATATTTTCAGAGTGGGTTGTTGCTTCTAGCTTTGCAAGTAATGATACTTCGATCCTTCTGCTGAAGACAGATTTTGCCAATCTTTTGCAGGTCATGGAACAATTTTTTGGTTTAGTGAACACTTTCTTGCATAATCACCGAGATACACGAAAGAGAAGATTAGGTGTACGAACCTACAAGGTACCTTCCCACTCAAATGTTAGGATGTGGTCATAATCCTATAAAATGGTTTTCTCATTGACAATATAAGAGTACCATGTATTATGTCGGAATTGTATCCTATTCGTCAATTTATATCTGGTGACAGTTTCTTTCTCATATAAGAATGTAACAGTGATGAACTATTGTTATCACAATTAGACAAGCTTTCGATCTTCCATTTATTTCAAGATTGTATATTTGTAGCCTTCATTCACTTGCCTGTGAACTTCCCTCCTTTTTTGCCCAAATGCATTGTCAAATAGTACTAATATCATAGAGTTTCACAGTAGTCTCTTCATGCTAAGCACTTGTCGTAGAAGTGGATTGATCTTTACTGGTGGCTACCCAGAATTCCACCCTCTGCATCCATGAACAGCTTAACTCAATCCTTAATGATTGAATCTGCTGTGCTTGTGTGGTGCCTCAAGGTCCATCTCTTCCCTCCTTTCTTCCAAGGAGACAATCCTCAAATGGATGCACCACATTTTGTGTTCCTCGTCACGCAATGTACAGCTTTTATTTTGTGCTGAATGCATCTGAGTATGCTTGTTTCGCAAATAATCATCCCTCCTTACTCTCCAAAACAGCAATGGATGCCTCTCCTGGGTGAAAGTTTTCCAAATGAGTTGCCCTATGCTAGCGTTTCATGTTTCCACCTCAGATGTGGAGGCTAGGTAGGAAGCAGACTAATTAATATTTACAACAAACACCTTTTCTGTAATACATTTATAACGGTAATCATGCTTCTATTGATTTTAGTACTCTCAATTTGGACTGAGCTTGATGAATTTCTAGAACTTCTATTTATATGTGTGAATAGAGAGAACAACAATAATTTTATTGATAAAAGTCCATATATATACACACAAAATAAACCCTAGATACCAAAAGACCATTCTAGCCTCTTTATATCTCTAACACTCCCCCTCAAGCTGGAGCATAAATATCAATCATGCCCAGCTTGTTACAAATATATCCTATCCTCCCATTACCTAAAGGTTTAGTAAAAATATTAGCAAGTTGTTCACCGGTCCCAATATAAGTAGGATGAACATTCCACTCTGGAGTTTCTCTCGAATAAAATGACGGTCGACCTCGATGTGTCTGTTCTCTCATGAAACACAGGATTAGAAGCTATATGTATTGCTGCCTTGTTATCACATCATAAAACCATAGGAGCTGAAGCTTTAAAGTTTAATTCATTCAGAAGCTGCTGAATCCACATTAATTCATGTCACTTGTGCCATGGCTCTATATTCTGACTCAGCACTGGAACGAGTAACAACACTTTGTTTCTTACTCTTCCACAACACTAGAGTTCCTCCAACCAAGGTACAGTAGCCAGTAGTTGATGTTCTATCATCTGGAGATCCTGCCCAATAAGCATCAGAGAATCCTTCAACTCTACTATGACCATGATTTTGATAAACAAGTCCTTTCCCTAAAGCCTTCTTCAAGTATCTCAAAATTCGAATAACCGCATCTCAATGAGATGTACGAGGGGAAGACAGAAACTGACTTACCACACTAACTAGAAATGCAATGTCTGGTCGAGTAACTATAAGATAATTTAGCTTACCTACCAGTTTTCTATATCTCTCGGGATTATTAAGAAATTCTCCTGCCAGTTTTCTATATCTCTCGGGATTATTAAGAAATTCTCCTGCACCAGCTACCAATTTAACTCCCCGTTTCATTGGTGAATCAAGAGGCTTTGAACCCAACATACCTGTCTCAATGAGCAAATCTAAGACATACTTCTGCTGTGATAGGACGATACCTTTCTTTGACTGTGCCACCTCAATTCCTGGGAAATACTTCGATTTTCCTAGGTCCTTGGTTTGAAACTATTGCTTGAGATAGATTTTTAGTTCAGCTATACCAGGCAAGTCATCTCCTGTAATGATAATATCATCAACATATACAATCAAGAAAATCCTGCCTCTCCATGATTGTTTATAAAAGAAAGAATGATCATTTTCGCATCTAGACAATCCAAATAAGAGTAAAACTTCAAAAAATCTTCCAAACCATGCTCGTGGAGACTGCTTCAAGCCATACAATGACTTCTTTGACTTACAAACCTGTCCACCAGACTCCTCCCGAGCAACAAATCCAGGAGGTTGCTCTATATACACCTCCTCATCAAGAGTACCGTGCAGAAAAGCGTTCTTTACATTAAAGCTGAAACAAGGACTAATTATATGTAGCAGCAAGAGAGATCAAAATACGAACAGACGTAAGTTTCGCAACAGGAGAAAAAGTGTCCAAATAGTCAATCCCATGCACCTGAACATACCCTTTCGCAACAAGCCTTGCTTTCAGGCGAGCAAGAGAACCATCGGGATTGACCTTCACAGTGTACACCCAACGACAGCCAATAGCAATTTTGCCTGATGGAAGAGGCACCAAGTCCCAAGTTTTATTAGCCTGTAATGCCTATAATTCTTCTTCCAAAGCTGCCCTCCAGCCAAGACTTTGTAAAGCCTCAGCAACAAACTTGGGGACAGGATATTGATCAACAGTAGATAAAAAGGACCGAAAAGAAGAAGACACAGAAGTGTATGAGACAAAATTTGCAATGGAGTGTTGATTGCAGGCATGTATACCTTTACGGTGAGCAATAGGAAGATCAAAATCAGATATTACCTGAGGACTAGCTAAAAGTAGATTTGGAGCTAAAGATGACGTGGTAGTGATAGGAGCATTGGGGGAATCAATGGCTACTCGAGAAGAACCTCGTGATACCCGAAGAACTCTAGCATAGGTATCCCTAAGTGATGCAATAGTCTCTCCTCCGAGAATCTGAGACCGAATAGAATCGTATGCCGGACCAAGACCACCTAGAAAATTCATTACAGCTAATTGTTCTCTTTGAAGTCGCATTTGTTTGGCATTAGAAGAAATAGGGAGAAGAGCATTCAACTCTTCGTACATTTTATTAAAATCAGCAAAATATTGATCAATGGAACGCTCCTTGACCTCACATCGGTGAAACTCCTGAGAAAGTTTATATGTCCTGGAGATATTATTCTGGCCAGAATATTATACATCTAAATACTCCCATAATTCCTTGACCGTATCAATGTGAATTACCAAAGCTTGTATGTTGCTCTCCATAGAATTCAAAAGTTAACCCATAAGACATGAATTAATAACATCCCAAGTTGTATCACCGCAGGCTTAGTTCCAATCAAGTGTGTATGCTCATTTCTACCAACCAAGATGAACTTAACAAGCCGCTTCCATTGCTGAAAATTGGTAATACCCTCAAGTTTCTTATCAGTAATGCGAGAAGATGAAGCGGAAAGAATCTCAGTCGTGACCGTACCACTCTTCTGAGGATCAACCATTATGATGGATGACCACTTTAAATCAACTCAACAACTTAATAACCCAAACACAAAAACAGCAAAACTCCACCAAATTTCACCTACTCAGCCACGAAATACCCCAAAATATCACAATCAGACCATCAAATTCAACCAAAACCAACACCATCAATTCATTCCCTTTCTAACACCACATCCAACACCAAAATTCACCACAACCAAACTGAAACAACTCAGCAACAAAGAGTTCTCATCAAGCAAATATCCGTAACAGCAACTCAGTAACCAACAAAAGGGGGTCAAATGTCACAGAGCCACCAATTCACACAGAACATGCTACCTCATATTCAGCTACCACCCATTCAAACCCACGAGAAGATCTCACCTCAACAGCAAAGCACCTCAACCACGAGGAGGTCCCACCTCAATCAGCGAGATCAGAATCTGGTCAGAAGACACTAGAGATGAGTCGCCCGGCCTAAATGACTTCAAGCGACATCAGATGAGGAGACGCCGGGCCTGGACAACGCCGGAAAGAGGGTTGCCGGGTCTGGGGGACGTTAGGAAGAGGGTCGCCGGCCCTGGGCGAGACCAGGAAGAGGGTGGTCGCCGACTCCGGGCTACGCCTAGAAGAGGGCCGCCGGCCCTAGGCGACGCCAAAAAGAGGGTGGCCGGCTCTAATAGGGTCGGTTCTAGTGTGTATGGAGAGTCGTAGGTGACGAAGATGGAGACGATGGTTTTAGGGCTCTGATACCATGTGAATAGAGAGAACAACAATAATTTTATTGATAAAAGTCCATATATATATATATATATATATACACAAAAAAAAAATAAACCCTAGATACCAAAAGACCATTCTACCCTCTTTATATCTCTAACAATATGATCCTGGATAGCATCATTAGAGCAAAGAGTTTCTGATTCATTTTTCTGTTCTGTGTTGTATAAACCTTACTTTAATGGCATGTTCTAACTGCGGTAGATTTAATACCGGTTTTCTTCTGAATAGGTCATCCCTTTTACTCCTAGTGCGGGTGTGCTTGAATGGGTTAATGGCACTCTTCCTCTAGGTGAATACCTTATCGGAAGGTCAGCATAAATAAAAGATGCGGTCTCCTAGTAAGTTGACTTCTATTGTTATTTGAATCCTTATATAGATAATGTTGTCAATCTAATTTCAGCATGAGAAATGGAGGTGCACATGGTCAGTATGGAAGAGGAGATTGGTCATTTCTAAAATGCCGAGATCACATGGCTAATGTAAGTGTCATAACTTTTGGCAAGTTATCAGCACGTAGTCTGTGAAGCATGCTGTAATTTATCATGATGAGTTGGAGTTGCTTAATTGACAAATTTTGGCAAGTTCAATGAGTTTTGAGGGATTTAATTTAACTATCTGAATCAGTAATACAAAAGGGGGCCAGAAGAGGATGGATGCTAAAGTCAGAACTAGGAATACTAGCCCAGCCACTTTTCTTTTGATAAGTGTCCAATAATTGACTATTTTCCCTTTCCTTTAGTGATTAACGATTGGATCTGTCTGTGTATTAATAGGAAAAGGACAAGCGAAAAGCATTCCAAGAAGTCTGCAAGAACTTCAGGTTACTACCTCTGCTTGGAGATAAAAATGCATACTTTAGGGAAGATCAAAGCGAGCTACCTTGAACTCATATTTAACACTTGACACAGGCCAGTCATGCATCACTTTTTCCTGGAGAGATACTCATTGCCAGCTGATTGGTTTGAGAGAAGGCTTGCTTACACAAGAAGCGTGGCTACTAGTTCAATGGTTCTTCTATATATATTTTCTCTGATATTTCTTGTAGAAAACATACCTTTTTTTCTTTATATTGTTTTAGCACATTGTTGCGTGATATTCATTCAAGACATCGTTGCTGATATAAGGATTACCTTAAGGCTCAAGCTTGATGCCACAGAGCAAATGGCACCATGTGAAAGAAACTGAAAGGTGTTAGTGTTAGAAAGTCTATCTCAAAAGCTTAAGTTGATAGGTGGAATGTGATTACATAAATATAAAGCTAAATGAAGCCCATAGACTAGCAATGTGGAAAACCTTGACATCCCCTATATATGTGCAAACAGGATTGATAACAGCATATGGAATCGACTCAACGGGAGCCTCAGACACGAAATAATACTGGACGGAACCTGACTTTGATATCATGTTAGAAAGTCTTACCTAAAAGCTTAAGGCTAAGGGATGTTACATGAATATAGGGTTCTTTTAAATCCTATAGATTGGCGATATGGAGCTCTTTAACATTTAGGAACTTAATTTCCCGTTAGTGTCGATTTGGCCTAGGCAGAAATGTATCTTTATAAAGTTCAGATAGAAACGTCATTCGGTGATGGGTGAACACGTTCCATAGAAGTTAAAATAAGATTTTACTCTCTGATTCTGACATTTATGCGAGTCCTTTTCACTTTCTCTTGGGAAATTCTTTTATTTAATTGTTTTCCCATAAGATGTGAGAGATGCTAACGAATTTGTTTCTTGTTCAGGTTGGCTATATAGTCGGTCTAGGAGATCGACATGCCATGAACATTCTAATTGATCAGGCCACTGCAGAGGTTGTTCACATCGACCTTGGTGTTGCCTTTGAGCAAGGCTTGATGCTGAAGACCCCAGAGCGGGTTCGTTAGTTATAAAGTTTCCAATATTTTGTCTTCCTCTTGGAAGAATTTCTGCAAGAACAAATTATTTTGGAAATATTAAAGAGAAATTCGTTGAAAGGGTGCAATGGGGTACTACTTTCCTAGGAAGTAATTGCAGGGTAGAGTGCAATTACAATAACCAAAATTCCACTCAGCAGTCTCGTTAATTGAATTCTGCAGGTCCCTTTCAGACTGACAAGAGACATCATTGATGGTATGGGAGTTACGGGAGTAGAGGGAGTGTTCAGAAGATGTTGTGAAGAGACTATTTCTGTGATGAGGACAAATAAAGAAGCACTGCTGACAATTGTTGAAGTAGGACTAGCTTTTACAGATTGTCTTGAGAAATTGGTTGACGTTTTGTGTTTCATTTTGAAGACTGAAAGATAATCTTTTGCAGGTTTTCATCCATGATCCACTTTATAAATGGGCTTTATCTCCATTGAAGGCTTTGCAGCGTCAAAAGGTATGCATTGAGCACATTTTTCTAGAATATTGCTACGAAATTGAAAACTCGATTCCCTTTGTCCTATTCTTCAATGGTTAAAGCCACGCATGGTAAATTCATAGAAGAGATTTGAGAGTTGCCAAAACTGTGCTGCCTAATGACGATAGATTTTCTGTCGAGGGAAATTTGGAAAGCTTAAAGAGCCATGTTGGCATATTTGACATGGTTATTTGTTCGAGTATCCCACAAAGGAAACATGATGTCATTGAAGTCAATGAATGTCGTCTACACTCGATTCTTTTTTCTGTTTACTTGATCAGTGATGTTGTAGAGATTTGCATACTAAGTATTCGATCTTGACTTGACAGGAAACGGATGATGACCTGGAGACATGCTTTGAAGACTCTCAAGATGAATATGAAGGAAATAAGGATGCTACAAGGGCGCTGATGCGTGTCAAGCAAAAGCTGGATGGATATGAGGAGGGAGAAAGGAGAAGCGTGCATGGTCAGGTAATCCCTCCTTTTCCATTCCCAGTGGTCCACCGTTCAATTGTGATCCTGAGCATGGTCTCTCAGGCTCATAACCAATGTCATCTGAATTAAGAAAGACATGTCTCTGCTAAGCATTCTCCTGTCACTGTTTAGCAAGTTTGCTTTTCTAGCTCAAATGCGAAGCTGGCTTTTTGGTGCATTTAAGTGGTCCTAGAAATGAATTTCATAGCGACTCTAGTAGTGAACAAATTATTTGATGTTGAGGCTCATGAGAGACCTTGCAGTGCTTTAGTGAGAGTATAGTAACTTTGATTGTGATGTTCTTTAGGTCCAACAACTCATACAAGATGCCATTGATCCCGACCGTCTATGTCAACTGTTTCCTGGATGGGGAGCCTGGTTGTGACGCGAACACTACTCTTTAACTCTCAGACTTCGGAAGGCACCCACCACCCAGTCATCCTGTACAGGCGGCTGTGTATGTTATTCTTATTGGCTGAGTCATGTATTGAGTGAAGCGGGTGTTTGTAAGAATGAGAAAAGGATCGCATTCATCTCATATCGGACTTCTTTTTTTCTTTATATGGTCTGCTAGCTCTGATGTAACCAGCCTGAGAGCCAACATCCGCATCTATAGTTCTCAATGACACATTTCGTGGTGTTGGTGGTGGCTCATTTTTGTGTTGCGCTAGCAATGCGTATTTGTTTACTTCTTGCCATTTTCTGTCGTCAATTTTCATCAGAATTGCGTGGCAGAAAGTAATGGGAGAGTTAGGGACAGCTATCTTGGGCACATTGCGAGAAACTCTACAAGTTCTACGAGCTTGTAGTGTGAAAACTCTCTCTCTAACGAATGAAAGTCAAATCGCAGGCGGTCTGGTCGGTACCAAGTGTCCACCTCCCCGTTGGGTCAACCCCTTTTTTACCTAAACTAAAGTTGGACATCGTCGCTCCGTCCAAAACAGAGTTTCGATCGCGTAGTTATGTCATTGCCTTTCCTTTTCGGTTTAATTGCTCATGGATGCCGATTTCAAAGAACCATTATTATGGCCACTTGTCGAGATGGCAAAGCTTGCTTGTTGCTTTTGTATGTGGCGGGTAATGTGAACGAAGTGCAAGCACTCGTGTCTCAAATTTGAAAATTACAAATTAAAAATGACAAGACTTACCTTTTTCGAGGTCACGCATGTGGTCCAGCTCCATAACCGACCACCGTCAACTCATTAATGGACGGTTCAACTGCAAGAAGCCCTCCTCCCTGTATAAATTGCATCTGCCTTGCGAACTCTTCGCTTCCTCTTTCTCGCTCGCTCTGACTTCAAGTTTAGACATCCCTTATGATGCAACATTTTCCTACTGGTTCTCAAATGCAAGCACTGGCATTGCTAGCTCTCTGTCCAAGATTCGGTAGCTATTGTGCGAGCGAGATAGCGGGGATTGCTTCTAGGGTCATGGAAGTGATGGCCGTGGATAACTTGCTCGACCAAGAACCTCCAGAGAACTGCCGGAACGAGAAGAGCCAGCCGTCGAGTGAGACAAAGAGGGCGAAGCACGCAATTTCGAGTTCACATTCGTCGGCGGGGGTTCAGAGTTGCCTGCTTTGGTAGCCGCTGATGACATCTTCCAGAACGGTTGGATAAGGCCTCTGTGCTCCGTTGGCCATGAAGCTCTGCTGTCCGATACGGAGATCGGAAGCCAGGATGAGGACGGCCTTAACACGAGGAGCTTGAGGAAAAGGCCTCCGCGGATGCCACTTGGGAAGCTCATGAGCGAAGAACAGGACTCGTTCGGATCCCGTTCTTCATCCGAAGCAGATGAACTCGATGGGATAGCTCCGGAAATGTACTGTGCGTGGAGGCCAAAATCACCAGGAGCATCTCGGACGCTCTCTAAAAGCAAGAGCAATTCTGCTCATTGTTCGAAAAGGTGGAAACTCAAAGACATGCGCTCTGATTAAAAATGGGAGGTGGATCGAAGGCGTCATGTAACTAAATCAGTCGAGAGGAATGATGGATATGGATAACGTCTTCTCCCAATTTATGCCGCAAACAGATAAACTGCGACGGACATGAGGATTCATTGCGGAAAATTTGTCCTGCGACCTAGAGATATGAGTATGGCACTAGTGTGGGCATTTGCTAATCTTCCCAATAAATTTGTCGAAATTTGTTGGAGCAACATTTCAACATTTTACACTCGCCAACTTTTGTAGAAAATTATCAACCCGGGCTAGTTACGAAACTTTGGGAAAAACTGTCAGAAAAAGTCCTAAATTTATTGCATTTGCGTCAGTTCAGTCTTAAACATTTTAGTTGTGTCAGTTTAATCATAAAACTTTTGCATTTATGTCAATTGTGCTGTCGAGCCGATTTTGATTGAAAATCTCATATGTGGATGTTGGTCGTTTTATGTAGAATGTCTTGCGATGAGAAGGAATGTTTTTTTTTATATTTTTAGATGTTATAGTAATTTTTTTAGTTTTTTCTTTTTCTTTCTTTTCTCTTTTTTCTTATTAAGGACAGCATCAAAGGCCGCCGACCCACCCCAGTGGCTTAACGAAAATAGAAAATAAAATAAAAAAGACTAAAAAATAAAAAAATAATAATAATTCAAGATTCAAAAAATATTGAAATACTATTAAAAATTATCGACGTTAGCCTCGGCTAACCAAATAGACTGAATTAATACAAATGCAAAAATTTTAGGATTCAATTGATAAAAAAAAAATTAGGATTGAATTGGTATAATTGCAGTAAATTAGGGTTCTTTTGGTAATTTTCCCATCAAAATGTCCTTGTATGATTAACTATTTGATAAATTTCTAAATTTGAGCTCATCCATTTATCATTCATCGCATGAGAAGATTAGGAATCGGATTCGTCGACAATGACAAAACTTCATCCCCCCAAAAAAAAGTGTCAACATCACATAATGTTGCCTCAATATTTTGTTTAGACATTAGAAACATTTTTGTTTAGTGGTAACATGTCCACATCAAAGGATTTGCTTTGGAGTTGGTCTGGTCATGATGAATTGAATTGGAATTAACTCAAAATTTTGAATAGACTTGAATTTAGCAGTTGAGAGAGGCACTAATCCCCTTTGATCCGACCCGTGTTCAAATTTGACCGGCCCACATTCCCGTCTCCTCTAGCTGAAATCTCCATGTGCATTGCACCTGGAAGTCTGAAAATTGGTTTAAAAGAGAAGGAGCCTATTTCCTCTTTTATGCCACTGGAGATGGGAAATGATTCCTTGACAATCTGATAGTATTTTCAGTTATTTTTTTATCGCTGTTCCATGCATCATCACTGCGTGTTTTGCATAAAGTACTTATTAATCGAAAAATCATGAGATCAGAAATAACAATTGTACTATCAAATTGTAAGATAAGAGGTGTATATTTTTTTATTTCTTACTATGAGAGAATAATAATTTTTTGGTGATTGTAAGAATAACTGTATGTTATATAGAACACAAATTTTTTAAAGAGTAGACTCCACAATAATGTTATTCACTTTCCGTGGCTCACAGCAGATTTTATGGTAAAATAAAAAACTATGGCATAAGCATATTTGCTTCACTTAATCCCAAAAAAGGTAAAGTGATGATTTCTCTCTTGCTTTGAGAGCTCAAGATTAGCGCCTGTAAGTAGGAGTGCATGGCCGTCCGTTCAAGGGGGAAGAACACAATTCACTCTCTCCAGTAGTCTCCCTCGCGGTCTCTCTCCGGCGGTTGCTCTCTTGGCTGAAGCCCCTTTTCCGTAGTTCCCTTGGCGGTTTTTCACTCCGGATGGCCTCCATCTTGGCCCGACGTCCTTCAACTGTCACGAGCACTGCCAGTAGTACCCACCATCGGCATCCCATTGTGCAGTCCCTCAGCATTCTCCGCTGGTGGTCCCTCTCTTAGCTGCAGCTCATTCATCTCAGTCAAGCCTTGGTTCGTGACTCCAGCTACTTTGGTGATCCGGTGTTCCACCCTTGCGGCCAATCTTCTCTGATGTCCTTCAAGGAGCCCCCATCTGAGTCCTGTCATCTCCGTTGTCTAGGGGTTGCCCTATCACCGGCGTTCTCTCCCTTTTGGTGCCCATAGTCCTAACCAGGGTCGGATCCAAATATTAATCCTAGTGGTCGTAGGATTGATCTTATCTGCAATTGAATTCGATGCTTTGACTGTTGTTTTAATGTCATGTCATTTTTTTTCTTCAATATTTAGCTACCATGCCGTAGGTTTAATTCAATTTCTCTAGGTTTAACTTGCATCACATATGGCATGTTCTATAGCGTAATCAGATCTTTGAGGCAAAAGATCGGACCCTTAAATCATATTTTCCGTTCATAGCATATAGTAGTGTGCAGTTAATTTCAAGAACGTTGATTATGTCAAATCTTGGTCATATTAATTACGTGGTTCTTAACTGATATTGACGATCTTGCATGCCTATAGAATAATCTCCCAACTGTTTTGAATAATATTGAGTAAAATAGGAAAATCTTGATTAGCATTAATGAATCTTGGATAATCTTGCCTAATTCTTGATTAATCTTGATGAGTCTTGGTCTACATGGATAATTCTTGATAATTCTTGGCGTTACTTAATACTCTTAAAAAGTATCATGTTGCTTGCACGTCTTGTATTACTTATGGACGAGAGAAAATATTCAGTGGCTTGCAAGCGCCACGATGCTGTGACATGTGCTTACTTACCGATATCCGATCACATCTTTCGACACATGAACATTTACGTGGAAATTAAAAAAACATTTTTTCCTCATCCTCCTCCATCTTCAATCTCCACTTCGCCTGGGCTTGGCTTTCCCCACCACCCAACCTGCCGCTACCACCATCCTGGAGCTGCCGCCATGGCCATCACACTCCATGGCAAAGCTGTTGGCTTGGCTATATATGCATTACAAGAACTCAAAAGCGGCTGATGTTTCGGCACTCGGACGTTTCCAAACAGACGTAGGTTCTCAGTTGCGACTGGTCCAAAACGATGAGCTACCATGATTACATGCCCATTTTGATTTCCTCCAGTACAAATTCGAATCTCAAGGCTCTTTCAGAGCATACATCAAAGCAAGATTTGAACTTGACCACAGAGAGTTTGGCTGACCACAGAGTTTGGCTGGAGACGTTTGCCAGAACAAGAAAGATGACTATTCTTCAACTCATAATCTAGATTAGGTAAGTAGAACAAAGGAGTACATCAAAGGAATTGGAGACAACAGTCTCTGTCACTCCCACATGTTCGGCTTGAGAAAAGGGATGACGACAGTGAATTGCTACTATAAGGCTCTTGATCATAATCAAACCGGTAAATCTGGTCTATCAAACCACGACTAGCATCATAAGCTATTTGCCAAAGGTCGCTAAGCCCTTATGGAAGCAGACCTCTGACCAGCAATACATTTTGGTAGGCATCCAAAAATAGAGTGATTGGACGACGGTACAAATGAAGAGAAAAATTCTGGATCCCGCTCAAGAGATTCTGCATATCTCTCCAGTATCGAGACAATCTCATCGAAATGGGGCCGTTTGTCTGGGTTGCTTGACCAGCATCGGCTGATGAGGTGTCTAAAAGCCAGAGGACACTCTGGAGGCAGTGGTGGTCTAGCATTCTGCGCAGAACCAGCAAAACAGTATGATGCTCAACATTTCCGTTCACATTAACAACTTAATGCAACACATCAGACGGTCTGTGATTTCAAATAACTCAATAATACCTTCTGGGAAACTGCAAAGGCCGCCTGCTCTGGAGTCATATCCTCAAATGGTGTCGATGCTGTCAAGAGCTCCCACATGACTATGCCAAAACTGTAAACATCAACTTTCTTAGTATGGTGCTTCTCTTTGATCATTTCAGGTGCCATCCAACGGTACGTCCCCGTGAACCCTTTAACGCTTCCCAACTGAGATTCTGAGCATGAGATACCGAAATCGGCTACCTTCACAGACATATCGTCTCCAAGAAGCACATTCTCAGATTTGAGATCTCTATGGAGAATCCCTTGAGAATGAAGGTATTTCATTCCTCGTGCAATCTCAAGAGCTAACTTCAGAACTAAGTAGAGAGGAACGGAATGCGGCTCCTGGTGGTGGAGGTATTTCCTCAACGATCCTCCAGGCATATACTCAGTGATGATGCAGAACACGGGTGGTTTTTTACAAGCTGCAACAAACTGCATAAGTACCGAAGATTAAATAAATGGCTGTACAGTTATTTTAGTCTATCTGTTAGATGATGGATAATTCTCAGAAACACATGCATACAAAAATTGCAAGATTCCACTCGGGAGTTAGGGCAACCGCTTAAAGGAAAAACCACACCAAAAAAATAGGAATAGACAGTCATTCTAACTCATAGTCTCTCAATAGTTCTCAATTTCACCCCATCCGGCGCTCACTTTAGGTAGGAATTATTTCCAATGGAATGGTTCCATTCAACATCAACATCAACATCAACAACACCTTTATCCCAAACTAGTTGGGGTCGGCGATCGATGAACTCCAAAGAATCATAAAAATAAAAGCAGAATCAAGGGAGGGAGAAGAGATAAATGTGTAAAAATAAATAAGTATATATATATATATATATCTATTTATCTATACACTATCCCTCTACAACACTAATAGCCTTCCTCCACTCCGTCCTAAGGCAAACATACGCCAATCTACTTCCCACTCCATTAAATCTTGTTTTACTGCTTCCCCCAAGTAAGTTTCGGCCGACCTCTTGCTTTCTTCGTGTTATGCTCTCGATAGCAAACATAAACTGTTCAATGGAATGGTTCTATTCAATCACAATTAAACTGATCAATGCAGTTCCACAGATAAATAAACACAGAGGAGGAATGAAGGCCTGGAAAGGAGAAGGTATAAATGCCATCAAGACGATGCGTGTAGAGTATATGGTGTTTTCTCCTGTATGTGGCACCATACTGCATTATCGTGGAAAGAGCAAGATCTGTAATACCAGAATATCTGCATTTTGCCTAGATTAATCCTAAACTGAATTCAAAATCCATTTCGACTGGCATTCATCCATCTTGTGCGCATAGCAAGATTACAGAGGGGATCGTAAATGGGTAGCATTCGACAAGATCAAACATCGTTTGCCAAACTGACAAGTAGTTCAGCAGAAAGAAACAGATCACAGTTATATAGATGTAATTTCTCTAACATAATAGAAGCCACTGGCGGTTCATATTTCTCACAGACAATACCGCCCTTTAACTCAGTAGAATGCATCTTCAGATGCTTCCCGATCCGTGTTTATCTAATTGCAGTTGATGTAAACAGATTCTACCAACCACAACAGCTAGTTAATTTACCCTGTGATTATCCACCCTCTGTCCTGTCGATGCTTCTCTAACAGCATGTTCTCGATTTAAGCAGCAAAATGCAAAAGAGTAGAGCTACCCCTAAAGCACACTGGAGATTCTCCAAACAACCAAACCACATATGCAAACCAAAACAACGGTCGATGACTAATGCCCTTACGGTTATGATATTCGGATGCCGTAGACGGAGCAGTGATGCGACCTCGGAAGCGAACTGCTTCTCGAGCAAAGAGGCCAAGTCCTCATCCTCCTCGGGCTGACTGATCATCTTGATAGCGACATCCCTCTGCTTGTAAATCCCTCTGTATATCCTGCTATGCCTCCCCGAAGCAAACTTGCCCCCAATCAAGAGCTGAGACATGTCGGCACTCCACTCTTCTTCTCCCTCCCCTTTTATCTCTGCACCAGAAGAAACCAAGTACTTGGACCAAGAGATGGCCCTCCTGTACTCCCCAAGCGAAAGCCCCCTCTCTGGCTTCCCATTGTTTGATGTTTGTTTCAGCCACTGGAAATTCATATGTAAGTGCCAAATCTTGCAAGATCATCAAACCCAGAAAGAAGAAAGGGAAAAAAAAACAGAACTCTCTCCTCCTTCTGCCCCCTTCGGAACCCAACGAACGCTTACACCATCAAAGGACGCTGCTTTATCAAAGCTTAAACCTCCTCATCTCCACCCACATTTCCGCCACAATCAAAGACCCATTAATGCTAAAGCTCAATTCTGTGAAATCAATGCAGCGCACAAAGCGCTAAATCAGAGCAAAAGGCACATCCTTGGAATCAGAAACCACAACGGCCATTTACAAGAAAAGGGACACGTTCCTTTTCACAACAAAAACATCATCTGTCTTTTCCTTGTTTCTTTTTCGCCCCCCTCGGATATCGGACGTAACGATCAAGAAGATACAAACCCAAAAAAAAAAAAAACAACGGAAAATCAGCGAATGACAGCCATTTCCCGAAACACAGTAAAGGAAAGAAAGGTGCAGTCTTTCTTGATCTCACATGTAGAACGCAGCGACATGGCAATTTTAGAGAGAGAGAGAGAGAGATAAGAAGAAGTTAGGCTTCGGAAGCCAACGATGGAGATTTTGGAGAGAGAGAGAGAGAGAGAGAGTCGGCTGAGCCGCAGAGGTGCAGTTGTGATGGTGTGCAGTGAAGGCATATGCACAGAGCTGGCGGTTTTCTATCACCGCACCTCTCTGGTCACTCCTTTTTTTCTTTTTTCTTTTTGTAAATTTTCTACTTCCTCCCAGCAAAAATAAATTAATGGAAAAAAAATGTTTTTTTCCCTTCTCGAATTATACTTCGTGAAGGAAATTTGACATATTTCGACTTCGAAGGAAGTCTTCTGACCACCAAAAAATTCTGACCTAAAGATTCTTTGTTATTTTTTATTTTATTTTTGGCTAATTGGTAATGTTTTAACGACACTTGTCAAGATAATTTTTTTTTTGTCGAAACTTATTAAGATAATTCAATTATGAATAAAATGTCAATTTGAAAAAGAAGGGAAAAAAAGAATAAGAAAAAACGGAAAATAGGTGGAGACCAGCACGACAAACATATGTAACGTGCGAAGATCCACCCCTGAGCAGACCAAATGGGCCTCGTGACACGGACCACTGCCAGTCCTTCTCCCCATTTTAAACCCCCCTTTTCCCTTTTATTGTCCAAACTGCCATCCCCTTGTAACCACCCCCTCCCCACTCCTCTCTCTCACTCTCTCTCGTTTGTGTCTCCTAATCCTACTTCAGCTAGTTATCATATTATTAATTTAATTTTCAAACCGTATCATGAATTATTGACGAAATATTGCCAAGATGCATGATCAACATTATAATCGGCATTGATATAATGGCGATACACAGTCTGAAATCTCATATGCATATTTTTTTCGTTATTAGTATGATTTATATACAGTGAAAATTAAATTGCACCAAGAGTTTCCTTAAACTTGTATATTTATCTTCAAAGTCGGTTGGAATACAACCAATTAATCGCTGGATTTTTTTTCGTTTAGGAGTTAATTTTATCGAATTGAATTGATCAGCTCGATGTATGCAACAAGAATCTTTTTTACAATTGTGTGGGGCTACCATTTTGGGAGATAATCTCTGCCCGACGACGCCTGTGTGTAACATCAACTACGTTACTTCAAATAAGGTATACAAATTGCGCACTAGCTTTTAAAAAAAATTAAATTCTCTACTTGCTCAAGAAAAATACGTTATGATAGTCAATAACACACATATGTGTGCGCGCGCGCGCCAATAAAGTATTGGCTGAGTTGGTGAGATTTATGAACTTTAGACAGTTAAACTGATGAGGTACTACGTTCGAATCTTTCAAGTCGCGTCTTGAAGGACTTAACCAATGTCATTGGCGCTCATACCCTCGTCACCTCAAGGAAAATAGTCAATTGACTCAATTGCACATGAATAACCTTGGTTAAAAAAAAAATTGCATATTTCCCTTTTTTATGAACGTATGCGTCATTCGCACGGTGAAAGGGGCGATATGGTCATTTGGGAAGGGGAATGAGGGCTTGCATTAAAAGGAGCCACGTGGGGACCACACCCCGGTGGGGAGCATGTCGGACGAGGCCGTATGGTCCTCTTCCGTATACGGTCATTCTATCCATTTCAACCCTTTTTTTTCCCAATTAAATATAAAATATCGTCGTCCTCGCTTTCATTCATTTAATTTTTTTATTTATTAAAAAAATTTAATTCTATAAAAAACTTCAAATTGATACTGACAAATTTACTTTAAATTATTTATTTAATCATGAAAAATATTAAACTGGTGCACTTATAATAAATTTACTCAAAAATATATTTTTTACCACAAAAAAGATAAATTTATACACCCGTGATAAATTTATCTTAAACTAATTTTTTTTATCACGAAAAATTTAAACTTGTACACATGTAACACATTTACTGATCACGAAAAATTTTAAATTGATGCATTTGTGATAAACAGAGGATAAAAATCTTAAATCGGTGCACCCATGAACTGATGCAATTCATCTAATTCAGTAATTTGACAATTAAATTTAACAAAAATTAATGTATTGTAAATTTATCATAGATGTACCAGTTTGAGGTAAATTTGTCACAAGTGTATCAGTTTAGATTTTTTGTGATCAAAAAATAAATTGAGATAAATTTGTCACATGTATATTAATTTGAGATTTTTGTGGTTGTAAACTATATGAAAAAAGAAAAGAATAAAAGAGAGTGTCTGTGTAAATATGAGCGTGTGTACGGTGAGCTCGCGAAGGCCCAGGTGAACTGCCGGTGGGTCACTTCGTATTTGATGACGATCGGCCAATGGATGGATATGTAGGGCCCACATCGCCCGGGTGGATCCAGCCTATACAAATCCTCCATGATGATAACGATAATAATAACAGTATAATAATAATAATAATAATAATAATAAAATAGGAGAATATTCTCATATTTTATAATTCTGTTCCTTGAAAGTGATAATCATAATTAGGGGTTGGTGGGTGGGGTGGTGCTCGGTAGCAATAAAATATCCTATTGTCATTTGATGTAGGATCCATTTGGATAAGGAGGAGATCACCAAAGAAATTGCTCGTAACCATCTAATCTAATCTTTCATCATTTTTTTAAAGCTGTTCATCTTACTTAATTTTTTGTAAACATATTCTAAATTCATCTTTCCCTGATTTTTTTTTCTTTTTTGCTAAATTTTTGAAAATCTAATATCAACAACGGCAATCAAGAGCCAAGTATTGCCATGTACACATTTTGGGTAATCATTATTTTTTGATGTTCCGAAGTGTTTTCTTTTTTTTTTTCTTTTTTTTTTGGGTCCAAGTTTTTCTGAAATGTTATATCCCCATGAACGTGGTAATCTTCGCATGGGCATCACTTTTAAAGATCCAAGGAATTTACACGAATAAGTGCCAAATCACAAATATGTTGAAAGGCACGATCTCAAAGCTAAGAAAGGATAAGTCATCCTCGAGGTTGAGCTGTAACTCCAAAGCCGGTCGAAAAGTGTAGGTCACGGAACCTCCGGATAGAATGGAACAAAGGTACGTGCTCACGGCGATGGATCGACGTCAATGACCTTTACTCGAATCAACAACTACACGGCTCCGGTGTGTACAAGAAAGAAGGGCTTCATTCACATGATCGAGATTGAATTGGAAACCAAGACGGGAGGGCCAATTCCTCGACGAAACGAAAAACTGCCTGTCAAACGTTGTACCCTCCGACGTGTCCTTTTTTTTTTTCCTCTTTTTTTCTTTTTTGGCCCTTAGGACATAAAAACTTTTTTTTGTGTGTTTTTCTTGTTATGGGTCGCTAATTAGGACATAAGTTAAGCACGATGGATGAGAATAATATAAGGGAAATGTCATGGAATATCCCAATCAAATTACAATCATGGAACCCGTTGTTGTTCCCAATGCCAACGTAATTAGGGTGGAATTAGCGGGGACGTGGCACCCAAATAAAATAAGGGGGAGTTGTTGGCCCCCATGCCTCTGCAACAACGTAGGAGTCGCATTTAGAAGGTTTTTTTTTTTTTTTTCCCTCCTCCTTTGGTCCGTCTGCTGTACTCTGTACTTTGCCCGTGCGGGATTTCGGGCTTGTGGTATGGTCCGCCATCCCCCCCTAATTTGAGTTTTTGTGCTTTTTCTCTTTTTCATTGGGTTTTCCGAAACCAGTGGCTTCGTTTCAGACCGAATTGACCGCAACGCCGAGCAGAGGTTGATTTTCGTCGATAATTGCCAACATCAAGAATTGGCTCCCTTTCGTTTTTCGCTGGACAAGTGTTCTTCGAAACGCTTCAAAGCGCGCTTCAAAATTGTGGGGGTGCCGCAAAAGATGTTTTGGGGGATTGGAGTGTGTGCACTTGCTTCCCTACCATCCAGTGCAATAATGATAGCCAGTCAGGCCGAAATTCTTAGGCTGCGTTTGGTAGTCCGAATTTGAGCGCGAATAGAATAGGATAAGGTTGAATTAGAAATCCTCTAGATTATTTTCTGAATTCTGTAAAATCTCATCATATGTTTGGTAGATGTCCGGATAAGATATTATATTCACACTCTGTTTGGTGTGCAACCCCTCGGCCGCTGTTCTAGGGTTTCCTCCGCTGCAATAATGACGTCTCTGAGCAAGTCCTTCCGGCCCTCCAACCACGGGGCCGCCAAGGAATCGGGCGGCCGATGCCGCCGAGGAATCTCACCGGAGAATCGGAACCCTCGTCGGACGCTCCCGTCAGGGAGCTCGATGGACCGGTCTTCTCAACTAAATTCTGAAGGCCTGTGGAATGGCCTGAGGTACAGCGGCGCGCCGGAGGAGAGAACCAATTCCCTTTTCTCATTCAAATTTGTGACCAATGACGATGAAGTTTTACTTCCAGAACAAATCTGTCCTCACCAGGAATATCCTCAACGAGTCAAACTACGCGTGGGAGCGGTATAGTTGGAGCGAAGCCACTCAGGAAGCTCTACGCAACGTTTCCTAAAGAACTGTGACTATTACGGCCTTTGCGGTGCATATAGCAATTGCGAGGGAGGTGAGAAGAGTGTTGTAGTGGTGGCTGAGGTGGCGCAGGTGGCCGGAAGCCGCTGAAACGAAGCAACATAGCAGCAGCAGCTGCTGCTTTAGGGGTCCGCGACAGGGCAGTCGGCTGCAGGGCTTCTGTTCGGCTTCTCCGGCAGCCTTCTGGCGGCACTGGCACGTCGGACGGAGGTGGAGAGGCAGTGATGATAGTGGGTGGAGCTGGGAGGCGGTTCGGTGGCTGTGGAGTCGTGGCTCGCACCGAAGTTTGCGGTGGCGCTAAAGAAGTAGATTGAGGAAGACTTGTTATTTATATCTAATCCGGATTTATCCTACCCATTTCTCCAAATTTCTTATCCGGTGTTTTATCCAGATTTATCCGGTCCGGACGACATCACCAAACATTGAATATGATAATTTGTTATCCTGTCCGATCATAAATCCAAACCACCAAATGTAACCTTAATAAATTTGTACGGAGCCTAAGATAGGGGATCGGATCCGATCTGTACGAAGCCTAGGACGGAGCTCCTAGATGTTACACCTTCGCATACATTAAAAGAAGGAAAAATTATAGATGCTCAGTTGTCAAAGGGTATCGAGTTGACACGCCTTCCTCTTAGCGGGCACGGAGAGGTGCTTAGCTAGCTTAAGGATGGCTTCTAATCTGTAGGAAAAAAAATTGCATTTCCGAAGTCATTTTCATTTATTCGAAGCTTTAGTTACCGGCTTTGTGATGACTTATCCTTTCGCTGCTTTTAATCTTTTCTGTTGCCCGATACACAGTGGTAAAACAAACAGTGAAGACGTGTATGAAACTGACCAACACGTAACTGAAGATAGAAGCAGACTTACCTCAAGTAGGCAACTGACCTGTTCATTACTGTAGATATATAGAAGCCGTACCTTCATCGTGTAAGTATCGGCACACGATCGCAGCAAAATAAAAAATATGAGATAAAGTAAAATCAAGACACGATATTTATCTTGGTTCACTCTTAAATTAGGATTACATACACCAGAGTATTCTGCTATATCAGCACCCCACACCTCTCGTTATATCACTCAATTACAAGCGAATAAGAGTATATATATCAGTAATTATTCATGAGCCCAAACTCAAACTACTAATGAGAATTTACGAGCTTAAATCATAAAAACTCTCTAGTATCTAAGAGGCACTGCCCTCTTGAAACCCCCGCCCACTCAGCATGAAGCGGGCCCCACGTGTTTTCTTATCGCAGGAGAATATGAACCACTCCCCAACATTCACCCACTTGGTGAATATTTTTCATGCTTCTTTAGACTCAACTCGGCTGTACACCATTCAAATTTGTCTGCACTCACTACCTTGGTCAAAAGATCTACACCATTCACTTGTGTCAACTTTTTTCAGCACAATAACTTTATGTTCTATTTTTTCTCAGATGAAGTGATATTATATGTCAATAAGCTTTATCCTTACATGAAAAGCAGGATTCTTAGCCAAGAATATAGCGCTCTAGCTATCACATCCAATATTCACTTCTCCTTTTTTTAAACCAAGCTCTTTGCACAATTTGCTCATCCAGATCACTTCCTTAGTTGCATGAATGAGAGCCATGTACTCTGCTTCGATAGTAGATAAAGCAACCGTGCTTTGTCTTTTATTCATCCAACTCACAGCTCCACCGAATAAAGAAATAACATAATCGCTGGTTGACCTCCTGCTATCAATATCACCTCCTCAGACGGCATCGACAAAACACTTCAGTTCTAACGCTTGCTGTCCTTTTGAGCTTTTCATGCCTTCATAACATAACTCAATGTCAGACATACCGCGAAGATAATGAAAAACTCTCTTTACAGCTATCCAATGTTCTTTACCAGGATTGGACATATATCTACTCAATACTCCCACTACTTGAATAATATCTGGACAAATACATGCCATGGCATACATCAAGCTCCCAATTGCACTTGCATATGGAACTACTGCCATCTCTTCAAATTCCTCTTTAATCTTAGAATATTGGAGCGCTGATAACTTAGAACTTGTGGACATAGGGGTTTTCACTACTTTACAATTTGTCACGTTGAACTTTTTCAACACATTTTCAACATATTTTTTCTGGCTTTATCATAAATTCCTATTCTCACGTTCCCTTTTTATCTGCATGCCTAAGATGAAATTTGTTGGACCTAGATATTTCATCTCAAACTATTTTGCCAACAATACTTTCACAGTGCTGATCATTTTCATATTATTCCCAATTAGCAGCATATCATCTACATATAAGGTTAAAACAATAAAATCATCATCTAACCTCTTCACATAAACACAATGATCAAAATCACAGAGAATGAAGTCAAGCTTCAAGACATATGAGTCAAACTTTTGGTACTACATTCTTGGATATTGTTTCAAGCCATACAAAGACTTGTTCAATTTGCAAACAAAATCTTCTTTTCTTTTGACCACAAACTCATCTGGTTGCTTCATGTAAATATCCTCCTCCAAGTCACTATGAAGGAATGTTGTTTTTACATCTAGCTGTTCTACTTCCAGATTGTATGTAGTTGCTGCAGATAAGACAGGTCTTATGAAACTTAATTTAGCGACAAGAGAAAAATCTCACCATAATCGACTCCTTCTATCTGCGAGTACTCTTTTGCAACCAAACGAGCTCTGTACTATTCTATATCTCCATCTGCATATATCTTCTTCTTGAATAAACTTGCAACCAATTGACTTTCGATTCGCAGGTAATTTTACTAGACTCCATGTCCTGGTTTTATCCAATGAGTCTATCTTATCTTTCATGGCTTTCTCCCAATGTTTGGCATCTTCCACACTTCTTGCTTCTTTAATAGTACTTGGATCATCACATGTAATAGTCAAAGCATAATTTTCATTATTAGCAAATAGAGTATACCTCTCAGGTGGTCTTATTACCCGTGTGGACCCCCTCAAAACCGGTTCAGATGGTACTTCAATTTCAAACTCAGGATCAAAATCAACTATATCATGCTCCACATCCGGCTCATCAACTTTAAAATCTGAATTTTCTGTTTCAGCTTGTGTAGCCTCTGTTTCTCCATGCAAACCAACATCTACTCAACTGTATGTGGTTCTTTAGGAGGTTGTGAAACAATCTGATTTGACGTAGATTCTCTGAAAACCACATCCCTACTGTAAGTAATACGTTTAGTATCAGGATTCCACAGCTTATACCCTATGATACCATCCTTATACCCAATGGAGATGCACTTCTCTGACTTGCTCTCAAGTTTATTCCTCTTTTCCCTAGGCACATGCACATATGCTTTGCAGCCAAACACTCTATTATGGGATACATCTAGCTTCTTCTCGAACAGTGCCTCGAATGATGTCTGATCCTTCAAAACTGATGTAGGAGACCTATTCTTCAGATAATATGTAATAGCTACTGCTTTCGCCCAAAATTCAGCCGCTCAATCTGCACCATTAAGCATACTTCTAGCCTTCTCCATGAGAGACTGATTAAGCCTCTCTACCACGCCATTCTGCTGAGGTGAATATGGCGTAGTTTCCTGTCTTGCAATACCGCTCGTAGCACAGAACTGATCAATGAACAGAACTCTCCTCCATTGTCAGTACGCAAAATTTTGACTTTTCTATCAAACTGATTTTACACCAAAGCTTTGAACTGATGAAATTTTTCAAAGACATCATCTTTTCTTTGCAAGAAATATATCCATACATACCTGGAAAAATCATCAATAAAAGAAACATAATATCTTGATTTTCCAAACGATACCGCAAGTGTAGGGCCAAAGACATCATTGTGGATTAAATCCAGAATCACTTTCGATCTCCCTCCCATGGATTCGAAAGATACACGATTTTATTTTCCATGTAGAAAATGTTCACAAAATTCAAAACCCATAGAACAGCTTGGGATTCCATCTACTATCTTCTTTGAAATAAGGGTTTCCAACCCTTTCTCATCAATATGACCCAATCTCTAATGCCACAACATAACAGAATCTTCTTCCACCTGCTCCATGATATAACTCTCACCATTGATCACCGTGTTATCCAGTAACTTTCATAGTCTTCCTTCCCAAAAGGTAGCAGGAGTGTGAAAAGGTTTCCTTGGGCTATACATGATTAACATCAATGTGCTCTACCATGGGCTCGCCAATATTGTACAGCTCGGAAGCTGAAATCACTCGGCGAGTACAGAGCATGGTTCGCGCTAATCACTCTTGAAAAGGAGTAGAAAGGCGGCCACCAAGGGAAAGGCCCCTGGTTGCTCAAGAAAGTGGACCGGGGGTCCATCATCCAAAATCCATACGGAAAGCTAACGCAACGTGGGTTCTCACTACGGTGCTCCTGTAAGAGGAGAAGGCGAGG
The DNA here is from genome assembly GCA_028455895.1 of Rhodomyrtus tomentosa. Classification (NCBI taxonomy): domain Eukaryota; kingdom Viridiplantae; phylum Streptophyta; class Magnoliopsida; order Myrtales; family Myrtaceae; genus Rhodomyrtus; species Rhodomyrtus tomentosa. The sequence goes on from JAPCWY010000007.1 coordinate 32,731,089, forward strand.
ATCTTGTGAAAAACAGAACATCCATTGCACCTGGTATTACAGGACCTCAAAACAAGAGTCAGCAGGACACCAGTTGTCCATCGACCACGCCAAAGATGCAGTTAGAAAGAAGCTCTACACGTATGTATTGCCCTTAAAAGTTCACGATATTCACAAATCAAATCTAGATTAGAAGTGTAGTTGAACTAAAGCTACCTAAGGACTATGATGATAGCTGGTAATGTACCGAAACACAAGCCAACCTCGTGTGGGGTTCAGCCTGCTTTTTGCTCTCTAGAACACATGAAGATCCCAGCACCAGCGGTTTCATCAGTCTTGCGAAATAGTGGCTCTACCTCTCGCGCCGTCAAACAAACACAAGCACCATAGGAACTCTTTTTTATCTTATACAACAAGCATTCCCAACAATCTACAAGAAAATTGGAGTGCAGCAAATACCCTCGCTTTTTGGTTTGTCTGACTATTCGAACACAATGTTGGGAATGAATATTACGCCCTGTACAACTTAAGCAGCTAAGCAACAGGAGAAGAATTAGGACTTCCCGACACTCTACGTTCGACCAGCCACACAGATCTATCATCAAGCAAAATCACGAGTGCATAGTTCGTAACCAGAGATGAGGGAACTAAAGGCGAAGGATACAAAAGCAAGGAAGGCTATCCCGATTGAAGCACTCGCCATTTCCGTAAACTGATCTTTGCCCCAGTTCGTTTCCCAGTCAACAACCCGGGTTGCTGCTGCGGATGATGCTGCTATCAAGAGATATGCCAGAATCTGCAATTGAATCAGAAGAACCATCCCACTCAATGTGTATGCCCCTCATCTAAAATGGGAAGGTCCAGACGCTTATCATCATAAAGAAGAAGTTTCAAACAATAACCTGAGCAAGCCTAAGGTCCATCTAAGCATGAGACTGCAAATATAAAGAGTCAATCCAGACTTCACAACTGCCTCCGCTAAATTAACAATAGCCATGTTTTAGTTTTGTATACAGCAATTAATCTCTCATCCTATGCCAAAAAAAGGACCCACAAAGATGAACGGAATGACAAATCAAACAACGAATACAACTCCTCGACAGCGCTAGAAAACAAACTCTTACAAGTTCTGATGTAGAGGATATGAGTGTAATGACTACTCTGTGATTCTACACTTGTATCCTTCACGATTTCAAAAGCAAAGGAGCAAAGAATAGTTCGACTGCTTGCTATATGTAGGAACGGAAAGGGAACATATATGATATACTTGCTTGACTTACCTGATCCATGAAGAAATAGAAATGACAACGGAGGTGGTGGCGAATGACATGCTTCCCGGTGATCAAATGGTAAGCCAGATCATACGCTTGAAACCCTGAATATGCAAATCCAATGACATTCACGGATAGACAGAACCTGCCATCAAATCAGCTCTCTCACTAGGATAAAGAGGAGGAGGAGAAGAACCCTGTGAAACTTAGAGCTAGAGAAGAAACAAATGATCTAAAGCAAGAGATAACGATTCTGTCAGAGTTAGCATCCAGTTTATATAAGAAACAAAACGATAATGTCGAATCTACGACCTCCCGAATGAACCCACAAAGAAAAGCAGAGCATAATAGCGCGAAGCATCACTGCATCTGATTCTGCAAATTCAAAAGTGATTCAGAAGAGGCAAAGTCAAATGATTCTTTCCTTCCTTTCCTCCTACAAAGAAGTGTGTCCGTGCGAATTCCTCTTTATGATTGAAGTATCAATTATTGCGGACAACAAGTTTTTTGGTAATGTCAGGATGATAAAGCATGCATTTTTGTAAACGTGGACGCAGTGATGGTTCTCCATCAGAAGCTAAATTAAAGAAGAAAATCCACAGTAAAGGCACACCTGTACTCCTTGTAGCGATCAAACGAGTCGCCACTCCATCCCTGAGTCTTATCAGCAGCCATGACCGAGAACGAAATCAGGCACAGCATCATCTCGCTCATCCTAAACCCTAGCCCCGCCCTCCTCAGCATCTCCTTGCTCCTCGACCTCCTCAGTATCGTAGACACCGCCGTCGACCGCCCCTCCTCCCTCCCTCCTCTCCCGCCGACTTTGGTCGCCGCCACCGCCGCCGGCGGAGGAGGAGCATCCTCATCCCTCGCCGCCCTGTTCGCTGCCCCCGCTGGCGGCGGCGCAGATGACTTGTGATTCGCGCTCTCGAGCGGTTTCTGGACATGGGAAAGAAGGCGCGATTGGAGCGGGGAATACTGGGCTTGCTTGTCGACGGAGACGATGGCCTTGGAGCTGTCGGTAGGAGGCTTGTCGAGGGTCGCGGCCGGGGAGGCGAAGGGCGGCGAATCGAGGAGCTCGCCGAACTCGGATCTGTGGGGAGAGTCGTAGATGGTGGAGGAATCGGAGTTCCGCGACGACGACTTCTTCATGGCGGTGCCGCGGTGTTGCGGGTGGAGGTAGCGATGGTTGTGGCGATGGTTTTGAGCGTCGGAGATGGCGATCGGTTCCATATGGTTTCAACTTTCCACTTGGCCGGGCTCTTAAAAGAGAGAGGGAACGAAGGTCGAAGCCTTTTTGGAGTTCGAGAGGAGTGAGAAAAAGCACAGAGAGCTTTCAGTTTTCCACACTGATAGTGAGAGAGAGAGACACACACACACACACGAACGAACACAGTACTTTCAAAGTGGGGTCCACCGACTGCCACGGGAGCTTCACTGATGAGAGTGATTAGGATCGAGAAACAAATGGAAATTGATGACCAGGGTAATTACAAAAGTGGTCCTTTGGACGTCGACTTAACATGCGGGGAGAAGTTTCATCCTTCAAATATATTCTCATATACAATATTCCTCCTAAATTTTTAATTTATTCATTATAAACAAACACTTTCATGCAGTTTAGAGATTAAATTAAACATACACCAAAAATTCAAAAATCACATCGACCTAATTAAAAATTTAGAAATGATGTTACATATTAAGCTAAAATTTTATGGATCAAATTGAACAAATTAAAAATTGAGGAACAACATTATATAATTGAGTGTCGTTTTTCCTTTTTTTTTTGTTATTTTTCCTTGACGACTCAAACTTATTGCTATATTCATACTACAATGACTAGGGTACATAGTTACTTGGGAGAATTATCAGAAAAATTCATAAACCTATTGTAATTGTACTAATTTAGTCATAAATCTATTTTTTTAACTGATTTAATCCTAAATCTTATGTAATTGTGTCAATAAATTTATGATCGGCATAATCGTGATAGATTTAAGCATTTTTGGTAATTTTCCCTAATTACTTAACTATTTTTCGTAGCAGCCAGTTCTACACTTTGCGACAAGATCATCTTGGGCTGCCAAGATTCTAGAGAGGACAAACCGAACATGTATAAATCTCATTTTGCAATTTGTCTCTCCTTAAACTTATTAGTTTTTGCCGCTAATATTGTTAGTTCGATTTGCTTGCAGAAGCAACCTTTTGTTTGGAGTTGGGTCGACAAAATCAATTTGTGTCTTCTTGGAAAACCAATCCGCCTTTACCAAATATCAAAATCGATTGGAAAAGTTACTTCTCAGCGTAATTTCAATGGATCACGAATTAATACATCTGCGGATGGCACTAAAAATGTCTATACGCACCAATGATTTGAGTCATGGCTAGCTCATCATCTAAGTCAGACCCTTTGGCTGCACCACCAATCAACCATGATTATTGATGGCGATAATCATCGAATCTTGGAGAAGATTTCAAAGTACCATAGTGTAATGTGATCGTAAAGTCACGCACTTCAAGATTTTTATAGTTTGGTATGATTCAATGATTTGGAGCACCTTAAAGTCACGCACTTTCTATATCAAAGTGCACCCAATCCCACCCCACTACGAAAGAAGTAAACAAAGCCCTTAAAGCCACCTCGATAGCGACGGTAATTTAGTATTTTAATTCAATATATAATATTATCTTTAAACTTTTAATTTGTTCAATATAATTCCTAAATTTTAGCCAATGTCCAATGTTTTTCTCAACTTGTTCAATATAATTCCTGAATTTTGGTATACGTTCAATTTAGTTCCTTAATCTTATGAAAACGTTCATTATTATCCTTAATATTAAATTAACGAAAAACATATACCAAAATTTCAAGCACCACATTGAACATTATACTAAAGCTCAGAAGCCACATTACATATTAAGTCAAAGGTCAGAGCCCATTTATGTAATTATCCAGTTACAGCTTGACCAGAGGGCAAATTTGAAGTAGTACTTTTTTTTTTCTGGTGGAAAGGAAGCCATTTACTTCAAATGGAAAATTTCGCATTTTCGGGACATTGATATTTTAGGGCTAACGAGTGGAGCGCACTGAGAGCACTCTTTAAATCTTCTCCTTTCAGGGAAAAAAAAAAAAAAAACCACAAGCAAATGGGCCTCGGCTGGATCCAAAGTCCAAACAGGCTGGCCATGGACATTCCAACACGTCCAAAAGCGATGCTTTATTAGGTTCTTTGTACTTTTAAAAGTGGGGGGGTGGGAAAACACCTCACAAGCTTTTTCATTTTTCTTCTTAAAAAGCAGACGCCTCTTTTTCTTTAACCCCTTTTTTGCCGCTGGTCTTCCCTTTTCTAGGTTCAATTAAAAAGATGGATCAACAATAAGACGTCGTGAATGAAAAAGAAAGAGAAAAGTGTATTAAAAAAAAAAAAAGCTCATAAACTTATTATATTTGTGCCAACTCAGCCTTAAACAACTTTTTTTTTTGTGTCAATTGAGTCATAGGTTTTTTGCGTTGATGTCAATTCAATCACTAACCTTTTATTGATGCCAATTGGGTATTAAAACTTTTTGGATTGGTGACAACTCAGCCTTTAAATTTTTTGTATTTGTGTCGATTGAGTAAATTCGATCAATTTTGATATCGAAAATCGCTGACATGGATGTCGATTATCCTACGTGAAACGATCGGCACTGACATAGATATATTTTTAATATATATATATATATATATTTAATCTTTTCAAATATTTATATATTTTTAATAAAATATATTTTTAAAAAAATATCCACATCAACGCCAGTCATACCACGTAGGATTATCGATGTCCACATTAGCGATATCGAGTCAAAATTGATCGGATTGACTCAATTCGTACAAATGCAAAAAGTCTTTAAGTCTAAATTGGCACAAATACAAAAAGTAAGACTAAATTGACAAAAAAAAAGAAAAATTGAGGACTGAATCGATACCAATGTAAAAAATTGAGAATTGAATTGGTAGAAGAAAAATTTAGAACTACCTTACCAAAAAAAAGATAAAAATAAAAATTAGAACTAAATTCTCACCAATATAATACTTTTCCCAAAAAAGAAACATCAAATACTTCATCTCGAAGCGACGCTGGCAAGACATCTGGTTTCGACAACATTCTCCACGGGCAAAAAGTGTAAACGGAAACAGAAAAGACAATAGAAAGAATTTGGAATGAATCTACGGAAAAGCATCGCCTAATTCCTGTCCTATGGTTTCTTGCCTTTTAATGCCTTGAAGAACAATAAGAAAACCACCTCAATGCCCTAACTTTCATGTTAGGGCAATGTGAAAGATCATGTACACGAGTCGTCAACATCAATTTTTGAGCACAACAGCAGATCAAGAACTACAGGAACCCAACCATAAATATTCCCAGACAACAATCACATACCATCATGAGCGCTCCATCCTACCGTTAGCAAATATCTTCCAGCGATACAATGGCACAGCGGCACTTGCATGAACTTCAGTTCAGAGAAAACGAGACTCTATCCACCAATTTAACATAGCCCCAGCAAGACTCACAATTTTCTCCAAAACCATATAGAACTAAGAGTTTAGGCCATCAAACAACATCAGATATCATTCTCCAATGAACGGAAACCCCAGGGAGGAATCGAAGTAGAATGTCTCGCTACCACGTATATGACAGGGCATATCTCACTACACGCAAATTCAATCACTGGTTATCCTCCTTTAGCTTGAGGAAATCCATGAAGAGGTCAACAATGAGTAAATTTTAAAAAAGCAAACTACTAGCACTCAACAACTCATTGCATTAGACTAGATTCAGTCCTTATTTTGGTCAGGGAAAAGACTATACATATAAGACATAAACACTACAAGAAAAGGCTGAAAATAAAGAAAGCATAAACAATTACTATCAAAACTTTCCTCTCAAAACGAGATAAGTACGTAACGACAGGTGATCCTCCACCTGGATCAAACATGCTATGGACGACAACCTCTATGCTCTGCCTTTTAAGTAGATATGTCTTTTCTCTACCACATCAAAAACGGTAATGATAAATATTCGATAGCTATGAGCTCATTCAGGTAGTTTCAGACGGTTGAATAAGACAAGGAAACTCCGCTCAGGTACCACATAAAGGAATCCAAGATCAGCTCCCTTCAAGTATGGACCCATGCCCTAAATCAGAACAAGAAAACATGCATCTGACGTAAATGACCCGTTATACACAATTTTTGCCAGCAGACAGTCTTGGGAATGGTGTTACCTTGCCATTTAATTGAAGAAGCTCCCCATCAACCCATTTTGGGTTGCGAAATCCGAACTCTGCTATCCTCCCTTGACCTTTGTAACTGCCAACCTAAAAGAAAAGCATTCCACAGTTTAATATATCTACACATCATGGCAATAATGCAAAGAAAACATCGGGAGGACTTTACTAATCCAGCCTGGAGGGGGACAATCCACACAATTTGGCAATTTTCGGGCACCTATACCGACCAGAAATTATATCACAGCAAGAAAAAAGAAATATCTTCATGTCGTTTGTGGAGATGCTAAAACTGTCATTTCAAGTACACTAGACAGAGATGTGAATGGAGACTTTATGCTCTGAGAATTTAGCAGCAGCTAGAAACAAAGAATTGCACCATTATACCATCCAGTGAAATTAGAGAAGAAAACCAAGACAAATTACACAGTACCCCACGAAAAAAGAAGCAACCTAAAACATCAGGATGCCAATCCTCAACCAGAGAGAGAGAGAAAGAGATTACCACGCCTAATTCATCTGGGTACATCCCTCGATTAGAAGCTCGTCCCCTTTTCCCAATTTTGGCACGAAACGTAACCTATAAAATCATACTTTTGGTCAGCCCAAAATTAGATGCTCCTCGCATAATAAATAAATACAAACAAGTAAATACATAATCCTTTGTGATCACCACAAGGACGTGAATATAAGACCTGGCCAGCAGGAACATTAAGATCCCCGGTCAACTTCACCGCTTCAACATATTCAAAGAATTCCACATCTGACGAACTAATATCGGAGCCATTCCAATGTCCAAACTTGCGTCTCAGTTGAACCACCTCAGTACCATAAGGGCCAAATGCACCGACATATAAACCTAGATTTTAGCAAGCTAATGTCTTTAATGCCAGGTTTCTCGTGGTAAAGACAAAAGAGGACGAGACAAAGGAAAAATTGATAATCTGAAGCATACCATCAAAGGGATCTAAATCGCCTTTGGAAGTGGTGATTCGACTGAAATTCGTAAATTCAGATAGTCTATTCCTTTTCTCTGCCTGAGTAACTGCAAGCTTGATGATTTCCCGAACATCTCTTGAAACCTCCAACAAGAGAAAGTTCATAGTGAAGGAGTGTTTGAAACATGAGTACAGAAAGTTTGTGAAAAGTATAAGATGCATACATGGCTCCAATGCCACAATATTCTGCTTTTACGTGAAAGCCAACCATATTCAAAAAATGAATTCAAGTACTTTTCATTCTCTGTGACCAGAATGCAAAGACACCGAACAAAAGTAAATATGCATCTGCTGATCAAATTTCTTTGGCAACCATTTGTGTTTGTTCAAGCCAAATACAACTTTTGCGCTAACCATTAGAATATTAATAGGACAATCTACAGATGATCACAGGAAATTTCAAAATTTTCATGTAAACTCTTTTCATTCTAAATTCTAGGAACAAAGCTTTAATGCTTGAACTCACCTTTGGCGAGACTTTGTCTGCAGCCCAGAATGCCTTTGCAACATCAGGGGGCATCAATTCAGATACACTTTGAGCTGCTATTGCTGCAACTTTCAATTTGGATACTTTGTTATTTCCCCCATCATGCCCAAGGCCTTTAATAGGAACGTGTAGCACGAAAGAATCTCTTTCTATATCCTTCAATTCTGCTGGAAGACGTGTATACTCATCGTTTGAAGATGTATCCTCATTATGCACTACCCCACCAATAAAAAACTTCATATCCAAATCCTTTTCATCATCTTTGACACTGCTATCTTCACCTAAACCGATTTCATCAGATTGCAAATTTTCTACATCACCATCTTCATCTTCTGAATTCTCCAAAGGAACTGCTTCATCATCATCTTCCTGCATTAACTGCTTGACGGGATCGCTGTCCTCAATCACTTCCTCAGCAACATCAACATTCATGACTTTCACTTTCAGTCCAGGAATTCTATCTTTCAAAAAGTTTATTACACTTTTTACCCCTTCCTCAGTTGCTCCTTCAATATTCAAGCCCTTATCATCATTTGTCTCTGTCTTCAACCCATTTTCTTGTACATCTAAGCCTGATGTTTCATCAACTTTAGAAGATTGGCTTTTTGAGGATTTAGATGAGGAGCTTGTGGAGGCCATTGGGTTCCCTTTGGTTCGATGCAAATATGCTACCTAACAATATCATACCATCAGAAGCATTTCGCAAAATGTTCAACAGAACTAGGAGAATCACAATGTAGCAGTTTCCGCTTACTTTACAAGTGCAATGAGAACGATTTTGGGGTAGAAAAGTACTAGAAACAATTTTGAGGATGATAGAAACAACTAACTCAGCCTGCAACTCTGAGATATCACAAAGGGTCCATATATAAGAAAAGAAAAGAAAAAACGAGGACTTAAAAACTGTTGGAAAATCCAACCCAAAAGCTTAAACTATCAGTTGGAGGGAGACCACATGAATATAAAGAGCATACAAGACCCATTCACAAGCGATGTGGGACAATAACAACAACTTCAGCACCCCCTCTCACGTGCAAGCCAGATTACGAGCGGCACGTGGAAATTAACTAATGGACAGTGGGCCCACATATGCGGAAAGGAATAACAATGGCTCTGATACTATGATAGAAAATCCAACCCAAAAGCTTAAGCTATTAGGCGGAGGGAGGCCACATAAATATAAAGAGCATATAAGATCCATTCACAATCGATGTGGGACAATAACTACTACATCAGCAAAAACAATGTCCTAACCAACATTAACTCGAATGTACAGATTTGTACTACCAGAAACAAGGTTGGCTCGTATAGAAGATTCACATCTCAGATAAATTGAACTTCAATCATGTATCAATACGAAAAATTACCAAAAGTCATGCAAGGTAGCCATCATGTCAAAGAAATCAAAAAGCGTAATTACACATGTATGGCCAGTTATAGGCTTAAGGCACAAACATTTGAAGCTTATGTTGCAATCCAAGTTAAGTCATCAGTACATCACCTGCATTTGATACATGCCATCAGCATCTTTGACAACAAAAATTTCAAATATTGGAGTTCCAGGAGATGCAGTAACCAACTGCCTGTAACACAAATATTAATCACTGTCCATTCCAGTTAAATGCTGCATAAACTATAGTCAGAAGAAATTAACCTCGGGCTGTAACTTCTTCCGACAAATCTTCCCACGCTGGGAGTTATGCGTATAAGTCGGCCAAAGGGATCGTCAGAGTCTTTTGAGTAACCAACCCACCAGCCCACCTGACAAGAACAGGTGGTGAAATTGTTAGTGGAATTCAAAAAGTTCAGCATGGCCGCATCCTTTCGAGTTCTTCATTCTACCTGTTTTAGGAAATAGTTTTGGCAATATTAACAGACAAAACCTAATTAATTCCATACATTCTTCCGATGATACGACATTTCACCGTTCCATCTTACTATCTATTGCCCACGCTAATTTGACAACATGAAAGCATATTATTAACTCAATGACACGTATAATGCGTCAAATATAAAATAAATTCAGGATAAACAATGACATAGTGGCCCACAACAAACAATGGTACCTGGCAAAATGCCGACATCATGGAAAGAGAACAAAATGTTCGAATATTAAATTCTTTCATGCTGCAAATCCTACTGTTTCAGCAGAACACCTTCCTTCTAAATGGCCCTCCCGCATAGTATTTAATGACAGTCTACAAGAACTTGAACCACAATCAAACCAGTACATAATACCCTATGACATGAATAGAGAGAAGTACATGGAAATAAGACAATCAAAGACAAAACCAAACAGGAATAAGACGATCAAAACTGAGTTATGTTGGGTCTCAGATAAAGATGTTCAAAAAGAGTAAAGATAAAAAAAAATTTAAAAGTTACTCAACAACCAAAGAGATAAAATTGTCAAAAACGTACAAAAAAAAAAAAAAACCAGGGAAAACAGGTAGATAAAGACAATCAAAGTAATGTCGTATGATGAAAATTACCAGTCCGCTTCCCGTAAGTTTACATAACCTTGATGCCTCATGATAACGCTCTTCTGCTATTGCATTCTGCATATAAACAGGAGATTAACCAAAAGGCGAACTGGCTAATAAGCAAGTAAATCTTTGTAGCAAACAAAGCTCTGGACCAACCTTCAACTGAGACATGATGTCAGCAACGGTATCCTTTGATGTCGCTTCAGAAATAGCCATCTTCAGTTTGGCAGCCTCGTGGAAATCTTCCTTCTCGATTGCTTCTTTGAGTTGGAACTGTAAATCATGATTAGCATCATGAAGAGGAAACTACTACATCATTGTTTAGCTTTTGCAGGGGAGACTGCAGTGACTATGAATAAATTTCCAACAACCACAAGTAAAATTTAACTAATAGTCTTCCTGAAGAATATAATTCGTGCAAATTAGCATTCTTCAGCAGTTTAAAACATCGCCCGATAATATTTGGATAAAAGAGAGCAGGAACATCTCCTACATCGATCTAGAAAGAAGGGCACTCACACCATATCATATCATGTCGCACACGGTGCACCTATAATCGAAAGCAGAGCAAGGGCAACTAGTAAGCAATATAGAGGCAACACGCCAATTCAGAATAACTCGATTCCAAGCTCAGAAACTTGCAGGCTAAAACCAAGAAAATGAGCACAAGGAATACCATGAGAACAGAGGCGAAGCTCTCGGCCTGTTCAATCTCGGAGAAATGGCGGCTCCATCGGTTCCAGTCCCAATCGGAGCAAGAGCTGCTGGAGGCACCGTCAAGGCTGACGTTGTCACCGCAACGGCAGAGCAGAGGCGGGTCCTTGCGGGGCCCGGCGGATGAAACGCCGGCGTTCTTGCCGTGGACAGTCCGGTCCCCACAGCCGAGGACGAAGAAGCTGGGAGGATTGGCCGATTTCCTGGCCGACCAATCAAGAAGGCAGAAGGGTCTCAGGTGGGAGGCTCGGATTGAACCGCCCGTGACCCATGCATTGGTCACCGCCATCTCTCTCCCTCTCTCTCTTTCTCGCTCGCTCTCTCGCTGAGCGCAGTTCAATCGGCCTTGGGAGGCTTGTGTTTAACTGTTGGAAGGGACCTCTTGGCCGTATGGATAGCATCGCCAGATAAAAGGATTGGAATATCCGGACCGAACATATACATTATTTTTCCTGAGAGTTTTTCCTTTTTGTTCTTGTCCTGCGTTGTTGGGAAAATTGATTGATGGGGATATGCCCAAATTTTAGTTCCGGAAAATAAATAATTTAAAAGATATTTTTTAGAAAACATTATTTATATCATTTATAAAAATAAACGAACGAACTATTTATCGTATATTTAAACATGAATTATTGCCGATCATAAGAATACTTTTTATTGACTGATTATCTCAAGTAATACAAATGATTGATTTCAAATAAATATTTTCCAAATCATTCGATTCTAGGTAGATAGACGAATCTGAATCTAAAACTTATGCATTAAAGTAATTTTCAATATTATTTCTATCTCTCGCACGTTTGATGATGTCGTTCTTTTAAGCTAAATTTGAATCATGTACTTATAAAACACATAATGTATTATAAACATGTAAAGACACCTTGATATTCAACTTATTTTACATATTTTTGAAATCAAATAATGACATTTCGACAAAAAAAAAATCAATTAATGATGTGCTGATGGCACACGTAAAAAAAAAATTGTATACAAAGCTTAATTACGAAATAAAATATTTTCATAAATTTTTCATAATCTTTTCCATCATGATGACATCATTTCATCTTTATATGAAATTAATCGAACACGAGCGGGTTTGGATCCGCCGAGTTGGGCGGGTCGATTTAAACAAAATCTGTTCGGAGCAAGAGCAAACCGGGTATGACTTTAGGCCCAATAACGAATTTAATCATGGAGCCTGTTGTTTTGGGCGGGCTTTTCCCTGGCTCGCCCTAGGCCCATCTGTTCATAACCTTTGATTCTTTGTAAAAATGAATCATGTTTCGGGAAAAAAAAAACATCATTCTATGCATGCTCCACTGTTAATTTAGATTTGATTAAAAAATACTTATCATCCTTTTCCCACTTTATATCGGTCGGATTACATGAGTGTTAAAAAAAAATTATCCCCATAATTATAGATAGACTAGATCCATCATACCAAGCAAGCTGTATCAGGCTTCAGTTATCACGATCTCAACTGGTTTGATCAGCTTTAAAGTGTCCAACGTCTTTCAAATATGCATTACCAAATATAAGTCGCGACAACTTTTTTTTTTTTCAATTCTCAAGGACACCTGTGTACATATTTGAAACATGCAATGTAGTGATTCGAACTCTGGCCTTGAAAGGGGCTAACCCCTCGGAATTCACTCTGCGGGCAACGTCAGAGTTCCATCGAGGCAATACCAAAACAGCCTGTGAAGCGGCCGGACGTCGGAACCGAATGATTAATCGGGGATTCAACCGATGGTCATTCCATTTTTCCGGTCCCGGGTCAAACGTACTCCGCGGGTGCGGACTCGGGTGCGCGTGCGCTGCTATCTCTCTCTTTTTTTATTCCCTCTCATCTCACGATCTGGGACTGTTGATTTGGAGGGCGTTCTCCGTACAATGCCAAATGAGGCTCGGAAATTTCACCAATTTCAGATACTAAATAAGGGATTAACGGAACATTTCCGTCATGTTATGAATAATGATTACGACAAGAGAAAAAACGCTTAAAGATTTAGGGTTATACTAAGAAAATCGAAATATTTTAAGATTGAATTGATATTCGTATAATAAATTTAAGATTGATTTGTGTACTTATGATTTTTTTACGTTAATCAAGGCAAAAAAAGAAAAAGAAGGGGGAAAAAAAGAGACAGTGGAGGAAATTAATCAGTGCGAAGAAAATTCAACACCACCAATTTGCAAGGATGAGACCTATGTTACATGGAGACAGGACACGACTCGCGACAAGACACGACACGATATGTTGACGCGACAGTTCTTAAAAAATAAAAAAATTTAACACGCTAGAATACATTACATATTATATGTATATTTTTATATATACATGATTTTAGAACCATAAAACTTTAATTTTTGCCAACCATAGTATTCATAGAGTCTAGGAAAATGGAAAAACAAAGGTCGCCAGAGGGAGGAGTTAGAAATTAGATTAAAAAATTAAATTTGTTTTCACTATTTTTAGTGTCCGGAGAAAAAAAGAGAGGAATAGTTGTGTCGGACGCATGTCCGAGTCCGACATGCCAAAAAAATTTAAAAGAGTGTGCCGGTGTAACAGAGGATGGGACATCACTATTTTAATAACAACAAGATTCTAACACGACAAGCATTTAGGGACAGAAACTTATTGTGACATTCTGATTTTCTTGTCATTTTCAGACTTATTAATGAGAAATGTATCTAGCGATGTATTTCAGTCATATTTTGCTCGAATCTGATTAATTTGAGTTGAGTGACCAAAGGGAAAAGGCTAATGCAAGACAAGGTACGTGGACTTAGGGAACTCGAATATGAAATGACGCTTTGACCATAAGGATTGTTGAGGGTATATTTAGAGTCATAAAAGGCCGATCTAAGAACGATTAAGAGATGCATTACTAGTGTTATACGATTGGAGCGCGGGTGATGTCGCTTAATCAATGCATAATTTGTAAAATTTTCCTAAATCGAACAATGACGATCGAGACTATCGAAACTAGTGATAGACCCTCATAATTACATGACAATCAAAATCGCCATGAATTGACGAGCCATAATTGTGATATGAATCATAGGGTCGATACGCGTAACGTCTGCAAAAGTCGCCTGTCAGTTCGGGATAGATTGGAACCACGTTTGATAGAGAAAACAATCAGAAACGAGCCTTGAAAATGGAGAATCAAGAATTCCAACATTATATTTGGATTGGCCGTTGCCTCATCGAAGAAAAATTAAAGTTGGAAATATGATGTTCCGGACGTCGAGAGTAAAATTATCATTTTGCCCCTCAAACCTTAGCCTTACTTATATAATTAGATGAGGGCATTTTGGTCTTTAACCATCCCCCATAGCTGCCGAAAATAGAGAGAAACCATGGCCATTGGATGCACTTTGAATGACACCTTGGACAAGTGTCAAGAGATTGAGCCATGAGTTGATGTTTCCACTTTTAAACTATCATTCAACCCATGTTGACCAAGCCAAATGGAGTATAAACCCTCTCTCTCTCTCTCTCCTCATGGCCGGTCACCCCCTCATTTGGCCGAAAACTTCTTCTTCTTCTTCTTTTCTTCTGCTACCGTGAAGCTGCTTGCCGACCAGTTTCTGTCGCCAGCTTTGTCGCCGCCGACGACCGCCACCTCCGGCGACTCCCAGCTGCCGAGCCGACCACCCACTCCTTCCTCAATCTCTTGCCGACGATCTCGAAGTGGAAGCGAGTCGTTTGACCCACCGAGGAGCTCCGGCCAGCTGATCTCACGAAAGTCGATGGAAATCGTCGCAACCAGAGGTAAGCCATGTTTTTGGCTTCTTAGGACCCCGAAACCTTGGAGTTTTGTAACCAAATTTTGTGGATGCCTAAGGGACTCATAGATTGAGAGGTGGTAAAAAGTTGGAGTTAATTTGATGGAGTTTTGACCTCAAATGAGTCTTGTGTTTGAAGTGCCAGAACTACCAGTTTGAAGGCTTAGGAAAACCGGTGACGTTCAAGGAGTTTTCGGCGATGGCTTGGCCCCAAATTTTCGGAGAGCTTCCCAAACCCTTAGAACTACATGTTAGCAAGTATATTAGTGAATAAATTGAGGATTTGAGGTAGTTTAATGGCTGGTTAATTGGGGTATACATAGAACCGAAAATTGCCCGGTTCGGTTTTATGCATACCGATTCTGTGGGAGCTGTTGGTAGTTGTAAATGAGCTCCAAATTCATCGTTGAGAAGTGTGATTATGTTAATTGATAGGTCCATGAGGTGTATGTTTAGTGGGGTGATGATTTGAGCAAGGAAATTAACGATTGGATGAAATTTCCTTAGGTTGTGCTGTGGACTTGACCTTGGACTGTTTGGATCGAATTGTTGAGGTTCTTGAGAAGAGGATTTTGTGGCATTAAGCTTGAGTTAAGGGGAATCCTAAACATTTGATAGGAAGATTGGACTCAATTGTACATCCTAGGAGAGTATAGGTGACTCAAATGCTTGACCATGCTTGTGCCTTGAGTGATTTGTCGTATTTGAGTGTTGAATTTGATTGTCTTGCATGCCATAAGTGTATTGTTTGTGCATGAGTTTGCACTTGACATTATGTGTTATGAATTGAATTGAAATTATGGCATGACTAAGACATGGTAATACCTTGAGGCGTATGAGACGCGGGGTGGTATGATGAATGCCTTGAGGAGCTGAGGCGCGGGGTTTAAAATGAATGGCATCTTGAGGCGTATGAGACGCGGGGTTGAGAATGCCATAGTCCTGATGCGTTGAAACGCGGGACGAAGTTTTGATGTGTCGACACAGGCCTGGAGTGACATTGAAAACCTGATGCATTTACGCGGGTTTGTCAATGAGACGGTCTGATGCGTTTACGCGGACCAAGCCTGAGGCGTTCTAAACGCAGGCATGAGAATGAGGCTGGTTGGAAGGGCGAAGGTGGTGATGTGACTTGGCAATGTGTGCATGATCCTATTGATGTGTTATGATGCTATGACTGCATGCTTGACATCTATGTGTTGTTATTGATAGTTGAATGCCTTATGTGTTTATTTGTGTGAAGTGCTGGTGATTGTATCTGCCTGAGTAGACTGTCAGCCTAACCTAGGGTTAGGACCCACCTTACTGAGATATATATCTCATCCCATTGTGGGACCACATTTTTCAAATCCTAGACCTTGAGCATGTGGCCAGTCAGGTTTGGGGATCCTAAGGAAATGTCTGTCTATTTTGAGGAGTTCCTTGATGGACAGGGGACCATCTACGTTATAAAGTGTACGGTTGTCTAGGTAGACGAGGGCGGTAGTAACTGGAAGCCTCACAGGTATGAGGCATGGTTCAGAAAGGTTGGAGACGTTTCTACAGGGTCGTTGAAGCCCACTGAGGTACCTCGAGGGCCAATCCCTAGTTGGTGTCATCCCGCTTGGGATTTAGTGGAGGCCGAGAGATTGGTTGTTGGTTCGATGATTGGTCCAGAGAGAACTTCGACCCTGGAGGACACAGACGAGGTGATAGTGGTCGAGGTTATCGAGGAGGATCTGATGGAGCCGTCTGCTGATGAGACCACGGAGGACACCGTGGAGATTTGCTCGGAGACCTTCTCGGAGTACAAGCCTAGTGAGGTGGCTGATGGGGAGACCAACGACTCCAGCAGCTCGACCTAGGAGTTTCTACTTTGCTAGTCCGACAATTAGTTGGGTGACTTTGATGTCTATCCCTTTTTTAGAGCAGCTATGACTGTCTTTTGTACCTGCCTCGTCACCCTTACTGACTAGCAGATCTAGTTTACAATATTATTGTGTGAACAGTTGATAACCTCTGTATGTATGGATATTATCGTTACTAGATCCATTTTTATACTTGTACGGAAGAGTTATTATTTAGTCGCTTCCGCATGCTATCTAAGTGACATACCTCTCGACATGCATGTGCATCCTGGGACCTCGAGAGATAGTTTGTGCTTGCAGGAAGTCGCGTGCTCGTGTCTGGGGCGCGCGACGTTACACTTATACTTAATCTCATCACTAATTCTTAGTTAAAAAAAGATAATAATCTTAATCAGATCGAAATGTTTTCTTGCAACGTAAATTGACACTATTGAAGTAGAATTTCTGCTCCATAAATGCTTGTGAAGCATAAATTTGATTTTTTACACAGCATAAATCCATTTAGTGACCCAACTTTTAAAGCAGAAATCCATTTTGCTATGCAATTAATTGTCACGCCCTGTTTAGCTTACGAGTGCGCTCATCTGCTCATGCCGTAAATTCAGTCATAGGATACCCTTCTTTCCGGCGATATAAAAATGAGACTCGCATGCGGAAGAGTAAAAGAAAATAAATACATAATTCTATGCAAGGTAATTCAAAACAAAACAAAGAATGAGACACGGGACAAAGAAAATGGTGCTTTACATATCAAGATGACGAGTTTATACAAACGAGGCCAGGGACTAACTAATACCACTAGCTGAGGTCGAGGAAGACAAAAGGGTGAACAAAAAACAACAATTAAGCCTCACCAAAAAGATCGTCACCACTAAAAGACAACTCTAACGGTCGAGTGATCTCGAGCCCACTAAGTGGTACTAGTATCTTTGGCTCGACTCATGTCCTCTACGGGATTGTAATCCGAGAAAGTTTCTTATCATACTTCTATTGTGTCCTCTTCCATCTCATCCTCTAAGTTAGAAATCTCGATCACCTCGATACTCTTCTCTCTGGCTGGGGTCTCATTTGGAACGTTCCCTACCACGGAACCCTCTACCTCGATCTCATCTTGAGAAGGATGACATCACGATGGAACTACACGTTTTGGAATCTTGTGAGCCTTTAATGGACCAGTGGTAACTTCCCCAGCTCTACTAAACCAGGCCTCAAAATGATTTGGCTTCTAGTCTTCCTCCCCATCATCAACCCATACTATCGTACTCTTCCTAATATAAACTATGTCTCGTATATCTGGAAATTCCTCAAAATAAGCTGTCATCTCCATGGGATCTCTTAGGCGCATAGGCAACATATTCAAAGTTTGGGATCTGGAAAGAAAAAGGAACCCACGACGGAGTGAGACTTATGTCTCAGCAAGCTACCTTAATCCTAAATTAGACCATTAGTCCCACCAGATAAAACAATCATAACAACAAACAACGGTGGCATAAATGCATATAACATTTACACGAGAACGTCACGTCATACAACTTGTAAAGAGATGACATATAAAACAAATATAAAAAGAAAGTGACCCAAGCTTTCGTACTAACTAAGAACCACATCAACACCACATGAATTAATAACCAATAAAACTCTCAATCCACAACTCAATGGATTAGTCCGCGTTTAACGCATTAGACTACCAAGACAAATAAACCCGCGTTAAGACGCATCAAGTTTACGAGCTTATTTCCAAACTCATGCTAGCATGTATAAATTCTTATCCCACGTAAAGACGCCTCAAGATAACATTCGAGCCACAACCCCGCGTTAAAACGCCTCAGAGTATACTCCGATGTGATCCCGCGTTAAGACACCTCAGGATATCGTGTACTTCAACAAACATCTCAAGTCAAGAATTATCTCCACAATCATTAAATTACATTCTTACCATGAGAAACTTCAGAAAGTCGATCATAAATCGTTTGCTTACCGAATGCTCGTACTTTATCGCCAAACATAACACGAGAGTCACATATCCTATTGCCACATAATCAAGTAAGACATACCAACAAGCACATCACCAAGTCAGTCAAAAGAACTATAATTTGAATAACAAGCAAGCGCTCTAGGCCCACTCCTCAACAATTCCAGTCAATTTCCACTTAACCAATCATAACAAAATCATCAACTCATCGATTCCGCAATAAAACCATCTAGTTGTGTCCAAATGTTCTAATATAGGTTTAGAGTCGCTTACCTTCGTTTCAATTAGCAAATTTTCACCGAAAGTCCCTTGTCAAAGTCGGCTTCAATCCCAAACACCGTTGTCCAAAAACAGGGCAGCGAGATACTTCAGCGACAAATCATCGTTTCAATCCATTTCTATTTTCTAACTTCAATTCCACCCATTGTACACCTTAATAACACCCTAAATGACATTCTAGTATGCCTTAACACCACATTTAGAGCATGATGATGCTAAGAACAGCCCTCAATAGAATCGGTTTGCATAAATCCAAAACAGAGCAGAATCGGTTCTGCTTCCTCATGCATTAAATAACCCATGCATCACCTTAAGCTCCAATTTGTCATCAATTCCTCTTGCTAAAACCTCAATTAATATGTTATATAGTCCCATGATGAAATTCAAAGCTAAATAGCACTCCTGAGACCTCCGAACAACTCACTTCATCCTGGACCAACCGGCGGTTAGATTTTGCTTTTAAATATCACCATCAAAACCTAATCGAAACTTAACCAAAACAGCTGCCTCAGCTCAGTAAACTTAGTACTACATTTCATGTAACTTCCATAAAAAATTCAGAGCCATTTGAAGTCTCTAAGAGGGTGAACCATAGCCTTCTCTCAGTTAGCTCAGAATCTGTCCGGTTTTCTTCCAAAAATTTCTATAAATTAACCAGATCTCCAAAAATCACAAAGCCAATTGAAGCTTGTCAAGGACAGGTTAAACTAACCTATGATGGTTGGCGACCAGCCAAACAGTCATAGGAGGTGGCGTTCGTACGGACCGAACGGAGCAGCAGAAGCTGGTCGAAATAGAGCATTTTCTGTTCTTGAGGAAAAACTCAAAATGAAGGGAAGGGGAGGACTGGTCCACAAAATTTTGAGGGGAATAGCAGACAGAATGAGGCTTCATTCAACCATGGTCAAAGTTCTAGAAGATTAGGTTAGCGAGAAATTAATTACCATCGCCCGTGTAATGACACTTGTCCTTAGTCAATAATATCAAGGGTCAAATTACTTTCTTGCCCCTTAATTTTTGGCAGCCTCCTTGGAGAAGAAGGAAATGTCAAATGACTAATATAACCTTCTCAAATCAATTAGGCAAGGTTAATTCTCCAAGGGTAAAATGGTCTGTTCACACCTTTCGTCCGAAATTTCGTTTTCCTAATATTTTTTACCCTCGACAAGGCGGCATCCAATCCATATCAAATGTTGGAATCCCTCATTTCCAATTTTAAATTTTGAGGTCCTATCTCATGATTGATTTTTTGTTGATTGAAATTTCAATATGTTTCGAATTAACGGGTGGCTCTTGCGGACTTTACGCGTATCGACTATGTGATTCTCATCATACTTAGGATAACTCAAACTACGAAAAATTTGGTTGTCATATAATCGCGAGGGTCTATCGCTAGCCCCGACGGCAACGATTGTCATAATTCAATTTAGGAAAATTTTACAAATTATATTTTGGTTAAGCGGTATCACCCGCGTCCCAATCGTACAACACTAGCAATGCCTTCCTTAATCGTTTTTAGATCGGCCTCGGTTCTAAATGTTCCCTTGACGATCATTATGGTCAAAGTTTCGTTTTCTAATCGAGTTTCCTAGGTCCACGTACCTCATCGCACGTTAGCCTTTCCCCTTTGGTTAATTGACTCGAGACTAATCAGATTCGAGCGAGACATAACTGAAATACTTCGATAGATATCTTACAGTCAAAGGTCTCGAAATAACAAGAAATTCAGAATGTCACAACTCTTCCCACCTTAAAAAAAAATTTCGTCCTCGAAATTTATTACAATCTAGCTACTCAAACAAATGAGGGTACTAACGCCTCATCGCTTCTTCGTTCTCCCATGTAGCACCTTCAGTTCCATGGTGCTCTCATATTACCCTGACCAACAGAATCGTTTTAGTCCTCAAAACTTGATCCTCCCAGTCTTTAATCCTGATTGGTCTTTCTACGTACGACACTTTGTCGTCCACTTCTATAGTTTCATAATCTAAAACATGTGTTGGGTCTGGTTCGTACTTCCTCAATATAGACACATGAAACACATTATGTACCTAAGATAAACTCGGCGGTAAGGCAAGCCTATAAGCTAATGTTCCAATTCGTTCCAAAATTTCGAATGGACTTATATATCTCAGACTCAACTTTCCCTTCTTTTCGAACCGAGATATGCCTCGCATTGGAGATACCTTGAGGAAAACATGATCCCCAACTTGAAATTCTAACGGCTTGCGTTGCTTATCGGCATAATTTCTCTAGCGACTTTGTGCCGTTTTTAACCTTTCTTTAATTATCTTCGCTGCATCCACTAACTGTTCCACCAACTCTAGGCCTGTGATACTTCTTTCTCCTATTTCGTCCCAGTACAAAGGAGTTCTACAAGCTCTGCCATAAAGTGCTTCAAAATGAGCCATTCCAATACTTTGTCGATAGTTGTTATTATATGAAAACTCCACTAGATGCAAGTGATCTTCCCATCCACCTTTAAAATCTAACACACATACACACACTCGTAACATGTCCTCGAGCGTCTGAATTGTCCTCTCCGACTGCCC
Source organism: Rhodomyrtus tomentosa (assembly GCA_028455895.1). Classification (NCBI taxonomy): domain Eukaryota; kingdom Viridiplantae; phylum Streptophyta; class Magnoliopsida; order Myrtales; family Myrtaceae; genus Rhodomyrtus; species Rhodomyrtus tomentosa. The sequence goes on from JAPCWY010000007.1 coordinate 32,752,743, forward strand.
ATCTGTTTGCAGATGATACACCGTACTGAACTGCAATCTAGTTCCCAAGGCATCCTGAAGACTCTTCTAAAAATTTGCTGTAAATTTAGAATCTCGATCCGACGTAATTGTTAAAGGCACTCTATGAATTCGTACAATCTGGTGCATGTACAGTTCGACGTATTTATCCATCGCAAAGTCCTTTCTCACAAGAATAAAGTGTGCAGACTTGATTAATCTGTCAACGACTACCCAGATCAAATCATGTCCTCTCTGGCTTTGCGGCAAACCCATAACAAAGTCCATTGTTACGTGCTCCCATTTCCACTCCGGAATTTCTAAGGGTTGTAACAATCCGCCAGGCTTACAATACTGAGCCTTTACTTGCTGGCACGTCAAGCACTTTGCTACATATCTAGCCACGTCCACTTTCATTCCGTTCCACCAATAGTGCTGACGTAAATTCTGATACATTTTCGTACTACTTGGGTAGATGTTGTAATTACTCCAATGAGCCTCTGATAGAATTCTTTCTTTAAGTGCTTCATCATTAGGCACACAAAGACGTCCACGAAACCTTAAAATTCATTCCTTATATACATGAAATTCGGCTTTCCTCTTTGTCGTATCCATACTCAGAATTTTCTAAATCTCTAGATCTGTAGACTATATGACTTTTATCCTTTCTTGTATCTCTGGTTCAATTCTTAATGTCGCTATCAAACTCGACAGTTGGGTCACTTCCAACTTAAACTCATAGTCTCTCGATTTTTCTAGCACCAACCATCCTTTAACCATTAAATGAGCCATACTAGATTTTCGGCTAAGTGCATCGGCAACTCTATTCGCCTTCCCAGGATGTTATAAAATATCGAAATCATAATCTTTAAGCAATTCCATCCATCGACGATGTCTCATGTTCAATTCCCTCTAGGAAAATAAATACTTTAAACTCTGATGGCCCGTATAAATTTGAAACCTTTCGCCACATAAATAATGCCTCCAAATTTTTAAGGCGAAAACAATCTCAGCCAACTCCAAATCATGTGTCGGATAATTTATTTCGTAAGGTCTTAATTGCCGCTAAGCATACGCTACTACCCTTCCGTGTTGTATAAGTACACATTCCAATTCTTTTAACGAAGTATCGCTGTATACCTTAAAACCTTTGGGTCCAGAGGGGATCGTAAGTATCGGTGCCGTTGTCAAACGTTGCTTAAGCTCTCGAAAACTCATTTCACATTTTTTCGTCCATTCAAACTTCGTATGCTTCTTAGTCAACTGCGTCAATGGCATAGTTATAGACGAGAACTTTTCTACAAAGCGTCTGTAGTAGCCGCTAATCCTAGAAAACTCCGAACTTCTATAACTGTAGTAGGTCTAGGCCAATTTATCACTGCCTCAATTTTCGCAAGATCTACGGAGATTCCTTCTCCGGATATTACATGGCCAAGAAATGTCACTTTATTCAACCAAAACTCGCACTTGCTAAACTTGGCATAAAGCGAGTGCTCTCTCAAAGTCTGTAAAACAATTCTCAAATATTTTTCGTGCTCCTTCTTGCTCCTCGAATAAATAAAAAATGTCATCAATAAAGACAATGACAAAACGGTCACGGTATTCCTTAAACACCTAGTGCATCATGTCCATAAACGCTGCTGGGCATTAGTTAACCCAAAAGGCATCACTGTAAATTCATAGTACCCATATCTCGTGCTAAAAGCCGTCTTCGGAATATTCTCTTTCTTAATTATCAACTGATGGTACCCAGTTCTCAAGTTTATCTTAGAGAATACCGAAACTCCCTGCAACTGGTCAAATAAATCATCAATTATTGGCAACAGATATTTGTTTTTAATGGTCACTTGGTTCAATTGTCTATAATCAATACACAAGCGCAAGGATCCATCCTTCTTCTTCACAAATAACAGTAGTGCACCCCATGGCGACGCGCTCGGTCTAATGAATCCTCTATCCAACAACTCTTGCATTTGCACCTTCACTCTCTTTCAATTTCGATAGTGCCATTCTATAAGATGCCTTTGAAATTGGCTCCGTCCTAGGAGCTAACTCAATTTTAAATTCAATTTCTTATTTGGGTGGTAATCCAGGCAATTCTTGGGGAAAGATATCCAGAAATTCACACACTACTGCTATATTTTTCAATTTCAGCTCCCCAACCGTCATATCAACTACCGCAGCCAAATAAGCTTGGCATCCCTCATCTAATAACTTTGTCGCTTCCAGCGACGAAACTAAAGGAATGGAAATTCCTCCACAACTTCCCTTGAACTCAAAGCTAGGGCGACCATCCGAAGAAAAACGAACTATCCTTTCACCACAATCCACCATAGCCCTTTGTTTACACAGCCAGTCCATCCCAACGATCACATCAAAGTCAAACATAGGTAGCACAATTAAATCTATCTTTTCCTCTCTACCACCAATAACTATCTTACAATATCTTGTAGTGAAGTTGTAACATGCAATCTCATATTCAATGATCTCAAATTCAAATCAACCATATCAGTAAATTGAGCAGACACGAAAGAATGCGAAGCTGCAAGATCAAATAAGGCATAAGCAGCTTGATCATTCAAATAAATCATACCTGTGACCACCCCAGGCGCGTTCTCTACTTCGCCTCGTGCTACAACATACACTCACCCTTGAGCCGGTGGTCGATTGAATTCATTCTATGGAGTAGCAGCCGGGGGTCCTACCTGAGGTCGTGGTCCCCAAGATTTAGGTCTTGAAATTTGGTTGGGACAATTTCTCATCTGATGGCTCAACTGACCATAGTTAAAACATGCTCTCGTTCTAATCGGGCAAGGTCCACTCCCATGCTTCCTCCCACAAAGACGACAGTTCAAGTTGAATTGGTGTGGCGGCTTTTCAATATTCTTTCTTGCGGGTGGAGCAAAACGCCTATTTTTGGTCATTGGTCTCTTACCAAACTGGCGATTGTCTCGAAATGAGCTGAACCGCGACCCAGATGTAATATTTCTTTCTCTCAGGTCTTTCTCAATCATCTGTCCCCATTCATATACTTCCTTGTACGTTCTTAAATTCAAAGCTGTCATTTGGTTACGAAGTTCGGATCATAACCCGTCTCAAAACCTTCGCGCCTTCTCTAATGAGTCTTCAACATACCGTAGCGCGTATCTCAACAACCTAGCGAATTCAACCTCATATTGATCCACTGTCATGTGATTGTGACGTAAATTCTGAAATTCCACTAGTTTCCTTTCTCGCACAGTCTCTGAGAAATACTTGTCGTTGAAGACAGTAGTAAAAGCAGCCAAATTTAGGGCAATACCCTAAAAAAAAACTCCATCCTTCATAGCATTCCACCAGTCATTCGCGGTACCTTTCAGTTGGTAAACCGCCAAAAGTTCTTTTTCCTCGTCACTACATCTTAGAACCCCAAAGGTTTTCTTGTGCTTTTCTATCCATCTAGGTGCCAACTCTAGATCACCCGTACTATTAAACTGGAAGGATTTTAACTTCACAAACTGTTTAACTAGCTGTCCTATTTGTCTAGTCACAAGCTCATTACCTGATGCATTACCTATCTTTACACCTTGACCACTAACCTTATTAACTCGAGCATTACCAGCTTCAACACCCTGGCCAATAGTTGTGTTAACTCTACTACCCACATTATTACCAGCCGTCGCGTTGGCAGTAGCCAAGGCTACTCCTACAGCCTAGGTAATAGCAGTATCTCTATCTTGAGCTTGCCTATCTATCAAGTTTTCGATTCGTTCTAATGCTCTCAATACATCACTCATTTCAAGATTCTCCGCTACAGGTGGCCTCGAATTAGAAGCTCCACCTCTAGGTCTCCTATGCCTGCCAGGTCGGTTGCTCATCCTTATACTACTTGTACCACTTTAATTCCACCGTGGAATTAACGACTTAATTCATCTACAAAAGTATAGTGATTTTATGCTACACAATATGCAGTACTCACACTAAAGTAACCATTCACCCAGTCATTCTCAAGAGCACAATAATTAGAAACGTACAATCATACTTCAATTTCAAGCACAATACTCAATATTTCATTAAGCAAGCATCCACAATCAATACACCCGCTAAGTACGAAGCTTGGTCACTATCTAATCATCATAACTCACCACTTTCATGATGCCAATCACATGCGCCAACTCATATGCCATGCATTTCTTACTCGATTCTATCAAATCCCCTTACGGTCTCACTATCCAATCATCTCGAATCTCATTTCTCCTTATTACTCCAATCCTCAATCGACTTGTATCAAGCCGACCTTGCGCTGATACCACTTCAACTAGGATGTCACGCCCCGTTTAGCTTACAAGTGCGCTCATCCGCTCATGCCGTAAATTCAATCCCAGAATACCCTTCTTTCCAGTGATAAATAAATGAGACTCGCATGCGGAAGAGTACATCAACATCAACATTAACATCAATCACACCTTTATCCCAAACTAGTTGGGGTCGGATTGTTAAATACGTCTCGAGTTTAAATCGTCCGCGAATATATATTTTGGTTTAAATATTCAATATTTGACTGAAACAATTGTGGCATGTTTTGGGCGAGTTTTAATTGTAGATTTGATATCTGCATTAGAAGACAAAAGATGTGACTCAAATATTATATATTATTTGGGTAGATATTTGGTCCAAGAAAGGAAACAAAAGAGTAAGGGTTTTTTTTTCCTGTCTGCATCCTGCAATAGCCGCGAGGTATATAGATATCCAAAAAGAGAAGATTTTGCAGACTCTCTTCTTTGTTCGTTCTAAGACACAGCCGCACGAAAAGAAGAGGAGCAGTACGGTCAAGATTTACGCTTCGTTCGTGAGTTTATTTTAGTTTTATTTTATATTCAATTGAGAGTTGTCTGTTTATAAACACTTTGAGATTGGGTATAATTTAGGTACGGGAAACACGAGCGGATTGAGCGATTGTAAATCCAATTCTTTGATATAGTGGATTGTTCTTGCTGGCTCTCCCCGTGGATGTAGGTACCGACATTCGGACCGAACCACGTTATATCTGGTGTTCTTTATTGTTCATCGTTATTATTTCTGGGCTTTTGCGTTGACGTATTTGCAAGATCCTGATAGTTTTCGCGTTAGAATTATAACAATTGGTATCAGAGCCAAGTTAGATTTCTAGATTGTGATTTGGAGCTTTTGTTTGTCTAATTATTATCTGGAAATTCTGTTGTTGAAATTATGTTTGGGGTGAAAGCTGAAATTGAGAAATTTAACGGGAGGAACAATTTTGGGTTATGGAGCCTCAAGATGGAGGCGTCATTGACAACTCAAGGTTTGGCAGAAGCATTGGAGGGCAAGGCTAAGTTGCCCGAATCGATGAAAGATGCTGATAAAGATGTATTGATTAGGAAGGCTAGGAGTGTAATCCTGTTGAATTTATCGGATGAAGTGTTGATAGAGGTAGGCGAAGAAAAGGATACCGCAGCATTGTGGGCAAAGCTTCAGTCGCTCTATGCAAAGAAGGGTTTGAACAATCGCTTGTACATGTTGAAGAAGATGTTCCAATTCAAATATACTGAAGGTACGTCTATCAAAACCCATCTAGACGAATTTAATAAACTCAGGATGGATCTGAAGAACGTCGGTAAGACTCTTGAAGATGAAGAGTAGGGCATGATGTTGTTGGCTTCTTTACCAGAGTTATGGGAGCATTTTACTGATTCTCTATTGCAGGGGCGTACTATGATTACCTCAAAAGAGGTAAAGTCCACCTTGTTTTCTAAAGAGTGGTAGCGAAAGTTGCGAGATGACAGTCTGGCGTAGGATATAGCGCATGGACTAATGATCGGGGTAGAGAGCAACAACGGGGGTCCAGCAGCAGCAGAGGTAAAAGCAGGTTTAAATCACGCCATAGAAAATCCAAGGGACGCGTGAAGTGCTTTGAATATCACGAGGAGGGGCACATTAGGAGAGATTATCCTAAGCTGAGAAACAGAGGTGATCAGCAAAAAGCCACAATCAGTGTGGAGAACATTGCTGAGGAGAGCACTAGTGATGCAGAAGCTGTTTTTGTGTGACTACAGGTTCGTCAGGAGATGAATGGGTGCTAGATTCGAGGTGTTCTTATCATATGACGCCTCATAGGAGCTGGTTTACTACTTACCAGACTGCAGATGGTGGTAGAGTTTTGTTGGGGAATAATGCAGCTTGCAAGTTTGTTGGGATAGGAACAGTTCGGATTCAAATGCATGATGGTGTGGTTCGCACAATGACAGACGTGAGGCATGTACCGGAGCTCAAGAAGAACCTTATTTCTCTAGGGACACTCGATGATATCGGGTGTAAGTACACCGCTGAAGTTAGAATACTGAAGATTTCTCGAGGTGCCATGACAGTGATGAAAGGGAAGAAAGTGAGTTCTCTATATCATCTACTAGGAGAGACCGTGACGGGAGTTGTTGTAGTTTCATCAGGTGAGTCAGATTCTGATTTAACTCGTTTATGGCATATGCGTTTAGGGCACATGCGTTTAGGGCACATGAGTGAGGCAGGTATGACAATGCTGAGTGATAGGGGGTTGTTAAAGGGTCAAAAGACAAGTAAGTTAGACTTATGTGAGCACTGTATCTTTGGAAAGCAACGCAGGATTAAGTTTACTACAGGTATTCATTCGATCAAGCAACCAGTTGAGTATATTCATTCAGATGTCTGGGGCCCGTCTCCGGTTCCTTCGAAAGGAGGTGCCTGTTATATGCTCACATTTATCGACGATTATTCAAGGAAAGTATGGGTATACTTTCTAAAGCACAAATCTGATGTGTTTGATCAGTTTAAGAAATTTAATGCATTGATTGAGAAGCAGTCATATAAACAGATCAAGTGCCTAAGAACCGATAACGACATGGAGTTCTGTGGTAAAGATTTTACCGAGTTCTGCGAAAGAGAAGGTATTGTTAGACACCGCACAGTACCTGAGACACCACAGCAGAATGGCGTGGCAGAACGGAAGAATAGAACTTTACTTGAGCGGGCTCGGAGCATGTTATCGCATGCTGGAATAGGCAAGATATTTTGGGCCGAAGCAGCGAACATGGCGTGTTACCTGATTAATCGATCTCCATCATCTGCTATTGAGTGGAAGACTCCAGAGGAAGTATAGTCGGGAAAAACTGTTAATTACTCCGGATTACGAGTATTCGGATATCCTGTGTATGCTCATACTAGTGATGATAAGCTTGAGCCGAGGTCAAAGAAGTGCATATTTCTAGGTTATGCACATGGGGTGAAAGGCTACCGGTTGTGGTGCACTGATCCCAGATCACCCGATTTTATAATCAGTAGAGATGTAATTTTCGATGAGACTGCAAAACTTTGACAGAGGAGTCCTGAGACATTACCAGCGGAGCAAACAGATCATGGTGTCGGTAGTGAGGTGGAGCTTCAGGTGGAGACTCCGGAGACCTCAGAGGTAACAGATGTTAAGATTGCAGATGAGGTCGTAGTTCCTGAAGATAGTGATAGTCAACAACCAGTACAGTGACAACATACTCTAGTTGAGGGTAGACAATGGAGGCAAATAAAACCACCGGTACGTTATGGTTATACAGATATTGCTTATGCTTTGACTGTAGGTGACGAGGTGGAGACAGATGAGCCTTCATCTTATTCTGAGGCGATGGCTAGTTCTGAGTCGTTTTAGTGGTTAGGGGCTATGAGTAAAGAGATGGAATCACTCCATCGAAATCAGACATGGGAGCTAGTTAAAGTACCCAAGAGTTAGAAAATTGTTGGAAGCAAATGGGTCTACAAACGAAAAAAAGGTATTCCCGGTGTCGAGGCAGCGAGGTATAAGGCGAGATGTGTGGCGAAAGGGTTTACACAGCGGGAGGGCATTGACTATAATGAAGTGTTTTCTTCTGTGGTAAGGCATACTTCTATTCGTATTTTATTTGCCTTAGTTGCTGCACAGGATCTTGAGTTAGAGCAGCTTGATGTAAAGACGGTTTTTCTTCATGGTGAGTTGGAGGAGCAGATGTACATGAGGCAGCTAGAGGGATTTGTTATTCCGGGTAAGGAAGATCATATTTGCTTATTAAAGAAATATTTGTATGGGCTGAAATAGTCTCCTAGGCAGTGGTATAAGCGCTTTGATTCTTTCATGACTTGTCAGGACTATTCTAAGAGTCAGATGGATAACCGTGTTTATTTTAGGAGACTGGATGATGGGTCTTTGATATATCTATTGCTATATGTTGATGATATGTTGATAGCAGCTAAGAATATGTCTAATATTGATGCGCTGAAAAGGCAGTTAAGTGCCGAGTTTGAGATGAAAGATTTAGGTGCTGCAAAGAAATTATTGGGAATGGAGATTTTGCGTGACATGAATGCAGAATTATTACATATGTCTCAAAAGAAATATATTGAGAAGGTTGTAGCACGTTTTAATATGCAGCCAGTCAAGTCTGTGAGTACACCATTAACGAAGCACTTTAAACTTTCAGTTAAATTATCACCGCAGACTGAGGAGGAGGAGGAACATATGTCCCGTGTTCCATATTCTAATGCAGTGGATAGTATTATGTATGCTATGGTATGCACTAAACCTGATATTCCACAAGTTGTTAATGTAGTTAGTTGTTATATGAAGCGTCCTGGTAAAGCTTATTGGGAAGCTGTGAAATGGATTCTCAGATATTTGAAGGGGACAGCAGACGTTAGCATAGTGTACCGGAGGGACAATGATGGATGTGAAACCACTAGTTTTGTGGATTCTGATCATGCAGATGACTTGGATGAGTGCAGGTCTTTAGCAGGGTACTTGTTTACGCTTGCAGGTGATATAGTTAGTTAGAAGGCGTCCCTACAGGATCACGTGGCCTTGTCGTCGACTGAGGCGGAGTACATGGCATTGACCTTTGTAGCGAAAGAGGCGATATGGTTACAGAGTTTGCTCTTGGACTTTGGGTTGGATCAGAAAATTGTTGATATATATTGTGACAAACAAGGTGCGATATTTCTGGCGTATAATTCGATTTATCACGAGCGGACGAAAAATATTAATATTAGGTACCACTTCATCCGAGATATTTTAGCGAAAGGTAAGGTTGTTGTGAGAAAGATAGTTACAGCAGAGAATCCATCGGACATGATGACTAAGTCTGTTACTTTGGCAAAACTCAAGTTTTGCTCGAGCACTATTGGCGTCTATGGAGAGTGATCGCCTTTCGGGGCGATGGGAGAGCAGCATGGATGATGAGTATTATAAGTTGACTTTTAAACATCGAGTCAAGGTGGAGAATTGTTAAATATGTCTCGAGTTTAAATCGTCTGCGAATATATATTTTGGTTTAAATATTCAATATTTGACCGAAATAATTATGGCATATTTGGGCGAGTTTTAATTGCAGATTTGATATCTGCATTAAAAGACAAAAGATGTGACTCAAATATTATATATTATTTGGGTAGATATTTAGTCCAAGAAAGGAAAGAAAAGAGTAAGGATTTTATTTTTATTGTCTGCATCCTGCAATAGCCGCGAGGTATATAGATATCCAAAAAGAGAAGATTTTGTAGACTCTCTTTTTTGCTCGTTTCAAGACATAGCCGCACGAAAAGAAGAGGAGCAGTACGGTCAAGATTTATGCTTCGTTCGTGAGTTTATTTCAGTTTTATTTTATATTCAATTGAAAGTTGTCTGTTTATAAACACTTTGGGATTGGGTATAATTTAGGTGCGGGAAACACGAGCATATTGAGCAATTCTAAATACAATTCTCCGATATAGTGGATTGTTCTTGATAGTTCTCCCCGTGGATGTAGGTACCGACATTCGGACCGAACCACGTTATATCTGGTGTTCTTTATTGTTCATCGTTATTATTTCTGGGCTTTTGCGTTGACGTATTTGTAAGATCCTGGTAGAGTAAAAGAAAATAAATACATAACTTCATGCAAGGTAATTCAAAACAAAATAGAAAATGAGACACGGGACAAAGAAAATGGTGCTTTACATATCAAGAGGACGAGTTTATACAAACGAGGCTAGGGACTAACTAATACTACTAGCTAAGGTCGAGGAAGACAAAAGGGCGAACAAAAGACAACCATTAAGCCTCACCAAAAAGATCGTCACCACCAAAAGACAACTCCAACGGTCGTGTGATCTCGAGCCTACTAAGTGGTACTAGTATTTTCGGCTCGACTCATGTCCTCTGTGGGATCGTAATCTGAGAAATCTTTTTATCGTACTTCTATGGTGTCCTCCTCCATCTCATCCTCCGAGTCAGAATCTCGATCACCTCGATACTCTTCTCTTTAGTCGGGGTCTCCTTTGGAACGTTTCTCGAGCCTACCACGGAACCCTCTACCTCGATCTCATCTCGAGAAGGATGACACCACGATGGAACTACACGTCTTGGAACCTCGTTAGCCTTTAATGGACCAGTGGTAACTTCCCCAACTCTCATGAACCAGGCCTCAAAATGATGTGGCTTCCAGTCTTCCTCCCCCTCATCAACTCATACTATCGTACTCTTCCTAATATAAATTGTACCTCGTCTATCTAAAAATTTCTCAAAATAAGTTGTCATCTCCTTGGGATCTTCTAGGCGCGTAGGCAACATATTTAAAGTATGGGATCTAAAAAGAAAAAAAGATCCCACGACGGGGTGAGACTTACGTCTTAGTAAGCTACCCTAATCCTAAATTAGACCATCAGTCCCACCAGATAAAATTGTCATAACTACAAACAACGGTGGCATAAAGGCACATAACAATTACACGAGAGCGTCACATCATACGATTTGTAAAGAGATGACATATAAAACAAATATAGAAAGAAAGTGACCCAAGCTTTCATACTAGCCAAGAACCACATCAACACCACAAGAATTAATAACCAATAAAATTTTCAATCCACAACTCAATGGATTAGTTCGCGTTCAACGTATTAGACTACCAAGACAAATAAACCCTCGTTAAGATGCATCGGGTTTACGAGCTTATTTCCAAACTCATGCTAGCATGTACAAATTCTTATACCGCGTAAAGATGCCTCAGGATAACATTCGAGCCACAACCCCGCGTTAAAATGCCTTAGAATATACTCACGATGTGATCCCGTGTTAAGACGCCTCAGGATATCATGTATCTCAACAAACATCTCAAGTCAAGAATTATCTCCACAATCATTTAATCACATTCTCACCACGAGAAACTTCAGAAAGTCGATCATAAACCATTTGCTTACCAAAATGGTCATACTTTATCGCCAAACATAACTCGAGGTCACATACTTTATTGCCACATAATCAAGTAAGACATACTAACAAGCATATCACCAAGTCAGTCAAAAGAACTATAATTTTAATAACAAGCAAGCGCTCTTGGCCCACTGCTTAACAATTTCAGTCAATTTCCACTCAACCAATCATAACAAAATCGTCAACTTATCGATTCCGCAATAAAACTATCTAGTTGCGTCCAAATGTTCTAATATAGATTTAGGGTCGCTTACCTTCGTTCTAATTAGCAAATTTCCACCGAAAGTCCGTTGTCAAAGCCGACTTCAATCCCAAACACCTCTATCCAAAAATAGGGCAGCAAGATACTTCAGCAGCAAATCATCGTTTCAATTCATTTCTCTTTTCTAACTTCAATTCCACCCATCGTGCACTTTAATAACACCCTAAACGACATTCTAGTATGCCTTAACACCACATTTAGAGCATGATGACGCCAAGAACAGCCCCTCAACAAAACCGGTTTGCAAAAATCCAAAATAGAGCAGAACCGGTTCTGCTTCCTCATGCATTAAACAGCCCATGCATCACCTTAAGCTCCAATTTATCATCAATTTCTCTTGCTAAAACCTCAATTAATATGTTATATAGTCCCCCGATGAAATTCAAAGCTAAATAGCACTCCTAAGACCTCCGAACAACTTATTTCATCCTAGACCAACCGGCGGTCAGATTCTGCTCTTAAAAATCACCTCGATTCAATCATCAAAATCTAATCGAAACTTAACCAAAACAGCGGCCTCAACTTAGTGAACCTAGTACTACATGTCATGTAACTTCCATAAAAAATTTGGAGCCATTTGAAGTCTCTAAGAGGGTGAACCATAGCCCTCTCTTAGTTAGTTCAGAATCCGTCTGGTTTTCTTCCAAAAATTTCAGTAAATTAACCAGACCTCCAAAAATTACAAAACCAATTGGAGCTTGTCAAGGATAGGTTAAACTAATTTGTGATGGTTGGCGGCTAGCCAAACGGTCATCGGAGGTGCTTCTTGTATGGACCGAACGGAGCAGCAGAAGCTGGTCGAAACAGAGCAGTTTCTGTTCTTGAGGGAAAACTCAAAATGAAGGGAAGGGGAGGGCTGGTCCACGAAATTTTGAGGGAGACAACAGATGGAATGAGGCTTCATTCAACCATGGTCAAAGTTCTAGAAGATTAGGTTAGTGAAAAATTAATGACCATCACCTATGTAATGACACGTATCCTTAGTTAATAAAATCAAGGGTCAAATTACTTTCTTGCTCCCTTAATTTTCGGCAGCCTCCTTGGGGAAGAAGAAAATGTCAAATGACTAATATGCCCTTCTCAAATCAATTAGGCAAGGTTAACTCTCCAAGGGCAAAATGGTCTTTTCACACCTTTCGTCCGAAATTTTATTTTCCTGATATTTTTCACCCTTGATAAGGCGGCGTCCAATCCATATCAAATGTTGGAATCCCTCATTTCTAATTTTAAATTTCGAGGTCTTATCTCATGATCGATTTTTCGTCGATCGAAATTTCAATTTATCTCGAATTAATGGATGGCTCTTTCGGACTTTACGCGTATTGACTCTGTGATTCTCATCACACTTAGGATAACTCAAACTATGGCAACTTTGGTTGTCATGTAATCGCAAAGGTCTATCGCTAGCCCTGACGGCAACGATTGTGATAATTCGATTTAGGAAAATTTTACAAATTATACTTTGTTTAAGCGGTATCACCCGCGTCCCAATCGTACAACACTAGCAATGCCTTCTTTAATCGTTTTTAGATCGGCCTCGGTTCTAAATGTTCCCTTGACGATCCTTTTGGTTAAAGTGCCATTTTCTAATCGAGTTTCCTAAATCCACATACCTTATCGCGCGTTAGCCTTTTCCCTTTGGTTAATTGACTCGAGACTGATCAGATCCGAGCGAGACATAACTGAAATACTTTGATAGATATCTTACAGTTAAAGGTCTCGAAATAACAGGAAATTCAGAATGTCACAATAATAATCTTAATCAAACCGAAATATATTCTTGCAACGTAAATTGACACTGTTGAAGTAGAATTTTTGCTCCATAAATGCTTGTGAAGCATAAATCTGATTTTTTATACGGCATAAATCCATTTAGTAACCCAACTTTTGAAGTAGAAATCCATTTTGTTATCAATTAAGTAAAAAGATTTACTTCTCTCCACAAGTAGAAAAATCAATTTCTGCTCATGAACAAAAGTGGAAAAATGAAGTTGCATAGCAAAATGAATTTTTGCTTCAGATGACTCGACTCAAATCACCATGATCGAGTTTGTGGAATTATGTGGTCAATTACTATAAAAGCTTAATTTTATTAGATGAATTCATGGTTATTATATCTAAATATTCTAACACTCACCCTCATATGTAAGCCATTATATGAAGCCGTAGTTTGATATTTAAGATATTTTAATAGAGTTCCTAATAAAGATGAGTATTGTCACCTGCGGAATATCTTTTTAGCTTTGGCAAAATTGATAAGATGATTGATTTGTACATATGCACACTATTCAACTTTTGGGTATATGGTCTCTCAAGACTGGGTATGGGCCGGGGACCATTGGTTCTGGTTCCAATTTAGGGGGAACCAGAACCGAGCCATTAAGTGGAAGTTTCGGTTCCAGGCCGGTTTCGGGTCCTGTTCCGGTTTAAAATCGAAAATGAAACATCCGATTTCAGTTATGATTTCTAATTAATTTGCAATAAAATTGTTATCAAATTATCAAAGAATGAATTATGAAATAAATGAAAATAATGAATTATGAAATTATGAAATAATGAATTATCAAATACAAACTGTAATCAAATTTGAGGGGGGAAAAAGAGAGAGGGAGAGGCTTGAACTTAATGAATTATCATGAATCACATATATATCTTATTGGGGATATAAAAATTAAAACCCATATAATTCTTTTACCTTTGATAACTCTATATTTACCTCATACTCAATCGTTGCTACCCGTTGTTGGACAACAATGTTAAAAATAACAACTCTATTTTATAATATTGGAGACCAAAAATATATTCAATTGACAAAGGCACAAACACTGAATTGACAGAAGCACAAAAACTGAACTGATAGAAGCACAGACACTGAACAGAACCACAACAATATTGAAAAAAATGGAATTGATACAAATATCGAGGCTTGTGTTCGACACAGTTTCTTAAAACAGATTCGTCTCGTCCCGTATGTGCTTTGAGGTTTCTGAACGTCTGTCTCCTAGGATGCAACAGTTGGCAGTGACAAAGGCAAGCACAACACTCTAAAGCTTTTGGCGAACTTGAACAAATCACGAATACTATAAAAAACAATGCAAATGTGGAGAATTGAAAGTGAGGGAGAAGATGTTTTCTTTTCATTGTAGTGTCTTCTCTCTTCTTGAAACAAAATAGGAAGTCACTTATTTATAAGGTAAGTGGGGTATTTCTAAAATAAAATAATAACAGCTAAATAAATTTGTCGCTATAATCTTAAATTCTATAACAATAGAGCCGTTATGCTTTTAATTTTGTAACAACAGAGTCATAACAATGTAGCCATTATCCTTTTTAATTCTACAATGGCAGAATTTAATGTCATTAACGTGCCGTTACTTATTTAATTCAACAGCTGCTACAATAGGGTTGGAAAAAAAAATTAAAATATAAGGCAAAAATAGGCTTGTTATGAGGCCCATTTTTCAGTCATGCATTTGTGTATGCAGATCGTATGCTCGTGCTCAAGTTTCAGCTCGTCGAGCCTCCGTCAGTGTCTGGAATTTTCACCCTCTGCGTGTGCCTGCGAGGCATAGTGCTTGTATTATGATAATTACCACTCGAAGGAGTTGTAACCACATAAAAAAACACTCCAAGACCTTTCTCCTTTTCAACATGGGACTAATATTTTATCACTTTCCACTTCCAACTCAAAGGTGTTCTATGAGAAATAATTTCTCATTCACTCACCCGTCAAAATATCTCATATTTTTCAACATCGTTTCGATACCAGTACCGGTGTCGATGGTATTTCCGTCATCAAAGAATTCGGCTTCATTATTATGATCTATCTCTTACTGTCTATATTGAGCCTTTGTCCAATCATCAACACAAGCTTGAGCCTCTATCAAATCATGAGCTAACCTTGAATGTCGTTCGTCCAAAATATTACCTCCAATGCTAAATGCTTATTCTACCGCAACTGTCAAACAAGGAATTGCTAAAATTTATTTTGCAATTACAATAAGAATTGGGTATTGGGTGTGATGTGTGCGTGGGCGAGTGATTTCGTAAGGATGTGTGTTTCGAAGCACAAAGCGTCGTGAACAGATTCAAAGAGGTGGAATGAGGGATGGTGTTTGCAAAATTTCGGGATTAAGTGTATGGATGGTAAGTGAAAATAATGAAGAAGCGATATAAATCGAATTATATAGTGGTGTAAAAATATCACCAGCCAATAATACAAAATGAAGGATAGAACGACCACTACTAAAGCCTAAAGACAATACCTGCCGAGGAAGAAGATCGAGATTGATAGAAAGCTCACCACCAATATCTAAAGACTACGCCACCAACTAAGGATAAAGGGTTTTTGGCTCACTACTGAGGAGTATCCACTCTCCAATGATAAAGATGCCGAAGTGTTTAAAACTCAACACTTAAGAGGAATTCTCATTCATTAATTATCACCAATCTGCTTACAATAGAGAATAATCTTCCTTTAAATAGAGGAACGAAGACAACGTAAAAGAAAAGAAAACAAATAATTCTATATCAATTCAAATAATATGGAAAATGAAACAAGATAATATCGTACATCAGCCTGGCATATCAAATATCATCCCTAAAAGATCTTTCGAATCAAAATAAATATCTTTATATGACCTTATATGGATATATATTTGATTGGCCTTCAAATCAACAACTAATTAGGAAAGTCAGATTGGAATTGTGCTATCTTCTGAGCGAACTATATTCTGAGCGCGTTATCTTCTGAGCTTCTGCTACATCATCTGAGCTTTTGTCACCGTCTAAGCTCCTCATCATCTGAGTACGTCCTTAGACTTCAAGTTGACGTGATCCATTGAAGCAAGTTATGACCAAAATCAGCCTTGGCCTGAATAAACAACGATTGTACAGAGCTTATGGGTGGAATCAAGGATTCCACATTAACGTCGAGTATACCATCGATGACGTTATCAGATGCTCCCACATCATACTCCCCAAATTGTTTGAGATTTGACCTCAAATCTAAAAGGTCATCATCCTCCAAGTATGGAGATAGATTCCCCACATTAAAAATGGTCGAAACTCTAAATTCTCTAAGGAGTTTGACTTATACGCATTGTCGCCAATCCTCTCCAGAACTTTAAAAGGTCCATCAAATCTGGGCATCAACTTGTTCATTCGTTTGGAGGAAAATCTTTTCTTCCTTAGATGGATCCACACTAGATTACCTGGTTGGAAATAAGTCTTCTTTCTATGCCGATTAACTTTCTTCTTGTAAGACTCTCTTGGAATGAATCTGCTCATAAAACTTCTTCATCACTTGAGCTCTTTCTTTTCTATCAAAATTGACTTGTGAGTTGGACGGAATTGGGATCAAATCAATCGGCATGAGATGATTAAGTTCATAAATAACTTCAAAAGGTGATTGACCGGTAGTATAGCTTGGTGACCTATTATAAGAAAATTCAGCATAAGTAAGTTTTAAATCTCAATCTTTCACTGATTTACTTACCATTCCCCGAAGTAGAACAGTAAAGGTACGATTAATTACCTCTGTTTGGCCATCGGTTTGAGGATGGCAAGTTATCCTGAATAGAAATTTTGTACCAAGTATTGTCCACAAGGTCTTCCATAAGTAACTCAAGAATTTTGAGAAATGATCGGATACAATAGTTTTGGGAACTCTATGCAAACGAATGATCTCCTTAAAGTATAAATCTACGACATGAGAAGCATCTTCCATTTTGTGGCATGGCACGAAATGAGCCATCTTAGAAAATCGGTCAACAACCACCACAATGGTGTCATTTCTCTTTTGAGTTCTCGGAAGAGCCACAATAAATTCCATGCTCACATCTTCTCAGGGCTGCAATGAAACTGGAAGTGGGGTATATAAACCTTCATGAAAATGACTCTTGGCTCTTTGGCAAGTTGCACGCCTTGAGATAATCGCATGCACATTTCTACTCATCTTTGGCCAGTAAAAATGCTCGTGAAGAACCTCAAGAGTTTTGTTGATGCCAAAATGGCTAGTTAATCCTCCTCCATGTGCTTCACGAATTAGCAATTCTCTAAACAAGCTCATTGAACACATAACAAATTTCCTTTGAAAAGAAAACCATCTTGGACAAAATAAATGTCCCGAACTCCATGTTTACAGTCGATCATGATGGATGAGAAATCAAGATCACTATTAGTTCTTTCATAGTATGAAAATCAAGGATTCTCGAATCCAAAACAGCAAACATAGAATATCTCCTTGATAAGGCATCAGCTACCACATTAGTATAGCCAGGTTTATACTTCGAAACAAATGAAAAAGATTGAAGGAATTCTACCCATTTAGCACTTCTCGAGTTTAGCTTGTGTTGGCCGCTAATAAACTTGAAGGTCTCATAATCTAAATGAAGTAAGAACTGCTTTGGCCTTAAGTAATGAGACAAATGATCTAGAGCTCTCACAATGGCGTAAAATTCTTTATCATACATCGAGTAGTTTTTCTTGGAGTCGGTCAGCTTCTCACTAAAATACGCCAGCAGCTTTTGCTCTTGGACAACAACAGCCCCAATGCCAACTCCACTTGCATCACATTCAATTTCAAATACTTCAGAAAGAGCAAGGATAGGAGACTCACAAAGTTTTTGCTTTACTGATTCAAAAGCATTTTGAGCAGCCTTTGTCCATTCAAAAGAACCTTTCTTCATACATTCGGTCATGGGAGCCATAAGAGTGATGAAGTTCTTCACAAATCTACGATAGAAAGACGCAAGACCATGAAAACTTCTTACATCATTCATAAATTTTGGTGTCGGCCACAATCTTATTGCTTCCACCGTTAGCTGAGATTCCATCCTTAAAAACCACATAACCAAGGAATATAATGCTGAAAGAAAAGAATTCACACTTCTCCATCTTTGCATGGAGCTTATGCTATCTTAGATCATCGAACACTTGTTTCAAGTGAGAAACATGCTCCTTTTCACCTTTGTTGTACACAAGAATATTATCAAAGTATACAACAACAAAGTGACCTATAAAAGGATGAAGGACCTTATTGATAAGCCTCATGAATGTACTTGGAGCATTAGAAAGTCCGAATTGCATAACCAGCCACTCATAGAGTCTTCTTTTCGTCTTAAAATCTGTTTTCCATTCATTACCTTCTCGCATTCGAATCTGATAATACCCATTTCGTAAATCTATCTTTGAAAACATGATTGAACCATATAATTCATCAAGCATATCATTATGTCTAGGTATATGGTACCTATACTTAATGGTGATGTTATTGATGGTTCGGCTATCCATGCACATTCTGAATGAGCAATCTTTCTTTGGCACAAGTAAAGCCAGAACAGAACATTGGCTCATACTTTCTTAAACATATCCTTTCTCGATAAGCTCATTAACTTGTCGTTGCAACTCCTTTGTTTCTTCCTGATTACATTGGTAAGCTGTTTTGTTCGGTAGAGAAGCTTCGGGCATCAAATCAATATGATGCTCAATTCCCTTTAACGGAGGTAATCTAGCTGGTAACTCCTGCGAAAATATATCTGTAAATTTTTTTAACACGGAACGCATTTTCGGGTGCAAGATTTTTCTATCTCACTCTTTTTCTCAACTATGAGCAAAGCATATGTATTCTTTTATTTGCTAATGGCTATCTCAACCCAAGTTTCATTCAAGAATAGACTCTCCTTTCCAGTGTTTCCCTCCCCAGGTTGATTTTTTGGTATAAAGAATCGACTCAAGGGAACAAGAGTAATGTGTTTCTGCTCTTTGTGAAATGAGTATGTATTTTTATGCCCATCATGCACAACCTTTCTATCATACAGCCAGGGTCTTCCCAATAACAAGTGGATGCATCCTTGGAAATAACATCATACAAAATCTTATCTTGATAACTTTTATCGATAGAAAACGAAATCAAGGCTCATTTAGTTACCTTAAGATCACTTCCTTTGCGAAGCCATTGGAGTTTGTATGGTTGAGGATGTTTTTGGTAGTTGGTAACTTCAGTTTATCGATCAAAGTTGTCGAGGTAACGTTGGTGCAGTTTCCTCCATCAACGATCATTGAACACGCCTTCTCGTTAATGGTGCAAAGGGTGTGGAAGATGTTTTCCTTTTGTTTTTCATCTTCTGAGGAAATGTTGGAGTGTAAGGCTCTTCAGATAACTAGACAATCGCCATTGTTCGCTTTCTCCATGAGCTTTTCTCGCTCCTCAAATTCAGAGTCATTGTGATTAGATTCTTTCGCTTCCTCTTGAATCTCCAACTCGATCTTCTCAGCTTCTTGAAGAGTCATAACTCTCCGATTAAGACAATTTGCTTGAAAATGCCCACAGCCAAGGCATTTAAAACACTTTCAATTCTCTATATTGGGCTTCTTGTTTAGCTCTTTGACGACTTCAACCGCCTTTGATTTATCTTTTTCTTTAGCCGATGAGCTCTCTATCTTCCAAAAGAAGCACCCTTGAAAACGGATGTCCCCTTTGTCGAGATCTTGGAAGAAAACCTCTTGTTCTTCACTTGCTTTTCAACCTTCATGGCTTTACACACGTCTTCAAATGACCAATTAGGTTGAAGCTCAACCAAATCAGTAGTATCTCTGTTCAATCCACCAAAGAAATGAGTAATGGTTTGCTCTTGCGATTCTGGAACATCGCACCTCATTATCGATTACTCAAACTCTCGGATGTATTCTTCAACGGTCATTCAATATTGCTTGAGAGAATTCATCTTCAAGAATAAATATTGTTTATAATTCATGGGTAAGAACATCTTTTTCATCAACTTCTTGAGTTTTTCCTATGAACGGATCTTTCTTTTTCCATCCCGGACTCTTTGATTTTTCAGATTCTCCCATCATAGTGAAGCATACTTTTTAAATTTAAGAACATCAACCTTGCATCGCTTTTCATCCGAGTAAGATTTAAATTTAAATGCTCGTTTTATAATATGCAGCCAATCAATAAAATCATCGGGATTAAGGCTACCTTCAAATTCAGGTATCTCTACTTTCACGTCACGATCGTTATCGCGCCTTCCTCTTCTCCTCCTAATTCGATCATCCGAGTCGCTAGAATTACCTCAGGTGTTGCTGGATTCATCATCGAAATTTGAACGAGAATCGTCATGGCGCTGGTGATTATTGCGAGGCTCTTATAGTGGCGGATCTTGTCCCGCTGGGGTCTCCAATAAATTAAGAACTCGCTCAATTTGTTGTTGCAAAGTGTTGATTGCGGGATCTCGCATTTCGTTGTGAGCTTTCTCCAAAGTTCTTGGAATGGTACCATCTTCCACGGTAGAAAGATATTGATAACAGAAAAGGAATCACTCGAAAGAATTCAACATAGAGCTCTAACATGAACTTGATATGTGCGTGGGCGAGTGATTCCGTAAGGATGGGTGTTTCGAAGCACAAAATATCGTGAGCAGATTCAAAGGGGTGGAATGAGGGATGGAGTTTGCGGAATTTTATGATTAAGTGTATGGATGGTAAGCGGAAACAATGAAGAAGCAATATGAATTGAATTATATTGTGGCGTAAAGATATCACTAGCCAACAATACAAAATGAAGGATAGAACGATCACTACCAAGGCCAAAAGACAACACCAGCCGAGGAAGAAGATCAGGATTGATAGAAAGCTCATCACCAAGGTCTAAATGTTACGCCATCAACCAAGCATAAAAGGCTTTTGGCTCACCACGGAGGAGTATCCACTCTCCAAGGATAAAGATGTCGAAATGTTTAAAACTCAACACTTAAGAGGAATTCTCATTCGTCAATTATCACCAGTCTGCATGCAATAGAGAATACTCCTCCTTTAAATAGAGGGATGAAGGCAACGTAAAAGAAAATGAAAAATAATCCTAAACCAATTCAAATAATACGGAAAGGAAACAAGGTAATCTCGTCTATTAGCCTAGCATATCAAATATCATCCCTAAAAGATCTTTCCAATCAAAGTAAATATGTCTAGATAACCTTCTATGTATAAATATTTGATTAGCCTTCAAATCAGCAACTAATTAGGAAAGTCGAATTGGAATTGTGCCATCTTCTGCGCGAATAATCTTTTGAGCACGTTATTTTCAGAGCTTGTACCACATCATTTGAGCTCTCGTCAACGTCTAAGCTTCTCATCATCTGAGTACGTCCTTAGACTTCAAGTCGATGCTATCCATTGAAGCAAGTTGTGACCAAAAGCAGCCTTATCCTGAATAAACAACGATTGTACAGAGCTTATGGGTGGAATTAAGGATTGCATATTAACGTCGGCTATATCTTCGGTGACGTCATCGGATGCTCCTGCATCAAGGTACAATGCCTCTTCCACCAATTCAATATTGTGAAATCTGTGCTGCATTGAGATTCATTAAACTCAAAAGAAATGGTTAGATAGATCTCTATTTCGGAATTACTTCCTATTGTTTCCTTTTGCTTTTTTTTTTCTTGTGCAACAGAAGTTGGTACCCTCTAATAATTTTACCTACGTTTCCACTTTGTATGTCACTAGATTAAGAAGATCCGCTATTACCTAGATTATATTTACTATAAAATTCATTATATAATTCTATTATTACATTTTTAACCCTTCTTTGTATATTTCTAATATTTACCCCCCATCAATTAAATGTAAACATTTTTAACACCAATTCAAATAATCACATAAATCATCTAGTTTTACAACATGGATAAAAAATACAAGAAATTAAATAAATAATAGGAATTTTTCTATAATAGTGTAGCCATTTTGTTCGCATTGCTCTAATAGTATCACTTAATTTATTATCATTATCATTTTCTTCAAAAACTTCAATAATATTAACACATTCTATTAAAAATAAAATCATAATAGGATAATAAATACTAGACAAAGTATAAGTTACATCATTAAAAACTTTTAAAATATATAATTTTTTTTAAAAATATCCCATTCTTGTAGGCATAATTGAAATTGAGTTATATTATCTAAAATAAATGCACATAATAAATTTTTATATGCAAAAGATTCATTAAATAACTCGTAAGTAGAATTTCAATGATTTGGAACATCTCTTGAAAATCATTTTAGTTTTTTTTTTTCCATTTGCTTTGCAAAATTTTAATCATTCTTTCATTTTTGGGAATGTTTTCATAAAAATTGAATTTATATTTTTATTGGGTCAAGAAAAATATCAAGAGTTTTTAAACCATCTTGTACACATAAATTTAAAACATGAAAAACACATCTAACATGAATTTTTTTTACAAATCTTTTCTAGTTCAACAATTGAAGCAGTATTTGTAGCTGGCATTATCAAAATTAATTGAAATTTTTTATTGAATAAATAATATTCTTCTAAAATTTATCTAATTAATATATAAATATTATTTGTCGTATGCCTATTATCAAAAACACTAAATGCAATAACTCCTTTTTTGAATATTTCAATTATCATCCATCCAATGACATGTTATACTTATATAAGAATGAATTTGCCAATGATCATTCCAAATATTGCTATCTATATGCACATGTCCATTAAAATTCATACAAAAGTTTTGTAAATCTTTTTTTCTTTTTTATAAAGATCTTTAATTATGCTTTTAAGTGTATTTCTAAGAATGCGCTTTGCTTGTAGAACACATGCATTTTGTATAAATAGATTAAAATAAAATCTTTCACCAAAATTAAATGATAAATGTTCAACGGAAATAAATTTACATAATTCTTCTTTATAAGTTTTTTCATTATACCGAAATAAAGGATAAGTATTAGGACTGACAAACTCGGAATTTGTTATTGCTTGGTATTAATTCCCGTTTCGGTTGGATGTTTCGCCTTAAGATGTCATTTAAATGTTCCATATTTGGCTACACCGGTATGTTTGTATTTTATCCCACAATGTTTACAAACTACATCATATCTTTTTGGAGCTATATCAAGTCTTTCCATCTTTGTGAAATGGTCTCATACATCAGATGTAAATTTTCGCTCCGACTCCTTTGTTGTTGACATGTCTTCAATACCAATGGGAGAATGAAGGCTTTCTTGCGTTTGGACTTGCTCCATATCAAGAATAATGCTGATTTCATCATCTACATCAACACCGAGTCCCTAGTCTTCATAATTATGAGGACTAGGAGGATAATCAGATTCCTCCACCTAGCTCTTACCTTTGCAACTAATTTTACTTTTACTTGCCATTTTTTAGGAAAATTGAGAGAATTTGAGAGAATTGAAATGAAGAGAGAATTTATGAGGAAAAAAAATGAGAGATGGGAAGAGGTATTTATAATACATGTTAGAAATTAGTAAAGAAAAAAAGGAAAGAAAAAAGGAGCTGATAGTAAGAGCTGTTGCCACTTTCTATTTTTTTATTATTAATTTACATAATTTTTTATCCCTATTTTTTCGTGGTTTGAAGCTAGTCCGGAACCACTAGTTCCGGGCCTAGTTCACGTTTGAAGAAATTGTAACTAGGCCCATATGCCACGGTTCGATTTCGGTTTAGAACTGCGGGTCATGTCAATGGTTGGTTTCGGGTTTGACTCGAGTTAATTTTGGGCCCAACCCGGCAATTGGACTATAAAGGATAAACTTATTACAAGTATATTAGTTTTGGGTAAATTTGTCACAAGTGCACTAGTTTGGAAATTTTTTATGGTAAAAAAGATAGTTTGGGATAAGTTTATTACAGATGTACCAATTTGAATTTTTGGTGGTTAAAAAATTAAATTGGAGATAAAATTATTATAAATATATCAGTTTGAGATTTTTCGTAATATTAACAAAAAAAATTTCCAATCTTCGATATTCTTTGAAGCCTGCCGAGAAATCATTCCATTTTTATCTTTTTATGCTCATGTTTTTGCTTAGATAGTACCGGCAAAAGTACACTTTTAGTGCCAAAAATTATGTACGGAGATCATTTTAGAGCCATAATTTCAAATCGATTACTTTACTGCTAGCTTTTTAAAAAATGATCATTTAAGTGCCAACTTCTTTTAAAAACGATCACTTTAGTACTAATTTCGATTTAAGCTCCGTGGCTCGCTGAAATTCGACACGTGTCATTTTTATTATTATTTAAGCTGATGTGGCATATTAGAGTTGTAGTAAAATGATCATTTCTAAAAGAAGTTGGCACTTAAGTGGCCGTTTTTTTAAAAAAATTAACACTAAAGTGATACATTTGAAACTTTTGGCACTAGGGTGATCCTTTTATCTCGGACTTGATACTAAATTGATCCGTTTGAAATTTTTGGTACTAAATTGATATTCGTACATAACTTTTGGCACTAAAAGTGCACTTTTTCTATAGTTACCTAAAGAATATGGTCGGCAAAAAAAAAAAAAAGATTTATGAAAAAAAGGAGGAGATATTTTGTTGCGGAAGTCACATTCCATCGAAAGCAATCAACGTCAGTGACGAGACCCTCCAGCTCATTCGCGAAGTTGCAACCACATTGATGCTTCCCCTGAGCTCTCTTGAGAAATTATCGGGGGAAGGGCAAGTAACGACGGTCCGCTCTTACGAAATTCTTCCTTTTCCATGCTCAAGTCAACGAAGGCACTCCTCTTTGTTTCTCGGATTCATACTTAGTCGCTGGGGCAGTTTTCCTATTTCTCGTATTCAGACTTGTTAAGCCCGCGCTCCGACAACGTTGTTTATTTTGGCGATCCAAAAGAGCGGGAAGACGGCATTTATGCGCACAACCCGTTGCTCATGGCCCAGCATGGGAAACGTTACGTATGCACAAAGTAGGTTTGCATAAAAAGTGAACCCCAAAAAATAAAATAAAATAAAAAATAATAGAAAAATCAGAAAAAGAATACTCGATTATCATTAGAAATTATCCACCAATCGTCCTTCCCATGTCAGCAATTTTTGTGTATAGGCTCAATTGGCAAAAATTTGATAATGTTAAAGACTCTTAAGGTTTAGGACTGAATTAGCAAAAGTGCGGTAGGTTTTAGGCTTTTTGGATAATTTTACCTCAAAGCGTCACATAATCAATTGAAAATAATTGCATGAACCCCAAAATAGACATATAATATAAAAAGTAGAAAAGAAATTGCTATTTTGAGCACGTAGATGACAATTTTCGTTCAATCTCGACGCACTTACACGCTAGCGATACCTAGTTTTAAGTTTTTTAGTTATGCCATAGACACATAGAGCTACATATACAAATTTCACCATGACACGTATCGCCGATTGAGTAAAAGGATAAACATCGAGATACGGTTCTGCTTGATGGTGGCCGGAAAATGTACGGCCTCCCGTCATGTTTCGGGAAAATGGATCGCAAACCTAACACGAGAAACCCTAGACGGGCAACGTATGTTTCGGCGGACATGTACATTTGGCAGCCGAAATTATTGATCAAACCAGCACTAACCCGTGGCAAGAAATTGGACTTGGTCTTTCACGATAATGTCAGAACACGGTACGGTTGTTGTGGTCTTCGTTTAGAATGTTAAAACCCCTCTCCAAAAATCCTTCTTTGTCGTTCCTTAGATTTTCAAATCTCCAATTGAGTATCATCTGGGATGGTCAAACCAAAGGACCAAATTCTCCCCCGTAATTAAAAAATAAATTATACCTAACGAGTAACAACGACCTTTTTAAATAAAATCGTCACATGGTTTTTTTTTTAAAAAAAAAAACTTTGATAGGAGAGGCAAACGATCCGAGGGTGTGGTCGGCGAAAGCGCGGTTTCTTCCGAGAGGAATAAAAGGGCAGAGTCCAGCATCAAGAGTCAACGTAGCCAGCTGGCCCGCCTCTTCCGACAGCATTAACGACATACGTAATTAATCGTCCAATCCTGGTAATAAATAGATTTATTATTTGTCCTTACGTGGGGGGTCCCATTTGACCCTATTATTTTCTGAACTTTGAACCCACATAGGATTTCGACCAAAAAAAAAAAAACAAAACAAAAAGAACCCACTTAGGATGTGTGAGCACAACTTTTTTTTTTTTTTTTTTGTTTTTTTGTTTTGGTTGATCCCGTTATAATTTGTAAAACCCAAATTTACGACAAATAAAGCTCGAAATCCAAAATTTATCTCGAATTTTACTGGTCAACAAATGGAAAGAAACCACAGTAACCAAATTCACTTGAAATGCTGCCCGCTATGATTTTTCGTTTGGCCTTCAACTTGCTTTATTTCTGAAGGGGCTTTCACATATTTTGATATGTGCACCGTCCTTATCCAACGTGAGCGCGGCCGACGTCATATTTGGAAGTAAAGATAGGGTTTTAGGTTCTAGATCATGTCATTCATCCTCCTAAGGGACCACATAATAATAATACGGAACGTTAGGTGGAAATTTTTTTTTTGGAGTGGAAGGCCGTAAGTACCTAGCACTGATCTCCATTAAACATCCCACTTCGCTTGTCCATGGGGTTTGTTTCCGATCACCTATAGACATAAGGTTTTGGATCGGACCTTTTCGTGTGGTATCATAGCTAAGTCTTGCCCCGATTTATTTCGCGATGCGCGCGGACCACGTTGGTCATGTCCCATGTGCCCTTCCTAATCGCCTCACGCCGAAAGGAGCGTTCAAAAGTAGATCGCGTCGCTTGTCTTCGGGGTACAGCGCGGAACTATGAAGGCTTATTTGCACTAAAACACGTTCGCAGTCGAAATTCCAAAGCAAGACTTTGACCCCATAGCATTACCGTGGGCGAAAATATTTGACTATTTGAAAAGCAAGTCAAGCAGCAAATTTTGTAAATTAGCGATGGCTGTCTCTGAAGGTCCTCAACTTCCATTCGCGTTGCTGTTGAAAGCTACGGTGCTCGGTCGGTGGGGGCATCAATAATCTCTGTTCAATTTCGGTTTTTCTTCAATCTTCATCGATAATCTTCCCATTTATAAGCACGCATGCAACCAGATGTCAGACCTCTTCCCGTTTCAAGACACCCTGCGTCGAAAATCGTCTTCTCCCAAGACGCCCTCTCTTCTCGGCTATTATTGCCTTCCGCTCTCTCGTTTTTTCAGACACGATAAGCTTAGGTTCTGTGGGTGAATGATACTACAGCTGGTCAAATCTGGAACTCAAACATGAAGAAAAGCGCGAGCAACTATCAGTTGGCGAAAGTCGAGCGCAAAACCGTGGAGAAAAACCGAAGAATCCGCATGAAAGCTCTCTGCTCCAAGCTTGCTTCCCTCATTCCTCAACACCATATCACCACTTCTAAGGTATCTCTGTCTCTCTCTCTCTCAGGGTTTACTAGAAGTGATCAGGCGAAGCGCTTAACCTTCTTTCCGAGCCTAACCGTTAGATGACACGGCAATTTCCTTTTTTAATTGGCTTGTCTTTAGATTTCTTGGAAATAGATGGAATCGATCTATCAAAATTTTGTTGTATAGAATAGAGAAATATGTACTTAAATCCGGGTCATGTGCATTCAACAATAAAAAACAAGTGAACATTTCCATAATTTCCCTTTGTCCCCTTTTTTTTGGGGGATTCCAGGAATCGCTGTCGCAGCACGATCTGCTGGATCGAGCAGCAACATACATAAAGCAGTTGAAAGAAAAGATTCAAGGGTTGAAAATGAGGAAGGAGCAAGCGATACTGCAGTCCAGAGGGAATGACACAAGCAACTCTTTGACTTCACCGGATGATCAGGAGGCTCAACTAGGGTTTGTGCTTCCGGTGTTCGAACTGAGAGACTACGGTTTAGGTCTGGAAGTGATCTTGATCAGTGGGAGAAGGAAGAACTTCACGTTGTATGAAGTGATAAGCATTCTTGAGGAAGAAGGAGCTGAGGTTGTCAGTGCCAGCTCTTCGGTTATTGGTGATAAGATCTTCCACACGCTCCATGCTCAAGTAATTCATTATCTACACTTGTTTCATCTAGGATGTTGTAATCTTGATTTAGCAGAAATAAAGATCATATAGTCTGGATGTTATACTCAATTAATTAAAGAATGGAAACTAGGGTTTCATTAGTACATGCGGAATTAGGGATATGGTGCGATGTTAACTGATTTTGACAAGTCAAAAGTTGTAAATACCGCGTAGTAATATAGTGTTTAAGATATAGGTTAAATTACATATACTTTGAACCATAAATAGGTTAGAGAGTTAAATTTAATGAGGTTGTATAGCTAGTACAAACTTCACCACGCTTCATCCTTGGTGCTTTGAAATTTAGGATGACAAATTTCACCACTAAGTTCTATTTCTTGCTCCTCTCTTAAGTCCTTTGTTGTAAGCATTGCGGCGACCCATGGTT
The DNA here is from genome assembly GCA_028455895.1 of Rhodomyrtus tomentosa. Classification (NCBI taxonomy): domain Eukaryota; kingdom Viridiplantae; phylum Streptophyta; class Magnoliopsida; order Myrtales; family Myrtaceae; genus Rhodomyrtus; species Rhodomyrtus tomentosa. The sequence continues at coordinate 32,781,473 of JAPCWY010000007.1, forward strand.
AGATGTCTAGCTCTCATATTATAGTTTGTGATGGAATTGCAGGTGAGACTATGTAGAGTTGGAGTAGAGACCACAAGGGTCAGGGAGAGATTGAAAGAATTGATCCGCTGATTCTCTCTAGAGATCGATCTTCTAATGTTGCAACAACAAATAGTACGAGAAAAGACACAAACTTTTGCTTGAAAAATGGTAATCAACCGATGCAGATTGGAGATGGAATGAAATGAAGAGCCGACGGATGATTCAGTCGTTGCAGAACTGAAGTAGCCACGAACAGCATGCTATATAGTCATTAGTAGCAATAGTTGAAGAAGTAATCTTAGCAGTAAGAAAGGCCAACATAGAATGATATGTGTAAAAGGCTTACAGATGGTTGTGATGCGCAATATGTATACCCATACAGGCATATACCAATTTTCAAGCAATTATGGATATGTAAATTATCATTTTTGTACTGCTCGATGATCTAAGTCCTGTCGATTTACCTCAGGAAATAAACTGATCTTTTACAAAAGATGTAGCATGGGCGAGGCATCTTGCTCTGTTGGAAAACCCTAAGGTAGTTAACCGAAATCACAAGAATTAAGGTTCTGTATCAAGGTCGTGTACATGGCAATAAAACTTAGAGTTGCTGTTGGAATAAAACTTTGAGGAGTATACCTGTACAGATGATGAAGAGAAGAGGCCAAAACTTTGGTTTCAAAGTGAATTTTGTGGTCACCTCGTGTGATAATTTTTCGGAGAAGCTATCTTGATTAGTACTACTTTTGGCATTCTTCCTAGAAGAGTGATGGCTCTTGTTGATGTTCTGGTGCCATTGCAGAGCTACATACATGTGAGTTTTAGGATTTTGGATAGAGCGAATGAACTGCTCTTGTACCATAAGCTAGAGAACATTCTTGTACTCGCGACTCGACAGATATTAATTCCGTTTGAATGGCTAAGTCCGACAAGTTTCGCCTCAAATTCGATGGACCGTGTAGTTTTCGCTCCATCAACCTTCTGGGAGAAAACGACAAAAAACGGTGAACCGCATGAAACTGACCCACTAAAGAGCTATCATCACAGCAATTGACGAAGAGAATTCATGACACCGTCAATAGCAACGAGCTCAATGTCGCTTGTCTATGGAGTTCATTCACATGCTCTTTGCACGTGGTCCGCAATTAACTGTAAGCTTAAACGTTGTGGGCTGGACTTTCTGATGTGATATCAGACAGCCAGATTTTTTTGCCTCCTGTTTATTTGAGTGTGTACGGCCCCGTGTTCGTCAAGATTCCACGCGACTTTTCCTAATCCCCTCGCAAGCAAGCCGAAGGGAATGCTAAGGTCAATCGCGTTCGCTTGTTTATGGGAAGTTTATACAGAAGTATGAACGCGTTGCATCAAAACCTTCGGGTCCCAGTAGAAATTCCGAAGCAAGACCTTGACCCCATCAGCTTTGGCTTTGGTGTTGAAAGCTGCGGTCGGTGGTGGTGGGGGGGGGGGGGGGGGGGGGGGCTTGCAGGGGGGGTGTTCAATAATCTCTTTGTTCAATTTTCCTTTTTTTTGCTCTTCGTCAACAATCTTTCCGTTTATAAGCACGCCTGCCCACAATTATCAGACCTCTTCACAGAGGAAATACTTACCGTCGGAAATCTCAGGAGTCTCTCAAGACGCCCTTTCTTTTCAGCTGTTATTGCCTTGTGCTCCTTCCCAGACACGATAAGCTTCATGTTCTGTGGGTGGATGATACTAGGGCTGATCAAATCTGGATCTCAAAGATGAACAAAAGTGCGAGCAACGATCGGTCGATGAAAGTCGAGCGCAAGACCGTGGAGAAAAACAGAAGAATCCGCATGAAAGTTCTCTTCTCCAAGCTTGCTTCCCTCATTCCTCATCACCATATCCCCACTTCTAAGGTCTCTCTCTCTCTCTCTCTATTAGGGTTTATTAGAAGTGATTGTGCCTAACCTTCTTTCTGAGCTTAGCCGTTTGATAACACAGCAATTCCTTTTTTTGTTTTTTCCTTGGCTTCTTAACAGCAAGTTGTTGAAAATAAACTGTCTTTTGAAATCTTTAGTTTTCTTGGGCATAGATGGAATCGATCTATGAAAATTCTGTTGTGTATAATTAGAGAAATATGTACGTAAATCCGGGTCATGTGCTTCCGAAGAAAACAAGAATTGAGTTGCTGAAGAAGCCCTTTAAGATTTCATTGATACATTGTACAGTATAAATAGGGGTATTGTCATCTATAACTACGGTGGAAATAAAGGATAACAATATGATTCACACAATAACAAATCAGAAAAAGAAAACGGTTTGATCTACATGATAAATAAGTAGCAAATCAGAAAAAGATCTCCGAATGTTCAACTCGCGGATAATCTCCTTGATTTGCTATCTTCATGATCTTCATGATTTGCTTGCCTTTTCATATATTACTTCAATACTCCCCTTCAAACAGGGCAATGGCGAGGACCAGAGACCGAGTTTGGTTTGTAAACTGAAGAACCTATCTCGAGTCAATGGTTTGGTGAAAATATCAGCAACTTGCGAAGAAGACGGAACATATCAAGTTACAATAGAACCAAGAGCAACCTTCTCCTGAACAAAATGGTAATTGATCTCAATATGCTTTGTCCAAGCATGAAATACTGGATTAGTTGTGAGATGTAATGCAGACATGTTATCATAGAAAAGTAATGAAGGTTGACATTGGTAGATTCCAATGTCACACAGTATATACGAAATTCAAGTGAGTTCAGCAGTTGCGCAAGCAAGTGCTCGATATTAAGCTTCTGCTGTAGAGCGGGCAATAGTAACTTGTTTCTTGGCACACCATGAAATACAGCTCGAACCGAGAAAGTGAGCTTGCACCCAGCCCAGTCTGCATCAGCAAAGCCAAATAAATGGAGAGAACTACGAGATAAAATGCGAAGTCCGAGGTGTAAAGTACCGCGTATATATCGCAAGATACGTTTTACCATCTGATAGTGAACAATAGTCAGAGCATGCACATGTTGGCATACCATATTGACTGCAAGTGATAGATTCGGGTGGGTAAGAGTAAGATATTGAAGAGTGCCGACAATGCTTCGAAAATGGGATGGATCAGCATAGGGCTTATCACCATTTTTGAGTGGTGGCTGCTTGGCCCCTATTGGAGTAGCAATAAATTTACATTGTGCCATTGATGCCCGATTAAAAAACTCCAAGGCATATTTTTGTTGCGAGAGAAAGAGTCCGTCGATGGACCGATTAACCTCAATGCCCAAGAAATAATGAAGAGCCCTAAGGTCTTTCATAAAAAATACTTGACCAAGTGCTTGCACAAGATGGTTCAGTAATTTCGACGAATCACCAGTGAGAATTATATCATCCACATAGAGTAATAGAATAACCATCATGATGATAGACAAATAATGATGCATTGACACTACTGCAGAAAAATCCATACTCCATAAGAAAATCACTGAATTTGTCGAACCATACCTTAGGAGCTTGTTTGAGGCCGTAAAGTGCACGCTTGAGTAAGCAGACACGATTAGGATGAGTTGAATCTCGGAAGCCCGGCGGTTGTTTCATAAAGACGGGAACATCGAGGTCGCCGTGTAGAAAGGCGTTCTTGACATCTAATTGGCGAATTTCCCAATTCCGAACAATAGCAACCGATAAGACAATGCGAATAGTGGCTTGTTTGACTACCGGACTAAAGGTCTCCATGAAATCAACACCCTCCTCTTGATGAAAGCCTTTTGCAACAAGTCGGGCTTTCAATCGATCAAGGGAACCATATGCATGTAGCTTTGCCTTGTACACCTATATACATCCAACCACGTTCATTGAGGGGTAACAAGGAACAAGTTCCCATGTTTTGTTAATTCTAAGAGCATCTAATTCCTCAAGCATAGTGACTATCCAACCAGGGTGTTTTAAGGCTGAATGGACAGTGCGTGGTTCGGAAGGGATAGATGACAATGCTACATTGGCATACCTAGGATTTGGCTTCGAGATCCCGACCTTTGAACGTGTAACCATCGGATGCATTGAAGGTGGGGAAGCTTCAGACTCGAAAGTTTTGAGTTCAGTTTGAACGACAGTCTCCATCAGTTGTTGCGCATGATTTGATGAATTATCTGAATTTGATTCTATCTCAGAAAATAAACGTGCATGCTCACTGGGAGAGTCAAGATTTGTTGATGAGCAACCATTTTGACCAACATCTAGGTTGGATAGCGGCATAGACGAATGATTACCAGAGGCTTTTATTTGTTGTGGACTTAAAGTTGAACTCCATTGCAATGTCTCATCCTCAGTCATAGCGCGAACCTGAGAAGTAGAGCCAAAAGGAAAGTGATTCTCATCAAAAACAACATGTCAAGTTATATAAATGCGACCAGTAGATTGATGAAGGCAGCGATATCCTTTATGCTTTTCGCTATATCCCAAAAATACGCATGGTAAAGAGCGCTTGTCAAATTTGTTCATCACATGGTTGCGTAAGTATGGATAACAGCGAGAGCCTAACACTCTGAGTAATGAATAATCAGGATCCTTCTTGAATAAGATTGAGTATGGACTTCGGTTTCTCATAGCATTTGAAGGAAGCCGATTTATCAAATAATTTTTTGTTGTAAATGCTTCCACCCAATAGTTAAGCGGTATAGATGCCTCAAATAATGTAGCAAGCGCCAATTCAACAATGTGTCGATGTTTTCTCCCCGCTCTGGCACCATGCAAGATTTGATAAGACAACAGCCGACTGCTCTAAAAGTTTAAGCTGTTAGAAGAAGACGTAATTAAATATTTATATATTTCAACACTCCCCTTCACGCTTTGTCTGGTCTTGTGCCTAGTACTAAGTGTGGACAAATTCATTGGGGAGACAAATGTCTTGTGCCTAGTACTAAGCGTGGACAAATTTATTGGGGAGACAAATAGAGGCCTGGAAATATTTGAATTCAAGATCTCTTGCTCTGATACCATGAAGAAAACAAGAATTGAGTTGCTGAAGCCCTTTAAGATTTCATTGATACATTGTACAATATAAATAGGGGTATTGTCATCTATAACTAAGGTGGAAATAAAGGATAACAATATGATTTACAAAATAACAAATCAGAAAAAGATAACGGCTTGATCTACATGATAAATAAGTAGCAAATCAGAAAAAGATCTTCGAATTTTCAACTCGCAGATAGTCTCCTTGATGTGCTATCTTCATGATCTTCAATAATCTAGAAAGAGTGAAAATTTCCTTAATTTCCTTCTCTCTCTCTCTCTCTCTGGATTTCAGGAATTGCTGTCGCAGCAAGATCTGCGGGATCAAGCAGCAACATACATAAAGCAGTTGAAAGAAAGGATTGAAGGGTTCAAACTGAGGAAGGAACAAGCGGTATCGCGGTCCAAAGGGATTGACACAAGCAGCTCTTTGACTTCACCGGATGATCAGGAGGCTCAACTAGGGTTCGTGGTTCCGGTGTTCGAACTGAGAGACTACGGTTTAGGTCTGGAAGTGATCTTGATCAGTGGGAGAAGGAAGAACTTCACGTTGTATGAAGCGATCAGCATTCTCGAGGAAGAAGGAGCTGAGGTCGTCAGTGCCAGCTTTTTGGTTGTCGGTGATAAGATCTTCTACACGCTCCATGCTCAGGTAATTCATTATCTATACTTACTTCATCTAGGATGTTATAACCTTGGTTTAGCATAAATAAATATCATATAGCCTGGATGTTATACTCAATTAATTAAAGAATAGAAACTAGGGTTTCTTAAGTACATGCGGAATTAGAGATATGATGCGGTATTGATTTTGACAAGTCAAAAGTTGTAGATACCACACAGCAATATAATCCTTAAGGTAGAAGCGTAACAAGGTTCTTTTTGGTTGGCTAAAGCGTAACTAGGTTCGAGAGTAAAAATTTATGAGGTTGTATAACTGCTACAAACTTCACCATGCTTCGTTCTTGGTGGATGAAATTTAGGATGATAATTTTTGTCACTAAGTTTTATTTTCTTTTGCTCTTCTCTTCAATTCTTCGGTATAAGCGTTTTTGCCGACCCATGATTATAGCTCTAATTTTATAGGTTGTGATGGAATTGCAGGTGAGACTGTGTAGAGTTGGAGTAGAGACCACAAGGGTGAGGGAGAGACTGAAGGAACTGATCTGCTAATTCTCTCTAGATATCGATCTTCTATTGTTGCAACAACAAACAGTACGAGAAAAGACAGGATCTTTTGCCTGAAAAATGGAAATCATCCGATGCATATTGGAGACAGAACAAAAAATAGAGAGTCGACGTATGTTTCATGTCTTTGCATAATTGAAGTAGCCATGACTAGCAAACTATATAGTCATTACTAGCAAATGTTGAAGAAATAATTTGAAGAATTCTATGTAAGAAGAAATAAGTTTCGGAATGGATTGATGAACTTTTTCTTAGAGTATCATCCTCTATTTATATAAATAGAGGAATCAATCGCGTACAATAAGATCCCTAACAATACGACAATTAAATTCCTCAAAATATGAAATCCCATTAACTAGTCCACTAATCATGGAATTTATGATATTCCATCAATTAACCCACTAATTATAGATCTAACTCTAGAATAATGATTACAACATCCCCCTCAAGTAGGCGTATGGATGTATGACATGCCCAACTTGGACACATGATAATCAAATACTCGTTTACTCACTACTTTAGTGAACATATCTGCGATCTGTTCTGAGGATTGAACAAATGGAGTGCAAAATTCTCTTGTATCGAGCTTTTTCTTGATGAAGTGTCGGTCAATTTTCACATGCCTAGTCCTATAATGTTGGACAAGATAATATGAAATACCGATAGCAGATTTACTATCGGAGTAAATCATCAATGGCTTTTGAACTCGGAATCTGAGATCATCCAAAAGTTTCTGAATCCATAATAATTCACACGTGCCTTGAGCCATGGAGCGAAATTTAGCCTCCACACTTGATCTAGCAACAACATCTTGCTTTTTGCTTCGCTAAGTAACTAGGTTACCTCCAACATAAGAACAATAACCGGAAGTAAATCGCCTGTCATCCACACTATTGGCCCAGTCCGCATCAGTAAATGCCTCAACCTTCAAATGACCATGGTTCCTAAACAATATACATTTACTCGGTGTGCCTTTCAAGTAACGAAGAATTCGAGTCACAACAATATGAGTAGTATACTGATCATGCATGAATTGACTTACAAGACTGATAACAATGTTGGATGGTCTTGAGTCCATTTGATCCAAAAAGCTAGCTCAATGGACGAGACTAGCCCTCACACTTATAAACCGACTACCAGTCTCTTCCACAACCGATACGGGACAATCCCAATAATTCTTCCTCACACATCGGGTCTTAGGTCGGAGGCAACAACAACCCGTAACTCTCTCATGTGACTATTAGTTCTGGACTTCTTGGTAACCTAGGTTCTGATTGTAAGCTGTGTATTTCATCCATATGCAGCTACCCAAGATACACACGTACAAATACACAAATCATTAATCCATAGAGTTAATGCGGAATTGCGAGAATCCAATGCTCAAGAGCTTCTCCTCTATGAACCCCTTTATCATTGGCTTCAATGAGACGGCCTCTTACTATTGCTTTAGACGATTTTATATGTGAGGTTATGTGTACATTATGGTTTAGAGGGGAGACTTAAACTCTATTTATAGAGAATGAAACCTATCCCCTAATCAAATATTAGGTTTATCTCAGCCGATACTATCCAGCCCTATAGCCGACTAGAATAGGAAACTGTATATGTCTTACTTTTATTAGACCAATTAATAATTACAGTAATAATTAATAAAGCCCACAATTGAATATATCTAAAAAGAATATATTCTAACATTCTACCACTTGGGCTAAATTAATTGTAACTTTCTATATATGCGCATCTTTATATTGGTCTAGAGATAATTCCCAAAAGTCAATCCGATTCCATAAAGTCTCAAGCACCAAACCATGCCAGTAACTGTATCAGAAGACACATAGCTATCCATGATCACGAATACTCTTAACTTTACTAATATGAATTTGATATGATAGTATGACAAACGGATAACATCTCAAATAATAGAGACACCTTATATGTTATCCTCCTTATTAGTCACCATTCTCTCACTTTATGTGTCACGAAACCGGATGTGTCACGATAGAACATCTTTACGGTTCTAACGAACCAATATATGTCTCACTTTTATAGTTAATTATACTTTACGTGTAACAAGACATAAGCCTTTTGACTAAAATAAATGCCCCAGCCATCACTCAAAGTTTACACAATTCCTTGAGATTTTTAACAGATATGCATTCAATAACAATATCACATTCAAAAATGCTTCAAAGAATGTAAAAGTTTAATACATATAAGAATCATTACTAAAAGTAACATAACACTGTAACTTTATTAGAGCAAAAACTAGAAAGCACCCACTAAACAATAGCATCCCATGATGCTTCTAAGCCCATGTTAATGATATGTCGTTCAAATACACAAGGGCGTAGACCTTTTGTCAGTGGATTAGCAATCATAGCATCTGTAGTTATATGCTCTACTGCAACGTCACCATTCTGCACAAATTCTTTTATGGTAAAAAACTTGACATTCATATGCTTAGACCCCTTGAGACCTCTGTTGTTGTTAATGAACAACACTACAGAGCTATTGTCATAATACAACTGTAAGGGTCTATCAATAAAATCAAACACGGTCAATTCTCCAATGAGATTTCAGAGCCAAGTAACTTGAGTAGCAGCTGTGAAGCATGCTATGAACTCCGCTTGCATAGTAGAGGATGATACCATTTTCTGTTTATCGCTTTCCCATGATACTACACCACCTGCTAGCATAAAGATATACCATGTTGTCGACTTTTTGTCATCCTGACAATCAGCATAATCTGAATCTGAATACCCCACTAGCTACAAGTTTTGAATACATCTATAAATCAGCATATTGTCTTTAGTTCTTTTTAAATACCTCAAAACCTTCTTGGCAGCAATTCAGTGATCGTATCCTGGATTCGATTGATACCTACCTAAAAGTCCCGTTGCAAAAGCAATGTTCGGCCTAGTACAAACTTGAGCATACATGATACTACCAAGTGCACTAGCATAAAGTACATTCTTCATTTGTGTTTTCTCAATATCTGAATGAGGGCATTGTGAAAAACTCAATTTATCACCTTTGCAGACTGGAGCAATCCCTGACTTGCACTCTTGCATATTGAATCTTTTCAAAATAAGATCAATAGAAGCCCTCTGAGTAGGCTTAATATGTGGTGAGAACAATCCCTATGGATCTCAATACAAAGGATAAAAGAAGCTTCACCAATTTGTTTCATATCAAAATTTTGTGACAACATCCTTTTTGTCTCATGCATCAATGTAATATCGATGCTAGCAAGTAAGATATCATCAACATAAAGAACGAGAAAAATAAATTTTCTCCCACTGACCTTGCAATATATGCATTGATCTAGCTTGTTCTCAACAAAACCAAAAGATATAACAACACTATAAAATTTCAAGTACCACTATCTGGAAGCTTGGTTCAAACCATGTATAGTTTTTTTAATCTACAAACCAAATTACCTTGCCATCTGTTGCAAAACCTTCTGGTTGTGCCATAAAAACTTGTTCATCTAGATCTCCATTCAGAAAAGCAGTTTTAACATTCATTTGATGAAGCTCCAGATCAAAATGAGCTACTAAGGCCATAATCACTCTAAAAGAGTCTTTAGAAGAAACTGGAGAAAAAGTTGACTCATAATCTATTCCTTCTCTCTGAGTAAATCCCTTAGCTACTAGTCTAGCTTTAAATTTTTCAATCTTTCCTGCGGAGTTTTTCTTGGTCTTAAAAACCCATTTACAACCAACAGGTTTATAACCTTCAGGTAATTCAACAAGTTTCCAAACATCATTATGTTTCATAGACAACATTTCATCTTTCATTGCATCTAACAATAAATCAGATTGAGGATAAGAAATATAAGTCGCTGAATCAACAACACAACCTATATTATAATCCTGTTCTCCTAGATAGACTATATATTCCGGTAGTATAGGTGATCGTTTCTGCCTAACAAATCTCTTTAGAGGATCATTTTCTACCTCATTCTGTTCATGAGAGACTTGAGGAACTTCACTAGGAACTGCTTTAATAACAGGTTCTTGAGCCTCAATAGGTTCAATATGTGGTACCGAAACTTCCACAATTGTCTATATAGTTATAGAAAACGACATAGGAGTACTCACCGTGTTATTATCCTCAACAGTCTGTGAGCAATCACCCTTTTTTGACACATCAAGCTCCAGGAATTTTGCTGTCTGTGAATCCACAATTCTCGTTCTTCCATTGGGATTATAAAATCGATATCCCTTTGAATGATCTGGATAAGACACAAAATAATAACGAGTAGTTTTGGAGTTCAACTTGCTCAAAGTTGGATTATACAATTTTACTTCTGCAAGGCATTCCCAAACCTTCAGATGATTCAAGCTTGGCTTCCGTCCAGTCCACAATTCAAAAGGAGTAAGTGGCACAGATTTAGTAGGAACACGACTCAATACATAAAGTTTTCAAGGCCTCACCCCATAAAAAACCAGGTAAATTAGATCTGTTGATCATACTCCTCACCATATCTATAAGAGTACGATTATGCCTTTCAACTACACTGTTCTGTTCAAGACTACCGGGCATAGTAAACTGAGCCACAATTCCAGAATCCTCTAAGTACTTGGCGAATGGCCCTTTAAGCTGTCCAACATCGCCATGTCGACCATAGTACTCACCACCATTGTCAGATCTGACAATTTTTATGACCTTCCCCAGCTGTTTCTCGACTTCAGTCCAGAAAATCTTGAACTTATCGAGAGATTCGGACTTTTCCTTAATCAAGTACAGATAACCATATCGGGAATAATCATATATAAATGTGATGAAATAAAAATTTCTACACAACGGTTCTATATAGTGTCCACTTATATCCGTATGGATGATCTCTAACAAATGAGAACTACGGACTGCATTTTTCTTCTTTATTCTGGTCATCTTATCTCTACAGCAGTTTATGCATGTGTTTAGGTCACTTATAAGAGTGGGTAGAATGGAAGCCTTTATCAGTCTTTCCACTATTTCTTTAGAGATGTGACCAAGACGTTTGTGCCATATTGCGTAGGACTATTCCTTAGGTAGAGATCTTTTGAAAATAATCTTTTCAGCTGTATTAGCGACGTATATTTCGTTGGGAGACAAACATAATCTGTACAATTCATTAGACATAGTGCAATACCCAATTTTATTTGAATTAAAAGAAATATAAATTGTAGAGTCTGAAATTTCAAAAGAGTAACCACACATGTCCAAACTTGATACGGAAATTAAATTCCGTCTAAAAGAAGGTACATAAAATGTATTTTTTAACATCAAATTAAAACCATAATCTAGAATCAAAATGACATCTCCCACGAACTCAACATCAGCTTATTGTTGTTTCCTACGGTGAGCTTTGATTCATCCTTATTTGGCTTCCTCCGGTTTATGAATCCATGTATGGTAAACGCAACATGATTAGTTGCACCGCTATCTAGCTACCATGAATAATATGGGGGCTTCTGATAGATTAGATTCACAAACTAACGCCAAAGAACCATTACCTTTAGGCTCACGTTTAGATAACCAATTATTATATCTAACGTAGTCTTTCTTTACGTGTTCTCCCTTTCTTATAGAAAAACAAAGACCATCTTTACCAGCATTACCGTCCCTTTTAAAGGTCGGTTTCTTTAGACCCAAGTTGTCATGATGACCAGCGATGAATGATTTCCTTTATGATTCTTGTTGCCCTTGCCTTTATTGGCACCAGAACTAGAAACAGCATACATAACCATATGCGCGTTGCTTTTCTTCACCTTGGTCTCTTTTGACACCACCCTTGCAATCAAGTCATTGATTGTCCATGCTTGATCAGCGGTGTTATATTGTGTTTGGATAATACCAAGCTCAGGTGGAAGAGAATTAAGCGCAAGATGTATGATACAAGCATAAGGAATTGGAACATTAAGCCCATTGAACTTTGATTGCAGATCTATCATCCTCATGACATAGTCCCTAATGCCAGCTGAACCATCATAATTCAAACTGAATAATCCTGACATATGTGTCACAACCTCAACATTAGGAGACTCGCGATTTTTAGCTGCCAAGGCTTCCATCATTTGTCTAGTAGTGATGTCAGCATCAAAATCATTTCTAAGATGTTCCTGTATGGACCGCTTCATTGACAGTAAGCAAATCATATTGCTCTTTTCACAAGCAGCAAAAAGTGCCTTTTGGGCATCTGTACTCTCATCAGTAAGAGCTGTTGGCCTATCTTCATTAAGAGCAATATGAACATCCGTCAGTTCCATACCAAATAAAAAATCATCTCTCCACTTCTTAAAATTATTACCAGTAAGAATCTCAGTAGCTGTAGAGTTGCCGTTCACAGAAAAGGTGATTGAAAAATATCAATATTTTTCATTAGCATAATGTGAAATTTCACCCTGAGAGATACATACATCATCATATAATCACATTTGGGCAGAAAACATGACATGCAGTTGTATACTCCCTACATTACAGCGGTCATGAGAATTTATTTCAATATTTGTTAATCACCACCTTTGGGGGTATGATAGCACTTAGACTAATCAATTTTCAATAATATGTTGCACATGTAACCCTTCATGCATCAATACGCAATCACCTCCTTTTAGAGTATAAGTACGCTTAAAACAGGATACATCCCAATATAATAAAACATGTTATTTACTAAACTCCACAAAGCGTGCCACTTTGGCGGTCACAACCGAACTGAATTTATCGAAATTAGGATACAACTTTATATTTCACATTTACCGTATACATGCAATTTTAGAAATTAAGGGCAATCATCTCAAAATTACACGCCTCGCTAATTTTCATTGGTACCTCAATAATTCATGTCAAACCATAAATAGGTAATTGATAAATCATGCTCCACTTATCCATATGTGGTATTTACACGTGAGCTTTGCACCTATGTTTCATAAAACCATAGAGAAATACCTGAAAATACGCAAAAATACTCCAAAATATACACGTATTGAATAATACTCCAAAAATACAATAAGATCTCTAACAATATGACAATTGAATTCCTCAAAATATGAAATCCCATTAACTAGCACACTAATCATGGAATTTATGATATTCCGTCAATCAACCCACTAATTATGGATCTAACTCTAGGATAAGTATTACAACATAATCATCTGCAACAAATGTTGAAGAACCAATCTTAGTTGTAAAGAAGGGCAATAGAGATTGATATGTGTAAAAGGCTTACATACGATTCTTGCGCGCGTTTTGTATACCCATAGCATCATATACCAGTTCTCAAGCAATTTTGGAACTGTAAAATACCATTTTTGTACTGCTCGTCGGGGAGTAACGATCTACATCCTGTCGATTCACCTTGAGAAATAAACTGATGCTTTGCATAAGATGTAGCATTGGCAAGGCATCTTTCTTTGTTGGAAAACCCTAAGGTAGTTAACCGAAATCGCAAGAATTAAGGTTCCGGTGTTCGTGGCAATAAAACATAGAGTTTCTGTAGGAATAAAAACTTTGAGGAATACTTTACCAAAAAAAAAAAAACTTTGGGGAGTATACCTGTACTGGTGATCGAGAGGAGGCCAAAACTTCGGTTTCAAAGTGAATTTTATGGACAATTTTCAGAGTTTGGCATTCTTCCTAAAGAGTTATGGCTCTTGCTGATGTCGTGGTGCCATTGTAGAGCTACGTACATGTGAGTTTTAGGGTTTTGGAAAGAGCTAATGGACATATTCTTGTACTCGCCACATAAATCGACAGCTCTTAGACAGAGATTACTCCGTTCGAATCGCCAACTTCGATAAGTTTCGCGTCAAATTGGGTGGACCGCATCATTTTCGCTCCATCAATCTCTTGGAAGAAAACTAAAACGGTGAACTGTATGAAACTGAACCACAAAATACTATAGTGATCATCACAGCACTTGACGAAGAGAACTCATGACACCATCAATGGTAAACCGAGGAAGAGAAGGAACAGAACTCCAGAGATGAGCGTGATGATTAACAACAGTAATGAAAGTCACTGACAAGAAACAATTTTGCGAGCCTTCGTTTCATTTGTCCGATGTAATTCGCACTATTCACGAGGATATTATAAAGACAAATCTGAGATAACGTGAACGTATAATTATGTTGCGATATAACACGGAAGAGAACCTAACCCGATCTTGCAATTAAATCATCATGAAATTACCGGTGAAACAAAAATGAATCACGCTGGAGATTTAGGCTGCGTTTGGTAATGCTCCAGAAACGCTCTAGGGAAAGTATTTCTGTTCCAAAAATATTCCTGAAACACTTTTGGAACAGAAACTCGTTTGATTAAAAAATGTTTCAAAAGTGTTTTGCGGAATATTTTTGTGTTAGAGAACATTTTTGAAGAAACAAAATAAAACTTACTTTTGGATTTTGGAACCACTACTCACTGTCGCCGACGCGGCTGCCATCTGTTGGCCACCGTTGACGCCGGCCGCCGCAGGCCACAGCCCTCAGTCGACGGTCTGTCACCAGTCGCCACCCCGCTGCCGCCGTCGCCAGCGATCAAAGGCGGCGGCAAAAAAAAGTATTTTTTTTTTCACTTACCATATGTGTTTTTATTCCCAGAAATCGTAACCGGAAATGGAAACACAAAAAAATATTTCTGTTTAAAAACTATGCCCAAAAATAAAAACGTTCCCAAACTCAACCTTAACTATTTCAGTACAAAGATTGGTATCCACTCCATGGGGAGATTCAGCAACAAATAATCAATTAACAATCAAATAACCGTAGCGTTAATAATTCTTCGCATGCTCGAGTATTTATTTGCACATAAATTACATCCAAAATCCTCGATGTTTACAAATGAAATAACTTCATTGGTTGTAAATCTCACAACGCGAGATCCTCGGCGTGTTTTGTGCTCCTTTGTTTGAAAGCATTCCTTGACGCGAGTACGAACGAAAATGAATGCAGCCGCCACCTTTCCCGGCCGTTTTTTTTGTGCGGCTTGCAGGAGGAAGGGAAGCAAAAACCCATGCTTCTCTTTCTTCATCTGACAATCTCATGGCCTCACTGGGTAGGTCGGTCGGATTTAGACTGAGTCAGAAAATGATTTGAATGCAACTTGTTTTATTTGACTCGGTTTGACATATTCGTATCGATGCAAATTTAGTAGCTCGTACTCAATTTGATCCGTATCCAGCTCGATGCATTTAAAGTAATAATTCGATATTTAATCTAACTTATGAAAATCCGTACCCCGCCTGATTAATTTTAAAACCTTCTATTGAACTTGGCTGACTCAATACAGTGTCTCAGCCCTGCAAATATGGCTTAAACGGTAACGGGGTCTACTTAGAAATTATGTGGGCCCTACCTTTTCTGCGGCCGAAAGTAGTCCCTCCTCTGTGCACATTGGCAAAGAAAAAAGAGCCCAAAATGTCAAACCGGTCAAAGCTTGGATGATCTTTCTTCAATAGAAAACAAAATGGAGTTCCAGCGCCCAAGAAATTCCGGATCTACTTCGGATTAAACGGCACATTTGAATTTCAAAGGAATCTACGCAATTTGACTGCTCTTTAAGACTTTTGAATGTCGCCGTTGCATGTTGCTTAATCTCATTGGCGAGGAGAGAGTCGACTTTGATATTTTATGCCCCTCGAAATGTGCCGTAACTTCGATTTGTCGGGCTCTTTCCCATTAGCACAAATACCGGCCGGCACGCCTCCACTAGTTACCAGTTGTTATGTTGGATGAGAGATTGCCAAACTAAACGAAGATGAGTTAGGTGCTGAAAAAGTCTCGAATATTCCGTTGTTACCTTAAAAAAGACGCCAATTTCTTATAGGCAGTAGGATGTCGAAGGGTAAATGGAGTTTTATGAAAGCTAATTTAGACACACAAAAAAGATATTTATCGCTTAATTTGCTTGTAGAATTAGCAGATACTATCCTTTGTCTAGTATGAAAATTTCACATCATCTATTAGTTTATATATAACCGTCAAATGGCGTAACTTAGGAAATATGCCTTCGACCGCATAAGACAATAATGAATTGCTTTCAAAATAGAAAATCAATTCTTTAGCATTGCAAAATACACCTATTATATAGTTCTAGCTATATATATAAAAAAAAAATGTTTTTTTTCTACCTTTTGTATTGTCCTTTTTGTGTTTTTAAGTTTCTACTTAAATTTTTCATATTTAGTATGATAGATGAATTAGTCCTAAAATCTATATACTTTTGCTAACTCGTACTAAACCATTTAATTTTGTTAATTGAGACCTAAATATTTTCACATGTTGATAATTGAGCTCATTCGATCAATTTTTATCGAAATTGCTAAAGTAAGTATTGATCATCTTACGTGGCACAATAAGTGATGAGGTGAATAATTTTTTAATAATTTTTTAATTTTATTTTTTTTATTTCTTCGATTTCCTTCTTTAGTTTTTTCATTTTTTTCCTTTTCTTTTTTATTTTTTCCCTATGATCTTAGTGGTCTTAGGCCAGGGCAAAGGGCGCTCTTGCCCGATCTAGTGATGACGGCCCATGCCCGAGGCTGGCGAGCTCTGCCGGCCATCAATGATGCTCGACAATGGCCGGAAGAGGAAAAATAAAAAAAAAATTGAAGAAGGAAAACTAAAGAAAGGAAAAATAAAAATTCAAATGAAATATTAAAAATATTATCAAAATTATCCACGTCAATGCTAAGTAGAATAATCAACATCCACATTAGCGAAAGTTCTGACCAAAATTGGTCGAATGTGCTCAATTGACATCATTTTGAAAAAATTCAGGACTCAATTAGCAAAGTTAAAATGTTTTGGACTGAATTGGCAAAAATGCAATAAATTTTAAGACTTTTTGGATGATTTTCCTTAAAATTACAAAAATTATGCGCAGCCAAGAATTCTTTCCATTGTCTATTAATCCCACCGGCAAAGTCTTCACGCTCCATCTCCATCCCCGAACACTGTGATGTACTAGATTAAACTCAATTAGTGCTGAACACAATCCATTTCTTTAAATCTACTTGCAATTCGTCACGTTAGCGTCGCTTAATACACAAATTTTGGAAATCTAACGTTGCTCTTTGATTGAACGTGACTTCCAAATGCATGCTTTGACTGCGAAAAAGAGTACCTCGGGCGAATTTTCGTCGACCCCAATAGCCGAGAAGAAAGGCAAAGAAGAGAGGGGAAATAGAGGTGTCGAACTAGGTTGGGCTGGGCCGGCAGCAGCCAATGGTCCATGTCGTGCCCAGTCAAACCCCTCAATGAACCCAGTATGGCGCAAGGCAGCATGTTCGGCCGTGTCGGGTGCAGGCCCGATACTTAGGGCCTTTCTGCGGCCGGGATTGCCTTCGGCCTGATCTTTCCTACAATTCAGTGTAGATGGGGGACAACTGGTAAGAAATCGACAACCTGAGCGATGCAAACTCTCTGTGATTGAAGGGAGATAGGAACAAGTCATTGTCCACGATAATTAATACATATCGGCCGAGTATAGGTGTCTTGGCACTATCAATCCCGTCGCCATCGCTCGCATTAAGCAAATCTTGGTAATTGAGTGCATAGCTGAACATCAAATTGAGCGTGGAATAAGTTGCACTACCCTCATATTATATTCGAGATTCATTAAGCAATTCATCAATTCAACCCCACAAGGAACAACCTAAGCGGACTATTTTCAATCCTGACATTTCAATCTTCAAGAATTGCTTCAAATCGTGGATTTCTTGATCCCGGAGATCGATGTTTTTCATGCTTGTTTAGGAAAGAAACCAAAAAAATCTATCGATCTAAGTTCGGTTGTAAAGCAGGTAAAGTACATCTTCTTATGCGTTTTCGCGTCTTCGGGGTTTCAAGTCTGGAGAGCTCGACTAATTGGAGGCTAAGACAGAGCTGTCGTTTCGATAGTACTTTATCTCGGAGCCGTGTCCGCTAAATCTAGCCGATGAAACGCTCCGATTATTGTATAGAGAAGAGTGTTATGATCTGTTTAGGTAGCTTTAATGGAAATTAGTTAATCGTTTAAGAGTCCTTTCTCTGAGAAGAGCATGGTCCACAAAAGATTGACCAACCCCTATAAAATCTTTCACCTTTCAAGAGAAACTCGGAATGATTTTCTTTTTGTTTTGCTTTTTCGGGTTCTCTTTCATTATTTAATGTCACGGAAGACAGGAACAAACACTTGTAACCAAGAGCCACCTTCAGGTTTCTGCTTTCGCCCACCAAACTCCACAGATCCCACGAACAACACTTGGGGTGTGCTCAGTTTCTGTCTCCTCTTCAAGTAAACTGCAGAGTTTCTGAAGCAACTAAGCGTCCAGGTAAGATCGAAGACCTCTCTTGCTGTGATTCTTGAATGCGTCTTGACCCTCCAGAGGAAGTTCCTTCTTCCGGTTCAGTTCCTGATAAGCACAACCCGATCCTGTCAGCATCAAGAGAACCAACCACCCGTAGAAGAGGGAGAGGAAGCATGGAGGAGATGAGAACTCCTCTGTTTCCGGGCTCTTCGGCTATGGAAGTTTAGCATGGTAATGGAGATAGTCATTTCTGTGGTCTTGCTGTTTGTGGGTATTGCGGTCTTGGTGGTGATACATGTGTGCGTGGTAGGGAGAGCGTTCCGGGAAGGCAGATTCGGTGGAGGCCCGGTGCGGAGAAATGGCAACTCTGAGGCCGCAAAATTGTCGGCCGAAGACTTGAAGAAGCTCCCTTGCTTCGAGTACGGTTCGGAGGAGAAGACCTCTATCCGGGATGTGGACTGCGCGGTGTGCTTGGAGAATTTCAAAGCAGGGGAGAAGTGCAGGCTATTGCCTAACTGCAAGCACTGGTTCCATGCTCAATGCATAGATTTGTGGTTGTTGAAGACGCCTGTTTGTCCCGTTTGTAGGACCGCCATAGCTCCCCGGGAAAGCGGCGCAGGTTTGATGGAGGAAGGTCAAATAGAGCATAATGCTCTCGTCGAACTCGTGTAGGACGCTTAGAGCTCGACCATCCGAGATTACTGGTTTGAACTTCCCACGTACAAAGCCAGAGCGTTCTCAGGGATCTCATGGTGATCATGGTTTCAATTGGTAATAACTGTGCCTTAAGACAGGCGCATGACCGCAGTAGCAGGTACCGTTTGGCTCGTTTATTATCATGGTCGAAGACCTATACCAAACAATAAGATAGCCTTTGCCAAACCGCACAGTTTGTCTTATTGATGTAAAGAATCTTCATGTTAGCGAGTCAATTTCTTGTGATGATTTTTTCTTTTTTTTGGGGGTACAGGATCTACTGAAGCTGCAGACTTGAATACAAGAGGCACTTCGCAGAAGCCTCTTTCAAACTAGGCTCATGGATGCCCAAGCCGTAACTCTTAAGTGCAGTTTCAACATGGAGCTTGAAATTTCATGAAACTGAGGAAAACATGCAATAAGTTCTTATATTCGAAAAATCCATAGAAACAATGGGAAATATTTCCCTATGAATTTGCTAGATGACTATGCCACCATAACAAGATAGCCAATAAAACGGCATCTGCAAAACCTAAGGAAGAATAAAGTATTTCCTAGAAGCAAGAATGTACATGTTACTCTGTCGTTCGATACTGCTTATCAGAATTATCTTCCAACTCTTGGCGTTCTAAATTTTCCCTTTTTCTGTACTTGCATTTCAAAGTGAATTAGTGAGGTGAGGAGGATGGAACGAAAGAGCTAAAATTCAGAATTTCAATCTCTTAACAAGAAGGTATGCAGAAGATTCCAGTTAAACAAACGAAGGTACAAAGATTGTTTTGCAACGGAAACAAAGTAGACGATGATTACTAAGCCAACACCCTAAACTAGGAGCGGAAATCGATAGTTCCTAGATCAATCTTCAGCTCTTGGCAGCATTTTCCAGCTCTCTCCTTAGCTGCACAGAAAAATCATCGTTCACGTCGTCATCGTCCCAATCATCCTCCCACTGCTGGGGCGCTTCTGTTACTTCTTCCAGAGCATCCCACTCTGCCGTGAAAATTTATTTCAAAAAACAGGAGGAAAATGAAACGCATCTCTATCCAAGAAGAACGACTGGTACAAGTTTTCAGAATACATGGGCCTTCCCAACAGTTAGACGAAGTGAAACCCTCTTGACACTAGAAGAACAATGACACGCTAATATTACTGACAATATAAATTCTCACAATAAGGCACATAAGAAGCAAGCAAGCAAAGAACCCTACAAGCATGACAATTCTATCAACATGGCGCCAGCTTTAGTATGTGAACGATATTATGGTGATACAGGGATTGTCCATGAGTGGTATGACATAGAACAACAAGACTGCCAAGACAGAGGACATCAGATTAGGAGCCAAGCATCTGCCTTGGAAAACTAATAAGGCATGGAAAATCATAGCCACATCTTCCGCTAGAATTTCCTAATTCTTCCATGCTGCTATTTTGTCTAGCCAGCTCTCTGATCTCTTTTATCAATAATCAAGAAGTAAAGCTCTTCCGTGGAAGCTCGCATTCTTGCGAATAGCATTTATTACCTAGGGGTACCACCACAACAAATGCATTCACAACGAAGAAACACGGCAACAGAAACAAGTCGGTCTTAGCTATAAGCCCCTCATCGCAAAACATAGAAGTAACTCCTATAAGCGTTCCACATTCCACAGACTGATTTACCCAATCTCTCACCAGTATTGATTCAGCAGACAAAGGATACCCGGATTCGAGAACCAGGAGCTGACACATAGTATTCCAGCCGAAGAAAGGCCTACGCAAGAATCCTAGATACGCACATGTGACGAGAAGTTGACGAAGGACTAAGTGGCCAAATTCTGATCCCTAATAGAAAGAAAGTACAAATCTTGCCCGATGTAACTTCATATAAGGAAACCAAACAAGGCAAGTTTCCCAGAAGCTTGCTAATTCGGTACTTTTTCAGGTCCAATTCCAGGAAAACAGGACGAATCGCACCTTCATTGATGTCAAACTCTTCGAACTCATCGTCGTCCTCGAACAAATCGTTCTTCGCGTCCTCCGTAGCAGCTTTCGGCTCGGCTGCCATCTTGAATCCAGAAAACCTCACAGAAATCAACCTGCCCAACATTTACGAATCGAATTTTGTCAGAGTCTGCACTCCACTTCCAGAGAAGCACAATCACAAAAAAAAAAACCTAGCGACGACGTAAAGGAATTAGGACCCAAATCAACAGAAGCGGGGATGAGGCTCGATGAAACCGGCAACAAATTGCTACATTCAATCGCGAGTTGCGAGTTCGAATAGGGCAGTGAATATACCTTCACCCGCGATTTCTTCGTAGAGTCTTGTATGTTCGTCGTGCTAGTGGGAAGCGATGCTGTGCGACATGCACAAGCCAGCTCGGGAGGGAAGATCTTGTTTGTAGAAGCGGCGGTGGTGGTGGTGGTGGTGAGATCTTTGAAACGACGCCGTTTTCAAGTGTTCAAACTCCTCTGCGTTTCTTGCACGAGAAGCAGCGTTTTAGCAAGAGAGCGGAGTAATACTCCTCTACTACCAGTACTGCAAAATTAAACACACGACTTTTAAAAGAAACGAAGTCGTTTCTTTCGGTCGTCTCCGGATAGTTCTATACCCTTCATCAAACTCGAAAAAAAAAACAGAGAGGAGATTTTATCGTCCTCCCATGTGGGGCGTCGCGGGACCCTAACTCGCAGCAACTCGAAAACCAACAGCATCTATTCACGCCAGCCACCCGAAATTGCTGTGGCAATTTGATCAAAACGAAGGCAAGTGCTTCCTGAGAAGATTGACCGTGACCGTGAGGACAAAGAACACTGCCCAGCACGAAACCTCAATAGGAGACAAAGGCCCTGTTATAGAAGTTCGTCATGTTTGCTTCAATACGCTCTCATTACACAGAGATTGCAAGGTGTCTTTTTTCTCAGCAGAGAGACGGAGAGTCCGTAAAAGCAGACCTGAACATGGTTGAAGATTATTTTCCTATGATCTCACATTCTCTATAGCCATGCCGGGTTCCTGAGAGGCGTCACCACAGCCTTCACCTGCAGGTAGCCGTTGAGGCTGTAGATCCCCTTCTCCCTGCCGATCCCGCTCATCTTGTACCCGCCGAACGGGATGGCGGCATCAAACACGTCGTAGCAGTTGACCCACACGGTCCCGGCCCTCAGCGCCCGGGTCAGCGTGTTGGCCGTGTCGATGTTCTTGGTGTAGACTCCCGCGGCGAGGCCATATGTCGTCGCATTGGCCCTCCGTATCACTTCATCGAGGTCCCTGAGTTCAAGGGCCAGGTTAGAATTCCACACGATCAATGCGTGAATCGATCGATACGCGAGTATAAATACAGGTTTCCGTGAAGCTTGTAATGGACTTATCATCTTGTTCTAACATTCCACGTCCTTGTTTTACTCTCAAACAGCAGTTATCTGTCTAGAGTCGTGAATGGAATGTTCCCTTCCCTGACTGAAGTTTTTAACTACCAACTTCGGAGAATCCTGTCCTAAAAAGAGAGGTGAACATGATGTTACTGTTTGTTTTACTCACTTAAATTTCAGGATCGATTGAACGGGGCCGAAGATCTCGTCCTGTGCTATCGGCATATCATCCTGATGCAAGGAGATTTTAGTTTCGTAACAATGAAACGAAGCTACAAGAAACATTGAGCTCCCTTTGAGGCGATCAGATTAGAAGGGCAACAAGTAAAACCTGGACATTGGAGAAAACTGTTGGCTGTATAAAGAAGCCTTTGGACCCAAACCTTTCACCTCCGCACTCGAGGGTCGCATTGCTTTCGACGCCTAATCTTATGTATCTCAGGATTTTCTCGAATTGCTCCACATCAATCTGAAAGGATTTTGTGAGGTCATAGCGAGTGTTACTACGATTCACAAGCACCATGTTCTATTATGAGATGATGACCGAAAGATCAAACCAGGATGCAGAACCACGTCGCCTATTCTGAAAATAGGTTAATTACAAAGAAAACTGACGTGCGTTTCCCTTAACGTGTAAACTTCTTGAATTATATATGGTTTTCCTATTTGACAAAGCCTAAAGCTTGTTCAATGTTTTTGTTTGCTTCATCTTGTTTGCCTTCTACACGTACTCTGCTAAAGGTTTTTCTTGGAAGTCCATTCTTCAGAACTGTTCAAGAATCCCATTCAGGGTGTGCCTGTTCATAATAAGATACTAGGAACGTGAAATCATGTACCTGGGGACCTTGCTCGACACCCTTTCTGAAGGGATCGCCCACCACGCGTTTCATGGCACGAGCTTTTGCTTTCTCCAAGAACTCATCGTAAATTCGTTCATGCACATAGGTCCGTGACCCGGCACAACAACATTGCCCCTGCAGTGGCACATTGTTCTCATTCACTATCGAGGAGTTGCATACAAATCACAAGTCCCGGCCATGGAATAAAGGTCACGCTAAGAGTAACCTGATTAAAGAAGAGAGCAAAGTGCGCAGCCTCAACGGCCTCATCAATGTCGGCGTCTTCACATATGATGAAAGGTGACTTTCCACCAAGCTCCAAAGTCACCGGCTTAAGATTGCTCCTCGCAGCCAGTTCGAGGACGATCTTGCCAGTATGAGTTGATCCTGTGAAGGAGAGCTGCGGAAATGACATAGCATGTGGTTGTCAAAAAACGACATGTCATGAGAATGTTTTAGGTCCACCAATGCCACCATCATCATATGTATTGAATTTAAAGTCAAGCAACATTAACATCAACAACACCTTTATCTCAAATTAGTTGGAGTTGGCGGTCGATAAACCCCAAAAAATCATAAAAATAAAAGCAGAATCAAGGGAAGGAAAAGAGATAAATGTGTAAAAATAAATAAGTAAATATATCTATCTATCTATCTATCTATCTATCTATACACTACCCCTCCACAACACTAATAGCCTTCTTTCACTCCGTCCTAATACAAACCATACACCAATCTATTTCCCACTTCATTAAATCTTGTTTTACTACTTTTCCCCAAGTAAGTTTTGGCCGACCTTTTGGTTTCTTCGTATTATGCTCTCGATAGCAAACTACTGTTCGTACCGGTGCATCTAAGGACCTTCGGAGTATATGCCAAAACCATCTTAATCTATGCTCTCTCATCTTTTCCGCCACCGGTTCTACTCTAACTTTTCGTCGAATCTTTTCATTCCTTATCTTATCAATTCTTGTATGAACACGCATCCACCTTAACATCCTCATTTCCGTTACTCCCATTTTATGCTCATGTTAACTTTGTGTTGGCCAACATTCAGCTCCGTATTAAATTTAAAGTCAAGCCGAAATAATAAACCTAATGTACCTTGTCCACATTCATATGGCTTGCGAGGGCAGCACCTGCGGTCGGACCGTAGCCAGAAATGACGTTCAGGACGCCCGGTGGAAGACCAGCCTGTTACGATTGAAATGGATTATACCACAAGCGTTACCTTGGACAAGAGAGGGAGGTAGCATTTTCTTTTGTCCTCTCTATGTTGATCAATTTCAGTCTTGCATTATAAGAACTGAAAAAGGAACTTTCATGAACGGAGGAAACATGTTCGAGTCTACACATGAAGCAGGTTTACGTTTGATACGATAACAGGGAACATCAGTTTGTAACCTATTCTGAGTCATCAGGAATAATAAGGCCTCGACATGACCGAACCATCATCAGTTTTGGGAAGTAATCGATCTCTTACGTCAGTGAGGCTGATGAGAAAAGGCGGGGCTGGGAAGCGAGAAAGTTTTACCTCAAGAAGAAGCTTTGCAGCATATAGAGCAGTCAAAGGCGTCTGCTCAGCAGATTTAAGGACGACAGTATTACCACAAGCAAGAGCAGGCCCAACTTTCCAAGCAAACAGGATCAGCGGAAAGTTCCAGGGAATAATCTGTCCTGCCACGCCGATCGGTTCATGCAGTGTCTGCAAGTGATAATTCCCATCAGCCGGAACAGTTAGTCCGTGTATTTTGTCTGCCCAACCTGAGAAATTGGATCAGATGTGTTAGCCATTTTGAACACAGACAGTACATTCCTACTAAACAAGGAGAGAATTCATTTTAGTACCGGCATAATAACGAAAGAGGCGAGCCAGCGACGGGATTTCAGAGTGAAGAGCCTGCTCATAAGGCTTTCCGTTGTTCCATGTCTCCAGCGCAGCAAGCTCCTCACTATGTTTCTCAACCAAATCGGCAAAGCGGAGCAAGATCCGACACCTTTCCTGAATACAGAAAAGTAGCAAATAGAAATATAACTCAGTAACATAAGGCGATCCAAGCTTTTATTTTTAACAGTGCCGATTCAACTCAATTGGGCGCAAGGAAAAGGTTAGATTCTAACATAAGGAGTCATCTTCGGCCACGGCCCCTCATCGAATGCTTTCCGAGCAGCTGCTACTGCCCTGTCAATATCCTCAGCCTCGCCCTCAGCTACGTGGGCAATCACGTCCGCAGTTCGCGGATCATAGGCCGGGAATGTTTTCCCTATAAAAAAAAACAGAGAACGAATCAGATCGCAATCACGAACAAAGGAGTCCGAGAGATTTCAACCTCCATTTGTTTCAGGATAAAGTAGAGGATCACCTGAGGCTGAATCAACAAATTGACCATTGATCAAATGCTGCGTGTAACAGACTTGAACAGGCGGGGTGACTAGCTCCCCAAGCGCAGCCGCAGCAGTGCTGAACCTGTTGATACTCCTTCTCGAGGCCGGATTTTTCCCTGGAGGTTGAAATCCATTGGCTGAGTTCGGGGGAAAGAAGAATTCTCATTCATGATAAGTTTGAGTCATCATCTTTTAAGAGATTCACAACTTTGGAGGGTTTTACAGATTTATCAGAACTGAGAGAACAGAAAAAGAAAACGAAAAAAAACATTTGAAGCTAAGACCCATGAAATTGAACAGGCGGATCAAGATCGGTGAGCTTAGTACAGAAAGGTCTCCCTTTTATCTCCTCTGCTTTTTGTTTGTTGGTCCAATGAAACTTGCCAGAAAACAGGTCTTGTCGCAGTAATTTTCCAGATCAAAAAGGATAAGAATCAATCAACAGGGAATATAGGCAGGCTTGAATATATGATCAACATCAATCTTCTGATTCCAAGCACGAGACCGACAGACCGAGGCACCATCACCATCCAAGATCGAGAAATTCAAGAACGACACAAGCGTGCATGGAACAGGAAGGAAAGACAAGCTCGGCCAACCTCGAGAGAGGAGCAGGGAAGAGCACCCAGAAGAAGCAGAGAGCGAGCGAGCGAGCAGCGATGATATCCTGCGAGCCGCCATCACTGCACCCACAGAAGCACCCAAGGTCATCTTTTTCACTTACTGTTCAAAGTTGCTAAACTCAAGCTAATGTTCTCGTATCAGACAAGAGAGAACATACGGCACAAGCTCTCCACCAAACTCGTTCACTTCACACTTTCCTCACTCTCTCTCTTCCCCCCCCTCTCTCTCCCCACTCAGCGGGACAAGGCTACTTTGACACTCCCAAAAGCCAGAGAGCAAGGTGGCGAGCAAGGACAAAGACGTCAACTTTGGCCATAGAAAATGATACAAAACGTCGATGAATCGAGGCTCGACGATATTATATGAAACTCGTTCGATTGAATTGCAGGTGTACGCAACCACATATGTTTCGTCACCCTCCCAGGACCACGGCTCATCTGAAGAGGCCTCCTTTTTCTTCACCTCTTTCCCAGGGTCATAGCATAAAAGGATATTAATAGAATATAAGTTCATGGTAATCTTTTTTTTAAAAAAAATTAATGAACCCAACATATAGCGGCTAATAATTTCGGCAAAACTTACATGAACCCGCTAATATACTATTGCTCACATGTGTAGGGTTTACAATTTACATGCAGTGGCGCATGCGAAGACTAATCTCATAGCATCAACAGCGATGCATATTTTCGCGATTTCTAGTGCTTTTTATTTTATGATTCTTATTAAGGGTGAATATGATTTCAGGATAGAATAGAAAATCGAAGAATCGAGTCGACAATTCCTGTTCGATTCCAAGTTCCATTGATATGGGGCCGCCTGCCGCTCGCTACCAACGGTTCTGATTCAGTTCTAGCTTCCACTCACTTTTGCATAAGTAATTTTGCGTGTGAACAAAGGAGGTGGACCTCCGAGAAGATTGAAGATGAAGAGACTACTACAGCACTTAAAGAGCAATGATAGCAACATGCCACCTAATAAAACATAATCCAGGGCCGGCATTAGAGGCTGATCATAAAGAAAGGGAACAGACATACCACATCTCACGCAATAAGACAGCAATTAAAGATGGTGTCCAAGAAAATGAAGTCTAGAAATTGACAAGCTTGAATATTTAATCCAGTTTTCATTTCATAAGAAGCATAACTAAAGAGGCAGTAATAGTTAATCAAAGGGTTAATACTACGGAAAATTTCAAACTTGTACATCTATGACAAATTTATCCAAAACTATTTCTTTAATCATAAAAAACTCTAAACTGGTACAATTATAATAGATTCACCGTAAAATGGCACAATTATAATAAATTTTTCCTCTGTTAATTTTCATTAAATTAACCGTCAAATTATTGAGTTGAATGGCACGTAACAATTTATAAGTGTAACAGTTTGGGATTTCCATCCTCTATTTGCCATAGTTGTATCAATTTGAGATTTTTTATAATGTCAATCCAATTTAATGAAGGGTAAATTTATCATAAATGTATCAGTTTGACATTTCAATTGGTCAAAAAAATTAATTTATGATAAATTTATCACATACACACGAGATTATGATTTTTAGTAGTAAAAAAATTGAAATAAATTTATTATAAGTGTACCAATTTGGTATTTTTCATAGTAAAAAAATAATTTTGAATAAATTTATTATAGGTATATCAATTTAAAATTTTTGATGATATTAATTGGTAATTAAAACAATGTTATGAAGAGAGGAACTAAGAATTAGCGGAGAAGGGTGTAAGGAAACGGAATGCTTTCGCAGCATCGTTTTTGTGCGGCGACAGCTCATCAATCCACTAATAGACATTTGAGTAAGGACAGGAGCTAATGACGAGAAATATAATCATTAACTATGAGAACGACGGTGTGTTCCTCCACTTATCTTGATTAACTAATCCCATCCAAGGATTAAAATAATATGAATTTTGGAGGATAGATCATGTCTTCCGACAGCTGTTTCCCAGAGCCTGTCCCAAAAAAATTGAAAAATTACAATCTTTTTTAGACAACAAATTTAAAAAAATTATGTTATGATAAATGTGGAAACAAAGATGAAATTAAAGCCGATAATAAGAAACGAATACACAAATTTACGTGAAAACTCTTTTGAAAAAAATCACTAGAAGAGAAAAAGCAAGGATTGTAAATGGTGGTTCTCAAAATCGAAAACTCTTTCTATCTCTATTTTTTAACCTAATTACTTGAGGAAATAATCTTTATACTATTGAGAAAAGGACAATTTTGATATAAAAAATTATGTACGGAGATCACTTTTGTTTCAAAAGTTTATGCCGGATCACTTCGGTGTTAAGTCTGAAACAAAAAGATCATTTTAGTATCTCCGGCGATATTTTCCGTTCAAAATTGGCATGTGTAATTAATAATTAATTTTTAATATAAAATACTATTTAAAAATAATAATAAGTCTGCGTGGGTTGCCATGTGAACTTCTACACTTTAAAATAAATTAAAACAAATCAAATTCAAATTTAAATGTTTGCTAAAATAAATTCTTTTAAAATACAAATTGTATTTAAAATAAAAATAAAATTAAGTTTAAAATTAACAAAAAAATCTTAAAATTTATATATAAAAAAAGAAGAAGAAAAAACCTTCGTAATGCTGCCCCTACCATTGTTGGTAATGGTCGGTGGTGGTTGGGCATGGCCGATGAAAGCCAGCAGGCTCTCACTCAGATTATATGAGGGCCGCCACTAGCGAGCTCCCTAGTTGGGGCTCGATGACTCCCGGTAGCCATGCTCCATCCTCATTGCCTGGTCTGTGACATATTTTTTTTAGTTTTCACTTTATTTTAATAACTTTTTAATCGAAATTTTTAGTTTATTTTAAATAAAATAGATTTTTTAATTTTTACATTTTTTAATTGTTGACTAGACCTCACCGGAGGCACGTTAGCTAGAAATATTAGTAAAATAATGTCACGTCAGATTTCTAGTGGACCAAATCAGACTTGGCACTAAAACAATCATTTTTTTCAAAAACTTAGCACTTAAACGATCCGAATGAAACTTTTGGCATCAAATGTGACCCCCCCTTAAATAGTTCTAAATAGATAGGGAATGGGCGAAATTGATTATAAAGTTGACTCTTACAAGCGAAATAGCAAGCGGCCCGGTTTGGGAAATGGATTAGCTAATGAGCCCGGAAAGTAAATGGGGGTCATAGGACTATAATCGAGTATTTGACCATTGCCGAGGTTGGCCCAGTTGAAGCAGTTTGTGCAAGACTATGATAGAGTTAGGCCTAATTTGACACAAGCCCAGGACAAATGTGGGGTCTCGGCCCATGCGAAGTTGGCCCAGCTCAGCCTTTTGGTGGGCCTTACTATATTACTGCTAGCTGCCGCTTGCGCGAAGGGTGAGGCCCAACCGCCCTACTGTTAGACAAAGAGTGGGCTCGTTCCTCTCTTTGAACTTGGCCCACCTTGCAGACATCATGAACATCTATTGACAGCTATTTTATTTTCTTCGTAAAAGTATCATTTGTCTCATTTATTGAATATGCATACTTTATTGTCTTTCTTTTACAAATAGAAAAGAAAATAAGAACAAAAAAAATTTTAAGAAAAAAATTAAAATAAAAAGGACATAATCGAATGAAACTCGGCCTGCATATTCTCCTCTTTCCCATGGAAGGGTTGCTTCACAGGCCTAGCTTCCTTTTTATTTCTTCTGTATGATCCCAAGACAACCTATCTCTTTTTGTTTTATTTTTCCTCAGCTCATATCTCTTTTCATTTTATTGTCACCAGCCCACATTCACCCCCAACGTCTCTCTCTTCACACATCTTACATACACCATAGACTTCATACGGTCTTCTAGCATGATCCCTACAATTTGGACCGTCAGATCATCCCCCTTGAGGGATGATCTGACGGTGTAAGGTGCAGGACACCCCTGCCCTTAAAGTAGGGGATCCTAATCCCTCCATATCAGTCAGGCGAGATTTACTCCCATCCACATGAATAAACTTGGAGAATGAGGCAGAGCATGCAAAAGGAAGGGAGCATGGGCATGCCGAAGGGGAGAGAGACCAGAGAGAGCTTCTTGTTAGTCAGGGCGCAAAGTCCCTGAAAAACTAAACCGGCTTGAGGCAATCGTCGCCATTGCAGCCCAAGGAGACGATTTCATGGCGGATGGCGGCGGCGGAGACGTGGGCGTGGCCACCTTAGAGGATAGCAATTGTGGACGACGAGCAAGAGAGCTTGATTATGAAGCTCGTTGATGTCAAAGTGACCTCGGATAGAGGGAGGTCTCGATTGGATAAAAAACAGAGAGCACAAGGTGGAGATGGACGACTACTAGCTGTTATCCGACAACTACACCATTACTTGGTTGAATCAAGTGCTTTTATGACTGTTTTCTTGATCTTGTTGTGTCCTTTGACCATTGTTTTTTATGTGTCCTGACGTGAGTTTGGGTGAGCGAGTTACCATCCTCCTCTCGGTCGGTTGCCGAAGATGGTTTCATTAAGGAGTAGTGGGGTTTGGTCGAGTGCTTCTGTATAGGGACAGGCACGATTAGCTTGCTAAGTTGATGAGAATTGTGACCATCGATGGCGAGGGTGAGCTGACTGGTGGCCGCTGATTTTTGAGTTCGAGAGTTTTGACCGGCACTTGATGTCAGTCTAAAACGACTCGTGACTGGTTGAATCGCGACGAAGAAGGGTTTGGAGTACACCTGACTTTTGACCGAAGGTCAGGCCATCATTTGTCACTTGTTCTGAAAAAAGCGCGTTCATGGAGAAGAGTGGGTTCTTCGGTGCCAAAAATTGGAGAGAAAATAGAGGGTGGTCGGGGGAAGTTGAGGTGAAAACGAAGCAGGAAACAGTAGCGCCTTGGCGGGGGAAGACTTGTTGGGAATCTCAAAAGTCAAGACTCTTCCTAATCCAAGCTTGTCACGTCCCGAACCCGGCGGGCACGCAAACATCCTACAATAGTCATTCCTCCTCTTAAAGATACCCAGGATCTGCTGGCCAACACCAAATCAAGGCTTCTAAATGAAATGCATGCGGAAGCAGTAAAATAACTCCATACATAAAAACAACAAGATGACTTAGGACATAAACATGGTACAATACAGAGGTTACAATTCTAATCCTCAAATTCAATAAGCAATCATTAAAGTTATAGAAGGTCACTATCTATTCTCTTCCAAAGTTATCTTCTAATGTCAATCCATGACAAGCTCAGGTTTTTATTGTCTAGGACCTGAAAATGTTAATCCCACGACGGGGTGAGATAACAATCTCAGTAAATCGATTCTAACCCTAAGCTAAGCTATTAGTATCTCTAGACACAAAAAAACATGTAAGCTTTGAAGTAAATTCCTTTCAAACATAACAACCGACAAAACATGGTACGTCAAGCATTTCAGGCATACTAGCACAATATTTAGTTTACAGGTAACTTCTCGTGGGTTCACTAGCCAAAACACTTCTCAAGAGCTCAATCTCACAATGGTTCTCTTTTTCAAATAGCTAGGCCCGCGTTATACGCTTCAAGCTCGTCATACTTTCCATTCCAATGGCTACGCCCACGTTAACACACATCAGACTCGTCATATTTTCCATTCTAATGGCTACGCACACGCATCAGGCTCATCATACTTCTACTTTCAATGGCCAAGCCCGCGTTCTAACGCATCGGGCTAAATCAAGATTTTGATTGGCAACCCGCATTCTGACGCATCAGGTTCCAAATGTCATTTCAATACTCGTGTGTACGCATATTCAGTATATCCCACGTTCTGACGAATCAGGATATAAATCGATCTCGCGTTCTAACGTATCAAGGTTCGATTAGCCATTGGAATCTCAATTCAATCAATCAAGGATTGTCATCATATGCCA
Source organism: Rhodomyrtus tomentosa (assembly GCA_028455895.1). Lineage (NCBI taxonomy): Eukaryota > Viridiplantae > Streptophyta > Magnoliopsida > Myrtales > Myrtaceae > Rhodomyrtus > Rhodomyrtus tomentosa. Next base: position 32,813,690 of record JAPCWY010000007.1, read on the forward strand.
TGCTGATCATAATTCAAGGGCTCATGATTTAAGCACGTTAGGCATATCATTTCAAGCATACCATTTAGCCTTAAACAAAAACTCATGCTTTCACCTTCAACCATATGGCCATCGAGTGCACAATCATGCATCAACCATGCATTTGAATCCAAATTAATCACCACACGCCACATTTCACACCCGGCATACCTTCACCGAGCATTCCCAGAATAATTCAACATTTTCTAGGCATGTTAAAGAGACTTCAATCAAGTTAAGTCATTAATGACCCCAAGTCACAGAATTGCCTACCCACGACTAGATACACTCATGAGCAAACTGACATTTTTTACTGACTTTTTGAGAAATCAAATTCCAAAGTCTTGTCCTTCGAGATCTTACGGACTTGTGGGTGCCGAGCTCAATTTAGACACCCGACGACTTAGAACGAGTCATTTTAAAAACGGTGCGCGATGAAAACAGATTACTTGGCTCTTAGGTCTCTCACGCTTTTCACCTCAAAACAGCCTTTCAAACACCTTCAATTCAACCACAAATCACCTATTAGTAATCGAACATTGTAACGAAGAGTTAGAAGTCTTCTCACCAAACAAATCGAACAAGCTAGCTTCCACAAATGGCTACTCAAAGTCTTCCGATCCAACCGGCTAAAACAAGGCAGTTTCAACGCCTAAAGACAATCACGCATAACTGACCATTAAAAGCTTATCTAAATTCCATTCCAACACACAAATTCCTTGCTAACACATGTTACTACATCCTAAGGTGACTTACCGATGATTTTCATGTTAAACAATACCTCGACGGACCTCAAATCTGCCACGATTCCTTTGCCGGTTAGTGTGGACAGAATCTATTCTATAGAATTCATGAATATTTTGCTATCAAAACCCCTTCAATTTTCAACCAAACTTCAATCTTAAGTCACTAAACCTTACTATTATGCCTTAAGAAGGTCTTGCCTCAATTTGGATGCAAGACAGGCGGCCAAAGTCTATCCAAAAGAGCTCATGGTTAAGTTCGCTCCGATTCTGACATTTGTGAGTTCCATCGGTAAAATGGGACGATGGTGAAGGCTAGGGGCTAATCGAAAGGTACGAGATTGTAGAGGAGATGATGAGCATTGTTGTGGTGGATGGCGAAGGGTGGATAGTGGCCAGAGGCTAGTGTCGTGGAGAGGAAACGACGGTGGACGAGCTGGCCGAACGAGAGAAAATGAAAGAGAGAATGAGGGAGAGAGAGATGGGATGATCGGCTGAGCTAGAGGAGAGAGAGAATGATGTTGCTTAATCCCAAAGTAAGAAGAGAAAGAGAGAGGAATGGTAGGTGGGGATGTGACAAGAATTAATGAACTCTAGGCCCCTAATCTAGTCTATGGGTACACATTACTCCAAATTATGACACTTGTCCTCACCCTCATAAAAATCTTGAAGGCAAAATGACCTTCTTGTCCTCACTTGTTTGGCCATCATAGGAAGAAATACAATTGACTAAATTGCCCTCGACTTGTTGTAAAAGAAAAATGTCCTTGAGGGACAAAATTATAATTTTATACTTTCAGTCCAAATTTCACTTTTCCAATCTTGATTACCCTCGGTGAGACGATGTCTAATTCTTTTCAAATATTAAAATTCCTTAATGTTCGATACTCACTTTCGAGGTCTATTTCATGTGGAGCTCTTGTCGATTGTAATTTTAGTTTATCTCGAACTGACGGACGACTTTTACAGGCGCTACGCGTATCGACCTAAGGATTTCTCAAGTTGTGAGGACTTTAGTTGTCATGTGATTGCGAGAGTTTATCACAAGCTCCTGCAGTCTTGATTATCAAAATCTGATTTAAGAAATTCTTGCAAATTACACACTGGTTAGGAGGAATCACCCGTGTCCCAATATATAACGCTATAAAGGCATCATATGATCGTTCCTAGATCGATCTTTGCTAGCCCAAACTATCCCCTCGACAATCCTTATGGTCAAAATTTCATTTCTTATTCGAATTTCTCAAGTCCACGTACCCGACTCCGCGTTAGTCTTTTCCTTTTGGTCAGTTAACTCAAGAATGGCGAGCGCCGAGCGAGTTATAACTGAAATACACCAATGAACTTCTTTCATTCACTAGCCTCGAAAAGGGTCGAAATTCGAAATATCATAACTCTTCCCCCTTTAAGAAATTTCCTCCTCAAAATTTACAATCTTCCAATTATCCAATCTCATGGGGTACCAATGCCTTATTGCATCCTCACTCTCCAAGCTAGCTCCTTCCCTTACTTGACGCTCCTATTTGTCAGATGGCTTTCCAGAACGTCGTAGTAGATTCAAGATTTTGTCCTATCACGATCATTATTAAACCAATCATGAAAACGTACTCCTTGGGTGCCTCAACCATTTAGCATAATCATCCAATTCGAACGTCATTTTGTACCGTCGGGAACGCACAAGTTCCATTAACTTAATCTCGATTGTCAAATTTGAACCATAGCCTTCTCGACTCCTTAGGAAAAATTTCATGATTGAGTCCATAGTAGTTCGTCTTTGATTACACTCGAGATCCTCCAATGACCAATTAACCCACCAACTTACAACTGTTATGCTTTCCCTCGTTGGCACATTTCAACTTCAAATCACGTGTTTGGTCTCCTTCTCTTCCATTTCTTCCATTCCCAGTACTAATATAAGTCTTGGGACACCTTCGTGCTATTCCAATAGATGCCATGATTATTCCTATGAACTTCTCATAAGATCCCCTCTTAGTTTCCCTTCCATTCATGGGCGCGTTTCCTTGCCTATGACTTCAATGTTTCCATCCTCAATTTCAATGTTTCTTCTCTAGGTACTCGGAAGTTTGGATTTCCTCTCAATTACTCTTATTCTCAGCCCTTAAGCACTTTCATCCACGTTGCTTCGCATTCATTTCTCTTGGGCAAATAAATACTTCAAATTCTCATGGTTTGTATAAATTCGAAACCTTCTTCCACGTAAGTCGTGTTTCCCAAACTTCGCCACAAGGGCGATTGTATACCAATTCCAATCATGCATTGGGTACTCCCACTCATGAGGTCTTATGGTCGCGATGTATAAGCAACAACCTTCCACGTTGCACTATTTCACATTCTAATTTCCTTTTTGTGTCGTGTCATCGTAACTCCTACCACTCTCACTTTCCAATGAAACAACAACATCGGCGCGGTCACTAGCTAGGCTTAATTCCTTGGGCTCCTTTTTATACTTGCTCACCCACTCACGCTACATCTCATTCTCAGCCCATTTCCTTTATGGAATAGTCCTTGTGGGAAGTTTTCCCACTATCCATCAATAGTAACTCATCACTTCTGGGAAACTTTTGAATTTCAGTAATTTACGTTGACTTTAGTTAATTCATCATAATTTTCTACCTTTGAAGATTTTATAGGGGTCTCATAGGATACTCTCAAAGATTGTTTATGTTTCTCATGACTCCTTAAATGAGTCCAACCATCGTCTCTCAAGACGGCAACAATCAATCCAATTACTCCTTGAATAATTAATCTGATTGTTATCAGCCTTTCTACTCTCAGGTGTCGAATCATTCAAACTGTCCTTCGCACCATCCACTTGAAAGCTTATACCTTGGCTCTCTGCTCTCATGGGTCTCCAATTAGATCATGAAGTATTTTGTTCATTTTTGTTACTCTTTCCTTAAGAAGCGTTGGTCTCTTAACCGATGGGTTCCACAATCAGTTAATGCGATTTTATCCCAATTCTATCCACTCGACTAAATGTCGACCTTATCTTGAGATTCAACATGGTCTACATGACAATTCCTCATAAATTATCTCACGGAGATGATTTGAATTCTGCACCTTCTTTCTCAATCTAGACGCTAAATCTTAACACAAGACAATTAGGATTTCCTCTTACTTTCACACTAGGTCTCTTACCCTATGAAGGAAACTATACACTTCAGTGACATTCTTTTACTTCGAATCTACTTTGTCCTTCCTATTTCATAGGACGTCAATCTTGCAGTCTATGCCAACAACGGTATTTTTACTTTAGGATTTAGACGCCACCATACTTGACATTCTTCTTCTAATGATTCAGTCAGTTCAAGTGACAAGGTTCCAAGAAGTCGAGGTTCCTCCTTGATCTCCACGGATCCACACCTTGGATATTTGAATCAATTAGATCAAGCCACATTGCGATTATAATCCAATGTACCCTTTTTGCTTGCTCATCCATCCATTAGATTCACGAATGGTTAAGACTATCAAATCCATTTACTTTCCTTTCCATCAACGACCATCTTATTATCCCATTGTCCTTAAGGACAGCGCCCTTTTCTTTAGGGGTGATAACTCGCAATGTCACTTCTAGTGGTTTCGATTCATCCACGTCAATCCCATCTTAATCAACAAAGCCAGACAACTGACATATCTTTTCCTTAATATTCTCCACGACGGGAGAAACGTCAATTTCTCATTACTAGCTCTACGCCAACGCAATAGCCATTCCTCACAGGCACATCCCATGATCTAAAAATAGCAACCTTTTCACTTGAATCTCTTTCGATCATTCACTTCTTTCATTTAGATCCGTTGCAGTTCCTCAAATTCAGGAATAGCAATTGACCATAAGGCTTCCCAATTTCCAATCAACTCAGGTACTTACTTGCCTTATTTAAAGGGGTCTTTGACCACCTTTAGTATACTTAGGCGACCTTGAGAACTCTGTCTCACAGTGGTCGATCGTCCTTAGATCCTTGCAAAGCTACTAGATTTCAAGCAACCTTTGCTCTCAAGTAACCTCAAAAAGGTGCTTTCTATTGAATAACTCAATAGAGGCAATCCAGCCAGATATCATGCCTTCAAGGAAAACTCTTCCTTTGGTGACCTTTCACCAATCATCAATAGCCTCTTAAAGCTAGTAATTGCCAAGGTTACTTTCTTTTTTCAATGTACCCAAAACCTCCAAGGTTTCCTTACAAAATCCCTACTCTAGAAGAAGGCAATTTCAAATTCGCTCTTTTTATAGAGCTCAACCACTTGAACTTCATAGGCCATTACACAAGTTATCCATCGGAAGATTTTCCTTCCCATTATCTATTGCCCTTTTCATGGCTTCCGTTACCTTGCTAGCAACAGCAACAACAGTCTCATCGACTTGGGTAACAATGACAGCTTCTTCTCGAGTCTGTCTACCCATCTATTTTCTCCTTTCCATTCAAGGTTCTCATGACCCCTTCAACTCTTCGGTCTCAGGTAATTCATGAACTCTAGCCAAATACTCTTTCAGCGCTCATGCTCATGCGGTTCATCTTTACTCAATTCTCGTGATTTTTTTCAACTCTCGAATCTTCTCATATCTTGCATGCTCGAGTCAAATGTTCCTCTAGTGACCACACTCTAGTCGTTCAATCTTATAAGGTCCTCATGGCACTTGACCCACTATAATTCCCTCTAGGAATTAAAGACTTAATCCATTTACTCGAGTCTAGTAGTCTCAAGCTGCTCATCTCATCATTTATCACCAGTAAACAACCATCCTGTGGTTCTTGGGCAACTCTCAACTAATTGCCCATTATCCAATGATTCCAAATCATCCTTAATCAGTAACCACATATCAAGCTAGCCTAAACAAGGTAATTTCTCTATCTACAGCCATATACTAGGCAAGCCTTAACTTGGAAACTGTCAGACAAGCACTCAAGGCATCAATTCAATGAGTCAATCGCTCTTACTTTAAGTCTAGAGACATCTGCCCCTCTAGTACAAACACAACATGCTATCTCAATTGTAGTCACACCTACAACTCAATGCAATCAAAGCCAACCATTCATTCACAATCAGGCATTTAGTAGCAACACTCAGTGCTAAGTACAAAGCTTTATGGTCTTACAATCGTCCACAGTGACACCAATCCACATGCCTATCACACTTGCTATTACAATTGCCATACAACTTTTGAAAATTCATCTTGAGGATCAATCTAATGCGATACATCTCTTAACCAAAATCAAACTTAACATGATACCTAGGCTCTTTCTGTCAAGTTATGATTTGGATCATTCCTGCCGCCTTACTATCTTAGAAGCCTGTCAAGAGCCGCTCCTTGTCCAGACCCCTCTGTTCCTGTGATTACCCCTTGCCCTCATCAGACCTGGCTGTTGAGGCTGTCCCAAGTCATATATCTACGGAAAGAGTTTCGTTCTACACGTCCCATAACATGCTTCATTACTGTTTATAGGTATCCCGTTAACTTGTTTCATACCAAGCGACGGTTTATTAAGTTCGATAGTGATAAGCTTATGCATGTACATTCTTCGACTTCCATTTTAATGCCATAAACACATGCACCGCATGATTATCCTCATTACTCGTCACACCACATCCGTCCTCAGATCAATTCTTATCAATAGAAGATTTCTAATTCCACCAATGACCGTTACATATCATAGATCAATTGTCTACACTTGACTATATACCTCAAGTTAGGTCATTGACAAGCCACAATCACAATTATATAATCCGACTAACTCTCCATGCATTAGCGATTCTCTATCAACCTCAAGTACATTTACAACCTCAAAATCCATACTTATGACTCCTCAATTTCTGCTTGCTTCCTTATGAACCTTAATTAGACCACTGCCCAAGATCATCAAATAAAATTAATACTAGAAGCATCAGAGTACAACAAAAGTTCAAGCCTATAATTCTCAAGATTCAAAAATCAATGCATAATCCTAAGAGTCTCACTATTCGATCGTCCTCGAGTCATTGCTACTTATTACTCTAAGTCCCAATCAAATTGGATCGAGCTGACCTTGCTTCGATACCAAATAAACGGGGATGTCACGCCTCGAATCCTGCGGACACGCGAACATCCTACTAGGCCATTCCTCCTCTTAAAGATACCCAGGATCCGCCGGCCAACACCAAATCAAGGCTTCTAAATGAAATGCATGCGGAAGCAGTAAAACAACTCCATACATAAAACAACAAGATGACTTAGGACATAAACATGATATACTAGTGAGGTTACAATTCAAATCCGCATATTCAATAAACAATTCTTAAGATTACAAAAGATCACTATCTATTTTCTTCCAAAGTTGTCTTCCAAAGTCAATCCATGGCAAGCTTGAGTTTACATTGTCTGGGACTTGAAAATGTTAATCTCACAACGGGGTGAGATAACGATCCAATAACTCGACCTTAACCCTAAGCTAGGCTATTAGTACCTTCAGGCACAAAAAAAAAAAACATATAAGCTTTGAAGTAAATTCCTATCAAACATAACAATTGGAAAAATATGGCACGTCAGGCATTTTAGGCATACTAGCACAATATTTAGTTTTTAGGTCACTTCTCATGGGCTCACTAGCCAAAATACTTCTCAAGAGCTCAATCTCACCATGGTTCTTTTTTTGAATAGCTAGGCCCGCGTTATACTCTTCAGGCTCGTCATATTTTCCATTCCAATGGCTATGCCCGCGTCAATACGCATCAAACTCATCATACTTTCCATTCCAATGGCTACGCCCACATCAACATGTATCAGGCTCATCATACATCTACTTTCAATGACCAAACCCATGTTCTGATACATCAGGCTAAATTAATATTTTGATTGGCAATCCGCATTCTGACGCATCAGGTTTCAAATGCTATTTCAATACTCGTGTCTACACATATTTAGTATATCCCATGTTTTGACGCATCTAAATCGATCTCTCATTTTGATGCATCAAGGTCCGATTAGCCATCGAAATTTCAATTTAATCAATCAAGGATTGTCACCATATGCCATTCTTATCATAATTCAAGGGCTTACGATTTAAGCACGTCAGGCATATCATTTCAAGCATACCATTCAGCCTTGTGCAAAAACTCATGCCTTCACATTCAACCATATGACTATCGAGTGCACAATCCTGCATCAACCATGCATTTGAATCCAGATTAATCACCACACACCACATTTCACACCCGGTATACCTTCACCGAGCATTCCCAAAATCAATTCAATATTGCCTAAGCATGTTAAAGAGACGTTCAATCAAGAAAATTCATCAATGACCCCAATTCACAAAACTGCCTACCCACGATCAGGTTTACTCACGAGCAATATGACATTTTTCTACTGATTTTTTGAGAAATTAAATTCTAGAGTATTTTCTTCAAGATCTTATGGACGTGTGGACGAAAACTTGGCTTAATTTGGACACCGGACGACTTAGAACGAGTCACTTTAAAAACGGTGCGCATTGAAAACATATTACTCGGCTCTCGGGTCTCTCATGCTTTTCACTTCAAAATAGCCCTTCAAACACTCTCAATTCAACCACAGTCCATCTATTAGTAACTTAACATCCTAACGAAGAGTTAGAAGTTTTCTTACCAAGCAAATCGAACAAGCTAGCTTTCACAAATGACGCATAACGGGCAATTTCGGTGCCTAGAGACAATCACGCATAACCGGCCATTAAAAACTCATTTAAACTCCATTCCAACACAAAACTTCCTTGCTAAACATACTACTACATTCTAAGATGACTTATCGATGATTTTCATGTCAAACAATGCCTCGACGGATCTCAAATCTGCCACAGTTTCTTTGCCGGTCAGTGTGGACATAATCTATCCTATAGAAATTCATGAAGATTTAGCTATCAAAACACCTTCAATCTTCAACCAAACTTTAATCTCAAGTCACTAAACCTTAATATTATGTCTTAAGAAGGTCTCACATCTATTTGGAAGCAAGACAAGCGGCCAAATTCTGTCCAAAGGAGCTCACGATCAAGTTCGCTCCGATTATGGTCTTTGGGGGGTTCTTGCGATAAAACGGGATGATGGTGAAGGCTAGGGGCTAATTGGAGGGTACGAAGTTGTAGAGGAGACGATGAGGATCGTTGTGGTGGTCGGCGAAGGAGCGGACAGTGGTCGGAGGCCAGCGTCTTGGCAAGCAAATGGTGGTGGCCGAACGAGAGAAAATGAAACGGACAGAGAGATGGGATGATCGGCTGAGCTAGGGGAGAGAGAGAGTGATCTTGCTTAATCCCAAAGGCTAGAAGAGAGAGAGAGAGGGGGGAATGGTAGGTGGGGGATGTGACAAGATTTCATGCAGATAAGTGGGGTACGAATCCTAAATCTAGGAGCTCATGCAGATATGAGTGATTATCCTAACACTCGCAATGAGTAAATGAAGGTGTGCAAATCAATGATTCAAGACATGCGGATAAATTACATGAATACAACATGTGTGACATTCCGAATTTCCGCACCCTCGAGGCTTGAGATATGAAATGAAATCTCAAAATTGAATAATAGAGAATCAAGAATTTCAACATTATAATTAGATTGGCCGTTGGCTTATCGAAGAAAATTGAAATTAGAAAAAAAAATGATGTTCCAGACGTCGAGGGCAAAATTAACATTTTATCCCTCAAGCTTTAACCTTGCCTTTATAATTAGATAAGGGTATTTTGGTCCATCACAATACCCTATAGGCTGCTGAAAATCAAGAAAAATGAGGGCCATTGGATGAGCTTTGATTGACATGAGCACAAATGTCAAAGGATTAGGCTATGAGTTGATGTAAATACTTTTAACCTACCATTCAACTCAAGTTGATCAAGCCAATTGAAGTATAAACCTCTCTCTCTCTCCTCTTGGCCGAACACCCCTCCATTGCCGGTTTTCTTACTCTTTCTCTTCTCTCTCTTGCCAACCAGCCCATCACTCTATCCTGACTGCTTCACTGTTCCGGCCATAACTTCTTCGTCCATCATCGGATTAGGGCGTACCACCTACCATTGAAAAGCTTATCGTCTTTCCGTTCCAACAAGGTATTATGGGTTCAAATCCACCTAGTCGTTTGTCCCGTAGAGCTGTTTGAAGGAGCAAAGGTCAGGCTAGTCAGTTTTGAATCCAAGAGCTCCTAGCTGACCAGTCTCGACCGTCGCACTATTCTGGCCATATCTTCTTCGTTCGATATCGGATCGAGGTAACACCATAGCTAAATGAAATCTTATTGTCTTATCTTTTCATAGACATATTATAAGCTCAATTTGACTTAGTAGATCTTCCCGTAACTCGATTTGAGTGGACAAAGGTCCAGACGAGGCAGATTCTGACTGAGTTGGGGGAATGTCTTCGTTTGGCCACTTCAAGACTTCAAATTGCTTCAAATTTTTGGTGAGGTCTTCTACACTTATAATATTAAAGGTGGATAAGCTGTGATAAAAATTTTGGAGGAATTTGATGGAGTTTTGATCCCAAATATGTCTTGTGTTTGAAGGAAAAAAACTGACCGTTGGAGGACCCGAAGGAACCGGCGCCATTCAAGGACTTTCCGATGCCGCCTTGGCTCCAAATTTTCGGTGAGGCTCCCCAACCCTAAGAACTACATGTTAGCAAGTAGATTAGTGGATAAATTGAGAATTTAAGCTAGTTTAAGGGCTGTTAAGTTGGGGTATGCACAGAACCGGGTATGCCCTGTTTTGGTTCTGAGCATACCAATTCTGTGGGTGGCTATTGGTGTTGAATTTGAGCTCCAAATTCATCGTTGAAAAGTGTGAGGATGTTAATTGATACGTCCATGAGGTGTATGTTTAATGGGGTGATGATTTGAGCAAGGAAATTAACGATTGGATGAAATTTTCTTAGGTTGCACGGTTGAATCATCTTTGGACCCTTAAGGCCGAACCATTGGAGTGCTTGGGAAGGAAATTTTATTAGGTATAGCACAAGGTAATGGGATTCTAAACCTTTGATAGGAGGATTTGACTCGATTGAGTGGTATGAGTATGAATTTGATTGGTTCTTGGGAGATTATACCGTGATTGTCCAATGAACGTCCTAGAAAGACATAGATGACTTGAATGTATGACAATGCTAGTGCCTTGATTGAATGTCATATTTGAATGCCGAAATTAATTGTCTCATATGCCATTAATGTGTTGCTTGTTGTTTGAGTTTGCAATTGATTGTGTGCTATGAACTGAAATGAGCATTTGACATGTCTGAGAAGTTGTGATACCCTGATGCGTTGAGACACGGGGTTGTGTGACTGGATACCCTGAGGCGCGGAGTTTGAATTGAATAGCACCTTGAGACATATGAGACGCGGGGTTGTGTGGATGAATACCTTGAGGCATTGAGGCGCGGGGTTTGAATTGAATGACACCCTGAGATGTATGAGACACGGGGTTGAAATGGCCAATGTCCTGATGCGTTGAAACGCGGGACGGAGTTGAAGTGTGTCAACACAGGCCTGGAGTGAAATTGAAAACCTGATGCATTTACGCAGGTTTGTCAATGCGACGGTCTGATGCATTTACGCAGACCGAGCCTGAGACGTTCTAAATGCGGGCATGAAAGTGAGGCAGACTGGAAGGGTGGAAGTTGTGATTTCACATGGCAATGTGTGTTTGATCCTAATGATGTTAAATGATGCCATGGCTGCATGCTTGACATCCGTATGTTGTTTATTGACAGTTGAATGTCTCATGCGATTACTTGTACAAATTATTTGTTATTGCATTTGCTTGAGTGGATGGTTAGCCTAACCTAGGGTTAGGACCTACCTTACTAAGATTTATATCTCACCCCATCATGGAATTAACTTTTTTAGGTCTCAGGCGTTGGAAATCCGAGCTTGTTAATGATCGTTATTTAAAGAAGTAATTATAGGAAATGGATTTACACTTTTATGACTTTAAGGATTTCATGTTACCTTGAAGTTAGAGTTGTATCCTCTGAACCTGTAGTCGGCGTTTATAAGAAGACATTCCCTATGTCCTGAGTCATCTTAAGATTAAACTGAATGAAGAAGTTTTATCGCTTCTGTATGTTTGTGTCATTTAGAAGTTTTTAAATGGTTGGCCAATGGATCCTGGGTACCACTGAGATAAGATGGCCCTGGTGGGATTTTGCATGCCTGATGGGTTCGGGACGTGACAACATGGCATCCCTAGTAAGGCCCTATTGCCCTATAAAAGTATCAATCACGACCCAAAAATGATTTTGACATGATTTGCCATGAGGGGCATAATCGTAATTTTAAAGAAATTCGGGACAATTTACCCAAAAGGGAAAAACCATCATTTCAAAAGAAATCTGGAGTCAAAAGAAGTTATACATATGATAGATCATCAAATTGATTCATTTCCTATTTTTTGGCAATTTTTGAAATTTTTTCGAAATTTTAAAAGTCCATTTACCCTTTGAGGGGTAAAATCATCATTTCGAAACAGGGACGAGACGTGAAAATCCCAGATAGAAAGATTGGCTACCCACCTGTCCCGTCATCTATTTTTCGCAATTTTCACGACTCAATTGGAATAGAAAAGACGATTTACCCTTTGAGGGGTAAAATTGTCATTTCAAGAAAAAGGATGAGATTCAAAAACCCAAGTAAAAGGATTTGGCCACCTAACCGCCCTTAATCCTAATTTAAGCATTTTCAACCTAGCTCACATACAAAGCAGAGTCGATTTACCCCAAAAGGGCAGTATCGTCAATTTTTAGAAAAACGGATAAGAAATTTCAATAATAGGATTGACCAGCTGTCCATGTCATTCATCAATTTTTGGAAATTTCTAGAGTGTCTAGGAAGTTTCTACAATTTTTTCTAATTTATTGGGATTTTCTAGGATTTTCTAACCTTTTTTTTAGAATTTTCTAGAATTTTTCTCATTTTTTATTTTTGAAAATGTTTCTCTCTTTTTTAAAAAAAATAGTTCAGACCGGGTTGACCCGATCAACGCGGACTGGATACTCAGCCCAAATTCGGACCCACGCAGAAACTAACTCCAAAACGATGTCGTTCCGTGGTTTTTTTTTTCCTTAATTCAAGTTTAATCCAACGGTTTCTATTGAACCACGTCGCTATCCCACGACTTTAGGTTTACTGACTAATCCTACGGCCCATATCCGATGCGAACTAAACTTCAAGCGTTAGATTGGATTACCTAGACCAACGGCCACGATCGAACGACTCGGCTAATTCTCGAACATCCGATCTACCAATTTATTTTTATTATGAAAAATTAATTTTTATTAATCAGAAAATTCAATATTTATCCAATGGATACCGAATAAACACATGACTAAACCTAGGTCATTGGATCGTCTAACATACTGATATTTAACTCTAACGACCTAGCTAACGTGGCATGCCACGTCTGCGACCCGTTAGCATATTGACCGATTGACCGCCACGTCATCGTCTTCTTCATCGAGCATACTTCACCTGCAATGAATGGCCGAAAGCCCCCGACGATGATCCAATAGTGGATTCCGAACCATAATGACGAGATCGGCGCCGTTCGACTCGTCTCGATGCCAGGAACAATATACTCTAACATCAGACAATACATTCACAAATATACATGCATCGAAACTTGCACAGAACGTAGACATGGTAGTTCAATCACACGATTCAGAGCATATCATGCCAATTACTTCACCAAACACCTTCGATTCATAAGACTTACCTACAAATTCGATTGACCTGGTTTAGGCTAGCTTGAGTTTGGGAAGTTTCGACAAGGTCGGTAATGACGAGGGGAGTTTCGTGTCTCAGACATGAGGTATTATGCAAAATTGATACTAAAACAAGGTTCAATTGAGCTTAAAATAGTTCAAGGAACGAAACGCCTACTATAATTGCAAGAAACACGATCTGAGGCGAGATCTGCCATTGATGTGTAATATTGGATTTGAAGAAGAGAACTACCTTTGAAGAGGATGGTGAGCTGCACAGCCGGTGCCAATCGACTCCTCTAATCCTCGGTGAGCTTCCAGCGATGATCCCTAGCTTCGGTTTAGCCTAGAGAGGCCTGACTAGCGCCACTCGAATTCGAACTCTAGCTCTTGACAATGGCGATTGGAGAACGAGCTATATATATATATATATATATATATATATATATATATATTCTGTAATGTCACGCCCCGTGTCATCTGACCCGAGCACGCAACTCCCCGTCCTCGAAATTCACAAGGCCTAGGACATGATTCATGCGGTATATGTGATGTAAAAGAAGCATGCGGAAACGAAATGAACATACAATTCGGTACAAGTCCAAAAGAGGAAACTAGAATAACGGAAACATACTACACATATTATAACCATGATTTTATACAAAGATTCAAGATCAAACTAGACCTCTAGACGGTCAGGGAAGATCAAGGACTATCCAAAAGACAACAATTATTCTAGTCTCCAAAAGATAACAGACCCTCCAGGTTGATCTCTAAAAGACAATCTCTAACAGCTATGGAAAACCGCTAAGATGCACTGCTAGCTTCATCTTCATCCTCGCCTTCGTCCTCGACTGGATGGTGGTTAGAAAAGGTCTTAGAGCGCACATTTACAGAGTCGTCCTCCATGGTGTCCTCCAATTCGTCCTCTGAAGCCGAAATCTCTATCATCTCATCTATGTCTTCAAGGGTAGGGGTCTTCTCCTTCACGTTTCGCGATTCTACTACGGAAACCTCCACCTCTACCTCTTCGCGAATGGGGTGACACCAACTGGGCACTACACTTCGAGGTACTTTCGTTGGCTTCAAGGGACCTATGGTATCATCGCCGACTCTACGAAATCAAATCTCGTACCTATGAGGCTTCTAGTCCTTTCCTCCCTCATCGACCCAAACTACGATATATTTCCTAACGTATATAGTACCCTGACTATCAAGAAACTCATCAAAATAGGCGGTCATCTCCTTGGGATCGCCTAGGCGGATCAGAAACATCCTTCAAAACTTAGGGTCTGAAAAAGTAAGGTCCCACAACGGAATGAGATTTACATCTCAGTAGGCTAAGTCCTAAGTCTAAGTTAGGCCGACAATACACCCAGACACAAATGAAGACAATGAACCAAGGCATGTCAACAGTCAGCATAGACAAGCATTCGTCATAGAGCAACATAAAAAAAAAAACATATGGTATACAATCATCAAGACTGTGACATTTTGATTTTTAGTCAATTTCAAACTCATTATTGAGAAATGAATCTAGAGATGTATTTCAGTCATATCTCATTCAAATCTGATCAATTCGAGTAGGCTAACCAAAAGGGAAAGGCTAACGCGAGGCATGGTACGCGGACCTAGGGAATTCGAATAAGAAATAGCACTTTGACCATAAGGATTGTCGAGGGGATATTTAGAGCCACAAAAGGCCGATCCAAGAACGATTAGGGAATGCCTTGCGAGTGTCACCCGATTGGGCCACGGGTGATGCCGCGTAACCAACGTATGATTTGCAAAATTTTCCTAAATTGAACTGTGAAGATCAAAACAATAGGAACTAGTGATAGACCCCTCACAATTACATGACAACCAAAGCCGTCACGAATTGACGAGCCTAAATGTGATGAGAATCACAGGATCGATACGCGTAAAGTCCGTAAAAGCCGCCCGTCGATTCGAGATAAGCTGGAACCACGTCTGATAGAAAAAACTATCAAAAATGAGTCTTGAAAAATTGAAAATGGAGAATCAAGAATTCCAACGTTATTCAGATTGGTCGTCGCCCTATCGAAGAATTTTGGAGTGAGAAAAATGACGTTTTGAACATCGGGGTTAAAATTACCCTTTTGCCCCTCAAGCTTAAAGCCTTGTCCATACATTTGAAGAAGGGTAATTTGGTATTTAAACCACCTCAAGGCTACCGAATATAAGGAGGAATAAGAGCCATTGGATCAAGTTGATTGACAAGTGGGACAAGTGTCATAAGATCAAGCAAGAGTGGTCATGTCCAACTTTATTCACTAACCATTCAAACCGTTGACCATGAAAGTTGAATATAAGCTTTTTCACTCTCTCTTCTCACTTGTTCGGCCATAAACTTCCCTCAACCCACCAAACACTTCTTCTTCTTCCTTGTTTCTGCTTGTCGGCGACAGCTTCTGGAGTCTCTGTTCGATGCCGTCGACAACCTCCTCTGGTCGCCGCCTAACCACTGGCCGACCACACCAACTTAGCCCTACGTCTTGTCGATCTCCTCGAAGTGGAAGCGAGCCATTTGGACCACTGAGGAGCTCCGGCCAAGAGTTTTCCCGAAAGTCGACAGAATCTGACCTAATCTGAGGTAGGTCCAGTTTCTAATCCTTTTGGAGGAAGAAATGTTAGAGTTTTGAGATCAAATTTTATGAATGTCTAGGAGATATGTATATCTATCTGTGGTAAAAATTTGAGAAGGATTTGATGATGTTTTGACCTCGAATCGATCTTGTGAACTTGGAACAGAAACTGCCGGATTCTGACCTTGGAGAACCGGCGACTTTACGGGTTTCCGGCGCCGATTCGACTCCAAACTCACAGTGAGCCTCATAAACCCTTAGATAGACATGTTAAGAGGTAGGATAGTGAGTAGATGATGGATTTGAAGTGGATTTGGGATGGATTATGCATGGTTTGCACAGAACCGAAATGAACCAGTTCGGTTTTGTGCAAGACTAGTTCTGTTGAAGTGAAGAGCAGATGAGTTTGAGTCCCAAATTGATGTTTAAGATGTGTTAAGTTGATGAGAGTTGTGTTATGGAGGATTATGGTTCTTAGATTGAGGAATTGGACAAGGAAATTGATTGAATGATTGGATTTTATTAGGTTGCGCGGTGAGTTCGGTCTTGGACCATTGGGGGCCAAACTTTTGAGGACCAAGAAGAGAATTTGTGTGGTATCAAACGCATGGTAAGGGAATCCTAAACTTAGGATAGGAAGATTGGACTCGATTGGACGAGTCAAGTGATAAATTGAATGATTTGTGAGAGTTTCCAAGACGATTGTTCTTGGAATATCCTAAGATTGTATAGGGGGTTTACATGTGCCATTTCTTGTGCTTGAATTATCTACCATCTGTGTGTGTCACTTCATTACCTTGCATGACATGAGTTCTTTGAATTGTGCCTAAATTGCACACGTTATCATATATGGAAAACGAATTGAAAATAATGGTATGAGCATGACATAGCGAGGCCCTGAGGCGTATGAGACGCGGGGCGGGAGGTGGATACCCTGATGCGATATAATCGCGGGGTCGAATTGAGATTGTGTGGCGCTCTGATGTGATCTAATTGCGGGGTTGAGATGGTCACGGTCCTGATGCGATCTAATCGCGAGACGAAGATATGAAGTATTGATATTGGCTTGGAGATTTATTGGAACTTGATGCGTTTACGCGGGTTGCCAATGACGGTCTGATGTATTTATGCGGACCGAGTCTAATGCGATCTAATCGCGGGCAGGAGAATGAGGCAAGCAGGAAGATGTGGTTATGGCGAAATGGCAGGATGAGGTGTACATGATCATCTAAGTGTGACATGGTGTCATTGTTGCATGCCCATCATCTGCGTGTCGCTATCTTTATTTGTATGTGCCTGTATGATTATGAGTTTGGTATGTTGGGATAGATGACTACTTGAGTGGACGATCAGTCTGACCTAGGGTTATGACTCTTTTACTGAGATGTGTATCTCACCCTTTGGGGATTCCTATTTTTACAGATCCTAGGCCTTAGGTATGTGGCCTATTCGTTTTAGGGATCCCAAGGAGATGACGACATATTTTGACGAGTTTTCGGATAGTCAATGGAACATTTATGTGAGAAAGTATACGGTTGTATGAGTTGAGGAGGGTAGTCTGGACTGGAAGCCTCATAGCTTCGAGGCATGATTTAAGAATGTCAGAGACAAAATGATTGGGCCGCTAAAGCCTCACGAGGTTCCCGAGGGAGTTATACATGATTGGTGCCAGATTGTCAAGGAGCAAGAGTTGCCAGATGGGTCTGTAGTTGGGTCTAGGAATGGACTAGAGAAGACCTCGACCTTGGAGTTTACTGAGGACGAGGTGATTGTCGTGTAGGCTACCGAGGAGGACCTCGTAGAGCCATCACATGAGACGATCATGGAGGATTCCATCGAGGTTCCATCAGAGACTTTCTCCGAGTATGAGCCGACGGAGGACGCCGAGGACGCCGAGGATTCCAACAGCTCATCTTAGGTGTCCTAGTTTATTGACTCGATCTTGTGATGGTGACCCCCGATCAAGGCTATTTTGGATGTCGATAATGGTCACACCTTTTTTTTTTATGTGCTTACCCCGTCGCCCTTGCCTAGCGGATTGTAGTAGTCGGTATTTGTACGAACAATATGTTATGATGTATGACAGTTATTATTATATCTAGATCCCACTTAACTCATATTTTGTACGGGGATTTAATTGAGTACCTCTTCCGTATGCTTAATGTATATATATCATCTCTCGACTTATTTGTGGATCTTGGGATCACGAGAGATGCGTTGTTTGCTTATAAGGATGTTCGTGTGCTCGACGGGTTCGGGGCGTGACAAAAACGCACCATCAGGACAGCATGTAACTCACAACTCAAGACAAGCAAGAGGATACGAGATCAAGCTCAATGTGCTAATACCACGGCTCATTTTATCGTCCTTGCCCGCATCAAAACTCCTCAGGCTTGATCAACGTCATAACGCCTCAGACCATGACAATTCACAAACCTGTGTTAAACGCCTCAGGTTTTCAATGCCGTACCAGACTCATGTCGACACATGCACACTTATCCCGCGTCTTGACGCCTTAGGATATCAATCATTGCAACCCCGCGTTCCAATGTATCAGGATGCCAAAAGTCCTTAAGCATACAAATTTCACTTCCACTTCATGACTTCATGATAGAGTACAGTTTAATCCGTCTTAGAATGAAACTATAACATGTGAGACGACAGGATCGAGCACTCACCAGGCAACATCAAACATAAAGCATATACATTAGTTGAGAACCTATACAACCACGTAGATATGAGAATATCACTTTCTCATCAAATGGAGTACACATGACAAGCGCTTGATTACCACGATCGACAATGAATAACCAACATGATCACTTCACAAAATTCATCCAAACAAAAATCCCAATTCGTCCAGTAGAGGCCTATTGTCCTAACGAAGGTTTAGAAATTCCCTACTTTAAATCTTAATCCGCAAAATCCTTCCAAAAGCTCCCCCAAGAATTCAGTTTTCGAGGTTCAAAACAGGGCAACAAAGTACCTAGAGAAATTCATTCGATATATCAATTTTTCTCTTCCAAATCGCCAATTCACGGGGCATACACCTCAATAACATCCTAAAATGTCTTAACAACGAACTTAAGGCAAGGCGACACCCCCCCAAACAACCCTTAAGGTGCCAGTCCTTTCAAATCGAAATAGAGCAGAATTTGGTTCTGCCCTCTACTTCTTTAATCAGTCCGCAAATCCACCTTAAACCTTGATTCATCACATAATCAACTTGCTAACATGTCATTCTAAGTCTATAAGAGTCTCACCGAAAGTTTTGGAGTGAGTCGACGTCCAAAGGTTCGCAAACAGACTCGTTTTCCCCAAGTCTACCGGCGATCAGACCTGCCCTGAGAAAGCCTTCACAAAACGGCCATGGTTACTCTTCTAAACTCCATCAAATTCACTATTTCAACTTAGCTAATACTAGTACTTTGAGTTAGGAGATCCCCACCGAAAATTTGAAGCAAAATGAAACCTTGAATCTATCGAGCGAAAACTTACCCTCAGCTACGTCCAATTCTGTCCAGTTTTGGGATTGTGGCTGACCAGAGCTCCAACGGCCGATCTACCACCTGGAACTTGTAGGAGAGAGGCCGAGGTTTGTGTTGGTGGTTGGCGCGAGGCAAGGTGGCGGCCAGGATTGGCGATCGACGACGGCGAAGCGGCAGCGGCAGGCTGGTTGGCTGAAGGGCTCTCGACTGAAAGAAGTAGAAGATGGCAAGAGAAGGGGGAGTTCGGCCGAAGAAGGAAGAAAGGGAATGGCTTTCCACAAATTAACTTAGTCAACTCAAGGAATGGTAGGTAAAAAGGTGTTTAATTAATGCCCAATGTCCTCATGAAGACATTTGTCTTCTTATCAATGAATCTTGGTCATCCAATGGCCATTTTACACCTTCATATTTTCGGCGGCATTGGGGATTTGTTAATGACCAAAATGCCCTTCTTCTTTTGCTAAGGCACGACCAAACTTTGAGGGACAAAATAGTAATTTTGTTCTCGTCATCCAATACGTCGATTTTTTTAATTTAAATTTCCTTCAATGAGGCGACGCTCAAATTGATTAGAACGTTGGAATTTCTTATTTTCCAATTCTCAATTTCGAGACCCATCTCTTGGTCAATTCTCTATCAAATGAAATTTTCAGGGTATCCCGAACTAACGGACGGCTCATGCAGACGTTACGCGTATCGACTCTGTGATCCTCATCACACTTAGGGCTCGTCAGTTCATGGCGACTTTGGTTGTCATGTAATTACGAAGGTCTATTACTAGCTCCGACAGTCTCGATCGTCATTGTTCGACTTAGAAACATTTCGCAAATTATACATTGGATAAGCGGCATCACCCGCGCTCTAATCATATAACAATGCATTTCGAAATCGTTATTATATCAGCCTTTAATGGTTTTAAATACTCTCCCGGCAATCCTTATGGTCAAAACGTCATTTCCTATTTGAGTCCCCTAGGTCCACGTATCTTGTCTCGTGTTAGCCTTTCCCTTTTGGTCAGTTAACTCAGATTGATCAGATTCGAGCGAGATAAGACTGAAATACATTGATAGATATATCTTCATTAATAGGTCTCAAAATGACAAGGAAAATCAGAATGTCACATGTAACCTCTCTCGAACAGAATGAGCCATCCTCTTCTCTCAAAAGCCTTCAAAGGCTATATCCACATTTCGAAAATTTTGGCGCCGATCAGGGGTGCCGACTCAGGCCTCTCACGTGATCTCATGTGCTATTGGGTCGTCAGACAATGACGGAATCAGTTGGGCTTCCGTCTGATTCCGTTTGGTTTTCCGGCACTCTCTATTTGGTGTAAATTTGGCGTGGATTTGAGCTGAGTTTGGTTCTGTTGACTTTCGCAGGTCCCACGAGATTGATCGACCGATTAGTCTATGCTCTGGCAACATTGAGTGGTGCCCCCGGTGTTAATCGACAGGGAAGGGTGAGGGGAATAATACGCCAACCATTGCTAGTCCCATTATCTGCGAACTGGCCTTCAATTCGATGATCAAAATCGACTTGGAGACTATTCACTCTTACGCGAGACCTGAGGTTGAAGATGACACTGTTTGGACCGATTTCGATCTGACCGGTCATAACCAATTCGACTTGATTTTTTCCAAAATTAATCACAATTCGTGAGGAATTTTTACAATTAAGCCTCAAAATCGAACTTAGGGCATGAATATTGTCTAAAAATATGATTTTGCCCAAAAATTCATGTCAATTTATATGAAATCCTCAAATTTATTTGTAATTGTAGTTCGGGAAATTGTGAATTGAGAGCTCAAACTATCAAATTGGACCAAATCACCCATGCCAATCGATTCACAATGTTCAAAAGCAAACGGTCATGCTCCAATTTTAGTACGATAGTTCCTAGATTAGAAGTAATTAAAAAAATGGTAAGTTCTAGGGACTAAATTGCAAATATATTTGGGAATTTCTCCCAATCCATGCAATTCGCGCAATTAAAGGGCAATTGGATAATTGAAAATGCAGAATACTCGGATCGGATATCTTGACTCTAAAAATGCGAAAATGGCAAATTAAAAAATTCAAATGGTATTTTTTTTGGCTAAATTCAACCCTAGGCATTACCAAGGAACACTCGAAATTGAACTTAATTTTCTACTTTTATGAGGTTAATATAAAAATTAAATTAAAAGGAAAATATGGACTATTTATTTGTATTTTTCTGACCTCAAAAACTATTTTTTTATGAATTTTCATTTATTTTTCTATTTTAAAAAAACATAAAAAAGTGAAAAATATAGAAAATTATTTTTGGTTCAAAAATGGTTCCTTGGACTTGGTCATGGCTACCAAAGTTTGATTTTGCAATATTTTGACTTTTTATGGATTTTTTTTATGAATTTTTCAAAAAAATAAAGTTGGAAAAGACTAATCCAAAATCCGGTGTTAACACTACTATGTCATTTTTTCTGTCAATGCAGACGATTATGGAGTCTCCCATATCACAACCTGAGCTTGTTGAGCTTTAGGATCCCACTGTTGAAGTAGTCTTGATAAAGTTACACAGGTGTAGGATCAAGTTAAAGAAGCTCCACTTAGGAGGTCTGTCAAGCAGACACGATCAATTAATCCATCGGACAACATAGTCTATCTAGAAGAACAAAACTACGACATTGGTTGTGTGGTTGATCCAGTCACTTATACAGATATTTTTTTTTTGTTGTCCTCAATCAAATTTGTGGTTGGATGCAATGAAAGATGAGATGCAATCTATCACACTCCCCAGGGTCTCGTCATGCCATGCTACAATCAGGATTCATGCAATGATCTTCTATCATTTACACGCTCAATGTCAATTACATTTCAAGTAGCATTCACAATCCCATGGCATGCAAAGCAATTCAATTATTATCCAAACATGACACGCGATTCCAATGCAAGTCAAGGCACACATAAACTCTTTAATTAATCTTAAGACATACTAAGGCTCTTTACTTTATAAATATGCCCATTAATCGATCAATTTCCCACTTGACTTACCCAATGGAGTCCAATCCCTCTAGCCTTGGTTTAGGAAATTCCTTACCTCCGCTTAATAACGCAAATTACTCCTCCTTACACCTCCTAAGGTTCGGCCAACTCAAGTCCACGGTCAATATGTTGCGCAACCTAGGATAATCGATCGATTTGTCAAAATTCAACATCCAATTCCTCAATTCATCCATCCAAATCACTAATACATACTCCTCCTCATCTTAACACATCATACATACCAAATTACAACTCAATTCCAGCCTAATTAGTCCTCCACAGATTCGTTTGGGCTCGGCATTGCAACGGTTCCATTCGGTTCTACTTGTGCCGGGTCCAACCGGTTCTAATCCACCTCAAAGCCATCAATTATACATATTTCTATCTCTTATAATGTCTACCTAAGAGTTTGGAGTGTTCATCGTGAGGTTCAAGTTGCGTGGATGCCGAAAAGTCGTCGGAAGTTCGCCGGTTGTCTAAGGCCCTTATTACCGACAGATTCTGGGCGAAATTGGCAAGGGTGGTTCATGGTCGAAAACTTATCAAATAAATCCTCAATTTTTACCATAAATTTCTACATATATCTACTGAGTCTCCACCAAATTTGAGCCAAAAATTCCAAGTTTCGGCTATCAAAAGGGTTTAGAATGAACCTACCTCAAATTGGAGCAGAATCCGTCAACCTGTGGGAGAATGCTTGCCCCGAATTTCTCAGAGCTCCAAATGACCTAATTCAAGTTGGAGGACGTCGGCAAGACGTGGGGTTATGTCTGGGTGGTAGGCCAGCAGCAGGGGCTAGCCAGAGGTGGCGGTCGTACGGACCGAATCGCTGCGTCCAGCGGGGTCTGGTGAAGCAGAAACTGGAGAAGAAGAAGAAGAAAGGGAAATGGTGGTGCTTTGTGATTTTTGGCTGAATGGGGGGGTTTGAGGAGAGAGAGAGAGAGAGCTGGTTATTTCCCCAAAAATTTTAATTAATTGAAGTGATTGGTAGGTGGGCATTAAATGAAGAGTTGATCTTCCACCCTTGGATTTGTGACACTTGACAATTGTTCTTCTCAAGGGAATCCAATGGCCATCCCTTTGTCCTTCAATTTTGGCAGCCAAGGGGAAGAGAAATGCCCATTTTTCCATTCCTTTAATTATAAAGGCAAAGTCCTAAGCTTGAGGGACATTATAGTCATTTTACCCTCGACGTTCGGAAGGTCGTTTTTCTCGTTTCTGACTTCTTCGATAGGGCGACGACCAATCCAATTGACGTTAGAATTCTTAATTTTCATTTTTTTAACTTTTCAGGACTCAATTTTGATCGTTCCTTCTACCAGATGTGATTCCAGCCTATTCCGAACCGACGGGCGGCTTTTGCAGACTATACGCGTATCGACCCCGTGATTCTCATTACGTTTAGAGCTCGTCAATTCATGGCGGGCTTGGTTGTCATATAATTGCGAGGGCTTATCGCTAGTCCCTGTGATCTCGATCGTCACAATCCAATTTAGGATAATTTTGCAAATCATACGTTGGTTAAGCGGCATCACTCGTGGTCTAATCGTACGACGCTCACATGGTAATCCTTGATCGTTCTTAGATGCTAATGAAGTGTATGCTCCGTAAATCGGTGATTGGAATAGGAAAATTGACCGTTTGACGAACTTTGAATTAGGTCGCATGGATGCCCTATGTTGGAACAAAGAAACCGAATTCCTTGGGGATCTTTTGGAAGGATTTTGTTGACTAAGATTTTAGGTAAGGAGTTTCTAAGCCTTCGTTAGGAAGATAGGCCTCTACTAGACGAATTGGGATTTGTTTGGATGAATTTTTGTGGAGTTATCATGTTGATTGTTCATTGTCGATCGAGGTAATCAAGCGCAAGTCATGTGTACTCCTTATGATGAGAAAGTGTTATTCTCACAACTATGTGGTTACACCTGTTCTCAACTAATGTATATGCTTCATGTTTGATATCGCCTAGTGAGTGGTCAATCTTGTTGCCTCGTATGTTATAGATTCATTTTGAGATGGATTAAACTGTACTCAATCATGAAGTCTTGAGAGGAAGTGAAACTTGGGAATTAAGGGGCTTTTGACACCCTGATACATTGGAATGCGGGGTTGCAATGGGCGATATCCTGATGTGTAGAGTGCGGGATAAGTTTGTGTATGTGTCGATTCGAGCCCTGTATGGTATTGAAAACCCGATGCGTATAACGCGGGTTTAATGATTGTCATGGTCTGAAGCGTTTTGACGCGGACTAAGCCTGAGGCGTTTTGACGCAGACAAGAGTGATAAATTGAATTATGGTGCTAGTACGTTAAACTAAGTCTCATAAACTTATACATGCCTTGAGTTGTGAATTATATGTTGATCTACTAGTACATCTTGGTGATTGTTTACCTCATGCATTTTTATGGTCTATTATAATGATTGCCTATTTTATGCTACTTGATGATGTGCATTTGCTTTTGCCTGAAGTTGTGTCTGGGTGTACTATCGGCCTAACTTAGATTTAGGAACTAGCTTATTGGGATGTAAATCTCACCTTATCGTGGGACCTTCCTTTTTTAGACCCTAAACCCTGAAGAATGTTGCCGATCCGCCTAGGCGATCTCAAGGAGATGACCGCCTATTTTGACGAGTTTACCGATGGTCAGGGTACGGTATATATTAGGAAATGTACTGTTATTTGGGTTGATGAGGGAGGAAAGGATTGGAAACCTCATAGGTTCGAAGCATGGTTTCGCAGAGTCGGAGAATAGACTACAGGTCCTTTGAAGCCCACAGTGGTACCCAGAGGGGTTGTACCTAGCTGGTGTCATTATATTTGAGATGAGGTAGAAGTGGAGATATCCATGGTAGGATCGCAGAACGTGCCGGAAAAGACCCTTACTGTTGAGGAGAAGATTGAGGTGATAGAAGTTTTTGCTTCGGAGGACGAGTTAAAAGACGCCATAGAGTACGATTCTATGGATGTACGCATTGAGACCTTTTCTGAATATGATCTAGCTAAGGACGAGGACGTAGATGAAGCTAGTAGTTCATCTTAGTGGTTTCTGTTCTTTTAGGGTTTTCTTTTGGAAATTGACCGTGATGGTCTGTCATCTTTGGGGACTAGGTTAGTCGTTGTCTTTTGGATAGTTCCTAATCTCCCCTGACCCATCCGAAGGTTTTAGTTTGATCTTTGATCTTTGTATAAACTTATGTTTATAATATGTATAATACGTTTCGTTATCCCAGTTTTCCTTTTGTACTTGTACGTAGTTGTATGTTCATTTAGTTTCTGCATGCTTTCTCTACATCACATGTACCGTGTGAGGCATATCCTGGGTCTTAAGCGGTAAGTTAAGGGTGGCGCGCTCGCCTCAGGGCGCGGGGCGTGACAATCTATACTAAATATTGTTTTGTTTTCAGGAGGTAACAACTTAGAGTGTTGGAGAAGTCTTTCTTTTATGGATTAATTGAAGTTCCAATTTGGAGATGACTTATGGATCCTTGTAGGCTTGGTTCTAGATTCAAAGCTTGAGAAGTTGCTTGCTTTTTTATTATTAAGAAAAGGAGATTAGTATTCAACTTCATTTATCCTATGTTAAGAAGTTAATTTATTTCATTTTCTTGTTTACTCTTGCAAATTTATTGTGGAGAACTTATTTTCATGTGTAATATGTGTCATATATTATGGATGCATTTGAAAATGAAGCTTCAGAACTTTAAATGCATTTTATGTTATTAGGAACAAAAAGTGGAAAGCAACAGTTTTTCCTTTTCTTCCCTTTTTAATGCTACATGGGTCTGGGACTTGTTCAGGGCAGGAAGAGGGAATGGTCGAGATTCTTCCATTTTTAATGCTATAGGGGGAATGCACTGCCAAAGTCCCAAGTTGAGCCTCCCTCCTTCAGCCTCTACAGACTGGTTCCCTTTTCTTTTTTAATTGATGTTGGTGCTAGGTAGGACCGTAACTTGTATCAAACCAGGAATCAGATCGATGGTTTGATTCTTGGATGGATCTATGGAATAAGTGGATGATTCACAGTTCTTATTTTGCAAAATTGGTTCTTCACAGGCAGTTCTCGATTATATGGTGGAACTACCCATCCGGGAACCAACCTCTCCTAATACAAGTTGCTGAAATTTGTTGTTCAGCATCATTATCATAAGGGCTTGGGTAGGTTGATGTCTATTCTAATCCCAAGTGATCTCTCCATCAAAAACACCACCACTGGTCTCAATCTTCTTTATCGGTGGATTGAATAATTTATATATTTTGGATGCTTCACTCACACCAAGAAAGACACAGTTAATAGCCTTGTCATCAAGTTTGTTCCTTTTCTTATCTGTGACATGGACATATGAGATGCATCCAAAGATCTATAGCTGGTCTTCTCTCACTCCAAGCTTCTTCTGGTGTCATATTTTGAATAGCAAAAGTTGGATTTCTGTTCAAAACATGAATACTCCAGTAGTAAACTTTCAACCAAAAAGTCTTTGGAACTATTCCTCTTGGCAATCAGCTTCTCATCATGTTGAGAATGGTTCTATTTTTTCCTTTAGATACATCATTTTGTTGTGGTGTATATGCAGCTGTAAGCTCTCTTCGAATGCCATGTTCTTGCACAAAAAACTTCAAATTCTTTTGAGCAATATTCGTCACGACTATTTGTTTGAAAGGTCTTAGTGGTCTTTCCTGCTTCATTATCCACACGAGCTTTAACGCTTTAGATGTAGAGAAAGCTTCATATTTTTCCTGTAAATAATAAACTCAAGTTTTTCTGGAAGAAATCACCAATGAAGGTAATTAAGTATATTTTACCTTCATTAGAAGATGAGTTTATTGGACCATAAATGTTTGAATGCACTAGCTGCAAAACGTACTTTGCTCTCCATGAGTTCCCTTTGGGAAATTGAGAACAAAGTTGTTTGAGAACAAAGTTGTCCTCCAACAGTACGTTCTTCACGAACTTGGGAAAGAGTAGTAATTTGAGGAAGACATGTCACCATGTTTTTCTGTTGGAGGGTCTTCAATCCACCAAAACTCAAGTGGCCATAGCGAAAATGCCACAATCATGAGGGATCTTTCATTTCAACTACCAGACAAGATTGAATACTTTCAATCTTTATTTAAAAAAATTTGTTTGAGCTCATCTGAACAATTACAATAGCACCTCTAACAAAATCATAAATTTCACAAGCATCCTTCGTGATAGTGATTTACTTTTCAGGTCAAGAACATACAACACATAAGAGATCGTTTCCACAAATCTAGATAAGAAAAAGAAGACTTACTTCCACTAATGTGGTTAATGTAGCTTGTATCCATATACCAAATATCTGACTTGGGTCTCTTTTCATCTTGAATAGCAATCAACAATGTTTGTATGTCCTTCCTTTCAATAAAATTTGAATTCTCTTCCTTTTCTTTAAGGCAGTCTAGTATAACATTCAGGTGCATAATGACCAAATTTATGACATCTAAAGCACTCTACCTTGGATTTGTCAAGATCCCGTCCTTCGCCTTTGCCTTGAGATTGGTCACTATTGGCTTTGAAATTCCTACTTGCGTCTCTATTTCCTCGATCTTCCATTCATCTACCTCTACCCTTTCCTCTGAAATTGTTAGAATGAGTATTAGTAGAAGCCTTCAAACGCTTGCTCTTCTATTGTTGATATCTTGTTCATCTTTAGTTCATGGACTAATAAGGAGCTTTGTAATTCATCAAGAGAGAGTGCGTACATGTCTTTCGACTCTTCAATTGAACAGACAGCATAATTAAACTTTGGTGTCGGGGAACGCAAAATCTTCTCTACCATGGTGAAGTCATCCATCTTCTAGCCATGGAATCGCATCTCGCTGCTGATATCCGTTGTCTGGCACAATGGTTGGTGATAGATTCTCCATCCTTCATCGCTAATGTCTCAAAATCCCTTCTCAAGGCTTAAAGCTGCACACGCTTCGCCCTAACAAAGCCTTGATATTTCTTCTTCATAGAATCCCAAATATCCTTGGAAGTTTCTCAGCAAATAATAGCTTCCAAGATGGGATGATTAATAGACTATTACACATAAATTTTAATTTTGCAATCATTTATTACATAAAAAAAAATTAGGAATTAACCTTAGTCCCTCACCAAAAAAAAATTAATAAAATAAAATCAATTTTGATATAATTTTCATTTAGATTAATTTAAATTTAGCGTCCATTGCATTACATTTGCAATTAATTGGACAGTGGCGAGTGAGCTTCGATACATAGCCCTAGACAAGCTGAATTATGCCCACATTGTGATATTTCAATTGAAAACTTCTTTTTTCTTAAATTTGCATGAACGAGGAAAGATTTATGGGGAATTATAACCTTAGAACTATGGTCACGTTGCAAATACGAAGCAATAGGTGCAATTCCACGATATCTGTGCTTGATCCATTAATTTGGAAAATGAAAAGGACCGAGAGAAATGTATTGTTTCATTGCCCAAGTCATGTCAAATGAGAAGGGAGATTTAGTCCTTTCCTTGAGTGGACTATGAGAGCATTCCGAAAATGCTCTCAAAGCCCAAGGCAGGTATCCACCTGCTTTTTGGAATTTTGGCTTTGACATTTTTCCAAAGTGGTCCGAAACGAGTTGCCAAACACCCTCTATATATATATATATATATATATATATATATATATATATATATATATATTTGCCACTAAATTCCTTTGGGAAAGCTGTTTCCAAATGCGGCCTATGTATTTGGCATCTCAAAAAATGGGGATCGGCCATTGACATGGAGGGGTTATGGAAATAAAGGAAACCCATGAAATCGCTACTTTCCAATGGACTCGTTCGTTGGCACCATCTTGAGAGCAAATTTATGAGATGGTCGGGCATCATGTCAGAAATCATTGAGATCATCAAGCAAATTACTGATTCATTGACTGCTCCATGATTTTCCACATGCCCAAAAAGCAACGAACATAAAGATGCACAGCCATAAATTGCGACAGGATTGGATCAACTGGGGAGAATAAATATTTGATTGGTAGCCAAATTCTAGGTGGCAATCTGGAGCCAAATTGCAGTAATTGATTCCACAGGTCCAAGGTTTTCGAAGAAATGTGAATGATGTTTGCTATAAAAAGTAGACTTCCTTCATCTCGAAGGGGAGGTTGGTTGGTGATTCTGAGAAGCACGTATAGTAAAAAAGAAAAACGAAAACAAAAGGAGAGAATAGAAAAGAGAGAGAGAGAGAGAGGATCGTTCACATAGAGCATTTTCATAATACAGTTTCAAAGATACACGAGTGAGAACGAGTAATCTCATTCAAGCTCTCACAGCCGATGCCCCAAAATACCGTGTCTTTCCTGTCAACGGTCCACGATCGACCCACTTTGCGACTCAACATCGACAGCCGACATTTACTTGGCAGCAAGCAACCACCACGATGGCGGCACCGGTTCTAGAGTTTTGCTGAACTTGCGCCGAGTTTGCTCGTTTAGCAGCAATTCCCTCTTATCTTTTTGCAGGTTACCTTGGCTTACCTAGCCTGTGGTTTGCATATTTGTTGCTGTCCCCACTGCAATCGAGGCCCTGATCATTTGCTTCAGTGTCTTCGCAACTCTGATACTTGTTCGAAGACAACTCGACTGACCTCCCTTGACTAGATGCTCGCACATTTACTTCCCCTGCTGCCTTCTTGTTGTCGCCCACACTAGGCGATCTTGCATTTTTGCTCGCCTTTTCAGTCTACGATGTATCTTTGTTGTCGTTGAACTTCTTCACTGATTTGTTTCGTTGTCGTGACAGCGCCGAGAAAGCAGTAAACCTCCCCCCACGACCTTGATGATCTCTGTTTTGTAGGATTGGGAAGTCCATCTTGCTGTTGATATTGCTCAAGATATACTTGGTTGAAACGATACCGGTTCGGGCATCATTTACGATTTGACGAGGGTACTCCTCCATCATGAGCATTATCGCTGAACTGATTATCGTAGTCACTTGTTGAGTTCGATTATAAAAGCTATATCTAAATTAGGCGATTATTCAGTCGAATTTTGAAATTCCTTATTTTGCTTTCTTGATTTAAATTATTTTGATCAGATGTGACTCTAGGCATTATCCGATTAGGAGCTCCCCATAGAACTTAAATTCAATTATTAATCTGAGCCGTAAAACAACGAATCATTTTTCTGATTATATTTGAGTTCGTCGTGGTCAAGTATTTTGTCAAGATTATGATATGCCTTAATTTATGACGTTAGATAATGCATTATTTTTTCGGATATCGTAATCATTTGCTTGAAATCTTAAAATATCTTGCTGTGGATTAAATTGTATTCTTATCCTACAATAAGCAAGCTTTTCTAGAAGACGTAAAAGAGGAGGTTGCATTTTTCAATATAATTTCCATGAGATCGCATGTTAAATACGGTTAATCATAATTAGGTTAAGTTTTGCATGCCACGTGATATATTTTAGAACAGTAATGTTTAATGTTAATCGTACATCTCATGCATTGCATCTTAGCATAGTGATCATTTTTTTTTTATAAAAAAAGGACAAAAAAATTAAGTTTGTACTCTTGCATAGACGGTCTAGACTGCATGTTAGCATTAAATGAATAAAAAAATCATTAGTTTTGTCCGATTTCCTTTCTTGCACGTCATCATCACTTTTATGTACATTTCCACCTGCTAGGAGATAAGTCCTAAAATGAATCAAAACTATCTGCCAAACAGTTTTTTAAAAAAAGCACCAAAAGAGCGTTAAGATAATCTATCGTAACCATGTCCTAAAACTTGTAATTTCTTATTCATAGGAGTAAAGCATTTCTCTCAATGCTCTATTAGGTTTCTAATCGACCTATCGTAAATAGATTAGTAGCAACTCAAAATAAAATCTTTTGCATGAAATACTTGAAATCATAAGTCGTGAATTGATATGAATTTGGGAGGGTTCAAGCTAGGTCTAATAGCTTAGCAATTCATTAACCCGAAAAATTCTAATTTTTAGGTCACGACATAGCCAGAAATATGGGTGTTAATGGGCCGAGTCGGGTAGGGCCGAATTGTTTTTTTCTTTCCTTTTTAAAAAATTTTTTGAATCAAAATCAATTAACAAACCATCAAATGAAAAAATAAAAAAAAGAAAGTATAAAAATAAATTAAATTTAAAAGAAAAAACGGTTATTTAAAAAAGTTTGGCGCTAGCCCGACTTGGCCCGAGTACCAGACCCTGCCTGTGACATTCTAGTTTTCCTGTTATTTCGAGACTTATCAATAAGAATATATCTAACGATGTATTTCAGTCGTATATCGCTCGGATATGATCAATCTCGAGTTAACTGATCAAAAGGAAAAGGCTACCGCAAGACAAGGTATGTGGACCTAGGGAATTCAAATAAGAAATGGCACATTGACCATAAGAAATGTCGTTGGAGTATTTAAAACTATTAAAGGCCGATCCAAGAACGATTCCAGAATGCATTGCTAGCGTGATACGATTGGAGCGCGGGTGATGCCGATTAACCAACGTATAGTTTGTAAAATTTTCCTAAATCGAACGATGACGATCGAGACCATCGGAGCTTGTAATAGACCCTCATAAATACATGACAATCAAAGTCGCCATGAACTGACGAGCCCTAAATGTGATGAGAATCACAAAGTTGATACGCGTAATATCTGCAAAAGCCGCCTGTTAATTCGGGATAGTCTGAAAATTTCATCTGTTAGAGAAATGACCCCAAGGACGAGTCTCGAAATTGAAAAATGAAAAGCAAAGAATTCCAACATTTTAATCGAATTGGACATTGCCTCATCGAAGGAAATTTGAATTGAAAAAACGACGTTTCGAATGACGAGAGAAAAATTACCATTTTACCCCTCAATGATTGGCTTTGTCTTAATAACTAAAGGATGACATTTTGGTCATTTGCAAATTCCCCAAGGCTGCTGAAAATTTGAGGAAATGGTGTCCATTGGATGACAAGATTAATTACTATGAAGACAAGTGTCATTGGATGGTGATTTGGCATTACTTACTCAACTTTTAACCTAACATTCTTGGGGTTTGACCATCAAAAATTGGTGTATAGCTTCCTCTCCCTTGCTCAGCCGAAAATCCCATCCCACTTGCCATCTTCTTCTTCAATTTTTCTTCTTCTTCCTCTCCTCTTCGCCGAGGCCGCTCGACCAGCCCGTTGCCGCCACTTCGCTTGTCACGAGCACCGCTCCCAGCCACCGCCTCGCCTCGCGCCGAAATCTAACATCTTCCTCAGTCTCTTGCCAACAACCCCCAAGTGTAAGATCGGCCATTGAACACCGGAGGAGCTTCGGCCGGCCATTCTCCCAAAAGCGGACGGAACAGGACGTAATCTAGAATGAGTCTTCGTTCGGCCTACGTAGGACCTCATTTTGCATCAAAGGTCCGGCAAACGTTTGTAGACATGTAGTGCTAGGATTGGCTAAGCTGAGATGGTAGTTTTGATTGAGTTTAGAAGGAAGTTCATGGCTATTTTGTGGTGTGATCCTCGGGACAGGACAGACCGGCTGGGGACCGAAGAAAATCGGCGCTATTCGTGGGCTTCCAGACGTCAACTCGCCCTCAAATTTTCGGTGAGGCTCTATTACACATAGAACTATATGTTAGCAAGTAGATTAGGTGATTAATTAAGGTTTAAGGATGAATTATGGGCTGATTAGTCGACTATAGGGCAGAACCAAAAAGTCTCTTGTTTAGGTTTGAGCAATCCGAGTTATTGAGGGCTGTTCGGGGTGTCGCCATGTACTAATTTCATTGTTGAGACGTATTAGGATGTCTATTGATATGTTATTGAGGTGTATGCCCCGTGGTTTGACGAATTGGAAGAGAAAATTGATGAAATTGGTTGAATTTCCCTAAGGTATACGGCTGTCATGTTTTTGGACTACTAGGCCGAATCCTTGAAGTGCTTAGGAGGAGATGTTTTGCTGAATTAAGCCTAAGGTAAAGAGTCCCTAAATTTTGGCTAAGAGGATAGGTCTCTACTAGATGATTCGAGTTCGAATTGGATGAATTCTCGTATGATTCCTATGTAATTGCTTGATAACAATCCTTATGGCTTGGTGTGATATATGTGTTCTTACTCGATGCACATACTTATGTTGAATGCCATGTGGTGTGTGATGAATTTTGCTGACTCACATGTTATAACTCGATGAATGTGCTTGTACTCGATCATGAAGTCTTGAAGTGAAGGGGATTTTTTTTTTTTTTTTGCATGCTTAGAAACTCTTGGTACCTTGATGCGTCGAGACGCGGGGTTGTGACGGCTAATATCCTAATGCGTTGAGACGCGAAATGAGATTTTATTTGTGTCGACACAGGCCTGGAATGACATTGAAAACCTGAAGCATTTAACACAGGTTTATGTTTATGATGGTATGAGACGTAATGACGCGGACCAAGCCTGAGGCCTTTTGACGCGGGCGAGAATTATGAGAATATTCTGGAGGATGAAATGTATGACTTATCCTTGTGTTTCCACGCCTGACTTGAGTTATGAGTTATGTTGACATACTCGCATGATTATCAACCATTTGTTTCTATATGACATTTATGACTGATGTTTGGCTTATATGTTTGGGGGTGTTCTTGTTCATTCGTTGCATTTGTCTGGGTGTACTGTCAGCCTAACCTAAAGTTAGGACTTATCTTACTAAGATGTAAATCTCACCCCGTCTGAGACCCTACTTTTCAGACCCCAAACCCTGAAAATGCTATCGACACGTTTAGGCGATCCTAAGGATATGACCACCTATTTTGATGAGTTTCTTAACGATCGGGCTACCGTTTATGTGAGGAATTGTATTGTTGTCTGGGTTGACGAGGGAGGTAAGGACTGGAAACCGCATAAATTCAAGACCTGGTTCCTTAGGATAGGCAAGATTACCACAGGTCCGTTGAAGTCCACGGAAGTACCTCAAAAAGTCATACCTAGCGGGTGTCACCCTACTAGGGATTTAGTGGAGGTAGAGACGTCCGTAGCGGGATCAACGAATGTACCTAAGAAGACCCCTACCCTAGAGGATACTGACGAGGTGATAGAGATCGACGTCTCTGAGGATGAGCTAGAGGACACTATGGTGGACGATTCAGTGGACGTGCGATCTGAGACCTTCTCGGACTATGAGCTAGATGAGGATGCGGGCGTGACAGATGGATCTAGTGGTTCGACCTAGGGGTTTCCTGACTTTACTTAGTAGCCTTTTGCTGATGGCCCTCGTTGGCCTATAATCTTTTGGGGACTTAGGACTAATTGTCTTTTTGTTAAGTGACGATCGCTCCGATCCGTCAGCAGGTTTAGTTTACCTGCGCTTTTGTATGAACTCATGCTGGTGTTTATATATTTATATTCTCGTTATCCAGGTTCCCATCGATTTATGTACAGAGGTAGATATTCATTTCTCGTTTCTGCATGCTTATTTACATTATGCATCTCTCGACAAGTAAGTCCTGGGTCTCGAGAGTACTGTGAAGAGAGTTACGCATTCGTGCGAAGAGCGCGGGGTGTAACATCCACGCTTGTTTGGTATCATAGTAAGGTCAGCTCGATCCAAGTTGATTAAGGATTGGAGTAATAAGGAGGAATGAGTTGGGACTGAATGGGTAGCAAGATCTTAA
Source organism: Rhodomyrtus tomentosa (assembly GCA_028455895.1). Taxonomy (NCBI): domain Eukaryota; kingdom Viridiplantae; phylum Streptophyta; class Magnoliopsida; order Myrtales; family Myrtaceae; genus Rhodomyrtus; species Rhodomyrtus tomentosa. The sequence goes on from JAPCWY010000007.1 coordinate 32,848,915, forward strand.
GAGACTCGTTAGAGTTAGGCACGAAATGCACGACATATGACATGGCGCATGTGGTTGACATATAATATTGGCATGATTATGGTAGTTTTGCGAATGGCAAGCTCTATTCGTAGCACTAGGAGTTATTCCTGAACTTCGGATTGTTGAGTAAATGAGTATAGCTGACTATGATGAACCGCTAAAGTAAATGGAATTGAATAGTAGTTGTGACTCTCTGATTGACGTAGCCTTGGAAAGGACTATGTGGATGATTGTCTTGCAGTGACTATGTTTTTAAGGTGTAATTTAGTATCATTGAACTTGACTAGATAAGTAAGTCTCTAATTCCGTGGTGGAATTATAGTGGTTCAAGTATGGTTAGTGAGGACAAGATGAGCAATCCGCCCAGAAGACTTGGAAGGCCCAAAAGACCTGAAAGGCCTAGGAGCGGAGCTTCTAGCTTAAGAACACCTGTGGCGGAAGACCCAACGATGGATGGAATGCTGAGAGCACTAGAAAGAATTGATGATCTCATCGACAAGCAGACCCAGGATAGGGATGCTGCCATAGTTCAAGCCGTAAGAGCTGCTATAGCTGCTGTCAACGCCAATAACGACAACAATGAAGATAATGGGAACAACGGTGACAATGACCATGGCAATGAAGTAGGCAATGCCCAGGAAGAAGGTTTTGCGGCTAGACAAATGTGCCAACTGATCAAATAATTTATTAAACTAAAGCCAACCCAATTGGACGAAACTGAAGACCCTGAACTGGCACCGAGGTGAATAGAGAAGCTCGAGAAAGTTTTTGGAGTCTCAAGATGCACCGATAAGGAGAATGTGTTACTGGCAGTGAACCAGTTGGAAGGTATCGCAAACAACTGGTGGAGTGCAACTAAGAACGGAGTATTCCCGGAGGGAATGGCCTTGACTTGGAATGTTTTTACTACGGCGTTTAATGATAAGTATTTCTCCGAGACGGTGCGCGAGAGAAAGCAAGTGAAATTTCTACAACTGTACGAAAATCATATAACGATAGACCAATACGAAGCCGAGTTTGCTAGATTGTCCAGATATGTACCCAGATCAGTGGAGGACCCGCTGGAAAAGGCGCGGAGGTTTCGAGATGTGTTGAAACCCGAGCTCCGCAGTCAAATGGTGTCTCTGAACTTGAGAACTTACAAGGAAATTTATGAACAGGGATAGATGATCGAAAGAGATATGAAGGAGAGACGACCGCATCTGGATCGCGGTTTAACTCATTTTGAGATAATCGCCAAACCAGTAAAAGACCTATGACTGGCAACAAATGCTTTGTCCCTCCAATGAGGAAGAATATAGGGAAGCCGCCACATCAAGCAAATTGAAACTACCGCTTCTTTGGTAGGAGGTATGGTAACGGACCCTATCCGGCTAAGACCTGAGCGTGCTTCAAGTGTGGCTAGATGGGCTATCAAATGAGAACTTGCCCCAATCAAGCTCCAGTAACTAAACCTCAAGGGCAACGACTACAGGCAAGACTATCAACTGCAACTCCCCAGAACGATCAGAATCGACCCCAGCTCAAGGAAGAATTTATGTTGTGGCACGCAAAGAAGCGGAAGAAGCGTCTGGCATGGTCATAGGTATTGTTTATTTATGTGATCAAGCCGCTTTTGCGTTATTTGACCCTAGCGCTTCGCACTCTTTCATGTTTGCTCAATTTGCTGATTTGGTCAATATGAAGTTGAAACCGTTGAGTGTAATATTGCATGTTGCCACCTCGTTAAAGGATAATGTGTTGGTTTCATTAGGTTGTGCGAACTATAAGATAACGATTGGGATGAACTGGTTGGGTAAGTAAAGGGCAATAATCAATTGTGGTAGCAGAGTAATCCGTTTTTTTCCGGATGGCCGTCCTAATTTTGAATTTGTAGGAAGTCGAGGAGGAAACTCGATTCTTTTAGTCTCATCACTTGAAGCGACAAAGTTAATAATCGAAAGATGTCAAGCTTACTTAGTCACAGTTATGGATACGACTGCCGTGTAACCTAAATTAGAAAATATTCCGGTCGTGTGTGAATTTCCTGATGTCTTTTCCCAAGAATTGTCAGGATCGCCACCGAAGCGAGAAATTGAATTTGTGATCAAGTTAGCTCCCGAAATAGAGCTAATCTCGAAGGCACCTTATAGGATGTCCTTATCGGAGCTGAAAGAGTTAAAGGTGCAAATGTAGGAATTGTTAGATAAAAGATTATTCGACCGAGTGTGTCACCGTTGGGAGCGTCAGTGTTGTTTATGAGGAAAAAGGACGAATCCTTGCGCTTATTCATTGACTATAGGTAGTTGAATCAAGTAACTGTAAAGAATAAATATCCACAGCCGAGGATTGATAATTTGTTCGATCAACTGCAATGAGCTTCTGTGTTCTCTAAGATTGACTTAAGGACTAGTTATCATCAGTTGAGAATTAAAAAAATGTATATACCGAAGACAGCTTTTAGGACAAGGTATGGTCACTACGAGTTCACCGTTATGCCTTTCGGACTGACTAATGCTCCAACTGCACTTATGGATTTAATGCAGCGAACGTTCAAGGAATTCTTGGATAAATTTGTTATAGTCTTCATTGATGATATTTTGATTTGCTCAAAAAGTAACGAAGAATACAAAAGGCATTTGAGGATTGTTTTGCAGACTCTGAGGGATCACTCGTTTTACGCTAAATTTAGCAAATGCAAGTTCTGCCTGAATAAAGTAGCGTTTCTTGGTCATGTGGTATCTGGAGATGGAATTGTTGTAGATCATACAAAGATTGAAGCATTTTTTGGTCATGTGGTTATTACCGACGCTTTGTAGATAAGTTTTCGTCCAAAGCTATTCCATTGATGAGGTTGACTAAGAAGGAAACTAAGTTTGAGTGGACGGATAAATTTGAGAGAAGCTTTCAAAAACACAAGCATCGGTTGACAACCGAACCAGTATTAACTATCCCATCATGACTTGAAGGCTACGAGATATATAGTGACACTTCGTTAAAAAGACTGGGCCGTGTACTAATGCAACATGGAAGAGTGATCGCCTACGCGTCGCGGCAACTGAGACCGCACGAGATGAATTATCCAACTCATGATTTGGAATTGGCTGCAATTATCTTGGCCTTAAAGATCTGGAGACATTATTTGTGTGGCGAAAAGTTTCATATTTATATAGATCACCAGAGCCTGAAGTATCTCTTTTCCCAAAAGGAATTAAATATGAGGCAACGCCGATAGATGAAGTTGCTCAAAGATTATGACTGCGATATTTTATTATCCTGGAAAAGCGAACAGAGTCGCGGATGCGCTCAGTCTAAAATCAAGTATTGCTAGCTTGTTGGTTAAAGGATGATCATTACTCAAAGAATTAAGAGATTCTAAATTCAAGTTGGAAGTCTGCCAACTGTCCAGTTTGGTAATGACTTTGAGAATAGAACCTGAGATCCAAGAAAGGATAAAAACCTTGCAGCCTACAGACCAAGAAATTCAGAAGATCTTCGAAATGGACGCAACGAAAAGAAAGAAAGAGTTCCAAGTGTTAAAGGATGGAGTTTTGACATTTCGAGGGCGTTTATGCGTGTCCAAGGACGAAGAGCTTATGGAAAAGATTTTATCTGAGGCTCATAGAATCAATTACAGTATCCATCTAGGTAGCATGAAAATGTACCAAAACATGCGTCAACATTACTGGTGGAATGGGATGAAAGTAGACGTAACTAAATATGTGGCAAAGTGCTTAAAGTGTCAGCAAATAAATGCACAGCACTATAAACCCAGTGGATTGTTACAGCCATTGAAAATTCTTGAATGGAAATGAGAACACGTAACGATGGACTACGTAATGGGATTGCCAATGAGCCAAAGAGGTCACGATTCGATTTGGGTAGTCATGGACAAATTGACCAAGTCTGTACATTTCATCCCGGTGCGAAAGTATTTTGCGGTGGACAAGTATGCCGAGTTGTATATACGTCACATAGTACGACTGCATGGAGTACTCGTAACAATTACGTTGGAATGATATCCTAAGTTCACAGCGAACTTCTGAAAGAGCCTTCAAAACGCCATGGGAACTCGACTACAGTTCAGTACTATATATCATCCACAAATTGATGGAAAATCGGAAAGAACGATTCAGACGCTCGAAGATATGTTACGAGCGTGTGTTATAGACTTCAAAGATGATGGGAGTATCAATAACATTTGGTAGAGTTTGCGTATAATAACAATTATTAGTAAAACATCCAAATGGCACCTTTTGAAGCGTTTTATGGAAGAGTCTGCAGAACCTCGATTTGCTGGGACAAAGTTGGAGAGAGGAGTATTACAGACCCAGAGTTGGTAGAGCAATCGGTGGAACCCGTAAAGATAATACGAGATAAACTGAAGACGGCACAAAGTCGTTAAAAGAGTTATACTGATAAACGACGCAAACCCTCAAGTTTCAAATTGGTGATCATGTTTTCCTTAAAGTCTCATCGATGAAAGGACTATCTTAATTTGGAAGGAAATGAAAATTAAGTCCGAGGTACGCAGGTCCTTTTGAGATTTTGGAACGAATTGGAACTTTAGCCTACAAATTGGCCTTACCGCCTAGTTTATCTCAAGTACACAACATTTTTCACGTGTCGATGCTGAGGAAGTACGAGCCAGACTCGACACACGTGCTGGAATACGAGACTATCGAAGTAGATGACAAAGTGTCATATGTGGAAAAACCAATCAGAATTGAAGATCGAAAAGAGCAAGTTCTAAGAAACAAGACGATTCCACCAGTCAACGTAATTTGATAGCACCATGGAATTCGATGAGGCGTCAATACCCCCATTTGTTTGAATAGTTTGACTTAATGTAAATTTCGAGAAAGAAATTTTTGTAAGGATGAAAGAGTTGTGACATTTTGGTTTTCCTGTCATTTCGAGACTCATCAATGAGAATATATCAAACGATGTATTTCAGTTGTATCTTGCTCGGATCCAATCAATCTCGAGTTAACTGATCAAAAAGGAAAGGCTAACGCAAGATAAGGTACGTGGACCTAGGGAACTCAAATAGGAAATGTCAATTTGACCGTAAGGATTGTCGAGTGAGTATTTAGAATCATTAAAGGCCGATCTAAGAATGATTCTGGAATACATTGTTAGCGTCATACGATTAGGGCGTGGGTGACGCCGCTTAACCAACGTGTAATTTGCAAAGTTTTCCTAAATCGAACGATAACGATCGAAACCGTCAAAGCTAGTAATAGATCCTCGTAATTACATGACAACTAAAGTCACCATGAACTGACGAGCCCTAAGTGTGATGAGAATCATAGAGTCGATACGTGTGGTATCTACAAAAGCCGCCCGTTAGTTCGGGATAGTCTGAAAATTTCATCTGTTAGAGAAATGACCCAAGGACGAGCCTCAAATTGGAAAATGAAAAACAAAGAATTTCAACATTTTAATCGAATTGGACATCATCTCATCGAAAGAAATTTGAATTGGAAAAACGACAGTTCCAAATGACGAGAGCAAACTTACCATTTTGCCTTTCAAGGATTGGCTTTGTCTTAATAACTAAAAGAGAACATTTTGGTCATTTGCAAATTCCCCAAGGCTGCCGAAAATTTGAGGAAATGGTGTCCATTGGATGACAAGATTAATTGCTATGAAGACAAGTGTCATTGGATGGCGATTTGGCATTAATTACTCAACTTTTAACCGGCCATTCTTGGGGTTTGACCATCAAAAATTGGTGTATAGCTTACTCTCCCTTACTCAGCCGAAAACCCCATCCCACTTTCCATCTTCTTCTTCAATTTTTCTTCTTCCTCCTCTCTTCTTCGCAGAGGCCGCTTGACCAGCTCGCTGCCGCCACTTCGCTCTTCACAACCGCCACTCTCGGCCGCCGCCTCACCTCGCACAGACCACCAACGTCTTCCTCAGCCTCTTGTCGATAACCTCGAAGTGAAAGCTCAGCCATTGGACATCGGAGGAGCTCCGACCGGCCATTCTCCCAAAAGCGGACAGAATCGGACGTAATCTAGAGTAAGTCTTCGTTCGGCCTCCATAGGACCTCATTTTGTGTCAAACTTCCGGCAAAAGTTTGTAGACATGTAGTACTAGGATTGACTGAGCTGAGATGGTAGTTTTGATGGAGTTTAGATTATGTTCATGGCTGTTTTGTGGTGTGATCCTCAGGACAAGACTGACAGGCGGTGGACCGAAAAAAATCGACGTTATTCGTGGACTTTCATACGTCGACTTCCCCTCAAATTTTCGGTGAGACTCTATTACACATAGAACTATATATTAGCAAGTAGCTTAGGTGATTATTTAAGGTTTAAAGATGAATTATGGGCGGATTAGTACACTATAGGGCAGAACCGAAAAGTCCCTTGTTTCGGTTTGAGCAATCCAAGTTATTGAGGGTTGTTCAAGGCGTCGCCATGTACTTATTTCATCATTGAGACGTACTAGGATGTCTATTGATATGTTATTGAGGTGTATGCCCCGTGATTTGACAAATTGGGCGAGGAAATTGATGAAAGTGGTTGAATTTCCCTAGGGTATACGGCTACCCTGTTTTTGGACCACTAGGCCGAATCCTTGAAGTGCTTAGGAGGAGATTTTTGGCTGAATTAAACCTAAGGTAAGAAGTCCCTAAATCTTGGATAGAAGTATATGCCTCTACTAGATGATTCAGGTTCGAATTAGATGAATTCTCGTATGATTCCTGTGTAATTGCATGATAACAATCCTTGTAGCTTGGTGTGATATGTGTGTTCTTACGTGTTGCACATACTTATGTTGAATGCCATGTGGTGTGTGATGAATTTTGTTGACTCGCATGCTATAAACTATTAGCTCGATGAATGAGCTTGTACTCGATTATGAAGTCTTGAAATGGAGGGGATTTTTTTTTTTTTTTGCATGCTTGGAAACTCTTGGTATTTTGATGCGTCGAGACGTGGAGTTATGATGGTTAATATCCTGATGCGTTGAGTCGCGAGATGAGATTTTATCTGTGTCAACATAGGCTTGGAATGACATTGAAAACCTGAGGCGTTTAACGCGGGTTTATGTTTATGATGGTCTGAGGCGTAATGACGCAAACCAAGCCTAAGGCGTTTTGATGCAGACGAAAATTATGAGAAAATTCTAAAGGATGGAATGTACGACTTATCCTTGTGTTTCCATGCCTGACTTGAGTTATGAGTTATGTTGACATGCTCGCATGATTATCAACCATTTGTTTCTATATGCCATTTATAACTGATGTTTGGCTTATATGTTTAGGGGTGTTCTTGCTCATTGGTTGCATTTGTCTAGGTGTACTGTTAACCTAACCTGGAGTTAGGACTTATCTTACTGAGATGTAAATCTCACCCCGTCGTGGGACCTTACTTTTCATACCCCAAATCCTGAAAATGCTACCGACAAGTTTAAGCGATCCTAAGGAAATGACCGTTTATTTTGATTAGTTTCCTGACGGTTGGGGTACCGTTTATGTGAGGAAGTGTACAGTTGTCTAGGTTGACGAGGGAGATAAGGACTGAAACCGCATAAGTTCAAGACCTGATTCCATAGGGTTGGCGAGGTTACCATAGGTACATTGAAGTCCACGAAGGTACCTCGATGAGTCATACCTAGCTAATGTCACCCTACTCGAAATTCAATAGAGGTAGAGACATCCGTAGCAGGATCGAGGAATGTACCCAAGAAGACCCCTACCATGGAGGATATTGACGAGGTGATAGAGATCGACAACTCTGAGAATGAGCTAGAGGACACCATGGTGGACGATTCAGTGGATGTGCGATCTAAGACCTTCTCGGACTATGAGACAGACGAGGACGCGGACGAGACAAATGGATCTAGTAGTTCGACCTAGCGGTTTCCTGACTTTACTTAATAACCTTTTGCTGGTGGCTCTCGTTGGCCTGTAATCTTTTGGGGACTTAGGACTAGTTGTCTTTTAGTTAAGTCCCGATCGCCCCAATCCGTCAGCAAGTCTAGTTTAACTGCGCTTTTGTATGAACTCATACTGATGTTTATATATTTATGTTCTCGTTATTCAGGTTCCCATCGATTTATGTACGGATGTGGATATTCATTTCTCGTTTCCGCATGTTTATTTATATTATGCATCTCTCGACAAGTAAGTCTTGGGCCTCGAGAGTACTGTAAAGAGAGTTACGCATTCGTGCGAAAGGCGTAGGGCGTGACACTGCCCAAAAAGACTCAAAAATGCCAAAAAAAAAATTCGGGCTAGCCCATCCGACGCGGGAACATATGACAGCCCTAGCCTGAAAGAGATAATTTTTGGCCTTCAAGTCCTTCAACTTTCTAGCTTCCAATTCTGCTTTCTAGGAATTTGTCAAAGCAGTGCCTGCTTGTGGCTCTTGAATCCTACATTCGACAATTGGCTAGTACTCCTTTCGCCGCAAAAAAAATTCTCCATTAGCATTTTCCAATGTATAGATGTCAAATAAGTAGGCTGGGTCGGGTAGGATTTGAGTCAGATCAAATATGATCCGACCCATATTGATCCATCTAACCCATTTTAACTCACATTTAACAACTCATACTCGACCCGACCTAACTCGACCCGCAACTAGCACATAGCCAACCCAACTCATTTTAACACATATTACCAAATCACAATAACATTCTAAAAAAATATTATTATTAAAATACTTTCATACAATAAAAAATCTAGTGAAGTTTTTTCTTTTTAAAAAAAGTTACATATTTTTTTAGAGTTTTTTTGAATTTTTTAAATTTTTTTTAAATATTAACTATTCAAAAATATTTTTATTATTAAAATATTTTTTATTCAAAAATACTATATTATTAAAAAATTCTTCGACTGGTAGCGGTGGCTAGCAATCAGCGACAGCGGCCCACGACCAGCGGCCCATTTGCATTTGTATTATATTGCAAAGACTTTGAAGTATTATATTGGATTCATTTGCAATTGTACTTATGGATCGAAAATAGATCTAATATGGGTCTAATATGACCCATTTAATTCTACTTGAACTTTTTGGGCTCATTTTTAGTGTATTTTAAAAGTTAATGATCCATAAAAGACCAATTTTATACAAAATATGGGTCAAATATAGATCTATGACCCATATTGACAGCTCTACTCCAATGGTGATAGTGACCATCAAAATGTGGGATGGCTCAACATTAATATCAACAATACGTTTATCCCAAAATAGTTGGGTCGCAGTCGATGAATCCCAAAGATTCATAAAAATAAAGCAAAATCAATCAAGGAAAAATAAAAAAATATGTAAAAATAAAAAAATAAAGATAAATATATATAAAACGTAGGATGGCTGATTGCATAAAATTGGAACCTGTGGCCATTGGATAAATGCAAAAATAGATGAAAGAAATTTGTGGTCGCCTCACTCGTTCACTCTCAGGGTCTCGAGGCTCCGATATCACTGTAGAATCGGGAACAATAGAACAGACGCATGAAAAACTCTACAGGAGAGGAGAGACGAAGCTAAATCTTGTCTAATTCAGAAATTTGAAGCCGCAGGTACATAACAGAAACACCACCAAAACAGGACCCATAACAACCCATGATCTGCATGAATCAATCACTCCACTACCTCCTAAAGATTAGGACAAGTGAAACAAAACAATTAAACATGCAGAAAAAGAAACAACTATTATTTCCACAATTTTCACATCCATTATGGGGAATGTCATTCGTTCGTCCTCCACTTACACTGCATTATTGCAAGTTTCCTGCTCTGATTCTGAGCATGAGAGCACCAGTGACAACTGGAAATTCATAGAGAGACTCGAGAGTTTATTCTTTTTCCTTATGGGTTTCTTCTGTTAACTAAAATGGTGGATTTTTTTATTATTATTTCTTTGGTAAGGTAAGCTTTTCTAAAATGGTGGATTTCGTACGTTTGGAAAGGGAAAAATGGCTGAGAACACCAACTTCAGCTGTTGATGGAAATCGAGAAAAGGAATTGGAGGGGCTCATGAAGTAGAACCGCAACATTCATGAGGTCAGCAAGTCATCTCCTTCAATCCCTGGACGATGCTATGCTGTCATTTCCCCAGCTTGGCCAGGTATATATAACAGAGCATGTCTGAAGGCTAAATGATAGAGAAATGTGTGTTTTATTTCCTGGTTTTTGTTGCCCTTAAGAGGGACTCATGAAAAACCGTGAGGACCAACTTGTGACCAGCTCCCGGACAGACTACTCTATTTGGCCTACGCTGTTTGATTTTGAGAAATGACATCTTCCTCTCTCGATCAATTGTATCCCCCCCAAAAAAAAACCGCCACAACCAAAACCCAGGATTTCGTGGCAGTTTTAGAAACATGCTTATCTCTAGTTCTGGATTCGTATTCTTATTGTTTTTGCTAGACTACGGCAGATCCAGATCAGAATCTCAGTCAGCAGGAAAAATTCAATCTTGGAAGAGCTGGAATGACAGTGAGACAAAGTCGAAGAAAGAACCATAGAACAAAAGAACGTAGATAACACCATGCGTATAGTTCTCATTGTATATAATTCATCAAATTCATCAGCAAATTTTCAGAAAATTAGCCTTTTACTGAGATCACAGACAAGTTTTGTTATTTGTCTCACAGAGCTATTAGCACTAGTGGCCGAAAGTTAAAAGTAGTACAACATTGTAGCTTTGTGTAATTGAAAGTACAATGCGCACACACACACACCAGAAGCGCAATGTTCTTTAATCGGGAAGCTCCGTTTCATTATCTTTTGTGTTCATGGAGAGCATGCACAGACCATGAGGAAGAAAAAAATAAGTAGCCATAAATACAAGAATACCAAGGTCAGCTTCTTCGCCCACAGCTGGCCGACGAGGATTAACCCAATATATCTGGCTTGCACACCATACACAGTACACGCTTGCGACAATCCCCATAAGTTTCAGAGATTGATAGGATCTCTTCCTGATGGACTTAAGGGACTTCACTCTGCAAAGCAATCACATTTAAGTAACAAGAACCAATTAGTGTCCACAATCATGCTATAAGAAAACTAAGTGAAATGGATCTTGGTGGGAATAGAACCTGTTGATGTAAACAAAACCACAAATTAGGCAAATGCATAAGAAACCAACTACAACAACAGCATCAGGGTTGACAGTTGCACGGTTTTCCCACCACCCAGTGCTCAATATCCAACTATACACAGATGAATGGCCATTTTCCTGCAAAGTGGAGAAATTTTACTTCACAAGGCTGGAGATTCAAGTAAGAGTGCAGCATCTAGAGGAACACACACATAAACGCTAAACTTAAGATTTCTAACCAATGTGATGATTTGAAATCCACCATCAACCATGAATAAGTGCAAAAGGTTTTGCGAGCAAAACAGTGAGAATACATTTCTCATATTCTAAGAAGTATTCTCGTTCTTCTTTCAAACTGAGCCTTCATCATACACCTAGTGCCAAAAATGAATATGTGGGTTTTAATAGAATCTGTTTGTACAGAGTCGACTCATCCAAATATGCATCAAGTTTTAGGGCTTAAAATGTCAGGTGCATGTTGAAGCCCATCATGGATAAATGTGTATGTACGGATATATGTATGAATAAAATGCTTGCTAAATTACTACTGCATGACCAAAAAATAACTACTACTGAAATGATCAACATGACAGTCACTAAATCTCATGCAGAATGAAACCTCATGGAACAATAAGAAACTTAATTCACATTAACATGGTTAGCACCATTTGAAGAAAATCAAATAGCTTCAGCAACAGAAGGGCAAATATGCAACTCAGTTCTAAGTTCTTATAAGCATGATATTATACAAATTCCATGGTAAAGCAGCTTGGACTCGCATATGATTCCAATATCATCTCCACAAAGGAGGATATATAAAGAGGATGTCGTATTGACTTTAAACATGCTCGATGACACCTCAGGGCAAAATCAGTACCTCAAACAAATGGTCTAGGAAAAAATGGGATAAGGAACCGGCAGCTACCAACAGCAGACATTGCCTTCTAGTAAGGGGGACCTGCACGAAACCATACCAAGTCGGTGATTATAAAGGAAGCAACTTAAGGGCACAATTATGATCACTGAACGGCAGTACACTATAGGTGGACCTAACAAGATTAAAGCTTTATGAGGCCACTGACTTTGTAACCTTGATCTCACTAAACTCGATTCGTCATGATATTCAAAACCAAGAGACTCGCTCTTTCCCTGTTTGCCAAGATTACTCCCCCAAACCCATAAAATAACACTAACCCCTCAACAAATCAAACAACCCATCTTCCTTCACTGCTCTTCTACATGAACCAAGCGATCAAAACACTTGAGAGGCCTCACCCCAGAAACAGAATCAAGAAGGCCCTTTTGGAGCAAAACCTTGGAGACCCAAGAATAGAGGAGCGAGAAAGGCAAGCCCAGGATCAGCACGTAGTAGAATGGGTCGTGGATGGCGTCGGCCAGGAGGGAGCCAAGGGGGCTGGCGAAGCCGAAGCCGGGGAGGTCGGAGAGGGTGGAGCCGAGCCACTCGGAGAAGGAGCCGATGTCGGGGCCGAAGAAGGCGTTGAGGGTGTAGGCGAAGGTGTGGTGGGGAGCGAATCTGCCGTTGGAGAGGGACGTGAGGGCGAGCCCTGAGCCCATGGCGTACATCAGATGAGGCCCCGGGCCTGGCATATTCACCCACGGAGGGAGAGAGAAGAAGAAGCGGGGGTGGGGGGTGGAGAGAGTTGCAGGATTTTGAGCTGACCCGACATGAAGTCGAGTCGTGCTCGTGCGTGCAGACCACAGGATTTTACGATGCACCGCGGAGCAGCTGATCTTGATCACCAGTTTGGTCTTTCGAAGCATATCCTCCTATACTAGCTTGGAGGTTACCGAATTGCCCCTTCGTCATCACTCGCTCGGGGTGTGAAATGTCATCCCCCCACGATCCCTGTTTAACTTTAAGCTACAACGTAACCTTTCGTCTCTCTCTCTCTCTCTCTGAGAGCTCTTTAACTCTAGAGAGAGAGAGAGAGAGAGAGAGAAGCCATGGAAGAAGTGGAATCGCCTGCTTCGTCGAGGCGCAACAAGGAAGCGGATCCAATGATCGAACAAGGGTCGTCTCCGCCACACGACACCTCCCTCTGCTGCAACCACTGCTTTGGCTTCCGCCGCCCAGGCCACGCCCGCCCGTCCTCCTCGTCCAGCTTCTGGGAGCGGATCGGCTCGTCGCACTTCGACCGCCGGTGGTGGGCCCCGGGGCTCAGGATCCTGAAGAAGCTCCGGGAGTGGTCGGAGATCGTCGCGGGCCCGAGGTGGAAGACCTTCATCCGGCGGTTCAGCCGGAGCCGGGCCATCGGCGCAGCCGGAGGGGCGCACGACCCAAACAGGCACGGCAAGTTCAATTACGATCCCATGAGTTACGCCCTCAACTTCGACGAGGGGCCGGGGCACGACCCTCATCTCGACGACGAAGACCACTTCCGCCGGTACCGGAACTTCTCCGTCGTCCGGCACGCGTGGGCTCCCGTCGGCGGGGACTCGGCGGCGGAGGACGTGGCCGGGAAGGGTAAGGATTCGATGGCGACCGCGGTCGTATGACAGGGTCCCAACTGCCCATGATTCGCTCGTCGTGGGGAGTTGGACTCTATGACGTAAGTGGCTTGATATTTACACCTCCGTGGGATTGTAAAAGCATCGTCGTTTTGAGTGGGTTTGTGTTGTCGTTTTTGGTTGCAACCACAAGAGTGACTTTGTAAATGGTAGATTGCACGCAGGAAGTGAGGCTGCGCCATCCATGCGCTGGTTGGAAGCAATTCCGTGCACGTATTACTTAAATTGTTCTTTCTTGTATCAAGCCAAAAAACAACATAGGGGGATTTTAAAAAAAAAAACATTTGAAAAATATATGAAAATTTTTACTTGTGTGGACTGAAGTGGATGAACAAATTCTCTTATTTATTTATTTTTTTCCTTTTTCTCGGTTATGTTTGGTTTATCTAATCGACGAATTGGCCACCCAATCACACCTGATGGCTCGAAACTTGCAAAGGTTGAATTTTAATTGCATCCCACGCGATCGCATAAGCATAACCATGAAATATAGAATACGACACAGCGTTTTTGGTTTATGTACACGAAACGATCCCTTGAACATAACATTCGGGTAAGTAAATGGCGACTTGATGACACCACACAGCAGGCGCTAAGTGAGGGATTTTCCCCTGTTCGCTGATCTTATGCTGAGCAACACATCCCCCACGATCCACGGGAAGCTCAAGAAATTGAAGCTCCGGTGGACGAAGGATGGATGGTACGCCACATGATACCATGCCGAGGCCAGGCGCTCTCTCTCGTTCGCCTTGCACCCGCTCTCAAACCATCCTCCGGCCTCTTTGTGCAGGCTCTTCACCGCCAGTGAGATCCGGTCCTTCATATCTCCGTATTTCCTGTTGTCCCTCTGCAAATATATGGCGCGGCTCCGCAGATTGCCAGTCAAGATTTCGTCCTCGCTCTCCGCCCCGTAGAAATGCATCAGCGCGCTCAGTTTCTCTATGTACTTGTCCCTGTGAGCAACTGCCGTGTCGACAAAGGCCTCGTAACCCTCGACTTCCAGATCATGATCGTAGTACTCTCGAGCGATTTCCTCCGACCAGACGACTTTCGACTTCTCTAGCGAGGACTCCAGCGTTGCCCGATACAGCTTTCCAAGCACACCAGTAGATGTGTACCTTGGTTTGTCTACTCTCTCCAAGAAATCTGGAAATTCTCTCGGCTTCAAAACCCTCGGCATCTCAGCCGGTGCACCAGTCTTTGCAAAGTCCACAGCCATAGAGTGAAGAGTCGCCAACTGTAGACACTTTTCACTTCGGGCCTTTTCTGGTTCACGGTCGGCATGAACCAAATGTGCAGTTGAGATGGCACCCAGCGTGTCATTGATCATGTAGTCAACGAAAAATTTATGAATTTCCTGAGAAATATTTGGTAGTGTTAAAGCAAGGATACAACAACCATATGACAAAACAAAGTCTTCACACTCACCTCCAGTGTCACTTCATGATCCATTATGCGTGGTCTCCTCCCAGTATAATCCATTGGAGTATCAGTTTGCATTGGGATGATATCTTCATCCCAACTGATAAAGAACAGGTCTCCATCCAGATCGCCACCAGAGCACTCGTTAGGATGAGGCCTGTCAAAACACGTTATGAACCCAATTTTAACATGCGTGGTGAGCAAAGTTGCAATTATCGGATGCGGAAGAGTAAAACACAGATATGCAGCAACTTGGACCTTTCTCCTTTTTGAGGGAAGACAATGCAATTGACCAAGCCCGTTTCTTCTAATTCCACCTCAAAAACAGCCTCGAGGACTCTGATATCCCCAGGGTGAAGGCAAGGGTTTTTAGTGACAACTACCTTCCCTATAACTGCTGCTGTTGTGTCATCGACCTTCCGGAAAAAGCTTTGCTCCCCACTTTCTAGCTCTGCTTTTGTCATGGTAACTCGGACATAAACTTGACCATAATCAAGTATTCCGGTCTCATCCAAACAACCAAGCAAGATCCGACCCTTTGGAACATGAATGCGGCACCTGCTCTTCAATTCAGACAGCTGAATCTCGTGATGCGCTCGAAGCATCATCAGAAGGTAAGGCTCCGCAGTTGGTTCATATCCCGCGACTAGCATTTTCGATATAATATTTCTGCGGTCTGCAACACTCAAACTCTCCAACATAGTTAAAGCAGCCTCCCTGTCAGTTAACATTTTCCCAAGAATAAGCAACTGTTTCTGTTGCATAGCCTCAAACTTTTCATCTTCCACTCCAAGAGTGGAAAGAAGAGAAATGATCTCCCTGTTAAGATAGCACGGCATCGAGTCGCTCCACTTTGTAACATTAAGCATCCTGTTGGATGACTCAAACTTATGCATGCTCTCACGAAGAGAGAGCTTACGGAAGGAACGGCGGTCAACAGCAATAACACCTTTAAAGCCACCATATCGGATTTGAAAGGCTGAAGGACTGTCAGTCAAGCCACACTTCTGAGCAACTTGCCTAGCAAAAAATTTTGAGATCTTTCCAATCCCATCTGAGAAACAGTAGTCAAATCCTCTGGTGTTGACCTCAATATCAGGAATGATCTCCACATCTTGTGCAGGGACAACCATAGTCTGTACAGAAGAGCTAAACATTTGACCCATCCTCGCTGCACACTTGGACACGCTTCGGATTTTGTTGAAGCAGCCCATCCATTCTCTGATCTGTTCTGCAGTCACCTCGTCATTGGAAGCAAACATCCAGACGGAGTTTGACCGAAGTTGACTAGCTGAGAAAGCGAGAAACTGAAACTTCTTCTCACCAATCACAATACCTTCACGAAGAACAGTCAATATACGATGATATATTCCAGTCCTCAGAGGTTTTGAAAAAACGCCTTGCCGAGTACTGGTAGATAAGGCATTCGGGGGAATCTTGCTCCAATCTTCTTCGACGAAAGAAACCCTTAGAAAATCAGAAGAATGTGATGCAAAGTTCTTCACCACGTAGTTAGAGGTCTCCAGCTCAGGACCTAAGCAATAAATCCTTGTTGGGGTAAGAAAAGCTCTGTGACAAAACATTACATTGCTGTCTGTTAACCTTCTGAGAGCAGATGAAGGAAGGTTTTTGCTGTCTCTCTTAAGGACATGTAACTGGGTCTTCACAAATGGCACGGGATCATAACAAGTGGATGTAAGCTTGTGCAGCTTCTGGAGAACCAAGACAGCAGTGTCAACATCCAAAGTGCTAAGGATGTCGGTTAGCTCATCCGCACCAACCAGACTTATTTTCTGGGTATGAACAAGGGCATTAAGTTGGAATATGATCTCGTAGTCTAACTTAGGAACAGAGTTACACTGCAGGAGTGGAACTATCTCAGATGCAGATTGAAAGTCCACACCTTCTCCTATAGTAAGATCAATTGTTCCTTCTTTATAATACGGAAAACTTGCAAATACATCTGCAGCTGGTAATTGTAGCCCTTCATCAACTTCCCAGCAGAAAGTAGTCGATTGACCAACAGCCTTCACAGGAGAAAAGTCTGTTGTGCGGACCCAAAGAAAATTGAAATCTTCTTTGTAGATATGGTATCGATCAGGACTAAACTTTGAGGTTACATCAGATCCGGCAATTCTCTTGTAGATCCTTGGTCCGTTTTTAACCTGTTATAGGAGAAAACAACTACATCAGATCCAGAAATTCTCTTGTAGATCCTTGGTCCGTTTTTAACCAGTGATAAGAGAAGAAAACAATTTTCAAGCACCATAATAATGGATCGATATCCTGTAACAATGACCATTTTCTCACACGAACTAATAAGGTATAGACCAACAAAGAACTGCAGAACCCAATCTGAGGGGAAACAATAGAAGAGAAAAATAGGGTATCTTTCCCTGTAGTACAGTGGGACAGATATATTTTGATGCATAAAAATTTTCCTGATAAGTTAATTAAACATATGCACTAACATAATTATCTAGCGCTTACAAATTAGATATTGATGCGTGCAGTGTTTCAGTAAATATTCCTAAAAATGTTTGTCTACCACAGTGATATGTCTCCTTCCAGCGTTGAACTGAACCAATCTAAGTCAAAGAGATGAATAACGAGGCAAAAACTTGGAGGCAAATGCATAATGCAGATCATGCTATGTTCAGAAATTGCCGAGATCATCTAGAATCGCTACCTAACCCAAATTACAGTCTTCCTATAAAATTTATGATTTGCCAAATGCATAAACATTTCCCCAAATTATGTAAAGCAGGTCAACTATGGATACCGCTTCATAAATGAATTTCATTTATTGACCTTGTAACCTGTCTAAATCTATTTAAGCTCAAACACATTTATACAACTAGTCTACGATTATCCTTCCAAAAGGAAAAGTTATACATAGAAGCATAAGTGTTAATGAAATTGTGAACGTACATAAGCAAATGTAAAATCGGAGTGCTTAGAATCAAGTATTAACTCGCCTAGATATAAACTGAAGTTAAATTTCCCAGAAGAACTCGATTCCAATACACATTCATTTACGAAACTAAGCTCATTGAAAACTAGAAATTCGCCAAATTAGATCTTTTTTTTTTTTTTTTTGCAAGGATCGTGGTAGATTATCAAAACATTATTTGTGCTCGACCGCAATATTAAAGCATACAGAATGTGAAAGTCGCTTAGTTCATATGATGGTAAACTCGGTGCGATTTTCCTTCTTCTGGAAACGTTCAGAAACACTAGGCTACCTTCCTTAGCTCGGTTTATCATTGGATTAGACTGCCTGAACAATGATAAACCAAGAAATTGAATTCAAAAATAGGCAAGAACTAGCAATTACAATTACAACCAACAAGCCATCAGGTTTGCCACATCAACGGAAAAAAAAAATGGCAAACAAACACCCACAAATAAATCAACCCTTCTTTGATTTTAAGGAATTTCTACTACATCGATGAATTATCTCCCAAAACACCGTAAAAGAGATGAAGGCGTATACCGTCAAGAGAAGTGCATTGACTCTTTTGCCGCCGGAACCACCACCATCACCACCCCAGCAACACCCAACACTCTCCACCACATCATCAAACGCAACCTCGAGCTTATAACACTCCTCCTCAACCCAGACCCAGAACTCAACCCTCCTCCTCTCGGGCATCAACCAAACCCTAACCCTCCTCCAGCACTCCAGCTCGCAGAGGCAGTCCCTCTCCACCATGAACCCGGCGTGGAGGACCCCGCCGTCGACGCGGTGCCTCTCGTGGACGGGCCTCGGAATGATGTCGTCGTAGGCGTCCGAGAGCGCCAGGGTCTGGGACTTGATCACAAGGGGCTTGGAGAGGGCGAGGTCCCGGTGGTGGAGGGTGGTGAACTGGACCCGGCCGAACCCTCGGGGCTTCCAGTTCTTGCGGTCGGTGACGATGTCGATGGCGTAGACGGAGCCGGGGCCGAGGGCGGACTCGAGGAAGCGAAGGAGGTCGTGGGCCGTGACGGTCTGAGGGACGTTGGTGACCCGCAGGGTGGGCCTCTCTGCCACGAGACCTCCCATTGTTGCAGCTGCAGAGAGAGAGGGAGCTCGCGCTCGACTGTTTTGCTCTCACTCTCCGAGTGTCGCGAGGAAGAGGACAGGGTCAATCGCTTTGCTTTTTCTTTGCTTATTCGTGCGCACTGCGTCTGTCTATTTCCTCTTCTTCTTTTTTCTGCTTCTTCTTTTTCTTATTCTTTTGGTGACTTTCTTGCCGTTGATTTTGGAAAAAATTTCAAAAAAAAGCTTGAAATCCTCTATTTTTTTTTCAAATGAGGTCCCAAAGTGAATTTTATTTTAAATAAGAGCCTAAGATAATCATAGAATTTCAAAAAAATACCTGACCTAAGAGAATTTTCGTCATTTTGATTTTTGATTCATTTTTTCCTTTTTCTAAATTTTATAAATGAATTAAAAGCCACAGGCAAGAGGGCTGCTCCTCTCGCCTATAACAACTGGCCAACTGTCGATGGTGGGTCAGCGGGTGCGATCGAAGGCCCGCGGGGTCGCCAACCCCACCAACCAGAGACGGAGGTCTTTGGGCCTCGCCAAAATTGAGAAATGGGGTCGGGGCCCTCTCCTAGATATGGGTGAGAGCCAACGACCCCCACCCAGGTCTGGGCAGGGATCGACGACCCCCTCTCACCACCTGGCGAAGCCCCTCCTCTTGTCAAGGCAAGGGACGGTGAACTCACACCAAGATTCGAGAGAGCGCTTGACCCTCTCTCGATTTTGGCAAGGGCTAATCGGCCCTCGCTAAGGCTTTGGCAACCTTGCCAACCTCCACCCCCTCCCTTAGGGCAGTGGGGGCGGCTGCCCCTCCCTCCTCTGTTAGTTTTTTTTTTTTTGGTTACATTTTAAAGAAATAGAAAAGAAAATATAAAATATATTCAAAAATCAAATATAAAAATACTAAAACGTACTTACAATCAAGGATTTTTTTGAAATTTCATGGCTACTTTATGCTTTATTTGAAATAACGTTCACTTCAGATCCTTGTTTGAAAAACTGAGGGCACTTCAAACCCTTATTTGAAATAATATTCACTAAGAGATCTTATTTGAAAAAATGAAAGGACTTGAGGTCCTTTTTTGAAATTTTCCCTTAATTTTGGGAAAAATTTAAAAACTCATTTGCTTATTTCATATAAAGACAAAAAGTGCCTAAACGGCGAAATAAAATTAAAAATAAAAAAGGCAAATAACGAAAATGCGTTGGTCTTATCATTTAAAAAAATATTTTAGATCTTTATTTTAAATATAAGATTTCATTTCAAGCTTTTATTTTAAAAAAAATCATTAATTTTACAATCCGCCTTTAATTAGGAAAAATTGATATGACTAAAATAATAATAGAAAAACCCCAAAAAGGATTTCCCATTAGGGGCGTAAAACAAATTAGACGCACAATTATAATTTCATGTCTTCCTGACAAGATCAATTATCCTTAAATGATGCGGTCATGAAGAAGAACCGTCATCGATAATACACTAAAGGAGATATAAACAAAAATCTAAAGTGAGAATCACGATAAAAGGGGGAAAAAAAAGTATTGTATCAGACTTACTAGCTAACATAAAACTAAGTATATCATCGAACATAACCGGTTGATACACCACGATAGATTCACCAACGACACATGGCCTTGGGGGAGGGAACGAGTCCCTATGCAGGTCGGCAATCAAGCGACGAGCGAGAATAATGTTACTTATGAAAAAAAATTATATCACGAAAATAAATTCAAATTATACCAATTGTAACACTAATATCTCAAACTTTTTTTTTTTTGCTTTCCGAGACCCTCAAATATATTCCTAAATTTTCATCACACTAGTGATACGAAAAAAGTTTCGAATAGTGATTTCAAAGCGGATAAAACTTTGGATTTTTTTACGATTGATAGATGGTTTATTTGTCATACTGACATAAGTTTGGAGTTATTGTGACAACCAAAAAAAAATTGGGATATCGATGTCGTAATGTCGGACACAATTTAAGATTTTTTATGGTATTTTCCTGAAAAATAACAGGGAGAGATTTGTATGGAAGTCATGAGTAATTGCCGCATTTCCTGTGCATAAACCTCCTAGAAGAGGGGTCAATTATTGAATCACACCGTTGAACTTGAAGCAAAGAACAACAAATAACTAGTCCGCTTTTCCCTGTTCAGAAACTTACTGCATCAATTGACATGAGCAAAACGATCACACCATTTTTTTTTTCCTCTCAGCATCTTCACATTCCATCAGGAATCGGATGACACGGATCGCTCCTCTTCGTCTTTGATCGCGCTTATCAGCACCGCGGCTTGCCTCGAGCTCGGCCTTTCGGCGGGAGAAGGGTTTATGCAACGGAGACCAACTTGCAACAGTCTCACCATCCTTTCCTCGTCCGCGCCATCGGACATCAGGACGCCGTCGAAGACTTCCCCGGTCCATTCCTCCCTAACAACGGAGTGCACCCACTTAGCCAGATCGGACCCGTTGTTCTGGACCATCTTGCCTGTCAGGAGCTCAAGAAGCATTAGCCCGAGGCCGTACATGTCGTCCTTGAAGGCGTCGTGCGGAGAAGCAGCGTTGCTCCTTATCTTGGGAATTTGAGAGTAGTCTTGGCTTTCCACCACCATTAATCCGTATTCGCTGATGCACGGATCCATGTCTTTGTCGAGCAAGATGTTCGTGGTCTTTAGATTGCCGTGAGCGATCCCGTCTTCGCGAAGCTCCGAGTGCATAAAGGCCAAAGCTTCCGCTACCGTGGCCGCAACGCTCAGCCTGCTTCCCCAATCAAATATTTGCGCATTCTGCATTCCTGAAATTGAAAACGATGCACATGAACATGAATCAGCTTCTCCTCCCCGGTCCATCACTCCGGCAGGTCGAAATGTATACCAAATAACTTCAGCTTCTTGATCAGAACAGATGGAATCACGTCTCTCACATTAAACCCAAATAAGGGGCAACAACTAAGACAATGTTTCTGTTCGGTCCTTAATTCGATTCAGTCTAGAAAAACTAAATTTAGATTGCTTTTTCGATGTTCTGTATTGCTGTTTTATCGTCCTATACCGCAACAACATCAACCCTCTAGGGGAGCACATCAATCTAATCGGAAACTGAAAGTAATCAGCATAACTACCGACTTACCATGGAGAAGATTGAAGAGACTCCCGTTTGGTTTATACTCATACACCAGGAGCTTCTCTTGCTTGGAGCAGTAAAACGCGATGGGCGGCAGAACATTCGGATGCTTAGCTCGATCCATCTTCCGCATCCTGCTCTTGAAGTCCTCGCTAGGAATCCCCCAATCCTTGATTCTCTTCACGGCCAGAGCAAGGCCGTTGCTGAGCACAACCTTGTAAAGACTTCCGTGCTTTCCTCTTCCAAGCTGTTCGGCCGGCGCTCTAAGCAAGTCCTCGAACTTCAATTCCCTCAGTGTGGGAGCATCCGATAGTACCACTAGTGAGGACGTGGTCATGCCACTCTCCACTGAAGTTATCGAGTACTCCGACCGGTTCCCGCTTGTCTTTGGTTCGCTCGACGCCCCAATAGCTTTGCTGCGGCTAGTATCAGATCTCCTATTCTTACCACCGTCTACCTTATCTGCTTTTTTCTTGGATCTACTTGCTATTTTGTAGACCAAGAAGAGCACAACGATCAGACCGAGAATTACATAGCCCAAGTAGATAAAAATCTTATCGAGCGATACGTCTTTTTGTTTCTTCTTGGCTGGTTGACGGGCCGGACATGAATTCGGCAGCGGACGTCCGCACAATCCCGGATTCCCCAGAAAGCAGTTCTCCTGGAAACGACCTCCCCCATCAGGAATCCGACCAGCGAAATTGTTGTTCGAGACATTAAAATGCTCCAAGTTGGCAAAGTCGAACTGGGGAAGTTCTCCGGTGAAATTGTTGTTCTGAGCAAAGAAGGTAATCATGCCCGAGATCCGAGCAAGATTCGGCAACGGACCGGAGAAGTTGTTATCGGATAGGTCGAGCCTCTTCAAATTATTTAACCTCGAGAGGGCGTCAGGGAGTTGCCCCGAGAACCGGTTCCCACCTAGGTACAAGTGTGTCAAATGCTTGCAGTCCGCAATATCTGTCGGAATCCCTCCCACCACGTTGCTGCCCTTGAGGCTAAGAACAGTGAGAGACTGTACCCTGCAGAGAGGACTGGCGTCGAGAGTCCCCGAGAAGTCGAGCTCCTCGAGAACAATTCTCTTCACTGATTGTGATTCGCATTCCACGCCCTTCCACTTATCGGCGCACGGATCCGTGGACATGCTCCAACCTTGATCGCTCCCAGGAGAAACTTTGTCCATGAACTGAATCATCGACTGCTTGGTATCCTCATCAACCGAATTCGCCACTCGAAAGGCAAGAAAGATCAGAATGGAGAGCGCCTGGATAGGTGCTCGACCCATTTCGGCGAATCGAGGTGAGGCCACGAGAAACAAATGGACCTACTATTTGCCTCTCTGCTATGCTTATAAATTATAATACACGAACGTGGTGTGACCTTGGGTCGTAAACAAGGTTGGGGATGGAGGGTGTCTGAATCAGCTGCGAATGACAATTGGCTGAACGTACAATGGCAAATAGTTCTAAAGACATTTCCGGCCGGGATTGTCGCTAAGTGCTGCCTAATGAGCCAAAAGCTCAACAAGCCATCGTGTCTCTCTTGGTTGAAAAATCGGATGCCGGCAGTTTGAAGGAGTCAGGACTAAAGGGTCAATGTCCTTTAACAATTTGTCCTCCGCGCATTAACTGGCCTTCAAAGATCCCGAATGATGCATTAATTTAACCATCCACTGTAACCGTGTCGCAATTTGGAGACCCGAGAATGGCGTAACCGTACCATACTTGAGCAACATCGCTGAGGAAATCCCGGTAAATAATCAAGTAAACCCTGTCCGAAGTGGGACACTGAGAAAATCACATGCGAAGAAGTAAGTCCTCCCATGCGGTAAGCTTTTGGTACCTAAAGCGTTTTCAAGATTCATAAAAACTAATCACGGGTCGGAAAGAATCTGCGTACCAACGCAAGAAACTTGTTTCCACCTTGGGAGAGAAGTAACCGACAGAGAACCCGTGAAAAGTATGGGTAAACCGACGGACGGTTTGCATGCATATGAAATCATTGTCGGGCATGCATGTTTGGCTCGTCCTCTGCTTTTACTCACTAAAAACGTTAATGGTTCAGATAATTCAATATCAAGTGAAGGAATTGCTCCAACTTGAGTGACAATCCCATTTTTATCTTCCAGTGAAAATGTTCGCTACAAAGTTGTTCCGGACTTTCCTCACAACAATGGCCAGTCTCATGATATTACAAACATACAACTTTGATTTAAATATGATTGGATAGGGGGACATGAAGAATGGGGGTCGGGCCTTCAATTATGGAATAATCTGAAAAGATATTGATCCTACACTTATTTATGGGTCTGCATGTCCGGCTATCTCGTCGTCATCGCTCGATTCGCTTTCCTCGACGCTGATTTCCTCATCGTCGCTGTCTTCTTCTGCTCTGGAGTTGCCGATGTGCTCTTTCTTTGCATATCGCTCGCAATACTCTGCATCCACAAAGCATAATACAAAGAATAAAGCATTGCCAGTAAATAGTATGAAATCAGATTGCAAATTATCAAAATAGGTGCAAGTCTCAAGATACTTCAGCTCGGTAAGAGCATTTTCAGAAGCATGTCTCTTGATCTAGAGCTCAATTTATCACATTTTGACACCATAAAAGTAAATGGGGCAAATGAAAGTCACCTTTGACTTTTTGATCGTATTGCTTCTTGTCTTTCATCATTAGTGAAGCAGCATCGCCGTTTAGAGGGTCTGAAGGGTTGGGATAAAGCAAGAGTTGAGGAAGAAACACCTCAAATACATTCAACAGATCTGCAATAGCAGAGTAGAACAGATCATGTGGAAAATTCCTTGTAAGAGCAACAAAAGATGCAGAATACTTGCACATTATGGCTAATTGAAGGAGTTGTGGAAATGAAAGAAACTGGATGAGCATTACAAAAAGGAGTATCAGAAGATGCAAAGAAGAGGAACTATCTTAAAGCGGAAAAATCTAGTATCTTTCTGTACTAACCAAACATTGGACTCCACGATTGGTTGATAACGTCCAGGCATACAGACCCTGACCTGCAATTTCAACCAACATGAAATAGTCAGGACACAAAATATAGTGCAATCTACATTGGCATAATGAAAATGTCAGTTGTTCATTATTAACTGTAGCACTCATTCACTTAAAGCAGCTGAACCATCCAAGACAAGAGTTGTACAAGAACATAGGTGTTCCCTTTAACAGGAATACAAATTACTCACATCTCATCAACATTTGGGTGATATATCTTGTTCACAAATCCAATGGAAGGTGACTTGTAGGGATACGCATCAGGAAGTTCCACTCGAATCTTCCAAACACCACCTTCGTATAGACCTGAAATCATTTTATTAAGTAAAGCTCGCTGAATAACAATTCAGAGAGCCAGTCGAGTTCCTCAAAGGCAGCTCTTTGAAATTTTAGGTAGTTACTTTAATACATCATAACTTCTGTAATTAGTTACATCAATGAAACATAAGCATTCATGAATAACTTGAAAGTCATGTGAAGAAACCCAACCGCATTGAACAACCCTCCCCCCTCCCCTCCCAACTTTTTTTCTTTTTCCTCCTTTCTACTCCACACAGAGAGAGAAGGGGGAGGTTTGGAAGGGAGAAAATATGGAAAAGTGAACATCTATGTTTTCCAGAGAATTCATGCACCACAGCGTTGGTATGAATAAATCATCCAGCCGTACCTCATCCTTGCACTGTCAGAAGTATGCAAGAAATTATTCAAAGTGCAGCAGAGAAGTTATTCAAAAGGCAAGAGACTTTTCGGTCGAATCACCACTATGCCGGGAAGAAAAGTTGAACAATCATTTTACTACTTTGTTAAAATTGCACCTCTGCACTAACATTAAGACTTAAAGTTTCCCTGTAAAGTTAGCAGTTCAAAAGACCTCGGGCCTGTAGCACCAGATTTTATATCAGTTAATTGAGCTGCAGCATACGCAACCTCATGCCACGATGATATGCCGATTGATTCTTCAAGCAAGTTTCCTAAGAAGAACAGTTCTTTCTGCATCCCATAACAGATAAAACTTAACCATACTTTCACGTCTGAGATAGAGACAGACAGACAGAGAGAAAGACAGACAGATGGAGGGAGGGCGAGAGGGCAGAGGACGAGAGACTATACTTTCTTTTGGCCCATGAAATTCCACATTGAATTCATTAAGTCCATCGTTGATTGTCTCCACAGTATAATCACTCATCATCCTGGATGACATAAACATGGAGCAAACAGTTTACAGCCATGACTGACAATAATTTGCATACATAATAACACATAGCCATACTGCAAATGAAAAAAATCGCATCGACACCCAAATACTGACGTAATTGAAATTTGACAATATCTGTAACTTTAGTGAAACAGCTTCATCATTGTGTAAATATTTCCATTGTCTCTAAAGTTTAGCTTCACATGGTAATAGTTATGTCCGTTCTAACTCATTTTCATGCCCTGGGGCAATATCTAGTTCCTTACAGAAGGAAAATAACTCCACCTAGGTATGTTTACCTAGCCTATCCCAAGTTAGGATAAAGGAGGAGAATTGCGTCAAGCGTAGCAAGCCGGTGTAAAAACGAGCTATCCAAGATGAACCTATTTGGGTTCATCAACTACTGGCCTCAACTAGTTTGGGTTGAAACGACGTTCTTGTTCCTGTTACAGAAGGAAAATACAACAATTTCTCTGAAAATGAGGCTACATGCCACTTTTACCTTTTTTTTTCCCTTTTCCCACTGTTAATTAATGACATCATATCAGATTTTGCATTTTCAAGGTTGTCCAATCTCATGAAAGACTCAATTATCTGGGGTTACTTCTGTAAGATCCCATGGGAATCAATTAGCAATGCAAACAACTTCTGGTCAAGTGCACCTTCAGAAGAATAGGCTGGAAATTTCTAATCGCTCGTCATGAATTTTTTTTCCTCCAATAAATACGGCCAAAAACCCAAAGAACATAAAATCATACCATGATGTGACCACTTTCATCAAAGAGATCATATAAAGGAACCGAGCAGTTAATGTATAGGCGAAAACATCTACTCCATCCTATTCATATAAAGTTCCTTGACATACTTATGTGATTCTTGTTTGATCAGGATGCAAAAGCAAAAACAGGATCGCATTTTTTATTTGTAGGTACAAATGGCAACACATGTTTCGTGATATGTAAAGAAGAAGTGAAAGATAATCAGTTAGCATGTGTGGTACTGGCTATAGGGACTTACAGCTTCATAACATCCATCTCTCTCCTCTTACTAGGAGAAGACATTCTCAGTGCTTATTACTCGAAGCCTGCAATAGTTGGAATGGAGATATTAGTTTTAGTGATATTCAAAGTGATAAGCTAGGAGAGCAATATAGAAGCTCAATTAGATGCAAATGCAAGCAGTAGTTTACAAGGCACAAATACAACATATACTCCAATTAAGCGACCATAGTTTGTCAAGCATGTCATTATCTCAAGTGCCACTCCACAGCAGCAATAACTTGGCCTATTAGCCAATCCCAGATTAATGAGAGCATTTACTATCATCTGGTGGACAGATTCTACAGTACTCCAGGCGACACAATCAATTCAAACAACATATGAGAGTCTTGCAGCTGACACACTGATTTCAAATGCCATTTTAGCTGTCATTTAGTGGTAAAAGAACCTTCCGCCCCTAGATTAAGCTGGACGCACTAGAATTTTGTGGAAATTCTCAACTATCGACTTTGGACGTGTTTGTCCAAATCAAAGCGCGGGCTACACACATTTCGGTATCGAACAATGCTGCTACTACTAAATTCACAGCTTCAAGTTATATTCATCACCAAGAACAGATTAACAACTACAACGAAAACCAAGAGAGGGGAAAAAAAGAGAAAAAAAAAAGAGAAAAAGCAGGAGAGTGGGGAGAAATCAAACGAAAGAGGGAACGATCACATGCGGCACTTGCGAGGACCAGATCGATTACCCCAGAGCCTCATCGCAAATACCGTCCGACGACGATCGCCGACGACACAAGCGAAGAAAGCCGGAAAAGCGAGAAAATGCGAATCGAGGGGAGAAAGGAATCGAGATCGAGATCTTACGAGATGAATCGGGGGAGCCGAGCCGTCGACGCGGTGGGGAGGCGGGAGAGGATGAAGAACCGCCGAGGAGGGGCGAAGTTGATCGGAGCTCTCGGAGTGGAAAGGCGAGAGGCACGAAGAGATGAGACTGAGAGAATCGTAGAGAGAGAGAGAGAGAGATTGAGAATTTTGACGAACGTGGTGAGGAGACAATTTATAGCTAACCTTCTTTTGGGGGAGGCAGAGAGAGAGAGATGTGTTCCTGCATGTCGTCATAATCAGCGAGCACGTGTTCCAGCGTGAGGGTGAAATCTTGCTTTATGAATAATGATCCCCTCCCCGCCAATATGCGTGTATTCACTTTGCTAATTGCTCTCTTTCACTCATCTCTTTTTTCCGCCCCCCCTTTTTTTTTTTTTTTTAATTTCCAATCTCGGCTCGTGCCTCCCGCCGCGCCGTGCCCCCTGGCTCCGCCCATGCCGTTGGATAGCGATGCAAAAATGGTATGTCCTCGTCGATTCAGTTGCCGAGTGAATTCGTATTTCATTGCAATTCTTTCATGATTAAAGTTCGACACAATAGATTCTCGATACATGATAAATGAAATATAGAAGGCCATTTGCTTTTTTTTCTTCTAGCCTTATTATATTTTAGATTTTATAATTGGCTGATTGAGCATTCTGCTCCGTAAGGTAATAATCGCAGCAACATTCGTTGTCCTAACAATTGTATTGTATATGAAATGAACGGAATGCAATTTGAGATTAGCACGAACAAAGCGCGATAGAATAAGATAGATGCAAAGAATAGTTTCCATGGTGGGAAGTCATCGTGGATAATGATGTGGCCATAAGAAGTAAAAACACAAAAAAAAGGTGGTAGAAAGAAGCAAACGAAGGGAGATTGACTTTTTTGTATTTTGTATTTTTTTTTGGGGGTTGTTGTTGTTTGTGATTGATGAACTGAAAGAGATGGGAAAAATATATAAAAAAAATTAAATGTATTATAATTATGTCAATTCATGAATTTTTTTTTAATTTAGCCATAAAATTTTTACATTTGTCCAAACGTGCATAAAATAAATAAATTTTAAGATATTTTAATATTTTTTTGATTTTTTCTGAATATTTTTCTTTTTAGCTTTTTTTTCATCGAATTAGGGCTGAGACGCCCTCTTCGGCCAGGGCGAAGTCACGCAACCCCTCACCCAGATCTGTCCAGGGTTGATGACATTTTGGATTCAAACCGATGGGGGTGGTGATGATAATAAGATGAGAAAGGGTTGCAATCTCCAGTGGATGAGCAAAGCGCATGGTGCAACAAATCCAGGACAGAAAGAGAGGGCCTCCTGTCCATGAACAACCGATGTCAAGTAGGCTTTCCACGTTGTTCTCATAAATGCTTTGTAAACCAATGCACCTAAACGTGCAGCCGGAAAATCGGATGCTAAGTTCACCGACACCGACCGTATTCTGGCTTCTGTAGAATCAGCGCACACAGTTGATATCGACCGACAAAAGGAGGGTAAAGGAAATTCAAACATGCCACGTTTTCGCAAGAGCATCCAACTTTGAGAGACTATTTCGGAAAACTCACTATGACATGCTTGGAGCTCAAGTAACTCATCAGCTCCGGTTTCTTCCTTAGGAAGCCATGCATGAACCACTTCAACCAACAACAAAGAAGGAAAAATTACAGGGAAGATACGAAGAAACCTCATACGAAATCAAGTTACTACAGATGACTACCCACCCGATCCGCACCTTCTTTTCCCTTTCATCTTTCTCATTCTTCTTTGCACAAGAGAGGAAAAAAAACACACCGTTTCTCAAGTTCTCACCTGAATTCAACTCTCAGCTGCTTACAAAGAAAAGCACAAACTCAATCAAAATAATTTCTAGATCTGAACACCAAAGAGAACCCAAAAAGACAATTTGCAAATCCAGGTATGCACGGGGTGTTGGCAGAGAACAGAACTTACTTGTGAATCAATATTTTGCATTGTGAGTCAATTTATTCACCACATTCCGAATACTATTACACTAACAGATGACACTGATTGTGGCCATAAAGCTGATACAGATTGAAGTAGACCCTCAATATCAATATAGCCAAAATTTGATACAAATAAATCAAGGGATAATGGAGACTAAATGTTTTCATGATTCTAATGTGATTTCCAGGGATTTCCTCCATAGTAATAGGCAGTGCCAACCATAAGAGCAACTGTAGCACCTTGAACCACCACACGAGCTCTCATCAGCGTCTGTCCCAACTGAGAGTTCCCTCTTCTGAAACTTATCAACCCCGCCGTCAGCACTCCAGCAGTCATGAGTGCACCTATTCAAAGTTGTTCATGTTAGACTAGGCTAGTTAACATTAGCAAGGAAAAGTAACAAAGAAACTGATAATCTTTTCATTCTAGGGAACTGAGAGTAATGGGCGAGTGCTGAAGTAATCCCTAAATTAAAGGTGTGATGCAGATACAAAGTAGTCCCAAATCACTCTTTTCCAATCTCTGCTCCTGTTTTGAAAGGGTTTAAAATTAAATGCCCCATTTCTAATCATTATAGATGACTTCGTAAGATAAGTGGCAACATGGAGGTACCTAAAAAAACTCAAAAAGCCCTGAAATCGATAGCCCAAAACCAACAAAACAACCAGTATACAAGATAAACAAAAGCAAAGGAGGACAGCATGAGCAATTCAACTGCACAAAGTTGAGAGAAATATCCATGACTCAACACAAGGGGGTTAGCTTGTCTGCTAGGAAGTGAACCCATAATTATGAAAAAAAAAACATTTAAATCCTGAATATAAACAGTTCAAGAACAGACTTTCGTCAATTCTGTTATCACCTAAAATTCCCTCATGCTCAACACAAAAAGAGCAACCATGTGACACCAAACGATCTAGGGAACCATCTTCTTAAAACAAAAGTCTATAGGTCCGACCTTTCCTCGGTCTTAATGTTCTAAGGCCAAACTGTACTAATTTTGAACCTCAACTAGCAAAAGCCAGCGACCCCAACTAGTTTGGGATAAAAGTGATGTTGATGTTGAACTAGCAAAAGCCAACAGCTTTCACTGTGTAAGTAAAGACGTCTTCGCATTGACTGAGATCGACTACTATTCTCACTTTAAGCACAACTGCACTGCAGAAAAGAAAAATCAGAGACCAACTCTGCTGAAAAACATGAAGAAATACAAATCCATTTTGTCTGGTGCAAGAGGTTTTATTAATCAAAATGTGATTGCAAATCTTGGATATGCTTTCAAACCGGGGATTTAAAGCAAGTTGCTTCATTTGTATAACAGTATGCCTAGAAGCGATTTTCCTAAATATGATCTCTGCCCCCCCTTTTCCCTTCCCCCCCCCCCCCCTCTCCCGGGGACTCCAGTAAAAAACGCCCATCCTTCGTTTCGAGCCAAAAAAAAAAAAAACAAAGGAAAAAGCCTGTTCAGATACTTACACTACATATAATGATAAGCAGAGGCCATTGCTTCCTAGACCAAAATCGAATTCGACAAGATCCCTGGAAAAGCACGCAAATACACATGCCAAAATGGGGAATGGACCGTTCATTTGGGTTGCAACATCGCCCCCGATTAAGCCTCAATTCAGTTCCTCCGGCTCGCTCGCCGATTTCAACAACAGGAAAAATTCCCCAAACCGAGGAGCTCTCTACAATCCGTGTACTTTAAAAACTGACTACGAGGCAAGAATCAAAGGATAAACAAAGTTTCCGCAGGAAAATGAAACGGAGGAGGAGACTTGCCTACTGGTACGAGAGGGTTCCTGACGCGCTGCTTCTGTTGCAAGAACTCCAAGTCGTCTTCCGCCGAACCCATACTCCTCTTCTTCTTCTTCTTTTGTGAAAAACGGAGAATGACCGAGAAGCGAGCGAGAAGGAGAAGGCGCGACCCTGTTGTACCGTGCAAAGCACCTACTACTAATAGGTGGGCCTCTATTTTACTTTTACATCATTTGGCTTTTCTTTTATATACACTAAATGCATCACCTTAAACAAGAAAATGAAACCATAAATTTGACAATTTGAACCCAAAATTTCAAATAAAGGCATAAATTAAATTTTATTTCAAATAAAAACACGAAGTATCTTCATTTCTCAATAAAGTCCTTTAATGTATACCGTTTTAAATAAGCTTCTAAAGTAGTCGAATCAACACTAGATATTATATCGGTTTCAAAAAAGGTCTCGCCTACAATTTTCTCCTTTGATTTTCTTTTTTCCTCTTCCCTCGTCAGACTCGGTGCAAGGGCCGCTCTCGCGTGCGTTGGGACAACCATTTACCCGACGTGATGTTTACAAAATTTAAAGAGGGGGGCGGGGGAATATCAAATGTCTCCTGCGTAATCAAGGGACAATTATATACTAATATGAAGCATACTGTATATCGAATTGATAGCGTGGAATTTCATAATATTACTCATTTGTCAAATACATAAGATGCGATCGCATCTCTTTTCAGGTTAAACATTCCTCCTCCTCCTCCTTTTTGTCATTCGATGCTTGTACGACATTTCCCGTAGTAATTGAACAAATGTAGTCCGCAATGGAATTGATGGTAAGAGGTCAGAGAGAAGATTCTTGGAACTGTATAACCTTCACCATGAAATGACGGATCGTCCCAGACATCTAAACTGGGAAGTTCCTCATATACATCAATGTCTATGCACTCGTTCATCCAGCGGATCTTCAGACAAGAGCAATCTTGCGACTGTGCATTCGTAGGCGGAGGACGACTGAAAGCTGCAAAAGGATCGCATGGCAAACGCAAGCCAACAGAAACGATCCCGAAACCGGTGTAGTTCGATACATCGACCTCAGCTTTAGATAGGAAACACTCGAAAGGTCGTTTGCTGCAGACCTTTCAGTTTCAAACGTTGAAACCCAATCCCCTGTGTATGTTTTTGAATTTCAATTAGTCAAAGAAGCAACGGATAACTCATACAAGAATAAGCGAGTTATAGAAGAATCATCGCCCATCATGTTGGAGAATTCTCTCACAGTGGGCAGTGTACATCTGGACACAAGAATGAAACAATCACAAAGGCGAAGATCATAAGCTAAAATGCATCCTATGGTTTCTGCAGTACGTTAAGAAATCATGCTACCATTCCATATCCGTCCAGAAATATGTCTCCTACGGTAAGCTATCCAGAAAAAAATGAAAAACAGATTTCCTACTAACGAATAGGAGCATTCCCACATATAAGACCTGACCCTTTCTCTGATATCGGTTCATGGATTGGCTGCCCAAAACAGAAGCAGTGCAATGAACCTGTAAGACACAGAAACAATAACCCATGCAACTGTATATGGGCTTCAGCTCTTCAGATCATCAGACATCGCTGATGGTATGCAATGGGTTTTGAGTATGTCCAGCGTAGCTGCTTTTGCAGTCTCCATTCGAAGAACCACAACCTGCAAAAAAGGATGCAAACAACACTCACATGCATGACTAGAGAGCATACAAATGTGCATAAGATGTGTCTCTGAGAGAGAGAGAGAGAGAGAGAGAGAGACCTGTTGGTATTCCAGATCAAATTTCAGAAATTCTTCGGTGCAGCTCTCCACCATGCTGGTCAAGCTCTTCAAGTTTTTCACAGCTTTACCATTGAAAGCAAGAACCTAAACATGCCCAATAAAATGGATTCAAAAGTCGGCATGCTAAAGCATAGTATCCGAGAAAAAGGTAAATAAAGCTATTGCTAACCTGAGTGTTTACAATGTCTTCGTACCCAATGTTGATATCAGCCGCGAGCACCTACCATATGTTGCCAAAAGTAGACAGAAAAATGAATCAGATCCTACAGCGGATAAACCAATACATTAGTATAGACAATGATGATGTCATAATTCTTCGAGCTCCATGGGTTGATAGTTGAATGGAGAAAGGAGGATATGGTTGCTGTTTATGGGGAGAGTACCTGAGAAACCACAACAAGCTGCTCATCCGGTGATTGTGGCATTGAATGCAAGAGTTTGTCCAAAAGCTTCACGGGAGTTTCAGATTCATCCTTATACTGAAATCCAGCCAAAACATGAGCAAAATAATGCGCAAAATGATCATAGGTTGTAACATCTACCACTGAATCTATAAAGCTAAAACAAGCACAGCAGGTCAAGAGATCTACATGTCTGAAAATACTTGACTGGGAGTAAGAGACGTGACAAATAAACAAGAAGTTTCAAAAATCCCTGATGAAAAGATGGCAGTCTTAAAATAGAAAAATATCAATTCCAACAAAAAACAGAGGGGTGCTACGAGTATATAATGATGATAACATCCGCGAGTATATATGTAGTCATAGCTCATTACACACGCGATGAGCACAAAAATGCACATGCATACATAGAAGGGCTCCAAGTCAAAAGCGCACCTCAGAACGAAGATATGGAACAGAGACGGTGCTAAAAACGAATCCAGCAATTATATAGTAGGAGGGCGGCCTGCCTTCATTGTGCAATGGGATGACCCTCTTGTGAGCAGCGAGTTTCACATTAAATGTATAGATTTTGGAATCGCGTAGGACTTTGATCACTGAATTATCCCCAGTGTACTTCTGTGAGACAAGGTAACTAAAGCCAATACGCTCTCCATGACAAGAAGGTACTAGAGAATACCCAGAACAAGTAGTAAAGGGTCAGATCATGAGTAGCATACATAAAGTAGGACAAAAGAAAATGGATTTTGTTAAAAATGCCTGCAGGGCACTTGTTAAGCAACAATAAGAAGATATTGCAATTTCAAGTACCCGAATAGTCATCGTAACATGCACAATTGGTGCTTCAAAAATCAAATATTTCCTCATTAAAATTGCTTAACATGTGTCCCAGGAGCACTCACTAACAAGACTGGGACATATATATCCATGTGTGTGCACATGCGTGCAAACTCATCATGATACCCCTTTGCAAGGTTGCAAGTTTTAGCAGCTAAGTCTCATATTTAAAGCTCAATATTTCCCCTAAAAGAAGCAGGATTCTTCAGCTTCATAATCTTTCTCTTAAACTACTTAACTTTATCAAGTAAAATCATGCATACAGTCAAACGGAAGTTAAAGATCTCCTTTAAACAGCAAAAGACAAAATAGATGATAAATAATCAACAGATGCATCAGTTGCTAATACTGCTAAATTGTGAGAACTATAATCTAACAGAGTATGAGCTAATAGAATTTCTAAATATGCAGAATAAGTAATTAAGCTTCTCTAAGCATCTTAAAGAATCTTAGGCTTACCAGTTCCATCATTGGCAATATCAACCCCATCAAAGCTGAGAATGATATCTGATGGCTTCAGGACTGCAGATTCTGGAGAGGTAGGATCAACTCTTTTAATGCGCACACCCTTTTGATCAGCATTCATGCTCATTGCCATACGTAAATCGGGATTTTCCATCTTCTGCCACTCAATCCCAAAAATAGGAAAACCTGTGTCATGAAGAAAAAAAAAATCAAGAAGATAGGAAAGCACATCAAGGATGGCCCGTGAATGTTCTTTGGGGGTTTTCGTTTCCTTTTGTCGGGTTCTCATGCATGGGGGGTTTGAAAAGTACCTGTATAAGCTCCATTCTTCTCATAGTCTCTAATAAAATGCATGATTACTGGTGTTGGTATGACATAACCAATGTTCTCCACATCATCTTGTTTAAGGGACTGAAACGCAATACCCACACAATTGCCCTTATTATTAAAGGCAGGGCCACCCGAATTGCCAGAATTTATAGCTGCATCAATCTTGAAATATGACCAAAGAAATGCATCAGACAATGTTTAATGTGTCGGAAGATGTAACTACTGCCTGCCATAAATGTTACAAAAAAATTATAAGATCAGTAACATATGAAATGAAAACCTGCAGTCCAAGCAGCTCAGTAGAACCATGGACATATGACAAGATCTCAATACGTGATACCACACCACTAGTCACAGATACTGTGTCTCCGCCAACAGGATAGCCGACAACAGTCACAGCATCCTGAAGTGCAGGCAAATCCCCGAACTCCACAGGCGACACTCCTTTCCAAAACTCATCATCATCAACCGAAAGCATAGCTGCATACCACAGAGCAAACATTTGACTTCAAAATGCAAGGGCCATCGCATTTAAAAATTCATTTCACCACCCCATGAGCACAATATCACCTAATTTCCCTAAAAAAGATATTTCTGCTGATAAACATCATCATTTTACCACGCAATATACGTTCTTTTCAAGTAGTCTGAAAACTTAATTCTGTGAACTTTTATCATCTTAAGGAACTTTTTGAGAAATGAGGGCACAAGACCTGTTTCTAGATGTCGAGAATGCTAGAAGCCAGCCTAATCATAATCGCAACAAAACGTATCGCAACATACAATCACAGAGGCACAGATATCTTACCTTAAACGACAACAATATCAGGGGAAATACAAATTCAAAATGTTTACAAGGAAAATAAGTAGACTAAGTTCAATGAGGACATACCAATGTCGCATTCAGTCCCAATTGCCAACACCTTGGCCACATACTTGGTATCAGACCCCCGCTTCTTCACCTTCACTTGCATGTAATGCTCCACCGAATGAGCATTTGTCAATACTCTCCTCCCCTTAATCGCAAATCCACTGCTGTTGCTGCTGTACTGCCTCTTCATCTGCCACGGGAGCGAGAAATTCGGTTCCGTGTGCACACAGAACACTTTCACCACCGAGTCCATCGCCGGGAGCACCCTCGCCACATCCTCCTCTGCCATCTCGGCCGCCACCGCGCGCAGCAGCAAATCGCCTGGGGTCACAGCGAAGTCGCCGCGGGGGACGCTTCGCGTGGGCATGATGACCGGCAAGGAAGCCTCGGGTTTCTCCGACGCCTTGTGGCGATTCCTGCTGCGGCGGCGGCGCCCGGCGGCGCTGCTGGCGGGCTCGATCATCTCGACGTTCCCGACGGAGAGCTCCTCGTCGACGGCAGGGCGAAAGCCGGCGGCTTCGGCGGTGGCGGCGGTCGTTTCGGAGACGGATTTCGATTTCCGGCCCCTTTTGCGATTGGTCTCGCCCATCCGTGCTGTCGATGCAGAGCAGAGACTAGGGTCTCCCTGGTCGGGTAGTCTCCAATTTCGAATGCGATCGATTGGAAGGAGCGGCGGCGGCGGGCAGAGGATTTAAAGAGCAGCAGCGACGAACGACGGAGGTGAAAATGGAGGGAAATGACGTGAATCTATTGGGTGAATCTTCCTTGTCCCCTCGTCCACGGTAGTTGCAGAGCGAGAGAGAGAGAGAGAGAGAGAGAGAGAAAACAGGACGACCATTTTTTTACTCCTTATTTTCTTTCTTAAATTTTCCGTGTTCAGACTGGGAGAATCTGAATGCGGAGAAGACAAGAACGTTGGTGTCGTAGCTGAGACCCATGTAGCACGTACACCCTTCGTCGCTTTCCGATATGCAATCAACACGGCAACCGTGTTCAACGTTCCGATACACTTTTTTGATAAGCACGAGCCAATTTTGAGCCATTTTCAATAAGGTATGAATTTATTGCAAATATATATATACTTAAATCATATAATTAATATACCCAGCTAACAAATAAAAAAAGCCTAATCTTAAATTTATTATAAAAGAAGAATAAACTCATTGATATTTTTATATACACATAATAATTTATCATATATATATAAATATATTTAGTATATAATACATCTCAAAGTATTGAAATTCTCTATTTTATAGAAATCATGTGTCGGCGAGCCTCGTATCGTGTCGGTACTACATAACTAGCGGCGACAACGAGCCGTTTGATAGATTGTAGAAGTTAATGCTTTATTTAAGCACTAAGCTATGTTGTCAAATTAAAATAATCGGACCATTTTTGGTTGAAAAAAATAATGAATTAAGATTTGGGTAGGACAATTTTGGATGTGGATCAAGTTGGTAATGATTTTTGTCTTGCGCATTTATTATTATTATTTTTATATGGTACGATTTTGAACATTGTGAGTTTATAAAGTTGGGCCGTGTCCCTCTTTCAAATTTGGTCAAGGGCCACCAATGGTGGGGGTAGGCCGGCGATCCCAATCGACCTTCACTGCACCATTACCAGCCCTTTTCCAATGATGGTGAGCGGCAGTGGCTAGGGCGTGCAAGCCCTCGCCTCTTTTTTTTACAAACTTTTACATTTAACTTATTTTTAAGTTATTCACTTAATATTTATATTAAAAATCAGATTCTAACCAAAATGATTTACTTCATATTTTAGCCACGTCATTGTCGCTTATGAGAGAAAAAATCAATAAAAAGCTACATCGGCGTTTTCATGTGAATGGAGTTAATAAAATGACTTGATTGCATAAATTTGTGAAAATTTAGGACTTAGTTGCAATTTTTAAAAATTTTAAAAATCAATTACACTATTTTAAATCATTCGGTACACTTATCCCTTGTAAACATATAGCATGATTTTATCGGGTTGTATTCCTGCTGGTTCAAATTTAATTGCTTTTACAAAAATATGTAGAAGCCATATTTATAGTGTAGACATTTATCCCTTATTTATCTAAATATTATTCCTTAAATAACAAAATATTCTTGTATTTTCTTTTCGGGTTTTCTCAATCAATTCTTTTTTTTTGTAAAACAATCAAATTTGGTTAAATCTGTGTATTTTTGAAGCTGTACGGTCAATGATCCGAAACAATAATATTTGGGAAGGAGAAGCAGGGTGCTGCAAAAGCCCATCTCTAATCGTCGTGAATGTCGTCGAATTTCATTTAGAACCTATTAGAATATATTGATAAGTGGGTTCATGGGGCTTATAGCGTGTGACCATGCGGCAACCACACTCCCCTTTAGTCTAGTAAATTTGAATGTGAAAGAACATGTTCATTCAACATACGAAAAAGAAAAAAAAACATTGTCTTCTCCCTCATTGACTGTATGACAGAAACTAGAAAAGAACGAAGAAGGCTCTTCTTCGACTAACTGTTGATTGATGTTCCACGGAGGAACTTCGAGTTCGCAAAGGGCACTTAATTTATGACAATCAAGATATGTCTTAGTGATATGCCTTTGTCGATAAGTGAATCTAGTGATCTATTGGGCATGTTTCCGCTTATTAGATTTTAGTTAGATAGGTTTAAGTATCCAACATTGGTATCAGAGCAAGCATTACTAGTTTCCGAATAGTTTTTCCTTGTTAATTTTCGAAGTTTTAGAGTGAAAGCTCTATTTTGTGTCGCTATAGTTCATAATGTTTAAATTCATTTTTGTTCAACAAAAAGGAGTTTTGAACATATCATTAGGATGGCCTCATTGAGACGATCATTTCGAGACCACCATACGCGCGTTGTGCTCAATAATGGGGCGGAGTCCCTCAATCCCACGGTGGTTTGTCTTTTTTTTTTTTTTATGTCACTTTCTCTTCGTCAAATATTAAATTTGAATATACCACTATGTTCATTTGACACCCAAGACACACGTATTTTGGGGGTGTTTTTCAAGTATTTTTACCTGTATTTCTCTATCTCATGAAAAATACAGAATATGTCTCACATGTGGATAGCTGCATAAAGGTTGTATGGAGTGTAGTTTTATTGATAGCATGAATAAAGTTCAGTGTATTGCTAGTTACATCATGTTTTTTTTTTTTTCGCGATTTGAGTAAAATTCAATGAGTGAATTTTTTATATGTTAACTCAAATCATGCCATGTTATGATTACAAGATATATGAATCATTGTATGAATTATGATCCTTATTCGAGTGGAGAGTTCTAGAAAGTTCTAGTAACTTCAGTGAACTCGATTTTTACATAAATGATTATGTTAATAGTAATTTCAAGCGATGATTCTTGGACAATGATTGGGAACATAGTGAATTTTTGAATCTGAAGTCTTATGTGAAATTATTCATTGATATAATTAGTTAGTGTAAAATAGATGCGTAAATATTAGGCATCAATTATTTGTGAATACATGTCTATAGAACTTCGTTTTCAAATACGATGGCTACGGTATTTTAGAATATCATAGCTTGGCTTAACAAAGGAGAGATTTTGAATAGAAGAATTATGAAAACTGGAGTATAGAAATCCAGTTTGTGCTATGAAAGAGCAAGAAGCATTTGAAACTCTTAACCTAGTTATGGAAGAACCTGAAGATGAAAATACTGCATGACCGACATTTGCTGCATGGAAAAAGATTAACTCAATTGCACGCATTATATTGCTGAGTAGCATGAAAAATGATTTTATGCATGAATTCAAGCATTTATGAAATTGCAAAAAGTCAAGAGGAGAGCTTTAAAGTTAAATTTAGTTAGACATCGGTCACCAAGTTGAGACGGATCACTATAAGTTTTGACACTTATATGATGTCTTATGGGCAGAATATGAAACTGACTTTTGTGGCATGTCAAACATGATAAGTGAACTATAAGATGTGGGTCACTATTTTGACTGATAAGTAGCAAGTGCAAGCAGTAATTCGTTTTATACTTCATAAATGTGTGCTTATGAAAATCCACTTGATCGACAATAAAAAGGTAAGGGCTTTTAAGAACGTCATGCGACATCTTGAACTAGAATGTTGGTGTTAGCTCAAATGGAGCTTCTTGCTCCAGGCCTAAGCATCAAAGTGGGTTCAAAAAGTTAAAAGGATAAAAGAACAGATCTTTCAGGATAGAAATGATGTTTAACCGACATGAGAAAGGAAAAATGTCATTTCAAGAAAAATATCTCAGAGGTGAAATGTTTTAAATGTAGCAATAAGGGTCATTTTGCTCATGACTATGGTAAAAAAAAAAACTTTGTATACTTGAGAGTGTTACTTAAATCTCTAATTAAGCTTTTGTTACTAAATCATATTTTTTGTGGATTATAGACTTACGGACCACGGATCATGTAGTAAATGATAGAAATGTCTTCATGGAATTTCAATAAGTTTGACATGGAGTAAAGTGGATAAATGTGAAAAACAATTTATAAGTGGAAGTTAAAGGGATTGAGACCTTGCCAATTGAATATGTGTAGTGGTTCGCACTCTATTTCTACATATTTTGTTATATGTTCCGAAAATTCGACGGAATTTAGTTTCCGTGTTAGTTGTGGTTAAACATGACTTCATTTTAAACTTTCATAATGATGGTGATGACTTGTCGTTAAAAATAAGTTATTATGGTTCTTGTTGGTTTCATTGTGCTGATTATTGAGTACAATAATGTGAATATTAGTTATTTACTATTTTTAATTTGATGATATGAATATGTGGCATGCTAGGCTGGGTTATGTTGGCCCAATGACAAATATTTAGATAAGCTATAGAGAGTTTATTGGGCAATATTGAAAAAGTCGATTTGCCTATTTATGAGTATTGCCTAGCGGGTAGACAATGAGCAAACCATTTGAAAAAGGAACAAGAGCTGAATTTCCTTTACAATTGATCCATTCAGATGTATGTTGTTCAATGAATGTGAGAATAAGGCATGAGCTGTTTAATTCATCACATTTATAGATGATTACACTCGATTCAGATATGTTATTTTCGATTTCTCATAAATCTGAGGCATAAGCTGCTTTGAGAAATTTTTTGAGCTTTTGGAAATCCTTTTAAAAAAAAATCCGATCGAGATCAAGAAAATATATCTGATCATTTTTTATGTTTATTTGATAAAAAAAAAGGGGGAATACAAAGATAGTTGACTATTCCATCGATTTCTCAACAGAATAGAGTTATAGAGAGAAGAAATAGGTCCCAATGAGAATGGTTAGATCTGTGATGGCACGTGTTAATTTGCCTATCACCTTTTGGGTGAAAGGTTTGCTTATTGCTATTTAGATATTTAACCGCGTGACTTCTAAATTAGTTACTTTTACTCCATATAAGTTGTGGACAGGTCGAAAATGAGATTTGAGTTTTCTCAGACCTTGATGTGCTCCCTATACACACGATTTCTCCCACATATATGGAAAGGTAGACCCTAGAGGCATAAAGAGTATCTTCATGGGATACTGATAGCACTCGAAAGGGTATGTATTATAGATAAGCAAGAGAGTGGGAAGTGTAATTGGATTTGAATCACGAGATGGCACATTTTTAGTGAATAAATTTATAAAAAAGGGCGAGATAAGTGAAAACTATTCTCTATTTGAAATCTTGGATATTGATGATGACTCTACTAAGGCATCTAATTCAAGTAGGAGCAATGTGAGAAGTGGGGAATTGTTTTGAACCAATCTCAATTGCAACCACTTGATGTGAAGAA
Source organism: Rhodomyrtus tomentosa (assembly GCA_028455895.1). Classification (NCBI taxonomy): domain Eukaryota; kingdom Viridiplantae; phylum Streptophyta; class Magnoliopsida; order Myrtales; family Myrtaceae; genus Rhodomyrtus; species Rhodomyrtus tomentosa. The sequence continues at coordinate 32,891,404 of JAPCWY010000007.1, forward strand.
GACGCCGTCATTATCTAATCTGAGTGGAAGCGTAATGGAGAATGATGTACTAAGTGTACAATCTTCTCAATTGCAACCACTTAATGTGAAGAAGATGTCGTCGTTATCTAATCCGAGTGAGGGTGTAATGGAGAATGATGTACTAAGTGTGCGATCTTCAATATAGCAAATAAGTCACCAAGTGGGAGCATAATGGAGCTTGATGTACTAAGTGTACAATCCTCAATTTAGTGAACAAGTCATAAAATTGTGGTTCGTCGATTTGTCGACGTTTAGACATTGAAAATAAAGCTTTCATGGTCACACCACAATAAGAGGATGAGCCAAGGAATGTAAATGAGGCTCTAACTTGCCATGATAAGAAAAAATGGATATAAGCGGTGGAAAATGAGATGGAGTCAATGAGATCAAACCAAGTTTCGGAACTGGATGATCTTCCGAATGGACATAAAGCCATTGGGAGCAAGTGTATTATCAAATTAACACATAAAGCTAATGGCTTAATTGAGAGAAATGAGGCTTACCTTATGGTGAAAGGGTATAATCAATAAGAATGAATTGACTGGGAAGAGGTTTGTTCTCCTGTGGTGAGATTTACCTCAATTCATCTTATTTCAGTAATAGTGATTAGAATGAATCTTGAATTACAACAGATAGATGTAAAGACTACTTTTCTCAATGGATAATAAAAGAAATAATAATAATAAAAACATGAAACAACCCGCTGGATTTGTTACAAATAACAAAGAACAAAAAGTATATTGACTTTTGTGATCGATATATAACCTTAAACAGCCTTTGAGATAATGATATATATTTTTTGGTAATACCTTAGTGGCATAGAATTTTGTAATGATTGATGAAAATTATTACGTATATATCAAAAGATCCTAAGATCAATATGTGATCTCATCATTATATGTTGACGATATACTGATTGTTTGGAGTAATATGGCGTTTGTTAATACAGTCAAGAATTGGTTATGTTCCAATTCTGAAATAAAAATATATGGGTGAAGCTACGTATATTCTTGAAATTAAGAATTCAAGATATTATGGTCTCTTTCACAAGAGACCTATATAGATAAAGACCTTGAATAATTTTGTATGCAAGATTATAACCGAAAGATACTCCTATTGCAATAGGTAGAGGTATGAGCCCCAAAATATGTCTTGAGACTCCACAAGCAAATGTAGAAATGGAAAGTATTCTATATGTTAGTGCTTGAATGCTCAATGTACGCTATGATGTGTACAAGACATGATATTTGTAATACTGTTGGAATGGTATGTGTACCACTCTAATCCATGTGCCATCAAGAGAATCTTGAGGTATCTCGAAAGTACTGTGAATTTTCTACGGAGTTCAAGATAGAGATTTGCACATTGAAGGCTATACTGATATTAAATGAGGAAGAAGTTTAGATGATAGAAAATCTACATCTGGGCTTGTATTCTTATTGTCAGTGGTGCAATATTTTAGAGTATCAAGAAGCAAACGTTTATAACCTTGTCTTTACCAAAAAAAAACGTTTATAACCTTGTCTACGATGGAAATTGATCTCGTGGTGTTATCAGTAGCAATATAAGAGAATGTTGGCTTAAAGATATTTGGGTCAGTGAGGTGTTGCTAAAAATGTTCCACGTTCAATTATTAGTTAATTATGATAGCCAAGCAGTAATAACTTACACCAAGGAATAAACCAAACATATAGTCACGAATTATAATTTTGTGAAAGACATGATTGTATGAAAAGATGTTAACATACAGTACATATTTACGCACAAAATGATAACAGATTCTTTGACGAAGTCAATTCCTTGATATATCTTCCCTGGTCACGTGTTGGTAAAGGGATTAGTTTCCTATATTGTAATCTATGAAAAAGTGTAGAAGTGGGAGTACTTGATATTTATATTTTTCAAAGTTCACAGTTAATGGTATTTGTTATCATTATTGATGTATATGAATTTGCATCACATTTATGCATATTAATGCTTAGCGCATTATACTGAGAAGGTATGTTGGACAGATGAAGATTAGCCCACTCACACAAGTAATCGCTTCTATTTATTACGTGATCAATAAAGATGAGACAATTTTAAGATCATTATCTAGGTGATAATTGAGAGCTCGAGCTTAAAATATAGATGTCGCCTTAAATGGAGTGTCAAGATAAGGTCGTAATGTTTATTATGACCGAAAGTGAAATAACCCACATATTGCACTATATCTGTCTTTAATGCCAAATATAAGTTCTGATGGATTATTTTAAAGAGAGTAGATTTATGAACTCAAACTAAATATTAAGTATGTCTGAGCTATCATCTATACGGTATTAAAAGGAAATACATACGCTCCATGAAAAAGAAGAGAATACCATAACACGTACTTCATATTACGTATGCATGATACGACCAAGAAGAGTTGGCAAGAGTTTTGATCTCAACTTTATAACTGTGTGAGACTCTTGAGGATAAAAGTTCCTCAAATTTAGTCCCTTCACGACTTTTACTTATTCTCAAGATTTCTTTTCAGTATTCGTTATCTTAGGATGTTACCAATGGTCATGAGATTAATTCGGTCTAATGGGTCATTTCTAAAAAAGCGAGCTGAACTGAGATTTGGAGGTTTAAGGGAAAAGGAAAATCAATTTATCTTGATGTCACATTCAATCTTTGTATTTACAGGTCGACCAATTATGATTATATGAGTTTAATCATGACTGTGAATACAATATATTATATTTGAGTACTCAAAGAGATCAAGAGAGTTATGATATATATGTCACTGATTGATTTAGGGTACTGTATATTGTATCTATTATGAGGTTATGTGCTTATTTTGAGCTGTGATATACTCTTAACAGATATATAGCAATGAACTCTCATAGTATGTTGGTCACACGGATTATTTGTCCATATGAACTTTATAAAGTGAATAGAAATAGAGACATTTAGCCCTTTGTGGGTGAGTGGGAGCTGTTGAAAATTTACGCTCATTAAGGACTAAATTGGCTAATTACCTTAATTGCAATAATTGATTGCAAATCAATGGAAGTTATTTTCCTATTCTAAGAGAAAGAGAAAGAGAAAGAGAAGTTAGTCTCTTCAGCCATTAGACATTATGTCGTTCTTTTTGGCTATCAAGGAAAACTCTCCCAAAAAACATTATGAAAAAGCTATCTCTCAACTGACTGATCGATGGATCCGGATCTTTATCTCACTTGCGAAGGGACTCTTAATCTATGGCTATCGAGATATGTTCATTTTACGTGATATACTTTATCAATCAGTTATTCAAGTTGATTATTGGGCATGTATTTCAATTTAATCCGCGGTGTATTTGAACGTATTGTATTCAGGATCTGTTCCCTTCACCAACCAATAACAGAGGGTGATCATTACAGAACAAGAAGATGAGGGTGATAAACATCCTTGAGCATACATGTTATCATAGCTGAGAAATGCATATTTATTCATAGAAGGGCTCCAAGTCAAAAACGCACCTTGGAATGAAGATATGGAACAAAAACGGTGCCAAAAACAAACCCAACAATGATACAGTAGAGGGCCGTCGCAAGTGTATCATTTTGTGATTTTTGGTAGTAAAAAAAATAATTTGGGGTAAATTTGTTATAGGTATGCCAGTTTAGTTTTTGTGATAAAAAAATTAATTAGAGATAAATTTATCATAAGTATATGGATTTAGAATTTTTCATGATATTATCCTTATTATGTAAAACTTGTGAAATTTCTGTTGCAGAATGATGCTATTATTTTATTATTTTCACATGTTTAAAATGAACAACAAATAATTGTTTTTTGAAAGGACATGTGTTTTACATATTATGTTTAGAGTGTCACAAAAATTCACCAGGAGTCCATAAACTATTGCAAAATGTTCAATCCAATCCTAAAGGATATTATGATATGTATAATATAGTCTTATACTTTCTTTTCTTTTAATCATATTAAACGAAAAGAAACACAACCGAGACGATAATCGTAAAATAATCATATTCTAGTAGATAATAACCATGCCCATATTGTAAACGGGTAGAGAGTGGGGGGGGGGGAGGAGGGTATCTTCTCAGTGGGCCGTTTCCTTCCTAACTCCTAGAACTTCTTTGTAGTGGCTTCGTTACATGCCTCATTTCATAGGAACCTCAAAGTGGCTCTATTTCATTATATTCCATCCATATCACAATTCCATTCATTTCATATACCTTTGGTGTCATTGACACAAGAGATATCGTTTCTAGTCTATATCTTTCTATTTCTATATATGGAAAGTTAAAAAATCATCGGCGGGAGCCCGCACAATGGGCTATTAGCTCAGTGGTAGAGCGCGTCCCTGATAATTACGTCGTTGTGCCTGAGCTGTGAGAGCTCTCAGCTACACGGATAGTTCATTGTGCTCATCAACGCCCATATGCACCAATTGAGTATCAAATTACCTTGATAGCCTCGACTCGTGTCCTAGCTCATTTGAGAGCTAGATTTGCCTCAATTAGTTGTCTTTTACCTTCAGCTTTCCTTAAGTTAGCTTCCATTAGTTCAAGAGTTTCCTGAGCTTCTTGTGGACGACTTGCTTCCGCTAGTTAGACAATCAGCTGCAGTATCTTCTTTTTAAGATTCGCTGGTCTAGAGCTAACCACTGAAAGCAGCATGCCTGGAGGATTTTATAGATCAGTAAGAATAATGCTAGTCAATTTAATTTATTATACACAAAAATCTTAATTTCTTTATGCTTCGGAAGAAGGGGTGCCGCCTCACAAAGGGGGTCGCAGTGACCAGACTCGGGCAACTGTTTACCAAAAACACAGGTCTCCGTAGCTAACCAACTTCTAGGAGAGACATAATTGACTACATTGAATGGTGTGTCCATAAACCTTTAGGATCCCAACTGGGGTGCGCAAGCTACGGAGAGTCTTAAAGCTATTCGCTTACCTAAGACAAAGAAGACAGATAAGCTGGTATGGACGTAAAACTCCTCTGGCTGCCAACCATGGTTTTAATCAGCCATTCATGGCAAATCAAACCCTGGGGAGTGCTTGAAAGCACGAACAACAAATGTTGAAAGCCAGAGTAAGGCAGTGAAAGAGCAGGATGGGGTATTAATCAAGAAATGGAGTTTGTTCCAGGTGCGAGGCCCCCGGCTAAAGCCACGACATTCTTCTTGCCTATATTTAAAAGTGTAAGAATTTTTCTTTCACATGCTTACATAGGCATTCCGTCTTCACAAGTTTTCGTAATTACACTACTATTAATTTTCTAGTATATTATTTTATTCCGATCCATTTCCTGAATTAACAAAAAAAAAATACGTTATCTTTATATTCTCTTTTACATTTTTTGGTATTTATATAGTTCCGCTTGAGTAGTGTAACGTCCCGTAATTTTGATATCCGTGAGATAATTGGATTCCGTGGATTTTAATCATGACTTCCCAACCTGATAAATAGTATTGGATTTTTGAGGAATTAAGAGATAATAATTGGATGATCCTAAGACACCGGTCAAAGAAAATCAAACCCGGGTCGCGTCATAGTACCAAAACCCTTTGCACCCGAGCCTAGGCCTGATCAAACCTAAATGTGAAAATACCATTAAGCCCTTAGTTATTCGTACCGATAAATTAATTTATCCACACGAGCCAAATTACCTTTTGCCCCAATATATTTTGCTCATAAGATGAAAGTAATTAAGTTGACTAAACCCCTAGTAGGCCCTACCCTCACATCACCTCTTTCTCTCTCTCTCTCTCTCTCTCTCTCTCTCCACCCAATGGCACCATCCCTCCCTCTCTCATTTTCTTTGGCAGGCCACCATCTCCACCATCCAATTTCCTCCACAGTCTTTGACGCCCCAGAACGTTACACATGACATGTGTTTTTTTTTTCAAATTAATTATTATGAGCAGGCGAAAGAAATAGTAGCATAACACAACATACAATAATATATATGCATCATTTAGGCTTAAGTACACCTTAAGTATTATAAGTTGTATACGACGCTCACTTTGGTGCCAAAACTTTCAAATCGACCACTTTAGTGCTAAGTTTTTGTAACTTCGATCACTTCAGTGCCAAAACTTTCAAATCGATCACTTTGGTGCTAAGTTTTTGTAACTTCGATCATTTAAGTGCCAACTTCTTTTAAAAATGATCATTTCAATGTTAAGTCGGATGAGCCACGTCAGCTCAAATAATAATAAAAATACACGTATAGTATTTTCGGTGAACACGTCATTTTAAATCGGAATTGATACTAAAGTGGTCGTTTTTAAAGAAGCTGGCACTTAAGTGATTAAAATTACAAAAACTTAGCATTAAAGTGATCGACTTGAAATTTTTGATACTAAAGTGAGCATCGTACACAACTTATGGCACTTGGAGTGTACTTAAGCCCATCATTTATGTGACATTTTGATTTCCAATCAATTTCGGACTCATTAATGAGAAGTTTATCTATATCAAAAGATGTGTTTCAGTCATATTTCGCTCAAATCTGATCACTTTGAGTAGGCTGACCAAAAGAAAAAAGGTAATGCGAGACGAAGTACATGGACCTAGGCGACTCGGATAGAAAATTGCGCTTTGACCATAAGGATTGTCGAGGGAATATTTAGAACCAACAAGAGGCCGATCTAAGAACGACTAAGGATTACCTTGCGAGTGTCATACGATTGGAGCGCGGGTGATGCCGCTTAACCAATGTATAATTTGTAAATTTTTCCTTAATCGGACCGTGAAGATAGAGACCATAGGGACTAGCGATAAACCCTCACAATTACATGACAACCAAAGCCGTCATGAATTGACGAGCCCTAAACGTGATATGAATCACGGGGTCGATACGCGTAATGTCTGCAAAAGTCGTCCATCGGTTCGAGATAGGTTGGAACCACATCTGATAGAAGAAATCATCAAAAATGAGTCTTGAAAGATTTGAAATGAAAAATCAAGAATTTCAACGTTATTCGGATTGGCCGTCGCCCAATTGAAGAATTCTGAAACGAGAAAAACGATGTTCTGAACGTCAGGGATAAAATGACCGTTTTGCCCCTCAAGCTTAGAACTTTGCCCTTGTAATTGAAGAATGGCATTACATTAAACCCCTCGAGGCTGCCGAACATCAAGAAGGATTATGGGCCATTGGATCTTGCATGATTGACTTGAAGGACAAGTGTTAATTGATGCTTTAAAGAGTAGTCAAGTCAACTATGCCAAACTTACCATTCAACCTTTGACCAACCCTTGGTATATAGCCAATTTTCTCTCTCCTCACCTCACTCGTTCGACCATTCTCTTCCCTAGAACCACCGAAGCCATCATCTTCCTTCTTCTTGTATCTGTCGATCGTCGACCAGCACTGACCTCTTTGTTCGACGCCGTCGCCGACCACCTACGGCCACCATTTGACCGCCGGCCGACTACACCAACGAAGCCCTATGTCTTGCCGACATCCTCGATCGCGGGGTGGAGTTGATGTTGTGTGGCGCCCTGATGCGACGAGATCGCGGGGTGAGATAGCCATGGTTCTGATGCGAATTATTTGTAGGACGAAATTATGAGATGGTGATATTGTCTTGGAGATTCATCGAAACCTGAAGCGTTTACGCGGGTTGCCAATGACGGTCTGATGCGTTTACGCGGATCGAGCCTAATGCGATTTAATCGCAGGCTAGAGATTGAGGCAGGCAGAGGTGGTTGTGGTGAAGTGGCGGGATGAGGTGTGCATAATCATTTGAGTGTGACATGGTGTCATAGTTACATGCCCATCTTTTGTGTGTCATTATCTGTATTTGTATGCGCCTGTTTGACTGTGAGTTTGGAATTTCGGGATAGATGACTGCCTGAGTGGACGGTCGGCCTAACCTAGGGTTAGGACCCACCTTATTGAGATTTATATCTCACCCTAATAGGGGCTTAATATTTCAGGTTCCAGGCCAAGGAAGCGCGAGCTTGCCAAGGATTTGCATTTGAAGAGATAGTTGACCAATTGTATTTAGAATGGATTTGCCTTTTTGTGATGTTGGGATTGTACTTCTGATTGGTGAATTAGGAATTGATCTTTTAGTAATTGGTTAAGGTAATTTGATGTACCCTTGTGTCCTAAGTCATCGGGCATTGTTGTATTTATATGATTGAAATTGGCATCGCTTCCGCATGTGTGTTCCTTTCAGTGCTCAGAACATTGGCCGTTGAATCCTAAAGTTTTCAGAAAAGTACGGCTTGGTGGGATGTTCGCGTGCTCGCCGGGTTCGGGGTGTGACATCCCCGTTCGATTTGGTATCAGAGCAAGGTCAGCTCGATCCAATGTGATTGAGGTTTGGAGTGATAAGGAGTGATGACTTGGGGACAATTAGATATTGAGGCCTATAGGACTAAGCAAGGATCATTGAATCTTGAGGATTGTAGACTTGAACTTGTGTACACTTTAATGGTCCTAGAGTTGACTTTAATGGATGATCTCGAGTTATGTGGTGATTAAAGTTTAAGTGGAAGCAAGCTGGGATTGGAGAGTCATAAGCATGGATTTTGAGGTAGTAATTGTGCTTGAGGATAATAGGGAATTACTTATGAATGAAGGGTTAATTGAAGTGTATAATTGTGATCTTGATTTGTCAATGACCCAATTTGAGGACTACGAATTATAAAGAGACGACTAATATTAGTGGATTCAGACTTGAACTGCGTGATATTTTGATGATTTAGCTATCAATTACTATTGATAGCCTTGGATGATATGAGATGAGATGCATACAAGGGAGCAGATAAGGAATATATGATTAAAGGTCAGTCGTGATTGAATGCTTATGGATTTGATTTAGTTAACGACTCCGGTTGAGGTGCATGGTTAAATATAGGCAATTGATCTGCGAGATGTGATGGTCATTGGCGGAATTAGAACTCTTAAATGAATAGAAATTGATCTGAAGGCGATTTTGATATGACAAATGGTGAGGACGGTCATGCTGTGCTTGAGTCTGTGGCTTTGAAACGAAAGTTGATGAGGGTGTATGCATGAACTTATTGCTGTTGGACTTAATAAACTATCGTTTGGTATGGGACAAGTTGATGGGATACCTATAAATTGTGATGAAACATGATATGAGACATGTGAAATAGGGTTTTCTTCGTAGATGTATGGCTTAGGACAACCTGCAACGGCCAGATCTGATGAGGGCGGGGAGTGATCGCCGGGACAAAGAGGTCCAGATAAGAAGCGGCTCCTGGCAGGCTTCCAAGATGGCAAGAGACAGGAATGACCCAAGTCATAACTTGAAAGGGAAAGTCTAGGTATCAGGTTGAGTCCAATTGTGGATAAGGGATGTACGGCACGAGATCGATTCTCATCAAGAATGATTAAAAGTGGCATGGTATGTGTAATGGCACCTATGATTGACATGATTAGAAGCTTCATGCTTGGCATTGGACCCCTTTGAAAAAGAAAAGTGATGGTTGTGATGGGCTTGTTAGGCATGTTATGATTAGCCTCATGTGATTGACTTGACCAAGGTATAACTGAGAGGTTAGACGACGTACGGGTTTATACCCGTGGAACTGAGGCATGCTGGGAATGAGATAGTCTGTTGTGACTATGCTAGAGTGGTGGATGCCTTTAGGCCTAGAGTATGAGCTTTTGACCCAGTGAATCGTTGTCTTGAGTGCTTGATTGATAGTTGCCTAGTTGAGACCAGCCTAGTAATGGCTGTCAGTTGAGAAGTTGCCTCGTTAAGACTGGCTTGAGGAAGGATTGTTGACCAAGGATGATTTGAGATCCTTGAATAATTGGCAATTAATTGAGAATTGCCTAAGAACTATTAGAGGGTTAGTTGACGGTGAAAGATATTGAGATGAGTAGCCGGAGACTGATAGACTTGAGTAAATGAATTAAGTTTTTAATTTCCAAAGGGAATCATAGTGGTTCGAGTAGCCAAAGAACTTAATGAGGTTTAGCGACCAAGGGGTGGTCGTAGAAGTACTTTGGGCTCGAGTGTATATGATATGGGAGATTCGAGAACTGATATGGATCATGAGAATTGAGTAAAGATGGACAATGGGAGTATGAGTACCAAAGGAAAATATGGCTTGATCTGTTAATCGTAGACCCAAGAGCTGAATGGGTCGTAGGAACTTTGAACGGAAATGAGGAAATGATTGGTTAAGCAAGCTCGAGGTGGAGCTGCCAAGATTCTCTAAGTCACGGTGGTGATAAATGCTAGTGCTGATGAGTCAGGGTGATAGAAGTCACGAGAAATGTGACTCTGAGTTATTTCATTCACGAGAAAAGTGAATGTATGGGAAGAACCATGAGAGTTCTGAAAAGCTTGTGAAGCTGTGAATAAGAATGAGAATGACTGAGTTTGATGGAAGAATGAAAGTTGAAATTGTCTCCCTCTGGATTGAGGACCTTAATGAGAAAACCTTAGAGGTTTTGGGCACACTGAAGAAAGAAAGTGACTCTGGCAGTACTAGCCCTAAGAGGCTATTGAGGATTGGTGAAAGGTCACTAGAGGAAGGGTTTCCTCGAAGGCATGAGATTTGCCTAGATTACCTCTGTTGACTTGTTCGATGGAAAGTATCATCCTGGGGTTGCTTGAGAGCAAAGAATGTTTGGATCCTGATACTATTGCAAGGATCATAGGATGATCGGCCAATATGAGACAGAGTTCTCAAGGTCGCTTAAGCATATGGTAAAGGTGGTCAAAGACCCTTGAATAAGATGAGTAAGTCCATGAGTAGATTGGAACTTGAGAACCATGTGGCTGATTGTTATTCCTGATTTTGAGGAATGATGATGGGACTTAGCAAAAGAGGAGAATGATCGAAAGATTTATGAATAAGAGAACTCTTGCTCATGGATTACGAGCAAAGAGATATTCATTATGAATATGGAGCGTGTCTACGGGAAATGGTTGATTACCTGGGCGTAAGATACATGATGGGAAGTAAGTAGTAAGTATTTTCTGTTATAGGTGAGGTTGAGTAAAAACCAGCATGCTTGTTTGCCTAGAATTAATGATTTCCTGGGATCAGTTGATGGAATTGGAACCCAAAGAAATAAGATCATGAGTCACAGTTCCCTAAAGAATAGGGCATTGCTCTGAAAGGGTGATTGGACCATGAATTGGTCATTGACGAAAGAAAAAGTGAACGGACTTGATAGTCCTGATTGGTTATGATTCTAGTGAATGATGTAGTAAATGCAAAGAGTGCTTAGAGAATACTTGCAAAGTGATTTGAGATGATCGAATTGACCATTCGACAAGTGAACTGGTGAAGACCCAAGGACGAACAAATATTGTCACTGGAAGTGACAAGTTATGGGAAAGAGAATGTGAAAGCATGGTGGCATTTGAATCCTAGAGTAAAGGTATCGTCGTCGGCGCAGACTCCAAGGTTGCCGTCCTATGGAATGGGAAAGACAAGGTGAATTTGAAGTGAGAAAATGCCATGGAGTTGTGTAGTTACTTCCTTAAGGTAAGAAACCCTATTGTAAAAGGAAGAAAAACTTTAAATTGTCTTAGTATTATGATTGAGCGTCTGTACCAAGAAAGAGCACGCAGAACTTGAATGACTCCTAGAAGTGAAATTCGAGAGACAGTCTTGTAAACAATGTTGAATTCTAGGATGATGTCAACATTCAGTGGAACAAACGGAATTGGATAAGGTTGCCTTAGCAAGTATGAAACTTAGAGGCTAACACTAATGCTTCTCGAGAAGAAAAATGACACGAATAAACAAAATGTCGTGCGGTCCTAGAGGAGACCTGCGACCACAGAGAGCTAATGTCTGAGCTCAAGAGAAAGGTGCGAGAAATAGTTGGGAAGATTCGACACTTAGTAGAACGAAGTTGATAATAGTCGAACTAAGTGCCCAAGGAATGATTGAGTTGGTCGTTACCATCTCGAGAGACGATGGCTGAACTCATGTAAGGAGACATGAGAAACATGAACAGTTTTTTCGAGTGTCATGTGTGCTCTAAGGAAATGTCTATTGCACGCTAAATATGAAGAGCGCAAGTTGTGGAACTGATGAAGTAAGATTCACGCATTGGAATAAGTGATGAATCCTTTGAGGATTGAAATAAGTGATGAATCGACTATAGTCGAAGTGAGTTGCGGGAAGTTGAAATTTACAAAGATTGGTGAATGGTAACAGACACATCGTGGGAAGATTCCCCACAAGAGCTATTCTATTAGTGAAATGGACTAAGGACGAGACGCAACGCGAATGGGTGATGGACGTGAAAAGAGTTTTTGAGGACTCGAGTTAAGCTAATGACTGTGTTGTCTATGACAAATTCCAGTTGAAAATTGAAAAGTTTATAAAGGTCGTAATGACACGATGCAGAATGGAACTTGAGGCATAATAAGGCGATTTGAAATGGATACTGCTTGTACGTCGTGACAATAATGCCATATGAATTAGCATGATTAGAGTTGGTTTGTGAATATTCTCGCAACAAGGTTTGGAAAAATCTTACTTGGGTAGAATAAGATTTCAAGTTTATATCTACTCCAAAAGATATCAAGCAGTAGTTTTCTGAGAGAAATTGAACGAGAGGCAGCGCCGAATGATGAAATTGCTTGTGGATATAGGAGCGTTGTTTGTGCAAGGAAAGACCTCGAAGTTATGCGAACTACAAGAGGTTGAATGCATTGACTACCTAAAGAGGATTGATGGAAAGTTACGTGGAACGAAGGGATCACCCAAGTGTTATTACTACAATACTGCTATCGCTGAGGAAGGGAGAATCAATTAGCGGATGCTTATCATTGAGAGTTAAGCGGTGCGTAATTGGCGATGGAAGGACGGATCTTCCCTTAAGAAATAAGAGATTCAATTCTTAAAATTGGAAGTTCACTAATAGACTAGTGTGACGGCTACTGGGAACACCTAGCCTGAAGACCAGAAGGAAATTGAGGTGTGCCACAATTAAACACCGATACTAAAGGGATTATAGGAATGGATGGAACCCTTGAGGCCTATGGGCGGAAGTACGATCCAAAGGAGGAATTATAGTGACCTCTAGAGTGGCACAAAGATGTGCCAAGATGCACATATATATCAGTGACAAGGTTGAAAGTCGAAGTTTGTCTATCTTGTAGTCGAGCACTAGACGTGTCGATAGAAAGGAAAGACATGACAACGAAAGTTGAAGGACCACTTTGATTCAAGGGAATTTTCGAATGGAGTTGAGAATGGATTGCTACAGAAGTAACCATGTTAATGTTTAAGGAGTCGAGAGGGCCATAACTCGATTTGCTTAATGGAGGGCAAATTGATAAAGCCCTTGAATCTCTGTTAGCGTGAAAGGAAGCTTGAAAGGAGTAATACGCCGAAGGGTATGGACATTAAGAGTGCATTCTGGCGAGGGCTTGGTAATAATGGTTATAGACAAATAAAAGAGATAAGGTGAGCGCTCGAGGAGGAGCTGTTGGCAAATGATATGAATATCGAAAGAGAATGGAGAGAAGCAAATCAGATTGAGGGCTAAAGGAGATAAGTCCTAGGGAAGGATGGCTTTGGGTCGGAAGGGACGAGCAAGATCGTTAAGCCATGGAAAGGAGTATCCGGAAGAGTGAGGATACGACGATGCGCCAATACCCCAAAGGATTGGATGGGTAGAAGGTTGCAGATTTCGAGGACGAAACTTCTTTAAGGGGGGAAGAGTTGTGAAATTCTAATTTTCAGTAAATTTCAAACTCATTAATGAGAAGTGTATATCTGGAGATGTATTCCAGTTGTATTCCGCTTGAATCTGATCTATTCGAGTAGACTGACTAAAAGGGAAAGGCTAACGTGAGACGAGATACGTGGACCTAGGGAACTCAGATATGAAACGACGCTTTAGTCATAAGGATTATCGAGGGAACTAGTGATAGACCCTCACAATTACATGACAACCAAAGCCGCCACAAATAGACGAGCCCTAAACGTGATGGGAATCACGGAGTCGACACGCGTAATGTCTGCAAAAGCCACCCGTCGGTTCAGGATAGGCTGCAACCACGTCTGGCAAAGAAAACCATCAGAAATGAGTCTTGAAAATTGAAAATGGAGAATCAAGAATTCCAATATTTCAATCGGATTGGCCGTCGCCCTATCGAAGAATTCTGGAACGAGAAAAACGACGTTCTGAACGTCGGAGGTAAAATGACAGTTTTGCCCCTCAAGCTTAGAAATTTGCCCTTGCATTTGAAGAATGGCATTTTGGTCTTTTAATCCTCCCCTATGGCTACCGAAAAAGTGGGTTAATATGAGCCATTGGATTACATTGGGAAGACAAAGTGGACAAGTGTCAAGAGATAGACAAGTGTGGTTATGTCAACTTTTTGCCTACCTACCATTCTCCCATTTGACCAAGCCTTTATATATAACAAATTTTCTCGCTTCCCACCTCACCCATTCGGCCATTTGAACCCCAAGAACTACCGAGCACCCTTCTTCTTCTTCTTCTTCTTCTTCTTCTTCTTCTTCTTCTTCTCTTCGCTGCTCGCCGGACAGCTTCTGGACGCCACTGTTCGGCGCCGTCGAAGGCCTCTTCCGGCCATCACCTGGATGCCGGTCGACTATACCAACCTAGATCTATGTCTTGCCGACCTCTTTGAAGTGGAAGCACGATATTTGGACCACCGAGGAGCTCCGGCCAAGACTTTTCCCGAAAGTCGACGGAAACTGAACCAACCTGAGGTAGGCTAGTTTCTGACCCTTTTGAAGGCCGAATTATTGAAGTTTTGAGGACAAATTTTGTAGAGACCTAGTAAACATGTAGATGAATCTGTGATTAAAATTGAGGTTCAATTTGATGAAGTTTTGATCATGAACCAGTCTTGTAAATCATGGACAGAATCTGTCGAGAAAACTAACTTGAGGAATCCGGCGAGGTTCAACGAGTTTTCGAAGATCAATCGACTTCAAATCTTCGGTGAGACCCCTAAACCCTTAGATAAACATGTTAAGAGGTAGGATGGGGGTTAAATGATGAATTTGGAGGAGATTTAGGCATGGACACATTCGGTTTACACAGAACCGAACATAGCCCGATTCGATTTTGTGCAAATCGAATCTGTGAGGGGGATGATGATGGATGATTCGAGTCACAAATTGGTGATTAAGGCATGTTAAGATGATGAGGAATTATGTCATGGAGGGTAGTGATTCATGGGTGGTTGATTTGGACATGAAAATTGACGGATTGGTTGGATTTTATTAAGTTACGCGGTGAGCACGGTCTTGAACCATTGGGGGCTGAAACCTTGAGGGCTGAAGAAGAGAAATTGTGTTGTCAAATTCAAGATAAGGGAACTCCTAACCTTATGCTAGGAAGATTGGACCACATCAGGGTATCCATCTCCCGCCCCGCATCTCATACGCCTCAAGGCCTCTCCGTCCCGCGAATAGTTCTCATCAGGATCGTGGCCATCTCAACCCCGCGATTTCATCGCATCAAGGCGCCACACGATATCAACTTCGCACCGCGATCTCGTCGTATCAAGGTTCCATCTCTCGCCCTGCGTCTCATACGCCTCAAGGCCTCTCCGTCCCGCGAATAGTTCGCATCAAGACCGTGGCAATCTCAACCTCGCGATTTCATCGCATCAAGGTGCCACACGACATCAACTCCACCCCGCGATCTCATCGCTGTCCACCTCCCGCCTCGTGTCTCATACGCATTAGGGCCTCGCCATGTCATGCTCATACCATGAATTTTAATTCGACTTCACAAATCAAACATCAAGTGCAACTCATGCACAGTTCAAATACTCATGGCATGCAAGGCAATAAAGTGACACACATACACATGGCGGATAATCCAAGCATAAGCAACAACTTACGTAACCGTTTTATCATAACTTAGGACATACCAATAGTTATCCTTTGGAAATCCTCATAAATTGATCCAATCAATCCTCGACTCACCCAATTGAGTCCAATCTTCCTAGCATAAGGTTAGGAGTTCCCTTACCTTGAATTTGACAACACAATTTCTCTTCTTGAGCCCTCAAGGTTTTGGCTCCCAATGGTCCAAGACTGTGCTCACCGCGTAACCTAATAAAATCCAACCAATCCATCAATTTCCATGTCCAAATCAACCACCCATGAATCACTACCCTCCATGACATAATTCATCATCATCTTAACATGCCTTAATCATCAATTTATGACTCGAATCATCTATCATTAGTCCCCTCACAGATTCGGTTTGCACAAAATCGAACTGGGCTATGTTCGGTTTTGTGTAAACCGAATGTGTCCATGCCTAAATCTCCTCCAAATTCATTATTTAACCCTCATCCTACCTCTTAATATGTTTATCTAAGGGTTTAGGGGTCTCACCGAAGATTTGAAGTCGATTGATCGCCGGAAACTCATCGAACCTCGCCGGATTCCTCAAGTCAGTTTTCCCGGCAAATTCTGTCCATGATTTACAAGATCGATTCATGGTCAAAACTTCATCAAATTGAACCCCAATTTTTATCACAGATTCATCTACATGTCTACTAGGTCTCTACAAAATTTGACCTCAAAACTCCAATTTGACCTTCAAAAGGGTTAGAAACTGGATCTACCTCAGGTTGGGTCAGTTTCCGTCGACTTTCAGGAAAATTCTTGGCCGGAGCTCCTCGATGGTCCAAATTCTGTGCTTCCACTTCAAGGAGGTCGGCAAGACATAGATCTAGGTTGGTATGATCGGCCGGTGTCCAGGTGATGGTCGGAGGAGGCCGTCGACGTCACCAAACAGTGGCGTCCAGAAACTGTCCGGTGAGCAGTGAAGAGAAGAAGAAGAAGGGTGCTCGGTAGTTCTTGGGGTTCAAATGGCCGAATGGGTGACGTGAGGAGAGAGAAAATTTTTTATATACAAAGACTTGGTCAAAGGGAAGAATGGTAGGTAGGCAAAAAGTTGACATGACTACACTTGCCCATCTCTTGACACTTGTCCACCTTGTCTTCCCAATGTGATCCAATAGCTCATATTAACTCACTTTTTCAGTAGCCATAGGGGAGGATTAAAAGACCAAAATACCATTCTCCAAATGCAAGGGCAAAGTTCTAAGCTTAAGGGGCAAAACGGTCATTTTACCGCCGACGTTCAGAACATCGTTTTTCTCGTTCCAGAATTCTTCGATAGGGCGACGGCCAATCCGATTGTAATGTTGGAATTCTTGATTCTCCATTTTCAATTTTCAAGACTCTTTTCTGATGATTTTCTCTGCCAAACGTGGTTCCAGCCTATCCCGAACCGACGGACGGCTTTTGCAGACATTACGCTTATCGACCCCGTGATTCCCATTGTGTTTAGGGCTCGTCTATTCGTGGCGGCTTTGGTTGTCATGTAATTGTGAGGGTCTATCACTAGTTCCCTCGACAATCCTTTTGGCCAAAGCGTCGTTTCTTATTCAAGTTCCCTAGGTCCACGTACCTCGTCTCGCGTTAGCCTTTCCTTTTTGGTCAATCTACTCGAATTGGTCAGATTCGAGCGGAATACGACTGGAATGCATCTCTAGATACACACTTTTCATTAATGAGCCTGAAACTGACTGGAAATCAGAATGTCACAAGTTGCATCTTTAACTCTTTCAACTCCATTAAAGCCATCCGATAGAGAGCTTTCGAAATGGGTTCCGTTCTAGGAGCTAATTCAATGAGCACCTCGACTTCATGTTTCAACAGTAACACTGGTAATTCTTCTAGAAAGACATCGGGAAATTCTTGAACTATGGGAATCCCTTCGAGCTTTACTCCTTCTCTTGACTGATCTGTCACAAATGACAAATATACTTGACAATTGTTGCTGAGAAGATGTGCCTCCAGTATACATATGAGTTGCATTGAAGAATTCAAACCATTTTTGAAGAATTCAAAGCAGTTTTATTAGGTGGATTGAATTGAATTACTTCCTATAACAATCCACATTGGCTCGTTGCTCATGCAGCCAATCCAATCCCAACATAACATCAAAATCGAACATAGTCAATACGATCAAATCTACTACATGGTCTTGTACTCTTACGCCGACCTTACAACCTTTACATACAGTGTGGACAAAATTGCATCTCTTAACGGTGTTGAAACACTAAGGAATACTTCAAGCGACCTAGGTTTTACTCCAATCAATCGTACGAATCGCGCAGATATGAATGAATGTGTGTCACCAGTATCAAACAATCATAAGCATTATTATCACATGAATAAATGATACCTGATATAAACATTTAGGAAGCATCGGCTTCTTCTTGCGTGACTGCATAAACCCGGCCTTGAGCTGGTAGCGTTTGAACATTTTCCTGTTATGGAGCTTTGATCTGTCGCGATTGTTGTACAGGCATACCACATTGCTGATGCATCACCAAAGGATACTCTCTTATCATATGACCTTGTTGTCCACATCCAAAGCAAGCCTACATCAGAGCTAGGTATGGGGTACTTCTATGTTGCTTTCCACAATATCGACAAACAATATTTTGATGATGCAGTGATTATTCTATGCGGACCCAAACTGTCTTCTAGCATTATTTCGCTTATTCGTCACGAACGATCATTTCCCAACTTGCATGGGCCTCTAATCACGATAATAATTAGCTTTAAAAGCTTGATGATTAGGCCATACTAAGAAAATTGATGTCGATGCTAACTCTGCGAAATCTCTCTCTACGAGTTGAGCGTGCTCATAAAGATTATTATAATCATTGAGATTCAAAGGCACTAACCTACTCCGGATATTTGACTTCAAACCGTCCTGAAATCTCTTAGCTTTGTCCTCCTTATCTCAACAAACCTAGGAGCGAACCTTGGCAACTTTGCAAACTTTGCCTCATATTAATTCACAATTAGATCATTTTGTTTCAACTGTATGAACTCCATCATTTTCTTATCTCCATCACAATCTAAAAAGTACTTTGTCGAAAATGCCTTCGTAAAGCCACTCCAAGTTACCATAATACCAGCTGGGAACACCATTTCTCTAGATGTCTTCCACTAGTGTCTGGTATTTCCTTAGAGTTGGTACTTCACTAAGGCTACCTTATCAATATCATTACAATCTAGCAATGCAAATATCTTCATCATGCCATCAACCAATGATTATGCCTCTTTACGATTTCCTACTCCCGCCAATCTTGGTGGTTTTAGCTTCAAGAATTGCTTAATCAATCCTTACAAATGATGCTCGCCATTTCCCGCACTAGAGGACGCTTGCTATAGTGCCTTTTTTCCATTAAACTTCCAAAATTTGCAAGTGCTAGAAGGTTCCTTCCATTCGAGGATCCAACCCCGAATTTCCACCATAGCTCATCTTGTCTTATAAGGCCTACACATATCACTGAACATAGTGGCTAGCTAATTTGTAATATTGTTACTTACATCTCACAAGCAATCAGTAGCAAACACATGCACTTAGCATTTTATGTTCGCATGATCCACTCAACTATTCTAACGACTAAGCGCACCTTATCACACCATAGATAAACCTGCTCTAATACCTAACAAGCTGTAACGCTCCAGAATGACATGCACGACACGTGTTTTTTTGTTTCCAATTAATTATGATGAGCATTCGAAAGCAATGGAACGATAATCACAACATAAAATAATATATATACATCATTTATTTATACCACTAGTTTACCAAAATGTACATGATGTAATTTTTACATTACAACATAACCAGCAACATCATACTAAACACAAAAGAACACAGTCCTGAGAAGAGGGTTTAGGTCACCTATCTCCGTTTATTAAACCCCCATCGATCCAAAGTCTGCATGTATATCAACCAACATACCTGTGGATTGAACGCCTCTCTGGTCGAGGGCTCACCGGTAACATGACCTGTAGAACCGTTGAAGCCTATAAGCGATCTCACCCGAACATCATCCGTAATAGTGTGCCATGCTATATACCAATGGGGAATCCACTCAGCAAGTCGTACGACAACTAACATCGTAATAGCACACTTAATATACGTAAAAACTACATCAGGCAACACCACAACTATATATGTATACTCTGCATGAGTTAAGGCTCCGAATAACGGTGGCGACGGAAGAGCTGTCCTACATATATGAAAAATAAAGGGATGAGCCGACACCCAGTAAATGAAATTCCTCAATCTAAAGTAGAAAATCATCTTACCACTCCATCCACAACAACAACAACATGAGTTCGGGACATAATAACTAATGACAAGTGCATGAGTAATATTTCGTGTCATGAGACATCAATGAAAGATCAATAATTCTGTATAAGATGAATCATTCAAGTGAAAACGGAAAATTATTATGTGTTAAAACTATCAAACAGCATCGCATTGATCCACACAAATGAATTCATATTCGTCACTGGCCAAGACCATCTGATTTCTGATGTGTGGTTACCACCCACTCATAGGGAACGAAAGCATACATACTCATTTGCCACGCCTCTTTGCCTATTCATCTCGTGTGCCCTCTACACTACCGAGGATGAATACACCATTATACATCCACATGATTATAGCCATTTCTTAATATCATCCCATGGCTACATCAACTATGTCATTACATGACTACATGAGCCATGTCATCATAATATTTCATGTCAACTCAACCTTTTAGAGAACCATGACATACGGTAGAACATCTGGCTAACTCCAAAGTCTCATACATAGACTCACACAAGGGAATTCGCTCAGTGGCAAATAGGCCATGGCAAAGGTCTTTATCATATGTCAACATAACAATGATTAACAATAATACCATAAATGTCACACATATTTCAGTAACTATAATAACAAATGATATGATATTAGTCTTGTGACATTCTGATTTCCAGTCGATTTGGGGCTCAGTAATGAGAAGCAAGTATCTAGAGATGGATTTAAGTCGTATTCCGCTTGAACCTGATCAATTCGAGTAGACTGACCAAAAGGGAAAGGCTAACGCGAGGCAAGGTACGTGGACTTGGGGAACTCGGATAGGAAACGACACTTTGGCCATAAGGATTGTCGAGGGAACTAGCGATAGACCCTCATAATTACATGACAACCAAAGCCGCCATGAATTGACGAGCCTCAAAAGTGATATGAATCACGGGGTCGATACGCGTAATGTCTGCAAAAGCCACCCGTCGGTTCGGGATAGGCTGAAACCACGTCTGATAGAGAAAACTATCAGAAACGAGCCTCGAAAGATTGAAAATAGAAAATAAAGAATTCCAACGTTATTCGAATTGGCCGTAGCTCTATCGAAGAATTCCGAAACGAAAAAAACAACGTTATGAATGTCGGGGGTAAAATGACTGTTTTGTCCCTCAAGCTTAGAACTTTGCCCAAACAATTAGAGAAGGGAAATTTGATCTTATAACCACCCATGGCTGCCGAAAATCAAGATGGAATGAGAGCCCTTGGATCACCTTGGGAAGAGACCATTGTCAAGTATCAAGAGATGGAGAGGCATGATCATGCCAACTTTTTCTCACCTAACGTTCAAAGCCTTGACTCAAGCTTTGGATAAACAACTCTCTCTCTCTCTCTCTCTCTCTCTTCAATCATTTGATCGGCCATGGAACCCCTCAAGCTCACGCCACTCTCCTTCTTCTTCATCTTCCTCCTCCCTATTTCTGCACCAGCGACCAAAATCTGGGGCTTTGTTCGGCCATTTCGGTGGCCATTTTCGGCCACTTCTTGATTGTTGGTCGGCCACACCAACAAAGATCCATGTCTTGCCGACCTCCTCGAAGTGGAATCGGGTCATTTGGAGCACCGAGGAGTCCGGAGCAAGGATTCTCCCGAGAGTCGACGGAAACTAACTCAATCTGAGATTGGTTCGGTTTCTGACCTGTTTAGTGGCCGAAATCTTGGATTTTTAAGCTCAAATTTCACAGAGACTTAGTAGACTTGTAGATTAATTTGTGGTAAAAATTTGAGATGGATTTGATTAAGTTTTGACCATGAACCGGCCTTGTGAATGTTGCCCAGAAAACTGTCGGATTTTGTGTTTGGAGAAACCGGCAACATTCGTTGAGTTTCCGACAACCAATTGACTCCAAATCTTCGGTAAGCCTCCCAAATCCTTAAATAGACATGTTAAGAGATAGATTGATGATTAACTGATGGATTTAGGAGTTGATTAAGGTCTGAATGTGTTCGGTTGGCACCGAACCAAGAAGGATCGGTTCGGTTTTGTGCAAACCGAATCTGTGAGGGGGCTGAGGATGAATGAATTGAGCTCCAAATTGATTATTAAGGCATGATAAGAGGATTAGGGTTATGCATTGAAGGTTTATGGTTTATGGATTAAGGAAATTGGGCATGAAAATTGACAAATTGATTGGAAATGCTAGGTTGTGCGATGGATTGGCCTTGAACCATGGTTGGCCAAGACCTTGAGGGTCCACAAGGAGTAACTTGGGTTGCCAAATCAAAGGTAAGGGGATTCCTAACCCTATGTTAAGACGATTAGACTCGATTCGGTGAGTCAATGGACCAAATGAATGATTTATGAGAGATGTCAAGAAGATTGTGTTTGGAGTGCAATAAAATCGCATTGGGGTTTATTTGTGCCGTTGTTTATGCTTGAATTATCTGTCATGTTTGAGAATTATTTGGTTATCTAGTATGCCATGAAGTTTCAAATTGTGCATGAGATGTACTGGTTATTTATCTGAGGAATGGATTGAAAATCATAGCATGATTATATTATGGCGAGGCTCTGAGACGTATGAAACGCGGGGCGGAAAATGAATACCCTGGTGCGATGAGATCGCGAGGTGGAATTGGTAATGAGTGACACCCTTATGCGACGAGATCGCGGGGTTGATATAGCCACGATCCTGATGCGATCTAATGGCGGGACGAAGAGGCCCTGAAGCGTATGAGATGCGGGGCAGGATATATATACCCTGATGCGACGAGTTCGCGGGGTGAGGTATATGTGATGTGGCGCCCTGATGCGATGTGATCACGGGGTTGAGACAGCCACGGTCCTGATGCGAAGTATCCACGGAACGGAGAGGCCTTGAGGCGTATAAGCCATGAGGCAGGAGACGAATACCCTAATGCGACGAGTTCGCGGTGTGGAGTTGATGTTGTGTGGCTCCCTGATGCGACGAGTTCGAGGGGTGAAATTGATGTTGTGTGGTGCCCTGATGCAATGAGTTCGCGAGGTTAAGTAGCCACGATCCTGATGCGATCTAATCGTGGGACGGAGTATGAGTTAATGAGCCTTACTTGGAGATTCATCGGAACCTGATGCGTTTACGCAGGTTGCCGATGATGGTCTGATGTGTTTACGCGGATCGAGCTTGATGCGATCTAATCGCAGGCTAAAGATTAAGGCAGGCGAAAAATAGTGGATATGATGAAGTGACAGGCAAAGTAGGCTTGAATATCTAAGTGGGACGTGAAGTCTTCATGGTATGCCTTTCATCTAAATGTTGTTATTTTATCTGATTGTGCTCGATGCACCAATATAGGTATGAGTTTGGATTTTTGGGTAGATGACTGCCTGAGTGGACGGTCGGCCTAACCTAGGGTTAGGACCCACCTTACTGAGATTTATATTTCACCCTAATGGGGCTTAATTTTTCAGGTTCCAGGCGGAGGAGACGCGAGTTTGCCGAGGATTGGCATATGAAGGGATAGTTGGCCAGCTGTACTTTAGAGAGTTACAAGATAAGGAGTTATTTATTTTTATTATTCATGGATTGTGAGTTAATAGATGAGATTTTGATATACTTGTCCTAAGTCATCGGTTGTTGTAATTATTTCGGGATTGGAGTTGGCATTGCTTCCATAGGTACGATTCTTTCCGCGCGTAAGGGAATTGGCCGTTGGATCCTAGAGCTGTCTTTCAGACATGAACGGCATGGACAGGGATGTTCGCGTGCTCGCCGAATTCGGGGCGTGACATCCCCGTTTGATTTGATATCAGAGCAAGGTCAGCTCGATCCAATGTAATTGAGGTTTGGAGTGATAAAGAGCGATGACTTGAGGACAATTAGATATTGAGGTCTATGGGACTAAACATGGATTGTCGAGTCTCGAGGATGGTAGGCTTGAACTTGTGGGGTAGTCTATTGGTCCTAGAGTTGACTTTAATGGATGACTCTGAGTTATGTGGTGATCAAGATTTAAGTGGAAGCAAGCTGGGATTGAAAAGTCATAAGCATGGATTTTGAGATAGTAATTGTGTTTGAGGATAGTAGAGAATTGCTTATGAATGAAGGGTCAGTTGAGGTGTATGAATGTGATCTTGATTTGTCAATGACCCCAACTCGAGGAGTACTAATTATAAAGAGATGACTGATATTATTAGATTCAGGCTTGAATCGCGTGGTATCTTGATGGTTTAGCTATCAATTACTATTGACAACCCTAGGTGATATGAGATGAGATGCATGCAAGGGAGCAGATAAGGAATATATGATTGAAGTCCAGTCGTGATCGGATGCATAAGGATTTGATTTGAATATTGACTGGACGTGAGATATATAAGGAAATGTAGGCAATTGACTTGAAGGCAGCTTTGACATGACAAGTGATGAGGACGGTCATACTGTGCTTGAGTTTGTGATTATGAAATGCAAGTTGATGAGGGTGCATGCATGAACTTATCGCTGTTGGGCTTGATAAACCGTCGCTTGGTATGGGACAAATTGATGGGATACCTATAAACTATAATGAAACATGGTATGGGACATGTGGAACGAGGCTTTCTCCGTAGATGTATGGCTTGGGACAACCTGCATCGACCAGGTCTGATGAGGGATGGGAGTGATCGCCAGGACAGAGAGGTCCGGACAAGGAGTGGCTCCTGGTAGGCTTCTAAGATGGCAAAAGGCAGGAATGACCCAAGTCATAACTTAAAAAGGGAAGCTTAGATATCAGGTTGAGTCCAATTGTGGATAAGGGATGTATGGCACGGAATTGATTCTCATCAAGAATGATTGAAAGTGGCATGACCTGTGTAGTGATGTCTGTGAATGGCATGGTTAAAAGCTTCATGCTTGATAGTGGATGCCTTTTGAAAAAGAAAAGTGATGGTTATGATGGGCCTGTTAGGCATGTTTTATGATTAGGCTCATGTGAATAGCTGGGCCAAAGTATGTCTGAGGGATTAGACAACCTATGGGGTTTATACCCGTTGAGCTGAGGCATGTCGAGAACGGGATAGTTCGTTGTGATTATGCTAGAAGGGAGAATGCCTTTAGGCCCAAAATATGAGCCATTGATTCAGTGAATCACTGTCTGGAGCGCTTGATTGACAGTTGCCTAGTTGAGGTTGGCCTAGTAATGGCCGCTAGTTGAGAAGTCGCCTCATTGAGGTTGGCTTGATGAATGATTACAAATCAAGGATGATTTGAGGTCCTTGAATATTTGGTAGTTAATTGAGAATTGCTTAAGAACCATTAGAGGGTTGGTTGATGGTGAAAGAAATGGAGATGAGCAGCATGAGACTATCAGACTTAAGTAGATGACTCAATCCTCTGATTCTTGGAGGGAATCATAGTGATTCAAGAGACATGAAAACCAAAGGACATTGAACAGCGGCAGTATGGTCGCAGAAGAGCACAGGACTCGAGTATGTAAGATATGATAAGATCCAAGAATTGAGATGGATCATGGAATTGAGTAGAGATGAGCGATGGGGGTACGAGTACTAAAAGAGAATATGGCTCAATCGATTGATCGTACGAGACCCAAGAGTTGAATGGGTCATGAGAACTTAAATGAAAATGAGAAATTGTTGATTAAGCAAGCTCAGAGAGGAGCTGCCATGATTCTCTAAATCACTGTGGTGATAAATGCTTGTGCTGACGAGTTAAGTGATAGAAATCACGAGAAAGGTAATCCTGAGTAAGTCTTTTTGAAATTGGATGTGTGGATGGGACCATAAGAGCTTGGGAAAGCTTGTAAGGTTATGTGTAAGGCTGAAATTGATTGAGTCAGGTAGAGGGATAAGATTTGAAATTGTCTCCCTCTAGATTGAGAGTTTTGTGAGAAAAATTCAGAGATTTTGGGTGCACTAAAAAAAGAAAGTGACCCTAGCTGTATCAGCCCGAAGAGGCTATTGAGGATTGGTGAAAGATCACTAAAGGAAAGATTTTCTTGAGAGTATGAGATCTGCCTAGACTACCTCCGTTGAGTTAGCCGATGTGAGGTATCATCCTGGGGTTGCTTGAGAGCAAAGATTGTTTGGATCCTAATACTTTTGCAAGGATCATAAAATGATCAACCGGTGTGAGACAGAGTTCTCAAGGTCGCTTAGACATATGGTAAAGGTGGTTAAGGACCCTTGAGCAAGATGAGTAAGTCCCTGAGTGGATTGGAACTTAAGAACCATATGGCCGATTGTTATTCATGATTTTAAGGGATGGTGACAAGACTCGGGTAAAGAGGAGAATGATTGAAAGACTCATGAATAAGAGAACTCCTGCTCGTGGATTACGAGCAAAGAGATATTCATTATGAGTATAGAACGTGCCTATGGGAAATGGCTGATTACCCGGGCAAGGACACATAGTGGAAAGTGAGCAGCAAGTCTTTTCTATTATGAATGTGGTCGAAGAAGAATCGGCATGCTAGATTGCTTGAAGTTAATGATTTCCTGGGATCGGTTAATTGAAGTGGAACCATGAGAGATGAAATCATGAGTTGTTATTCTCTAAAGAATAGGGCATTGCTCTTAAAGGGCAATTGGACTATGAATTGGTCATTGACGAAAGGAAAAGTGAACGGACTTGATAGTCTTGACTGGTTATGATTCTAGTGAATGATTTAGTAAGCGAAAGGAACGCTTGAAGAACACTTGCAGAGTGATTTGAGGTAATCGAATTGACCATTCGACAAGTGAACTGGTGAAGACCTAAGGACGAACAGATATTGTCACTGGAGGTGACTGAGTTATGGGAAAGAGAATGTGAAAGCATGGTGACATTTGAATCCTGGAATAAAGGTGTCGCCGTTGGCGCGGACTCTAAAGTTGTCCTATGGAATGAGAAGGACAAGGAGAATTGGAAGTGAGAAAATGCCACGGAGTTATGTAGTTCCTTCCGCTGGGTAAGAGACCCTATTATAAGAAGAAGAAAAGTT
Organism: Rhodomyrtus tomentosa; assembly: GCA_028455895.1. Lineage (NCBI taxonomy): Eukaryota > Viridiplantae > Streptophyta > Magnoliopsida > Myrtales > Myrtaceae > Rhodomyrtus > Rhodomyrtus tomentosa. Next base: position 32,918,491 of record JAPCWY010000007.1, read on the forward strand.
CTAAATTGTCTTAATATTATGATTGAGCGTATGAACCGGAAAGAAGACGCAGGACTTGAGCGACTCCTGGAAGTGAAATCGGAGAGGCTGTCTTGAAGACAACATTGAATTCCAGGATGATGTCGACGTTCAGTGGGACAAACGGAATTGAATAAGGTCGCCTTAGCGAGTATGAAGCTCAGAGGCTGACACTAATGCTTCTCAAGAGAAGAGTAACAAGAATAAGAAAAATGTTGTGCGGTCCTAGAAGAAACCCATGACGACAGAGAGCCAAGGTCTAAGCTCTCAAGTGAAAAGTGTGAGGAATAGTAGAAAAAAGTGGATATCAGTCGAACTAAGTGCCCAAGGAATGGTTGAGTTGGGCGTTACCGTCTTAAGAGACGATGGTTGGATTCATGTAAGGAGCCATGAGAAACATAAACAGTTTTTTAGAGGGACATATGAACTCTAAGGAAATGTCTACTGCATGTTGAATGTGAAGAGCGCAAGGTGTGAACCTAATGAAGTAAGATTCACGCATGGAATAAGTGATAAATCCTTCGAGGATTGGAATAAGTAACAAATCAACTAGGGTCGATGTGAGTTACGGAAAGTGCAAGCTTCTTGGGATTAATGAGTGGCAATAGACGGACCGTTGAAAGATTCCCTACAAGAGCTATTCCATTGGTGAAATGGACTAAGGACGAGCCGTGACACGAGTGGGCAAATGAACGTGAAAGGAGTTTTCAAGAACTCGAGTTGAGCTAATGACTGTGTTGTTCATGGGAAGTCAAGTTGGAAATTGAGAAGCTTATGAAGGTCATAATGACACGACATAGAATGAAACTCAAGGCATAATAAGACGATATGAAATGGATATGGTTTGTACGTCGTAACGATAATGCCATATGAATTGGCATGCTTAGAGCATGATTGGAATTGGTTTGTGAATGTCCTCGTGATAAAGTTGGGAAATATTGTTAGAGTGAAAAGACGTTGCAAGGCTACACCTACTACGAGAGTATAAGATAGCAATTTCCCGAGGGGAATTAAATAAAAGGCAACGCAAATGTATAGAATCGTTTGTGGATATGAGAACATTGCTTAGATAAGGGGGAGACCTCGAAATTATGGGAATTATAAGAGAATGAGAGCATGGAATGTCTGAAGGGAATTGGTGAAAAGGCGCGTGGAACGAAGAGACCGCCCAAGTGTTGTTATAGCAATGTTCATATCGCTAAGGAAGGGTGAACTATTTAACGAACGATTACAGTTGAGAGTTGAGCATTGAGGATTATGGAGTACTTTGAGATGGCACAAAGGTGTGCCAAAATCACGTCAATGCTATAGATGAATGGACTGAAAGTGGGATTAGTCTAACGTGAGGTCAAGCATTAGGCATGCTGACAAGAATTGAGCATGATATTGAAAGTTGAAGTTTGTCTATCTTGCAGTCGAGCACTAGACGTGTCGATGAAAGTTGAAGGATCACTTTGATCTAAGGGAATTGATGGATGGAGTCGAGAGTGGATTACTACGGAAGCAACCATGTAAATGTTTAAGGAGTCGAGAGGACCATAACTCAGTTTGGTTAATGGAGGGCAAATGGATAAAGCCCTGAAATTTATGTTGGCGTGAAAGGAAGTTTGAAAGGAGTAATACGCCGAATAGTATGGACAGTAAGAGTGCTTACTAGCGAGGGCTTGGTAAGGATGGTTATGGACAAATGAAAAAGATAAGGTGAACATTCGAGGAAGAGCCACGGGCAAGTGATATGAATGCCAGAAGAGAATGGAGAGAAGCTCATTGGATTGAGGGCTAAAGGAGGTAACTCCTAGAGAAGGATAGTTTTGAGTTGGAAAGGATGAACAAGATCGTCAAGCCATGGAAAGGATTATCCGGAAGAGTGAGGATACGACGAGGCGCCAACACCCCCAAAGGATTGGATGGATTGTAAGGATTGCGAATTTCAAGGATGAAATTTCTTTAAGGGGGGAAGAGTTGTGACATTCTGATTTCCAGTCGATTTCGAGCTCAGTAATGAGAAGTGAGTATCTAGAGATGGATTTAAGTCGTATTCCGCTTGAACCTGATCAATTCGAGCAGACTGACCAAAAGGGAAAGGCTAACGCAAGACGAGGTACGTGGACCTAGGAAACGGTGCTTTGAACATAAGGATTGTTGAGGGAACTAGCGATAGACCCTCACAATTACATGACAACCAAAGCTGCCACGAATTGACAAGCCCCAAACGTGATATGAATCACGGGGCCGATACGCGTAATGTCTGCAAAAGCCACCCGTCGGTTCGGGATAGGCTGGAACTACGTTTGATAGAGAAAATTATCAAAAACGAGCCTTGAAAGTTTGAAAATGGAAAATCAAAAATTCCAACGTTATTCGGATTGGCCATCGCCCTATCGAAGAATTCCGGAACGAGAAAAACGACATTTTGAACGTCGGGGGTAAAATGACCGTTTTGCCCCTCAAGCTTAGAATTTTGCCCAAACAATTAGAGAAGGGAAATTTGGTCTTATAACCACCCATGGCTGCCGAAAATCAAGATGGAATGAGAGCCCTTGGATCATCTTGGGAAGAGACCATTGCCAAGTGTCAAGAGATGGAGAGGCATGGTCATGTCAACTTTTCCTCACCTAACATTCAAAGCCTTGACACAAGCTTTGGATAAATAACTCTCTCTCTCTCTCTTCAATCATTTGACCGAACATGGAACCCCTCAAACTCACGCCACTCCCCTTCTTCTTCATCTTCCTCCTCCCTATTTCTACACCGGCGACCAGAATTTGGGGCTCTGTTCGTCCATTCCGACGGCCATTTCTGGCCGCTTCTTGACTTTCGGCCAGCCACACCAACAAATATCCATATCTTTCCAACCTCCTCGAAGTGAAATTGGGTCATTTGGAGCACCGAGGAGTCCGGAGCAAGGATTCTCCCGAGAGTCGACGGAAACTGACTCAATCTGAGGTAGGTCCGGTTTCTGACCCGTTTAGTGGCCGAAATCTTGGATTTTTAAGCTCAAATTTCGTGGAGACTTAGTATAATTGTAGATAAATCTGTGGTAAAAAGTTGAGATGGATTTGATTAATTTTTGACCACGAACCGGCCTTGTGAATGTTGCCTAGAAAACTGCCAGATTCTGTGTTTAGAGAAGCCAGCAACGTTCGTTGAGTTTCCGGCGACCAATTGACTCCAAATCTTTGGTAAGCCTCTCAAATCCTTAAATAGACATGTTAAGAGATATATTTATGATTAAATAATGGATTTAAGAGTTGATTAAGGTCTGAATGTGTTCGATTGGCACCGAATCAAGAAGGATCGATTCGGTTTTGTGCAAACCGAATCTGTGAGGGGGCTGAGGATGAATGAATTGAGCTCCAAATTGATGATTAAGGCATGATAAGGGGATGAGGGTTATGCATTAAAGGTTTATGATTTATGGATTAAGGAAATTGGGCATGAAAATTGACAAATTGATTGGAAATGCTAGGTTGTGCGATGGATTGGCCTTGAACCATGGTTGGCCAAGACCTTGAGGGTCCACAAGGAGTAACTTGGGTTGCCAAATCAAAGGTAAGGGGATTCCTAACCCTATGTTAAGACGATTAGACTCGATTCGGTGAGTCAATGGACCAAATGAATGATTTATGAGAGATGTCAAGAAGATTGTGTTTGGAGTGCAATAAAATCGCATTGGGGTTTATTTGTGCCGTTGTTTATGCTTGAATTATCTGTCATGTTTGAGAATTATTTGGTTATCTAGTATGCCATGAAGTTTCAAATTGTGCATGAGATGTACTGGTTATTTATCTGAGGAATGGATTGAAAATCATAGCATGATTATATTATGGCGAGGCTCTGAGACGTATGAAACGCGGGGCGGAAAATGAATACCCTGGTGCGATGAGATCGCGAGGTGGAATTGGTAATGAGTGACACCCTTATGCGACGAGATCGCGGGGTTGATATAGCCACGGTCCTGATACGATCTAATCATGGGACGAAGAGGTCCTGAAGCGTATGAGACGCGGGCCAAGATATATATACCCTGATGCGATGAGTTCGCGGGGTGAGGTTGATGTGATGTGGCGCCCTGATGTGATATGATCGCAGGGTTGAGACAGTCACTATCCTGATGCGAAGTATTCGCGGGACGGAGAGGCCCTGAGGCGTATAAGACATGGGACAGGAGACGTATACCCTGATGCGACGAGTTCGTAGGGTGGAGTTGATGTTGTGTGGCGCCCTGATGGGACGAGTTCATGGGGTTAAGTGGCCACGATTCTAATGCGATCTAATCGCGGGACGGAGTATGAATTAATGAGCCTTGCCTGGAGATTCATCGGAACATGATGCGTATACGCGGGTTGCCGATGACGGTCTGATGCGTTTACGCGGACCAAGCATGATGCGATCTAATCGCAGGCTAGAGATTAAGGTAGACGGAAAATATTGGATATGGTGAAGTGACAAGCAAAGTAGGCTTGAATATCTAAGTGGGACGTGAAGTCTTCGTGGTATGCCTGTCATATAAGTGTTGTTGTTTTATCTTATTGTGCTCAATGCACCAGTATGAGTATGAGTTTGGATTTTTGGGTAGATGACTGCCTGAGTGGACGGTCGGCCTAACCTAGGGTTAGGACCAACCTTACTGAAATTTATATCTCACCCCAGTGAGGGCTTAATTTTTCAGGTTCCAAGTGGAGGAGGCGCGAGCTTGCCGAGGATTGGCATATGAAGGAATAGTTGGCCAGCTATACTTAAGAGACTTACAGGATAAGGAGTTATTTGTTTTTATTATTCATAAATTGTGAGTTAATAGATGAGATTTTGATGTATATGTCCTAAGTCATCGGTTGTTGTAATTATTTCGGGATTGGAGTTGGCATCGCTTCCGCAGGTACGATTCTTTCCGCGCATAAGGGAATTGGCCGTTGGATCTTGGAGCTGTCATTTAGACATAAACGGCATGGACAGGGATGTTCGCGTGCTCGCCGAGTTCGGGGCGTGATAAGTCTCTTGGCATTTCCCTTATATAACATGATAATCGATTAGTTACGTACAATTCTATAATCCATCCATTTCTTTCCTCCAAGCTAATATCATTTCATAGCAAATTATTACAAAGTATTTAATTTTAGATACGTATTTATGATTAGATACTCATAACTCCAAAATTTAAATAATTCTTGTATGTTTTATCTTATTTTATTTTCCCTTGATTAAGCTCATTTTTACCACAAATATAAAGAATCATTATCTATGATTCCCCACTTTTTGAATTTGATTATTTCCCTAACAAAACATCTCGTTTTGTATTACTATCCCTAGAGTTCGATTTTTCTGAAATCAAGTCATACATAAAATAAATTAATTAACAAGGGTTATTCTTTATTTGTCTAAGACTTATTAATAAATTATTTACACTCTAAATGCGCCACATGTTTTGCAAAACTACCAAAATAACCCACCTTTAATTAATTCATACAATTTGCCGCAATTTTTCTTAATTGGTCATATTACAATAAATTATCTCCATGAATTAACTTAACCACCTATTGTAATACGTTACCTTAAGTTATGAACAGCCCTAGAACTTAAAGCATTTGTATATTCGTCATTCATTTAAGTGAAATTACAAATTTGCCCTTAACGCTTCTAAACTCATTTTTTTACCGGTTTTGTTTTCTCTAGGTAATATTATTTAACAACCCTCTAATTAACACTAAAACTCATTAAATTATCTGGTTAACAGTCCACTCTCACTTATGTAAATTTCTTAATTACCTCCGAGAGTTATCAAATTTGACCAAAATGCCATTATTTTGCCTAGTTTCACCATTTTCATACATTTCCCATTCAAGATGTAACAAAAACATATAGTAATCACACAAATATATCCAAGACAATAAAAATCTTTTAAATTCATATCTTAAAATCACAAGAAATAACATACGACTATTGAAACTAAATCACATGTAGAATAAAATTTGGCCTAATAAACAAACAACCAATCAACCAAGTTAAAGAGTTTAGTTTTTAGGGTTTTCACTTATATTTGAGCTAATCCTCAACAGAGCAAGCCCTTAATCATCTTTAAATCAAATAAGTACCAAAATTAACAGCTCTTATTCATAAGAAAATAGCAAAATTAACTTTAAAAAATTAAGATCTTTGAGTATACCTTATGAGATACTAAATCAAAAATGAGGGTTTTAAACTTGTCTTGAAAGATTTTTGAGGTAGAAAATTTTTGAGCTTGAAGAGGAAAGGGGTTCCCGTAGAAATGAGGAGGAGAAAAGGCATATTTATCTCTTGTCTTCTACAATTATTTGTCTAGAGTTAAAAATAATCATGTCTTTTAACTCGGGTTAATAATAAATATAAAGCAACTAGGGTTAAAAAGTTTATGTCATGCAAGATGTCGTCAAGGCTAGGTTCAATGAATCCAATTAGGGCATGTCACAATTAATTAGGAGAAAATTATACCATTTGTAAACTAGGGAGGTATTTAGGGTAAAAGATTGAGATATAAGATTATTTTGAGTAGATAATTTACATTATTATAAATAAACAAGGACATCGATATCCATTTGAAATGCCGATAAATTAGAAAATTATTTTGAATCCACTAAAATTATTAACAAAAGGTATAGAATACTAGAGACATCCAAACCTAGTAAAATTTTTAACAATTGAAAATTATTCGATACGTATCATGAGCGTACCAATCCCCACTAAACTAATTTTATTCCTCAAAAACTCGCTAACTTAATATCTTAAATATTATAAATTATGAATAAAATTTGGAGGTCATAGAGCCACCCCACCTTGAAGCTCTATCGGTCATCTCTGCGCCGCGCTGCTGTCCTTCGTCACTCGCCTGAGCTACGCGAACTCCACGGCCTCTCCACCCGTGAACCTCCATTACAACTCCCTTCCGTTGCCTCTGCCGCTGCCACCCACTAACCCATGCCACTTTCTAACTCCTTGGGCCCAATTGTCCGAGGTATGGGCCCTCATCCAATTGCGCTCGACGTTTGCGCCAAAGGTTCTCAAGGATCGCCGTCGCACACGTCTCGTCTAATTAACTGTGAATTGACTTCTAATCCTTGTTTAGGTCATTAATTGTGTTTGGAATTAGTTGCTTAGAACTCTAGGCTGATTGAGGTCGGTTTCGGTATATGCTAGTATTATGGAATTGGTTAAATGGCCCCAATTGAAAAGGTTAGTTAGTTCGACGATTCGTTGCTTGGTCATTTGGCTTTGAAATGCTTGGACATAGTGGTTATCTTGAAAATGCTATGGCTAGTTATTGAAATATTTACTTGTGATCTTCGTTTAATTGCCTTGTGGCATGTTATCGAAATGGCTGATTGTGATATTGCCTGATTGTCATGATTACGTGACCATGAGTCTGAATTGACTAAGTATCAATTGGATGGTCGATTTGTGGTTATTGGTTTTGTGGCTACTTGAGATGGATAATAGCTAGTGTGGTATATGCATATCACGTCGCATGCCTCATATGACACGTTGGGCACGAAAATGATCGAAGGCCAAGTCTTGAGCACGCATGCATGAGCATCCGGCTATAATCAAAGACGCGAATGAATTGGTTGATGTATGGATTGAGTGATCACATGATGGATGATGACTCCTAGCCTGTCAAGTTCGTATCGTGCTTTTAGTACGAACCACGTGACTTGTCAGTTGCCTAACATTCCATGTCGTGTCATGGATTGTCAGTAGTTGGTCGCAGCTTGTGACGAACCGGATCCTATCTGTGGTATTGTGTTACCACTTGTAGATGCCTACTCGGGGTATTGTGTTACCACCTATAGTCGCTGTCGCCGAAAGGAGTCGGGACGAAGCCTGAGTTATTAGAAGTCGATTCCGGCATTGTGTTGTACGGATCGAGTTATTGGACCCCAACATTGTGTTGTATGGATCCAATGGATATTATTCACGTAAATCATCATTAATAAATGGATTGTTTGCAGCATGATTCGTTCATGGGCAAGTGTGGGCGTATCCCGACTACGAGATTTGGTATGGGATGAATTGAGTAGGAAGATAGAAGCTCATATTCGCTTATGTTCGAATTATCGCTGCATTGGGTGTGGTACTCTGATGAATACGTTTAGTGATTCTGAACAGTGAGTTGTTGTTGTATGAGTGATTGGATGACTTGATGGTCAACTTTGCGTGATATTTATTATTTGACTAAAGCAGAGTTATATTGTGGCTGTTTAAGTATCTTGATAGGCGAGTCGAGTTGATACAATTGATATGCATATTGTTGACATGTTATATTCTCGTCACAATCATGTTATAATATATATTGCATACACTACGCATCGCGTGGAGCAATGCGATGGGTAAATTGCATGTGATTGCTATATCTGTCTTATGCCACTTGACTGCATGATCATATATTTTGGATGAATCAACACCCAAACCAAAGGTTAGGCGTTGACTCATTGAGATTCATATCTCACCCCTTTGTGGGAATATTTTTCAAGTTCAGAGCTTGTGATTTTCTAAGAGTTGATATTGAGAACGTTTGGAGTAGACATGATGATAACCTTAACCCATCTCGAAGTATGAGGCCGATTAGTGTGCTATCTCATTTGAGTTAAGACATGTCTATAAAAGAATTGATGTTTTGATTTGACATGTTTCATATGTTATTTTATTGTCTGGGAGTATTATACGTTTCCGCTTGTGTAATAAAATATCATCGGTTGATAGCGCACCTAGGACTCTATCCTCTGGGACCCAAGGGATAACTTGACTCGGATGCCACGTACCTGGGGGTCTGGGGCGTGACATGTTGCGAGGGTCACACACTATTGATCAGCCTTCGATATTATCTCGCATGTTTAGGTAGTCCTGAGTGAATCAATTCTCTACATGGACTTAGGCGTTGACACATAGAGATTTTATATCTCACTAGTTATTGTTAACTATTTTCAGGATCCTTTTGTTAGAGCTGAGGAGGGTGACGTTGGCCCCTCTTTATAGTGGTGGATGTGAAGTTATCCCTAACCAGACCCAGTACTTTTTGTGTGGTCATAGGGAGCATCCCTGGAAGAATGGGCTTGTAGATGTTGTCACTTCTCAAGAGTTAACAAAGATATATAAATAAAAATGAGCTTTTGCTGATGTTGTGATGCGATTGCCTACTGTTCTATCCTTACTATTTTAATTGTTATCTAGGGAAACAACATGTTCCGCATGCGCTTAATGAAAAGATAAAAAAGAATGAGTCCATAACATGCATGGGACGTTGTCTTTAATTGACCTTAGACGTTAGGTAGGGTCGAAACGGACCCAGGGATCGAAGCGTGACAAGTGTATTCCAGCTTGTGAACTTTATAATTTCAAGAATAGAACACCATTTAAAGTTGTATTTGATTGTCAATCCTTCTATTTTGAATTTAAGTATTTTCATAGAGATATCTAGAAACGGGCAAAAGGACACTTGGAGCCTCAATAGTTGTGTAGGGTGCTCACTTTAATGATAGCATAAGCTTAACAAAAAAGAAAAATACTTTGTTGCATCGGTGAGGGCTTGGAAGGCCTCGTCGTTGCCGCCCACCATGGTCAACCATTGCCAGCGATGATGGACGATGATCCGGGCGGGTCGCTGAGTGGCTGGCGATCCTTGCCAGATCGGTGGGGTTTCCCTCTTAGATCCAGATCGACCTCACCCCTAGCCACGGACAGGTTGCACCTCATAGAACTGGGCAAGGTTTAGTTATTTAGCAATTTTTCTTTTTTTTTATTTTTTTAGTTATTTAGCTTATAATTAAAATTTAATTTAATATTTAAAAAAATTGCAATCGACTAAGTTTTTAAAAAAAAAATTACCACCTGGGCGCGAAGTGGACTTGCTTTTTTTAAAAAAAAATCGATGTATTATTAAAAAATTAATAATAATAAATGTCGTGTGTACTGTTTGGCCAGCACTTGATTGTTTTTGTTCAGAAGTGGCACTTAAGTGATCGTTTTTTCTCCGATTTGGTACTCAAGTGAGCTAAAAAAATATATTGGCTAAAGTGAGTGCCATAAACAAATATTGATACCCCACGTGTCTTTTTTCCTATAAAAACAATGTTAATTAATCTGCTGACATATATCTAAATGTTGTTTCTTAAATAATATAAGTTTTGAGCTTTTGCATTTCATGTTTTCTCAATCAAATTTAATTAAATCCGTGTGTTTTGAAGCTATACTAGTTACTGATCCAAAATAATAAAAATATAGTTTTGTATGCCATATTGTTGCCTTCGACTATAGCAAGAAAAAATTAGCTCAATTGAAGGGGCCACCTTCCCCTTCCCCCACCCCTTCCCTTGGCCAATTGCTGGCTAATGATCCAAAAATAAACATATACATTTAATTAAACACAATTAAGACAACCCGAAAGGCAAAACTTGAAATTTTATTTATCTAAAAAATAGAAACAAATTTTTGTTAATATTAATAAACGTATCTTTAGATTAATTAATATCATTTATAGATATATTTATTAGAAGACTTAAGAGTTAAAATAGCAGAAATATCGATCCGACATAACTGTAAACGAGGTTTTACTTTTACTATCATAAAGATTCTAAGTTAAAATACACCTTACTTGAGCTAGTATTACAAATACCAAAAAGGTACAAAGGTAATTAAAAAAATACCATATTAGCTGTTGATTTATGAAAGCAGGTTATGAAGTACCAAATGACTTAATTGATTTCATTGTGACAGTTTAAAAGACTAGATTGGACAAACTAAATGTTTATGGACTAAATTGAATATTTCTAGATATTTTTGTAAATGGATTGTACATTTCATAATAGATTAGGGACATGTGATGACTTTTTCCCCGTGTAATCAAAATAGAGGATTACATTGAACATCTAAAAATAGTTCAAAGACAATGTTGAATGAACTAAAAATCCATAACTGACATTCCAAATTATGATAAAGCTTCTAAACTACTAGGGGTCCTTTTTTTTCCTTTATTTGAGTAGTTGTGGTTCAAGAAAACCTTTTTTTTTTGTTTAAAATTTTAACGCAAACTTTTTTTTTTTTTGGGAGGGGGGTGGTTTTGAGAAGATTGGGCCTCCCTCTTTAAAATTTGGAGAGCTCGAGAGATCAATTGACGTGGGCCCAGTTTTGCAAATGTGGATCCTACGGGGAGACCCATGGAATGGGCTTATATTTGCTGAAATGGTGAGCCCAGAGCCCAGTATCACACTTGCACGAATGGGAGGTAGCCCGAGTTAGACATGGCCGCGGGCCAATTTTGGCCCGGAATCGGCCCTTCGACTGACCAAAACATGCCCGTTGACTGTCCTCCGGTTCCTATTTGAAACCGGTCCGGAACCGCTGGTTCCGAAGCTGCAAACTAGTGTAAGGATAAAAAAATTAAATTTTTTTACTTAAGGTCATTTAATCCTTACTTATTGACTCTCATATTCCCAACGCTCTCTACATACTTTCCGACTCCCCACACACTCTCTCTCTCTCTCTCTCTCTCTCTCTCTCTCTTCCGCCTCCGTCTTCTCCAACAACCATTGCAAGCGCTTCCTCTCCCACTCTCACTCCTCCTCGACAACCGATGACCACTCCCTACAGTACCTGCTGGACGCAGAGGCGAACGTAGTGAGGTCGGCAAAAGCGATGAGAGGGTTCGGGAGATCGACGAGGAGGGGGTGGCGGTAAAGGAGTCGCACGACTCATACCTGGACTTCCGGCATCCGTACCTGCAAATCTACCCCAAGGACGACCTCCAGGAGCTCCTCAACTACTTCCTCCAGCTCAACTCCCTCTACTGCCACGGGTTCATCGTTTGCGCCTTCACGGAGAGCCGAAATAGGCGATTCCCAGCCCGAAACCGGCGGTTTCGCCATTTTCACGAACCAAAACTAGCGGTTCACGGCCTGTGCCCATGTCCGGCATGAGTTATCGAGCACAGCAGTTACACCTCGTGACAATGAGAAGCGAAAAAATAAATCTCTTTCATGCGTGATATTTTTCCATTTAAAAAAAAAGTAAAGGATGAAAAATGCTAATTTATATGTATAAAGGTGTTGCAATTGGCTTGTTGCACCATATTAGTCACTCGATGTATATCTGATATATTAGTAAGATGCACGCGTGAATTATGTTAAATAAAATTCCATATCGAGAATTGCCGAACTGTTCAGGCCGAACGAAGCTTATTTTATTTTATTGCGTCTAGAGCATGAGTTTTCGTTACGCACCCTAATAGGACAAAATTGGAAAAAAATAATAACTTTGACATCAGGACATCGAAGGTAGAGGTGAACGGCTCCGAGTTCCGTATATGTTCTACATGAAATCTAAAATCCTACCATTCGGAATAGGTTCTCATTTTTTGGAACTTAACACCTTCCATGTCACGAGTTTCAGAGTTGGTACCAGGGTTTATAAGGGTTATACATGTATTCTTAATTGAACGATTGTAGTTAATAATCATATTTAATGACTATTATTTACTGTTATAATCCACTAACCATAATTCATATTTAAAAGTTCTTATTCATAAATATTATCAAAAATAGAAGTTCATACTAGTGGTTCCAAGTTACGCACTCATCATCGGAGACCATGGAATGCTGTATGATCGCGAAAATAGATATACCAAGAAAAATATTTTAAAAAATTGTTACAAGTTATATTGTAGGTTTTCCAGGTTTCACTAACCTAGAAACTACCTCATCGGAACAAATCACCCAATTTTTAAAATTTAGAACCTATATTACATATCTTGAAACTTGAAACTGGACAGGTTCCCACCGATCCGCTTTCAAATTTTAGATTTTACCCTAAAACCATACTCACTTCTAATTAGATAGGAAGCTCAAGACAATTGATCAAGAGACAGCTCTTGTGAACCTTAGTCAAGACAAAACTTGAAACGCAAGTTAAACAGACGAAAAAGTGTCCCAGGATTCAAATTCAACACAATGGGATTATACCTCCATCAAAAGTGCCAATTTCTAAACAACCATCATGGCGACTAGCATTGAAGACTAAGCAATCTTGCACAGAAAAAGAAACATTCATGATGGACCAAGAACACAAACATGCTCAATAACATGCCTTCAAGCAATTTTTTTTTCTCTTTTTTTTTATATCTGATGTAAGAAGAAAAAAAGAAATTGAAAATGGTGGTTCCATAATACCTTAAGCTGAACATTGCATAAAGTTAAGTATTGCTTATCGAGTAATTATCACTTCAGTAGAAAATTAACCATTCTTGTATCAAAATTACGACCAGTATATATAAATAAAAACTCTTTTATTACGAAAATCTACTAATAACATTATCGGTTACTAATATATTTACAAAATATAGTAATTTTCTGTTCACAATAAACTTATCTTTTTAAAGGTTTCACTAGAAACATGAATCACCTTTCCTATGATTTTTTCTTTTGACAGATGTATGCAATTCTTTCATTTTCATTCATTCTTGCTTCATCTTTACTCATGTCTCCAGCCAACCCTTTTAAAGAATAAAGTATAGCTGCTGCACTAGCCAGCTTGAGTCCCCACTTCTCTTTTCTCTTTCTCATCTATCAAAACCATGTAAAGAAAAAAAAGAAAAAAAAAAGAAATCAGAAACCTACCGGCACGTAAATTCAATGTTAGGAAGTTCATCAAGCGTCAATTCTATACGCATATGATGCAATCGTCGTATTTTACGTGTTCAAATCACTTTCAACTTGTTTCGCCGTGACGTGATAGCTAATAAGCACACCGAAGTGTGGTTTGACGTAAGTTATCATGACATGATAAAAAGACAAATATAATTTTCCAAGAATTGCCCCACCCCAATTGTTTAATGGGGTTAGTTGCATGAAGGCTGTGAAATTTGGTGAACCGTTGACCAGGAGCCGTCCAGGCAGTGGAAGACCGTCATACGTAGTCCATTGTTTTTCTGGGATTGTCAGTTTTGATTCATAAATTTCCCAAGATGTCTCCTTGAACCGGGCCAATAAAGTTTCATGCTATTAATGTCGAAGATTATTAAAACCCCACAATGTCTAGCCGAGCCAAGCAGATATCAACAACACAACAAAGTATAAAATAACAGCTAATGAGTGAGAATCATGTGATCCACCGCAATAACAGACACACTTGCTCGAATCATTAAGAGGCATTAAACCCCCTCTTCTTCTCCAACAGCAACGAGATATAGCCCCAAAAAGCAAAAAACGAAGTTCACAAAACCCAGAATTCCAGAATTTCCGCTGTCCAGATTCAAGGAAGCTTCTTTGTTCCTTTCTTCCTGGGGGTGTGTGTGTGTGTGTGTTTCTTCAATGGCTGCGAGCGCGTCAAGATTCATCAAATGTGTGACGGTTGGTGATGGGGCTGTGGGCAAGACTTGCATGCTCATCTGCTACACCAGCAACAAGTTTCCAACTGTATGTTCTTCCCCGTTTTTATCCAAAAAGTACTAAGGAAGAAAGAAAAGAGAGTAAATGGCGTGTCGACTTATTGGGACTTCTTGGGTATCCCATTCACTGATAAATTGTTTGCCTTTCTTGATTTTTGTACCGTTTGTGTTTTTCTGATTCTAGGTTTCGCCCCCTTTTTGTTTTTGTTGCCCTTTGGTTATAACCTGTGCCTTTTTCTTGTCTCGTCAAGATTCCAGTGAACAGCTTTTGCTTTATGGCCAGTATTTTATAACCCCTCAAAATTGCGTTTCTTACTCCTATGAGTTGTGGTTCTTCGTCTTACATGCTCATTGGAAGAGATGGATTATATCTTGCATTTCCCAATTCGTCAGCTTTTTACTTTTCCTGTATGTTTGTGGCGTCTAAATCTTTCCGGGTGTCTGTAATATGATCAGGATTATATACCAACAGTGTTTGATAACTTCAGTGCAAACGTCGTAGTTGAAGGTACCACTGTGAACCTGGGACTCTGGGATACTGCTGGTAAGAACTCGGTGCTCTCAATGATGTTTAGATCTTTGAAAGGCCATTGTACTTGGATTTCATGGGCCTATTCGATTTGGTTGCCGTAATCATTTCTCTGAGTGCATTGTTTTGTCGCACTGCATATGCTTTTGGATGCCAGGGCAAGAGGATTACAATAGATTAAGGCCTCTAAGCTACAGAGGAGCAGATGTCTTTGTCTTGGCTTTCTCTTTAGTTAGTCGAGCCAGCTACGAGAACATACTTAAAAAGGTTCCACTTCCAAATTGTTATTTCCGTAATTTTCTGTTTCACTACACGATGGTTTAGTTTCGATTTTCTGATGATCATCTGTTGGCCAGTGGATCCCTGAACTCCAGCATTATTCGCCAGGAATCCCTCTGGTCCTTGTGGGTACCAAATTAGGTAAGTTAAACGGCTTATCTATGCTGAGAAGGCTGCAAATCCTTCAGTGTCTTACTGTTCGTTGCTTGGAATAGCACTTTTATGATATTGCAATACTTCTGTGCGAACACCATACAATGAGCAACTCTTTAAGTTGGTTTTTGCGAAAATTTCTTTATGAGAGCTTGGAGTGATATCGAGCACAGCTTGTATAATACGTCACCTAAGATTTAGAGTTTCTCAAGTTGACTTGACTCTTGAAGCCTTAAGTTCACCAATGCAGTCCTGGCAAACAATTGTTTTCAACTCTTTCGGCTCCTTGTAATGCAATAATGTGCAATGCTCTGAACTGATCATTAATTTGCTTCAAGAACCTAGTGGATTTGAAGGGTTTCTGTACCCTTCTTCTGCACTTGGTGTACCTTTTATTTTGGCTCAGGCAGTCTCACAATTGATTCCAGGCTTCAAATGTTGGCGAAACCATCGTAATTTTGTCTCTCTCAACCTATCCTGAAGTGCAGCTCCTTTAACTTGACCTGTTCGTAGATATCATGCCTCTATGCTTGACTTGAACTAATTTAATATGTGAGATCACTTGCTCGTGTTAGGATTGTGAAGCATAAATGGTCTAATAGCATAACTTGGAGTGACTGTATTGCTTACAGGTGATTAAGAGAATGCCACTTAATCAATTTGCCCCAGAATTTCTATATTGACGACTCAGAAATGTGTTACTCAATTTTTCATGTAACTTTGATTGTTGCTGCTGTTTGCAGTGGCTTTGGTGCTGTGCATTGTACAGTAATGGCACCCCTGGCCTTAAAAAAAAAAAATACCATCTGGTTTCTGGAGTGTTGACATGTTGCACCTTCTATGGATAATGGGTAGTAGCATTAAGTTTATGTACAAGTGATCGAGATAGAAAATCTTGAACTGGCATCACCGTAGGAAACTGGTTGTTGGATCTAGATGATAGAAAAATCTTGTAGGAGTTTGCATCAATCAGATGAATCGTCTTTACCATAAGATTCTTGAATGTATTACTAGGTTACGGTGAAAGGTTATTAAAGTAAACACACTGACTTTTGAACAGATTCTTCGTGAACAACTTCCGAATATCATGCGCAGAGGTTTATTTGAATGATTAGTATGCAGAGAACGTTCATCCTTCCTTTCCTAATTGCAACTTCCAGTTAATTGTATCATTAGTCACCAAATGAGTCATTCACAAACAGCACGTCATGTCTGTACAGAATTTTGCATATATTTCCCTCCCCAGTTCCTCCTTTCATACCTCAGCTATTTAACTCTTTTGTTCTTTCTATGAAGAGAATCATTCTAGAGGGTTAAAGTTTCCATTGTTTCTGTTAAATTCTAGGGAATCCGGAGTAATATTCTTCCTGGTATTAGTCTTACTAGGCAATGTTATTTCCATTGTAATGAATTATATGATATATGTAGATCTTCGTGAGGACAAGCATTATTTAGCCGATCATCCTGGTCTAGTGCCTGTTACCACTGC
Source organism: Rhodomyrtus tomentosa (assembly GCA_028455895.1). Classification (NCBI taxonomy): domain Eukaryota; kingdom Viridiplantae; phylum Streptophyta; class Magnoliopsida; order Myrtales; family Myrtaceae; genus Rhodomyrtus; species Rhodomyrtus tomentosa. The sequence continues at coordinate 32,935,366 of JAPCWY010000007.1, forward strand.
ACAGGTTTGGTATCTATTCAGCACCTCATCATGCATCAACGGTGTATAAGACTTGGTCTACTAACTGTGATGGATCTATGCTTTCAGGGTGAGGAGCTTCGCAAACAAATTGGCGCTGCATATTACATTGAGTGCAGCTCCAAGACACAACAGGTGCTTAAAATCACCCATTGGCTTTGTGCAATTTGAATTAACTAATGCCCTTAGTAGAGCTACACTAATGTTTAAGTACCACGATGACAAATGGAGCTCATGGTACTTTGAATAACAATTATGTCTATCTGGGTAATGCTAATTTAATGGGAATGTTTCGACTTTGGAGTACTTCACGCTGAACGCTGAACTTCAGTTCCTTCCATTTGTTGCATTACTCTTCCAACATTTCGAATCGTGCCACTATATTGAGAGAAATTTCAAATGCCACTGTGGAGACATTTATTAGACATTTTACCTATATGAAACTAGACATATTTCTTAAGCTTTCTGTTGGGGATATTAGCGGAGCATGGACATGTGATTCACTGAAAGAACCACACATAATCAAGTTCTTTTCCTGCCAAATGAGGCCGCTGCATGGATCCTCTTCAGCTATTTTCTATCATATAATTTCAAGTTTTCTATTGTATCAAGTACAGAAATATCTCTCTGAAGTTTCCTTCCACTGTCTTCTTAAGCCTTCTCTTATTGTATTCCACCTGCATCCACATCATCAAAATGTTACTGTGGGCTATCCTGCAGATGTGCAGATCATCACCCATGGATCCTCTTCCCTTTTGCATAGTAGAACCAAGATTCTACAACCACTCTTTCTATTACTTCTTACTCTTGGTTACTCATCCCTCTTTCCTGTCGAATCTTTCATTTGATGAATTTGCGTCTTATATGGTCCGTCTTTGACAGACTTTAATCATCACATGTTCTATTTGCTCAGATATCCTATAGTAGTGTCCTAAGACGTGTGCTGTAAAAAGTAAAGAGATAAGTAGTAAAAGCTGAATCTTGATGTAACTTCTTCTTATTGGGGAATCATCTATTGCCCCTCAAAAGTTTCCTTACTTAAATCATGACTCGCAACTTTGCTGGCATGCATTTGTTCCATAGCTTATATGCAACTTGTCACAGAAACCCTTAAGGGTCTTCTAAAAGATCTTGCCGTACGGTTCCCACACCTCGATGAAAGCCCTACACAAATTGTTTTGTTCTTGCTTATGCCGTTCCTCCATATTATGCAATAGGTTTTTTCAGGGCTGATTTTTCTGGCACAAAATGCAATTGGCTGTCCTAATTATGCGTTTCTTTCAATAACTTATACACTCTTGCTCTTAACTTTATTGTCCGAATCATCAACTTATTTTGATGCGGAATGCATCTTACTGGGAATAGATCTCTTGTTTTTCTTTATTCCCCCCCTCTGTAACCAATTTATAATTATCTTTTCTTATTCATTGGAGTCGAAACTTTCTCAACAAGTCTAGACCTCATTGATACTATGGGAAAAGTATCCTAATGTTAAATTGCCACTCATGTAATTCGGTGTCTAAGCAAGTTAGGCTTGTCCTACCGATGTTAGACTAACAAAAGGAGCCTCTCCAAGCATTAGGATATTCCATTTTTCCATAACTTCCATCGGTGCGGTTGTTCGAGAGAAAGGAGGTGGAAGTTTTACCTTCCCACTGTTTGTTCCAACTTTGTCATTTAGTAGATAGTGACTCCTGATTCTGGATCATGGACCCCGGCATACTTAGGCAACTGTTTTATCTTTCTGAATGACAAGCTTCGGTCCTGAATAGATTAGAAAGTCACGAATAATGAAGCCAGATAGCCTTTAGCACAGCATTAACACTTCAAATGATATTAGACACACTATAAGCACTGATACAAATGTGGACATAGAATTATATCGCGAAAAGTGAAAAGGCTGCAAGCATTGAACTTGTGGTGATTTATTATTGTATTATTTTTGCTGGCTCAGCCATCTTTTCTTGCTTTTATTCACTTCAATCAGCTTTAACTGGCTTAATAATAATTTTATCTGATAATTCTGCACTTGATTGTAAGGTACTCTCATAACCAAGATGCTCCCAAGTTGACCCGATTAAGAGTTATAACTTGATTCCAACACGTAATAAGAAAAAATGAGTGTTCTTGCTGTCTTACTGCTAAAACATATCATATCTGGCTTGGCAGTTTTCTTTTACCTGCTATGGGTTTTCATTATTACCTCATGATTCGTTGCCGTCATTCTAATGACTGCTCTATTAAATTGCAGAATGTAAAAGCAGTCTTTGATGCAGCAATCAGGGTGGTTATTAAACCGCTGCAGAAACAAAAGGAGAAGAAAAAGCCCCGGCGAGGATGCCTCCAGTTAGTACTTTCATTTCTAATAATCCTTCTCAATTTCTTTGAAGAATGCATGCATTGATATTTGCTCATTTAGTTGGGTGATGATATTAACTGAGGTACTGAGTGATGGCAAACTGATTACTGATTATGTTCATTTCGAGCAGCATCTATTTAACGAAAAAAGCTGTTACGAATGCAATGATGACTTCTTAAGAGACTTAAACTAGAAAATTGTGTGGCTAATGACACGAGCTGAAGCTACATGCTTCTGTTCATATAAGAGGTGCCATATGCGTTATCATTGTGGTCTGATAAGCAACATGTCATGTCGTTTCATTGTTAAAATGGCCTTCGTCTTAATTGTTGGATTTTTGCGGAAGCATGTGTGTAACTGTGTGTGTTAGGGTATGAAATATAGAGAATAACGGCAAGAAGGCTAGCAGGATAACAAGGATATTTGATATAAAACTAACAAGTAAGAAACTTACAAATAAGAGCTATTGAACTCTTCTCATTATTGGCCTTTTTTTTCACACATAGGAGCATATATAGACTACAATAACCGACACATTGCACCAGCATTTTTTTTTGGGGGGGTCTTTACCACCAATTGCAAAAAGGGATCACTTTTCAACACTCCTCCTTGATCCATTTTTCGATACTCCGAGCATGATTCTCAATATCTCGAATGTTGCTCTTGGTAATGGTTTAGTGAATATATTAGCAATTTGTTCTTTGGTCTGCAATATTTCAGCTCAATTTCTCCATTGGTTTGTACTTCGCGTATGAAATGATTTTTTATGTTGATATGCTTTGTTCTTCCATGAAAGATTGGATTTCTCGAGATTGCAATCACGGAATTCTTGTCGCAAAATATCGAAGTTGGTTCTATCCGTGTTTCTCCAATGTCTTCTAGAATTCTTCTATGCCATATTGCATGACTAGTTGTCGTAGCGGCTGTGATATATTCAGCTTATGCAGTAAATTGTGCTATCGAGTCTTGTTGTTTGGATGCCCACGAAAATATTCCAGAACCCTAAGTGAATGCATAGCCACTAATGCTCCTTCTATCGTCAGTTGATCCTGCCCAATCACTATCAGTGTACTCGATGAACTTAAGCTATTGCACTTGGCTGATATCAAATGTCATAATCCGTAGTTCCTCGTAAGTATCTTAGAATTCTCTTGGTAGTTGGCTTGGTTTCTGCATAAAACGTGATAGTAGACTGGTAGCATACATAATATCTAGTCATGTAGCTGCAAGATATAATAAACTGCCAATAAGGCTTCTGTAGAGCGAAGCATCTGCTTATTCTGCTCCATCTTCTTTTAATAATTTCTCATTTATCACTAGTGACGTCACAACTGCTTTGCAATAATCCATCATCATCAAGAGAAATCCCTTCCACCCAACCAAAACGCTGATCTTACAACAAGAGATCAGCGTGCTGGATGGCTCTCCTAATCCGGCGATAGGGAATGTTTTGTCGGGTGCCATCTTTCACTATTTGAGTGATCTAGGAGTGATGGTGCCCTCACTCAAAAGCTCCCCTTGCGGCGAATGTAGAAGCCCCCCGGATTTCTACGTATCGCACAAGAATTGGATGAAAGTTATCATGGACCAATGCATTCTCCACATGGCGCTTGACAATGACTTGGGCTTCTTGAATGGATACCATCCAGCGGAGGTCATCATTCCCCTCAAAATTAAGGAAAAGGTACCTGTTATAAAGGAGGCTCCTTTAGCTGTCATCCTCGATAAGAGGCTGGTTCAATTGGGGAATAACAATCGATTGAGATACCGGTGGAGCTTCGAGAGGAGTAACCAGTTCTTCTAGCAAACGGCATTCCTCTTGCATATATTTAAAAGCGAAGAGTTTTATCTTTGACATGCATTCTGAAAGCCTTTGCATGAACTCCCCGCCCTCAAAAGTAATTCAAGATGTTCTTTGCTTATTTCTTCTGCGAGATAAAGATTCCTTCATTCTGATCAACCTTAATATCGAGAAAATAGTGCATCAAATCCAAGTCTATCATCTCAAACGTCCCCATCTCATCTTTTTTGAATTCTTGATTCATTTTCTCATTGTTCCCCCTATATATAAGATCATCTACAGAGAGGCAATGAGAGTATCAGAATTACTTTGGGTCTTGATGTAGAGTGTAGGCTCACTCATGCTCCTCCTGAATTCTTGCTTGGTGAAATATTGGTCAATTCCGTTATACCATGCTCGTGGTGCTTGTTTTAACCCTTATAGGGCTTTCTTGAGGTTTAGAACTTTTTCTTCTTGGTCTTTGGTTCCACATATATTTCTTCTTGAAGTATCCATCTAGTTGATGGATTTTCCATTTCTTTTGTGCTACCAGAGCTATGAGTGCTCGAATAGTATCAAGACGAGCAACAGGAACGAAAGTTTCAATATAATCGACACCTGGCTATTGCAAGTGTCCCTTCGCCACAAGCCTTGCTTTATACTTTTGAATTGATCCATCTGCGTTCAGCTTCATCTTGTAAATCCATTTGACGTCAATGATTTCTTTGTCTTTGGGGCAATCAACGAGCTCTCAAGTTTCATTTTTCTTGATCATTTTGATTTCTTGTTCCATGGCTTTAATCCAAATTTCTTCTTTGGAAGCATCTTCGAAGTTGTCTGGCTCTAAGGACATAAAATTGCATGTCTCATAGACTTTCCTTAGAGACTTTACCCTTAGTATAGGAGATTCTGGAGTTGATTCTTCTTGTGCCGGGATTGGAGAGGATGGTGGTGTGATATCCTCAGTGGAGGAGTATGATGTTTCACCTTCTTTTTCTGAGGTTGATTTCTCTCGAGCAGGTGGTTTAACAGGTAAGGTAACATACTTATTCTCGATTTTCTCTTCCTCCCAGTTCCAAGCGGCATTTTCATTGAACTCAACGTCTTGACTTATCATGAGCTTCTTAGTTCTAAGGTTATGAATCCAATATCCTTTCGATTGGTCGCTATAGCTGAGGAATATTCCTTTTTCCATTTTCTCATCGAGCTTGCTCCTTTTTTTATCAGGAATGTGAACATAGCATATACAGTCAAACACTTTTGGATATTTAGCTAAAGGTCCGCTCCATGCTTCGATTCGAGTTCTATTCTGGACTGCTTTAGTTGGACACCTATTTAGTAGATATATTGCAGTGTAGACTGCTTCTGCCAAGAAAGAGTTAGGAAGTCCTTTATCCTTTAACATGGATCTCGCTATTTCCATAACGGTTCTGTTCTTCCTTTCTGCTACTCTATTTTACTCTGGGGCATAGCCGACTGTTAATTGACGTTGACGATGTACGCCTTCATCTTCAGAAAATTTATTGAACTCCCTTGATTTGTATTCTGTGCCTCTCTCGTTCCTTAAAACTTTAATTCTTCGGCCACTTTGATTTTCCACGTGGTTCTTGAATTTCTTGAAAATAGAGAAAACCTCCGATCTTTCTCAAAAAAAAGTACACCAACATCATTTTGGTATAGTCATCGATGAAGAGAATGAAATTTTGGCTCGATGTCGGAGTCCTCATTAGATCACACACATCCATATGAACTAGCTCCAATAATCTTTTTGCTCTCCATGCATTTCTAGATGGGAATGATTGCCTTTGTTATTTTCCAAGAAGACGGCTTTTACAAATATCTGAAATATCTGTAATAGCTGGAGGATCTTTCATCATGTTTTTCTGATGGAGGATCTTTAACTCGTAGAAGTTCAGGTGGCCAAATCGCTGATGTCATAGCCATGAATCATTAACTTGAACTTTCATAACTATATCCTTGGCATATTTCCATCAAACAGGAAAAATCCTATTTTTCATTCTCACAGAGGCAATAACATGATCTTTATATCTATCATAAATAATGCATGTATCTCCTTTAAAATACAAAGAATACCCATTCTAAATCATATGGCCTGCACTGAGTAGATTTTGTGCAAACCTGGGCACCAAATATACTTCATGAATATATTTTGGGCCTTTCTTAGTTTCAACGGCTGGTCCCTTTTCCTTTCACATCGACCAATTCAGTGTTGCCCAATCTCACTTGAGTTTTCACTGAAGTATCAATATTGATGAATATGGCTTCATCTCTAGTCATGCGATTGCTGCACCCACTATCAATATATCATGGATAATTTTTGTCATCCTTTTCTATTTCACTTGCATAGAATAAATGATCTGTATTTTCTTCTACCTTTTCTTTTCTCTTTTCTTCAATATAATTCGCTCTGTAATTCCTTTTAGAGCGACAGAACTTTTCTATGTGGCCATATCGTTTGCAAGAGTTGCATTATGGTTTATCACAAAACCAACAATCTTTTTCTAAATGATTAATTTTCTTACAAAAATTACAAGGTGGATATTTTCCCCTTGTAGATGTTTCTCCTCCTTTCTTGTTTTTTCATGAGCTCCTTCCACTACTTTTGGCATTACCAGACCATATGTTCATTTTCGACTAAAAAGTACTTTCAACTGTATCTTCATCCTGTACTTGTAATCTTTTCTCATGTGCTTCTAAAGAACCAATCAGCTCACTTATAGACAAGGTTGTTAAATCCTTAGATGATTTTATGGTGGTGCATTAGAATTGTATTTCCTAGTGAATGTCACCAATATTTTCTCAACAACCCTCTAATCGGTGATTGCATCTCCATAGGCTCTCATCTAATTCACTAGTTCTTTCAACTGTCCACAATATTCTTGGACAGACTCATGCACTTTCATTTTAGAATTCTCAAACTCTCTTCTAAGAGTTTGAAGTCGGATAGTGTGTACCTTTTTCGAGCCCTGATATTCTTCTTGTAATACTTCACATGCTTGTTTTGTCGTCTTCATGCCAATGATTCTCAAAAATATCAAATCCGAGAGTGTTTATTAGATCACGAATACAGCTCATGCATCCTTCTGTCGCAGTTTAGTCGGAACACTTGCACCTTGGGCTTCATAACCTTTCTCAACAATGTCCCATAAGTCTTGGACCATCAAGAATGTAGTCATTTTGACGCTCCAGTAATTATAGTTGTTCCCATCAAATATTGGGATGGAAAATGATGTGGTAGCGTGAGCCATTGCGAAGTTGGTTAGAACAAATGCTCAAAACCAACGAATCGTGAACGTGGCTCTAATACCACTGTTGAGATTTGCGGAAGCGTGTGTGCAAGTATGTGTGTTTGAGTATGACATATAGAGAAATAATGGCAAGAAGTCTAGCGAGAAAACAAGGATATTTGATATAAAACTAACAAGCAAGAAGTTGCAAACAAGAGCTATTGGACTCTTCGCATTATTGGCCTTTTTTTTACACAGGCGCACAATAGAAATGAAGACCAGAGGCCCTATATATAGACTATCATAACTGACATATTGCACAGCCATTAATTTTTAATTTTCATTTTTTTTTTGGTCTTCACCACCAATTGCGAAAAGGGATCACTTTTCAACATTTACCAAGATGATAAGAAGTGGCTTTCATCGACATATCAAACCCTGCCAGTTTATGGTTTATGATTCATCTGGAATTTATTTTTCTCTAGTTCACTTTGGTTCATGTGCGCGCAAATGTCCCTAATGCCTAGTGGTAGATCACTGTCTGCAAAAATCATGCTTTTGCCCGTTCTTTATTTTGAGAAAGTAGGCTTTTCTTGTCCCTCATTATAAATGCTTTGTTGAACTTTCTGTTCTGGGAGCTATAAACCTATTTCCCAGTACCGTTTAAATCTGATGGGATCTAAAACATAACACTTGCGCGCATTTGCTGTTGATAGGATTGTCAGTCTGTTCTTAGCTCGCAGATATGGCATGGTTATTTCTAAATTCTTCATACCTTTTTATCATAATGTTCCTAATCATCGACCCTTCCTCACAAGATTGCTTATATTCCAGTATGAAATAACATACACCGTTCCTCATCATCAAGACCAGAGATTTTTGTTGATAATCTGTTTGTGTGAGTTGCAGAAACATCTTTTCTGGGAGGAGCCTTGTGTGTCTCATGTGAACCATGACAGCGTGGGGTTTGCAATCCAACTCCCGCAGGCATGCCAGATCCTCACTCTCCCATATGACCAGATCTGATGGACAGGACATTAGTGGTCTTTTAACTTCCACGTGGGATTCTTTGTATAGCGAGCAGCCTCGGTTCTACCTGACGATAATTTGCATCTGTTTCTCAGTTCTCTTCATTTTTATTATGTCCCTGGAAGGAAAACTGCTTAGTATGATGCCTCGCATATCTGTTTGTTCATTGTCTCTGTTGCTAATGTGACATCGATTCAGATTGTTTTATTTTTTATTTTTTAGTGTACCTTAGTTTAAAGTGAGTAAGCTCGCCGCCATTCTCAGTTTGAAAAAACGGTGCTTCGTCCATTCCACTTGTGAGCGTTAACACCTGGCAATGACCACATTCAAGCTGGTCATGGTAAGAACCTGCTCGGTTAAGTCTGACCGAGTTGTTTACCATGGGTTTGTATGAAATCTTATGGCCATTTGACATGCGTTTCTACAAATTCCCGAAGATCCGGCCTTCGGGTTTTGACGATAGTTAGACCATGAACGAATAGATCTGTCGTTCTTTTAATAAGTGTTTCTTCCGAAAGCACGGTTTCAGAAACCCGGAGCATTCCTTCAGAAGACATTAGGAAACCACTTTGCTGATTCCTCTAAACCATGGCATTGAGGATGTGTAGTTTCCACTCTCCTAAGAGGAAATATCTACTCCAGAAAAAACGAAAATGAGACTCCAACATAGCGAAACAGACAGCCTCACAATGATACAAATAACACCTTTGGTTCGGGGAATAGGAATCATGAATGAAGCTCTCTCTCCTTCCCCCTTTTAAGACTTTCCTAAAGCAGACATTGGAAGTGAGGAGAGCTCCTTCCGTGGCAACTGGATAACCGCAATTTCTGGAATGGAAAGCAAAGAGAGATCAGAACATTGAGGAAGCAATAGAATTGGCAGGACCGAAGCAACGACCTTTTTTTTTCATGAGGCTTTGAAGACTTAAAAAAATAAAAAAAAAATAAAAAAGAAAGAGAGATGCAAAAAGGGCTTACAGTAAGCTAAGCCACATCAGATTAGGACAAGCACACAATACCCCCAATAAGGTGAAACTTTGATCATATATGCGACTGAAGATAGTTTAAAAAAGGATTAATTAAACCACAATACAAAAGCTTCTGTATAAAGCAGCTCAAAACCAATTTTGCCATTATCAGAAGCCGGATAAGCACGGATGATCTTTGGGGTCCATATTTTTTTTCTCGCAGAATTGATTCACCTAAAGACCAGCACTGGACCAAGTTTTTCGATGACGCAAATGACATGCTTTCTGCCAGTCAAAATATCTACATCGGGGGAATGGATCCGCAGCCACCCAGAGAGCATATTCAGCCAATGGTCTTCACATCTCGGGCAGAGTCTCTTTCCCTGTAGAGTGCATACAGCAAAGAAGCGGAGGGGGTTTGGAGACCATGGACAACATAAATTACTCAGCACCACCCATCAATGAGGATCCCAGGTTAGATGACGAACTCCGGAAGGTGGCCATTGTCCACCATCAAAAACTGCACATGAAGAAACGTGTAAATAATCTAGAAGTAAAATAAGATGTTTGCTAATGAGAAGACCAACACCAAAAAGCAAAGGCAGAGAGAGAGAGAGAGAGAGAGAGAGAGAGAGAGAGAGAGGCACAGCATAATAGGCAAAAACTTCAGGCGCCATAGTAAAGTGCACCATGAAATCATACTGATTTCAAAGAGGCAAACAAGGATGTAGCGAGAGGCTTACATCAACCAATTGAACATGCAATATAATCCACCACCAATGATTTTAATGTTGCCACATCCACTTCGATGTACAAGTGTATTTCTAGAAAAGCAAAGTGACAAGATCTCAAGAACACATTGCCCTCTGCTAAAGTTTCTCCATTTCCTTGCCTCAATTATCAAAACCAACATCATCGAGAAATGACCTCAAAAGTGTTCCTTCTTTCCAAAGAAAGCCCTTCTCTACTATCAACAGCATCAAAAGAAAGGAATGACCGACAGAAAGACAGAGGCATAATCATAGCATAATCACAAAAGTAGGCTTCCTTTAAAAAATAATAAAGTTAGGCAAACCTGCAGTTCCACTTCATTAATTTGACACCTATCACATATAAATGTCCTGCACCGTACTTGGCATCATTATCCTTATCTACCTTGGGGTAAAATACGGATATACATACTTCGATCACCCATCAACTCTCTCTTAGATATTCTTACATCATTCTTTCAGATATCTTTCTTGCGATTGACTATGTGGTAAATTTACGCACATAAAAATGACAAAAGCGAATACCCAGAATGCATGCTCCCCAAATATATAGTAATTCCATTGAATCCAAAGACTTATAACCTCGATAATGCATCATGAAAACTTACAAGCATCTACAGGTCACCAAACTGTACTATTGTGCATCCCTACTGCCAAGAGGACTGCTTGTAATTGTCCCACCCTCCATCAGGTTCTTTCCTTTTCAGAACGCCGCTTGGAACTTGGTACATCCTTGCTTGGTCCTCTGCTAACGCCTGTGAGCTCACTACGGAGAGTTGTCTGGGTGCAAGCGATGATGTCTCATCTCTACCATCCAAATCGGGCCCTCCAGGCCCAGAATTAAGGTCCAATGCTTGCCTGTTCCATTTTTTATTGTTCTCGTAACTACTACCACCATCTGGAAGGCTAACAATAAAAGGTCTCGGGTAATGCGTAGATACTGCACTAGGTGGACCTAGTAGCTGCGAATGGACAGGCGGGAAGCAAAGCCTGCCACCTGACGATGGATCAACATACGTCGTCGAACTACCTGAAAATGTTGCCGATGGCAAAGGAAAGCTCGCAGCATAAGGAGGGAAGACAGGATACTGAAATGGAGCGGATGGGAAGGCCACGGCAGGAGAAGATGACAGCACTGGCGAACGGTAGATTTCAGTATTAAATGGAATTGCACCAGTAGAAGGCCCCAGCATCCTAGGTTGTCCTCCAGTTGCAACAACAGGTAGAGATTGCTCCCCTCTATTTGACAACATTGATGGAATAGTGACAGCTGAGTAAGTGCTCCCAGGGGGAAACCAACTCGAGAAATTCCCTACCTCCAAATTGTTCATCTTGAGGCCCGAAACAGGTTGCTGAGGCGGCACACTGCTTCTTGCATGCTGATTAGGTATCGATGGTTCGGCACTCAAGTCATCAGCAGCAGGCCCGTCATTCAAATCGAAGTCTCTGTGGGCACTTGTGTCTGTTCCATTGGGAAGAGTATTAGCTGATGATTTGGCCAATGAAAAGTTGACATCTAGTCTTCGACTACTGCTTGTCGGGTAGCTCCATAAGTCAGTAGCTTCATCAATCTGATTTAAATCAAGACCAAGACCTCCAGAACCACGAGTTGGGGCAGAACTACTCATCTCATCGCGTCCTATCTCGCGATTACTTTTAAAACTTGGAAGAGAAGTACTCTCCAGAATGCAATTTCTAGAAACTGCATCTTCGACAATCCCTTCATCAGGGACATTCAAGTCAATATCCAACGGGGGACGACTGGGTTTGACAGAAGCAGTATCAGGATTAGGAGGAGGATTTGTTGTGAGCAGGGGCATCTCCAGAAGTTTCCTGGGTTCAGCTGGCCTGAATGCACTCGTGGCTGCAGACCCCTTCCATCCAAGTTCCACTTTAGTCCTCAGCAGATCACCAGGAGGGACAAAGGGGCCCTTTGCAGCAGCAGCAACTGGAATTGGTGCACTAAGACTGGTGGACACAGAAGAGGTAGGAAAAGGCAACCGATTAACCAAAGGAACAACAGCTGCGCTTGCATGTGCAGTCAAGTTTGCTGGCTCACCATATTTCACATCATCTGTATTGAGTCCTTCATTCAAGTCAAACCCGACTTTTGCATCCTTATCAGCACCCTCGACGCCGGTCAGCGAAGAAACCTCTGGTGAAGCAAATTCCTTGATCTCATCTGCTCCACTGCCTGTCAACTTTCCCAGTCTAGACTTTGCACTCATGTCTTTTACTTGCCCAGGAAGGTCAGACAGCCCTTTGGATGGAGACAAGTTCTGCTCACAATCTGCTCTAGTTTCCTTATTCTCCTCCATGCCCCCACCCTTGTGATTAGAAAAGCCTGCACCAGAAGTGGCTACTGATACCTCCTGACAAATGGATCGCAGCTCCATGCGGGCATCTCGACTTCCAACATCTGTCCCATCGGTCCTCTCAGCCTTCACATCATCAAAATTTCTCATTACCAGTTCTTTTGGCTTCATATCTTCAGAGACCACTGTGTCAGTAGGCCTCTCGTCCACCTGCATGCCATCTTTTGAATCTTCATTTGTTCGTCTTCCATCCTTTTGGCTGGAAAAAGATCCCACCTCAGCAGCTACTGATGCTACTTCAACGCCAGAAACAGCATCAGGTACTTTGTTCCCAGATGACAAAGAGACAATGGCCTTTGTTTTAGAATCAGGAAAGGCATCCTGATTTACCCTGTCAATTGCTGCTTTCTCATTAGACTCGTCATCATGTCCACTGTCAACAGTCTTATAAAGTTTGGCAGCAGGGAGTCTAGCAGCTGAAGTGACCAATGGTAACTCGTTTACATTCTTGTCACTTTCTGGACATGGTCCTGCTGCCTGCAGCATTTCAGTAGAGGATGAATTCGGGTTTCTCTTCTGCTCTTCTGAAAGCACATCTTCAGATGGTAATGGAGAGGCCTTACTGTCTGCTTTCCCGGTCAGTAGTGCGTCATCGTTAACCATATCCTTCTGCACACAATTATTAACAACATCGCTGGATTGACAATGGTTACGAGGTGATGAGTTTATTTTGGGATCATTGCCCGCACTGTGCTCGACTGCAGAGGGGTTTCGTTGTGGAGAGTCAACAGGAGATATCATTTCAGATATTAACATCTCTCCAGCAGCCACACTAGCAAGCAAATTCATTCCTACATCATCTTCAACAGATTCAGAAGCACTAGGTTCGAAGACTTTGGCACAACTTTCCACCAAAGCATTCATGGAGCTAGGAGATGCCTCGGGCAATCTCGCCAATTTAAATTCACTCCCTGATGATGACATAGCAGTTTTTGATGTTTCCAATGCCTTTTTAGTGTTTTCACCAGTCTTGAGATGGTTATCCTGAGGAACAGTTCCTGGAGACCCATCACCCTCGTCACAAGCAGTCACTATATCTTTCAACTCATTATTCTGCCATGGTTCAGCATTCACATCAGACGAAATATTAGCTTGGCATACATTGGTCTTCTCCTTCAGACCAGGATCAAGTTGATCAGGCCTTTCCGGGGGCATTGGAGAGGATGCTCTGCTGATCATGACAGATGGGTCATCGAAGGATCCTCCACTGGCATTTTGAGCAGGACTACGGCCTCTGTTTGGAATCTTAACAATCAATTTGTGACTATTCACCTCGAAAGGCACATCAACTGCCCTTTCACTAGTCAATCCAGACTGAGACACTTTTTCTGGAGCCACATTTCTATGCAAGGAAGTTCTGCTAGACCCCATTTCCCTTCCAGATGCACTTGATCCAGGGAGGCAGTTAACTAACTTCTTATGGCGTGAAGGACCACTAGAAACCCTGCCGGAACCAGCTGTGGAGCTCCTAGCATCTTCCTTTCCCGGAGCCCCCCCAGTCTTTGCATGGTCGCTCGAGCATGACTGGCTGTTGTTGTGAGACTGACTAGAACTACTGCTCTTCTCATCTCTCGATATCGTCATAGGAAGATCGGAAACACTGCTAACCAAAGCACTACGGGCTTGTCCATCTTTCAAGTTGCCACCAATCGACGCATGTGAAGGAGGTGACTTTAATGACCCAGGAGACACAGCAGATTTAGAGGCAGTCTCCCCCTGAATAAGCTTTACCGAAGGACTTTTAGATGCAGGAATACCAACAGAGCTCTTTGTAGCAACCTCAGATGAGCCTCCTACGTTTCTGTTCCCACCATGACCAACCTCAGGAATCTTAGACCTTGCAGACCATGAAACAGCCTGGTTTGAACCAGATTTTGCATCGTTGATGTTCATTTCAAACTCAACACGTTTCTTCCAAGCGTCAACCAAACTTCTTGCCTTCTTTTGAATTTCTGAGTTCCTGTGAGAACGCAAATTGTTCACCGACTTGCCTATATTACACATCTGTAAGGCATGAAGGTCAACAGGCAATTTTTCCAGTGCTCGAAGTAATACCAAGATAAATTCATCCACTGACTTATCATTATCCTTAAGGCCATTGCCATCACCAACTTTCCCCTTATGAACCTCCTGCAGCCACTCATCCAACACAGACAGACCCTTCTGTTGAACGAACTGGTCGAGGCAATCTAATTTTTCAGTGCCTACAATCACACCTGTCAGCATCGAGCGGCCAGCTAAATCCACTTTCTTCTCACTCCTGTCTGGCAGCATGAGTTGCACCAATTTCTCAACGCCTTCCAAATCCACAAGGCCTCCTTTATCGGTTATTTTGGCAATTTCATATCTCAAAAAGTTTTCTGTTCTAGATTGACCAGAATCCCCATCATCCATTTTGATAGATCGTTCACGTTTGATGGGCTCAGAGCCCTGATCTCCACGCTCTCTTTTCTTTCCCTTACTTTGAGAAGCAAAGGATGAAGCACTATTCTGTACACAATCTGAACCAGATTTTAGTTGTGAAGCTGATGTCGGACCATTCATTCGTTTTGGGGAACGACCATTTGGTTGCACCGTTGCATGCATTTCTATTCGAGTCTTATATAATAGCTGATCTACTTCTTCTTGATGTTCCTGCCAAAAATTTGTCAAATTTAGTCAGACAAACAAACACTTAGGGGCACCAAACTGAAGTTGTACAGAAAGAAAGCTCACATTAATATAGTCTTGGTCAGTTAGCCACCAAAGACAACTGTTCGAAATGTCATAAACTCGTCGACAAACAAAAGAACAAAGCCCTGATGGAAGTTCAACACCTTTTGAAAGAAATGCAACTTTACACGGATGGAGTAAAGATGCTGCAAGAGTCTCATCCCTATGAAAGGAATAAAAGATTTCGTTTGGGGCAGCTTCTAGCAGGATGCCTCTGCTAAGCTTAACTTCAGCAGGCCGATAGAGCCAATTTACCCCCAACTTCAAGTCGTTCTCTTTACTTAATGTTAATGAACGAATTATACCGATAAAAGGTGGAGAATCCTGGGGTGGTTTAAACAGGGCACAATCACCAACACTGATCTTGCGTCCGTCCTACAAAAGAGGAAAGCTCAAAATTTCATTCATCCATATAAACAACTAAATCTCACAAAAGTGGAGATGCAGGAGAGCAGAACTGAGCATGTCACAGCTGTACCATCACCATTCTACAGAAGAATCAGCAGTTTTTCAAAGAGAGGATATTAGAAACTTGCAAACCTACAAAAACAGAATCTGCTCTTTCCCAATCTCTTGAAAGGAAAGCAAAGGAAAAAAAAAATTGAGCATCCAGTGAAAGCAAGCTAAAACAGAAAACAGAAACTATAAATGCATAAAAAAGTACAAAAGAAAAATCCAACAAAAGTTACAAAAAACCGTTAATCCAAATCCCATCTAGTGACCATGTCTCTCAAACATCAATTACTTTATAAATTGTGACCTGGCATGAGCATAATATAAAACACCAATTAGGGAAGCTAAAAGTTATTCAACTGCATCTTTCCACTGAACTGCTAACCCTGAACACACTTCCTTTGACTGGCTGGACTTTACAACCGTGACATTAAGTATTCAACTAACACTATCTTAGCAGCGAGACCGAAAGATGCATTTAGCACAGGCAAACGGAAGCTCGAAAACTTATCCAAAACCTTAGTGTTTCAATCAACTGAAAATCCGATTCACATTGATTAACATTGGCATCAAGATACAATCGGAGTTTTGACAACTGAAAAAAACAAACATTGTTCAACTAGAACAGAAGAACTGTTTTTCCAGTCAATTGTTAAGTGGCCATATGTTAGCAATATGGCATATGATGTCCACCATAACAACATATACAAGCTTGCGGATATTAACATGAAAACCCAAAAAATTGGCAGAAGCTGACAGTGGGAAAAAAGGGCTTGTTGATAAAACAAAAGCATTTAGGCATCAAGAAAATTATCATCCAGATAGTCTCCCAAGGGGACAAAAAGGAAAAAAAAACACGAAGGAGAGGTAAGACGAGAGAAGGGGAGGAGGGGGAATGCGGAGAGATCGTGACTACACAAAATGTCTGCATTTTCAATTGCATGTGTGTTTCACATTTAAAAGGACAGATAACAAAGCCGAGCATCAGAGAAACATCTCCAGCAAATTTTTGTGCACCCAAGATTTTCCAGTATGATGGCCAATAACCACTTGTGATTGATAAGCAATAACAACGGAAAAACAAATCATGAATTCAATTCAAGCCACCAAAACTAAATTCAAGATCGTTTAGATCAAAACTTCACAATCCCACTATAACCTTAATGATTCAATATAACGATAGCAAAATCATATAGACCCACAGTTTTTGCTCAGAAATCCGGTAGGGATATCGAAACGTCCTTATAATCCACATTTTCCCATAAAAAAATTTGAAAATCACCCAACATAAAACAAACCTCCAATTGTGTGCTCAATTAGATTAATGAACAGCTAGATATAGGTAAACCAATCTTCCATACAACGGAAACCAACGATAACTAATTCATTGCAAAGACGCAGCCAAAAATCACTGCATATTCACCATTCCTTAAAAAGAGGATCCCATCATTTTCCAAATAAGTCATCAATCGACGAACAGCAATAGCCAAGCCAATCTACCCCACCAGGCAAACTCAACCAGAACCAATTGGCCGCGATTGTGAAGACCAAGACAAGAACCATCAGCGCACATAATCCAATCCAATCCAATATGGAATCGACACCCGGAACGCCACAATACCTTGTGAAAGAAATTAGGCAACGAAGAGGCGGAAGAAGAAGAAGAACCATCAGCATCAGGTGCAACAGCAACGCCTACACGCGTGGGGACTGTCCGCATGTGCCAATTGCAACTCCGTCTTCCCCTCCTCTCCTCACCTTCTCTCCCATGCATAGCCTTGCATTTTCCCCTATTCCTGCCCTCTCGATAGTAATAATCCCTATTTCACTTCCAGCGACTACCATCAATAATCCCTCCAGCGAAAATCCTCTTTCCAAGCTACGTTGCCCTGGGAAAAAACCCTAATCCACGAAGATCCTCCGCTGCCTCACGTCAATTCTGATAATCGCGACGAGCCCTAAATCCACCATCCGAAAACCCTAGCCACCAGAACATCCAAACCCTACTCTTCTCGAAAAGATCTCAATTAGCGATTCCGGAGAGGGTCCTCGGGCGACCGATCAATTCGCCATCCGATCCGCCGAATCTGAAGCGATTTGAAACGGCTTTCGATCTAGAGAGAGAGAGAGACGTGAGAATTTGGTGTGAGGAAAAAAAATAGATAGCGAAGGAGAGACGGCAAGAGGAAAAGGCGTACTTGGTACTTAGCAGGGCCTCGGGCAGGGGACGGGCGGATCGGGCAGTTCGGGCAGGAGCGACGATAACGTGACGGGGCGGTGACTCTGGGTGCGATGACGTGTGAGTAATTATGGACCGCGACCGCACTGGATTGGTGTAATCCAGTGTTGACTGATCCCTGCCCATTTGACTTTGCTTATTTTAATGCATTTTGGCCCAGGAAAAGGGCAAAAAAAAAAAAAAAACAACTTCGTTGTCTGTCCAAGATTGCAAGCAAGTTGAGGTGGGGTCCGAGGCAAAATGCAGCGTATCGCTCAGAGGCTGTTTTTCTGTCTCTCTTTTTTTTTTTTTTCTTTCTCTCTTTTTTTTTTTTTTGGTATGATGATGACGATGATGATTATGCAGTGCATAATGTCTGTTGAGAGTAAGAATTACTTGCACAAGGGCTGTTACGCTCTCGTTCGCCCTCCATGTGAGCTCAACATGAACAAAAGCTCCAGGCCTGTACATGCGTACTGAACATCTAGGAACGAGGAAGATGATATTAGGTATGGCGACTCTTTTACCGACTGTTCCAATGTATAAACATCTCATTTGAACGGTTTGAAGGCCGTCTCTGAAGACGAGCACGTAGATAGCAAAACTGTATTAGAGGGCAAAACTGTATTTGATGCCCGCCCATCGCGTCTAATGATTATGTGATGTACAGTGCTTACGCGGTGTTTTCCCACGATCCTCAACGCACATAGACATCATCAATTTCGAACAATTCACAGCCGCACAAGGTCCGATTTCTTCGATACAAATAATATGATAAAACTTGATTCTTAACATAGCTCGTTCCCAACAGGCCAAATTTAATCAAATTTCGGATCTAATCAAAGGCAACCTCCTTGAGGAAGACCAACTTCAATTTTAGTTGGTGTTAACGTGTGGTGGTGGTGGCGACGGCAGCACCATCACGAATTTCGCAAAGCATCGATCGGGGTTAGTGGAGGAGGGGGTTAGATGGATGGAGGAGCAGTAGTTAGTTGGGGCCGCCGAGGGTATGATGGTCAAAGGGTGTGCGGTGCAGCACTTCGAAAGGGAGGGGGAAGGCAACAAATAAAAAAAAAAGGTGATGAAGGAGGACAGTTAAGGTTGTCCCAAGTTGTCCCAACATGCATCACCCGAAGTAAGACAATCGTGGTGGTTCTCCCAACATAAATGCACTCTGTTTCATAGCAGAGACGAGGAACAGAGAAAAGGGAAAACGAAAAAGAATACAGGGAAATTGATTTCAGGGAGCGGTCATGCTCAGGTAAGCAATCCTCAGAAGAGGCCTTGGGTTTCAGTGAAGAAAGATTCAGTTGTACTTTTCAACCAGAAGAGAAAAAAAAAAGAGCTTTTTATTTCTCCGAGATAATGAAAAGCATGATGCTGCTTTCTCTCTGGCAGACGACCAACACAACTGACGATGTTGCTCTTTGAGGGAGGATGTCAAATTCACTCCCGCAGGACATGACCCTTTTGTCCTAAAGTCGAGCCAATGGAGATTTCCAATGTGGGCTAGTGTGAGGTGCGATGGGATGGGATGGGTGGGGTTCAATCACGCACGTTAACATCATCACATCCTGCGTGGGTGATTTGTTGCGATGGGGAATTCTTGAGACGTCGACACGCTTGGGTGTTTGTAATGAGAGTGTCTCCATCTCTACCTATCATTCTTCTTTCACCACAAAACGGAACTGGGGAAAAACCTTTTTTATTTTTTATTTTTGGGTTCTCTCGCAACAACACTTCCGGTTAGAATGACTTGCAAGGTTGAGCTCCGTTCGATGAGGAATCTTTCTTTTCCTTGTGCTGCACGAGTCTGGAGTTTCGAGACGGGCTTCTAATTCAATAACGACTTGATGAGACTTGAGTTGATGCACCGTGGACCAACCGAAATGCGATTTGGAAAATGGAAACCGCGGTCACTTTCAGCCCTTCGACATCATCCCCTGCCCGGGAACCCAACTTCAAGTCTTCATTAAAACTCCTGCAGATAGCAGACGGACAGAGCGTCATAAAGACGATATCATCTTGCATTCACCAGCCCTCTTTAGTTAATTTTTTTTTTTAAAAAAAAAAAAACCCTGGCCAGAATAACCAGATGAATAGACTTATAGATAAAGGCAAAAACCAAAGCAACTGTTTCAAGGACGTGGAATAAAACAGTATGGGTGCGTGTGCTGCGCTATGCGCATCTATGGAGTTTTTGTATGGAAAACTGCTTTGGTACGGATAATTATACCAGGAGAAGGTCTCAATATGAGCTCTTAAAGGGCATAAGTTGTTAGCTGTTCACCAGTAACCAGCTCCAACCTTCTTCAACTTCCATCCGTCACATTGATTTTACGCAAAGCATCACCAATTGACCATTGTGACGATAGGTTAAAGTTTGAACTATGAATACAAGCACTTGAGTATAAATCATCCCAAAGAAGTCATTGGGTTTGTAGTTGCTCTTCAAAAAGCAATGTCCTCTGCAACAAATCTACGTCTTCAGTTGAGTTCTGAAAATTGATTCAGCGAAAAAAATGTTCTCAAAGGCGAGGAAACAAAAAGATTCACAAGGCAATGATTTGACAGCAAGACGTAGGAATATAAAGAAGCTGCCATGAAGCATATCAACGAACTTTGAGTCAAAAACTAAACGAAAATGGGAGCCCAACAACATTGTTTCCAAATCCAGTTCAATTGGATAAGCACCTCAAAGAATGGAACTCTTGAATTAACTAACTGATTTGATGTGCTGTCTCCCAAGAGCACTTCTGGAGCTGGAAATCTACTGGTTATGCTTTGTGTAGGAAGCTGCACATTAGATTAAAAGATCGATTTGATCTGCGGTCACTTACTCAAAGTTCAAGCAAACATAAGCTGGTGTTGCTGAGTCGTCGGAATTATTGTCTCCTCGAGAAGAACATGGCACTAAAATATGAAGATTGTGCCATGACTGAGGTTCAGCCAACCTGCTTTCCCACCTCCTCCACAAGTCCCAAGCAACATCCAGCAAAAGAAGTGGTTTTCAGTTTCATTGGCAAGAGCAGAATCCCTGTAAAATTAAGTTACAAGAATCTTCCATGAGTCAATTCCAGAGACGCATATAGCACATCCTTTTAACAAGTTGAGACACAGATCCAATACATGGGAAATCATAAGGCTTGCGCTAAAGATGCTAGACCCAAAAGGAAAAATAAATGCTTTAATGGCCCCAAGACACGGTCGAACTAGAATGTATCCTACCTAATAGAAGCTCGATCTACAGTGAAAATGACATTCACAGGTTCTCACTTGAGTGCAAGCTGTGAATATCTAGTCGTCACAATGAGTGGCAACATACGAGCTACCACATCTGCTTAGCCAACATATCTGATCAGAGCTCCTAACAGAACAAACAACTCATCTACTGCAAGTTTATAGAAGCAGCTCTGGAACATCCTTCAAGTCCAAACGGTCATTGTCCTGCCGGGTCAAGTAGCTATGGTATAAATCCGACATTCTCGAAACTCCCATGGTAACACCGATAAATAAGTCTGCTACACAGGTTGGCACTTCCTAACATTTCCTTAACCATAAAAAAAAGCAACTGTTGTCTTAATACAACCACGAGTCAGAGTCCGGACTAGAGATCCCAACAATCTTTAATTCTACCACCGCTGATAACTCGAATGTTGGTTAAAGGACTGCTCCAAAAGTTGGGAATTTTATGTATCTACGTACGGAAAAAATACAACTTTTCGTCGTACAAGCATCGATTTCCTCAGCTAAATACACCTTTCCGGCATCGATCAAAACCTGGCGACACGAGGAAACATGGCGGCGGAGAGAGATGATCCCGGGATTTCCCAGATATAAGCAGCGACAAACATCGCTCAGCCAGGACTCGGAAAAATTAGCAAAAGAAGGGCATCGAATGGCTTCAACACGCAAAGCTAAGTAGAAGAAAGGATAGCAACGTACAGCATCGAGATCGCAGCACGAATGGTGTTGAAGTTCCGCGATTGGCTCGAGGATACCGGATCGAAGTGGCCTCTCGCGTTAAGCGGAGCACGCAATCGATTCGAGCTTCGCTCTGCAAGTTAGCGATCAATCGGTGATCAACAGAAAAAAAAAAAAAAAAAAAAAAAAAAAAAAAACACGAAGTCGTGACGTTGAACGAGGAAGAAGACGAATGGAAGTGGGAGCTCGTGCCAGGCTTTTTCGGTATTTTCCTTCTTTTCTTTTTTTCGGCCACAGAAAAAGTACGGCTACATACCGTGGGCCCAACCGACCCGATGACCGCGCCCACGGTTTGGAACGGAACCGGCCCTTATATAAAACAGAAGAAAGATTCGTTAATAATTCATTAAGTTAAAATTCATTTCTCTTTTTTTTTTAAATTTTATTGCAATATACAATTTAATTATAATTTATTATTTATTATTTATTATTTATTATTTATTATTTTTATTTCATTATTTATTATTTTTAAAAATTAAATTAAAAAAGGAAATTGGAACCGGCCCAAAATCACCTAGAATTGGCGGTTCCAAACTGACACCGAAATCGGCCCTTTCCCTTCAAGTGCCAGTTCCTGAATCGTGGACATGTCGGGCTACATCCAATTGCAATGAAAAAGGAAAATCATATAAATGATTAGTGAATTTTGATTTCGATGCACAACATCGCCTTGCGGTCCTAACATTTAGCCCAACATGTAATATCGATAATTTTTAATTTATTTAATATTATTTTAAAATTTTTAATGTGTGTTCAAACTAATTCACGAACTATATGAAAATATCTAATGTTATCTCTGAATTCAATCAAGTTTAAAAAAATTAAAAGCTTAGAAATAACATTACACATTGATCTAGAAATCAAGGACTCAATTGAACAAATTAAAAATTTTCATGTTGCATATTGGGCCAAAGTATGCAAGTCATTTCTATATCACATTTCAGCCATGTTATCATGTTGCGTGTTGCATTGTCACATGACGAGGACATTATTATAATATAAGTTAACTACATGTCCATTGAATGGCAGATCAAAAGGGCCTAACAATGGTCATCATCTCTCCCAGCCGCTAAATTTTCGACCTTCTATTAATATTATATTTTTGCTTTCCTTTTCTTTTTGTTAGTGATATGCGAATGTGAATACCGACAAGGTACCACCAACTCTCATCCAGGCCTGGGCGGCCTTGCCGAGCGACGCCTAAGCAAGGAGAGGTTTGGGGAGCCTTGCCTAGGGCAAGGGTCAACATCGCGCATCGCCAAACCTTGCCCAGGCCAAGGGGAAGGTCACTGGGCCTCACCCTCGCCTAGGCAACACTCGGTGAGGCCTTTCTAGCTTAGGTGAGGGTCAATCTCGCGGGCCACCAACAAAAAGAGAAGGGAAGAAAAAAAAACAAGGAAAGAAAATTTATTAAAAAACATTTAAAATATTTTTGTCAGCGTCGTCTATGCCGCGTATAACATTTGACATTCACATCAACGAATTGAATTGGTACCAAAGATCATTAGATTGGTCAAATCGATAGATTGAGGGCTAAATTAGTACAAATGCAATAAATTTAAGATTTGTTGATAATTTTCTCTAAATTTGAGATGTCACTAAACCTTGTCGAGATAGGATGGGGCAAATTCAAATAATTCGGCAATCCTTTCACCATTCTTGACGACAAATCTCGATTGAAAAGTGTTTTGATAGAATGTTGTGATTTATTAATGGTTACTATACAGTCTCGTATGAAAAGCGAGCATTTTCATTTTTATAAATACGTTTTATCATGGTTCACATTTCATGTCGAGCCAATTTGAAACAAAATACATCGATTTTAAGAGAGGTAAATACAATGAAAGTGTCATAACTTGTGTACGATGTTTACTTGAATATCATAATTTTTTTTTGCTCATTTGAGTACCATAAATTTGAAAAAATAGTTGCTTAAGTGCCATCGTAGCTTTGCCTCATTGGAAATCCTATGTGGACGCCAGAAAATCTAATAGGGCATTGCCGGAGCAATTTTTTTTGAATTTTTTAATATACACATGGATTTTTATTTGTATTTTTTAGTTATTTTGATTTTTTTTTTTCGTTTTCCTCCTCTTGGCCGATGAGGGTCATTGTGAGAGCCCTCACTGGTCAAGGCGGCTAACCCATGGGCAAAGGCCGTCTCACCTTTGCTAGGGGACCCTAATGGCCTTGGGAGACGACAGGGACTGCCTCGTCCATGCTAGGGGGCCTTGATGGCCCTAGGAGACGGTGAGGGTCGCCTTGTCCATGGCTAGCGAGGCCTCGAAGGCTCTCACCCAGATCTGGTGAGGGCCTTCACTTCCTCGCCCGCAGTAGTTGGGGTGACGACTGTCGTCGCCCAGGGTCGTCGTGGGCCCTTAGTCGAGTGTGAGGCGACCCTCGCCCCTGGGCTAGCGGGCCATGGCCAATAAGGGCCCTCACAACAACCCTAGCTAGCAATGGAGAAATGTAGGGTTGTTTTTAAGATTAAATAATAAAAATATCAAAATAAATAAAAAAATGAAAAAATTCATAAAATATTA
Source organism: Rhodomyrtus tomentosa (assembly GCA_028455895.1). Classification (NCBI taxonomy): domain Eukaryota; kingdom Viridiplantae; phylum Streptophyta; class Magnoliopsida; order Myrtales; family Myrtaceae; genus Rhodomyrtus; species Rhodomyrtus tomentosa. The sequence goes on from JAPCWY010000007.1 coordinate 32,959,823, forward strand.
AAAATAAAAATCCAAGTTTCACTGAAAATTAAATAAAGAAATAAACATTTCACGTAAGACGATTTGTCGAAAATGATACTCAAGTGAACGATTCTGCTTCAATGTAGCACTCAAGTGAATAAAAAAAAAGTTATGACACTCAAGTGAATATCGTACAAAAGATATGGCACTTTCAGTGTATTTATCTCATTTTAAAATTCATAAACTCTGTGATGAACCTATCTAGACAAAAATGTTTTCTCAAAATCAGAGTTTCAATTTTTTTTTTTCTTGGTTTTGAAAATCATAGATTCCATGGAAAGACCATAAGTTTCTTTTGTTCTTGAACATTTTCGAACAAAAAAATTGCTCGAGATTATCACGAAAAATCCCAAACTGATATATTTGTAATAAATTTATCCAAAATTATTTTCTTTGACAACAAAAAAAATCCTAAATTGATATAGTTGTGATAAATTTACCATTCGCTAGTGCACAGAAGAAAAGCGCTACCAGCAAATTGGCTTGTCAATTTTTCCCAATCACTTTGGGATTTAATTTATTGCAAATCTTATTTTACGTGCAACTATAATTCTGACTTTGGATGAATGAAATGCAACTTATTTTCGACAAAAAAAATTAGGTTAATGTCATGAATAACCACAAACTAGTGCACCGTCAACTGCCTCTTGTTACCCAACATATCAATTTGACATTAAAAGTTAACTAACAATTAAGAGGGAGAGTAAATTCGTCATAGATATACTAATTGAAAATTTTTATTAGTAAACAAACTAGTTTTAAGTAAATTTATCACATGTGTACTAGCATGAGATTTTTTGTGATCTAATAAAAAAATTAATTTAGAATAAATTTATCATAAATGTATTAATTTGAAGTTTTTGCTTATGTTAACTCTTGCAAAAAGGGGTCTTCGTTTTATAGAAAGAAAAATAAATTTCCACCTGATGACAAATCATTTAAAATAACCCTTTGATATTGTTTTGATTTTCTCACAATAATGTCGGCATAGAGTCTATAGACCCTGCAAATGCTTACCATTGCCAAGCACGTCTACTGGTAGCCGCGCTGTGGAGGTGCTAAAAGCGGCACTAGGCTCTGTCCATTATTGCAAGCCGTTAAAGTTGTCTGGCTGATCATGTCCAATCTTCTGCAAATTATACAACTCCATAAACGGATTGAAGTTGACCATCCGTAGACCGGCCTTACTCCCTCCAAAGAACATAATTTATAGTGTCAATTCAATTCTGTTCTAATTTTTTTTAATCTAAAGAAAAAAAATATTAACTTTAAGTCTAATACAAACCTACTCCAAACTTTTTTTTATATCTAAAAAAAATCCCAACTTTAAATTCGATCAAAAAATTTACCTTGAACTTTAAATTTAGTCACTAATTTGCTCTCATTAGACCTCCGTGCAAAAGCCGTGGTCTCGAATTTCCCTAATTTTGTCACCGAAAAACGATCTCGTGTTAGACTATAATTTTCTACGTCACCTTCTTGATGTGGATTTGATGCTGTCGAGGGAAGTACTGTATCGGACAACCGATGGCCATTTTCGAACGGAGGGCTCATCGGAGGTAGGTTCGAGGCTCGATAAAAGTCGGCAATTCTTTCTCGGACAGAAGAAACGAGTTCGTGGCAAATTCGAAACAGGACTTATAGTTGAAGCTTGTTTTTTTTTTCTTTTTTCGTAAGACAGGAAAAAAGTTTGGGGACAAAATTGAGACCGAAACTAAAGTTCGGCGTGTTTTTTATTTTTTTGGGACGAAAAAAAGAATTTCACAACAAAGCTGATGCTGGACCTAAAGTTCGGGATTTAGTAGGGCAAAAAATAAAGAAGAAAAAAGATTAAAGAAAAAAAAAAGGTTGAATATCCAACGAACCAAGAAAGGCACTAGATTCGACTAAAGTGAACAAAAGAAGGGAGAGAGAGGGAGAGAGAGATGTGTGCTTTGCCACCATGTGTGATCCCATCCGAGCATAAAGAAAAAACCTAGCGCCAAAAGAAAGGCGGGAGAATTTGGTAACCTTTGTGTGGTCCTCCCCTACCAATTAGAGAAGAGAAGCAGATTGACTCGTGGAGTTGGAGCGAGACCCAAAACGAAAGCGACAACTCCATCTTCCTTTTCAACCCCCCCACCCCCAAGCCCAAACCTCCCCCTCAAGGCTCAAGCTCAACTGTCAATTCTTCAATTTCTTAATTGCTTGCTTGCTTTCTTTGTCACCCTCGTTCATATCAAAACAAAACCACAATAATTTTTCAAGGTTAGGTGGGTAACTTGGCAAGGAGCAAATCTTCTTGACGCTTCTTCCACCGGTATGATCTTGACAGATGTCTTCGACGGCATGAGGGAGAAATTGACATCTCTCCTTAATAAAAAAAAAAAAGCCTTCGACTTTGGATTAATATCATAAGAAATTTATCCTAAATTAATTTATTTTTGGACCATTAAGAGCTGCAATCTGATACACGTGTCTGTTAGTTTACGTTAAATTTGATTAATACTATACAAATTCCTAGACCAATAAACATACGATGAACGGAGGGTAAAAATCCAAGCCGGTACGCTCGTCAATTGATATTTACCATCTAACTTAGCAATTTGATGGTAAAATTTAACGAGAATTAACCGATAATAAATTTATTACAAGTGTATCAATTTAAGGTAGTTTTGGAATAAATTTTTGACATGTGTAGCGATTTGTGGTTTTTTCACGTTGTTAATCTTTTATTTTATGGACAACAGAAACCTGATAGAGTTGCCTAGTCAATAATGTCACTGTCCATTTACTGATTTGAGCTCTTCGAACTGTTGTTGTTGTTTTTTTTTTCCCCCGGGACTTCGTGGGACTTATTGTTGTTGTTTTTTTAATTAAGTTTATGACTTTCTTGTTGTTGGTTTTGATAAATGAGAAGCGAGAAAACTGTTTCACAGTCTAGCATGAGGCTGCTCTTGAGTAGTCGTCCTGGCTCCATGGCTTCCTTCCTGTTCTAGTTTCTACCACCGCCATCTTCGCGTTTCTCACACATTCAACTGTTCTTCAGCTGCATTCACGTCTTCAGCTGCTCGGTTTCTCGAGTAAAGTTTCGAGCTTTAATGCTTCTTGATCTAGCTTCCCCAATGGTGCGCGAGTGAAGGGCGCTTTTGAGCTCTCTAGCATTTTTCTTTCTTGTTTCCATGGAACTTTTTCGGGCCAGTGATTCCCATCTTTTTGGTCCCTGTTTCCAACCCTTTTAGAGATTCAACTTCGTTTTCGAACCTCTTATCCTCCTACATTCTCTTTATTCCTCCCTTTTTACCCTCTTTTTCTTTTCTTTTTTCAGACGGGTTGATCCTAGTGGTTCAAGTCTTTTGTAATAACATCGGGGGCTTGCCCATTTCCTTTCGTGCATTGCTGTGTGCTTCTTGAAAATCTGGGCTGGGTGAGTTCTTGGTTCTTTCAAGAACAGTGCCACAGAGAGAGAGAAAGAGAGTTGGAAGGAGGAGGAGAAGAAAAATGGCTGCAAAACCTGATGAGCCACCCCCACACCCACCAAAGGATCAACTGCCCAATGTTTCATACTGCATCACAAGTCCTCCTCCATTGCGTGAGTAGCTCTTTCCTTCACTGGCTATGCTATTGCTCTTCCATTTGTTCGTGGAGCTCATTTTCAATCTCGCTATTCCAGGCCACTTCTGCCAGTTTTCCAACGTATGGTTCATGTGATTCCATGCGATGCATCAGAACAAGTTACTTTGTTGTGTGTTTATATTTGCGTAGTGCTACTTCGCACGCGATTTCCTGCTTCTAAAGACCCGTCAGCTGAGATCACAAAACTTTCATATGTGAGTGGTAATTCCTCACGGGTTGATGGTAATTTTTCAAACGCGTTGGTAATTTCACGCAAGCGAGTTCCATCACGTGTTCATAGATTATGAGTTTGTCAGATTATCCGGTCTATGGCTGCATTTGCCGAGCGAGTTACTTTTATCGGAAAGAAGCCCTGTTTCTTCAGTCATTTTTTCATAATTAGGCAGGCAAACCGGTTTTTCTGTTGATGAATTTGTGGTGGTATAGAAGTCTGATTTGCAGAAGTGCTGCCGTCCTACTCTGCTGTTGTCTGTGTACTTCCATTCTCATCTGTCATTTTGGTATTTAATGTCTCTCCTTTTGTTAGTAGTTAGTACCGACTGTATATATCTTGAATTCTGTTGTAGAAGAGGCACTGAATTAATGGTGTAAATTGTTTGGGATGTATGCAGCTGAAGCTATTCTCCTGGGCTTCCAGCATTTTCTTGTTATGCTTGGTACAACAGTGCTCATACCGACAGCCCTTGTTCCGCAAATGGGAGGTAGAAATGTAAGGAGTTGCACCATTTTGAGAGCATAACGGCTAAAATTTGCTACTTCATCTCAAGATAATCTTTGAGTATGTGGTTGATCTCACTATTTAATAGGAGGAGAAGGCGGAGGTGATCCAGACACTACTTTTCGTGGCTGGTATAAACACATTGCAGCAATCTTTGTTTGGGACTCGATTGCCTGCTGTGATTGGAGGGTCTTACACATTTGTTCCAACTACAATCTCCATTATCCTGGCCAGTCGATTCAGTGATGATTCAGACCCTGTTGATGTATTGCCATCTGAACATATCTTCTTTCATTATGGTGCTTATGCTTTATGTTGCTTATCCTTTCAGTGCACAGGTCAGAATTATCGTTCGATTTTTCTTCGTTATGACAATGTGATCGTGTTAACGATGTATTCAGAGATTCAAGAGGATTATGAGGGCAATCCAGGGATCTCTTATTGTTGCTTCCATTCTTCAGATTGTGCTAGGATTCAGTGGCCTCTGGCGGAATGTTACAAGGTACGCTCTCTCCCTCTCTCTGAGCTACAAAATCTCATGCGGTTCTTGCACCATAATTGAAATGGAAGTAATCTCTGCTGTAGTCTATCTGAGTGAAGACGATTTCTGAAGTGCATTCGCTGCTGCATTAGTTTGCACGATCAGGAGTAGGTTGTGGAGGACAATGAGTACCTTCCGGTTGTAGTCTGGAAAACAACGGTTGCTAACTTGATCTTCATTTTTCAGGTTCTTGAGTCCGCTTTCAGCTGTCCCATTGGTGGCTCTAGTAGGATTTGGGCTATATGAGTTGGGTTTTCCTGGGGTACGTATTCTCACTTGCTGCTATGTGCGAGTTGTGCATGCTTGTACACAGTATATTCTTCACATGCTCATTCGTTAGCTTTGTATTTTCAGGTCGCCAAGTGCGTGGAGATTGGGCTCCCCGAGCTCATAGTTTTAGTATTCATTTCCCAGGTTTGTCCTTTGACAGACATGTTGAAATGTTCCCGCCAAGATTTATACCTTCAATTTCCAATAGTTCCTTGCAGTTTTGACGGTATATGAGTTGAGAGAGCGATTTGTGTTGTCAATTTTTGCTTTGCAGTATATGCCTCAGGTTATTCGCTCAGGAAAACATGTGTTCGAACGATTTTCTGTCTTATTCTCGGTGGTAGTTGTGTGGATCTATGCTCATCTACTAACTGTTGGTGGGGCTTACAACGATGCTGCGCCAAAGACGCAGTTAAGCTGCCGCACAGATCGTTCTGGACTCATAGCTTCTGCTCCATGGTCAGTTTTCTCTCGTCTTTTCATTTTATGCACTGTAGGGGCAACGCTAATGAAATTGCAGACATTGACAAGTTGGGAGAACATTGAGATGCTGTAAACTATTCGGTTTCTAGTTATTGCTAACCATCTTGGTTCATCAATAAGACATTTGTGAGGACTTCATCTGTTGTGGACATGCTCTGTTATCAAATTCAACTCATGAAAGTTATCATTGACAGATAACGTGGATGAAACATTAAGAACTTGACCGACAATTTTTTTTTTTGGGAAATATTCTTTCTTTTTTTTTTCTCTCTCTCTTTTGCCGCTCACCGAAATATGACCTTTGTCGCAGAACTTTGAAAAGAAAAGAGGACCTGATAAAAGATCATTATCTAGTTATATTTCTAGTTTACTATACTGACTGAAATTTGGGCCGGTAGGATAAGAGTTCCTTATCCTTTTCAATGGGGAGCACCTTCCTTCGATGCTGGCGAAGCCTTCGCAATGATGATGGCTTCTTTTGTTGCTCTCGTGGAGGTACGTCTTTTGACTGTTGGCTGCTCTTGAACTTAAACGTTTCAATTGTTGTGATGAGTTAAAAGACATATATGCATGGCGCTGCACAGTCTACTGGCGCATTTGTGGCAGTTTCAAGATATGCCAGTGCGACTCCATTACCACCATCCGTCCTCAGTCGTGGTGTTGGCTGGCAGGTACGGAATTGCTCCATAACACATGGATTTGCAAATGCATAGTTTAAGAATCCTCAAGGTCTGAGGATGTTCACTTTATTGCATTGTTGGCGTCCGATTTCCTTACTGTACTGTTGAGTTCTTCTTGCATGTACTCATGCGGAATTTATAGAACTTGGTAATTTGGAATAGGGACATTTCGAGTTTCTGCATCTGATCTCGGAATAGGGACATGTTACCTCTAAAGCTCATGTTCACCACCGCACGCTGCTAGATTTTCAAGAGAATTAAGTCTCTAATGTTTTTGCCACGTTTGGGATCAGTAGAACACCGCTGTGTAGATCCAAGACTCTTGACCTGCAAAAAAGAAGAAATACAAAGACTACACCAAGCTTGTATGAGAATAAGAACTTTATTCTGCACAGGGGTGTTATGCAGATTAGTCTCTTTTGATGACTACTTTATTCTGGCATTGTTACATGCTAATCGATTTTTCATATCCTCTCCAGGGTTTTGGCATCCTGTTATCTGGCGTGTTTGGGACAGTAAATGGTTCCTCTGTATCAGTGTAAGAACTTCACTATGGTAAAAATTCCTCCACGGCATACAAATAAGACGAGGAAGAGAACATGACACGAAATTCTTCTGCTTAATGTAGAGAAAATGCTGGCCTCTTGGCTGTAACGCGTGTCGGCAGTAGAAGGGTTGTGCAGATAGCAGCCGGATTTATGATCTTCTTCTCTGTTCTGGGTACGTGACATGCATGACAAAGCAAGTCTTTTCCTTTAATAGGAAGTTAGGACCTTATCCCATTTATCAAACAGCTACGTTTTCGTGTTTGCGCAGGAAAATTTGGAGCAGTTTTTGCTTCCGTCCCCGCGCCCATTATTGCTGCTCTTTACTGTATTTTCTATGCATACGTGGGTGAGTTTTTAAGTCCGACGATATGGCAAGCATGTAATCTCTTACGTTGGTTGGTCAGTCTTCTTTTTCGTTTCAACCATCTGCTCTGAATGTGCAGGGTCCGTCGGCCTGACCTTGCTTCAGTTTTGCAATCTAAATAGCTTTCGGACGAAGTTCATATTAGGTTCCTCTGTCTTCATTGGATTGTCTGTGCCGCAGTACTTCAAAGAATACACTGCAATCAATGGTTATGGTCCGGTTCACACTGGAGCAAAATGGGTACGCACAAACTCCTTTTTTACATGCTACGTTATGTATAATCATGTATGTGGGTTTCAAATGGTAGGCCTTTATTCGTAGATGACGACTCTTTTGACTAAAGTTCTGTTGTTCTCTCGACTTTACAAGTTCAATGACATGATCAACGTTCCCCTGTCTTCGGAACCATTTATCGCGGGCTGTTTGGCGTATTTCCTGGATAATACGTTGCATAAAAAGGATGATGCAATCAGAAAAGACAGGGGTAAGGAGTGGTGGGAGAAGTTCAAGTCATTCAAAGGCGATACAAGAAGCGAAGAATTCTACTCACTGCCCTTCAACTTAAACAAGTATTTCCCATCCGTGTAACTCGCTTCGCTCTGATTGACCATATGCTGTACCATCGTTCTGCACTTAGCAACTGATTTCTAGTGGTCAATTTAGCATGACTCAGGCCTATTTGCTTGTAAGAAGTAAGAATCACTCTCTCCTGTTATAGACCAACTGATGAATATTCAGCAGTGGAGGTCTACTGAAAAGGCAATAAAGCTAATTCTCTTCTCTCCCATGAGTTCTGATGTTTCACTACATTTCATTTTTTGTGTCTTTGTACGCAGAATTGCTTTTCAGCGGATCGATCACAAGTTTGACTTTGTGCAGGACAAAACTGCTATGAAACAGACGGAGAAGAGCTTGTTTCCAAGACATGAATATGCATAAGTAGACTAACCTGTGAACTAGTCTCATTTGATCAGAATCAATCACATCCAACTCTCTTCATTTTAATCAGATCACATCATCTCCATAACTGCATGACAACTGCAGAGCAAGCATGGAAAATGGAAAGCGAAAATAATAAACCAGATAAGTCTGTTGGCCTCAGGGAGTTGGTTTCACACACAGAGAAAGCGAAACTGCTTCACACTACAATAATACACAAAACCTCAAACTTACAATATAAGAATATCAATAATGTCTCCCTAATCACTGTATTTTCCAAACCTCACTGACCTTGCCCAAATTCTCAAGCCAAAAATTTAAGCCACATACTGAAAAACCTGTGAGTAAACAAATAATGATACGGTTTGCGTTTTAGATGAAACCATGCCCATCCGTTGTCTCTTCTGGGACATCCTACTAATCATCCATATGTTGATTGGGACATACTTTATGACTTAGTCGCTCAGAGGAGAGTATTAAAGAATATAAATGGAGTTTACTCTGCAACTTCCGCAACTGGCAACTTAGGCACCTCTTCTATTTTTGCATGCTTGTCTAGCTGGCTAAAATTCCCCTTAACCTTAAAAAGTTGGTTATGGTGGTGCTTACAGTAGAGGCGATTCTGATGAGTGATGTAGTTTGACGGGCTAATAACACAACCTCCATGGCTGCACCTGAAACAAGCTTTATGATATGATGTCCCATCAACTGCCACCTGAAAGAATCAGTAGCCGACAGATAAATTTAAGAAGCTACAAGATGAATAAGAATGAACTCCCAAGATAAATTGTCCTCACATGTCAATTGCATCAAATCACATAGAAAGAAGGATAGATAAGGTGAAATCATATGGAAAGGAAATACAAAAACTCATGCAAAAAATGACTTGTCATTTACTTAATTTTTTCATTTTGTAATCTGTGCGAGCACAATGTGAACGACATCAATTATGCCACCAAATTCAGTAATTTGGCAGATTGTGCTGTACTCATTCCACATCGCTTAAAAAATTTTCTGACATAAAACTGCATTAGAAAGAAGAAAACATGACAGGAGGCTGAGGAAGAAGCGAATGACTACACGGGCTTCTCAATTCAGTAAGGGAATGAGAATTTCATTTGGGCCACCAAGGGTAGATCAATCATCAATCAACACGATGACAAGCCTCAGTCACAAGCAGTTGATTTTCGATTCAGGCTTAGTGTTCAGCTGATGCCAAAATATGACTCCAGAAAAAGAAGTCGCTTGGCAGCATGTTTCTGATGCTTACCTTTTCAATTGGATAAACAGTCTTTTTGCACGCAACGCACTTCTCTTGGGTTCCAGAAAAGAACCTCAAGACTTTGCTGTTCGTTTGTACCTGTCCAAAACAAGCATCTTAGCATAATCTTAAGAACTCATACTCACAGAAGCAACTGATTTCGCATAATCTAGCTCTTATAGTGAAGCAAGTTGAACGGGGACTTGGCAACCGATGGTTACCTGATCAGCAGATTTATTAACGGTTCTCGGAGTACCTACATAGACATGCAAAATGGACTGATCAGCAAGTGAATCATTGAGAGATTAGTGTCTATGTTAGTGACTTTCAATTACCTTCAAAACTTTTATCCAAGCTGCCAGTCATCTTAAACAGTTGATCGAAATGGGGCTTGCAATATAATACGCCTTCAAAGGAGGAGTAGTTGCTCAGCTGCAGGAAATGAAGATTTAGAGAGGAAATAATCACGGAAGCAAAAGACAAGATAAAGATGAGCAAAACTCGATCCAGCTAGACCAAATTCCATTACAAAGAAAAGGATAATGAGATCAATAAAATGTTTGCATCAAATCTCCGCATGGACAGTGGAAGAGATTAAAGACGTTCGATGCGATCTTGAAAAATAGGCAATTTGATCACGTGCTGAAGAGCATTCAACCAAGTCGAGAAGCTCCTAGCAATACTCCAATGACTCAGAAAACACCAGTTCGAACAATCTTCCTGCATTCTCTGATAACGGCCTCATTTCTTGCTCACCAGCCACAGCCTCACACATATAGATGAAACTAATTCTGTTGATAGAAAGTTGCATTTATCGGTCATTATCAATCTATCCTCAAATTCTACGTAGATCTTCCATAAGAAGCTTAAGTTCTAATCCACAACACCTCTTTTTAAAATTCACAGTACCTCAATAGAAGGGAAATCTCAAATTTTTTCACATGATCAAAGATGATAGCAACCTACACCACTTGATTTATGTATACAGATTAGTGACAGACTGGTTAATACTTCGGCTATTAATGAAGGCATGTTTTAATATCATGCGTTACAACACTTTTCCTTATGTATAAGCTAGGATTCGACAAGGGTCTTGATTATTGGGCGGTCTTTAAAGATCCAAAGACGGGATCTCCTACTTTGACAGCAAGTAGAATTTCGTTCAATCATTCCCTTAACCGATCTAAAAGTTTAAGCTTTCCGACGGTAGTGCGATTCAATAATTAAACGGTGTAAGAATCATCACACGCATCTCTAATCTCTCCCACCTCTGCGAATCCTTCAACCTTGACAGGAATAGCAAGCCAAAAGTTTGTAAAGACAAATTCGATTACTTCCATCCATCACCTCTCCATGGAAACTGAGATGACCCAGAGTTTGAAAAAAATCCGACAACGGATGTGATCAACCAAAAGAAAGCAAGAGAAGTGGAGATTGGTTCATATACCTTTAGAGTGCCCTTGCAGTGATGGCATCTGAAGCAAGTCCTGTGATAGACCTTGCTGTCAGCTGTAAGCTGTTCAACAAAGTAGACAGTCTTCTCACATGCCTTGCACTTTTGTGTAGTCCCCGAAAACGTAGCCATCTATCTCTCTCAAGATCTTTCAATCTTCAGACACACCCACAACTAGAAAAAGGCAGAAATCTCAATCCTCAAACTCAGACCCAGCAAACAGTTCAAGATTCAAGAACACAAATCTTGAAGGGCTTTCTTGGTTCTTGATGATGAGACAGAGACCAATTCTCTCTCTCTCTCTCTCTCTCTCTCTCTCTGATTGTGTCAGAGCATTATTAGTATGAGATTTGAACCAGCTCAGACAGAGTCAAGACAGATTAAAGAAATGGTGGCAATTGGCAAATGGCCACCGAGTAGCAGAGTCTATTCTTTGTTTAAAACTTTTTCAATTACTTTGCAAATGAAAACAAAAAGATAGGCGTGAACTCGCGAGGGTCCTTTTGTAAATTCACTGGCGAAAGTTGGCTGCCACAAAAATTCCTCCTCTGACCAGTACAGTTGCACTGCGCAGAACACAGAATTCTGAGCTCTCCTGACGTGACGTGGGCAGTTCCCTGTTTTCTTTATGCTTTTCTTTTCTGAAATTTCCTTCTCTGTGTTCAATTTCTTGACACACATTATACTCAAAGAAGCACCAGTAATTCTACGGGTCAGGAAAGAAGGCACCAGTAAGCCGGCATCTGGGACTCTGTCCTGTCGCATGTACATGGCTCGAGCCCGACATGAATCGCTCTTCGGCTAGAATCGAAATTTCTGCATCTGAGCGATTTCAATAATGGTACATACTTATTATAAACATGATGATACAACAAAACCACTCGATTGAAGAACATGCAAAATTAGCATCTGGTGCAAACTAGCTGTCAAAAGAGGTTAACTCTGAAGTTTGCAGTCATCCAAAAATATTGATGCAGGTGTTTGTAGCCTGTTTGTGTCCAATTCTGCTGGTAAATGTCTACACATATTCATCACAGCTAATTCCTTAGGCGGAAAGTGTTGTTAGGTTGAAATCCACCGGCTGACTTCAGAGTGCAAGATGACATTGGCACCCATACTCCGTATTTTCTCCTTCTCCTAAGGGGTCCCGCGCATGACAGTGACAAAAGTTTTCTTTTTTCTGAAGAACTAGTGATGGGTCGATTTGAAATTCAAGAATTAACACCAACTTTCTGTGCAGCCTGAACCGAAAGTGAGTCTCCAAAGATTGGCCCACATTTGCTACCTATCTATTCCCCAAAACGATGCACGAAAGCACAGATAGAACAAGCCATCATGGCCGGTCGCCAAAGTCACATTCACATTTATTGGCAGTTTGAAGAAAAATTTATAGAACCAGACCTCTCGAATGAACTTCTTCTCATACCACATTGGATAATCAGGGAGACCTCTTGACTAGAGAACGATCTTACACTGCCAAAAGTAATCCAAAGAGCGAAAAATTCCACAAACTCATTCCCTAAAAACTACTTTTTTTCCACGGTGGGTCGACAAAGGAGCTGTCGACTTTACTTCCCCAGTTGCTTTGCAAGTCGTAAAACATTCGCCACTGTGGGTTCTCTGTACCGTAAACATGAACTATTATGGGTAGGAAGCACTTACGAAAAATACTTTTACCATAAAAGTCCGCAAACTATATTTTATCTTGGTTCATGGCGCAACAAATGCACTTATTCGTAGATATATAAGTGAGTTAGAAACCCTCGGATCATGTTTTTGCGAGGCATCTTCCCCCTCCTTCCCTTATCTTCGCCATAAACTCGCCCAGATTCTTGTCCGAGCTCCCGCCTTTGCTCACGGCTCTCTTAGCTTCGTCTTTCCAATTCAAAGCATTCTTCTTGAACTCTTCACTTCTCTCTCTCTCCGCAACTTCCCTCACGCACAACTCTATTTCTTCCCTGGTCACCATCCCTTGCTCGCCCTTTCTGGCTCTCAGCCCCACTCGCCAGTTTTCCTCCAGAAACTTGGCGTTCGTCGGCTGGTCACTCCACAGTGGGACCCCCACCATGGGCATGCCTAGGCTCAGTCCCTCCAGGGTCGAGTTCCACCCACAGTGTGTCACGAAGCAGCCCACGGCCCGATGAGCGAGCACCTCTAATTGGTCGCACCATTCCACAACTAGCCCTCTATTCTGGATTGAATCAAGGTACTGGATGGGCGACTTCAGCTTATGTTCGAAATCCTTCAATACCCAAATGAAGTGCTTGTTGGTTGCTTTCAAGCCAAATGCTATTTCTTCAACTTGGTCCGAAGAAATGTTTCCCATGCTCCCGAACGATACATAAATCACCGAACCCAGCGGTCTTTTGTCAAGCCATCTCGAGCACTGGTCACCGGCGGGTTTCCAGAGACTGCCTCCATATGATGTGTCCCCATCGATCTGCCGGTCAACATAGGCTGATGGTACCAATGGACCAACCATCACCAACGGCCAAATTCCAAACAAGGCCTTCACAAGCTGATAATTGAAACAAAGTAACAAAATTAACTGAAGAAAAGGGGCCTGCAAAAGGAATCATTTCATTTGCAACTCAAATCTAGACAAATAGGACCCCCAAAACACTTTGTCCAAGCGCAGAATTTGATTTCAGACAATCCTAATCTCAGACCTGAAAAGGTGTGATGCATGTCTAGCTCCCCGTAAACTTGCCTAGGCATTTTCAAAGACCATCACAATCAGGACCTGTTGCTCTAATTCTTCTCTATCATCTCTCTTCCAGCCTGATTATCTCGACACAATTGATGATGGATCACGCAAATGGCGTATATCATTTTGATCGAGTCATGCCCTTACGGAATCACTACAGTGTCATTTCCATGTGATCAGCGTCAGACAACCAGGTAACTTACAAGGAATTACTTCTCAAAATCTTAAAAAGCCCCACGGACAAGGAAGGCATATGCTCACCTCAGCCTCCAACTCTTCAAAGGAATTGCAGAATACCCAGTCATTTTCTTCCAGGCGAGCAAATTTCTCCATAATCAGAGCCAAATAAGCCGACTGACTCTCAGGATCCGCAAGAAAGCTCGGTAAGTCAGAGAATTCAAGCAGAGGAAGCCCGGGCAGCATGATGGGCAGCGCATCGGGGCGCAATGGATAAGTCAGCCTACCCTGGTCAATATACCAGAACAAGGAGCAGACAGAAGCTGAATTGGTCAATAAAACAGCTGCATAAATCCCAAAGGTTTTCGCCACATCAAGAGCCCACGGAAGCAGTGAATCATACACAATACAGTTCACAGGGTATTCCGTCTCAGAGAACTTGGATATGAGCTCAGATAGTGTCCTCGAGCCCACTTTCTTGAACGACTCTACATATGCTTGTGTGCTCGGAGCTTGCTTGTAGCCACCCTCATCAAAGCCATCAGAGATCGGCTCAACATGCACCCTCTCTGCTTTAATGGAGCCAATGGTGTAATGGGTGGTGGCTAGAGTGGCCCTGAGGCCTTTGGAGGCCAAGCGCTTGGCGAACTGGAGGAGTGGGTTGATGTGGCCCTGAGCAGGATATGTGAGCACGAGGACATGACCTTTCTGATTCTCCATGTCTGCCTCTCTGTTGTTGTGAGTGTTTACCTTACCAGATGCAAGGATGGGCTTTGCTGGTTTTTAAAGGTGACTTGATTGTAGAAAGAAGAACTTTATTCTTAAACTAGCCCGACCGTGATCAGCAAGAATCTACAGCCCTAGTTGACAAGTCAAAAGTCAACAATAATGTTCAAAACCTGCATCCAGAAAACGGATATATGCACAACTATATGTTCTGCTTATGACCTGTATTTTTTACTAGCAAATGAAAATACCCATTTCGTACAAAGATAAATCAATTAATTTGCTAAATTGCTTTATGTTATAAGTTATTTTATTATTCATTATCATGTGTGGGAATACTCATCGTATTATTATGTACCATCTTCATTATTATAAATATGAGAGTATGCTAACCTAAAGGGTTAGACAATTTATTCATATCATTCCACTCTTTTCTTCTTCTTTAGACATGGTATCAGAGGCAACCCTAGTCGCCTCAACCTAAACCCTATCCAACACCCACTATCAGCGCAACCACCATCTAGAACTTGATTATCTCTCTAATCTACTCTAATTTAGCACCATCTAGCACTTACTTCTCTCTTTAATCTAGCACTTGCTTCTCTCTCTAATCTACTTTCCCGACCAGCTTGTTGGTCACGTCCTGGGCTCTTGGGCAGGGATCTCGGCTAACTTGACCGGCCACGTCTTTGGGATTTCGACCAGATTGGTCGGCCACGTCCCAGGTTTCTCGGCCACTTTGGCCAGCCAAGCCGGTCATCTCCCAAGGCTCTCGGTCATCTTGGCTGGCCACGACCCAAGGTTCTCGGCCATCTTGGCCGGTCACGACCTAGGACTCTTGGCCAACTTGGCCGAACATGTCCCAGGCCGTTCGGATTTGATTTACATGTCGAGGTTTGATTAGATCTAATCGGATCCATAAAACGATGGAGCTTGTGACTTTCTGATTAATCTAGTGTCTAGATTAAGTATTCGTCATGAGTAATACAGACACTCAAATAGCTGCTACTAAATCCGGTGAGACTGGATTAGCCATGAATAGATTTGGTGCGACTAAATCTGATATGATGCAATCACGAGCTCCGATTTTTATATCTACTTCATCTAAGCTTGTCGAATGTATTTTGACGGGACAGTCTACGTACACACTTTGGAAGAAAAATGTCTTTAAGAATTTGCACGGATAACGACTATCTCATCATCTTACCCAGCTTCCTTCGAGCAAGGATGACCCAACTTATGATGAATGGTACACTATTGATTGTCGTATTTATAGTCAACTCTTGAATGCTATGGATATTTCTGTTTAGACTGTTGTTAGTAATACTGATACTGTTAAGGAGTTATGGGATGCTTTGGCAGATTTATACTCCTCTCTGAATGATTTTTCGCGACTCTATGATGTCGTTTGTGGGTTATTGAAGCCAGCTCCTGCTGGTCGGCCTCTGAATGGATATTATGAGGAATTTAAATCCTTTGCTGATAAGTTTGATTAGTTAATCCCATTTACATCTAATCGGACTAATTTTCAAAAACAACGAAATCAATTTTTGGTTACCTGCTATCTTAATGGAGTGGGAGCTCAATTTGATACTGCTCGATTACAAATTCTTTCAAATGCTCGAGTAACTTCTCTTGGAGAAGTTCATCGCCGTGTTCTTCTTACCGAAAGTCGTGAGTAAGTTAGATCTGCTCCTTCAGAAGTTGGTGAACTGGCTGTTGCTCTATATATGAACAGAGGAGGTGGCTGTGGTAGTGGAGGCCGTGACCGAGGAGAAGGTCGTGGTAGCATTGTTGGTCATGGTTAGGAGACTCGTACTTGTAATTACTGTGGTATTGTTAGATATCTTCGTAGTTATTGCCGAAAGTTACACGCTGTACAGACAGCTTTTGATTCACGGACCACACTTGCTCATGTTGCATCTGAAATTGTGTTTATGGACTAAAAAGTTATCACAATGAGTCCAGAGAAGTATGCTCGATACTTGGAGTTTCAGACCTCAAGGAGTGGAACTACATCTGCCTCTATTGCGAAACTACAATAGTCATCTGATTATTCCTTTACCTCAGCATGTGCAGCTCTTCCTTCCGCTGATTATTATTGCGAACGGGTCATCCGTGACAGTTCAGGGACACGGAGCTGCACGACCTTCCAACGAGATCTCCTTATCTTCTATTTTATATACTCTTGGCATGCCATTTAATTTGTTATCTGTTGGTCGTATCACATGGGATTTGAATTGCTTCGTTACTTTCTATCTTGATTATTGTGTTTTGTAGGATCTCTTGACGCGGAATACTATCAGTAAGGGAAGCGTCAATGGTGGGATCTATCAGCTGGATGGTACTTCCATTCCAGCTGCACTAGTGAAAGAGATTGATATTTTAGACATTCAATATTGTCTAGGACATCTCTCTTTGTCTATGTTGCAGTCATTGTTTCCTCGTTTTCGTTCGGTGTCTACAATAAATTGTGAGTCATGTCAGCTTGCAAAATATAGTCGTGTTTCTTTATCACTAAGTGTATCTCAACGAGCAACTGCTCCATTTGCTTTGGTCCATTCTGATGTGTGGGGACCTAGTCCTATTGTTTCAGACTTTGGTTATCGTTACTATGTTCTCTTTATCGATGATTTCACAAGAATGTCATTTGTTTACTTAATAAAAGAACGTTCTGAGTTATTTTCTGTATTTCGTGAATTTTATTCTTCTGTCTACATTCAATTCCATCATAATATCCAAGCCTTACAATCTGATCGTGGAGGAGAATATATGTCGGATCATCTCCATTAATTTCTTCGTTCTCATGGTATTCACCATCGTCTTTCATGTGCTCGCACACCTTAACAGAATTGTGTTGCTGAGCGGAAGAATCGCCATCTTATGGATACTGTTCGTGCTCTTCTAATACATATGCATGTTTTACAGAAGTTTTGGGGGGATGCTGTTCTTACAGCATGCTATCTCATTAATCGCATGCCTATTTCCTCTCTTGGAGGCAATGCGCCTTATGGGCTCCTCTTTTCTAAACCCACTCCCTTTCCTTTCTCCTAAAGTGTTTGGGTGTACTTGTTTTGTCCATGATAATCGTCCAAGTGTATCAAAACTAGATCCTCGTGCACTGAAATGCGTTTTTCTTGGTTACTCACGAGTGTCAAAGAGTTATCGTTGCTATTCTCCTACCTTAGGAAGAATGCTCACCTCTCGTCATATTAACTTTATAGAGTCTCAACCTTTCTTTTCTGCATGTGGCTCAAGTTCATCTTATCCAATCTCGCAATTGTCCGAATCCACATCTTCTAACCCCGTCATTGTCTATTCTCCACCAACAGTCTCTTATCCAGTTATCTCTCCAATATCTTCACGAGACAATACCCCCATTGACAATTCTCTTTCTATGCCAGTCTCTCTCGTGGAGGATCTTCCTGCTGAGAGAGTCTCTCGTGTTGCCAACCCACTTGAGACTGATATTACCGAGCAACCTATTGCTCTTCGTAAGAACTACCGTGCCTGCAGAGATCGCCCTCTTTATACACATTCCTACAAAGGTTTATTAGTAAGTTTGTCGGCTTTTGTGGCCAATATCGATGCTGTTTCTCTACTTGCTTCGGTTTCCGAGGCTCTTCAGCATGTTGGTTGGCGTTTAGCCTGGAGGAGGAAATGAGCACCCTCCAACGCAATCAGACTTGGTCCTTGGTTAATTTTCCTTTTGGTACTCAGGTTATTGGCTATCGTTGAATGTTTGCCGTGAAGGTCAATCCTGATAGAACGGTTGTTCGTCTGAAAGCTCGGTTGGTTGCTAAGAGTTATGCTCAAACTCATGGTTTTGATTATTTTGAGACATTTTCTCCGGTTACAAAAATGACATCTATTCGCCTCTTCTTATCCCTTGCAACTATGCATTCTTGGTCTCTCCATCAGTTGGATATCAAGAATGCTTTCCTTCATGGTGATCTTGCCGAGGATGTTTACATGGAGCAGCCCAAGGGTTTGCTACTCAGGGAGGGAAAATCTGTAAGCTTCGTCGCTCTTTGTATGGTTTGAAGCAGTCTCCTTGAGCATGGTTTGATAAATTCAGCTCAGCTGTTCGGAGTTTTAGTTTGCTTCAGTCTCAAAAGGATCATGCAATATTCTATCGACGTGCTATTACTGGGTGTATCTTTCTAGTTGTATATGTGGATGATATTGTCTTGACAGGGGATGACGAGCATGGTATTGCTAAACTGAAAAGATATTTGTATACTCACTTTGAGACGAAAGATCTCGATGATTTGAGATACTTTTTTGGGATTGAGGTGGCCCGGAAGAAAGAAAGTATCTCTTTGTCACAGCATAAGTATGTTATGGATATCTTAACTGAATTTAACATGCAGCAATCTCGCTCCACTGAGTCTCCTATGAAACCGGGATTAAAGTTTCTTCCTGATCAGGGTAACTTGTTTGAACATCCTGAAAGATACCGGGGTGTCGTTAGTAAACTAAACTATCTCACTACGATGACTAAGCCTGATCTTGCATATACGGTTAGTGTGATTAGTTAGTTTATGGTAGCACCTAGACAGCCACATTGGGATGTTGTTTTGATGATTTTAAGATATCTTCGAGCTAGTCCTGGCAAGGAAATTATTTTTGTGGCTCATGATCATACTCGCATGGAGTGTTATACTGATGCTGATTGGGCTGGTTGCCCTATTGATAGGCGGTCTACCTCTGGATATGCTTTGTATGTTGGTGGTAATTTAGTTTCCTGAAAGAGTAAGAAACATGATATTGTGGCGAAGAGTAGTGCTGAAGCAGAGTATCGAGCCATTGTTACAGCTACTGCAGAGATTATGTGGACTAGACATCTTCTAAATGAGATTGGATATAGATCGAGTGGTTCCACATCGTTATGGTGTGATAGTAATTCTGCAATTCACATTGCATCAAATCCCGTCTTTCATGAGAAAATAAAGGATATCAAAATTGATTGTCATTTTGTTCGACAAGAGCTTATACGTGGTATTCTCACTATCTCACACATCCGTATTGGAGATCAGCTAGCAGATATGTTTACTAAACCTTTAGCTGGGCAACGGGTTAGCTTTATATGTAACAAGCTGGGCATAGTCGATATCTATACCTCAGCTTGAGAGAGGGTGTTATAAGTTATTTTATTATTTATCATCATGTGTGGGAATGCTCACCGTATTACTATGTACCATCTTCATTATTATAAATATGAAAGCATGCTAACCTAGAGGGTTGGACAATTCATCCATGATCATTCTGCTCTATTCTTTTTCTTTAGACACTTTACAATACACGCGTCCAAATTGCAGTAGCAAACCAGGTAAGAAAGTGATGCCTCTTTAGGGCATCCAAAGTTGATTTCTTTTTATTGTAAAGCAGTCAGTTCCAACTGATTGTTTGCCCCAAAAGAGTTGTCGCGTAAATGCAAGTCCAAACTATCAAGAAACTTGCTATCTACGGGACCTGTGGAAACCAACCACTGTGGAAACCAACCACCGCAAGCAAAATTGCATAAGCCTTCTATGAGAATACCTACATACTTGTACAATATACCTAGATATAAGAAGCAATCTTTGATTCACAAAAAATAGATACTATCCACTAGGCCATTAGCTGTACAGCTAATCAAGAGACCTAACTTCACATTACCTAAAAATACGCACAAAAATTGATTTGAAACTACAACATTTAGGGAAAAAAAAATGCGCACAAAAATTAGCAGGGCTGCACTAGTGCCGCAATATCTTGAACATGACCAATCCTCACATCACTAAGACTTTACCATCTCTGAATTTCCCGTTGACGTGTTCTTCTCATGACAACAATCTTTCTAACCCAGAACCACTTCAACACGCTAAATAATTTCTTCCATCTCTTCTGAGCATTGGCTATGGCAACAGCTGACGGCTTCAGCAGGAACTCATTCACAGCGCATTGCAGATCAACTTGTGATTCGAAATTCGTGCTCTGAGATGGAAGGGGACAATCGGAGTCGAAAAATTGCAGATGATCCTCATCAAAGATATCTTGGCTCATAGACCTCGCATCACAAATCATGGAGTTGGCAACTTGACTGGGGAAACTCAGGGTTTGATTGTATCTAAGACCCATGGTCTCCATACCGTGCAATGTATAGTCGTCTAAGCCACTAACATCCCCCGTGGAGTAGATGGATGAGATAATATCTGGGGAAGAAGCATTTGGTGTGGCATAGTCAAATCCACTTATCCTTTCACAAGACAAGAACCTGCAAGCGTTCAAACCCTCGGTCTTTGGTGAGCTCGAGTTGCATGGAGCGCTTGATACATTTGAAGAGCCGGCGATGAGGTATGCTTCTTCGTCAAAAGAAACTACCTCTTCCCAGTGCTGGAAGGCAGAAATAACCAAGTTGTGGGCATCCACCTGGAAAGAAAAAAACACTACCATTAACTCAAAAAACAATTGAAAAAAGGATAACAGGTATAATGAACAGATCCAAGGTGAAAAGTAGGGTTTACCGTCTCAGTTTCAGAGAGCTTTTCAATAGGAACATACTGACAATCTGAAAGTAATCCTATCACTTGTCCCACAAGATTGAAGACGACACCAGTTTTTAGCTGTGATGTAGGAGGGCAGTATAGATACACCCTTTTATCAATCACACACGTACGCGCATGCTCTACAGTAACTTCCCACATCTTAGCAGACATACCAGTGCCAAGAATCTGGACATACATGATCAAAATCAATAAGAAGTTTCCAGAGAGGAAAGGAGATGCTCGATTAACTATAATTATTGAACCCACATATGTAAATATATGTGCACTAAAGCTTAAATCATCACATTTGCCAACTAGAGAAACATCATGCATCTTTTGAAGAAGAATATTGATCGAAAGAATTCCAAGTCAAAACTTAAATCAGGAGAGATCAATTAATTACGTGTCGGAGCCTTGAAGGGTCAATGTGTAGCAGTGTCAGAAAATCCTTCACAGTGTGGATGTTTTCCCGACTGAGGCGTTTGTGGAAAGCTCCATCTTTCCCAATCTTTTCCAATCTCCATACTTCATCAAGCAAGGAGGGAGGGTGGTGCTTCTTGTACACTGCAAGAAGAACCAGACATAGAAAGATTTCGATTGATCTCTTTGCTTTGGTAATTCAGTATTAAAAATTGGAAAACACAAAACCAAAAGAAAACATGCATAGAAGTGATTACTTTCTAATCCACAGAAATGGTGTATTAGGATATTCTGTGGTTCGGTATTCTACAAATCCTACAGATATGTTATAATATATACACTTACATTCTCCACGGTGATCCCTGACAATGAAGGATTCTGTCTTTGCCTCCTTTATTCTAATCCCATCAAAGTTATCTATAACTCGTGCCCCTATTCGGAATCTGCGGCTCCTAGTCCAGCTTGAATTATCAGTGAAAGCCATCTCAACCAAAGAACAGACACCATCTTTAAGATTGAGAATTGCTTCTCCTGTAAGAAGAGGCTTTTTTCCTTCCCTTTCTCTGACAATGTTGCTCTTGAATTCTTCAACAGTCCAATTCTCGGTCTCATCACTGTCAAAGTCTCCCTCCAGAACTACAATTTCAACCTTGGCCAATGACTCAGGCCCAGAATCAACGATCTGTCCACTATGAGCATCAACTAGAGCTATTTTAACAGCGGAACATTCTTCCCCCTCAATTCTGGCACCAGTAAAGACAGGTAGAGAGAGACTGCTCATAAACTGCAATTGTAAGCTTTTTGTTTCGGAACAAGGTACATCTTTCTCATAACTCCTGGACAGAAATTGAGCAGTTGTCTTAACCACAGCTGAGACAACTCCTGGATTAAATGGATTCAATTATGCTTACCTTTTCATGGAGTTCATGTACTTTTTCAAGGCAATATCGACTTCCTCTTTAACCTGAATTCGACAAAGTCAACTCCTCTAATTGATGTTAATTACCCAAACAGTCACATTATTTGTGTACGAAGAACTTGAAGCAACACGCGTTGTTCTAGGTTAACGGGATGGAAAGTTTCCTTCAAGTACAAAAGCATTTAAAAGAACCACAGTCACCAAAATGAGAATCAATAGCTTTTTCATGTAGGTACTAACCATCGTTTCAAAAGACCAGTGATATTGAAGCTCAACACTTGTATTGGTAAGAAAAACAATACCAAAGCCACTAAACACCTCCGAAAGCAAAATGGACAAATTCTCGACATGGTTAGATAAAGATCCCACTAAAGAATACAGGTAAAGTTAAGCATGAACTGCTGTAGTTGGAAAAACAAATTAAAAGTTACCAGCATGTTCCATCATCAATAAGTTGAAGCAAGGTCAAATGCAAATGCAATCAGACAAGTACCTCGAAATGGCCAACAAATGCTGTTGGTTACTTTCCAAAAAAATGAACTTACCACTTTTCGAATTAAAGGCTCTAGAATTGGCTCCAGTAGATGCTGAACAGGTTGCATCTTCATCACTTCAAGTACCACACTAGACAAAGCAAATATAAACGTTAATTCCCAAGATAATTCCCAAGATAAGTAAGAATAGAGTACCATCAAGCAAGCCTCAGAAAACAACATCCAATCCTTCCATAACATACAAGGACAAAAGGTGGACAAAAACTACGTCCTGTAAACATTAGAGGACCAGAAGAATGGCTCCTTCATTTTCTGATTCCTCAAAAGGAGTAACATATTTGAAGATTCTCAAAATAGCAAAAAAAAAAAAAAAAAAAAGTTCAACACTTGTAACTTGAAGCCGGGATGGGAAAATTACCCAAGTAGCAGCCAATCATAATTCATAAATGGGGAAGCAACAAATTAAGCTTTTGTTTGGTCAGCCATTTCTCGATCAAGAACATGCTGTGTTAAAATTATGGCGTGTTTGCACCCGATTGTATCTCATCCACAGTTACGCTATAGAAAAAGAGCATGCCCGGCATGACACATTTTGAACTACACGTGTTCTTCTTTCTCAACTCGTTCAAATTCAAGACATAGAAACCTATCTAGAAAGCCAAACTATACAAAATTCGACACGCTTCTGAATACCCCGCCGTGAAACATAATTTCAAGCTCAGCATAGCCATGGACAGTTCAGGTCTGCGATTTCCAGTTCAAACAACAGTGATTCCTCACGTTCCTCCATGGAACTCCCACCATCAAATGTCACTCAGATGGGAAATTAAAGAACTAGCAACAACACGCAAGAAAATTTTTCATCATCAAGGCTGCCAGTTTAGACATAAAAAAGCACTAAAACGCAGTCAACAGCCAAACAAAACAAAAAAGAACTTTCCAATAAATCTCAAATGTTCCACTCACTTCTTCAATGTGGGTATTCGCCTTCGCTTATCATCGGGACAATTCCCATCCGGTCGAGCCTTGCCATCCTCTTGCTGCCTCTTCTGCGACATGGTCGAGAAACCCCAGTTCGAGAAACTCGCGATGGATCACAATCTCGACTATGGAAATCATCTAAAGAGCCCAACATGCGGCGCAAGCGCGCAGATAAAGAGTAAATAATAGGAAAAAAGATGGAGTCTTTGAGGCCTATAAATACAGAAATCAATAAATGGCAATGAATGGTAAGGCTCCAAAAACAGAAAACAAGGGGCCCGTGTCTACTTCTTCATCTACTACCAGCCGTAATCTGAGTTTGGCCGGGTGCGGGATGCTTCGTAACGGAAGAAAAAGAGGCATGTCTATAATCGCTCCCGAGACAGGCACCGAGTGGGGCACGGTGACTCAGTGAGTCTCTCGAGCCACGTATGGACGATTGTTACAGAGCAACGATACGGGGGTGTGTGTGGTGGGGAGCTTGAGAAGAACCGGGCGTGGAGAACAAGGTGACGAATAAGTGGAAAACGCCTTTTGGGTTTCGTCGCTTGGCGTATTACGTGACCGTGTCCTGTCCTTGAGATTCGTACTACATCTGGAATCCCGGATACGTCAAACCGATGGAAGCGCTCCTAATCACTTTCCCTCATCTGGCTGTTTCCTTGAAGATTTTGAACTGAAAGAACCGTTCGACACGGTCGTGAAACATTAATAATATAATATTAGGTTTCTTGAAAACTTGCTAGCTCTATACTTTAATTTCTTGGAAAAATGACACAATTATAACTTTGGCCCAAAACATAACATGGTCCCTAAATTTTTAATTTGATCGATATGATTCATAAACTTTAGTTCAATATGTAATGTCGTCTCCGAATAATTAAAACATGTTCAATTTAGTCTCTAAACTATAAAAAATGCCTAACATCATTCCTGAACTTGAGTTAACAGAAGGATTATATTAAACATCGTCTTATAGTTTAAAGTCTAAGTTAAACATGCTCCAAAAATTTAGAAATTATATTGATCAAATTAAAAATTCGCAGGCCACATTGCATATGAGTCAAAATTCATGGATCATTTGTGTCATTATACTTTTTTTATTACTTTTCCAATAAATAATTCAATTTTTCAAGGTAATGACTATTCGTATAACTTAAAAAGTAATCATTTCCTAAAAAGCTGCAATTTTTTTTATTTAAATTTATGGTGCGTTTCTTGAGCGAAGGTGTTTTTCAAGAATTGATTTTTCGGGCTTTCCCCTAATTAGTTTGCGAAAATTGACTTAGTAAATAGAAGCAGACTTTTGCTGTTCAATTTGAACTATCGATACTCTTTTTTTTTCCCCCCCTTTTATCGACTTTTAAGTACAGAGTTATTTCACCTAAATTCATTTTGGCCTTTAGAGAATTCAATTTACACCCACATCTTCTACCGATTAGACTGTCGTTGATTTAATATTCCCTTTGAAATAACCGCGAATACAAAAGTGGGAAGATTCTCTGTATCAAACAGAAGCCGGTATGCCAACCTTTAATTTCGTCGCTATCTCTTAATATAGGCGTCGGGTCAATTAGCGTGATCTAATCACAGATTGATCACGACAAAAGCGAATTAAAAAACATTGACTGCTCTTTCCCGGAAACTGTCGAGTTCAGCTGCGGCGCATGCTTCATTTTGCTAATCAGGAAAAACCTTTCCGTGACTTTACATTTCTTGACCCCTCGCTCTTGTTCTAATCACCTAGATTAGGTGGGTAATCGCCGTACATGGATTTGTTTAGAGAGGTATTAGTTCATAACTGGCCACACCTTTGTCTTTTTATGAAATATATTGTTATAGAAGGTGAGCTAATGCCGCGACCCAAAAATTAGCCTTTGAAGATTGAAATTGCATATTCTTCGTTTTATTTAAATCTCGAGAATTCTACGGAAGTAATTCTCGAAATCCACTAATCTCGACAAAAACTAGTTATATTTCTTCACCAAGCTTAGAAGGTAACGGAATGGCACAGTGGGTGGTCGGAAAAATTGCCAAGAAAATTTTAAATCTATTAGAATTGAGTCAATTCAGTCGAAAATCTTTTTTTTAGTTAATTCAGTCGTAAACCTTTAATATTTATGCCAATTCATCTCTTTAGCCAACTTGGCCGGTGGGCATAGACGTGGACGTCGACGCTCTCGTGGATATTTTCTCATAATATTTTTAATATTTTTGAATTATTTTTATTTCTTTATTTGTTTTAGTTTTTCCATTTCTTTTTTTTTTCTTTTTCTTTCACTTCCCCCTCCTTCTTCCTCTGGTCGGTAGCCAGACCTCAGCGACCAGCTGGAGGAAGAAAAAAAAAAAGAACGAGAAAAAAAGAAATAAGAAATAAAATAATTTTAAGAAAGCAGTAAAATACTATCAAGAATTGTTCATGTCAGCGCCATCTGGCTAAAGTTGAACGAAAGTATTTAATTGACATAAATGTAAAAAATTTAAGACTTAATTGTCATAAAAAGAGCTTAAGGAAGAATTAGCATAATTATAATAAATTTAAAATTTTTTTGATAATTCTCCGGTGTGGGTGGTATTACACGGTCAAAGCATGAAAAACATTGGCCAAGGGCTCCCTTAAAATCTGTGTTTGCAAGATCCATTAAAGTATGGTACTTCTAGAGAGTACCATCCAACTCTTCGACAAGGAAACATCATGTTAGAATATGGAAAATTATTGCATCACGAACATTCAGCCACACAGGGCATTAGTGTCAGAGGATGTTTCATGAGATTGGAGGAACCTTGAGACCCTAGCATAGCCACACAAAATGCATGAACGTAGGGAGAAATGCCATGATATGATTGGAACCATGTCACCGTATTTTCACATCAATCAATCCTCGACTAGATGAAACGATATTAAAAAACATAGACATCACTTTTTTTTTTTCTTATTTTCGAGTGATTTTTCGTGCACTCGAGAGTTATGATGAAGGGTTTTCGAAGGAGGCCCCCAAGAGGGTGCAACTAGCAATTTCTCATCATTGAGGTGGGATCCCAGAAAAACCAATCATGGAGCATTGTACATTCGTCGTGAACAAGCTGTGAAAATTTGGCAAGCCATTGATTTAGACAAACGTTATGTTGCCTAATTTATTCGTTGAAGATTGCAATTAGTCACTATCTAAAATTGGTAGGAAAGAGACGCATAAGATGTCACAGTCGGCAAGTGCACCCTCTTGCCACCTTAGTTTCCGCGAATCTTCCTCTGTCCATCCGCCAAACCAAATCCACAGCCGAAGCTCGACTCACTAAAAGTTAAAAAAACAAAGCATACTTCCAAAGTAGTCCTACCCACCATACGTTTTTTTTTTTTTTTTAATTATTAATGTTATAATCTAAATATGGCTTTCTGCCTAAGCAGTGGAATCACAATTCAAAGCACGGTCAACAACAATTGTGACCATCAAATAGATATTGCATATGTCTTCCACCTTCTAAATGTTGATTTCGGGTGTCCCCGCACCGAATCGAGGAGCCATAGATTCTAGTCCGCATTGAGGAGCCAACCCCAAGCAAGCAAGGTGAAGCAGAAGCAGCAGCTCTTTCCCAATTACATAGAACCTTGGGGACAAGAACAAACTCAAGAAAAGCATCCATTTCGGGGTAGGCTGAAGATGTTCTTTATTTTATTCACTCGAGTTCGCCACATAACCCAGCTCTCGAACCATTGTCGATACCCAAGTTCAACCTTTACCACATGATTACTACAAGCTAGCCTCATCCGTATGCCCTATCCTTTCTATCGATATGTTGATTGATGCCCTTTGGTACCTTCTCTTCTTTTGAGGACGTTAGCAAGGTCGATTTCTTTCCTTAAAAAAAAAAAGGTAAATGTGGAAGTGACTCCACCAATTTGGGGAAAATGATTTCCCCTTTCATGAAAAGGGAATTCATTTTCCAAAGTCTTAGCATGCTAATTTTGGTCGAAGAAAAACATTTTCTCTTGACCAATTCATGTTCTGCTCCAAGTAGGTGAAAAGTCTGAAAAATCTTTGCAAAAAATGGTTTTATTCCAAATATACCCACACAATTCAATTTATAAACCTCTCATTTACCTCGATTTAAGTTTAATTTCTTCGAAGTAATTCAGAAGCCACATAAGCAGATGACTGAAAGAAACTGTACATGCTGTGTGTTTCACGTTGATGATGCTCTGAGTAAAAAAAGAGGGAAACGAAGAGCTGTCAGCTCTAAAGATTTGAAGGAATCTTTTTACTCCTCGTTTCATGACCACATCTTGAACACTTTGCTTTAAAAGTAGGCAACCTCCGACCGCGACCGCACATGATTGAAACCTCAGGGCATTTCAAACCACAACAATACCCGTTAATAAAGGTGTCCCTCATCATGGTACCTTAGAATTCAATCAATCTCCTAATGTCGTGCAGCTGTTTTCGCTTTCGTACCCAATATGGACACACCCCCGCCCCCCCGTGTTTCCATTAACCGTCCGGCAATCGAGCACCGTCATCAATGAAGTTCGTGTTGCAGCGTGGTCAGGCTGCATGAAGTCCGTGTTGCAGCGTGGTCAGGTTGCATGCATCGCAACAACGAGTACAGAAGTACGAATTGCGACACGATTATGGTCCACAAAACAAGTTAAGGGGAGCGTGCGTCGCCAGAGGAAGAGGGAAAGATATTACGCTGTTATACATGGGATTGTCCGAATGTTTTCCAAGTTAGTCGTGAATGCATAAAGATCAAGAAAAGAGATTACTTCATTTATCAGACGGTTTTGATAAAATCAAACATTGCTGAATTATGTGTTGGTACCTAAAACTACCTTATGAGTCACATGATGCACACAAGAAAAAGAAGAGTATTAAGCTATCGAAAGATGTATGCAGCGCAAGTGAAGATCTGCTACAGAGACGCCTGTCGCGACCCGTTCGAGGTGGTCCCCTCAGTGAGTTAATGGGCCGTCCCGTCTGGTCGGACGCGAGCCTCTTCCAAGGCCCGTTACCCAAGTTGCAATGGCGGTATACGTAGTCGACCTTCAATGTGGTCGGGTGACATGTGACACGTGTGCATGCCAAGGAGTCGCCACCAATCGTTCTGTGTACGGTACGATTGGAAATTCTATTGAATAGTTAAGAGCATTCTATTTAATTCTGCGAAAACTAGAGAAATGAGATTGGGGACTTTGTTAGGCCAACCGTCAGAGTTGACGCCTTTTCGGCACCTAAGTTGAATGATTTATCTAACCTAAGATTTCATACAGATGAGTGAGGTGGGAACCCCAACACTAGGAGTTCATGTAAATAGGAGTGGCTACCATAGCACTCATAATCAATAAAATAAATGTGCAAATCAAGGATCCAAAACTTGCAGATATATCACATAAAAGCAACGTGGTATCCCTAGTAAGGCCCTATTGGCCTAGAGAAATATCAATCAAAGTTCAGGAGTGTTTTTGACATGATTTGCCTTGAGGGGTAAAATCATAATTTTAAAGAATTTTGGGACAATTTGTCCAAGAAGGTCAAATTTGTCATTCCAGATGAGATATGGAATCAAAAAATGATGAAAATATGATTGGTCGTCAAACCAATTTATTTCCTATTTTTTGAGAATTTTCAGAATTTTTTTGAAAATTTTAAAAGTGATTTACCCTTTGAGAGGTAAAGCCGTCATTTCAGAAGGTAAATATAAGTGAAAATCCCCAACAGAAGAATTGGTCGACCTCTTAACACAAATCCTAATTTTAAACAATTTTCATGGCTTGATCGGAATAAGAAAGACGATTTACTCTTTGAGGGGTAAAATCGTCATTCTTAGAAAAAGGACGAGATTCGAAAACCCAAGTATAAGAATTGATCGCCTAACCGACCATAATTCTTATCTTGGTGTTATCGACCTATCTCATATACAAGACAGAGACAATTTACCCCTAAAGGGTAATACCGTCAATTTTTAAATGAACAGATAAGAAATTTCAAAAATAGGATTGACCAGTTGTCTGTGGTCAATCCTCAATTTTTGGGAATTTCTGGAGTGACTAGGAATTTTCCACAAATTTTCTACAAATTGTTTTGGATTTTCTAGAATTATCTAACATTTTTAGGATTTTCTAGAATTTTTTTGATTTTTTAATTTAAAAATTATTTTCTAAATTTTTTATTTTAAAACAAATGATTCGAATTGGGTCGACCCTACCCACTCGGGTTGGATACCCGGCCCCTACTAGGACCCACATGACCCACGCCAAAAAATGATGCCGTTTCGCTTTTTTTAATTTTATGATTATTTGGATTTAATCCAACGGTCCTTATTGAACTACGTGGCTATTTCACGACCATTGGATCGGCTGACTGAAACCTACGGCTCATATCAAAAGTCGACTATCTCTCAGTCGTCAAATCTGACTGCTTGGATCTACGGCCAAGATCGAACGACTAGACTAATCCTCGACTGTTTGATCAAACTATTATTTTTTATTTTTGAAAATTCAATTTTTATTAACAGAATTTATAAAAAAATTGATCAAACGGTCACCAAGCCAACACGTGGCGCAACCTAGACCATTAGATCGACTAACAGATTCAAACTGAATTATAACGGCTCAGCTGACGTGGCATGTCACGCCAGCGCCATGTCAACACCTTTGATTGATTGACCGCCACGTCATCATCTTCTTCCTCGAACACTCTTCACCTGCAACAAACGGCCGAGAAACTTCGGCGACGATTTGATGGTGAAACCTCGACAAAATCGCGCAAGACCGGCGCAAATCGACTTGCCTTGACGTCGCGAGTAATATATTGCAGAATCAAACGCGATTATTCAAGATGACTAGATTAATCGAGACATAACCAGTTCAACCATGGCTATGTTAATCAGGCAACAGAGAGCACACCAAGCTAATTTATTCACATGATCGCTTCTAATTGAATTCAGAAGACTTAACTCGAGCTCCGATTGAGCTCGCATGACCTAGATTCGGCTAGGCGATTTTGAACAGTGATTGGCAATGGAGGTCGAGTTTGGAGACTCAATTCGAGATATTTAAGCAAAATCGATGCAAAATGAACATGCAATGATGGTTAGTGATCCTTGGGGAACAAAACGCTTACATAAAATCAAAGAATGATGATCGGATATCAAATCCGCCATTAATGCACAGTAAGAAAGTTTCAAGGCTGAACTCACATATTTCGGGATGATAGGCGATGCGGCCGGCGATCGCTTCCTTGAAGCTTAGGCGACCTCTTGACGACCTTTGCAAGCTTTGGTTTGGCCTGAAAAGACCTAACCAGTGCTCCGCAAATTCGAGCTCAAGCTTTCGACAATGGCAACGGAAGGTGATCTCTTCCTCCTTCTCTCTACTCTCTCTCTATTCTGTTAACCTCCAACAATAGAATGAATGACCTCCCTCCCAAAAATGAGTATGTTCTTGTTATATCCCCTCCTTGAAAATTTTGGCCGTTGGAGGGAGGGTGAGTCGGTAACCTTTGCACGTGCAATCACGTGCGAAATGGCCATCAACGACTAGTGATCGCCGGGAATGAAGTGGCCAATCTTTTAGGCCTTCCGGTGATTGAATTTTAGGCGAATTTGGTCTTGGTTTGGCTCTGCATTTGACCAAAGTTGGCAGCGACACATTACCGCCTCGTCGACGCGACTCCGACGAACCCATGGTGTCGGACCGGTCATGATCGACGCTAAACTTCATGGCCAACTAAATGCCTCCATCAATTTTACTAATTGAAGCCAATTGATAGTCCAATTTATCGATCAAAATCTGTCCCTTCAAACTGCAGAAATGGTGCAAATGGGAGGAAGAAGACTACTGTAGCAGATCGGTTCGACCGGTCTGACCGGTCAGAATCGGTTTTGATTTGATTTTTCCAAAATTAGTCACAATTTTATGGAAATTTTCACAATTAAATATCAGAATCGAATTTAGGACATGGATATTATCTAAAAATATATTTTTTTCCAAAAGTTCTAGCCAATTTCTATAAAATCCCAAATTTGTTAATTGCAAATCGAAAAGTTGTGCAATTGAAGGCTCAATGATCAAATTGGACCTAATTACCCATGCCAATCGATTCGGATGGTGAAATACATTGGGAAGTGGCTTCAATTTGTAAAGTTAGCCATTGAATTGAAAGTAATTTCAATTATACCCAAATTTAAGGACTAAATTGCAATGAAGGATAATTAGATTGAATGTCAAGACCCTAAAAATGACAAAATTGCAAATTAAAAAACTCAATTGATATTTTTTTTTTACCAAATTCAATCATATGTATAACAAAGTAACACATAAAATTGAACTTAAATTTGGACTTTTTATGAGGTAAAAAATACAATGGGATTAAAATAAAAATATTGACTAATTTTTTTTATATTTTTGTGACCTCAAATGCTATTTTTTCTGAATTTTCAAGTATTTTTCTATTTTCTAAAAATATTAAAAGAAGTGAAAAATATGAAAAATTATTTTTTATTCAAAAATGGTTCCTTAGACTTGGCCAAGGCAACTAAAGTTAATTTTATAATTTTTTAACGTTTTATGAATTTTTTAAAATAAGACTAGTAAAAAATCAAGTGTCAACAACGCTACGTAGGAGATGGTTTTGGCGAAATTTGTCCCAAAGCGTAAAATGAAAAGAGCGTGCGAAAGAAGACACGATCAGGGGCAGTTGAAAGATTTGGCGGCAACCCCATCAAAAGGGACAAAAAGAGGCGCGGAAACCGTTGAAGACTTCATCCGCAAGGATCGTCGAGGGGAAACGTGCAAAAAGCTGGAAGGTGACAGTTGTCCAACAGTTGTCGAAGCAAACTTCATCCCCAAAGGGAGATATACTTGGAGCACAAGATAAGGACTCTTCAACGGTTACTAGAACACGCCTATAAATACCTAAAGGTATCCTACACCGAAGGACACACAAAAAACAACACATCAAATCTTTATCTTTCAATCTAGCTTAACTTTAGCTGTAGCTTTCAGATTCCCGTCATTGATTCAATTCCGACGTGTTTCATATCCAAAGTTAGGCGTTCTTGATTAAATTTCGACTTCTACTCACCCAGTTCAGTGCCGTCAATTAAATTTCGGTACTGTATTGGTTCATTCTCCACCCGTCCAACACTGTCGATTCAATTCCCGTGCTATGTCCTACATTTTCACTTGTTCGGTGTCGTCGATTAAATTCCGACATCGTGTCCTACAGTGTGGCCCAACATCGTTGATTTAATTCCGGTGTTGAGCCTCAACCCCTTTTTTCCATCGAAGTTTCTAACAAAGTTCATCGAAATTCATCTCCAGCAAGTTCGTTGAAATTTTGTACAAAACTGTCGAAAGACACGCACGCTCCTATCAATAAGATATCTTGCATTTGACGCTCTCTGTCCATAGCTTGCTCGGAACCCTTCTTTCTTATCAAACTGCTAACGTTCGATAAAAGAAATTTTCCGCGATAACAACCCTTGTGGGCTCCGACCTCTTGGGCTGAACCCCAGGAGAATCGATTGGACCTCACCGAGGGAGATTTTTAGCGCAACAATCCTTTTTTGGCACGCCCGGTGGGACAAAGGTGTCAAGTTTGAGAGAATGCTATACCACATACAAGAGGTCGTAGCAATCTAGACGAAAATGAACTCATGAAAGAAGTACGAGCGGAATCTTCAACAATTCGAGGAATCCAAGATCCACCCCAAATTGACAATAGCGAGGTTCAACGACATGTCGAAGAACCAAAGTGAAACCCTGAAGTGACGCTAGTCATACTGTCCTCAATAAGGCGTACGATTGAGGAAGCCCAGAATGAATTGGCTGACCACATGGTTTAGCGTATGACTGAGGTTGTCAGATCGTTGATCATCAATAAATACCATGAGTGCGCGTTGGGACAACAAGGAGCATCGCCGGGTTTTCCATTGCCTCAGATAGGAAATCTTGTCACACATTTGACGAATGCACCATTACCAAAAACAAGCGCATGACTCATTGGTCAGAACACACCACTGGTTGTACCTATCAGAATTTTGCCAGAGGAGAAACTCTACCGACAATTAAGTCCAATCTTCGAGCAAATGATCCAGGTATACTCCCAGGCCATCATCTTCAACAAGAAATACTTGCTACCCAATATGGGACTGTCACGCAGGCAAATCCTTTACCCATGAATGAGCAACTTGCACCCATGGTCGTTGAGAACCATGGAGCATTACCAACCGTCCCTAGGGGTCAATGGCAGCTCAGGGGGCAAGATCAATGCCCAAATATTAGAAGGTAAGACCAACCAACGGTTCCTCAGCAGATCCCACACCTAGGGTATCAATAGGTGAATCAGGTATTACAACCATAAGAAAATCAGCCGTTGCGACAAGTCTTTCAACCCATCATGCAACCAGCATATCAAGTGCCCGGGTATTCACTGCCATACCAACCAATGTACCAAAATCAACCATTTGTTGATCAAGGGGTAAGATATAATGATCCCACAATTGGATATATGGTCAACGTCTATCGGAAACCATACCCGGATAAGAGGATTCAAGATACCAGAGTTTACGCTGTTCACTAGTGAAGACGACCAGTCCACCTATGAACACGTTAATCATTTCTTGGCACTATGTGGAGGTGGTACTCATGCTGATCATTGGAAGCTTAGATTGTTTCCATTATCTTTATCCAGAACAACATTCACCTGGTACACTGCTTTGCCACCAAATTCGGTGCTTTCATGGGAACAAATGGAGCGCCTTTTTCATGAGCAGTTCCAGCGAGCTGTGCCAAACTTGTCCGTAGCTGATTTATCAACAATGAGATAAATGTATAAGAGACAGTAGACTAGTTCATTACCAGATTCAATCGGGCTAGGAATGTGACATTCCGAATTTTCCGCTCCCTCGAAACTTGAGATATGAAATGAAATCTCAAAATTGAAAAATGAAAAATAAAGATTCCAACGTTCTAATCTAATTAGACGTTGCCTCATCAAAGGTCATTCGAATTGGAAGAACGACGTTTCAGACGACGAAAATAAAATTACCATTTTGCCCCTCAAGGATTGGCCTTGTCTTAACAAATGAAGAAGGGCAATTTGGTCATTTGATTCCCCTAGGGCTGTCGAAAATGAGAAGGTGTCTTGGTCATGGAAGCCAATGAGAGTCAAGACATTGTTAGATGAAGACAAGTGGCATAATGGAGATGGAGACAAATGGTATTATGTGATTGGTTGGCATTAAGTGAGCAATTTTTAACCTACCATTCAAGCTTGTTGACCAAAAGGGAATAAAGACTAAACTCTCTCTCTCTTCCTCTCATTTTGGTCGGCACTTTCTCTCTCTTTCCTCTCTTCCTTTTCATTTTCTTCATCTTGGCCGAGAAGACCCGTTGCTAGCTCGCTGCCCTGTCTCGACTGCTTCACTGTTCCGGCCATATCTTTGTCGTCCGATATAGGATTGAGGTAAAACTACTTTCATCTGAAAGTTTATTATCTTGTGGTTCTAGGGACATATTATAAGCTCCATTTGGCCCAGCCGTTTGTCCGATAAGTCTGTTTGAGTAGGCAAAGGTCAGACGAGGTCTGATTCTGACCGGTTTTGGAGAAAGACTTGTTACGGGGTCTTCCAGACTTCAAATGCTCCAAATTTTCGATGAGATCTTCTACACTCATATTACTAGGGTTTGATGAATTGGGGTTGCAAGTTTACTTGAGTTTTGATGGGTTTTCATGACTGAAATGAAGTAGTTTATGTGGAGTAAAATCTGATCGCCTAAGCACCGAGAGGAATCAGACTAATTGGAAGCTGTTGAGGGGCTATTTTGCTTCCAAATTCTCGGTGAGCCTATTAAACATGTAGACTAAGGTTTTGGCAAGTTTATTTCATGATGAATTGGCATTTAGAGTTAGAATTGTGGGCTGTTATGCATGATTCGTTGAGGACCGATTCTGCCCTGTTAAGGTTTTGTAGAAGCTAAGCACTTTGAGGCTTAGAAAGGGTGTCGCATTGTCGTTAAATGATTGTTAAGGCACCCTAGGATATTAATTGATATGTTGATAGGGTGTGCACTTGGTGGAGTAGAGATTAGAAGAGTTTTAAGGGCTGTTGAGGTGAAAAACGTGAAAGGGCGACCAATCTACCCATAATGCGCATCGGTTTTGAATTGAGTCATTCTAAGTCGTCCGGTATCCGAATCGAGCTCCGTTTTCACCCACACGTTCGTAAAAAAATGAAGTATAAGATTATGAAGTTTTTTTTTTGGTAAAAAGTTGAAGAAGCAATGTCAGTTTATCTATGACTGAATTTGGTCGTGGAGCCTATGAAAGGGCAGATTTAGTGGAATGATATTTATGGTGATTTGCTTTGATAGAACAACCTTTGGCATGTTTAGGGGCATTGATTTAACACTATAACGACTTGAGAATAAGGTGTCGTGTGTGAAATTGATATGTATGTGCACGGGAATTGAGAATTGAATGAGTTTTGATGTGGAATTGGTGAAATTCTCTAGGATCGTGTGTGATCCTTGTTAGCCGAGAGCTTGCCGAGCTAAGTAGCTCATTTGGATAGAATATGCTAGCTTGCTTAAAGAGGTAAGTATTTCCTAAACCCCTACTTGAATATTAGGACACTACTGGATGAATTTAGTGGACGGATTGCCTGAAATGATGAGAATTAGCAGAGATAGGACATGTGCTCTTTATTTTACTTAACCAACGATTGGTTGATTCATGAGTGCATATTCATGTGATGCCTTGATGCGTTAAACGCAAGGCTTGAGTAAATCCTGAGGCGTATTGACGCGACATTCGACCTGAGGCGTATTGATGCGGGTCTATGAATAGCAAATGGTATCCTAAGGCGTATTGACGCGGGATTCGACCTGAGGCATATTGACGCGGGTCTATGAATGGAAAGTGGAGTCATGAGGCGTATTGACGCGTGATATTGCACTTGGCCAAGTAAGGATTACTAACCTGATGCGTTGTTACGTGGGTGGTATTCTAGTCTGATGCGTTATTACGAGGACTGCCTGATGCGTGTTACGTGGGCTTTGATATCGAAAATTGAGATACATGATGAGATTTACTCTTTTTGTCAACTTGGGATCTTAAATGGCCAGAGTGCCCTGAGAAGTACATCGCGGCTGGAAGCCCAGACGATGGATGACTGTGATGACTTATGAAGTTACATGTGCTTGTCTGTTTGCCATATGTTTGAAGCTTGAGATCCTGAGGTTGAGTGTAGTTGATTGTATTTCTCATTCATGCTTGGTCATTGAGGACTCTATTTTGGTGGTGTCATGCGCCATTATATTGTTGATTGCTTGCATCTTGGTGGCATTGTGTGTGATTTGGAGGGACTAGTATTCAAGTTTAGGTTTAGGTTTTACTTGCTGAAATTTATATCTCACCACGTTGGGGATTAACATTTTCTACAGGTTTCAGGTGATGGAGCATTAGTAAGATCAACGATTGCCATTCGTGGGAGTAATAAGTGAATGAGTATAAGATATTCTGTGAACTTATGGATTGTATCCTATTTTGCGATTGTAAAATGGAACCACAACTATTTGTCCCTAGTCATTTGTTTTATTAAATGTAGTGGAGATGACTGAGGCTTCCGCATGTAATTGGTTTACGTATTGTGGGCCGAAAGATCCTGAAAGACTATCATAAAGGAACGGCCTGATGGGATGATCGCGCGCTTGTCGGGTTCGGGGCGTGACAAGGAACAAATGTCTAGTTCCCTTACCTGAGAAAACATTTGCAGAATTCACCTTTAACGGGTTGAAATTCGAAATACGAGATAGTATGGTGGGTCATCTGTGCTCGGATCTATTTGAGCTATCTATCATGGCTGTCAAGCATGAGAGCTTACTCAGGGAAAAAGACAAAAGGCACACCCGAAAAGAAGAAGTTTATATTGATGACATAATTGTCAAGATCAACCAAGTAAGTCATCTAGACCATCTTGAGCAAGCTTTTGTTAGGATGCGTAAGTTCAAATTGAAGGTGAATCCATTAAAATGCACTTTTGGGATAAAGACTAGCAATTTCCTAGGCTTTTTTGTCCATCAAAGAGGAATTGAGGTGGATAAAAACAAGGCTAAAGCTGTTCTAGAATTACCGCCCCCCACTAACAAAAAATAACTCCATATGTTGATTGGAAAATTGAATTTTCCGCGTCGTTTCATAGCTAATTTGTCAGGAAAAATTGAAGTGTTTTCCCCTTACTCAAGTTAAAAGACGACCAAGAATTTATCTGGGAGGAAAAACACCAGTTGGCTTTTGAACATTTGAAGAATTCAAGCCACCAGTATTGATGCCACCAAAAGCAGGTAGGCCATTGAAGTTGTATTTATCTGCAACCGATACTACGGTTGGGAGTATGCTGACCTAGGAGAATGATGAAGAAAAGAGTAGGCCGTGTACTACCTGAGCAGAATGCTTAATGACGCGGAAACAAGATACACTCCCATTGAGAAGCTATGCCTCTTTTTATTTCACGCATGTACGGAATTACGTCATTATATGCTGTCGACTACGGTACATGTAATTTAAAAAATAGATTTAATAAAGTACATGTTGTCTAGGCCGATCATAAGAAGTCGGATCGCAAAAGGGCATTCACTCTGACGGAAATCAATTTGATGTATGTGCTGCTCAAAGCAGTAAAAGGGTAGGTCGTGTCCGACTTCATCACTGAATATCCAATGGATTTAAAAATAGAGAATGATGAACATTATCTTCGCATTGCGCCCTGAATTCTCTATTTCGATGGGTCAGTAACATCGAAATTATCAAGGGCTGGAATCATGATCATATCTCCCTATCAACAAAAAACGAAGCTCATGTTCAGGCTTGATTTCAACTGTTCAAACAATCAAGCCGAGTATGAAGCCTTGATAGTATGGTTGAACGTCCTGAGTGACATGAAAGTACGATCGATCACGATCAAAGGTGAGTACCAATGCCTAAGTGGGAACATCATATCACACTATGAACTCGCAAAGAAACTATTGTCGAACTTTGCGAAATATGACTTGGTCCACGTGAGGAGAACAGAAAATTCAGAAGCCAGCGAATTAGCTCAGATGGCATCCGGGTACAGGATATCAAGTGAATTAGCAAGCCATCTTATCACTCAAAAGGATGTTCTACCTTCATTAGAAGCTTGAGTGATGATGGCTCGACAAGAACCGACTAACGATTCGGATCAAGTCTCAAATCGACAAGATTGGAGAAGCCCTTTTATAAGTTACCTAAAGAGTCCTGGACCTTGAAGTATTTAAAAGGCGAGCCCTAAAGTACTTCCTGATTGAGGACGAGTTATATCAAAGGACAGTCGATGAATTGCTTTTGAAATGCTTGAGACAAAAAGAAGTAATGTCAACCATGCCAACGATAGGAAGGGATTTCTGCAGCACACCAAGTAGGCTTGAAGACAAAATGGTTGCTAAGGAGACATGAATACTTCTGGCCAACGATCATGAAAGAATGCATTGACTATGCTAAAGGATGTCAACCATGCCAACGACATGGACCGGTCCAACATTTCCCTGCATCACTAATGAACCCCATCATTAAGCCATGGCCTTTTCGAGGATGGGCAATGGATGTGATAGGAAAAATTTATCCACCCTCGTCGAAGAAGGACAGTTTTATTTTGGTAACCACAGATTATCTCACCAAGTGGGTTGAAGCAGCTTCTTACAAAAACGTGACACATAAGGTGGTCAGAGAATTCATCGAAGCGAAAATTATCCACAGGTTTGGAATTTCAAAGACTATAACTGCAGATCAAGGAACAATCTTCACGGGGTGATAAATATTGGATTTTATTAAGTCAAGAGGAATCAAAATGATCCATTCAACACTGTACTATGCCCAGGCCAACGGTCAAGCCGAAGCCTCAAATAAGATTATCATTGGTTTGATGAAGAAGCATTTGGAAGATAACCCAAGGGAATAAGATTCGTTGTTATCGACAGTCTTATGGGCTTACCGAACCTCGAAAAGATCAAGTACCAGTGTCAATCCGTACATGTTAACGTATGGGCAAGAGGCCGTCCTTCCACTCGAGATCACCGTACAGTCATTAAGGATGAAACTCCAAGGAACCATATCAAAGGAATAATACGATGAGGCGATGTATACACACATCGACAAATTGAGAGAAAGTCGAGCCTTGGCACTGGAAAAGTTGATAGCACAGAAACAAAGGGTTGCCAAAGCTTACAATAAACACGTGAGGATCAAGCGCTTCAGTATGGGAGATCTGGTTTGGAAGACTATTCTCCCCTCAAGTCTCGACAACAAAAAGTTCGGCCAATGGTCGTCGAAATGGGAATGACCTTACTTAATAACCGATGCACTCCCAGTAAATGCATACCGGATAATGGAGATTGATGGCAGAGAACTACCATGATCAATCAATGAAAAATACTTGAAGAGATTTTATCCATCAATGTGGGAGATGCAAGAAAATGCAGAAGAGTAAACAGACAAGGAGCAAGGAAAATAAAATTCATTAGATAAAAAGGGACAGATACATTGTTCTCTTCTTTTTTTCTCTTCCTTTCTTTCTTTTCCTCCTCTCTTCTCTTCTCTTCGCTTCTCGGCTCTGCTTGATTCACCCTCACTTTTGCATGAGGTGCTCCCTGAAATGCACGATGAAGTGGCGGAGATGATTCCCTCTTCCGCAGAGTATTTGGCTTTGGCCAACCTATCTAGGGAAGCTTCCAGGACGTCCCGCTCCTCTTCCAGATTTTTGAGGTGCGCTATGTGAACCTGCACCTAGTCATCAAGGGTGTTCAGAATCACCCTTAGGGCCTTGACATAACCCCCGATAGATGCCAAGGAGCGAACCTCATAGGCTTCACCTAACTCGTGCTCTTGCCTTTCGGTATCCTTTAGCGGCTTCGACAAATGCCGACGATTTGGTGCTAGCCGGTCAGAGATAAGGCCCTGAAGTTGAAGGGAGCCCGTGAAAGAGGAGAAAATAGCCTCCCGGATGTTGCAGAGCTTTTTGTACGACGCCTCATTATTCTCGATCTCCTCGGTCTTACGCCACATCTCATGATCAGGGAGATTGTGATGAGTGATGGCTGTGAGGCTCTGCTCGAACTTGTCCACGCCATAAGAGAAGGTGGTGGAGAACTCGTCGTAATCCTCCTAGAAAGGGTGGCCATCATGGAGATGGTCAGGGGTAGCACGACCCAAAAGGCCGTTGAGCTGCTCGAGGGCTTTAGGACGTGTCACCAGTAAGATGTACGTATAGCCCAAGAAGGAGATGATCTCCTTCCAGAGAGATGAAAACTTGCGAATTGAGGATGAAGACGTGGAAGAAGAAACAGGCTTTATGATGCCAAAAGGAAGGGTTTTTGTTCGAATGGTAACCCACTTAAGGAGAACACAATCGTCTAAGCTGAGGGCCCAGGATAATATGATCATTTCCAGGTTGATGATTCATGAGGGAGAGAGAAACGTGTGACATTTTGAATTTCCTGTCATTTTGAGGTTGTTGAATGTGTATGTACCTTTCGATATATTTCAATTTTATCTCGCTCAAATCTGATCAATCTTGAGTAAACTAACCAAAAGGAAAAGGCTAACGTATAACGAGGTACGTGGACCTAGGAAACTCGAAAAAGGAAATGACGCTTTGACCATAAGGATAGTCGAGGGAACATTTAGAGCCGATAAGGCCTATCAGATAACGATTAAGGAATACAATGCTAGCGTTATACGATTGGATCGCGAGTGAAGTCGCTTAACCAATGTATAATTTATAAATTTTCCTAAATCGAATTATGACGAACGAAGCCGTCGGAGCTAGCAATGAACTCTTGCAGTTATATGACAACCAAAGCTGTCATAACTTGAGTTATCCTCAGTGTAATGAGAATCACAGAGTCGATACGCGTAACGTTTACAAAAGTCGCCCATTAGTTCGAAACAAACTGGAATTACGATCGACGGACGAATGATCATGAAATGGAAGCTCAAAATTGACAATTGGATATAGAGAATTCCAATTCTAGATAGGAATTTGACAATATCTCGCCAAATGGTAATTTTGAATTGGAAAATCGAAGTTTGGACCAAAAGTGCAAAATTATCATTTTGCCCCTCGACCATTTACCCTTGCCTTAAGAAATCATGAAGGAAAAAATGGCCATTCCCTCGCACCCATATGGCTGCCGAAATTGCTATATACAAGGGTCAAAGGATTGAGTCAAAGTTGGAGATGTATTATTGGAGCTTGCCACATGTCAAGAAAGGAGACCCTCAAGCATTAATGACCTCACCTAACCATGTCTTATCAATTTTAGGTCAATTATATGTGTGAGGCAAGCGTATTGAAGCCCTCAGCTGCTGTGTATAACCTCTCACTCACGTTCATCGCTTTTTCAACCTCAAACTCACCTCACCAAAAACTGCTTAGAAAAATAGATTTTGTCCACTTTGTTCGATGAGATTGAGTAGGCTTTTTCAGTGGCCGTTTGAGGTGCTTCGACTTTGAGAGGTAAGATCTATGTGTCCTTGACAAGCTCCAATTGGAATTTCTTCATTTGGATAAGTAGTTTTATCGGTATGAGTCCGAGACTAAAATTGGACGAAATCTGCGCGAGCTGGGAGAAGGTCGCCGTATACCTTCTTGGAAATTCCAAATGACCTCAAACTTTTTAGGAGAGCTTTATAACATCTAGTACTATGTTCATATGGTTTATTGCTGCAAGTAGATGATGTTAACTTCGGTTTTTATGGCTGAACATTAACGATAAAATCTAGACAGATTCTGACCAAGAGAAGATCGGGCTGTTTCGACGTTTTTGGGGTGTCAACCGACTCCAAATCACTTGGTGAGCCTTCTAATCATGTGAATGAAGGTCTTGAAATGTTGTTTGTGCAAAGAGTTAGGCTTGAAATTGAAGTATGGCTCGATTGAGCGGTTAGAAACCAAAATCGATTCTGTTTAGATGATGTATACATGCTAGCTGGTTCTGTTTAAGGACTAATTGAGGGATATTTGAACTTCAATTGACATATAATTTATTGTATGATGTCATGTGAGGTGTCAATGGGAAGTGTGAGAAGTTGATTGGAGTTTAAAGGTGATTTAAAGGCTAATTGGTGCATGGAACTTTGAGATGTACATTCTGACCTTTAAATTGTAGCATGAACCGAGTATATGAAGGATTAATGCAGGTGTTGTCGTCTATTCGACCAATTGATAAGGCATCCTGAGTTGCCATTTGTTTGGTGATCGAGAGAATGGTTTATCGAAAGTAAAAGTCGATTGTTTCTAATCCGAAATTGAGTGAATTTTGACTCAAAATTGATGAACTTCCTAAGACGGCACGTGGTTCTCGGTTGGTTGTGATCTTGTGGATCGAGGAGGCTCGTTTGGTGTGGATTTTTGCTAATTAATCACTGTAAGTGATTTCTAAATCCTTACTTGAACCCTAGGACGCTATTGGAAAGTTGTTTTGCGTAGCGCGATTGTGTGATAAAAGTATGGTAATTGATAGTATGTTATTGAATCGACCGTGGGCCCTGGCGATGATTGGTGATAACATCGCGGCCGTGGGTCTTGGCGATGATTGGTGATGATATTGCGACCGTGGGCCCTGGCGATGTTTTGTGTTTAAGCCCTATGAAACTATATCGCGGCTTGCAGCCCTGGCGATACATTGCGGTCGTGGGCCCTAGCTATGACTAAATGTGATTTTAGTCTAATGTGTGAAGCTTGGAACCTATGGTGTGTGGTGTGTTTGATAATGATTTGATATGCTAATTGTTCTATTACAAATGATGCTAAATTGCCATATGCCATTGCTTGCTGATTTCCCTGCATTATCTGCATTTTGTTTTACTTAGTGGGACTAGTGGTTTAGTATAGGTTGGGTTTCACTTGCTGAGACGTTGATCTCACCCCTTATTGGGACAAACTTTTCATACCCTAAACCCTAGCCATGCTGCCAATTCGTCTAGATGATCCAAAGGAGATGATCGCCAATTTTGATAAGTTTCTCTACCAGAAGGGTATTACCTATATTAGGAAGCACATGATGGTATGGGT
Source organism: Rhodomyrtus tomentosa (assembly GCA_028455895.1). Classification (NCBI taxonomy): domain Eukaryota; kingdom Viridiplantae; phylum Streptophyta; class Magnoliopsida; order Myrtales; family Myrtaceae; genus Rhodomyrtus; species Rhodomyrtus tomentosa. Next base: position 33,003,761 of record JAPCWY010000007.1, read on the forward strand.
AGATGAAGGGAAGCCGGAACTACAACCCCATCGTTTTCAAGTCTGGTTTCGTTAGGTGGGAGACAACAGCTTGATGGGACCCCTGCTACTAGAGAATGTTCCGTGGGAGGTGATTCCAACTTGGTGCCCTTCGTCCCGACAGGGCATAGAAGTGGACAACCCAGCTTCTGTGGGAGGTTCAAAAAACGTACCTGAAGTGCCTACGTCTCCTTTGTCCTCTACTGAGTACATGAGCTATATTGAGATTTCTGCTAATGCTATGGAGGCCATTGAAGAAGAAGAAGAGGAAGCCGAGGAAGACACCGAAGTGCCTTCAGAGGATGTACCACCCGAAACTTTTTCGGATTTCGATCCAGATGCTGAGGGGGACGATGGAAGAGATGATTCAACCTGTTCTGATGAGAAGTCTGAATGAAGGGGGTTCGGTGATTAAGAAGGAACAATTTTGGTGTTGGGCTTTAGGAAAGGTTAAGTAGTAGCCTTTTTACATTTTTGTCTTTTCCCTTCCACCGTTTGTAATGAATATTTATGCTACGTATAAATGGTGTGCTTTTGAATTTTTTCAAAACACCCCTTTTCTTTTTATTTCTTTATACGGAGATGCTCGCTTTTGTTTGTGCATTTCATATTGTACTAGGCCGTGTGAGGTTCCTGGATATATGTTTGGCCTGAGGCGGATATAATGGACTCCAAGGGGACGCGGGGCGTTACATCTCCGTTTGAGTGGTATCAGAGCAAAGTTTAGAGCAGGTTACTAAGAGTACAGTCGATTGAGGAATGGAGTAATAAGGAGTAAAGGAATTGGGATGATTGGGGTAGTGAGACCTTAGAGGGAGTCGTTAGAGAGTCAAGCATGAATGCATGGCATATGATTGGCGTATGTGATTGGCATCATGATATGGCATTGTTGTTGTCATGTGATTGGCATCTTGACATGGCATGGTTGTTGTGGACCTATGAGGGGTCGAGCTCTACACTAAGCATGATGTTGTGGATGTGGATTGAATGAGCGAGTTATATCTCTGATTGTACCAAGTTGCAGATGAGTCTGAACTTAAGGCGTGGATCTATATTTCTGGTTGATGAGCTCATGAGAATGCCTGAGTGATTGACTGTTGTTATATGATTGCTACTTTGTTGAGTAGCGTAGAAGTAATAAGATATAAGTAAGCGAATTGGATCTCTAATTATGGTGACTCAGGTGAGTTAAGTTGAACAAGTATGAGTAATCGACCTGGAAGGCCGAGAAGCGGAGCTTCGAGCTCCAGTGGTCGAGGATCCAAGAATGAAAGGAGTCCTGACGGCCTTGGAATAGATTGGCGAGCTTATGGGAAAAGAAGCTCGGAATAGAGTAGCTGCTGCCCTTAGGCAAGCAGAAGATAGAGCTGAGATCATAGCTCAGGCTGTTGAAGCTGTAGTGGCAGCTGTGATATGGCAAATGGAAATAATGCCCAGGGTACTGAAGCTGGGAATGCTCAAGGGGATGTCAATGCTAATAGACCAATGGGTTAGTTGGTCGAGCAGTTATTAAACTGAAATCGGCCCAGTTTGATGGTACTGAAGATCCACAATTGGCTCCAAGATGGATTGAGAAGCTCGAAAAGGCTTTTGAAGTGTTGAGATGTACAGATGAAGAGAAAGTGTTGCTAGCTGTGTATCAGCTAGAGGGAACTGCGCATGATTGGGGGAAAGCCTCAAAGGGAGGAGTATTTCCTAAAGGTATAGCTTTGCCTTGGGCTGCCTTTACTGCCGCTTTTAATGACAAGTATTTTTCTGAGACGGCACGTGAAAGGAAGTGATTGAAATTTCAGCAGTTGCGACAGAATCAGCTGACTGTGGATCGGTATGAAGCTGAGTTTGCGAGATTGTCAAGGTATGCACCAAGGTCAGTTGAGGACCCACTTGAGAAAGCACAAAGATTTCGAGATGGTTTGAGGCCCGAGATTCGCAATAGAATTATAACTGTGAACTTGAGAACATATCGGGAAATTTATGAGAGGAGCCAAATGATTGAAAGGGATATTAGGGAAAGAGGCGTTGCTTCTAGATCACGATTTACTTCTCTGAGAGATAATCGGTAGTTGGGCAAGAGGCCAATGATGAGTAATAGACGTTTTGTTCCTCCTGTTCGAAGGAATACTGTGAAACCTCCATTTCAGTCGAGTTGGAATTGTCGTATCTGTGGGCAAAGACATGGAAATGGACCATGCCCAAGACAGGAGCATGTTATAGATGTGGTCAACTGGGCCACCAGGCAAAAAATTATCCAAGCCAAGCTCCAGTAAATCGAGTTCAAGGACAGAGGCCACAGATTGGACAACTAGCTGTGGCTCCGCAGAACGACAAGAATCGACCACCTGCTCAGGGAAGAATGTATGCTGTGGCACGTGAAGAGGCGGAAGAAGCGCATGGCGTGGTCACAGGTACGATCTATTTATGTGATCAGGCTGCTTATGCATTATTTGATCCTGGAGCGTCACATTCCTTTATGTCTGCTCAGTTTGCTGATCTAGTGGGAGTAGAGTTGAAACCATTGAATGTGTTACTGCATGTTGCTACACCATTAAAAGACAGTGTGCTAGTTTCGCTAGGCTGTGTGGATTGTAAAATAGTAATTGGTGGTAGCGAAGAAAGGATTGATTTGGTTGTGTTGCCTATGTATGATTTTTATGTGATTATTGGCATGGATTGATTGATAAAGCAAAAGGCTGTAGTGGATTGTGGTAATAGGGTAATTTGATTTTACCCGAAAGGTCGCCCTAGTTTTGAATTTATAGGAAGTCGAGGAGGAACCTCGATTCCTTTAGTTTCGTCGCTTGAGGCGACCAAGTTGTTGAATGAATGGTGTCAAGCTTATTTGGCTGTTGTGGTAGATACAACGACGGAGGAGCCAAAGCTAGAAAGTATAGTCGTGATACGTGAGTTTCCTGGTGTCTTTCCTAAGGAATTGCCAAGATTACCACTTGAGAGAGAAATTGAGTTCGTAATCGAGTTGGCACCTAGAACGGAGCCAATCTCAAAGGCACCGTATATGATGTCCTTGTCTGAGTTGAAAGAATTAAAAGTACAAATACAGGAACTACCGGAAAAGGGATTCATTAGACCGAGCGCGTCGCCATGGGGAGCACCGGTGTTGTTTGTGAGAAAGAAGGATGAATCCTTGCGATTGTATATAAATTACAGGCAATTGAATCAAGTGACCATCAAGAACAAGTATCCTTTGCCGAGGATAGATGATTTGTTTGATCAGCTGCAAGGAGCGTTTGTGTTTTCTAAAATAGACTTGAGGACTGGTTATCACCAGTTGAGGATTAAGAAAGAGGATATACCAAAGATTACTTTCGGAACGAGATATGAGCATTGCGAGTTTACAGTTATGCCTTTTGGTTTGACTAACGCCCTTGCTGCATTCATGGATTTGATGCATCGAGTGTTTAAGGAGTACTTGGATTGGTTTGTCATTGTTTTTATAGACATATTGATTTATTCGAAGAGTAATTGGGAACATGAAGAACACTTGAGTATAGTTCTGCAGACCTTGAGAGAGCATTCGCTTTACGCCAAGTTTAGTAAATGCGAATTTTGGTTGAGTAAAGTAGCTTTCCTTGGTCATGCGATTTATGGAGAAGGAATTTCAATAGAGCCTTCAAAGATTGAGGTAGTGATGAAATGGCCTAAACCTACGACAATTACCGAGATTAGAAGTTTTCTGGGATTATCAGGTTATTATTGATGATTTGTGGAGAAGTTTTCGTCTATAGCCACTCCATTGAAGAGGCTAACGAAAAGAGGCGTGAAGTTCGAATGGACTGATAAGTGTGAAAGCAGTTTCCAAGAACTTAAGCATCGATTGACAACCACACCAGTATTGACATTCCTTCTGGACTTGGAGGTTATGAAATATATAGCGATGCTTCGCTAAAAGGATTAGGGTGCGTGTTGATGCAACATGGAAAAGTAGTCGCTTATGCGTCGCAACAATTGAGACCTCATGAGATGAACTATCCGACGCATGATTTGGAGTTAGCTGCCATCATCTTTGCTCTAAAGATCTGAAGACACTACTTATGTGGTGAAAGGTTTCAGATTTATACAGATCATCAAAGGTTGAAGTATCTGTTCTCTCACAAAGAATTGAATATGAGACAGCGTTGATGGATGGAATTACTCAAGGACTATGATTGTGAGATTCTGTATCATCCTGGAAAGGCAAATAGAGTCGCGGATACATTTAGCCGGAAGTCAAGCATTGCACTCTTATTGGTTAAAGGATGGTCCTTGTTAGTGGGATTAAGGGATTCTGAGTTTAAACTGGAAGTTTGCCAATTGATAAGTTTAGTGGCAACCTTGAGAATTGAGCTTGAGACTCAGGAGAGAGTAAAGGCTTTGCAGTCTACGAACCCAGATATTCAAAAGATTCTCGAGATGGACGTAACAAAAAGAAAAGTTGAGTTTCAAGTGTCTGAAGATGGAATTCTAAAATTTCGAGGACGTCTATGTGTACCTGGTGATGAGGAACTTAAAGAAAGAATTTTGTCGGAAGCTCATAGGAGCAATTACAGTATTCACCCAGGTAGCACTAAGATGTATCACAATTTGCGGCAACACTACTGATGGAACGGAATGAAGGTGGATGTAGCCAAGCATGTGGCAAAGTGTTTAACCTGTCAGCAGGTAAAAGCTCAACATTGCAAGCTTGGAGGATTGCTACAACCTCTAGAAATTCCTGAGTGGAAATGGGAACATGTGACAATGGATTTTGTGATGGGCTTGTCAAGGAGTCAGAAAGGCCATAACTCAATCTGGGTAATCGTGGATAGATTGACAAAGTCGGCACATTTTATACCTGTGCGAAAAGATTTGGCAATGTATAAGTACACATAGTTGTATATTCATCAGATTGTGCAATTACATGGAGTCCCAGTTACGATCACGTCAAATCGAGATCCCAAATTTACAACAAACTTTTGGAAGAGTTTGCGGGAAACTTTGGGAACTAGATTGCAATTCAGCACGGCGTACCATCCACAGACTGATGGGTAGTCAAAGAGAACAATTCAAACGCTCAAGGACATGTTGCGAGCCTGCATCATAGATTTTAAAGGTGGCTAGGAAGATCAGCTAGATTTGGTGGAGTTTGCGTATAATAGCAGTTACTAGCAAAGCATTGGTATGGCACCATTCAAAGTACTTTATGGTCGAGCTTGTAGAACGCCTGTATGCTGGGAAGAAGTTAGAGAAATGAGCATAACAGGCCTAGAATTAGTGGAACAGTTTGTTGAAGCGATTAAAGTCATTAGAAAAAGACTGAGAACAACACAAAGTCGACATAAGAGTTATGCTGATAAAAGACATAAACCATTAGAATTTCAAGTTAGTGATCATGTTTTCCTGAAGGTATCCCCGATGCGTGGCTTATCTCGATTTGGGAAAAAGGGAAAACTGAGTCAGAGGTACGTAGGTCCTTTTGAAGTTCTGGAGCGAATTGAAACTTTGGCCTACAGGCTTGCCTTGCCGCTAAACCTATCACAAGTGCACAATGTATTTCATGTGTCCATGCTGAGGAAGTATGAGCCAGATCCGACTCATGTTTTGGATTTTAAAACCATCGAGGTTGATAACAAGGTGTCATATATGAAAAAGCCTATCAGAATCGAGGATCAAAAGGAGCAAGTCTTAAGGAATAAGACGATTCCATTAGTCAAGGTGATTTGGGAATATCACGGGACTGAAGGAGAAACGTGGGAAAGTGAAGAAGCCATGAGACGTCAATACCCCCATTTGTTTATATAAGTTGGGTTTATTGTAAATTTCGAGGACGAAATTTATGCAAGGGGGAAGAATTGTGATATTCTGAATTTCCTGCCATTTCGAGGCTGTTGAATGTGAATGTACCTTTCGATGTATTTTAGTTTTGTCTCGCTCAGATCTGATCAATCTTGAATAAACTGACCAAAAGGGAAAGGCTAACGCATAACGAGGTACGTGGACCTATGACTCGAAAAAGGAAATGATACTTTGACCATAAGGATTGTCGAGGGAACATTTAGAGCCAATAAGGCCGATAAATAACGATTAAGGAATACAATGCTAGCGTTATACAATTGGATCGCGGGTGAAGCCGCTTAACCAATGTATAATTTGTAAATTTTCCTAAATCGAATTATGACGATCGAAGCCGTTGGAGCTAGCAATGAACCCTCGCAATTACATGACAACCAAAGCTGTCATAACTTGAGTTATCCTCAGTGTGATGAGAATAACAGAGTTGATACGCGTAACGTTTGCAAAAGCCGCTCGTTAGTTCGAAACAAAATGGAATTACGATCGATGGACGAATGATCATGAAATGGAAGCTCAAAATTGGCAATAGGAAATAGAGAATTCTAATTCTGGATATGAATTTGAAAAAGTCTCGCCAAATGGTAATTTTAAATTGGAAAAAGTGAAGTTTGGACTAAAAGTGCAAAATTACCATTTTGACCCTCGACCATTTACCCTTGCCTTAAGAAATCATGAAGGAAAAAATGGTCATTCCCTCGCACCCATATGGCTGTTGAAATTGCTATACACAAGGGTCAAAGGATTGAGTCAAAGTTGGAGATGTATTATTGGAGCTTGTCACATGTCAAATAAGGAGACCCTCAAGTATTAATGACCTCACCTAACTAGGTCTTATCAATTTTAGGCCAATTATATGTGTGAGACAAGTATATTGAAGCCTTCATCTGCTGTGTATACCCTCTTACTCACGTTCATTGCTTTTTCATCCTCAAACTCACCTCACCAAAAACTGCCTAGAAAAATAGATTATATCCACTCTGTTCGGTGAGCTCGAGCAGGCCTTCCAGGTGGCCGTTTGAGGTGCTTCGACTTTGAGAGGTAAGATCTATGTGTTCTTGACAAGCTCCATTTGGAATTCTTCATTTGGATAAGTAGTTTTGTCGGTATGAGTTCGAGACTAAAACTGGACGAAATCTGTGCAAGCTGGGAGAAGGTCACCGTATACCCTCTTGAAAATTCCAAATGACCTCAAACTTTTTAGGAGAGCTTTATAACATCTAGTACTATGTTCAGATGGTTTATAGCTGCAAGTAGATGATGTTAACTTCGGTTTTTATGACTAAACATTAACGGTAAAATCTAGACAGATTCTGACCAAGAGGAGATCGAGTTGTTTCGACGTCTTTGACATGTCAACCGACTCCAAATCACTTGGTGAGCCTTCTAATCATGTAAATGAAGGTCTTGGAATGTTGTTTGCGCAAAGAGTTAGGCTTGAGATTGAAGTATGGCTCAATTGAGCGGTTAGAAACCAAAATCGGTTCTGTTTAGATGATGTATACATGCTGGATGGTTTTGTTTAAGGACTAATTGAGGGATATTTGGACTTCAATTGACGTATAATTTATTGTATGATGTCATGTGAGGTGTCAATGGGAAGTGTGAGAAGTGGATTGGAGTTTAAAGGTGATTTAAGGGCTAATTGGTGCATGGAACATTGAGATGTACATTCTGCCCTTTAAATTGTAGCATGAACCGAGTATATGGAGGATTAATGGAGGTGTTGTCGTCTATTCGACCAATTGATAAGGCATCTTGAGTTGTCATTTGTTTGGTGATTGAGAGAATGGTTTATCGAAAGTGAAAGTCGATTGTTTCTAATTCGAAATTGAGTGGATTTTGACTCAAAATTGATGAATTTCCTAGGACGGCACATGGTTCTCGTTTGGTTGTGATCTTGTGGATCGAGGAGGCTCGTTTGGTGAGGATTTTTGCTAATTAATCACTGTAAGTGGTTCCTAAACCCTTACTTGAACCCTAGGACCCTACTGGGAAGTTATTTTGTGTAGAACGATTGTGTGATAAAAGCATGGTAATTGATAGCATGTTATTGAATCGGCCGTGGGCCCTGGTGATGATTGGTGATGACATCGCGGACATGGGCCTTGGCGATGATTGGTGATGACATCGCGACCGTGGGCCCTGGCGATGCTTTGTTTTTGAGCCCTATGAAACTATATTGCGGCTTAGAGCCTTGGCGATACATTGTGGCCGTGGACCCTAGCGACATGATGTGGCCATGAGCCCTGGCGATGGCTAAATGTGATTTTAGGCTAATGTGTGAAGCTTGGATCCTATGGCGTGTGGTGTGTTTGATAATGATTTGATATTCCAATTGATCTATGACAAATGATGCTGAATTGCCTTAGCCATTGCTTATTGATTTCTCTGCATTATCTGCATTTTGTTTTATATGGTGGGACTAGTGACTTAGTTTAGGTTGGGTTTCACTTGCTGAGACGTCAATCTCACCCCTTAGTGAGACAAACTTTTCAGATCCTAAACCCTAGTCATGCTGCCAATTCGCCTGGACGATCCAAAGGATATGATTGCCGATTTTGATGATTTTCCCTACCAGAAGGGTATTACCTATATCAAGAAGCGCACGACATTCTGGGTAGACGAAGAGAAGCCGGAATTACAACCCCATCGTTTTCAAGCCTGATTTCGTCAGGTGGGAGACAGTAGCTTGATGGGACCCCTGCTACCAGAGGATGTTCCGTGGGATGTAATTCCAACTTGGTGCCATCCGTCCCGACCGGGCATAGAAGTGGACAACCCAGCATTTGTGGGAGGTTCAAGAAACGTACCTGAAGTGCCTAAGTCTCCTTTGTCCTCTGCTAAGTACATGAGCTATATTGAGATTTCTTCTGATGCTATCGAGGCCATTGAAGAAGAAGAAGAAGAAGAAGAGGAAGCCGAGGAAGGCACCGAAGAGCCTTTAGTGGATGTACCATCCGAAACTTTTTCGAATTTCGATCCAGATGCTGAAGGGGACGATGAAAGAGATTATTCAAGTTGTTCTGATGAGAAGTCTGAATGAAGGGGGTTTGGTGATTGAGAAGGAACAATTTTGGTGTTGACTTTAGGAAAGGTTTAGTAGTAGCCTTTAAACCCTAAGCCTTAGTTCCTTTTCTACGCAAGGTGTGCGGCTTTACATTTTTGTATTTTCTCTTCCACTATTTGTAATGAATGTTTCTGCTATGTATAAATGGTGTGCTTTTGAATTTTTCCAAAACTCCCCTTTTCTTTTTATTTCTTTGTACGGAGATGCTTGCTTTCGTTTGTACATTTCATATCATAATAGGCTGTGTGAGGTTATTGGGTATATATTTGGCCTGAGGCGGATCTAATGAATTCCAAGGGGACACAGGGCATTACAAAATGTGACATTCTGATTTTCTAGTCATTTTCAGACTCATTAATGAGAAATATATCTAGCGATGTGTTTCAGTCATATCTCGCTCGAATTTGATCAATTTGAGTTGACTGACCAAAAGGGAAAGGCTAACGCGAGACAAGGTATGTGGACCTAGGGAACTCGAAGAGGAAATGACGCTTTGACCATAAGGATTGTCGAGAGGACGTTTAGAACCGCAAAAGCCTGATCTAAGAATGATTAAGGAATGCATTGCTAGCGTTATACAATTGGAGCGCGGGTGATACCGCTTAACCAACGTATAATTTGTAAAATTTTCCTAAATCGAACGGTGACGATCGAGACCATCGGAACTAATGATTGACCCTCACAATTACATGATAATCAGAGTTGCCATGAATTGACGAGCCCTAAATGTAATATGAATCACAGGGTCGATACGCGTAACGTCTGCAAAAGCCGCCCGTCGGTTCAGGATAGACTGGAACCACGTCTAATAGAGAAAAAGATCAGAACGAGTCTTGAAAATTGAAAAGGGAGAATCAAGAATTCCAACGTCATATTTGGGTTGGCCGTTGCCTTACCGAAGAATATTAGAATGAGAAAAATAACGTTCCGAACGTCGAGGGTAAATTACCATTTTGCCCCTCAAGCCTTAGCCTTGCTTATGCAATTGAAGGAGGGCATTTTGATCTTTTATACACCCCCAAGAGCCACCGAAAATTTGAAGAGACCTTGGCCATTGGATGAAGCTTGATTGACATTTAGGAAAAGTGTCAATAGACATTTAGGAAAAGTGTCAATAGATTAGGTAAAGAGTGGTCATATCCACTTTTCCCAACTACCATTCAATCCTTTGACTTGTGAAGACTTGCATATAGCTCTCTCTCTCTCTCTCTCTTCCATGACCGGTCATCACCCCCATTTGGCCGAAACTCTCTTCTTCTTCTTCCTCTCTTTTGCCGCTCGCCGATCGCTTCTATCCCTCCCGTTCGCCGCCACCGATGATCACTTTCGGCGACCTTTAGCCGGCGAGCCAACCATCCACACCTAGACCGACCACTTGCCTACATCCTCGTAGTAGAAGCGAGCCGTTTGACCCACCGAAGAGCTCCGACCAGCCATTCTCTCGGAAATCGACGGAAACCATCGCAGCTGGAGCTAAGCTGCTGTTAGGACTCCGTAGGGCCTCTTAACATTTGAATTTTTTGGCCAAATTTTGTGGAGATCTAGGAGACTCATATACTGAGTTGTGGTAAAAATTTGGGCCGAATTTGATGGAGGATTGATGATGAAATGGCGTCGCCTTTGATGGACAGAAACTGCCGATTTGCAGGCTTGGGTGAATCGGCGACTTTCAAGGTGTTTCCGACGACGACTCAGCCCCAAATCTTCGATGAGCTTCCTAAACCCTTAGATCTACATGTTAGCAAGTAGGTTAGTGAATAAATGATGGATTTAGAGTAGTTTTAGGGCTGAAAAATCTCGGTATACACAGAACCGAAAATAGTCCGGTTCGGTTCTGTGCAAACCGGTTCTGTGGAGGCTGTTGGTTGTTGGTTTTGAGTCTCAAATTCATCAATGAGACATGTTAGGATGTTGAGGAATGTGTTAATGAGATTGGTGATCCATGGATTGGTGATTAGGCAAGACAAAATTGACGATTGGTTGGAATTTCATAGGTTGCGTGGTGGATTTGATTCTTGGACTACTTGGCCGAATCTTTGAGGCTCTTGGAAGGAGAAATTTGTGACATTAAAGCTTGAGGTAAATGAACCCTAAACCTAGGGTAGGATGATTGGACTCAATTGGGTGAGTCGTGTGGTAATTTGATTGATTTTGAGAAACTTTAATGAGATTATTCCTTGTGTGTCCTACGAAGACATAGAGGATTGAACGTATGATAATACTTGTGCTTTATATTGACTACCTTGATTGCATGTCAATTGAATTGTCTGCATGCCATGGATACATTGTTTGTGCATGAGTTGCACTTGGCCTTGTATGCATGAATCGTGATTGTGGCATGACGAAGACGTGGTGAGACCTTGAGGCGTATGAGACGCGGGGTGGTGTGATGGATACCCTGAAGCGCTAAGACGCGGGGTTAGAGTTGTGTGGCATCCTGATGCGTATGAGACGCGGGGTTGAGATGGCCATAGTCCTGATGTGTTGAAACGCGGGACGGAGTTGTGATGTGTCGACACTAGCCTGGAGTAACATTGAAACTTGATGCATTTACGCGGGTTGTCAATGACGGTCTGATGCGTTTACGCGGACCGAGCCTGATGCGTTCTAAACGCGGGCATGAGAATGAGGCGGGTGTGAAAGGTGGAAGTGGCGATGAGACATGGCGGAATGTGCATGATTTTAGTGTTGTGTTGTTATGCCATGACTGCCTGCCGGACATCTGCATGAGTGTTATTTTTTGAATGCCTTATATGTCTATTTGCATGATATGTTATTGTTGATGATTGCCTGAGTGGATGGTCGGCCTAACCTAGGGTTAGGACCCACCTTACTGAGATGTGTATCTCACCCCGTTAGGGGTCCTTTTTTTTTTTACAGATTCTAGATCTTGAAGATATGGCCTATCCGTTTTGGTGACCTCAAGGAGATGTCTGTTTATTTTGATGAGTTTCTTGACGGGCAGGGAACTATTTATGTCAGGAAGTGTACTGTGGTTTGGGTAGCCAAGGGTAGTACTAGTTGGAAGCCTCATAAATATGAGGCTTGGTTTCAAAAAATTGGGGATGTTTCTACAGGGCCGCTAAAGCCCACTGAGGTGCCCCAAGGAGTCGTCCCTAGTTGGTGTCATCCCACCCGAGACTTAGAGCAGGCTGAGGGGTCAGTTGCCGGTTCAAGGAATGGACCGGAGAGGACCCCGACCTTAGAGAACACGGAGGAGATCATAGTGGTCGAGGCGACTGAGGAGGATCTGGTGGAGCCGTCTGTTGAGGAGACCATGGAGGACACCATAGAGGTTCGCTCGGAGACCTTTTAGGAGTATGAGCCTACGGAGGAGGTAGAGGAGATCGAGTACTTCAGCAGCTCGTCTTAGGAGCTCCCAGCTTGCTAGGTCGATCTATTGACGACGATCCTGACCCTGTTTCTTGTTGGATGTTGTTGATGGATCCTTTTGTGTAATTACCCCATCACCCCTTGTTAACGGATTTAGTTGCCATGCGTCTGTATGAACTTTTGGATATTATGTGTTGTAGTCTTCTCACTATCCCAGTCCCATTTTACTATTTGTAAGGAGTTATTGTATGGTCGCTTCCGCGTGCTTTGTTTATAACACGTCTCTCGTCTTATGAGTGGATCTTGGGACCACGAAAGATATTTTGGTTTGCTTGCAGGGAGTCGCGTGCTCGTGCCCGGGGCGCGGGACGTGACACAAAACGTCCCCTTTATCTTCATGGTTTAGAAGATCATCAAGACATTACGAGCGAGAAGCCGTTTGGATTCCAGTAAAGGTTTGGTTCGCCATGGCAACTTGAGTCCAAGAAACTACGGCATACTCGCTTTTATAGGAGGTCACCAAAAATAATTGGATCAGATTATTACGCGAACGTGGGAAGATGATGGATATTTTTGGCGCCAAAAAAGATACCAAAGGCGGTATTGTTGAGATTTTTGGGGATACAAAAAGTTTTTGACGTCCAGAAAGAGTTTATACACCAAAGACTCGAACCTCTTGTTGCTCATTATTGATTCACTCCTGACTTGACGCTGGTGGGCCGCTTCTTGTGTCATCTTAGCAAGGCCTTCTTGTCTCTTCGCCTCAAGAGCAACAATGAATGTTTTTAAACGATCTTCAACCAGCGAACGACGAGACAACATGACGAACCGCCGGAGGATGTTTCCTCTAAATTCCTTCTCTATTGCCAATTTTTGCTGTTCAAGAGTTCGTCTTCTCTCGTCCAACTTAGCCATCTCCTTAGCAACATCTTGGAGAGAATCTCTCTCCTGACGTACTATTCACTCTGCTACTTGGGCTTCGGCATCAGAGGGGTAATCGATAAGGCTAGTTACGACAACTATTCGCTCCTGACATTCCTTATAGTTAGAAAAGCCAGTAGAAAATTGATCTGAAAAATTCTTCAAGCGGTGAGCAATATTTGGAGGAAGCAACACCATAAACTCTTCCTTGGTCAGTTCTGTCGTCATAGACTCGATACATTCAATCGCTGATGGATTGTCCACAAAGGAGGTAATCTCACCAAAAAAGAGATCCAGGGAGCCCGACAAATTGAGTTTTAGCCTATCTAAAGCTGCTACTGATAGGGAAATACCCTGTTGATGCTTATCAGGAGGAGTTGAGGAAGCAGAAGGCTTTGCAAAGTAAGCTTGAATATCTGCCATTGAAACTTGAGTTGCAGATAGATCAACCTCAGTAAGTGTAGGATCGACAGCTACAAATGTCTGAGGAATTGTAGATGGGAATTCATCGTAAGGCTCTTCGACCACTGGGAGATTGTTGAGAGAATCTACTTGACCAGAAGTAAGCGCGAGCAAGGGCCTGCCGTGAACTCCCAAAGCGAGCGGATTGAATGATTCAGCAGAGGCAGACGGTTCGCTAACAAAGGAGTTAGCGTTAAACTTTTCAGCCTGAGCAACACCCGGCGAAGGATCTTCGGGGTGAATTTCTGAGCGTTTGCCACCATCGAAGAGGATGACCGAAGGCACATGACGTTTCTTCCGATGGAGAAAAATAATGGGTTCGCCATCTTCCGGCTCATCACCTAACAAGCATAAATAAATAAGCACTCGAAGTCCTAACCATCAATCAAAATAAGGAAAAGTTTTTCCAACTTGTTGAAAATATCGGGTGCTTAGGGACGTCTTGGGAGGCTTTTCTCTTTTCTTTAGGATTTGCCCTACTCGGATTCAGGCCAAATGACTTGATCCGATCCTTGTTGAGAATCGAAGAGGTAGCGGCTTCATAGGGGCTTTCTAGACTAAAGGATAACCACCAGGTTGTATACTTCGAGGTAACCCCAGTATCAAATCGAAGAGCTCCAGTGGTGTTCTTAGAGAAACGCTGGTACATTGAAGCAATCACTCGGGCACAGCAGATGAAAGAATTATCATCATCAAATCTGTAGACCTTCTTATCCATTAGCGAAAAATCCATAAGATAAGAAGTGGGCATGGGAACAACTTGCCTAAGATCGAATTGCCGAGCGCAATATTGAGGAGAATAAGGTTCAAACCTCGGATAGAACCTGCCTTTGAGGGACACTGAATTGGAAGATCTTTGGGGGAAAGGACAGAAATTAAAAAGTAACGAAAACTAAAAGGCTCACGATTTTTCGGATCAAGAAGAAAGTTAAGCTCAGTAGAATGGTATGGGAACAGGTCAACCCTGTCAGCGCCACTTGATAAGATTTGTTGAAGGTAAAAAGTAAAGGACAAAACGCTAGGAGGAACGTCCAATGGAGTAGCAGAGAGTAATCTGATACCAATGTCCGAAGGTCCACCTTCTCGTCGAGGAAGGGGAATATCCGCAAACAAAAAAAGAAAATATAATGTTATCCAGGCTTGGAGAATCCAGAGAGGACCGGACAACACAACATCCTTTGTGTATGTCATCATTGATTGAGAGGCATGAGTTATGCTCCTATAAAGAACGGCTAAAGCCAAAGGACCCAGAGCGACGTCTCTCCCCCTAGCAAGATTGGACGCGAGGATGAGATAGTCTTGAGATACTTTTACGGCTGGGTTGAAGAAAAAGTATTTTAACAACAAATACGAAATGAAGGCTGTCCGCTCGGTAAGAGTGACACTGCCAGAAGTCTTATAGTGAAGATTGAGGAATTTTCTATAAGCTAGGAAGGCCTGTAGAGTATAACAATCTTCTAACGTTTCTAAATTCATGGCAGACGCATCATGAGAAGCAAGGCCCGCAATAGTGAAAACTTCTAGAAAAACAGTTGGTTTACGAAGACCAGAAGCTTATGACAGAACCCAGCAAACTCCTATTCAGATTGCGGGATAGCAAACTAACCTCCAGGGCCGTCCTGATATGAGCTATCGTCCAAGAAGCTCCAGTCAATGAGTCGGATTTAAGCCAGCGAAATCAGGTCAGAAACATGTCATCACGCAAAGGGAAGCTGCGAAATCGCTGAGACTGAAGCGACCGAATGTCCCGCATAGGAGAGGCTTAGATAGGAAGTTTTACACTTCGATACAGCAGAAAACAAGTTTGAACGGATGCCGGGACAGACAAATGAGAACAAAGACTGGGTCATAGGATAAACCCAAAATACACTTTGAAAATATTCAGAAGCTCGAAAAAGCAATCATATTTATTTTCGTCCTTCAGCTTGTCAAAGCGACCAATTATTTGTTTGGGTCGGAAGAAGAAGATGAAGATGCCATGGAAAAGGACGAAAGCTGAGAACCAGAAAGGATTTAGGGTTTAAAACAACAAAGAAGACGATGGTTGAAGACTTTTTGTCACGCCCCGCGTCCTGGGCACGAGCACGCGACTCCCTGCAATCAATCAAGATATCTCTCGTGGTCCCAAGATTCACATACCAGTTGAGAGATGTATCATAGAACGAGTAAGCGGAAGCGACGACAATAAAACTCCTCCGTACAAAATATAAAGCAGGACCTGGATAGCGAGAATACCATAATAGTACATAATACCCGAATGTTTATACAAGTGCATAGCAAACTATATCCGCTAGTCAGTAGGGGTAACGGGGTAAGTACAAAAGAGGTCCATCATCATCAAAAGGAACAGGCATCAGGGTCGCCGTAAAAAAGTTAGACTAGTATGCCAGGAGCTCCTAAGACGAGCTGCTGGAGTCATCTGTCTCCTCTGCCTCCTCCGTGGGCTTGTACTCCGAGAAGGTCTCCGAGCAAACCTTTACGGTGTCCTCCATGATCTCCTCAACAGACGGCTCTACCAGGTCCTCCTTAGTAGTCTCGACCACTATGACCTCCTTAGTGTCTTCTAGGGTCGAGGTCCTCTCAGGTCCGTTCCTCGAACCGGCAACTGACCCCTCAGCCTCCTCTAGGGATCACTCCCGGTGGCATCTCAGTGGGCTTCAGCGGCCTATAGATACATATCACACCTTCCAGAACTAGGCCTCATACCTATGAGGCTTCCAGCTACTACCACCCTCGTCTACCCATACTACTGTATATTTCCTAACATAAATAGTCCCCTGCCCGTCAAGGAACTCATCAAAATGGACAGACATCTCCTTGGGGTCGCCAAATTTGATAGGCCACATCTTCAGGACCTAGGATTTGTAAAAAGGGGGTCCTACAACTGGGTGAGATATACATATCAGTAAGGTGGATCCTAACCCGAGGTTAGGCTGATAGTCCACTCAGGCAGTCATAAACACCAGCATTTCATGCAAATAAACATATGAGCCATTCAATTATCAATAACAACACACAAATGTCAAGCATGCAGTCATGACATCATAACACATCAATATGGTCATGCACACCTCGTCATCTCATATCACCACCCTTCCAGCCTGCCTCAATCTCATGCCCGTATTTAGAACCCCTTAGGCTTGGTCCACGTAAACGCATCAGACCGTCTCATTGACCAACCCGCGTAAACTTATCAAGTTTTCAATGTCACTCCAGGCCTGTGTCGCCACACCTCAACTCCGTCCCTCGTTTCAACGCATCAGGACTATAGCCTTCTCATCCCCGCGTCTCATACGCCTCAGGGTGCCATTCACTTCAAACCCCGTGCCTCAGTGCCTCAGTGCATTCATTACACCACCCCGCGTCTCATACGCCTCAGGGTCTTATCACGTCTCAGACATTCCACAATCTCAATTCAATTCATGCATACAAGGCCATGTGCAAACCCATGCACAACAATACACTTATGGCATGCAGGACGATCAAATTGACATTCAAACATGGTAGTCAATTCAAAGCACAAGCATTAGCACACATTGAAATCCTCTATACCATTCTAGGACGCACAATGAACAATCACATTGAAGTATCTCAAAAATCAATCAAAATTTCACCCGACTCGCCCAATTGAGTCTAATCTTCCTATCATAGATTTAGGATTCCCTTATCTCAAGCTTAATGCCACAAAATCCTTCTCCCAAGCACCACAACAATTCGGCCTAAATAGTCCAAGATTAAGTCCACCGCGCAACCTAAGGAAATTTCATCCAATCGTCAATTTCCTTGCTCAAATCACCAATCTATGGACCACAAATCTTATTAATACGTTCCTCAACATCCTAGCATGTCTCAATGACGAATTTGAGACTCACTTTCAACCATTACTAGCCCCCACAGAACCGGTATGCACAGAACCGAACCGGGTAATTTTCGGTTCTGTGTATACCGCAAATAATCAGCCTTTAAACTACCTCAAATCCTCAATTCATTCACTAATCTACTTGCTAACATGTAGATCTAAGGTTTTGGGAAGCTCATCAAAGATTTGGAGCCAAGCCGTCGCCGGAAACTCCTTGAATGTCACCAGTTCTCCCAGGTCCTCAAACTGGCAATTCTGGCCCTTCAAACACAAGATCCATTTGGGGTCAAAACTCCATCAAATTAACCCCAACTTTTTACCACAGCTCAATCTATGAGTTTCCTAGATGTCCATAAAATTTGGTTGAAAAACTCCAAGGTTTCGGCCAAAAATGTGGCTTACCTCTGGTTGCGACGATTTCCGTCAACTTTCGGGAGATCGGTTGGTCGGAGCTCCTCGCTGAGTCAAATGACTCGCTTCCACTTCGAGGATGTCAGCAAGAGGTTAAGGAAGGAGTGGGTGGTCGGCTCGGCGGCTGGGAGTCACCGGAGGTAGCCGTCGAAGCGAGCGAACCGGCGAACAAAAAACGGTCGGTGAGCATCAGTTTCACGGCAAAGAGAAGAAGGAGAAGAAGCTCTCGGTCTAATGGAGGAGGGTAACCGGCCAAGAGAGAGAGAGAGAGAGAGAGGGCTATATGCAAATTTTCAAAAGTCAATAAAGGTTGAATGTAGTTCAAAAGTGGACATGTCCACTCAAGGCCTAATCCATTGACACATGTCCAATGTGTCCTTCAAGTTCATCCAATGGCCAAGATTCTCTCAAATTTTCAGTGGCTTTGGGGGTATGTCAAAGACCAAAATGCCCTCATCCAATTATATAAGTAAGGCTAAGGCTTGAGGGGCAAAATGGTAATTTTACCCCCGACGTCCGGATCGTCGTTTTTTCTCATTCCCATATTCTTCGATAATGCCCTCCAATCCTAATGTTGGAATTCTTGATTCTCCATTTTTAATTTTCAAGACTCGTTTCTGATCGTTTTCTCTATTAGACGTGGTTCCAACATATCCCGGACTGACGGGCGGCTTTTGTAGACGTTACGCATATCGACCCTGTGATTCATATTACATTTAGGGCTCGTCAATTTATAGCGACTTTGGTTGTCATGTAATTGTGAGGGTCTATCCATAGTTCCAATGGTCTCAATCGTCATCATTCGATTTAGGAAAAAATTACAAATTATACGTCGGTTAAGCGGCATCACCCGCGCTCCAATCGTATAACGCTAGCAATGCATTCCTTAATCGCTTTTAGATCAGCCTTTTGTGGTTCTAAATGTCCCCTCGACAATCCTTATGGTCAAAGCGTCATTTCCTATTCGAGTTCCCTAGGTTCACATACCTTGTCTCGCGTTAGCCTTTCTCTTTTTGGTCAGTCAACTCAAATTAATCAAATTCGAGCGAAATATGACCGAAACACATCGCTAGATACACTTTTCATTAATGAGTCTGAAAATGACTGGAAAATCAGAATGTCACACTTTTTGTATAAAAGGGATTACGAACCAAAAGTCGATGCGTCAAAGAAAAGGTGGAATGATCATACTCTCGGGAAAAGAAGTCCTGATGATAACGCAACCTTCAAATCAAAATATTCTTTAAAAGACAAAAATCCTTGATTTATATCTTTTAAAAGGGGGCATTTGTTCATACCTAAAACTACCGTATGGGTCACATGATGCGCACAAAAAAAGGGGAGTATTTAGCTACAGAAAGATGTATGCAGTGCATGTGAAGATTAGCTACAGAGACGTCACGTAGGGGATGGTTTTGGTGGAATTTGTCCTAAAGCGTGAATGAAAAGGGCGCATGAAAGAAGATATTATCAGGGGCAGTTGAAAGATTTGGCGTCAACCCCATCAAAAGGGACAAAAAGAGGCGCAAAAACCGTTGAAGACTTCATCCACAAGTATCGTTGAGGGGAAACGTGCAAAAAGCTGGAAGGTGACAACCGTCCAACAGTTATCGAAGCAAACCCCGTCCCCAAAGGGATATATACTTGGAGCACAAGATAAGGACTCTTCGACGGTTACTAGAATACGTATATAAATACCTAAAGATATCCTACATCGTAGGAAACACAAAAAACAACACAGCAAATCTTTATCTTTCAATCTAGCTTAACCTTAGTTGTACCTTTTAGATTCCCGTCGTTGATTCAATTCTAACATGTTTCATATCTAGAATTAGATGTCATTGATTAAATTCCGACTTCTACTCGCCCAATCCAGTGCCGTCGATTAAATTTTGGTACTATATTGGTTCATTCTCCACCCGTCTAGCACTGTCGATTCAATTTCTGTGCTGTGTCCTACATTTCCAGCTGTCCAGTGTCATCGATTAAATTCCGACATCGTGTCCTACAATGTGGTCCAATATTGTTGATTTAATTTCGATGTTGAGCCTCGACCCTTTTTTTCGATCGAAGTATCCGACTAAGTTCATCAAAATTCATCTCCAACAGGTCCGTCGAAATCTTGTACAAAACTGTCGAAAAACACGCTCCTATCAATAAGATATCTTGCATTTGACGCTCTCTGTCCATAACTTGCCCGGAACCCTTCTTTCTTAACGAACTGTTAACGTTCGATAAAAGGAATTTTCCGTAATAACAACCCTTGTGGGCTCCAACCTCTTGGGCCGAACCCCAGGAGAATCGATTGGGCCTCAACGAGGGAGATTTTTCGCACAACACCATGATATTGCATTGTAGCCTCCTGGGAGGAAAACAAGCCCTTCTTCTTTAGGATAAAACAAGAGAAATGAACTTCGAGCTAGGTTCATACTATGATCACATCTATCCATTTCACTGGTGACAAGATAAGTTGAGATTGGAAATTCTCGAGGGCCGCATGAAGTTCTCTTGTTAACAAATGCGATAATTCTGTTGAAAAGTATTTTAGTTTGGGATTTTATTTTATTTAGTTTCTCAACACATATGCTCTCACAACCCTCTAAACAAATCCATTTCCAGAAGTTGTCTAGTTGGCAAAGGAGATGTGATTTTAACCCTTGCTTAGCTTTTCTATGCAAGTCGATGATTTGCACCGAATATAGAACATCGAACATGGCTCAGATCAATTCAAATCTTTTTTTTTTGGTCGAGACAATTCAAATCTATTGAGAAGCAATAGGAAAGGATAGTTTCCCATAGGGATATGAATCAATTTAAGCTTTTGAGATATCCTGAAATACTAGAACAAAAATTTCAGGTGTGAATGACTAATTTCTCTTGAGATTTTGTCAACAAAGTGATCTCGAGATATTTGCTAAGCACTCCGAACAAGCTTTATGTATCTTGTGATATATCCGACGATGTGGAATCGTACATTTTAAACTGAATCGAGTAGGGGAAGAACAAAAGCTGAACACTTCCCCAATTGAGTATTAGATGCAAGGGTTTCATTGCTAAAAGCCAAATACTTCTCTCACCGTAAAATGAATATCCGTTACCAAAACGATGAATCTAGTTTTAAAGTCTACATTCTCCAAACTTAACTCTGATAGGCAACACGTAGTGCACCCAGTGCTAAGATCTTTCTCCCAGAACGCACCAACGCTTTTAGAACAGAACAAGGCTGTACAGACCCGTTCATGTACAAGATTAGATCAGACTTGCTAGGCCCAGCCTTTAGAGCGAGCCCAATTGGGTCATAGCTGGGGCCTATATACACAACAGTCCAAGTATGGCCCCGTCGTAAAGCTAAAGAGGTGAGGATTACCAAAAATTGACTCTGCAAAATGTTGATGATTATCTATGACTCAATCCATAAATTTTGTGATGGGTGTAGGACCCTTTAGCAAGTCCATACGGGTGTGCAGCCTTGGTCACCCCTCCACACCCTTTTTCCTATTAAAAGTAAAAAAAGGTGGCAGGTATTTAGCAGAACCAATTTAAAGGGTCCAAAATCACTGCCAACCCATTTCTTTCTTTCCACTATCTCATCCACTAGTATTATCTACTTCATGGTGAAGTCTTCACCTAAAAAATCCTAGAGATTCACAAAAAAAGCATGCTTATGCTTGTGAAAATTAAGATATCTTGAAGACTACCTAAACCAGGTAAAAAACAGAACCAAGTTGCCCTAAAACATGCTTCCAGACAGAAACAAAAAACAAGACAAAACCAAGAGAGGCCTTGCCAATGAAGAGGAAGACATGAGATATAAAGGTTGAAAGATTGAAAACCATGATTGCCATTTGCAAAGTAGCTTGTGCTATGAATCCTTACAGTAGTTCAGTAGAGGACAATCTTTGCTCGGGGACTCCTTCCTTTGCTGGCTATCCTTCCCTTTGCCACATTGCTGGTTATCCTTTCTTTTGCCACATCTGTGGCACATCTTACCATGAGTGAACAAAAGGCAATTCAAATCAAATTTAAGCTCGCTTGGAATCCGTCGGTTGAGATGGAGATACGCTTTGTTTCTATCGGCTGTAGCTGGGATCCATCCAATAGTCTTTGCAATCTCGAAAACCTGCACATGTGCCTAGCATTTAAATTCGTAGTGATGCTAAAACAGCAACTGCTTTTTAATGTAAACCACTCACATGGGTATCAACTGGGAAATCATCTTGCTGAAGATGAAACATCAAGACACAAGCCACCTGTAATATAAATGGGGTGATACGGCAATTTCAAAAGCAATAAGATGCAGGAAACTGAAATGGGTAATTTTTATTAATCAAATCAAGAACCCAAACTCTGATATCATTTCCAGCGAGAGACGAGAGAAGGGACAAGCGACGACCACTTTTACTAGCATAGGATAGTTGAACAATCCATGATAGAGGAGAAATGAAGATATCTTAAAAAAACCAAAAATGGCATTTTCATGTCCTTGAAGTTTAATATCTACGGCATCCTATGATGGGCCCACCAAAAAGTTTTCATGTTTATGAGTTCAATGACATGATCGTGAGAAGCTAAAGAATGGACAAAGAAAGGACAATTACCGTCTTTGGACCAATTCCTTTGAAAAGGGATAGCTCAGCCTTAATTTCACCAACAGAGAGATCTTGCAAGTATTCCAAGCATAGTTTTCCCCTTTTCTTGAGCAAGCAAGTCAAAATGTTCTTGATGCAAGCTGCTTTTGTTGGGGCTAGACCTCTGCATCTTATGGCATCCTCTACACATGTTGATTCAGCAGCAAGAACCTTGGAAAATCCAAGAGCAAATTCATGGGAAACTGATGGAATCATATAAAATAATAGCGATTTTCTTCTTGAACAAATTGCCGTGACTGCCAGGTTCCAGAGAGAAACTAATCAATCCAAATACTCCGCATTTCTAGGAAAATGGTCACTTTTCCGAAACATGACTCAGAAGCAATCTAAAATTGCATGTACTAAAATCAAGACAAATTGGTACCCTCGTACATGAATATAGGTCAGTGTCCAAATTCAAGCCCATTAAAAGCTCGTGCCCAAGAAAACTTGAGTGAGCAGTATGGTCGCTGGATCAGAACAATGACGGATCAAATCCAACCTAAATGTTGGAAATTCACATGTACCCATGAAGCCAAAAGCACCAATTAGACAGCTCCAACATGAATTACTGCAAAGAAAGGTACAAAGAAAACCAAAAAAGCTCACATCTTCCCAGGAGGGAAAAGCAGACTTGAGAGAAGCGAAAGCCCTCTTAGAGTTAACGTCGGTCCTGTTCTGCGACAGCACGATCTTCACCAGACCATCCAAGACGCTCTCTTCCTCTTCCACTTCCACTTCATCGACAAGCACCTTCTCCACCTCTCTCCGTTCGTGACCATCGCCCTCTTCCTTAACGACGAGACCCAGTTTTTGTTCCCTCTGCTTTCGGTACTTGGCGAATTCTTGCGGGAAGCCATGAAGGGCTAAGAGATTGTCCCAAACCGCCCGAAATTCCTCGTGCGTGGGGTCGATGGTGGGTTTGGTACGGATCATCTTGGATGGATTTAGAGGATTGGAGTGGAGATTTGCTTGGGAGGGTTGAGTGTGGGCGGTCTTGGAACTTCCTCTTTCGCTGTGCCTGCATTTTTGCAGCGAAGCGGTGCAGGAGACGATACGCGACAGACCATCTCGCAAAACGCTGGACTTCGTTGTGGGCCTTGCGGGTCGGATTTATGGGCTCTTACCAAATGGGCCGTAATAATGGCTACCACGAGCCTACACTTTTGGATCCGAATTGCCTGCCTTTAGGATTCGGGCCAGATCTCTTATTTTTAAGGAGCAACAATTTTGATTTTTTGTTTTGTTTTTTTAGTAATGATCTGGGTCGTACATTCATAACACGGACGACTTGAATTCCAAGGACAGACGATCTCTTTCCTACACTTTCTGAATCATCCCTGGGTTTTTTGCAACAGGAAAACAAAACCACGCGATTTCAATGGGATCAAAGTATATGCCACTCTTCTATAGTAAAGTAGGACTAGCATAGAAGCAGACCAAGAAAAAGTATATGCCACTTAGAAAAAAAGGTATACACCATTAACTATTGAAAAGCAAATAAAGAACACACGATTTAACGAGGTTCGGTAATATGCCTACGTTCTCGGTCAAACACCTTACTCTCTCATTTTTTTTTCTCTTCTTCTTCGTTATATTATCAAGTATGTATAGACCAATAGATATACAATCAGACAAACGTCTTCTACAATTCAAGTTGAAAAAAAATCCTCTACAAATCAAGAGGAAAAATAAAATCTCCTACAAATTAGGAAATTAGAGCTCACGCCAATACTTTCCATCAAATTGGTACATAGATATCTCGCATGCCCTCTTGTCTAATGAACTGTAGAACGCCCTGCTTGAAACAACCTTCATCAAGATATCTGCTAGTTAGTATTCGGATTTCACAAATGGAAACTGAATCACCTTGGAATCCAAGTTCCGCTTAATGAAATGTTGATCCACCTCAATATGTTTAGTGCAATCATGTTAGATAGGATTGTGAGAGATATCGATAGCAGCTCTATTATTACAAAACAACTCCATTTCAGACATAGGAGCAAAACCAAGATCTATCATAAGTTTCCGAAGCCATAGGAGTTCACACATTCCCTTAGCCATCCATCTGAACTCTGCCTCTACACTTGAGAAAGCCATTATTTTTTTGTTTTTTGATCCTCCAAGTAATCAAATTCCCTCCTACGAAGGTAAAGCACCCTGAAGTTAATCTTCTGTCTGACGATCTTCTTTTTGACACACTTCCTACTCAGTCTTCGTTTGTAAAACCTTCGATATGCCCACTCTTCTGAAACTGAAGCTTTCTCTCCAAAGCGCTCTTTAAATATCGAAGGATTCACATTACACCATCCTTATGATCTTCACTAGGAGTGCACATAACAACACTCACTGCATAGGCAATATCAAGAAGTGTATGCAACAAATAAATTAGTTTGCCAACTAAACTTCGATATTTTTCTTTATTTGTAGGCACCTAGTTAGAATACTCTCTAAGTCTGTGATTTTGAACAATCTTTGTGTCTACAGGTTTGCAATCTAGCATTAAATCCAAAATATACTTTCTATGAGATAGAAAAATATCTCTCTTATATCTTGCTATTTCTATCCCTAAGAAGTACTTAAGTCCATGAAGATTTTATCTCAACTTCATTTAGAGCTTCTACTGTAATTTCAAGATTTCCTCCTAACCATCTCATGTGATAATCATATCATTTACATAAATAATAAACACGATTATCTTACCTCAACTTCGCCTCAAAAATAGGGTGTGATCAGAATTGCTTTGAACATACCCATACCTCTTCACAGCCACACTAAATCGTCCAAACTAAGCTCGAGAAGACTGTTTCAATCCATACAATGATCGCTCTAGTTTACAAACCAGTCCTGATTGTGAGAAAAGGCTATAACCTAGTGGAATTTCCATATAGATGCCCTCTTCAAGGTCATCATAGAGAAATGCGCTCTTGACATCAAGCCAGTGTAATGTTCAATCTAAATTAACTGCAAGAGACAATAACACTCTTCAATATTTAGTTTCGTAACAGGTGAAAAATTTCCTGAAAATCCACCTCATATATTTGTGTATATCATTTTATTACCAACCGCACCTTATATCTTTCAATGGACCCATATGTTGGGAAAAACAGCGGATAAATTTCCCTCTTTGACTAAACATGTAAGAAAACGAATTAAGCACAACCAATGAAAATATGCAATCGAAAGAAAAATGACATCAGAATTTTTTACGATGAAAACTCCTTCAATGCGAAGGATAAAAAATATGAGATCATTCACGGAGTCCACTCGAATCTCCACTATTAAAAGTTTAGTACAAAACCTCGCTGAATTTAGCAACAATGAAATCCCAAAATTATAAGTGGAGATCAAGCATTAACATCACCTGCAACAAGAGAAAAGAATGAAAACACCACAAAAACGCAGTCTGAAAACACTCACGAAAAGCTGCAGTAGACACCATCAAATCACGATCCAACCATACAGAATCAAAATCAATAAGTCTTTACAAAAGTTAAGCCCAATCGGACCACGGAAAGACCTCCTATTATCGAGTTGATCGCTGCTAGACAGATCAGTTTTTTCAGAAAAATATGCTACTACCAACTTTCGATCTTCTGCCTTTTTCTCACGTTTTTTTTTTGTTGGTTTCTCATGTTCTTTTTGCTGGTATGTTGCCCTAGGTATAGCAACCCCTATCTAGCAGTAAATGAGTTGGACCGGCTAAAAAAACCTAACAAATCTCCCCTTTCCAGCCCATTGAGGGAGATTTCGATACAAAAGAATTCAACAGAAATCCATGCCGGCCTGATGCCGACAAAACTCATATTTTTCTTTAGTAAGAGCCTTTATCATCATATCTGAAGCATTATCTTCTGTGCGTACTTTCTCAAGTTCCAATCTTTTGGATTCCAAAGTTTCTCGTATCCAATGATACCTCACATCAATATGCTTTGACTTGACATGAAAAGTGGAATTCTTTGCAAGATGTATAGCACTTTGATTATCACAAAGTAAAACATACCTTTCTTGAGTGAAACCAAGTTCGTGTGTGAACTCTTTCATCCAAAGCAATTCCTTGCATGGTTCGGGTGGTGCGATGAATTCTGTCTCAGTCGTCAACAAGGCAATACATTTTGCAACCTTGATTGCCAGGCACAGCTCCCACTGAAAAAGTAATCAAATAACTTGAAGTAGATTTCCTTGTATCAATATCCCCCACCATGTCTGAATCAATATAACCTACGACAATCGATTTCTCACTCCTAAATGAAAAGTCTCAAACTAGAAGTGCCTTGAAGATATCTTTGGATCCACTTCAATGCATTACAATGCTCTTTACCTAGATTTGACACAAAACGACTAACAACTCTAATTGCATGAGCTATATCTGGCCATGTACAAACCATTGCATACATCAAACTACCCACTGTAGAAGCATAAGGAACTTTTTCTATCTCTTTCAGATCTTTCTCATTGGACGGACATTATTTACGACTAAGCTTAAAGTGTATAGCAATAGATGTACTCACTATTTTAGTTTTATCCATTTTGAATCTTTGAAGTACTTTCTCTTTATACTTCTCTTAAGATAATCATAATCTCTTCGCATGTCTATCACGAGTGATCATCATTCCAAGAATTTGCTTAGCAGACCCCAAGTCTATCATAAAAAAAGACATCCTCAAATCTCGTTTTAACTCGTCAATCCACGAAGCATTCTAACCAACTATCAGCTTGTCATCCACATAGAGCAATAAAATAACAAAGTCATTCTGCACAAATACACAATGATCATAAGTATTCTTTTTATAGGCTTGTTCTCCTATAAAAGACTCGAATTTTCTATACCATTGCCTCGGGGTTTGTTTTAAGCCATATAAGCTTTTCTTCAGTTTATAAACATAATTATCTTTACATTTTATCTGGAAACCCTCAGGCTGCTCTATGCATATATATTCCTCCAAATCACCATGAAGAAAACGATCTTCACATCCATCTGCTCAACCTCGAGATCAAGACTAGCTGCTAGACTCAAAACAACTCAAATTGAAGACATTTTCACAACTGGTGAGAAGATCTCATCATAGTCAATTCCCTTTTTCTGATTAAAGCTTTTAACAACCAATATGGCTTTATTTCGAGGACAAAGTAGTCTCATCTTGCTTTAATCTATAAACTCATTGGTTCTTCAAAGCTCTTTTGTCCTTAGGCAATGCCACCAACTCAAAAGTATGATTGTCATGTAATGATTTCATCTCATCATGCATTGCATCAAACCATTTTTCCTTATTCTTATCTTCTACTGCTTCTTCAAAAAGTGCAGGTTCACCTGCATCTGTCAATAGAACATACTCACTAGAAAGTATCTAGTATATGGGGTGCGGTCACTAGTAGACCTTTTCAAAGCAGTGGTTGATGGAGCTACTAGTGCAATCTTTTGAGCATCAATGTCATCTGAATGCTTCTGATCATCCTGAGTTTGATCTTGAACCTGCTGATCTGGAGTCTGACCTTAAACACCATCTTCAACTTGATCATGCAATTGTTCCTGCAACTCAAAATGTGGAATTGAGCTAGTATCAATTATTATATCATAATCACGAAAATTTGTCTTCTTCATTTTCTCAATATCCCAAATGGTCTCGTTCTTAATGAGTACTACATATCGACTTCTGACAATTTTCTTTGCAACTGGATCATAAAACTTGTAGCCAAATTCATCAGAACCATAACCAAGGAAGATGCACTCTCGTGTCTTGACATCCAACTTGAACCTTTCGTCTCTGAGAACATAAACAAAAACTTTGCAATCAAACACTTTAGATGATTATATGAAATTTCCTTTCCAAACCAAACTCTATCTAGAACATCACCATCCAAAGCAGTAGTGGGAGAAATGTTGATAACATGTATCAATCTACTCAAAGCCTCGCCCTAAAAGGATTTCCGCAATTTTGCATCTGAAATCAAATATCTAACTCTCTCAACTAATGTTATGTTCATTCTTTCTGCTACGCCATTTAATTGAGGTGTCTTCTGATGATGAATCCCTTGTTGCCTGTAATATTCATCAAATGTTCCAATGTACTCACCAACATTATCAAAATGAATGCATTTTAGCTTTTTTTTCAATCTATCTTTCAACTGAAACTTGAAACTGCTTGAATGCACCTAAAACTTGATCCTTCGTCTTCAAGAAATAAACCATAATTTTCTTGAATGGTCATCGATGAAGGTGACAGAGTATGATGCACCATCAAGTGTCAGTGGTTTTATTGGACCACAAATATCTGAATGCACAAATTCTAGCAACTCTAATTTTCTCAAAAACGGATGACTCTTGAATGAAACTCTTCGTTATTTTCCTACTAAACAATGTGCACATTTATCAAGTCTTGCACTCTTCACTCTAGAGAGTAAACCCTTTTTAGTCAACAAACCAATTTATTTCTCACTTATGTGACTAAGTCTCTCGTGCCATAATGCAGTTGGATTCTCATCTTTCACAACAATACACATGTCCTTGGAAATTTTGGCCTGAAACAAATACAAAGAAGATTGTTTCATATCTTTAACCACAATTATGAGCCTCTGGTGAGTTTCCACTGTCTGTTATCAAAAGTACTGCAAAATCCTGCATCATCGAGCTTTCCAGTTGAAATCAAATTTAGATAAATATCAGGAACATGGTTAACATCTTTCAAAATTAGTTTTGCTCCATTATTAGTCTTCAAGCACACATCTCCTATACCCACGACAGTAGCCAAATCGTTATTACCCATCCTCAAGGTGCCAAAATTTCATGACCTGTAGGATGTAAAGAGCTCATTCCTTGAAGTGATATGAAGAGAAGCTCCACTATCAATAACCCTGTTTGAATCATTGTAAGCAAAATTAACATTTTCATAATAGCAAATAATAACAAGTTCATCAGTAGCAGTTGCCGCCTGATCATCACTATTGTTATTCTTTTCTCGCTATTCTCGTTGCCATTTTTCTTCTCATTTTTCTTTTCATTTTTCAGCTGAAAATCATTTTTCTTCATATGACCCATCTTACCGCAGTGATACACTTAATAATATTTTTCCATGATCTTGACTTACTTCGTCTCTT
This sequence comes from Rhodomyrtus tomentosa, assembly GCA_028455895.1. NCBI lineage: Eukaryota > Viridiplantae > Streptophyta > Magnoliopsida > Myrtales > Myrtaceae > Rhodomyrtus > Rhodomyrtus tomentosa. The sequence goes on from JAPCWY010000007.1 coordinate 33,033,381, forward strand.
GTATCTCCCATTTAGACCTCTATTCTGACTTCTGCCCCTATTTTCAACAACTAGGGCTTCAAAATGAGAGGAAGAACCATGTGTTTTTCTTGTCATCTCTTTATTCAGAACGCCACTTTTTGCAAAATCCATCGTAACAATACCATCAGGTGCATCATCATCAAAGACATACGAAATGTCTCCCAAGATTCTGGTAAGGTACATAATAGCCAAAATCCCTACACTTCATTATCAAATTTAATATTCATGGCAGAAAGTTGATCTATCATTCCCTGAAACTCATTCAAATGGTCTGATATAGAATGACCATCTTTATAATGCAACTTCATAAATTATTTAATTAAATATATTTTGTTATTGCCAGTCTTCCGAGCATACAATGACTTCATCTTATTCCAAAAAGTCCTAACATGTGATTCTTTGTTGATGTGATTCAGAATTTTATTATCGACAAATCGTCGAATAAACCCACACGAAATTTTGTGCTCAAGATTCCAATCGGCATCGATCATATTATCAGGTTTAGCATTAGCAAACACCGGTATATGCCAACGCTTCACGTATAGAAGATTTTTCATTTTTCTTCTCCATATATGATAATTATTTCCATTCAAACTAATCATCCTACTTATAGTCGGTTCCATCGTTCAGTCAAAAATAATGCTCTGCTACCACTATGTTGGGAAAAACAGCGGATAGATTTCCCTCTTTGACTAAACCTTTGAAAAAACGAATCGAGCACAACCAATAAAAATATGCGAATCGAAAGAAAAATGACACTACAAGTTTTTACGTGGAAAACTCCTTCAATGCGAAAGATGAAAATCACGAGACCGTTCACGGAGTCCACCCGAATCTCCACTATTAAAAATTTAGGTACAAAATCTCATTGAATTTAGCAATAATGAATTCCCAAAACTATAAGTGGAGATAAGCATTAATATCACCTTTAACAAGAGAAACGGATGAAAATACCCCAAAAACGCAATCCGAAAACACTCATGAAAAGATGCAATAGGCACCTTCAAATCATGATCTAACCGTCCAAAATCAAGACCAATAAGTCTTGAAGACGTCGAGTTGATCGCTGCTGGACATATTAGTTTTTTCAGAAAAATATCTTATTGCCCACTTCGATCTTCTGCCTTTTTCTCACGTTTTTACTGCTGGTTGCTCATGTTCTTTTTGCAAATGTGTTGCCCTAGGTATAGCAACCCCTATCTAACAGTAAATGGGCTGGACCGGCTAAAAAAGTCCAACACTATCTACTTTATACTTGACCGAGAACACTCATTTGCACCCTACTATTTTCTTTCCTTCGGCTAATTTCACCAGCTTTAGGGTATTATTTTTCTGCAATGCCTTCATCTCTTCATTCATAGTTTGAACTCACTTAGGATCTTTCAAGACGTCCTTTACTCCTCCTGGAGCATAAATTGATGATACATTTGAAACAAATGCGCTTAATGGCTAAGACAATTTTTCAACCGAAACACAGTTAGTAATCAGATAGCTAGACTTCTCTTTCCCGCCAACATCTGGCGATTATCGATTTGGGGGCTATCCTCGATTGTGTATGACAAGTAATTTATATCCCATAGAAATACTAGAATCGTCATGTAAATAAGTAGTAGGAGTGGCTACCTCAGGAATTTCCCCAGGAGTTGAGTCGGATACTAAAGAAGACGGGAGAGTTGTTCTAGAAGAGTTGATTGACCATGCAAACTAGGCTTCTTGAGGACCTGACCTCCAATTAACTGGACTTGTTCTGAATTTTTGAAACACTTTGCGCACATTCCAGGTCTTTTTGCTCAACATCTGTTGGTAAATTATGGTTTAGTTCTACCCTAGCTACCAGCGACAATGCTGACACTCCACCGATTTGTACTCCTCTTGGGGTGATAACAACACCACTAGTATCCCATCAATTTTTCTTTTCCGTCTGTGTAACGCCCTGCGCCCCGGGCACAGACGTGCATGTGACATACTGATTTCTAGTCAATTTCAGGCTCATCAATGAGAAGTGTATATCTAGAGATGTATTTTACTCATATTTCACTCGAATCTGATCAATTCGAGTAGACTAACCAAAAAGGAAAGGCTAATGCGAGATGAGGTACGTGGACCTAGGAAACTCGGATAGAAAATGGTGCTTTGACCATAAGAATTGTCAAGAAAAGTAGTGATAGACCCTCACAATTACATGACAACCAAAGTTTTCATGAATTGACGAGCCCTAAACGTGATGTAAATCACGAGGTTGATACGCGTAATGTCTGCAAAAGCCGTCCGTCGGTTCGAGATAGGCTGGAACCACGTCCGATAGAGAAAACTATCAAAGACGAGTCTTGAAAAGTTTGAAATGGAAAATCAAGAATTTCAACATTATTTGGATTGATCGTCGCCCAATCGGAGATAATTTGATTAAGAAAAATGACGTTCTAAACGTCGGGGGTAAAATGACTGTTTTGCCCCTTAAGCTTAGAACCTTGCCCTTGCTATTGAAGAAAGGTATTATGGACATTAAATCCCCCTCAAGGCTACCGAAAATAAGAAGAGATGAGGGTCATTGGATCAAGATGATTGACACTTAGGACAAGTGTCACAAGATCAAGCAAGGAGGGGTCATGTCCAACTTTACCCTACTACCATTCTTCCCCTTTGAACCAAGCTTGTATATAAGCCTTCTCTCTCTCTCCTCAAACATTTTTGGCCGGCCATAGCCCCCCTAGAACCACCGAACACTTCTTCTTCTTCCTTCTCCTTCTGCTCGCCGGGGATAGCTTCTGGAGCTGCTGTTCGGCCATTCTGACGACACCCTCCGGCCACCATTCGACCGCCGGCCGATCACCCCAGCATAGATACACGTCTTGCCGACATCCTTGAACAAGAATCACTGCATTTGGAGCACCGAGGAGTCCCGAGCAAGCACTCTCCCAAGAGCCGACAGATTAGAACTCAATCTGAGGTAGGTCCGGTTCTTAGCCCTTTTGCTATTGAAATCGTAGAATCTTAAGCTCAAATTTTGTGGAGATCTAGTAGAGACGTGTATAATTTTTTGATAAAAATTGGAGCTCAATTTGATGAAGTTTTGACCATGAACCGGTTTGCAAATATTGGACAGAATCTGCCCGGAAAACTGACTCGGACAATCCGGCGACTTTGGGCGAGATTCCGACGACCAACCGACCTAAAACTCACGGTGAGCCTTCCAAACCCTTAGGTAGACATGTTAAGAGGTAGGATGAGGCCTAAATGTTGGATTTGGAGTTGATTTAGGGTTGGTAGTGTACGGCATGCACAGAACCGTGAGGAACCGGTTTGGTTCTGTGCATGGCCGAGCCTTGGAGGGTTGTTGGCGTTGAATTGTGAGTCCCAAATTGACGTTTAAAACATGTTAAGATGTTGAGGATTGTGCTATGGAGGATTAGGATGCATGGATGGTTGAATTGGACTTGGGAATTAATGAATTAATTGGATTTTATTAGATTGCGCGACAAGTCCGATCTTGGACATTGAGGGCCAAAACTTTGGGGGCTCAAGAGGAATAATTTGTGTAATCAAACGCAAGGTAAGGGAATTCCTAACCTTATACTTGGAAGATCAGACTCGATTGGGCGAGTCGATGTTCAATTGGATTGAATTATGGGAATATTCCAATGGGAGAGTTCTTAATAAGTCCTTAGTGATTATAGGAAGCCCTTATATGATATTGATTGCATTTAAATCCCATGCCATGTCGTATGTCAATGATTATCTTGCATGCCATGAAGTTTCAAATTGTGCATGAGACGCACTTATTGTTTTTTCTGTGAAATGAATTGTAAATCACGGCATGAGCATGATATGGCGAGACCCTAAGGCGTATGAGACGCGGGGCGAGAGGTGGATATCCTGATGCGACGAGATCGCAGGGTGGAGTTGATATTGTGTGGCGCCCTGATGCGACGAGATCGCGGGGTTGAGTTAGCCACGGTCCTGATGCGAACTATTCGCAGGACAGAGAGGCCCTGAGGCGTATGAGACGCAGGGCAGGAGATGTATACCTAATACGACGAGATCGCGGGGTGGAGTTGATATTGTGTGGCGCCCTGATGCGACGAGATCGCGGGGTTGAGTTAGCCACGGTCCTGATACGAACTATTCGCGGGACGGAGAGGCCCTGAGGCGTATGAGACGCCGGGCAGGAGATGTATACCCTGATGCGACGAGATTGCGGGGTTGAGTTGGCCACGGTCCTGATGTGAAATATTCGCAAAACGGAGTTATGAGATGGTGATATTGGCCTGGAGATTCCTCGGATCATGATGCGTTTACGTGAGTTGCCGATGACGGTTTGATGCGTTTACGCGGATCGAGCCTGATGCGATTTAATCGCGGGCTAGAGATTGAGGCAGGCGAAGATTAGTGGATGTGGTGAAATGGCAGGCTGAGTGGGCATGATCATTTGAGTGGGACGCAAGATCATCATGGCATGCCTGTCATCTACATGTTGTTGTTTTATTAATTTGTGCTTGATGCACCAGTATGATTATGAGCTTGAATTTTAGGATATATGACTGCCTGAGTGGACAGTCGGCCTAACCTAGGGTTAAGACCCACCTTACTGAGATTTATATCTCACCCTAGTAGGGGCTTACATTTTTCAGGTCTTAGGCGAAGGAAGCGCGAGCTTGCCAAGGATTGGCATTTGAAGAGATAGTCGACCCATTTGTATTTAGGAATAGATTTGCCTTTTGTGATATAAAGGATTGTACTTCTGATTGGTGGAATATGAATTGAAATAATGAAACGAATGGGTTAATGAGATTTTGATGTATCTGTCCTAAATCATCGGTTGTTGATTTATTTGAGAATGGAGTTGGCATCGCTTCCGCATGCGTTTTTCTTTCAGTGTAAAGAATATTGACCGTTGGATCCTAGAGTTTTAAGAAAAGTACGGCTTGGTGGGATGTTAGCGCGCTCGTCGGGTTCGGGGCGTGACATCCCCGTCTGTTTGGTATCAGAGCAAGGTCGGTTCGATCCAATGTGATTGAGACTTGGAGTGATAAAGAGCGATGACTTGAGGATAATTAGGTAGTGAGACCTATAGGAATAAGCAAGGATTGTTAAATCTTGAGAATTGTAGGCTTGAACTTGTGTACACTTTAATGGTCCTAGAGTTGACTTTAATGGATGATCTCTAGTTATGTGGTGATTAAAGTTTAAGTGGAAGTAAGTTGGGACTGGAGAGTCATAAGCATGGGTTTTGAGGTAGTAATTGGGCTCGAGGATAATAGGAAATTGCTTATGAATGAAGGGTCAATTGAGGTGTATGATTGTGATATTGATTTGTCGATGACCCCAACTCGAGGAGTACGAACTATAAAGAGACGGCTAGTATTGGTGGATTCAGGCTTAAACCACGTGATATCTTGATGGTTTTAGTTATCGATGGTTATTGACAACGTTGGATGATATGAGTTGAGATGAATACGAGGAGTATCTGAATCGAAGGTCAGTTGTGATCGGATGCATAGGGATTTGATTTGAATGTTGACTGGACTAAAGATATATAATGAAATATAGAAAATTGACCTGAAGGCAGCTTTGACAGGACAAGTGATGAGGACGGTCATGCTATGCTTGAGTTTGTGGTTATGAAATGCAAGTTGAAGAGGGTGCATGCATGAACTTATCGTTATTGGACTTAATAAACCGCCGCTTGGTATGGGATGAGTTGATAGGATACCTATAAATTGTACTGAAACATTGTATGGGACATGTGGAACGGGGCTTTCTCCGTAGATGTATGATTTGGGACAACTTGCAACGACTAGGTCTGATGAGGGCGGGGAGTGATCGCCGGGACAGAGAGGTCCGGACAAGAAGCGGCTCCTGGCAGGCTTCTAAGATGGCAGAGGCAGGAATGACCCAATTCATAACTTGAAAGGGGAAGCTTAGGTATCAGGTTGAATCCAATTGTGGATAAGAGATGTGCGGCACCGGATTGATTCTCATCAAGAATGATTGAAAGTGGCATGACCTGTGTAATGGTGCCTATGAGCGGCATGGTTAAAACCCCTATGTTTGACAGGGATGCCGTTTGAAAAAGAAAAGCAATGATTGTGATGGGCCTGTTAGACATGTTTGATGATTAGCCTCATGTGATTGGCTTGGCCAAGGTATAACTGAGAGGTTAGATGACGTAAGGAGTTTATACCCGTTGAACTGAGACATGTTGAGGTGAGATAGTCTGTTGTGACTATGTTAGAGCGGCGGATGCCTTTAGGCCTAGAGTATGAGCTATTGACTCAATGAGTTGCTACCTTGGGTGCTTATTTGATAGTTGCCCAATTAAGGCTAGCCTAGTAGTGGCCGTCAGTTGAAAAGTTGCCTCGTTGAGGTTGACTTGAGGAATGATTACAAATCAAGGAGGGTTTGAGACCCTTGAACATTTGACAATTAATTGAGAATTGCCCAAGAACCATTAGAGGACTGGTTGATGGTAAAAGATATTGAGATGAGCAGCCTGAGATTGATGGACTTGAGTAGATGACTTGAGTCTTGGATTCCTAGAGGGAATCATAGTGATTCAAGTAACATGAGAACTTACTGAGGTTGAACGACCAAGGTGTGGTCGTAGAAGAGCATTGGGCTCGAGTATGCAAGGTATGGGAAAATTCAAGAACTAAAAAGGATCATGAGAATTGAGTAAATATGAGCGATTGAAGTATGAGTACCAAAAGGGAATATGGCTCGATCTGTTAATTGTACAAAACCCAAGGGTTGAATGGATCGTGAGAACCTTAAATGAAAATGAGAAAACCTGTTGGTTAAGCAAGCTCGAAGAGGAGCTGCCAAGATTCTCTGAGTCACGGTGGTGATAAATGCTAGTGCTGATGAGTTAAATGATAGAAGTCACGAGAAAGGTGACTCTAAGTTATTTCATTTACGAGAAAAGTGAATGTGTGGGAAGAACCATTAGAGCATTGAAAAAACTTGTGAAGCTGTGAATAAGAATGAGATTGACTGAGTTTGATGGAAGGATGAAAGTTGAAATTGCCTCCTCTGGATTGAGGATCTTGATAAGAAAACCTTGGAGGTTTTGGGTACACTGAAGAAAGAAAGTGACCCTGGCAGTACTAGCCCTAAAAGGCTATTGAGGATTAGTGAAAGGTCACTAGAGGAAGGGTTTCCTCGAAGGCATGATCTGCCTAGACTATCTCTGTTGAGTTGTTCAATGAAAAGTATCATCTTGGGATTGCTTGAGAGCAAGGGTTGTTTGGATTCTAATACTTTTGCAAGGATCATAGGATGAATGACCGGTATGAGACAGAGTTCTCAAGGTCGTTTAAGCATATGGTAAAGGTGGTTAAGAACCCTTGAATAAGATAAGTAAATCCCTGAGTAAATTGGAACTTGAAAACCTTATAGCTAGTTGTTATTCTTGATTTTGAGGAATGGTGACAGAACTCAGCAAAAGAGGAGAATGATTGAAAGACCTATGAATAAGAGAACTCCTGCTCATAGATTACGAGCAAAGAAATGTTCATTATGAGTATAGAACGTGCCTACGGGAAATGGTTGATTACTTGGATGTAAGACACATGGTGGAAAATGAGTAGTCTGTCTTTTCTGTTATGGATGAGGTCGAGGAAGAATCGGCATACTACTTTCCTGGAGTTAATGATTTCCTGAGATCGGTTGATTGCATTGGAACCATGAGGAATGAAATCATGAGTCGTTGTTCCCTAAAGAATAGGGCATTGCTCTTAAAGGGCGATTGGACCATAAATTGGTCATTGACTAAAGAAAAAGTGAACGGACTTGATAGTCCTGACTGGTTATGATTCTAGTGAATGATGTAGTAAATAAAAAGAGCGCTTAAAGAATACTTGCAAAGTGATTTGAGGCAACCGAATTGACCATTCGACAAGTGAACTGGTGAAGACCCAAGGACGAACAGATATTGTCACTGGCGGTGACTGAGTTATGGGAAAGAGAATGTGAAAGCATGGTGGCATTTGAATCCTGGAGTAAAGGTATCGCCGTCGGCGCAGACTCCAAGGTTGCTGCCCTATGGAAAGAGAAAGGACAAGGTGAATTAGAAGTGAGAAAATGCCACGGAGTTGTGTAGCATCTTCCTTAGGGTAAGAGACCCTATTGTAAAAGGAAGAAAAGCTCTAAATTGTCTTAGTATGATGATTGAGCGTCTGTACCGAGAAAGAGGATGCAAAACTTGAGTGACTCCTAGAAGTGAAATCCGAGAGACAGTCTTGTAGACAATGTTGAATTCTAGAATGATGTTGACATTTAGTGGAACGAATAGAATTGGGATAAAGTCGCCTTAGTGAGTATGGAACTCAGAGGCTAAAGCGCTAATGCTTCTCGAGAGAAGAGTGACAAGAATAAATAAAATGTCGTGCAGCCCTAGAGGAGACCCGTGATGACAGAGAGCCAAAGTTTGAGCTCTCAAGTGAAAAGTGCGAGGAACAATTAGGAAGATTCGACACCTGGTGGAAAGAAGTTGATAATCGTCGAACTAAGTACCCAAGGAATGATTTAGTTGGTCATTATCGTCTTGAGGGACGATGGTTAGACTTATGTAAGGAGCCATGAAAAACATGAACAGTTTTTTAGAGTGTCATATGGACTCTTAGGAAATGTCAATTGCACGGTAAATGTGAAGAGCGCAAGTTATGAACCTGATGAAGTAGGATTTACGCATTGGAATAAGTGATAAATCCTTTGAGGATTAGAGTGAGTGATGAATCAACTATAATCGATGTGGGTTGCGAGAAGTTGAGATTTACTGAGATGGATGAATTGCAATAGACGGACCGTGGAAAGATTCCCTACAAGAGCTGTTCTATTAGTGAAATGGACTAAGGACGAGACGTAACGCGAATGGGTGAGTGGGCGTGAAAAGAGTTGTCGAGGACTCGAGTTAAACTGATGACGATGCCACTTATGACGATTCCGGTTGAAAATTGAAACGCTTATGAAGGTCGTAATGACACGACGCAGAATGGAACTTGAGGCATAACAAGGCGATTTGAAATGGATACTGCTTGTACGTCGTGACAATAATGCCATATGAATTGGCATGCTTAGAGCATGATTGGAATTGGTTTGCAAATATTCTCGCAATAAGGTTTGGAAAAATCTTACTTGGGTGGAAGAAGATCTCAAGTTCATATCTACTCCAAAAGATATCAAGCAGCAGTTTTCTGAGAGGAATTGAACGAGAGGCAATGCCGAAGGATGAAATTGCTTGTGGATATAGGAGCGTTGCTTGTGCAAGGAAGGATCTTGAAGTTATGTGAACTATAAGAGATTAAGAGCATGGACTGCCTAAAGGGAATTGAAGGCGAGGCATGTGGAACGAAGAGATCACCCAAGTGTTGTTATAGCGATATTCGTATCGCTAAGGAAGGATGGATTCTTTGATGGATGCTTGCCATTGAGAACTAAACATGGTTTAATTGGCAATGGAGGGACAGATCTTCCCTTAAGAAGTAAGAGGTTCAACTTCTAAATTGGAAGCTCATTAATGGATTAGTGTGATGGCTACTGGAAACACCTAGCCTGAAGATCAGAAGGAAATTGAGATGTGTCATGATTAAACATCGATACTGGACGTATTATAGGAATGGATGGAACCCTTGAGGCCCATGGACGGAAGTACGAGTACAGTAGGGAAGGGAAACTTAAGAAGATGACCTCATTGGAATTCAAAGGGAGAATTATGGTGTTTCCTGGGGATGGCACAAAGATGTGCCAAGATGCATATATATATATATCGGTAATAAGGTTGAGAGTTGAAATTTGTCTATCTTGTAGTCGAGTACTAAACGTGTCGATGGAAGGGAAGGACGTGACGATGAAAGTTAAAGGACCACTTTGATCCAAGGGAATTTTCGGATGGAGTCGAGAATGGATTGCTAAGGAAATAACCATGTAAATGTTTAAGGAGTTAAGAGGGCCATAACTCGATTTGATTAATGGACGGCAATTGATAAAGCCCTTGAATCTCTATTGGCGTGAAAGGAAGCTTAAAAGGAGTAATACGCCGAAGGGTATGGACATTAAGAGTGCATTCTGGCGAGGGCTTAGTAATAATGGTTATAGACAAATGAAAGAGATAAAGTGAACGCTTGAAGATGAGCTGTTGACAAATGATATGAGTACCGAAAGAGAATGAAGAGGAGCAAATCAGATTGAGAACTAAAGGAGACAAGTCCTCAAGAAAGATGGCTTTGGGTTGGAAAGGACGAGCAAAATCGTCAAGCCATGGAAAATATTATCCGGAAGAGTGAGGATGCGATGAGGCACCAATACCCCAAAGGATTGGATGAGTAGAAGGTTGCGAATTTCGAGGACGAAATTTCTTTAAGGGGGAAGAGTTGTGACATTCTGATTTACAGTAAATTTCAGGCTCATTAATGAGAAGTGTATATCTAGAAATGTATTTCAGTCGAATTCCGCTCGAATCTGATCAATTCGAGTAGACTGACCAAAAGGAAAAGGCTAACGCTAGACGAGGTACGTGGACCTAGGGAACTCGGATAGAAAATGGCGCTTTGACCATAAGAATTGTCGAGAGAACTAGCGATAGACCCTCACAATTACATGACAACCAAAGCCGCCACGAATTGATGAGCCCTAAACGTGATGTGAATCACGGGGTCGATACGCGTAATGTCTGCAAAAGCCGCCCGTCGGTTCGAGATAGGCTGGAACCACGTCTGATAGAGAAAACTATCAGAGACGAGTTCTGAAAAGTTTGAAATAGAAAATTAAGAATTCCAACGTTATTTGAATTGGTTGTCGCCCTATCGGAGATAATTGGATTGAGAAAAACGACGTTCTGAACGTCAGGGGTAAAATGACCATTTTGCCCCTTAAGCTTAGAACCTTGCCCTTGCTGTTGAAGAAGGGCATTATGGACATTAAATCCCCCTCAAGGCTGCCGAAAATAAGAAGAGATGAGGGTCATTGGATCAAGATGATTGACACTTAGGACAAGTGTCACAAGATCAAGTAAGGAGGGATCATGTCCAACTTTACCCAACTATCATTCTTCCCCTTTGACCCAAGCTTGTATATAAGCCTTCTCTCTCTCTCCTCAATCATTTTTAGCCGGCCATAGCCCCCCTAGAACCACCGAACACTTCTTCTTCTTCCTTCTCCCTCTGCTCACCGGCGACAGCTTCTGGAGCTGCTGTTTGGCCATTCCGACGCCACCCTCCGGCTACCATTCGACTGCCGGCCGACCACCTTAGCTTAGATACACATCTTTTCGACATCCTCGAATAAGAATCATGGCATTTGGAGCACCGAGGAGTCCCGAGCAAGCATTCTCCCGAGAGCCGACAGATTAGAACTCAATCTGATGTAGGTCATGTTCTTAGCCATTTTGCTGGTCGAATCTTGGAATCATGGGCTCAAATTTTGTGGAGATCTAGTAGAGACGTGTAGGATTTTGTGATAAAAATTGGGTCTCAATTTGATGAAGTTTTGACCATGAACCGGTCTTGCAAATATTGGACAAAATCTGCCTGGAAAACTGACTCGGATGATCCGGCGACTTTGGGCGAGATTCCGGCGACCAACCGACCTAAAACTCATGGAGAGCCTCCCAAACCCTTAGGTAGACATGTTAAGAGGTAGGATGAGGGTTAGATGTTGGATTTGGAGTTGATTTAGGGCTGGTAGTGTACGACATGCACAGAACCGTGAGGAACCGATTTGGTTCTGTGCATGGCCGAACCTTGGAGGGCTGTTGGCGTTGAATTGTGAGTCCCAAATTGACATTTAAAACATGTTAAGATGTTGAGGATTGTGCTATGGAGGATTAGGATGCACGGATGGTTGAATTGGACTTGGGAATTAATGAATTAATTGGATTTTATTAGGTTGCGAGACAAGTCCGGTCTTGGACATTGAGGGCCGAAATTTTGGGGGCTCAAGAGGAATAATTTATGTAATCAAACACAAGGTAAGGGAATTCCTAACCTTATGCTAGGAAAATTGAACTCGATTGAGTAAGTCGAGGTTCAATTGGATTGAATTATGGGAATATTCTAATGGGAGAGTTCTTAGTAAGTCCTGAGTGATTATAGGAAGCCCTTGTGTGATATTGATTGCATTTAAATCTCATGCCATGTCGTATGTCAATGATTGTCTTGCATGCCATGAAGTTTCAAATTGTGCATGAGACGCACTTGTTGTTTTATCTGTGAAATGAATTGTAAATAATGGCGTGAGCATGATATGGCGAGGCCTTGAGGCGTATGAGACGTGGGGCGGGAGGTGAATACCCTGATGCGACGAGATCGTGGGATGGAGTTAATATTGTGTGGCGCCCTGATGCAACGAGATCGTGGGGTTGAGTTAGCCACGGTCCTGATGCGAACTATTCGAGGGACGGAGAGGGCCTACGGCGTATGAGACGCGGGGCAGGAGATGTATACCCTAATGCGACGAGATCGCAGGGTGGAGTTGATATTGTGTGGCACCCTAATGCAACGAGATCGCGGGGTTGAGTTAGCCATAGTCCTGATGCGAACTATTCGTGGGACGGAAAGGCCTTGAGAAGTATGAGACGCAGGGCAGGAGATGTATACCTTGATGCGACGAGATTACGGGGTGGAGTTGATAATGCGTGGCGCCCTGATGCGACGAGATTGCGGGGTTGAGTTGGCCACAGTCCTGATGCGAACTATTCGCAGGACGAAGTTATGAGATGGTGATATTGGCCTGGAGATTCATCGGAACCTAATGCGTTTACGCGGGTTGCCGATAACGGTCTGATGCGTTTACGCGGTCGAGCCTGATGCGATTTAATCATGGGCTAGAGATTGAGGCAGGCGAAGATTAGTGGATGTGGTGAAATGGCAGGCCGAGTGGGCATGATCATCTGAGTGGGACGCAAGATCATCATGGCATGGCTGTCATCTGCATGTTGTTATTTTATTGATTTATGCTTGATGCGCCAGTATGATTATGAGCTTAAATTTTAGGATAGATGACTGCCTGAGTGGACGGTCAGCCTAACTTAGGGTTAGGACCCACCTTACTGAGATTTATATCTCACCCTAGTGGGGGCTTACATTTTTCAAGTCCTAGGCGAAGGAAGCGCAAGCTTGTCAAGGATTGACATTTGAAGAGATAGTCGACCCATTTGTATTTAGGAATGGATTTGCCTTTTGTGATATAAAGGATTGTACTTCTGATTGGTGGAATATGAATTGAAATAATGAAACGAATGGGTTAATGAGATTTTGATGTATCTGTCCTAAGTCATCGGTTGTTTACTTATTTGAGAATGGAGTTGGCATCACTTCCGCATGTGTTTTTCTTTCAGTGTAAAGAACATTGGCCGTTGGATCCTGGAGTTTTAAGAAAAGTACGGCTTGGTGGGATGTTAGCGCGCTCGCCGAGTTCGAGGCGTGACAGTACGCGACTCCCTACAAGCGTACTCTCGAGTCCCAGGATTCAAAAATCGAGAGATGCAAAAAAAATCGTTTGCATGCGGAAGCGATAACATAAATTCCTCTATACAAACATTAGCGGAGACATGGATAGCAAGAACACCATAATTCCATTTATACTTAACCTCCCACAAGTACTTACAAAAGCGCTGGTAGACTAGTCCTGCTAATCGGTAGGGGTAACTGGACCAACTCAAAAGACAACCATTAACATCTTCAAAGAAAACGGATCATCGAGGTCTTCAGTAAAATAATAGTCTAGAAAATGGAAACCCCTAGGTCGAGCTGCTAGAGTCGTCAGTCTCCTCGGCATCCTCGGTAGGCTCGTACTCCGAGAAAATCTCCACGAGTACCTCAACGGTATCCTCCATCGTCTCGTTTGCTGACTGCTCCACCAGGTCGTCCTCGGAGGCTTCGATCTCAATGACCACGTCGATGTCTTCCATGGTTGGGGTCTTCTCGAGAATGTTCCTCGAACCAGCTACTAATCCCTCGACCTCCACAGAATCCCGAGAGGGATGACGCCAACTAGGGATAACCTTACGGGGTACCTCAAAGGACTTCAGTGGTAAGTAGTAACCTCTCCTACCCTCCGAAACCAAGCCTCGGACTTATGAGGCTTCCAGCTCTTTCCACCCTCATCGACCCAGACTACAGTACACTTCCTAACGTACACGGTTCCCCGTCCGTCCGGGAACTCCTCAAAATAAGCGGACATCTCCTTCAGGTCACTTAGTCTGATCGGCAACATTCTCACGGTCTAGGATCTGAAAATGTGATCCCGCAACAGAGTGAGATTTACATCTCAGCAAGACAAGTCCTAACCCTAAGTTAGGCTGACCGCACACTTAGGTAAATGCAATCAAGAACAAAATGCACAAACAACCACGTGAAGCATTCAGCGGTCATTAAATAACATATGGACACAGAAGAGCGTCAAGCACACAATCATGGCATCATATCTCATCGTTCAAATTAAGCACGCATAACCAAAACAGGTCACACCTTCCACCCTTCCAGGCCTCCATTTGATTCACGTCCGCATTTAGAACGCCTCAGGATCGGTCCGCGTAATTACGCATCAGACCATCACATTGACAAATCCGCGTAAACGCATCAGGTTTTGAATTTCGTTCTCGATCTGTGTCGACACATATCAAATGTCGTCCCGCGTCTCAACGCATCAGGACATTGGTCATTTCAACCCCGCGTCTCAACGCATCAGGGTACAATTCAACACCACCCTGCGTCTCACGCCTCAAGGTATCATAGGTTTCAAAGCATGCCAGACATTATTCAATTTAAACTTCATGATCGAGTACAAGCTCAAGCATCGAGCTAGATATCTATGGCATGCAAGACAATCAATCTCATCACTCAAAAGAGGCAATCAATTCATGGCACAAGTATTCAACAAGCGTTCAAGCCATCGACACCTCACGAGGACGCACAATGGACAATCACACCATAATTCACGAGAACCAACCTAATTCACACCCAATTCACCTAATTGAGTCTAATCCTCCTATCCAAGGTTTAGAAACTTCTTACCTTTAGCTTAAATCAACAAAAATCTCCTTTCCAAGTACTTCAATCACTCGGTCCAACAATCCTGAAACAGGGCAGCCTCGCACCTATTGGAAATCAACCCAATTCATCAATGTTTCTTGCTCAATTCCCCAATCCATGAAGTATAAACCTCAACGACATATCAATCGACATTCTAGTACATCTCAACGATGAAATTTGAGCTCAATTTCATCTCCCTTCAGCTCTCAACAATTCGGTTTGCACAAAACCAAAACAGGGTATTTTTCAATCTGTGCATACCTCCCTTGATCAGCCCTTAAACTATTCTAAATCCTTAATTTATCCACTAATCTACTTGCTAACAAGTAATTCTAGGAGTTAGGAAGCCTCATCAAAAATTTGAAGTCAAGGCGACGTCAAACGGTCTATGAAAGGCGCCGGTTCTTCCAAGGCTACTGCCGGTCAGATTCTTTCCATCAAAGGCGACACCATTTCATCATCAAATATCAATCAAATTCATCCAAACTTTTTACCACAACTCGGTATATATGTTCCCTAGATGTCCACAAAATTTGACCGAAAGATTCAAACGATTTGAGGTCCTACGGAGTTCAAACAGCAGCTTACCTCCAACTGTGACGATTTCCGTCGACTCTAGGGAAAACGGCTGGCCGGAGCTCCTCAGTGGGTTAAATGACTTGATTAAAGTTGGAGTTGGTCGGCAAGAGGCTGAGCTTGATGTTGGTGGCCGGCTCGATGGCTGGAAGTTGCCAGAAGTGGCGGTCGACGGCAGCGAAGCGACAGCCAGGAGCTGGTCGGGTTGGAGCTGTTCTCGGAGTGAAGAAGAGGAAGAAGAAGAAGAAGAAGAAGAAGAATGGCTATGGTGATGAAGGTTCTCGGCAGAATGAGGGTGGAGAAGGTGTGTATGCACAAATTTGAGAGTCAACCATGAAGAATGGTAGGTTAAAAGTTGTCCAATTAATGCCAACTCTTCATCCATTGACACTTGTCCATATGTCAATCAATAGCTCATCCAATGGCCCTCATTTTCTCAAATTTTCGGCGGCCTAGAAGGTGTGGCCAATGACCAAAATGCCCTCATTCCATTTATTAAGGCAAGGTTAAAACTTGAGGGGCAAAATGGTAATTTTATCCTTGACGTCCGGAACGTCGTTTTTTCAAATTTTAATTTTCTTCGATGAGACGACGGCCAATCCAATTATAATGTTGGAATTCTTGATTCTTCATTTTCTAATTTCGAGACTCGTCTCTGCATCATTTCTCAGTCAGATGTGATTCCAGCCTATCCCGAACTGATGGATGACTTTTGCAGACGTTACGCATATCGACTCTGTGATTCATATCACACTTACGGCTCGTCAATTCATGATGACTTTGATTGTCATGTAATTGCGAGGGTCTATTACTAGTTCCGATGGTCTCGATGTCATCATTCGATTTAGGAAAATTTTACAAATTATACATTGGTTAAGTGGCATCACCCACGCTCCAATCGTATAACGCTAGCAATGCATTTCTTAATTGTTCTTAAATCAGCCTTTCATGGCTCTAAATGTCTCCTCGACAATCCTTATGGTCAAAGTGTCATTTCCCATTCGAGTTCCCTAAGTCCACGTACCTTGCCTCCCGTTAGCCTTCCCCTTTTGGTCAGTTAACTCGAGACTGATCAGATCCGAGCGAGATACGATTGAAATACATCGTTAGATATATTCTCATTAATAAGTCTCGAGATGACAGGAAAATCTGAATGTCGCAGTCTGTATCTCCTCTTGGAAAGAAGAAGTGGTATCCCGAAAGAAAGATTCTATCTCAAGAAATGTTACATCTATTGTAAGATGTCTTCTTAATAGATTGATTATAACACCGATATCCTTTCTGATGTAAACTACGACCTAAAAACACACAACACATGGCACACAGTTCAAGTTTTTTGCATTGTGCTTTGGGAATGCGAACAAAGCCGACGTAGCCAAACACCTTAGGGAAAATTATAAGAATTGATGGTAAGTATACATGAAAAGAAAGAGCCTCTAATGGTGTCTGAAATCCTAATATTTTATGTGGCAAGTTCAAAATGGGAGCTGCTACCCTGACAATCTGACAGCACTGTCATTATTTCTGACTCCAATGGTGTCTGAAATCCTAATAGTTTTTATGACATTCTATTAATAAGGTAGACTGCTGTAATTATTGCATTGTCCCAAAAATGGTGGGCAACATTATTTTCAAATAATAAAGAACGAGATGTCTTAAGAGTATACATGTTCTTCCTTTTTGCTACCTCATTTTGTTAGGGAATTCCTGAGCATGATGTTGCATGGAGCAAGTCATGATGTAGAAAATATTCTTTGAAATGCTGATTAATGTACTCGCCACCAATATTATTGTGAAGGATCCAGACATTCCCACCAAATTGAGTTTGCGCCATAGTATGCAAAATTTTGAACACATTGGCAACTTCATCCTTAGTGTTTGTTAGATATAACCATGACATTCTAGTGCAATCATCAACAAAGAGAATGAATCATCGACTATCGGACACATAAGTAATATGAGAAACACTCTACACATCGGAATGAATCAAAGAAAAAGGAATTGTACTTTTATTTAAACTGATAGGTTTTTCGCTAAAATGCAAGTCTAACAATCAAACTGATAATCATTCAAACCAAAAATAACTTAGAAAATAACTTTTTCATATAACCAAACGATGGATGCCTTAATCGCTTATGCCATAGCCATATTTATGTTTTTCGACTTGTAGTCGATCCTTGGACCTGATTGACATTTTCAGAATTGAAGTCATCCATGCAATATAGCCCTCTTCTTTGTACCACGCCCAATGATCTCCTTCATAAGGATATCCTAAAATAGACAAAAGTGTAGATACGCTAGCACAACATACAATTTAATTAATCTGCAATCTGTCCAACTGAAATCAATTTTGTAGATAGTGATGGGACAAGAAGTGTATTCGGCAGTGAGATCGAAAGGAAAATATTAACTGCTCTAGCTGCAGTCACTGGATACGATACTTCGTTAGCATTCAAGATACTACAATGTTAAGGTTCTGTAACATTAACAAAGTCATTTGCCATAAAAGTTATGTGATCACTAGCTCCAGTATCAATAACACACTGACCACAATCATTCTGTAGAAAAACAACTAAAACAAAACCATAATTACCTTCACCCTCTATAGGTATCTACTTTGTGGTTTGAGCTATGACACTAGTGATAACTCAGACTCTCCCATAACTATAGATATATTCCATTTGCCACTATTCCTTTTCTCTCTGTTTGCTTTCAAGCTTTAAGCTCCTTTCACCAATTAGGATACATGTGCAACTTAAAGCATGTCTCTCAGGTGTGTTTGGCATTCTCATAATGAGAGCAGCCATCACTTAGAGGAATTCTCTGTTTCAGGGTTGTACCAGTTCGTCCACCTCCTGATTTAGCCATAAGTAAATTTGGCTCCCAGGCTTTTCTTAGGTTAGACTTGCCTCCTTGCAATAACATCGCCATAGAATTATGGGTAGTACTCTCACTACTTAATATTAAGGGTGTGCAAATTGGACCGGGACTGACTTGGACTAGCCGGGTTGGTCCTGTCCTTGGGTGGGTGGTCCGATCCCTGGTTCCATGTGTTAGGACAGGACCGCCTATAAATATAATTATTTATATATATAAATCTATACAATTAGGGAAAAAATAAAAATACTTGATTACAAAATCTCAATTTGTTGCAGAAGATACTTCAACCTCCCTTGTCCCTTATTATTCTTGAAAAATTATTTCAAAAATAAGAAAATTTTACTTTTATAATCAATCCATCAAGCTTAAAATGTTGCATGAGGTTATAGTCAGCGGTTCTACTGGGTTGGGATCTGGACCGAGCCAGACTGCCGGTCCCGGTCCAGTCCGATTCTAATCCAATTCGTAGTCCCAAAAATATGAGGACTGGGACTACTGGTCCGGTCCCCGGTTCCATGCCGGGACCAGACCGGCTCGGACCATGCACACTCATACTTAATATCACTATTTGTTGTATATCCTTCCTGTGAATTCAAGCATCAACTATAGGAAAATGGATGCATCTGTAGCACATTAGCTCATATCTTATCTAAGCAATCATCTAAACCATTGAGGAAAATGTACACACGATCCTCTTGAATGGATGAACTGTATCTCGCAATATCATCTAGGCATACCATTGGATTCGAGCGTCTAAAATCATTCTCTCTTTACAACCCTTAAACACCTTTATAGTAGACTTCAATAGGTCCTCCAGGTTGTCTCATCCGGGTCACACACCTCTTAAAATCATAAACTTGAGAAACATCAATGCCATAAAAAAGTAGTAGCCACAACATCCCAAACTGCTTTCGTAGTTAAGAAGTTAATAAAGTTACAGATTAAAGCTAGATCCATGGAGTTTATCAGCCATTCTTCACAATTTAGTCTTCAGTTTTTCACTTCCAAAATTGAGGGTTTGTAGGTAGAGGCTGAGGGAGATCTCTATTTATGTATCTCAGCCTATCTTTGTCTTTAAGATACATCTCAACAACTTAAGACCACAGATCATAGTTGGTTCCATCCAACTTAACTGCAATATGTGATGAAGATTAATAATTCGGCAGTGTTGGTGTGGCGGATTCTGATTTTGAGTTAGAATCTGAGTTAATTTGGTGATCAGATTCTCTAAAAGTGCTTATGTAAGCAAATTTCCTCCTTGATTTTGGTGGAGAATCACTACTCCTGTAGAATTCTAATCCACCATGGATTCGAGGTTGATCTTGAGAACAAGGCGAAAGACAACGTTGGGCAGCCAACGTGAGACCGAGGCATAGTAAACAAGGCAGGGCTGCCATAATCAAGGGTTGACGTACATACTCATAGGAAGCAAACCCTAAGCTCTGATACCATGTTGAAAAACAAATAAAGAACATAAAGAACAAATGATTTAACGAGCTTCGGTAATATGCCTACATCCTCGATCAAACACCTCACCCTCTCACTTTTTCTTTTCTTTTTCGTTATATCATTAAGTATGTACAGACTCATAGATATATAATCAGACGGACTTGTTCTACAAGTAAAATCTCTACAGATTAAGAAAAAGAATCCTTTACAAATTAGGAGAAAAAATAAAACCTTCTACAAATTAGGGAATGACAACTCACGCTAATACTAACAACTCTACACCTTAAAATATACTTATTGTAACACTAATACTTCAAAAAAAAATCGGTGTTACTGAATCCTCAAATTTGTACTAGTGTGGCAAAAAATTACCCTCTGTTTAACTTTGCTCACTGAGACATCAATAACTCGAACTTAAACCAATACTACAAAAAGTGACTTTCAGTCTACCATAAAAAATCCTAAATTTTACCAACTTATACCAATACCCCAAAAAAAAAAATCGTGTCACCAAATATCCCAAGCTTGTACCGGTGCAAGAGGACTTTTTAGAGTAAAAAATTTAAAGTTTTTTTTGTTGGCAGAGGGAGGGTATTTTTGTCATACTAATATAAGCCTAAGGTCTTAGTGGCAGAAAAAAAAAAAAGTTTGTGATATTAGAGTCGCAGTGAGCATAGTTTAAAGTTTCGGTGACATAAAAAAAGCGTTAGGATATTCGTGTTATAATGCACATAATTTAGGGATTTTCGAGACTTAAAAAAAAAAAAAAAGTAAATCGAGGTATTAGTGTCACGATGATTATAATTTAAGATCTTGTTTTATGGTGCCAACTCAAAAGGAAAAAAAAAAAGAAGACAGAAAACAAAATGCGCCGCTTTTACGGTCGTTTTTAGATTTTTAGATTCACCGAGGCGGTGATTTGTGTTCGTATGGCGTTCGAATCGTGTCGAATTCGAACTACATTTTCCTCGCCCCGGGAGTTGTTTATCTCGTAGGTACCATTTGCAAGATACTTGATTAAAAAAAAAAGTGTCCAAAGTGATCTCTCTCTCTCTCTCTCTCTCTCTTCTCACACCTCTCAAACCTCATTCATGATTCGAACAGTCGCGTCGTGAATGCGAATTCCTCCGTCGCTCGAAGCCTTACGCGAGAAGGAAGAAAGGGGAAAAGGGTGGAAGAATCCAAGAAGAAAGGTTGGCACACGATTCGGACAGCGACACTTTTATCTCGTCTCGTGCATTTGGTCAACATATGAAAATCACGTTTGACAACCGTTGGTGATTTCACTTTTTCTTTTGCCTCCTCCCTCCCACTATGAGATTTCAGGCATCTAACCCTTTTTTTTCCCATAAATTTAGGCAACTAAACTTGCAATCCAATTCATCTATTTTTGAACGGATGGTCTAGATCTCCGATTTTTAGGAAGTAATTTTTTGAATTTTTTATATATATTTTTATTTATTATAATCTGAAACGTACATTCATAATACGAACGATTTGGATTGCAAAGTTAGGACCAGTTGATACGATTTATTTCCTATTCTCTTAGGGTACAAAAAGATGAGGGCAATTCAACACCAGAGAAAATGAAAAAGGGGGAGGTTTTGTCAGGATAAACATCGTAAAGGTTCCATCTCTTTGGACAAAGCTGAAAAGTGGGAATTATTACTTGATAGAGTTGAGTAAAAAAGGAGGAGGGGAAACACAGGCTCCCAAAAGCATGAGCACCACCATCACTAGAAGCCAATCTCCTCCTCTCTTCTTCCTCTTTTTTTTTTTTCCTAATGAAGGACGATTGGAGATTGAGAGCTTTAAGTACTCACGAGACGGCTTTAGTGTCTGCTAAATTAGATTTGGGGTCAAAATCAATTGCCCACTTCACGATCCAGTCGCAAACCTTTTTAACGTTTTGCCAATTGATTCGATTCAATCAATTTTAGTCAAAAAATCGTTAACGTGGACATCGATTATCTTGAGTGACACGACCCGCGATGACGTGAATAAATATTAATAAAAATTTTATTTTCTTAAATTTTTTATTCATATTTCCTTCGTACTTTATTTTTCTCTTTTTCCCTTCGCTAGCCTCGCATGGGTAGTCGTGGGAAGCCCTCGTTCGATCTTGCGAAGGGCTTGCCCTCCCCAGGGGTCGACGAGGGCGAGTCTCGCCGAGGTCGGCTAAGGGAAAAAGAATAAAAAATAAATAAGTAATTCAAAAGAAAATTCAAATATCGTTAAAATATGTCTTCGTCGGCGTCAGTCGTGCCACTTAAGACGGTCGACACCACCCTCAATGATTTGATGCCAAAAATTAGCTTGATAGGCTGAATTGGCAAAAATTGAAAAATTCTTAAAACTGAATTGACATGAGTGAAATAAGTTTAGGGCTTTTTTTGGACAATTTTCCTCACAACTAAGCCAGGGGAATATACCTAACTTGCTCAGCAGAATCCAAGAGAAAAAGAACGTTGGGAAGTTGCAATTGAAGCAAAGCATTCAAGACGCATCTGGATCAGGCCGGGAAGTAGGAAGAGAGAGTAAAAGCAGGCAAGAGTACTGTCAGCAAAAGGAAAGCAGGCTATAAATTATAGTTTTGCAGTTTTGAGTGTCCCACGACATGTAAATGACAGTCCAATCCCATCACCATCTCCAACTTGCAGGTCACAACCGAGTCTGCGGTCAACTTGGAACCATCAACAACGAGAACAAATCTGCTCTGGCACGCATCGAAACAGCAAGCCTAAAACAGGGCCATGAAATGGTAAAAGTGACGAAAAGGTAAAGCTCAACAGGTCCTTCAAAATCACCCTTCCTTTCTTTGTGCAGCTACACAGATACCACACCATACACACAACGATGTAAGCAGATTGTACATGGACATGACAAGTGTGCAGAATATCGTTATACATTTGGCCACTTTTGAAAATTATGCCTTTTTCGTGTCAAATTACAAAGGAATATGCACTGCATTCTTCTTTGCCGGGGATCTCGATATTGCGACTTTTCTTGCCTCCGACTCCAATATGAACAATCACCAAAACCGACAGTTTGTCCCTCGACCAAAGGAGCTCACTTGGCACTGGGTTTCTCTTCGTCCATAGGCCGAGCCACCGGTTGCACAAAGGAACGCCAGTTAAGATTGCCATAATCCAAAATACAATGCTCTCGACGAGTAAAAAGCCGACATTGTCTATGCCGTAGATACGCCTGTTCATCACCATCATACCTTAACCTCATACCCTAAAATATCGTTTTCTCAATTGCCATCGAATTTCCTCCCTCCTGCCTCCATTAACACCCGTAATTAGCGTATCTACATCACTAAAACTATGGAGATAACAAAGATCATAAGGTCGAAAATCAGAAATCTGATGAGTTTGCACTATAGACATTCCTCCCACCAACTCCACCAACTCTGCGGCTAGTCCCGCTAAGTTGAGCAGACTCCAGGATTGCCTCCCAGTCCACATTCTCTCCCTCCCCATGATCATCCCTCTCTCTCACCATCTCCAACAACCTCTTAGCCTTATCTCTTGCCCGCTCGCTCCCTCTCTTCTCAATCTCCCTCAATACATCCTCTCCCCTGGCTTCTTTCATCAACCCTCTAAACCTAAAATTCCCATGACTCAATGCATAAAGCGCGGCCACACAATTTTCCTTATCCAACTTGGACTTTGCCTCGCTCCCTCTCAAAAGCCCAACCAGAACTCTAACCGCATTACCATCAAGCATAGCTGACCTTCCCTCAACACAAGCAGCCAAATTGCAGAGAATAAGCAATACCCGGCTCAACAAATTTCCTGATTTCGCCATTTCCAGCAGCCTCGGCACAGAATTAAGCTTCACTAACTTCATCCTATTGCTATTAACCAGAGTCAAATTATACAGAGCGAGAGCAGAATCATGCCTGGTTCGCTCGCTCTCCGAGCTCAAAGCATTTAACAATGCCGGCAAAGCACCTAAAGCCCCAATAGCCATCCTGTTATCTTCCTCTATGGCCAAGCTAAATAGAGCACCAGCAGCGTGATCTTGGGCTTCACTAAACCCACGTTTCAACACCTCAATCAAAAGAGGCACAACACCAGACCTCACAATTCTCACCTTGTTTGAATTCTCGAGCGACAAGTTGACCAGTGTAGCAACAGCATTCACCTGTACATTGCAGTACTTCGAAACAAGAAGCGGCTTTAGGGCAGAGATCACTCTTGGAGTACAAAGGGCAGACCTCCTATGTTCTTGCGTTCTAGTGATTTTTCTCAGCGAAATAACCGCCTGTTCTTGCTCGAATATGTCACTGCTCTTCATCTTCAACACCAATTCCTCTTCTTGACGGCTTAAACTTGGGCCTAGGGTTCGTGTAGGGTTTTCGATTTCTTGAAATTCCGAGGAAGACGAGGAGGAGGAGGAGGAGGAGGAATAGCAGCAGGGGCGAGTCTTGAGAGGCAGAGGAGTCTCCGGGCTCCCCGCGATGACCACCGACTCTTCCGACGAGCTCGAGTAGAACCGGTCAACCCGGTGAGCCAACTCACTCACCGCGTGCTCGTACGTCACCGGCGGGTTCCCCGCCACGTTCTTCAGTAGCTCCCTCTCCGAGATCCTAATAAGCCCGCCAGAATCCCCTTCCTCCAGTTGCCGAGACGCCATCCTCGTACGGACGACCTTCTCTACGGATGCGTACTCCAGAGCGAGCGGGTGTTCGACGCCCCATTTCTCGCACCATCCAAGGATCGTCGACCTGATGGCTAAGTTGGGGAAGATTGTTTCGAAGTCGGGCTTCGACCAATCTTCAAGAATCGGCGTAAAGCTCAAGTCTTTGCACACCTGGACGGAGACGCGGTCGAAGGTCTGACCCGAGGACACGACCACCGGGTCCGCCATCAGAGAGCCCGCGATCGAGCACAAGAACTCCTTCGGGGGTTCAGGCTTCGTAGGAGAAGCGGAGCGAGTGAACAAGAGTCGCCACTTGTATTTGCCATTGCCACCCATTTCCAAAAGCACGAGCTAGCTTTCAATAAAGTGGGTG
Organism: Rhodomyrtus tomentosa; assembly: GCA_028455895.1. Classification (NCBI taxonomy): domain Eukaryota; kingdom Viridiplantae; phylum Streptophyta; class Magnoliopsida; order Myrtales; family Myrtaceae; genus Rhodomyrtus; species Rhodomyrtus tomentosa. The sequence continues at coordinate 33,058,356 of JAPCWY010000007.1, forward strand.
TGTGTCCAGTGTTTCAGTGGAGGCCGAACATGGGGGCTTTCAAAGGGTTTGGCGGATTGAGGGAGCCATCAACTTTGAAGACGACGAGAGGGGATGAAAGGTGCCGGGTTTTGGGTGGAGGCCAAGTGGTTTCGCAAGAAGAGAGAGAGAGAGAGAGAGAGAGAGAGAGATGGCGGCTTATCCCATCATTTACATTTGACATTGTCACGAGAAGATAATTACCGATGTGAAGTGGTAGTTGTTCTTCGTTAGTTGTTCTTTCTTTTTTGTCTTTTTTGGTTTCTTTTTGAGGGTAATGCAGGAAGGGCGGGTTGGGCCGTTAATCACCAGTCGGTCCTATTGTTTCGCTCCGTGAGTAGCGTTGACCTCGGTACATGCAGTAATTAATCAGGAAAAACATAAAATAACGTCATTCACAAGATTTAAATATTTTAAAATAATCTGCCCCACTTTAGATAGAAGAAATAACAATTCACATGGCAAAGCGTATTTGATAAATCACAATGAGAGTCTGAGCATACTCTTTAGCATTTTTATAACAGGTATACTTGTATTTTTCAAGTGAGAGATTCAACCGATTAATAACTGCTAAATAAAGCTGACACCGAAATTAGATAGGACGGAGGGGCAAGATAGCCCCTCCTTCAACCACTTTCGTTGGTGTCAATTTTCGTGATTTTAATAAATTATTTTCATGATTAGGATGTCAAACTAATGTCTCCTTATTTTTTAACATTTGATGGGACATGACAAAGGCATCCTGCGAAATAATGCAAGGACTGCTTTGGTGCTAAGACATGGATTTAGTTTGTCCTTATTTGTGACTCCTGATTAATTCTATTTCCATTCACATTCAACGACACTTGCGCTTAACCGCTAGTCGTTCCCTACTGATAATTTGTCAGTGATAAATATCATTATTCGTGGGAAACCGATACTGCCCATATTCAAACAGTTCAATAAATCATGCCCAAAAAAGAAAAAAAAAATAGTATAATTTGACTCCTGCGGGACATTTTCCAAAATGATCACCTCAAGAAGAAAGATAATTGGAAAACAGCATGGGTCCGCATGCTTATAGAACCGGCTTTCCCACTCAGAAGGGAAATAGCATGCATATTGCGCGCACGCTTGGACGGCATTCCACGTAAAATCAACCAATACAAACAATTCATATCCCCGAATAAGATCTAAAGAAGGTCGCGATGAAAGAATTGTCCTAAACTCAACTGGAGATAACACCATGAAAATCCTCTCCCCAAAGATCATCAGGTCTTGTGGTTCCCATTATCAACCACGTTGATGATCTGCGGATGCAATAGCCAAAGCACCATCCAGTGAGCAATGGTCTTTGCCCCTCTTCATGGCATCTTCCGCAGCGTCAGTAAATCGATGTATTTATTGACAGAGATCAAGCTTGAGCACACCATTACCCATTTTTAAATTCAATTGGGTAGCACGAAATATCCTTTCCGACAACAAATCGGAGACTCACCCGGCACGAGTAAACTACAAAAATGCACCATCGAGCCGATGAAGCTAAAGGCCTAGTCAACGTCTCTAATTAATTGCTTAGCAAACAAAAAGAACTACTTTTGAAAAAAAAAATTACTATGCTAATATTTGACAAAAAGCATCTCCATCACATTTCTCTAAATTTGCTGATACAAATTAAGTGAAAATAAGAATGCACACATAGCGAGACGACCGATATGGTATTATCGCCAATGATGGAAATCCCATGAAAATGATGCCATCCTTTTTAGCTTCAAGGTCAAAAGTGATGGCACTTGACAAAAGTGATGGCACTTCCCATGTTTTTTCATGATGCGCAAGCCCCACTCCGAGAGAGAGGCCCCAGAAGTGGAAGCTCTTTTTGTTGCTTCCACGACTCATCAGGCAGTCCTCAGCTCGTGGCTCGAAAACAACCACCTCTCCATGTTTTCAAGGGATGAAGAAAAGTTGAAAGAAGGCAATTCAAGGTAACACAATCATCATTTACACACGCAATTCAGCACAAGTGTCAATTCCATTATCTGCTCCAAATAGAAGATTTTGAGAGTGTTCACAACACGACACCGAACTTACAAGGCACAACATACACAGACCGTCCAGCCCCAAAAAAAAGGCATTAGAATTCGTCCCTGACAAGTGTTGGCAGATTTAGGGGGGAGAATCACATTGTTCACAGAGCCTAATAGCCAGATCTACGTCCAACATACGTACAAGCTTATGGTACTTATTTTAATAGACAGAATTCGGATGGCATCCAAAAGATAACACAACAATGGATTACCTGAACCAACCATCACCTGGTCCTTCCTCTTCATGACACTGTCTCCCTCTCTGTCCGGCAGATGAGAAGGAAAGCCAGGAGAAGAAGAAAACTATAAACAAAAAGATACCAATATAAGTAAAAGCCTCAAATTTCTATACGCGTCTTGAACGAGACAAGAGAGCGAGAAGAATCTTTCTCCTCGGTCCCTGCAAGTAAAAACACAAATTATGAGAACTGGGAGCTTATTAAGATGCAGAAGTCCATATGCAGTTTAATTCCCCATGCTCGGCAGAGACGCCTGCCATTCATTTTAGGAGCACCACATGTAGAATATAAATATAGTTTACTTATGTGTTTTTTTCCTAATTAATATCAGGCGCCAAAAAAACCATGTCCAACCAAGTTACGACAGGAACAACTGGTTTTCAACTCACTTGACCACCAGGTCACCCAGCACCATGGCTTATATGCATACAAAATGCTAAGTAAAATATGACGCCAGAAACGAATGTGAAACCTTCGTTTTTTAAACCCTTTCGGTCAGTTTTTAGCCACCACCAACATGAGATAATATCACGATGACTTGCATTGCTTTTTAGCCACAACCAACATAAGAAAATATCACGACGACTTGCATTGCTAGACCTTGCATTCCTTGATCTGTGGATCTAACAACTTACTTAACTAAGTTTTGCGGTCTTAAGTCAAACATACCATCGGTATGCCCATCTCTTTGAGGTCATGGTCCCGCATCTGCTTCAGTACATCCATATCAACCTGCCGTTCAGAACCACTACTAGGGTCAGGAGCGATCCAGCATAACAAGTACACCTCTCATTGTCCAGATTGCAAAATTTCAGCACGGGTTGCAAAATTTCAGCACGGGTTACAAAATTTCATTAGGCTGCATGCCAATAGCATATCCCGTTCAGCTAAGGTAAGTAGACTTCACAAGGCACAACCTCTGGAGCGATTACGTGAAAAGCTATGTCTGCTGCTGCATTGACATTAAAGAAGCAGAAGAACAGGACTAGACATCTCTTAACAGAACAAAAGGATTGTGTGTATGTGAAATGGGTTCTTCTATGAGTGAATAGTGGTGGTCACACCTCATTAACCAGGAAAATTAAATGTGACTATAACATACGGCTAGTGCAAATGGCCACTGCACGTTTTAGGCTACAACATGCAGCCACATAAGGCTTGATTAATAGCTATTTCTAACGGAACGAAAGATATAAATAAGGAAAAAGAAGCTACACATCACATGAGGCCCCACTAGCAACATATCATTTTCTTATTCTATCAAACAAGGGTCCAGTTGTTACAACAGCTCAGGAGAAACAGGAAAACTTCTTCCCTACGATATTTACAAAATCAACCTAAAACTTTGGCCCTTCTTTTTTCCCCGAGCATTAGGTTATTCAAGTCTGCAATAGCTTACACATCAATAATGGCAACATCTGTGCAACCAGTGAACCAGCGGAAGAGTTTTCTTTAGATTGTTGAGTGCAAGATGCAAATTACTTACTTCCTCAGCCTGAAAATGAATGGCATACTTTCCCAAGCCAAGAGAATTTAAAAAAGCCCCAATGGTAAGTTGTCCCTGTACCTGCATGAAGCCAACAGAACAAATGATAAGTAAATATTTCTGAAAGGCATGATGCACCAAAGCGGGGAAAAAGGACTAGAGTTGAAGGGCATACTCCAACACCAGATACTTAAGACGTCATAGCAAACATACTTAAAAGGCGGGTAAATCTAAAAACTGTCTCAAAGAAATGATATTGATCAAGGACTTAATCTCAGCTCCTCCACCCAAAAAAAAAAAAAACAACAACAACAACAAATAATACTTGGTAGATAGTTGGATTAAAACAACTAGCTTCTGACAAATGAATCGGGGCTTTCAAGATGGTGAGATTTTAAAATATATCCCATCGTCAAAGTCTTATTGGCCGTAGTAATTTGATAAGGTTTGAGCCTTTCTTCCACAAGTTCAGGTGGATTTCCACTTTTGGGTCTGGAAATTGTTTCAGTTCGACCATTGAGTTTATAGTGGTTGCGTTTGTAATGCCTAGTTTGCAGATAGACACGTAGCTGCTCTGATTTGCACATCCATGTATGTGCTTCATTAAAGAATCCCATCTACAATAATGTCATCTCAAGGCTATGATAATAAATGCCTGAGCACATTGAAGCGGAAGATCCCAGCCCTATGATGCGGAACAGACAACTAAAGCATGGACAATTAACTGTACCGCATATACACTTGTATGTGAGACGGCGCCTTGCGTATGTAATCGTGGCAGAGACCTAGCAGAATCCAGAGGCAAAGGTGTTCTTGTCACAAAATGTGAAGAGGAGCGTGGCCCTGCAACTGCATGATCATAAACATCTCTTACAACCCGTGTACGAACTCTTGGCGCATCAATCGGCCTATACGTGAGCAATTCGCGCCGGCCATTGATTGGCCTCGGTGGAGAAAGGCCCCTTGAAACCCTGAATATTCTATCTGGCGATTCATGTTGTAGCCCATCATGAGTCCAAGAAGAATAAGATTTTCGCATTGAGTTCAGCTCGAATAAATCTTCAGCACTTCTTGTTGGTGGAATTCGCCTCAAAGGGCTATCAAGTTTCGGCTCAAGCGTATGTGTATATGAGCTCATAGGAGAATGGACAGTCCTAGGAATATTAACGTGGGGATTTATGTCATCTTGCTCTCCAACATTGCCACTAGCCTGCCTTGTCTTGTTCCTTCGTATGAGCTTGATGCGAAGGTCTCCAGCACCTTTGGTGATAGTAGAGCTATGACAGTCAGTAGCAGAGATATATCTTCTCTATGAGGGAAAGAAAGGAACACAAATTCATAAAGTTGACCTTCCAATTATTTATCCAAATCAAGAATGAGCAATATTGAGGCCTACCATTCAAGCTCTTAATATCGCTCTCAGCCCTCCGTCTGCAACATATCAAAGACTTACTTCAGATTAATTCCCTGCTTAGCTTTCCCTAGAAACTAAATGTCCTAGTTCCAATTCATATTTTTTGCGGGGATTGAGATTCTCTCCACAAAAATGACAATCATTGGCAGAGTAGATCTTTTCTCACGTAAAAAATTTTATGACGTCGAAATGAAACTAGTTTCACCCAATGGTCGGCACAATAAACTACAAAGAAGAGCAAAATGAAAGCAGCTTGTTTCATCACCCTTGCCCTCACTGCTCACTTTTTCCACATTGTTTTACCATTTAAGAAAATAACTCGGTCATGGTGACGCATCGATAAAGTACATTGAGGAGCTCTCAATTGGTTCTCTAACTAATCAATAGATATATATCTCTATCGACAATCCAATCAAATAAGGCCTTCGGAAAGGAAAATTTAACAGCCCCATCATTATTGCCAAATTTCTCATTAGTGAAACTAAGCTTGAGAATCGACCAAAAAAAAAAAACTAAGCTTTGGAAAGCTAGGAATGACTTGATGGGTAGGTATAGAACTAACCTCTTGACACTTCCGTGCAAAAGATTATCAGCTTTCCCTCCAAGTCGCTCCTTTATAGAGCGCTTACTACCAGATTTCGGAAGAGGAGGGGCCGCTTGAGAATCGTTCAGTGAATTTCCAGCCCTCTTAACTACCTGACAAAAGGATTGCACACATATATTGGTTAGCCAATTGGCGCTAAACATTCCCTCAATCTTCAAGTAACTACCAATTCAACGACCTATCTTCGGAAAAAAAGAAAAAAACGTTATCTATATAGCCCATTCACAGTTGGTTGAGAGCAAATATTATACAACGCTCAATATCACTTCCGAAGAGGCACTTATGGCATGCTTAAAATGGGGGGGAAAAAAAAGCTCAGCAATCTAACGGTAGAGCCTCCCTCGGGGTTCAATTGATCACTGAATCAATCATATTACTCCAGAAAAGCACGTCATCCATTACGCCCAATGATAATCAATAGAACAAAATCGTATTACCACAGTCATATATAGGTCCAAAGAATGAAATTTTAAGCTACGCGGAATCCGCGAACCAATGAGTCAACAAGTCCAGCAGAAACAAACATCAATTGACCCAAAGATCTCATATGAAGAAGCCAAAGACAAAATGCATCATATGCACAGGGCTAAAGCGACCAATACCTGACCAGAACGACCGAGAGTGATCGTGACCTGAGGCCTCGACATTTCTCACGCCCTCGAGCCCGGAGCTCAAATCATCAGAGACACGGAGATGTAAACCAATCGGACAACGCTGGATTCACCGATCGAAACCCTAATTCACGCAGTGAGAATGATGATCGAAGAGCTCAGAATCGGAGGTTTGGCTAGGAAGAGAGATTTTTTTCGAGCGCCATACTTGCATTGACTCGGCATCGATGACTCCGCACGGGGGACAACCTCCCAATGAAAACAGGGCAATTTATTCTTTGAACACTAGTGAAGCAACGGTTCCGTCACTGGCAGTGGGATTGGGCCTGTCACAGTCGAACATGATTGGCCATCATTAAAGCGCACGTGGGCCTAAAGCCCAAAACGGATTATGTCGACTTTCATGTGGGCCCATAGCTCCCGAGTTTTGCCATATTCAGATCAGGCCCATATCCGTATGCTACCACCGCTTTTTAATGCTCTATGTAATATGCATAGCCAAAATACCGAAATAGCAATAGCAATAATAAGCTAAAAGCAACAATTAAAAATGACTCATTCCATTCGAAGCATGGTGAAAAATCTCCCGCATGACCGTAGGCTCCGAGGCATGGAAAACACGGGTGTTTGTTTTTTAGATAGGAACCAACTCTCGCCTGAAAATTGAGAACGTATCCGAGTTCGACCCAGGCAAGAGCTATTTCCAATTTCATTTGCCTACACTGGGAGCTATGATTGGTTGTCGTGAAGTCGAAATCATACGTATAGTTTAAACGATATGCAAATGATTGGTGGATTATTATTTTTTTTTTTTAAATTCTTTTACACAGGGGTGGGGTAGACCCAAAGTAAGAGGCAAATGTACTGTCATCGTAATTTTGGAAAACTAATATTGAATTGCTTCACGACAAACATAAAAAGATTTTTGTTTTCTCATAAGTAAAGCAAAGACTAGAAAATACAGAGATATAAGTAAATTCATTGGCAGAAACCCACTTGGATATGCAACGTAAGTAAGAGCTCATGGAGCCCATCATGCGAGTTTCAAGTTGAAATGAGGAAATTGAATTATAATCCGCCTAACTCATCTTATACATTTGATGTGGCGACTTCAATTCCCTCCAAACCATCATGCACTTATGCAACTGTCACGGGTTCAAAGATTCCTTAGCCGCATAGCAGCCCTTGGGATGCTTGGCGAGTCTTTCAGACTAGGTTAGCCCTTTTCCTTTAGTTAATCCATGAAACATTTCAGCAAATGTCCTTACTGTATTGAGTCATACCATCCAAACTTAGCTTTAGCATCCTTTGTATTGAGCGACAGACAACTACTTTAGCCATCACAACTGATTTAGGTCTGTCATTGCCTCATCAAGAGAGCGGCATCAGCTCCCGACCAGTTTGTACACGGGAGGTCAACTTCGTCTTCAGAGCTTTTAAGGGATATATTATGTCTAATCCTAAAACTTCTAGCACAAATCGTCTTGACACTACTCCCACGAATCCAGTTGCTGCTTATCCTTTGCATCGTTCACTCATTATGTTTAACACCAACAAGTATCACTTCAACTTTTATAAGTGTAGGAGGAGACGACGACATCAGTTGTTCAATCCCCCACATCGTACGAGGGACACGACACTCCCAACCCGTGTCACAAATCTCTTGGGGGCTTTGCCATTTAGTAGTGGGCTTTTCACTGTCTATGGGAGGGAAAAGTGTCAAAAAATTCTAAACATATTGTATTTGTCTAATTCAGTCCTAAAACATTTTATTGGTACCAATTGAGTCATAAACTTTTGGATTTGTACCAATTCAGTCTTAAACCTTTTATTGGTGCTAATTGAGTTATAAACCTTTTGAATTGATGTCAAATTAATCCTAAGATTTTTTGCATTTTTATACATTGAGTCAGTTTGATCAATTTTGGTCAAAACTTTTTGATGTAGACATCGGTTGCCCTATGTGGCATGGCCGGCGCTAACGTGGACATTTTTTAAATAATATTTTGATAATTTTTATTATAATTTTAACAAATACTAAAAGTAAGAAGTAATATTTAAAAATGTCCACCTTATTGCAGGTCATGGCACGTAGGATATTAACGTCCATGTTCGCAATTTTGGGTTACAATTTACCGAATTGACTCAATTTGTAAAAATGCAAAAAAATTTGGAACTAAATTGGCACCAAGTTAAAAGGTTAGGACTCAATTAGCAAAAAAAAGTCTAGGATTGAATTGGCGCCAATTCAAAAGGTTTAGGACTCAATTGATATCAATAAAAAATTCATAATTGAATTGACACCAACGTAGAAGTTTTAGGACTGAATTGACACCAAAAAAAGGTTTATAACTAAATTGACATTAACGCAATAAGTTTAGGATTTTTTTGACACTTTTCCCGTCGATGGGAAGGCATCCTCAAGGCGTTTTACTAATTCCAATCGGACAAAATGTTCAACTTTTGCCGTTATCTCTAATCTTGACATGATAGATTACCAAGCTTGACATTGAGGTGTCAATCCAGGTAGAAAATTTATTAAGGTGCCGATTCCTTTTCCTCAATTTCTCATTTATGTTTGAAGGTTATTTGTTAGTTTTTTATTGGTGATGTAAGTCTTCTCTTGCTACACTTCCAAAAAAAAAAGGAGAGTAAATTCTTGCAAGTAAGAAACCCATTTGGCATGTTTAGCATTCCATTTCCTTTGTTGGTTGAGGTACTAGAGAGAGGTTCATGACTCAGGAACTTAAAAGGGCATTGAGATCAAGGAGATCGTGAGATCAAAGTCGACATTCCTAGTTTCCACCGATTGCGTCCTCAGAACTTTCTTTACTCGCTAAGTAGCGCAAAGAATTTCTTTGATAAAAAAAACCCTTAAGTACATAATAATATGCAAACACTGTACGTTACATGGCCAAAGATTAAATGAGAAGCATACGTTTGCTTTCCACAATATGCAACTATATTTAACCTAATTGATTTTTTAGAGTTTGCCATCTACCATAAAATTTATTCTTAAATGTGGTGTAAGATGATTGGGCATTTTTAACTTCTGAACTTTGAAAACTCCATTTTTTTTTCCCAAGAAAGAAATTTTGATAATGATTATCACCAATGACTGGTTTGATGAGGGGCGAAATGATATTCGAAACCTAATATTTCACCATGATTTTTATTTTTTATACTTGCTAACTCTTTTGGAAATCTTTTTAGGGCAGGGGAAAAATCTAATTCTTTTTATAGCTAACTAGTAGAATAGTCTAGTTTACTAGACTAATTTTACAGAAAAGGCAGACATTCAAAGGGGGAAATGGCGGGAATATAAATCAACAAAAATTGCTCTTTTAATGATGGCAAATGATCGATATTAGGGCAAAGTTTACTGAATAATTTCGCACCGCCGTCCAGCGCCACTAGAAAAAGAGAAAAAACTGCAATGTTCACAAGCAACAATTGATACATTTGCATAACTCCAGATCCATATGCCACAATCTCTCAATAGATCAATGCTTGCAAATGTCTTCTATACCTGTTAACGATGGGTACAAATAAGAACAAGTCTTTTTCTCAAATCCGAGGGATTGATCGAGTCAAACGATGCGGAATCTGGCTATACTTTTAGGGAAAAAAAAATACTACGGTTTCGGACTCTTTCCCAGATAATCTTTCACGTGTGTACAGATAAATCATCCTCATAACTTGTTTCCATAGACATAGGAAGCTGCAGTGCGGTTCATTTCAGAACATCTAAAAATCAACAGCTAACATCTCACCTTCATGTTCCTATGCGCACGCCAAGGGTAGCTATCGATCGCAGATCATTGGAAAATCAAGAATGGAATGCGATCATTGTCACATGCTCGACTGTTTCATGCTGGTCAGTAATGTCAAAAAAGCCAACCCTAGTTCGATCTGTAGCAAGATGCACGTGGATAACTCATGTAGACAAAAACCTCAGACTCATCAAAACATCGGAAGCATGTTCGGCTAAATCTGACAGCACGCACGCACCAACATACACACACCAAAACAGACACGCAGATTTAACTGCTTACATGATCCACGCAGAAGCCAAAAACCCAGAACAGAAAAAGAGATGGTTCCTCCAAAATTAATAGAAATGAAGCGAACTGTTTGGCGTATACCAGAATGGCGAAGAAAAGCTTCTGGGAGATTTCTATGAACTTTTCTGCTTAAACTTAACGAAAACAATCGGACCGAGACGCTTGATTCCCCGAGAACATACTACAGATCAGAGAGCAGCTTGCTGCTTGAAGATGGATCATCCTCTGAAGCAACAGATCTCTCTCTCTCTCTCTCCCCCCGCTGTCAGTTTGGCATCACTTTCTAGGGTTTTCCACAAGAAGAGCTACCATCATCTTCTTCTTCCTCCTCCTCCTCTTCTTCTTCCTGCTTCGTCTGCTTGATCTCTCCTGATTTAAGACGAGGGCTGTGCTCCGGGTTTGATGATTGAGAAGGAGGTTGATGGATGTAATGATGATGGTGGTGGAGAGTCAGAGGCATGGACGAGCGAGGCATGATGATGATTGCTTTGTTGGGGGTATTGATGCTGCTGTTGGTGTTGGGTTTCCCCTCTCTCTCTCTCTCTCTCTCTCTCTCAAAGCTTTGAGAAATAATAATTCAAGGTATTGCGTGCCCTAGCGAGAGAGATTATTAATTCCTCACGAAACCCATGGTGGGTTGTAGCTTGTCCATGTGTTTTCAACTCTCTCTTTCTCTCTTCTTTAATAAACCTTTTTTTTTTCTTGAGGACAAAAGGGAAGATGAACTCTGTCTCTCTCTCCCCTCTTCTTCTTTTTTTGTGTGTTTCTACGAAATAGGAAAAGAAGGAAAAGTCGAAATGGAGATAGTAATAGTACTTGCACGCTTGCTTCAACCACTTTCCATTGCTTTTCTAGGGTTATGTTTACTGCAAGGGTCCACTTTTTTCCATGGTTAAAAAGTCTTGGGAAACATGCGCATCCTTTCCTATCCACGCACAAAAGGACAGACCAATTCACATAAGCAGTCTTGCCCCGTTTGAACAGAACTTGTAGGACTTAAATTTGAACTTTGTACGAATAATTAGTTGACATCGGTCCATCATGACGCCCGACATGATTATTCCGGACATCTAACATCATCTCGGGTGTCCAATAATCATATCGGATGCCGTAATAAAGCGACATGAAAACTAGTGCCATTTGAAGGGAAAAACAAAACACAAAACTAATTGGGTCATTATTCTCTCGCAATGCATAAGATTAATGGATGCGTTCTTCATTGATAGATGTGCGACGTGTATATTTAAACATCAGTCGAATAACTGGGTTCTTGTATATGCTCTCGTTCGATCGCAAAGTGTGCAAGATTTTTGTTTGCTTTGTTGGAAAACTCATTTCCGTAGGAGCCATTTTGTCCATTTAGTGCAGTAAAAGGCAGTTTGTGGCTATACCCGGGGAAGGGTGAATATTGTATTTGAAGCTTTATCGGGTTCAGTTAAAGATGGGAACCTTGGCAGACCAAGGACGAGGGCAAAGGATATATCAAACTGGGCAAGATCGGTATAATAAAATAACAGAGAGGAATCATAGAACTCAGGAATGACAGTTGTTCGAGAGAGAGAGAGAGAGAGAGAGAGAGATTCCTAGAGGTGATAGCATATGAGGGACAAGAACAGCTTTGTCTCTCCGTTCCTAAAAATAATACAACGACCAGATGCTTTTCTTGCTGATGGATTAGCAGTCTCTCTCTATATCTATCTCTCCGTGAAAAAAGAATTAGGGTAAATCTTCCGGAACACACAGATCCTGAGCTGGTTCTTGATCATGTCTGTTGCGAAGATCATCGTTATGCAGCAGCGTTGCCATGTTATCACTTGCTCTTTCCACCTATGCAGCAATGTCAAGAAGAATGGGTTTTCTTTTTTCTATAGCCATTTCTTCTTTCAAAACCGTTGCTGTCGTTAGGAAAGACTAAGAGTTTAGACCTTGATGATGGATTCTCTCTTTTGTTTGCACATTATCATATAAGAACTTAGGCGAGCATCCGGGGACAACCTAATCCTAGGTGGTTCCGACACTCAATAAACGAGAACCTAAACAAGAACCTCCATTCGTCTTTCCCTCTTCTCGATCGGCTTTTCCGTAGACAATGCATAAAAGGAGATAGCCTGTACTCTAAACATGCAAAAACTATCTCTTGTCATAACCTAGCTGTTCTCCATAAGTAATCTCATTTATAATATCCTTGATGGGTTACTAATTTGCCTAAGCTACATATAGTCTCTCTCTTTACTGCTGCCAACTGAGACACCAGTTCATTCTCTTCTCTCTCTCTCTCTCTACACATATCCCTTTTTTTTTCCACTCTATAAATAGCTGTAAAACTCGGAATATACTGTGGATTTGTGACAAGATAACTTGTCCTCTTTTGGGACCAGAAGGGATTAAACCAAATGATCACGCATCAAGACCTATTTGTCCAAGTGACTTTTAGGTTTGACCCTGATAAAAGCTGCATCTCATGCATCCGCAAGCGCCAGCCTTTCTTCTTTTTTTTCCCCTCACTTTCTCTCCCCATCCTCCCTCGGTGAAAAAACTTTTATGTGCGGGCAAAAAGGGGCGTGGGTTAAAAAAAAAAAAAAAAAAGCGGGCCTCTTGACCTTGCTAAAGAGAAAAAGAAGTTCAAAATTTCCGGAGATTCAAGTCCTTTTTAGCACCAAAACATAGTTCAACGCCAAACATCAAAAGCTTTCTCACCGTTCCTTTTTGTCACTTTTTTTTGCTGCCCCACCCCCCTTTTTGATCCTTATTGGTTCATTGCATGCCTACGTATCTATGTATGAACGCATGCTTACCAAGAAATTCTAGTGTCGCGGCTGTATTTTATACGGATATTTTCACTTGGACTTAAGAGAAAATTCCACCCCGTCTGTCCCGGGGATTATACGGTGCGATCCCGGAATAATCGAATATTGGGTCTTTTTACAAGTTTTGCAAAGCATCTTTTGTCCGTGCATGTCCCGATTATTTTTTAACATGTATAATGTACCATGCGATTAAGATCCCAAAATGTCAAAAGTCTAAAGATTTTCTTGTGGGGGTGGGGGTATTTTGGACCTTTTGCAAAGACTGCGGTGCTTTTCGTTTTTTCAATTCCGCTTCATCCTCTCTCTCTCTCTCTCTCTCTCTCTCTCGTGGTGTGACTACTACGAAAAGACAGAGGATAGGTACTCGAAATATTCCATAAAACTGCGAGTCATTTTGGCTCCCTCCATTATATGCCTGTAATCATTACGAATGAGAAAGGAGATGCATTGAAACATGAAAAGTATACAGCAAGCGCACAAAATATTGCGGGGGCCTTGTCGCCCGTTCGTCGAACGTGGAAGAAAAGCTCGTGGGAGTAGATTGGAGGGGGGGACAGAGAAGATCCTCCATGTCTCGAGTAACCTACGTAAAAACTGATATTCTCGCCTAAAAATGCGATCATTTGACAGAATATTCAAAATATAAAATCACGATTTCATTTAACAACTAAAATTTTTAGAATAATCAACGGCGTTCTCGCAAAATCTCACATGGCATCAAAGCATATATCTTAACTGAAGCATTTTCGAAATAATGGATGACGATCCCACAAAATAAAAATAGAGTGAAAATGAACTTGAGACTCCCTTTCTAATAATCACGACCCTAGTTGAGTAATTATCATTGCGACGTTGACCGAAACAGTCAGCTCAAGTAGAATTTAGTCTACTGTGGTATGCAAGCAAAGACAGTTAGGTTAGCCCTATAAGTTTACCGACGGGATAATTGTGAATAAAGTCATGAATCTATTGCAATTATGTCAATTAAGTTATAAATATTTTTTTTATCAAATATTTTGCATTTGGGTCAATTTAGTCATAAACATTCTTTTTTTTTTGTCAATTCCTTTTTGAACATTGTGTATTTGTGTCAATTTAGTCATTCTGATCAATTTTGGCCTGAAATCATTGAGGTGGCGCAGCCGACAACCTAGTGTTGAAGTGAGAATTTTTAATGATATTTAAATAATATCTTTCAATTTTTAATTATTTATTTCTTTTCTTTCTCTTTTTTTTCCTTTCCTTCTCCTTCGGGAGGTCGCTGGATCTGAGCGACTAGTAAGAGTCGAGGACCTGCAAGGTCAGCCTTGCCAAGGCTGACGAGAAGATTATTAAAAATAATCGAAAAATATTAAAATATTATTAAAAAATTCATGTCGGCGATTTCTAGGTGAAATAGGCCGGCGGGTCTGAATTGACATAAACGAAAAAGGTTTAGGACTGAATTGATATAAAAAGAAAATGCTTAAGAGTTAATTGCCGAGATAATAATAAGTTTGGGATTTTGTTTTGGTAATTATCCCGTTCACCGACAAATGACATGACATCTGCGGTGGTGGATTGCCATGGCGATTTGTGGACGATGAGGAGACGTTATGATCCCACTGAGAAATGGAACGATGGTGGAAGGGGCAAGCGCTTTCGCAGGAATTGCGAGAGAGGCGGCAGCGATCTGGGTTCATTTGGGTCCATCTTCAGCTGCTTCCGTTATGAAATTGGGCGAGTCCCATGCGTTGCGACGAGCCCATGAACAGAGGGCCAGAGAAAAAGTAGGCCAATAATGGCCTGCACTGTACTTTTGTTCTGATCCAAGAGTCACGAAAAGCATTTGCTCTCGGGGTCTCTTCCTTCTTCGGATTTTGTCTCTCTCTCTCTCTCTCTCTCTCTCTCTTTTCCAGATTTGCAGATGCACGGGGTCACTTAGAAAACTTTTTCCCTGGAAGACGCCAAGAGCCCACCCCCGTCGGAAACGGGCCCAACCGGTCGGAGAAAAAGTGGGCGAACCGGCCTGGTCAAACGTAAGTCGAGCGATCGCGCACGAGCTCGAGTCATTTACCATCTCGTCCCGTCGTCGCAGCCCCATCCACGTGTCACTGAGTCAGGAAGTCTCTCCATACGAAGTAACAAGCAACGCGTAAGTTGGCAGAAAGTGGGAAGATTTCAAAAGCGAGGTGCAAGCGCGAGTTAATTGTAGTTTTATCAAAAGCTGGGCTTTTGGATTAAAGCAGGGGATGGGGGGACACCTAAGAAAGCAGCAGCACTTGGGAAGTATGGATGTAATAATATCGAGTTAGGTATAAACTAGAGGTCACTTGAAGATCGCTTTGCCCCTCTTGCCTCATGGAAAGAGACAAACAACTCCAACCAATCCCCGAGTAATCCATCCCTGCTTTCTAGCATGATTAAATGGATTTCTTTCCATCGATCAAAGTCGAGTTAGTATTGCGTCACAAGCCAGGGGAAAACTATTCAAGCTTGTGAAGGATTTGGCTCATATCATACCTTAGGGTCCTAACCAAAAATAAATAAAACAAAGGAGGAGGAGGACAAATAGTCAGTCAATCTTGATCGCTTTGCTTGTTCTCGAGGCCTCCTGATTGCAATCGACCCACCATAAAATGGAATAAGGCACAACGAAAGCTCACGTTATTCCACCAACTATATATATCACAACCATTTCCATTCCACCCCCACCGGTTCAAAAAAGAGAAGAGGGGTGTTTGGGAGCTCGATAGTCTTAGCTTGGGAGATCGTACTCAAAAGCCTAAATTAACGAGTGATGGATCAATTAGAATATATAAACCGCTCTATATCTAACAAGCAAAAAGAGGAGGAACTAAAGGTAGAGAAAGAAACTTAAGTGGGAAATCGATTTGCTCTTCACTAAATTGGGAAAGCCACCCTCCACACCTTCAGGTCACAGTCCAAACTCCCACTGTAAACCACAAAACAATCACTCGATGAGCTGCCGCAATCAGCTGCCACTGTCAGACACTTGACCGGTCCTCGGTGCCCGTTCAGAACCGACACACAAGCGTACTTCTTCTCAGAACCTCTCCAGATTCTTATGGTTTTGTCCGCGGAGCCACTGAACAACAAATCGGACACGACCTCTAAGCACAGTATGGACTTGGAGTGGCCCGAAAGCACACACACGACCGCCATCCGGTCCCCCCCGTCTTCCCTCTCCCAAGCCATTATGGATCTGTCGCGACCACCGGAAAATAGGATCGAACCATCCGAGTTTAACGCCAGCGCGTTGACGCCAGAGTTGTGCCCTTCCAACGTGGTGACGAGGGAGTGGTTCTTGTCTCCTTCGAGCTTCTGCCACACCTGAAGCCATCAAAGAGATTGGAGACATAAATAGGAAGAACACTGCACCTAAATAATTACACAAAAGATTGAGTGAGGTCATCTTCTTGGTGTCCCATTCATGTCTTGTGATGATAATAGTGAAAAGATGCAATCTTAAGATTTCCAAGTACTAAGAAATTTCCATGTTTTGAAGTCTCCAAATTACTGTTCTTGTACAAATGTCAGAAAGCTGTCCAAATGTTCCTTTTTACTACAATTGACTTCAAGGCATTTATACTCTACCGTTCATTTGTAGAGTACAGACCCAGTTTAGGAGAATGGTTCTTCTGTTAATTAATATAAGGGCGAGGTTGTCCATGCCACGGAACCAAATCGGACCATCCGCTTATGTGTTTTAGGTATGATTAGGCACGGCATGATTGGGTTGAGGCCGCAAAACCGAATTCCTATCCAAGTTGACGTTGGATTTTGGCGAGAATCTGATTGACTCGTAAACTAGATTGAGACGTGTATAGGAGAAAGACATTGTGTCAACTGATCATTCTACCTATGGTCGTGCTGAACAAAAACTTACTAGCAGTGTGAAATACTTCGTAAAATTCATCAATAAGTAGCGTCTCGTTAACTGTTTGATTAGTGGGTGTCACAGTCTATAGAGTAAAGACTCGCCTTGATTTTCGTGTCAGCTGATCCAGTGTAGACCCGCCCATCCCTGGACGATGCGATGGCGTTGATCGCGTCCTCGTGCGCATGTCCGACCGACTCCAAGCACCTGAAGTCCGACGTCTGCCATATCTTCATCGACCGGTCCCACGACACCGAGTAGAGGAGCGACCCGTCCCTTGACAACGCGAGCCCCGAGACGACGTCGGCGTGGCTCGCCCACGCACACCTCTTGTGCCGCCGGAGCTGGACCTGCTTTTCCGGGCCCAGGAGCCCCAGCGCCCGGTCGCCCAGCGTCGGCATCGTCGCCAAGCGGGAATACTTCCGGTGGTTCGGATGATTCTGGTTCAGGTCTTGAGCCCGGATCCTCCAGGCACGGATCCTGTGGTCCTGGTGGGCACTGAAGAGCTTGTCGGAGATGACCACCAGCGACTTCACCGTGCCCGCGCACGCGGCCACAACCCACAGCCCGCCGTCGTCGCCGCCGCCTTGCGTGTCCTCGGAGTTTACTAAGGTGGCGCGTTCCCACGACAGGATGTCCTTGTCAGAAGAGCCGGCGAGGAGGAACTTCCCGGCCACCGCAAGTGAGGAGATGTAGGAGTTGGCGTGTCGGCCTCTGACGGTGGCGACGAGGCTGTGGTGGCGGTGGTCGTCGAGGTTTCTTGGGCATGATTGTGAAAGCGAAGGCCGTGGTAATGGCTCCGTTTCGTCGTCTTTGCATGGTTTTGGATTGTTTCCGACTGAGTGGTGGTGGTCGTCATCATCATCCGGGAGCGACTGCATCTTTTGAGACAGAGAGAGAGAGAGAAGGAGTGGCAATGGAGAGTGGAAACGTTGGATTGGTGGCTAGGAGAGAGAAGCCAAGCTATATTTGTATTTATACGTGAATGTGAGTGGAAGAAGAAAAGCTTTTGGGAACGGAAACGTTGGATCGGTGCGGGTTGGAGAGAGAAGCCAAGTTGCGTTCGTCGATTGGCTCGGCTCGTGCACCGGATTGATTCTACGGCGGTCGCACGCCAATGTTTTCAAGCCGGCCGGTTCGATCAGAAATCGGATCATGGTCGGGAATGGTGAAGAAACCTTCGCACTTCGCAACTATGTAGCATGGACTCGTTCTTCAGTATTTTCTGCGTGTCGAACACCAACATGCCCAGACACGTCCGGACAGGCATGTTCGACCGTTGATTGCGTGTCCGAGTGTTAACACGGGGTCAAACTCACAGACACGCGAGATACACGCGTGTTGGAGATTAAAAGGGTCAATTTCATAACGTAAAAAATTATGACCTAATTTTATGATTTTCCCAATCTGTCTTCGACTCTTTTTTAGTTTGCTGATGGATAGTGGTCGGTCACTCGTCTCCTTCGAGGCTCCGCCTATGAGTCTCTCTCTCGCATCTATCTCTTGTTCCCTCGCCTCGTCTCTCTCTATTGCATCGCCTCGCTTCCCCCTCAACGCCATTGGTTCTTGATTTGTTGACCCATAGCTTTTGGCATTTTTTGCAAAATTGAAAGTTGTTTATGTGAATTTGTGTGCTTGTTTAAGTCAAAAAATCACACTTCTTTTATGAATGAATTGAGAATGTTTTTGACCAAAAAAAAAGAATTGAGAATGTTGTTTTTTTTTTATTTTATAAAAATGATAATTTGTTACGTATATATAAAAATATATATTTAATATACAACGTGTCCTAACGTGTCGAAATTCTTGAAATTATCAAATGAATGCTGAATTCGCATCAGCAAGGATTCGAACCTTTGCTCACTTGAGAAGAACTTGGAGCTTTCGCATTTAGGGCACTCGAATTGGGTCTCTCAACCCCATATTTTGATTTAATTTATAGAAGTTGATCATAAATGAATCGGTTTAAACTTAATATGGGTAAAAATGGACTTCTTTTTAAGCCAAAAGGATGGGTTAAAAATTGAAAGTGGGTTTGTCCACTTTCAACCCGAATCGAGAGAGAAACTATTACACACATAAGTTGTGCCATGTTAGTAATACACTAGTCCACTCGTCGTGCGATACATGAACAGAGGGAGGGTGAGTAAAGGGGAAGAAAGTGAAGATCTTGTTATCACGACATAGCTTCAGATGATGCAACATCAGGCCTCGCTGGAGGAGAGGGAGGCTTGGATGGCGGTGCTTGTGTCCGGTGGCCGGGGTTGGCGTTTGAGTGGCGATCGTGCACATTGCAGCTGCTCGTGGGAGGTGGTAGTGGTGAGGATGAAGTTACGAGGGAAGCAGAGGGAAAAGCTGCAAGTATAGCGACGAAATTTAGCTGATAACTTAATTTGGGTTTCAAATTAAGTGAATTGGTTAATCTTGTTTTGATTAGACAAATCATTTTATTCGAATAAAGTGACATGATATCATTAACGCTTCTATTATTCATTACATGTAAAATTTTATGGTTTGTGGTGAGAGGTTTCAACCTCCTCTAAGTTTCTAGTTTTCGAAACCTACCCATTGAAGGCGGTTCCCTACTGTTTACTTTGCATATCCTAAAACCTACTATGGATATTTTGAAATATGGAACCTAGCCTATCACATGTTTCAGGGTCAACCCAAATTCTTCATGTATGCTTTATTTAAGTGATTGCAGTAAATTATCATATTTAACAATCAACATTTGCTGATACAATCCACCGACTATAACTCTTATTTAGACCCACGAATATTATAAAATATAGTCTCGGTTATGAATACTTCTCTGTGTTAGGATGCAAGTGTGAATTATGTTAGGGAAGTCTCACATCAGAGAATTAATGTAGTATTGAGCAGTTAATATACCCAAGCTGGCTCATAAATCATTGGCTTAAGCTTTTGAGTGAAGGTGGGTCTAACGGAATATAATGACGGGTTTGGACTTGGGCTCCCTCTTGACGATCTCCCCAAGCTAAAGTATCAGATTTCTACTATGTGCTTCCAACACCCTGGCCATCGTCGGGCCTCATCAATGGCTAGTGGAGGGAAGAGAAAAAATAAAAAGGAAAAAAGGAAAAACAAAAGCAAAAATAGGACAAAATATTCAAAAAATAAATGACGAAAATGCCCTTCGACCAATGAGGTTAGACTCTTCTTTAAGACTGATATAACCATTTCAGGCTCTTATTTGAAATAAGATCCACTGGAGGTTACAAGGATTGCTATCATCTCTTCTCTTCACTTTCCTTCTATTCAAACAGTCATAGATCGACTAGACATCCCTTATTGGAAATTTTTCATTGAACAAAAAAGTTCATGGACTATATTATATACTGGGCTAAAATTTGGAGGCAACATAGAATAAATTAAAAGTTTAAAGACCATATTATAAATCGGGTCAAACTTTATGGACGGGAAAATTTTTAAAAAAGTCATAAATCTATTGCAATTGTGTTAATTTAGTCATAAGACTTTTTTTTTTGCCGATTCAATCCTAAAAATTTTATAATTGTGTCATTTTAGTCCATTTGTTGAATTTTGGATGGCCGGCGTTTACGTGGGCACTGGCCGGCCAGCGACCCAATATTTTAATTTTTTTAAAAAAAATTGTATGATTTTTTATGTTTTTTTTTATTTTTCTTTTTTTTCCTTCCCCCTCCCCTCCCCACTCCTTCCCTCCTCCTGCCGATCGCCATAATCCAACGATCGGCTACAGGCTAACTCACCCTGCCTGTGGGGATGGGCCTCGCTGTTGCCCTAGCCAGGCAAGGCTCGGCCTCGCCGACCCAGACTTGGGCTTGCAAGGTTGAGCCTCCCTATACGTGGCAGTGCTCGACCGCGTCATCGCTACCTTGCCCAGCTATAGACTGGAGGTGAGGTGGGTTGGGGAGGGGAGGGAGAAAGGGAAAAAAAGAAAAGAAAAGAAAACATGAAAAACATAAAATTTTCACCAGCTACATTAAGACCTACATATGGGTTTGGGTAAAGGATATATCGAATATTGGGTAGATGTCGTTAAATCAGGTAGAATACTTTATGAAATGGGCAGATAGCATAAAATATAGCGAGAAATTACATTTTAATAAAATATTGGGTCACTGGCTGATCAGCATCAATCGGCCAAAATTCGCTGGACTAAAATGGCACAATTGCTAAAGGTTTAGGATTGAATCAGCGAAAAAAAAAATTTAATACTGAATTGGCACAATTACAATAGATTTAGGATTTTTTTTTTGATAATTTTCCCCTTCATGAAGTATTTGTATTATTATCCATAACTCGTCACCCCCCAGAACTATACGGAATCGCGAATTGAATGGATATCGATCGGTCGGACTTGTCGACGGACTATTCGAGTTGGCTGTGCAACTCGATCTCTATGACCGAATGAACCTCATCAGAAAAGAGAAGGGGAGGCACATGAATTAACATGATAGGACCCAATGAGTTCACGAGCCTCGCCAAGCTCATCCCATCCTAATGGTTAAGCTTACCACCACATCAGGGCATTGCTATGCATGCCATGCAATTAAGCATATATTTTGGTGTCGTATGCCCACCATTCCACATTGTCGATACTTCCTTCACTTGAACATCGGCAGCAGTCAACATTTCACATGCCGACATGCTTCGGAAAACATCGTATTCTTATGTCAACAGCGTCTTATGGGGGGGTCTCTACGCCTATCAAGGCTCGGGTCAATTGCAGGTACTCCACCACGAAACCAACATCTTCTCTCGCTACGGGAGGGGAGACCCGGGAAGCCACAAAGGTGGGGAAATTTTTTCTTCAAAGAGTATCAAATGTGAGGAAGAGTTGCTTTCCCCGGGGATAAAAAAGACGGGGGAAGATGGATAACGCGATGGGGACAGCCCTCGACTTGAGGGACAAGGCCACCGGTGAAAAAGTGGGACTGCTTTTGGTAGGCCAAAAGCACATGATAAATCATAAAAAGAAGTCGGGACCAGAGCAAAGGCGTGATGTGGGCCCACCTCGAGGATAATGTCAATTGCAATAGAATTTGATATGAATGTTCTGACGGAGATGGGACGTGATCCGTGATGTGCACTCCGAATTCCTGCTTCCTGGTCCGTCTCTACAGCGGCGCCGTCGCCTCGCTCAAAATCAACTTTTGATGAAACCTTATCCCCCCCAAAAAAAAAAAAAAAAAATTATTCGAAACTAAGCTTTTGATCACAAATATCTTGAATTGATATTTTTGCGGTAAATCATCTTCAAAATAATTTTTTGACCACCAAAAATCTCAAACTATTATATCCGTAGTAAATTTACAAATTTACTATCCATTAATTTTCGTTAAATTTGACCGTCAAGTTGCTACGATAGATAATTATACCTTAGGGTTATTACCATCCATTTGTCACATTTGTACCGACTTGATGTTTTTTGTAACTCAATTTAACGAAAAATAATGAATGATAAATTTATAGCAGGTGTACCAACTTGAGGTTTTTGGTGGTCAAAAAATTAATTTAGAGTAAATTTATCACAAGCATATCATTTTTTGATTTTTTGTGATCAAAAAATTATTTGAAGATAAATTTGTCACATGTACACAAGTATAGTATTTCTTACGGTCTTAACCCTATTAATAATCAACTATTCCCTCTCACTCGAGTGCCAAGTTTTGGCCTGGATCTCTTGCATTTCTTAGCTAGCTTCAACATGCTAAATCAAAATGATCGGCGAGAGTTGGAATTTTGGCAGTGGAGCTAAGCCGCTGATAAATTGGTTTTTTTGAATTGGTTGGAACCGTCAAAAACCGGATTGAACAAGAAGAAGCAGCGGCAAAAGAAGGGTACTATCAAAACCGGGTTGAACCGACGGTGCTTCCAAACTGCCGAGAGATAATGGAGCTGGCGATGAAAACCCCACCAAAGAAGGACCCCCTCGTTGGCTCCCTCTCGATCTTTGTGGGTGGCATGTGAGTATTTTAACCGTCACACGTTAGAGATCCACGTAGGGTTTAGGCCTAACCGGGCACCGAAAGCTTGGCTTCGTGCTGGGAAATCGCAAGATTAGGTAGGAATCCGGGGGCCCACGTATGGTTTAGGCCTTCTTTTCGACTAACTGTGTGCCTCCCTTATAATTGCAAACCCAATTTCAGTTTTTTTTTTAAATCACCTGGCTTCGTTTTTTTTTTTTTTAAACCCTTTTCTCAAATCAAGGACACAGCTCTGTGCGGCCGGAGGAAATCGGACAGAGGGTGTGGGCCCCATCTCTCAATGCCGAGGGTTTTCAATTTTGTACCTCGATTATGCCAAGATTCGCCTCCTTTTCATTTTCAAAAGAAAAGATTACCAAAAATTAAAAAATAAAAAATTCCTGGCCATATTGCAATTTGCAACAGCGTCAATTAGTGCTAAATTTCGACCCCCTAAAAAAAAAGTCCTAAATCATTTTTTAATTCAATCCCGACCCTCTACATTTGCACCAAATCCGTCCATCCAATCAATGTTGATCGAATATCTCTAAGCTGACATGACCGGATTAGACCTAGATAATCTAAAATAATATTTTAATATTTCTTATATTTTATTTTTTAAAATATCTAATAGTATTTTTTATTGTATTTTTTTCTTTCTCTTTCTCTTTCTTTTTTTTCTCATCGGTCGACTTTGTCAAAGAAGATAATTAAAATATTCATAAAATATTAAAATAAATATTTAAAATTATCATTGTTAGGGCTGGTCGTGCTACGTCTGTGATTTCAAGCCAAATTGGCCAGGTAGATTGAATGATCAAATATAAATGTATTAAGACAGAATTAACATAATTATAATAAATTTACGAATTTTTTGGTAATTTTGTCAATTTTCAAATTAGATAAAACTTTATGAGAGACATGCGATGATATTGTAATGGAGACTTTCATTCAATAATAATGGAATAATCCCCTTGTTTTCACGTTTTTTAGCTTTCACAAGTAAGCGGAGGATGGAGATCAGTGAATCCCCTCGAGTTCATTCACCAAACATCCTGAAATAAATTTTTTATCGATTAAGTATAGTGAAATACCCCACTTTTCTCGGGCTTTTTTTTTCAAATTAGAATTTTTAAAAAATTACTGAAATAGGATTAAATTTTTTTTACCTAATTTGTGCCGCTCGGCCGTGGGCTTGCCGAGCGGCATCCGCTCGACAGTCTGGTTGTCGAGCGGGGCCAGGAACCCCATTATTTTATTTTATTTTTAAAAAAATTATTGATGATTATAATATTTTATTTTATTTGTGATTATTTATCTTTGGAAACTTATTTTTATATCATAATTATCAATCATTACTTAAAAAAATGACAACAAAGGGTAAAGGGCTATAGCTGCATGAATATATTGAAAACAACATTAATATGTCGGAAATAGCAGTAATAAATTGATGGAAAACCACAACAAAATAGCTTAAAACTGCATGGATATATATAAAACCACAACAAAAAAGTAGAAACAAGTAGAAAAAAGGGAAAACTTTGAAAGGGCATATCTCATCGTTCGGAGTCGAACGTCCGTTTTGGATGACTTTTTTTATTTCACGTAACTTTTCAAGATAAATCTATTGGAAAACTACCATTGGTGGTTTGGCCAGGATTTTTCCCAGAAAAATGCCATTTTCCTTGTCAATTTTACATTTTCTCCATCCGATACCAGTTATCAATCTCGAATAAACCATTCTTTTCATCTTTTCTCTTTCAATCTTTCAATGCCAAACTCATTAGATCGCGTCTTTTGAAGTAGGAAGGGGTATAGGCAATTTTTCCATGCTAGACTCATTAATATCATGTCTTTTAATGTGTGTATAGACTAATTAAACTGCGAGCAATATTACTAATTCTACTATTTACCCCGTTGGTTGTCGTTTATGCGAAGTGCTTTGGTGGTCATAAGTTACATTCCTAATTTATTCCATCTCTTTCCTTCCCCCCTAAAATCAGTATACTCCAGTTGAGATTAGTAAAATATATGAAAAATATGATTAAGATATAAGTTAATTACTTCAGTTTTTTTTAAGTAATGATTGATGATTATGCTATAAAAAAAAAAGCTTCAAAAGATAAATAATTATAAATAAAAATAAATATTATAACAATCAATAATTTAAAAATGAAAAAAAATACAAAATTTAAAAAATAATGGGTCTCTTAGGCCTGCTAGGCAGCCCAATTGGTACCGTTTTTAATCCTATTTTGGTTAACAAAATTAAAAATTCTAATAAAAATTAAAAATTCTAATCACTCTCTCAATTTCTCTCTCTCTGGGTTTCGTATATATGAGTGTAATCTTGGTGAGATAACTCGAATCTCCTGTCATTACTTGCTTTTAACTACTCATGCTAGGAATGTGAGAGCATCAATTCCATTCCCATGAGATTTTGAGGGGCGAGAGAAATAGTCGGGATTATAAGAACCAGTGTCGAGCGACGGGACGAGTGTCGGTTTCATCCGATCAAGTGGACGGCGCAAAATTTGCCTCTTGGCTTATGTCGAGCTATTGCGTACGCATCGATGAGAGTCTTTCTCTCTCACCCACCATGCCAAGTCGGTGCAAATATTTGATGAGTTTCCTCTGGCGGGATGGTATCAACTTCAATGGAAAAAAGCATAGTTAAAAGAGAATGGACAAACGAAATTCTCGTCGACAAATTCCTCTTCCGGCGGGGGCAGGTGCATTGCTCGCGGGATCAGGATCAGGATCAGGATCAGGCAAATTGCAGCACCTTATCCCATCGAAAAAGTGTCACTTGGATTGGTCACCCACTGTTGCTGACAATGGCAATCGAATCCGCTTTTGTTGCTTTTCCTACGTCAGGTCTGATCTTTTGGGTTGGGGGGAGACACGACGCGACCACTCACGGTGCATAGGTTGAACAAAGGGACTAGTCATTCCCAATTCGGTCGACGAAGCAAAGACAAGGATGGAAAATCTAACCAGACGCATGGTCAAGATTATGTTTCGGGAATGGCCATTCCACCAAAATAAGTGTTTCGATTGCATTCCTTGGCCCGAAATTGGGGAAAAAGTAAAAAAAGGAAAGAGGAATATCTTTTCATCAAACCCAATCAACAGACACCAAGTCTAGCTCAAGCTATTATCGACTACGTGTCCCCTTTGAGAAATCCTCAAATGTCCCTCTAGTTTCAAGTAGCTTTTGGATGAGTAGAGCTAACATCGATACGCCGACATATCATTTCTCAATAAATAAATAACTCTGATACGTTGAGACACGTTATATATTAAATGTATATTTTTTTATATATATACATGATAATTTTATCATGTATATATAAAAAAAAATATCAACAGCGAGTTTCTTATTTTTCTATTGAGAATTCATGATTTTTTTTTTTTGCTAGCTGGGTATATTCATTTTGGGTTGGTTGGGTACATGACTTGAGTATATATGTTTTTGATAAATATACATTTTGATCCTTAATTTATTGAAAATACTTAAAATTGACCCGACATGTGTCGAAATGGCGTGTGGCATGCTGAACTCACCTGTCGCTCGCACGTCGGAGATTATCGGACAACAACATGCGGGCTCTAGAGAGTATCGGTGGTTTCTAGGTTTTTGGTTGGCGAGTGCAGGCGACTTTATGAGTTTATTATGTTAGTGGAAGTTGGCCTTTGTGGCCGAGGGCCCCGAGAAGATGCATTTATGGGGGAGCCCTTTTTGCACGTGTCCCACGAATTCTGCATCCAGAGCCCAAAAGCTTACGCTGGCCCAGATTGGGAAGGGCTGTATCGCGAAGTCAAACATCAGCCGTCACTTTAACTGACGCGCCACTTTTTGCTAAACGTTGACCAGTCAAACATTTGAAGAGATTCGGCCCGGGTCGGGTCATTGTAAAGCGATTTACCCCATTCGTAACTTTCACCGGATCTACATGAATCGCAAGATCAAAAGTCGTGGACCGAACCTTAAGTAATCCAAAGTCAAGACATGTGGATCGATGAAGTCCAATCTCCAAAAAACCATAATCAATATTAACTCTTAATTACGCACAAAATCAAATAATCCAAGATGAATCATGAAATATGAAGGGTTGACCAATCCTTATTGATAAACAAAACCGGTCGACACGACGTAAATATATACGATCGGGAGGGCACAAAACGATACAAAAAATCCAGGGCGGCCAGAGCTAAGCTAGTGCCTCCGAGTGGTCTGGTGATACTTGTCTTTGAGCCATCGAAACCCGACGGCGGTCCCTTCCTTGACCTTATTCACGCCGTGTGACGCCACCGTCTTGGTCTTCACGAGGCCTTCTCCGACCTTCTGCTTGTACCTGTCGGTTCTGGTGGATCCACCGAGCCTCTTGGACCCGTGAGCCGTGTCAGGATCCGGCGCCGGGGTGTGGTCCCACTGATCAGCCCATGTCGAGGATTCGTTGCTCGCCTCCATGTTCGCCACCAGATCTTGTTGCCGAGAAGGCGGAAATAAAATCTCTGAGAGGGAGGGAGGGCGGGGATGGAGATGGGTGGTAATCGGAGAAGAGCTTCTGCGAGCGAAAATGAAATGAGCGTTGGAGAATGCCGTTGCAATCACAACGCGATCTCGTTATATAGCAGCGAAGGAATGCACGTCGAACGTGCGCTCTGTTCAACTTGGCGGTGCGTTTCCGCAGCGGGTGGGGCCCGGCATCTAGAAACAATGACGCAATTGCAACTTGACACGCCTTCGTCTGGGGGACCAGGTGGAGGAGGTGGGATCATAGAAGTCAGCATTTGATCATCGCGAAAAGACGATAATGCCCTTCTTTCCGTTTGGTCCGGACGCGGCCGATTACGCACTAGTCCGCGTGCTTTCTCGGCTTCTAGACGTATCTAGAAAATATTGACCAGAAACGCTTTCTATTTAAGCAATTGCGGTGGCATTGATTGTAAACACAGTATTCTTTAATTATTGGGAAAAAAAAATACCCAAAATCCATACTTGACACATTTACCCTCACTTTTTTTTTTTTTGTGACAGAAAAAATCTCAAGCTATCCACGTTGTGACACAATGCCGCCTAAAATCGCCGTTAAAATGCTGACGTGACATTTTTAGTGACAAGTGTATCTAATGTCAACACTACTTTGTCTTCGATTGTTCGGGAGTACTACTCTCAAAAGGACGGTGGGATGGGTTTGTACAAGGACGAACTTGATGGAGCGAACAAACGAGGAAAGCAATCAGGTACCTCCTGATTTGCTCGAGAAGGTTGTGCTACTGAGACGGCCAAGGGATTGGACGATTCTGACGACGATTGTGATCGGAACGCTCCCCCTGAAGCTACAGATTTAATTCTGGGCTTGATGAATAGTAGTTGTGAAGTGCTGGAGAAGGCGATGAACAGTGCAACTTTTTTTTTTTAGTTTTTATTTTGCCACATTAGGTCCACTTGTCACTAAAATTGCCCCGGTGGATCCACGTAAGCATTTTACTGGAGATTTTAGACGGAGTTAAAACCTAGGATAAATGTGTCACAACGTGAATAATTTGAAATTTTTTGTGCAACAAAAAAAGAAATTGAGGGTAAATGTGTCACGACAGTCATAGTTTAAGATTTTTGGTGGTTTTTTCCCCCTTGTTATATATACCTATACTTAGATGTATCAAATAGGCGGATCGGGTCGGGACGAACATGATCCTATCCATATTGATCCATCTAATCTCTTTTGATCCGTATTTAAAGCATATCTTTTCATAATGTAATTAGATAATGTTCTATTTTACGAATAAATTATGGGATCACCAAAATTAAATGTCAACGGATGTAAACTAATGATAATTCGAGACAGGTATTCTATCCCACAATATTGCCATGCCCTTGAACTTTCAGAGGGACCGCCTTTTAGTCTTTAAATGGCATTGCCCCATGCCTTAGAAGCATTCTGATCCACATGATTCATAAAAAGGCAAGTGGATCTAATATTTACAAGAGAGGAAGGGGTGTACATTATATGGGCAGTATGCAATATAGTTACTCCTCACATGTCTAGTCCGGTAGACCAGGAAAAGAATTTGAGCGCTTTTGTGTTTATTCCGATGACAATGAAGCACTACTACATTGCCTAATGCCCTAAAGAAAAAACATCCTAACTTTAGGTTCGGTCTCAATTTTATCCGGAAATTTCTCCAACTAATCCCAACTTCGACACCTGTTAACAGGCGGTCCAAGTGTACTCGGCAACATGGATTTAGGAGCCACGTCCTGTAACGTAAATGATAAAACAAAAAAAAAACAAAACATTGAGAACCGCTTGAGCTTTGCGCTTCAGACTCCCAACGTCCACGGCCATGGGAGCTTCCAAGGGTTCTATTTTTCAACAACGTCAAAGACCTTATCTGCTTGCATGCTCTGCCCAGTGCTCAGTCGTCACACTGAAAACTCGCCCTCCAAGGTTGCTGTCAACAAGGCCAGAGCTGAGCGCGAGAAACTCGGTCCAGGTCCAGGTCCAGGTCCCAGCTTGGCCTCGGATCAGCTCCGATCTGAGGTCTAGACCAAGCTGGTATGTAGGAACTCGTTGTTGTTGTCCACGGGTCGAGAGTTGCGGAGGCTAGGAGTTTGAAAAAAGGAGAGTCGGGCCGGTGGGGCTCATTCCAGGCTGTCGACGGTTTCCCTCGAGTTCGGAGGTGGCCGGCCGTGAGGTCACCGGCAACGTCTCGACCAAGGAACAGCGAAGGCGGCAGCATCCTGAGAGCAACGGCCGGCGGAAGAGTGAGAGGGGAAG
Organism: Rhodomyrtus tomentosa; assembly: GCA_028455895.1. Lineage (NCBI taxonomy): Eukaryota > Viridiplantae > Streptophyta > Magnoliopsida > Myrtales > Myrtaceae > Rhodomyrtus > Rhodomyrtus tomentosa. The sequence goes on from JAPCWY010000007.1 coordinate 33,088,305, forward strand.
GGAGGGAAGAAGCAAATACTACACAATGAATAGTTGAATACTCGACGAACTCTCTCAATTTTTCTTGTTCTTTTTTTTTTTTCATTTAAGTTGTCCAACATGACATTAAATTCCATGTCAGCAGTTACACATGGATGCCACGTTACACAACTGACGCCTAATTGGTCAACATATGAACTACGGACATATTTTGGACTGTGAAAGTTGGGAGATTTTTTTAAACAAAAAAAAGGGTTTAGGTTAGAATTAGGTCTAATACCCAAAAAAAAAAAATACCTTCAATTTTAGCCTCAGTCCTTATTATATCTATTTTTTATCTCATAAAAAAATCCCAACTATTCCAATTTTACCGGCCTAACACACACACACAAAAAAAAAAAATCTCAAGCTCTAGTTTTGTCCCAATTCTACCGACTTAATATAAAAATAAAAATCCATAACTTTAATATTTATTTTAATTATATGTAATTTTTTTGTCTAATAAAAAATCTCTAATTTACTTTTGCTTCAATTCTACCACCGTTAAACTTTCGTTCATGATCAACTAATCATGATCATCGTTAGTTAATCATACATGGCATTTTCACATGCTTAATGAATTACACCTCATCAAAACTAATGTGAAAAAACCCAGCAACTTCTCTTCTGTTATCTGCTTTTCCTACACATTGCTGAGAGATACAGAGTCACTCAAGACGATACGTATCGGATTCTTCCTGACACTCATTAGTCCAAAGAATAGCTACACGTGAAGATTTTTTGGGTATTGAGCCTTTAGAATTAAGACTGAATTTAAACTTGTTATTTTTTTAAGATAAAAGGAAGCTTGGCGTAAAATTGAGACTGCACTTAAAATTGAAGGTTTTCTTGAGACAAAAAGGAGAGTTTTGGGGTAGAATTGGGAATTGATCAAAAGGGGAGATGTTTTATGATATTAGACTTTTCAACATAATTAAATCAACGGTTGACAGTCCAAGGAGGATTTTGCGTGGTTGAAGGTTCAACTTTCGAATCCTTAAATAATTAAATATACTTTTCGACCAATAATAATAACAATAATAATAACAATAATAATAATAATAATAATAATAATAATAATTATTATTATTATTATTATTATTAAATATACTTAAGTAACAAGAACTTTTTGTCATTTGATTCCGAAGGAAGCTCTAGATTCATTCATGTACGAGATTTGTGCTCTAAATTCAGAGACTCGAGAACCTCGAAGACCAAACATGATTGCTTGAGTAAATCCCCGGCTGAACTATATAACTTTGGTTTGGCCATGGACCTCAATCAGAAGCGTGCAATCAGCTGAGTTCGCTTCATAACAAATTCTGAAAAAGTTCAAGTTTGCACCAAGATTTGAAACTGTTAGGATTCGGTGCACAAATACCACGAAATAGAAAGTAAAGGCAAGCGGGATGGCTCCATGATTTATTGTCGATGGAAAGTATGAATCATATCCCCACAGAAGTATTTGCCCCAAATGTGAAAATGTACCCACGCTAATACTTAATCAAGAGTAAATTCGGTGTTCAAAAGGCTTAGGCAAAAGAACTTAGCTGATTTTGGGAACTAGAGAGACTCCATGTTCTAGGTTTTCGGAGTTGGGAACCATCGGTTGGTTCAGTACATGGTTCTAGATAGTGGATTTCCAACCTACTCGAACTCGATCACTTTGAGATCTAATCCACTCATAATCTAGTTAGATCCTACCATCCTGGATTATCCAGATTCATGGCTTCATGGAAAAATAACATCACAAATATCATAATTTTTATACAACGCTCACTTAAATGCCATATATATATATATATATATATATATATATATATATATATATATATTTTCAGTTGAGTGCCATAACTTAACTACGGTCCTCACATGCATGTCATAATTTTTTTCTCTAATTACTTGAGTTCCATATAATTTTTAAATCGATTACTTGGGCGGCAAGACTTTTTGAGAATATTCACCACAAGTACTATGCCCGGATTTTCGGCACTTGGGTAAACATTATTAAAAAAACTTTGGGACTTAAGTGATTAATTAAAAATTGTGGCACTCAAATGATTATTTTTTAAAAATTAAGGCACTTAAGGGTGCAAAAGACAACAATTTTGTTTCCTTATGTTTATGTTCAGATGAATAAGTTTGGAATATAAATCTGTTTGGCAATGTAATTTCATTTTTCTATTTTCAGGATAAATTTTTGGCCCAAAAATAGGTTTGAAACATAAATAAGAATTCTTCTTATTGTTCTTATTGCTCACTCTCTCTCTCTCTGTCTCTCTCTCTCTCTCTCATACGGTCTTCCTTTCTCTTTCTCTTGTGCCCTTGCCGCGGGTCGCCATCTACCGGTCTCTAGTCCCTGGTAGTCGGGCGCGAGTCATCATCTATTGTCGGCCGTAGATCGCTTTTCGTCAACCGTCGATCCCCAGCTCTCGTTTGTCGCTCGCCATTCGCTGGCCACTAGTCTTTGTTTTGCTAGTCGTCGGTCTTTTGTCCCCACTGTTCACTGTTCGCCATCGGAAGATCGCCATCTGCCGGCCTGCATCCGTCCATCGCTATTGGTTGACTGAGGCTCAGCAGCTAGCAACCGCAGAATTTTTTATGTTGTTTTTTTTTTTATCGAGTGAATGTTTTACGCTGTTATCAAAGGTATTTCTGTTTTTGAAACATAAATTTTGTATTGTTATCAAACGTGTCTCTTCTCAAAAGCTCATCTAATGAATTAAAAAAAAAATCTTGTTTTGGCTAAAAATATAATCTAGGAAGAGAATGGTTGTCGTTGTGCAGCTGTCGATAAAAAAAAAAAAAAAGTTGTAACACTAAGTTGAAGAAATCATTGTCATAACAAAGCACGGTTTTATGATAGAGCAGTGATTCGAGTATTAAAATTATTTAGTACGGTTATTATTATATATTTGAGAGTGTTTCACATTTCTTTACAAACGCTATTCACATATTCCTTCTACAAATTTAACTTTGACTGGCGGTAGTATGGAAAATAAATATCCCCCTTCTTTCGAAAATTTAAATTACCGAAATCATGTGTTCTTTTTAAACGATCGATTATTTTTTAAAGAGGCGAAAAAAGTGCGAGTCATTCGCATTGTTCATACACCGTTTTCTTATAATTCAGTAAGTCTTTTAGTTGGCTTAGATTTGTATAATTTGAAAATTGTACTTATATTTCCGTCTTGAAAATTCATTCTTCTCTATCTACCTAAAAAATTAGAGGTGATTGGTTCCCGGTCTAGCCTGGCTCTATCTGGAACCAAGAACCTAATTGAAGGGCCCATCGGACCAGACCGGACAGAGCTTCCAATTGTCAAGCAGTCTAATGAGAGTGATTAATTTCATGTTCTGAAAACACATAGTCGTATCACATTTTAAATGTGTAGAAGTATCAAAAATAATTATTAAAAGTTTAAGTAGTTTTTTTTAAAAAAAATTAATACAAATAAAAAAATAGTGGGTTTAGGCGGGCAATTCCACTCCTAGAATTGGGAACTGGACCAACAATTATCTGTTCCAATTTTATGGCATTGAAAGTCGGATCGGTTTGATAGGTTCTTTTTGCTCACCCCTACCAAAATTGTGAGCATTTTCCTCTCGTTTTCTCCGTTTGAAAAAAAAAAATTGAATATCGGAAATATTTTCTCTTTTCAGCATGCCATGAACAAAAGCACAAATTTGAAGACATAATCCTTGCATCTTTATTAAGTGAGCCTCGTGTACTTTTCCTTATGCATTAATATCATATATACCAATAATACTTGTTCTCCATTAATAATTTGTGATAATAAGTTTAAGGACTTGCAGTGTAGGATGCTGGCACTTTCAACTCTAGGGGTGAGTATAGGTCCACAATAGAGCGACAACCAAATCCAACCTCTCATAGGAATTGGTCCTACTCCAGATTTTCACTGTTTCCAATTCGATTCCTGATTCCAAGAAAAATAGTAAAAGGTATTGTGCAGCTCGATTTTCAATTCCTGAACAAGAACCAAATTGTTCATCTTTGCGTACCGTTACTATCTAAGTAGCACCGATACCGACATCGACATGCAGACACAACACGACACAATACATTGACACATCATTTCTCAAAAATAGAAAAAATTCGATACGTCAGGGACACGTAGCATTAAATATATATTTTAATATAAAAATAAATAAAGCCAAAAATTTGCTCTCTTTTTCGCGTTCGGTTCTTGCAAGGAGGCTGGTACTATCGCTACATTGGTGTCGACCCTTGAACAACCCCCTCACACCCGATTCCCCAAGATCGCTTTCCTATTTTTGCCAAGGGTCGTGATGTTGCTCTACAAGCAGAAGAAGAATCAGAATGCCCAGGCCAATAGGCTCCTGATCAGCATCAACGTGCTGGGGAGCGTTGGGCTGATCCAGGTCGTGGTGGGCAAGGAGGAGCATGTTGCCGGGCAATTTTCGAAATTATGATTTTAATTTTTTTTAACCAAAATAGCATCAAAATAAAAAAAACACCAAATTAGGTGCCGCTCGGCATATGGGCCACCAAGCAGCACCCAATAGGCGTGATTGGACCCCGCTCGGTGGCCCAATTGCCGAACGAGGTGTCAAGCGGCCCTAATTGACGATTGGGCTGCCGTGAGGGGCCCAATCAACTGAGGGGTTATATATAAATTTTTTTAGTTAAAATTATTTATCTTTTGAAGTTTATTTTTTAATAAAAATTACATAAATAAAAACTAGTTATCTTAATAATTTTTAATTAATGATTGATGGTTATCTTTAAAAAATTGATTAATAATTTTTTTAGTTATTGATGGTTATTATAATTAATTTTTTTATAATTATGTATCTTTTGAAGTTTAATTTTTTAATAATTACATAAATAAAAATTATTCATCCTAATAATTTTTTTAAATTAATGATTGATGATTACCTTATAAAAAATATTTTGATTAATACTTTTTAAATATTTGATAGTTATTATAATTAATTAATTTATAATTATTTATCTTTTGAAGTTTATTTTCATAAGATAATCATCAATCGTTATTTAAAAAATAATTTTTATATATGTAATTATTTAAAACATCAGTGAAATATTAAAACCTTAGTAATACATAAATGAAAAACCGCATGAAAATAGCCAAAAATCGCATGAAAAGATGGTATAATGAGGGGTATTAGTTTGGACATGAAAAAATCCCTAGACCTTCCCTCTATTAAATACGTGGTATAATGAGTCCAGCATGGAAAGATCGAAAGAAGAAAGGGAAAGGACAATTCATTCGTGATAGAGAAGTAGCATCGGAGGGAGAAAACGCAAAATTAACAAGGAAAACGGTGTTTTTTTGGGAAAAAAACTCTAGCGTTGGCGGTTTACCAATGGATTTGTCTCAAAAAATTACGATAAAAAAAAAAATCACCCCAAACGGACGTTCAAGTGATGAGATATGCCATATCAGAGTTTTCCTTTTTTTTTTAACTAGTTTACACTATTTTGCTATAATTTTTAGCTATTTTGCTGCAGTTTTTCATTTATATATTACTGCGGTTTTGATATTTTGTTGCAGTTTTAAATAATTAGATAAATATAAATTATTTTTAAAATAATGATTTATGATTTTCTTATAAAAAGTTAGTTTCAAAAGATAAATAATTATAACTAAATTAATTATAATAACTATCAATAAAAAAATTAATGAAAATAATTTTTATAAGATAATCATCAATCAATAATTAAGAAAATTATTAAGATAACTAATTTTTATTCATGTAATTATTAAAAAATGAATTTCAAAGGATAAATAATTTTAACTAAAAAATTTTATATATAATCCCACTCGGTGATTGGGCCTTGGCGCTCCGCTCGGCAATGGGGCCACTGAGCGGGGCCCAATCACGCCTATTGGGTGCCGCTCGGCGGCCTATATGCCGAGCATCACTTAATTTTTTGTTTTTTTTTATTTAGATGCTATTTGGGTAATTTTTTTTTTTAAAAAAAAATCTATTTTGGAAAATTGCCCCTTGTTGTGGCGGTCGTCGACACCGCGCTTAAATCCTACGCCCCCAAGGGAAGGCTCCCGATCCTGGGATCTATTTTTAATGATTTCTTGCTGTACTGCTCCACTTCTAGATCAGATGGTATGCTAAATGAGAACAGACGTGGGCCTCGAAACATGATAAACGTGGGTCTGGACATATGAGGGTTTCAAACTTCCAAATATTGTTTTTTTTAATAATTAGATTTCACATGTCCAACATGTCGAACACGCATTTTGCCCACGTGTCTGATGCGTGTCAAAAGCATGTGTCGACAGGTGTCCGACACGGACACCGACACTATCACGCCCGGACTCTTGAACCCTTGACATTCCTTACCAAATCGCCACGAGGTCATAGAGATAGAGTCCCAGGAACACTATCGATCTATCACTTATTTAAGTATGTGGAAACGTGTCGACTCCCTAACAATAAAAACAAACAGGGATAGAATAGCAAGAATCAAACACCACAACGTTTTACTAAAGGATAATAATAAACAAATATACAAAACAGTAACTATGACATAATCCTATTGAGCTATTAATGTGCGAGCTCAACCCTATACTTCGGGGCTACTAGACAAAGTCTCAAAGGTATATTCAGTCAAGTAATACTAACTTCTCATCTTACTTCAGATAACTAATCCAAAAGCTAATCCTTGGCGCCCACGAGGCTCCATCACTTGGAACCTGAAAATGTAATGCCACAACGAGGTGAGAATAAATCTCAGTGAATCAAGCTTAAGCTTAGTTAGGAAACTGATTTGCTAGGGCATCCTAGTAATAATCTCACTATATCACAACGCCACATAAAGCACTCAAGTACATCCACGATATAATAATCATACACAAGCATACTTGCTAGCTACAGCCACACACAATGCAATGCTTGACTCAACTCACTGCCATTCAGTCAGTCATTCAAACAAGCATATCATCCATAAGTACACGCAGGACATCGCACAAGTCCATTTATTAACGATGATCATGCCCATGACACATGAGATGATCCACGCGAAAGAAAGCGTGATGCGACTCCCACAAATAACGCGATCTAGCACCTTGATGTAATCGAGCGTCCTACTGGCAAGACCGAGCTTCGTCTCTTTTCTATCGGCAACGGCTACTACAAGAGGTGTCTCCGGTGTACTTGGCACGGCACCATCAAGTAGGCATCCCTAAACGGGGCATCGGTCCATTACAAGCTGCGACCGGCATCCGACCAACTTTGTCTCCGTGCTAGTTAGCACCGGATCAGAATTGACGTGCTTCTGGCAAGTCGTCTGATTCCATCAGATTGGTGCGGTACGAACTTGCCAGGAAAAGTATCATTGTTTCCTCATATGACCATACAGAATACATCCGGCAATCAACCCATTTCATTATTTTCGGTTAAAGTCGGATGCTCACTCATGCATGTAAAAGATCGGGCCGAATGTCATTTTCATGCTAAAAATGTCTGTTGACTTTCCATACGGTCATATGCATATACAGTCTAATATTAGACACCGCAATCACAGAAGGGTGATTAAACCCCAAACAGACCCCCAAACACTCAGTGAACAATTAGGACATCCAATCAGACATTTCAGTAAGACATCCAAATCAATAAAATCATCAATCAATCTTGAGCAGTTAAAAACGATTAGACAATAAAAAGCTCGATTCGTACAATACCTTTATTAATCAATTCAATTTATAACATCGATCGCTCACTCGTCTCTATCCTGTCGCTCGCTTGCGATTGAACACAATCAATCAATTTTAACTAATCATAATTAGACACAAGCAAAGTAATCAGCCAGCTAACCTAATCGATCGGCCATTTAACTTAATCACAATTTCTATTTAAACCGGCCCCGATCGCCTAAACGACTAATTCTAGGCGCAATTAGCTCCATAATCAAGGATTAGGGTCAACTCACAAATTGACTAGCTCAGTTGTCTCAACGGCGACGGCGCGGGCGGCGACGACAAATCACATGCCAACTTCTCGGACAAATGGCCCAAATTCCCCACCACTTGGCCCACGAACCCGACACAATGGCCTAGAGACTCGGCTCGCCTCCCAAGCCACGACCCAGGTCAGTCTGGCCACGGCCCATGAACCTAGCCCGGAACAGGGCACTCGAGCCGGAACAGGGCAGGGCCGGCTTCGGGCTAAAGCGAACGATTCGACAATCGATGGATGGCAGCCAGCTTAGGGGTTGACGGTGGAAGTACCAAGTGGTCGGGGGGAGTCCATCGGCACCGGTGGCAGCGGCTGAAGGTAGCGGATCAGCGTCAAAACAGATTGGTTGGAGCAGGGGTCTCGCGTGGCCTAGAATAGGGCAGTGGTTTGGTCCGATTTTCGGCCACCACGTGCGGTGGTCGGCATCTACGAGCTCAGGGGTGTGAGAGAGAGGTCCTAGGAGTTCATCGGCGATGGCGGTGAGAGGCGGTGACGGCCGGTTCGGTCGGATCTGAAGAAAACGCGGACTGGCTCGAAAATAGGGCATCGGCGATTCACGGCAGCTCCTACGGTCGTTAGGCGGCAGGGTGGCTTCGGCTTGAAGCTCAGGACATTGGGGAGTCCCGATGTGGTGGTGGTTGGTGGCGGTGGAGCCTAAAATTGCCAAAGGAAGGCCGAAGGTCCTCGGGTCAGGGGGTTCGAAACGAGGGCTGGGCTTTTCGCGGTCGTTTCGTGGCTTCCAACGGTGAACGGGGGTAGAGGGGTCGAGGGTGACAGTGGGGAGTGGCTGTCGGTGGTGAGTGGTGGTCTGCCAAAAATCGATCGGAGGAGAAGGAATGGCTCGGTTAAGGGAGGGTAGTCCACGGTTCGCAAAGGAAGAGGGAGAGTGAGCAGAGAAGAGAGAGCCACGTGAGAGAGAGAGCAGGAGAGAGAGACTGGGTGGGCCCCAATTGAAGAATTTTGGGTATTTTTATCTTTTAGTGCAAATAATTGAGCGATATTTTGGTAATTTGACAAATCGAGACTGAATTGAACTTTCGGTATACCGAATGAAAGGTATTTTGGTAATTTCACAAGCTAGGTTCGGTCGGGATTAGGCTCGGGCGTGAGGATTGAAATCCTAATTCGCAACGACTAAGAATTTCGAAACCTAATCTAAATCGATTGAAACTTCAGAATTTCTCTAATTATTATCCCTTCAGTTCTTGCGATTCAAAATTTTTCATGGACTGAAATTTGATATCAATCCTAAAATTTTTCATGGACTGAAATTTGATATGAATCCCTTATATTGAATTCAGTTAATTTTCACAAAATCGAACTTACAGAACGTCACAGACACCCGACACCCACAAGGGGTGGATGCTACATAGGTTGATATTGAGATCATATGGATATTTATTCGAGGTGGTTGTAATCTGGATCAACATTGAAACCGCTTGCCATTGCTCAGCTCAATCATCCCTCTTCATCACCAACCGAAAATCCCTAAAAAGAAAAAAGAAAAAGAAAAAGAGGAGGAGGAGGAAGAAGAAGCTAAAAAAACACAGGCTGAGAAACTTCGCTGCATGCAGGAAGGGACGGGCTCTGCTCTGTTTTGTAAAAACCCGAGACCCGTACTTATCGGCATCGTGTGGGGATTGGGCGAAAGCCATTTTTGAGTCCCTCAGCTCCACCGGATCAACGGTCTGGACGTGCTCTGCTCTGCTCTGCTCCGGACCTCTCTCTCTCCACTGTATTCTCTCTCTCTCTCTCTCTCTTCAGCTGCGCGAGTGTCGTACTGGCAATTTTGGAGCGTAGTGCCTGGTGCCCCTCTGGGTGACGTCCAATAATTGGCGCGGTTGATTCCCACATTCGATTCCTCCTCTGCTGCTCATACGCTTCGTCTCCTAGTTCCGCCTCTCGAGATCTGGATCTAGCGTCCTCGTCCCAGATAATGGGGAGCGCCGAGGAGAGAGTGGTCGCCGTCATCATGGTCGGTGGTCCGACAAAAGGTACGCCTGAGCTCCGCGAGGGAACTCCCGTTCGATTCGGCCAGGGACTAGTGCGTTGAATGTGTTTTTGCTGGATCGCAGGACAGTACCCCTGTCTGTCTGTATGTGCGCGCGTGCGCGTGCGTGCATGTCTCTCTCTTTTCTCGGAGTGTCGGGGTCCGTAGAAATTAGCTTGTTCTGGTTGATGTACTGATATGTCGTTGCTGTTTTATTAATTGCCGAACAAATTGAGAAAATACATCTTCACCTGTTCTCCAATCATGGATGTCGAGCTCTGAGAAATGAATTGAATGCGTGCTAATGTAGAGGGAGTTGTATGATCTACATCATCTACTGACGCTGTGTGTCTGCGTAACATTCCTCGTTGTGCAGGTACTCGATTTCGACCGTTGTCGCTGAATATCCCGAAGCCGCTTTTCCCTTTAGCTGGGCAGCCCATGGTTCACCATCCAATCTCTGCTTGTAAAAGAGTACGTATGGTTTTGAATGTTCGATTAAGAGACAATTGCTGGATGTGTAGATTGCTTGGGTACTATAGCCTTTTTGTTCTCTGCAACTTAAATTTAATTGGGGACACTGGTTGTGGTGTAGATTCCGAATCTAGCTCAGATCTATCTCATTGGTTTCTATGAAGAGCGCGAATTGGCGCTGTATGTCTCCTCAATTTCGAATGAACTTAAGGTTCCTGTCAGGCAAGTTCTCATATTCAATGGCGCAAGCGGGCTACTTTAGAAGCTCAATAGATTGGTTTCATTGGATGTTGTTGTTTTTGTCATCGCTTTCAGATATTTAAAGGAAGACAAGCCACATGGTTCAGCTGGTGGTCTGTACAACTTCAGAGATCTAATTATGGAAGACAGCCCGGTTTGACTTCGTATACCTTTCCCGTTCTCTTTGTTAAGTACGCCATTGCTTTCTTTTCTTCTTGCCATTTCACTTCCGAATGTCATCAAGGTTAGGTTTACTTCATGCCAATGGGATCTCCCCATTCTCTGAGGTCCTTCCGCTAGATCTGAAGTCTGGCTTTCAGGTTTTGACTGATTATATCTGCGGAAGCAATTGAAATGCAAGCGCCAACAATCTCGGTCTCCTTCAATTTATTTTTCCTCCTTCGGAGCTTTGGTATACATGACCAAATCTGTTCAAACAAGTTTGTCTGTACTTAAATTAACCATCCTCAGTTTCAGGTTGAATCTAGTTTTTGCCTGTTAGTGGCCAATTATTTCCCTCCATATGAGAGAGCTGTCATACATTTTCTTTGCGATGATATTATCTCCAATAATTGCAGTGGATTTAGGATTCCGTTGTACCTAATTAATCGATAAGTTCTTCCAGTAGTTTCCAGCTAAAACTGATGGTGTTGCTTATTGCTTTGTAGTCTCATATCTTCTTGCTGAATTGTGATGTTTGCTGCAGTTTCCCCTTGCCAGAGATGCTTGGTAACTGTCATCCTTTCGCTGAAAATGAGCTTAGCTTTCCTATTGTGATAATCATAATTATATGCGGTTTTTTCATGGAAGCTATGCCACAATTATTTGTTGGTTGAGGAAATCTTAGTTCCATTCTTGCCTGTCGTTTGCAGAGGCTCATAGAGGATATGGTGGGATGGGAACCCTTCTCGTAATTAAGGTTGGTCAATTTCTTGTTGTCTTTCTGTAGGCTCTCCAATTATGTGTCTTATTCTTTGTATGTCCTCCAGGTCTATGCAGAATTAGCAAGCCAGTTTGGTGAACTGATAGCTGATCCAAGTACCAAAGAGTTGTTGCATTACACAGAGAAACCAGAGACATTTGTATGTTCTCGGAGAGATTTGTTTCTTTGCCAATTTTCACAATCGAGCTTCTGGCACAGTCTAGATTGGCAATAATCTCACAACCTATTATGTTCGTTCTTTTTCTGCCCTTAAGAGCTGATATCGCGTTGTGATGCAGGTGAGTGACCTGATAAATTGTGGTGTATACGTATTCACACCAGATATATTCAGTGCCATCCGCAATGTGTCCACTCAACGCAAAGACAGAGGTCAGTTCAATTGATGTGGAAAACTGCTGTGTACAGATGCTTCTGCTAAAGTCCTTTAGGTTCTAGATGTAAACTTCATTACTGGGGAATGTTTCATTTTGCAATTTTAGCAAGTCTGCAGCTTGTCGACTAAAATCTGCTTTGCTTATTTAGGATTTGCATCTGGCTTTTCAAAATTACTAAGAAGCAGTTTCTATAATTAATGTAGTTTCGAACTGACTTTTCATCACTTCTCAGCCAATTTGAAACGTGTATCTAGCTTTGAGGCCTTACAACCGGCAACAAGGTATGCATTTCACTTTTTTAAGAGCCTTCTGCTTATTTGCTGGGATATCTACTTATAAAATGGAGGCATGGGTTATCCACTCTGCGACTTTGTATGATCATTTTGCAATAATCTAATTCTGATGATTTTGTTGTCCAGAGTAAACATTCTATACGGCAAACTAGGATGACTCTAGCGTAATGGTACTAAACAAATTACTGATGGCAATCTATTGTAGTGGAAGCAAATGAGACATGATAGACATCTGTCTATGTAGTGAAATCAAGCAGAAATATGTTGAGAATTATGGCTCATTCATTGTTTTTGCATGTGATGAAGTTTCGTCAAATCTGTCTAGGAAATATTTTCAGACTCAATATTTTAAGTCTTGTAGTACTTCTCTGATGAATGGCATTTTTTGTTCTGTTGCACTTTATACTCTACATCACTTTATATTCATTGTTTATGAGTTAGAAATGCTCTTCATGTTTTTTGTCCCTGTTTTTGGCTGTTTTGTGTCTTCTGTCTCAGCAGTAGAATCTTTTTTCTCTTCTTTTGTTGTCGTTCCAATATATATGTAATTCAACAGGAGTCTCCCCACAGATTTTGTGCGATTGGATCAAGATATCTTATCACCTCTAGCTGGAAAAAGGCAGCTATATACATATGAAACCATGGACTTCTGGGAACAGATAAAGACTCCAGGGTATGCCGGATATAATGTCATTTTTTCAATCTATTTTTGCGACTTGAATTTGAATGGTCTTGTAACTGACTGACTGCTTCGAATCCTGCAGAATGTCCTTGAAATGTTCAGGTTTGTATCTTGCGCAGTTTCGCTTTACCTCTCCCCATGTTTTGGCAAGTGGAGATGGTACAAAGGGTGCTACCATCATTGGTGATGTCTATATTCATCCTTCGGCAAAAGTGCACCCAACTGCCAAGGTCCCTTTAAAAAAAAAAAAAAAAATTCTTCTTGATTTGCTTGAATTATCTGTTTTATCGACTGATAACTTATGATGTTTTGAACTTTGAACTTTCACTGCATGATGATTTGTTCACCACTGTATGTGCATGCTGCTGAATGCAATTCCACTGTTCTAAATGTCAACTTTATATTGTCTGTAAGGTTTTGCTTTTGTTCTTTGCTTGATATAATTGTCAAGGTTTCACCAGGATCTTTTGAGTGGATGCTTGTATTAATATCCATATGACAGAAGTTTGAAAAGATCAGATATCGACTTTAGCAACTTCGAGATAGGCCAATTTTTTATTATTTCTGTGACATGTTTTATTGTTAGGCAAGGACAATGGTAGCAACAGAACTTTCAAAGATATGAACTCTCTGCACCGCATTTATGCTTTTTGACAATACAAAAGTCTCTCAGTAGTTACATAGTTCTATGTTACATTTTGATGGTTCTCCCTTCCACATTTATATTTGAAGCTTGCATCTTTGTATGGAGCAGATTGGACCTAATGTCTCCATATCAGCTAATGCACGCATAGGTGCAGGTGCCAGGCTTATGAATTGTATCATCCTCGATGATGTCGAGATCAAGGTTTGCAATCAGTCGTGAGATATGAGAATGCAGCAATTTGATCACAGCATGATGTTTATGTGTTTCCTTATTCAGGAAAATGCAGTGGCTACGCATTCAATTGTTGGGTGGAAATCTTCCATTGGGAAATGGTCACGCGCCCAGGCAAGTGAAAAGACGGCCAGAATACTGCAATTTATTATGGATGAGAAAATAACAGTTTGCTTTCTAAATTTTGAATAGTGCACATGAAGATGTACGTCACTGTAACTTCACTCAGTAGCTCCTCTCCTCGACATGCTTAAAGACTTTGTTTAAGGCTTGAGGGTGATATAGCATTCAAATAAGTTTCTTTTTGAAGGCGAAAACTTTTTTGACATAGCAGCATCATAACAGTGTAATCGGTGTGGGACATTACATCCTGTCTCTCTTCTTTCCCTTTGCAATATCAGACTTAAAATAATGAGTGCCTTAGAAAAGGCTTCTCTGTATTCAATGGGTCCCTTCTCTTTCCATTTCTTGAATGGTTTTGGGCCATTAATTTTGAGTTTAATTACTGATTACAGGGTGGAGGAGACTACAATGCAAAACTTGGAATAACAATCCTCGGTACCTCTGAGATGCTTCCCATCCATTTGTAGTTTTACGTCAAGGTGTAGATTTTTGGATAGCTTTTAGATTTATGTGGAAGTATCTTAATGCAGGTGAAGCTGTGACCGTGGAAGATGAGGTGGTGGTGATCAACAGCATTGTCCTCCCTAACAAGACTATGAATATCAGTGTTCAAGACGAGATAATTTTATGATACAGGTAGTCGGTAAAGCAATAATAATGGTGATGCTGATGGGTAGCACCTGATGGATGGTTCAAACGATTGATGAGTTCGACACTGGGTGCTGGAATAAGGTTTTAGCTGAGATTAATGACCCGAAGACAAGTCTCTCATTGTTGCTGATTAATGGTGATACTACTGGATAGCATGTGTTGATATTGAACTGTGAAAAGATCTCGGTACTAGCTTATTGTGGACTGTATATGATGTATTGGAAACTAGAGCAAAATGTGTGAAAACTAAAGCAGAATGTGTGATTCATACATGCTTTCTGGGTTACTTATGATTGATTATTCGGACATAGTAATGAGAGAGACTATCGAGAGGTCTTTTCTTTCTTTCACACAAAAATTTTCTTGAACTGTGGGAAATGAAACCCTCAGGATCTTTTGTGATGGATTTGATTGATGAACAGATAATCTACATGCTCATGAGAGGAATCGGGAGTACCGATCAGCACTCTCTAATGTTCCTTAAGCAGATTTCGGGCAGGACAAAATCCTAAATATTTCATCTTGTAACTTATTAAAGTGAAGTTACTTTACTATAACAATTATGGCAAAAAAATAAAAAAAAAAAGATGAGTCAGCCACTTTATCTTCATCGCGTTTGAGGAGTTCTACCAGAGAAAATGAGAAGCATAATCAAGAAAACGGGTTGTCGAGCAGGGAGCTGTTTATAGCAAAAACTGCAATTCATGCAAATTGAGAATTGTTTTATGCTACATCTATCCAGCTTTTGCCGCCCCCTAGCTAGAATGTATCTTCATGTGCTGAAGCACCTAAGATTCTACCCATTGCCACGCCGTCTTCCCTTCCAATCACTGTGTCTCTCCATGACATGATCATATGCAAACTAAAATTGAACATCGCCTAGCAGAAAGTGCCCATCAAAGTAGCCGACTATTACCAAACGAGTAGCATGGTGATATTGTTAGTATGCGTCGACATGCCAATGAAGACTAGGGAAAGTTGCAGCCTCGACATTATGCACAAAACAAGATCACCTCCCATCCCAATGGAGGATAAAGAGCAATCGGTTAGGTATCATGCTTCATTCAATGAGATCTGGGAGCATCATGTGTTTGCGCTAGAGCGGCTCTTCCCATCAACTTCAGAGAACCAAGACTTCCATGCTTCCGAGTAGTGGCCGAAGAGGTCGCTCAAGGCTGCAACATCATAAGAAAACCAACCATTGTCGAAGCAGATGTTCAATTAATCGAAAAGGGGGGAAGACTAAACTAAAATGGGCCTCTTTTCTGCATTAACTGACTTCTAAGGACAATAGGGTATTGTATGTACGTGTTTCTGGTGATACAGCGGGGGTCGAGCTGATGCAATTCATTTTTTCACTTTTTGAACGTTAGTATTTGCCTGAACGAAAGGTTTGACCAGGACATTGTAAAGACCCAAATCCAACCAGACATTAGGCGGTCCTAAATAATATACACTTTCAGCCAATACAGTAGCATGACCATGACCAAGACCAAGACCAAGACCCCAGCAGGGTGAATAAACAGTTTCAATGAACTAAGTTTGAGGATAGTCTATTGGAGATGGCCTGGAATTTTAACCTCACAGCCAAGATCTGAACATGTAAAGAGAGGGTTTTTTGCCAATGGAGAAAGGCATTGGGAGAAAATTATCTTGGTATTCTAGTGTAATTCCAACTACTAACAGTAGATAATAGACCAAGGTGTCATGCTACAATGAACAATTGAAAGCTTCAGAGGTCAGTCATGGCAAAAACAGCTCCAGATAGTGTTTTCTCTGTACTAAACATCAATAATATCTTAAGGCACCACTTGATAAACATGAAATACCTTGGTTGCGATATTGAGGACTATACGCGGATGCAAGACTCTCCCAGTCACGGGGTTGCTGCATACGTCTGTTGTTCGTCCTCGAGGCATTGTCTTTGGGAATGTCGTGAGGAGCAAAAGGACCAAACTGGTAACTCTTTGCATTCTCTTTTGAATCCTCCTCCGACTTGCTTCTGCTGGGTTCCTTTATTAGTCTCCTGTTCTTTAACTTTTTTTGTGCGGTCGAATTGAAGTTTGAAACTCCCTCAACTAAGGGACTCATTTTATTTCTCTCGAAATCAGTGTTGGTCATTTCAGTCCCAAACGTTCTTTTCTTAGGGCAATCGCTAATTAGAGCATCAACAGATCCAGTCCATTTCTCCCTGGGCCCTAACCACCTGAAAGCATTCTTCCTGGTATCTGTAGTATGGGTCTGCATATCACCAAGCAACATCGGAGACTTAGGATCTATTTTCCGCTTTAGCAACAAAGATTTGGTGAATAGTACGACAAGGTACGGTCTGTTGACGATTTTGTGCTTGATCCTAGATGTCTTTACCTTCTCAATAAGGTTTATAGAAGCCAAAACATTGGCAATGTCGTAGAGTCGCCTTACTTTTGCTGCAGAATGAGAGAACTCTAATTAGAATTTTCCAAGCATCCCTCATCAGCAACATGAGACACAAAGAGGAAGATGATTACTACTTCTCATAATTGAACTCTGACCATCTCCCAGCAGTATTTTAGCAGCTTCATCAAGGGAGAACACAGACACCTTAGCAATTGTAAAAAAACGGAGATGTGAACGCTCAGACGGCACATTATAACAAAAGATAGTAAATTAGAAGTTTTCACAAATTAAGACTACACATAAGTACAGGACTCACACTGGAGCAGATAAAAATCTTCACGAAACTCCGAGTCAAAAGTCCCAAAGATTTCTCTCTTCTATTGTCTGAGATGTCACCAGAGAGGGAGGTATCAGGATAATAAATTGATTGTGATAGTCAAGGATGCTCAGAGGAATCACATATCATCCTTCCAAATTTCCCCAATGATCATACTAAAACTGTCTCAGATCGGCGTACTTAGTAAAGTACTTAACAAGGCATTTGCCACCAAATTATTGGCAGAAAATACTGTAAAATAGGAATAAACAAACAGATGAGAGGATTCAATATGTAAATATCTAAAGTTAAGTCGCAAACTTGTATGCTACAACCTCCAAAGAGATCACCTGTCGTTGCTGATCCAGAAACTTTGAGCACGGGGTTGGAGTTGGATTGGTCCTCCTGGCTTCCCATGGTAGGATCAGAATATACTTCATCGTCCTCTTCATCATCTGATACCTATAAAGAACACCAGGGATGAATGCAAGGGACACATTGAATAGTTTCCTCTGGGTTGAATTGAATGTGCTATGAATGAAAGCTAGAGAACAAAAGGGTCCCTGTTTTCTCACTCTGTTGTAGCTAGCGAAATTGGAAATGCTGAAGTTCTCCCGGAGTCCCTCTTCCTAAATTGAAAAGCAACAATGAATTGTATTAGACCTTTTTCTGAAATACTCCAATCGCCGGTTCTTACTTGTAGAGGTTTCTGCATGAACTGGTGAGTGAACCACCTTAAGCTTTTTCAAAGCGTCAGGAATTCCTCCGAACCCTTTCCAGGAATACTGGTTCTTGGCTTTTCTGGCTAGAACCTGAAATCACGTTCATTCCCTCAAAAAATGGAGTCGACACAAGTTTCAGAAAGCCAGAGAAGACCCCAGAGAAGAAAAACTCACTCCGATGCTCTCCAAGACGTTGACAATATCGTAGATTCGCCGCCTCTCCACGCCTGTAAATCCCAAACCCTCTTACGCCAATTCAATCGTAATAAAAGCGCGGTTCGCTTTAAACTCTTTAAGGGCAGCTACAAAAAAGCTAAGATTTCAGACCTAATCGCGACGCGGCCTCGTCGAGACCAATCAAATCCACGCCTTCTCGATCGTATAATCCCAAGAAACTGCATCAATCATTCAAGATTTACGACCAAGATAAGAACCAGACACGTATGGGGAAAAAAAAAACAGATCCGGAGAAAGAGTGGGATAGGGAGAGAACTTGGTGCAAAGAAGGCCAAGAGATTTCTGCTTCCTGCTGTAAATTGGAAGCTTCTGTAGAGATTCCGATGGGTTCACCGAGGGGATCGACGCCATCTTCAAACCCCCGATGAATGAAAACACAGAGAGAGAGAGAGAGAGAGAGAGAGACGAGCGACTTTTTTGGCGGGTTTGAAATTTTGAAAAAGACACAAGCGCGAACTTACGATTGATCCAGACACCACAAAACCACCCCCACCCCCACCCCCAAAAAAAAACACACACACACACACTTACACTTACCATTGACTAATTTGGCCAAAAGCAAAAAAAAAAAGTTACGATTGACTAAAGATGCAAATGGGTAATTTCGATCAGAAGCTTTTGAAACGAAAAGTTACAAACGATGGTGTTAATTACATCTTTCTTTCTACCATTTGGTGTTTGGGGACAAATAAAAAGTGAAACGAAAGGGGAATTTGGATTAAGGGTGTGCACAAATGTCGTTATCTTCCGAAACTTTATTTCTGACAAGAAATAGATTTGTCGATTTCTATTTCCTAGACGATTTTCTCAACAAAAAATCGCGTTTGACAATGATATAATTTTCTATTTCGAGAAAGAAATTCGTTTAATAATAGCATACAATTTCTATTTTCGAATGAGCTTTTTCGCCGGTCGTCGGCCGGCGGGCGGCAAGTGACCAGCGACGACAGCAGGTGACTGACCAGAGATCGGGCTACGGCGTCTGGCGGCAAGAGGCGGGCTGTCGGTGACGGTAGACAATCGGCGGCGAGAAGCAAGCTGACCGACCGACCGGCGACGACGACGTCCAGCGACAGCAGATGGCCAGCGACCGATGACCGGCGGCAGCAACTTGTTTTTTTTTTATTTCTTAAATCTGTTTCAGAAATAAAAAAATCATTTTTTTTATTTCTCAAATCTCATCCAAATCCATTTCTTAGCTAAAAATCTTGTCCAGAAATTTTTAAAAAAATTACGTTGCATTGTCAAACGCATTTCTTTTTCAAACCTATTCACTGGAAAAAAAAATAAAAAAATTGAAAAGTAGAATGATATTCATGCACCTCCTTTATATATACAAGATTTCGAATGCAAAAGTCATCTAACGCCGGAAAAAAAAAATTGTGTAAATTCTCACGTTTTGGTAATGTGAACTCAATGCGGTTCTTACCGTAAAGGCCAAATATTTAGTTGTACCACCGTCATTCATCGGACAGTTAAATTGAACAACCGTCATCATCTTTCCTGAACAAACGACGTACAAGGTTTCAATTTCAACACGAAAGTCACGTACAAAAGCTTCCTCCGTTGAATAGTTACAATATTGAGTTACACGCATGCTCCCCAAGAATTTGTCAATGTACAACTAGATATGATGTAGGAGACAAGTTGACATCGGCTTTAGCTCCCCAAATGCAAGGAATCGGTTCGACTTATGCGTCAAAGGGACAGCACCGATGGAACATAAGGTGGCTGATGACCATAAACAAGCTTTCCAGGGCAAAATTCTCGTCATAAACAGAGCACGGATAAAACAACGATCTTCCAAGTTAGATTTCAATACGACAGGCGACCCACACTATCTGCAGGTTGCAACCAATGATCGTAACTTGCAGAAGCTTCATTGCCACTGACCAATATCGTCATGGTCACCGGATAATTGTAGAAGGGTGGGAAACAAAGCCGAGGACCATGCAGCTTCATTCCTTTGTTGCAGCTCTTGAGAATTGAAGAGGGAGCATATAATTTTGTCATTCTCCCGGTCTATGCCCACGCCACCCAAAAACTTTGCCTGTCACTATCCTTTCAAGATCTTCACCGTTTTCAACAGCACATCTCTCCTCAGCAATTCCATAAAAGGGTGGTTCCAAATTCTTCCATCAAACTGTTTCTTCACTTATGCTTTGCGAGCACGGTCACGCCACGAACCTTGTTGCCTAGCAAGTACCTAATTTCACATTAGAAATGACACAGATTCATCTTAGTAGCTGAAGGAAGCACCTCAAATGAAAACTGGGAGAATTGACATAAGTTCATACCTTTTCACTGACAAGGTTTGCTACAGGGATATTCTCAACATTCTTGTTTTCATTCTCCACGATCGGCTCCCGCTCTTTGACTGATAAAGTGTGAGAAGATCCAAACATGGCTTCATCATGTGCAGCCTTTATCTGTTCCTCTCTTCTCGCCTTCACCGTGATGCAAAAAAAGAATCAGATGCTTACAAAAGATGCTATATCATGCAGTCCTCTGTTATCAGAGTCATTAGAGTGTTTTAACCAAATTCAGACTTGAGAGCACCTCCACAGCTGAAAAACGGAAGCTCTGCCCGATATGCTTGACTAAGGCTGCATCATCGTCAGCAGCTGCAGAAAACAATGGATGTCCACAGTCAGTAGTCCACCGAATTCAACCCAGCTTTCTTTCCATGCTAATTAGCAATTGGAGTATTGCCGTTAAGAAAATGCCACAACCACGCAGTTCAGTTTTAAAGGCAATGCCTAGGGGTTTGCTCTAATTATGTTCATGCTATACTACTGATTTGTAGAGTGTCAAAGAGCAGAAAACCATATGATCAAAAGAACACAAACTACATGCCAGTTCCTCCTCGTCAAAATTTAAGTATCCCTAGAAAGAGTCCTTTATCAAAGAGGAAATACTCTTCATGAACCCAAAAGAAGGAACATTTCGAAATAATGCTAAACTAGCTTTTCTTCTCACTCGTTGGCATAACAAATGTTGTTGAACTAGCATGCCTCAATGATCCGCAGTTACAACATTTTTCGTCAAAGTCGAAATGTGCACCACTGGAACCAAGCATCAGGGAAGGTGTCAACAAACTGTCCAGTTGACATGATTTATTCGATATGACTAAGAAATACACCATAACTCGAACAAGAATAGTCACAAGCGAGAAACCAGAGGCACTGGAACATTTGCAAGTTAAAGCAAAACAAGATTCTTGATCCAAGTTCTCCACACTTTCGCATGTGCGGTAAGTTAAAATATAGGAATAAGGCTTTAACCTTCGATTTCCTCATCATCAAGCGGAGCGTCTTTGTCAAACTTGAATCTTTCCCAGCCAGAGCCCATTCCATTTGATTCATCTCTTTCAGCTGCAATTCATCACAAAACATTAACAAGCCTAAAAAGACCATATCCTGACAACATAGGAGATATTTTTCCATGGGAAATGTTCCAGAAAGGGAATTGCAAGGCAGTAGAAGCACCAAGAAATTATTAGTTTTACCAGTTTCAGCAAGCTGAAGTTTCATCTTGGCTTTAACCTTTTCAGCTGCAGTCTGTTTCACGAAACAAAAGCTTACACCTTTGAAGGACAAGGCTTAAAGTTGAAAAATTCGATTCAATTCGATACAATTGTAAAGATCAGCATACCATCTTATCGTATCCATCGATCAACCGTGAATAATCAACCGCCTTTCCACCGCCATTCTTCTCCTTCCCCGATCGTTCCATTTCGTTTTTCTCTCTGCAATCACTCCTACTCTTCTCCGACCTCCGCCTCTCTCGAGGAGACGCGCCCTTTGTCCTCCCGGATCTCCGCGGCGACGCACTTCTGCTCCTGCTCCTGCTTCTCCTCCTTCGATCCCTATCTCTCTCCCTGCCCCTGTCCCTGTCCTTCTCTCTGTAGCTATCTCTATCTCTGCTCCTGCTTCTCCTTCTCGGCCGCCTCTCCCTCTCCGCACTCCTCGATCGGTGCCTCCGACTTCCACGATCTCCTCGCTCGTATCGATCCGAAACCCTAGACTGATGCCTATCGGCATCATCCGGCTTCTTCCTGAGCTTGTTCTGGATAGACTCGAGATGAGATTGCTTTTCGAACAGCGAGGCTTTGGTGGGGCTCGATGCTTTCACGAAGTTGCTCGGGAAAGAGGAGGACGACGAAGAAGAAGCGGAGACAAAGGCCGATCCTCTAGCGGGAGGAGCCGAGTCATTGGAGGCGGAGAAGCCGAGCCCTTGCTTGAACCTCGCGGCTCCTTCGCCTTTCCGAGTGAGGTCGTCGTAGTAGGCCGCCGCTTTCTCTTCCTCCATTGACGGGGGGAGAGAGTGGAAGAATGAGGCGCAAAAGAAGGTTTTAGGCCGGACGTTTCTCAGATGAAATCCTTATTGGGCCTTTTAATTGAGCCCATTTAGAGTTATGCTGTTCCCAATGATCGAGTCTCATCCTAAATGGACACGACCGAGAACAACATTAAGCTCAAGTAGGAGTATTTGCTTAAAGCAAATATCTTTTGGTCAAAAGTCAAAAGTGATTTTGGTGTAAGTTTTTGCAAAGTGCTTTCGAAGTTTACAAAAGTGGAAAAAGGAAAAACAAGAGTTCATCTCTCTCCATCGAGGACAGTTGTGCCCCTTGAGCGACTCAAACGTGAGCCTAAGGCATTCTCATTATTTATTTTTCTCCATTGTGAAAGCATAAGGCTTCTCTACTGTTTATCGTCTCCATCATGGAAGCAGAGGCCCGTTACGAACCCAAAAGAGAGCTCCGAGGTCCACGACCTTGTTGAGGGTGCTCAGTCGACATAGATCTAAAGACAAAAGGCTTGGATAACGATGCTAGACACAGCAACCATTGACCTTGGCAATCCTTACGATTGTGTCCTATCAAGCTTAATACCCGCGACATAATTGGTTCTAAGTTCTAACATAGTTCGTCCCACATGTGAACCTCTTTCCTGAGTCGGTAAGAGATTTCACCTAGAGAGTGCAGGACAAACAAGTTGCATTTTTCAAAATGGAAATGAGAATTTTTGTTGTTGTTGTTGCTGTTTGGAAATGGGAGTTCAGGGGATGCATGATGACCATCCAAAAACTATTTCTGGATGAGTTTTCTATTTCTGAAATAGATTTGGAATAAAAATTAGTTTGGTAATGCAGATATAAGAAATTATTTCTGGAACAATTCTGAGAAAAATAAATAGATTTGAAGCAAAAATTAGAAATAAAAAAATTAATTTTTTGATAAATAGAAATAGAAATCTTCGTCGACGACGGCCGCCATCGGTTGCATCTTTTTGATCGCCAATTGCCCCTTGCAGCCCTCGCCGGCCGGCCATCATCGGAGATCCTCGGTTGCCTCCAGCTACTGTCGGTTGCCGGCCGTTCGCCGGAAGTCGCCTCCGACCGCCGCCTGTCGCCAGAGGTCACTGCCGATCATCCGTCGACGGTCGTTGGAGGTCGCCGGACGACCGCCGTTGGTTGCCGATTGACTGGCAGAGGTCGTCAAACGACCACGCCGATTGGCCTCCGGAGGTCGCTGGGTGATTGCAGCCGGTAGGCGAAGGTCGTCGGTTGGCTGTTGCCGCTGTCACTTCCGCCGGTCAAATAAATTTTTATTTTAAAAATATAATTTTTTTTTGTCATTATCAAATGCATTTATTTTATTTAAAAACACATTCTAAAATATATATATATATATATTTATGTTCCAAAAAATATTTTTGTAACATAAATTTTGCCGTGCACCCCCTCAATCACCTAGAATAAATCGCGCATGTTCCGATGTGTTTCCTCGCAGCATCCTCCCTTCTTTGACCGACCACCCAAACAACTTTGTTTTTTTTTTTTTTTTCAAGTTTTCTGACATCCTGCTGCTTTCCGAAATTACAAAGAAATGCACATAACTATGGCGAATTCTAATGTATTTTTGTATTTTAGTATCTACGTACGTAAAGCTTATTTCTGCTGACGTGGCACTTACTGACGTCGGCATCCGTTTCCATCTCCCTACCAAGAAGAACGTCTCTTCATTTGATCGACTCAGAAAGCCCGTTTTAGTAGCAACCCCTACTTTCGATTTCTCAGGATCAACGGCCAAAACCTCACGCCCGACAGGGAGATGAGAAATGATTTCTTTTCTTTAATTAATTAATTAATTTATTTATTTATTTGATTCCATCATATTTCAATTTTTGCAAGCTGCTCATATGTCACATTGTGTGCGCAAGTGACGAAATCCTGCTCTATAGAGGCATGTATTCTCATCCCTACTTCTCATTTGTTTTTATTTTTTATTTTTTCAGGAAGGAAAAAGCATGATCAGCTTTGTCTTTACGGCAAAACCACAAATGAGGGGCTATTTCCAAGCATGTGTATACAAAGACCACAACCCCTCCCCCCGCGAAAAGCAAGAAGACCCCAAGACCCCAAGTCAAGTCAACGATGAGCTCAAAGACAACAGCGAAGTTTCGCTCCGCATCTTTTCCCTATATCTCCCTCTCTCCTCCTCGTCCTTCACCCGGGCTAAACCAGTCATTAAGTTAGAACAAACGCCCGAACAGGCGCACCAGCAGCAGCAGCAGCATCAGAAGAAGAAGAAGTCGCCCAGTACAGATCTGCACAAGCATGGACACGGGGAGCCGCGGGCAAGAACTGAGCATCGAAGATGAGGTGATCAAGAAAGCTTGCTCTGCCTCCGTCAGGGCTCACCAGGCTCCGGACAAGCCCTTCCTCGTCGAGAAGATCGGCCGCGGCAGCGCCTCGCAGGTCGTCTTCGCCTTCTCGGGGTCTTGGTCTCTCGACCATCCGGCCGCCGGAGACGGCAAGGCCAGAGCCTTCGGAGAGACCGAGGTCAATCTCGCCATGTTCCCTTCCCTCAGGAGCATCGGCAACAACATAACTGCTACGGTCAACGATGCCTTCATGAGGCAATTCCTGCAGATTGTAGAGAAGCCACCGCTCCACGCTGAGGTATTCTTTGAATCTTGAATCCATTTTCTAGTTTCTCCAGATGCGTCGCTGTTTTCACTCCCCAGAAGTGAGTACACTGGCACATCGTATCGCCCGCGATCTGGGTTGAGTCTCTGCACATACTCTTAACAATGGAAGAGATGTCCGTCATGGGCTACGAATCAAACCGGGATTTTTCTTTTCTTTCCAGGTTGAGAAGGCAATGAGGAAAAGCAAGCCAATAATATTCGCCGGCCACTCTTCGGGCGGTCCGATTGCCATATACGCGACCGTTTGGTTGCTCGAGAAGTACAAAAGATCGAAGAAGACTCCGGCTCACGGCCCTTTCTGCTTAACGTTCGGATCCCCTCTTACCACCGACCGCATCTTTTGCCACGCCGTCCGACGAGAGGGGTGGTCCGATCGCTTTGTCCACTTTGTCATGATGCACGACATTATTCCCAGGATTTTGCTTGCCCCTCTCTCCTCCACAAAAGAGTTCCTAAAACAAGTCCTCCCGTACCTCATCTCGGCTCCCGCACATCGCGGAGCTGAATCTATTGACAAGGTGAAATTGACCGCCTTGTTCTGCACCGTGATGAGGAATGCATCGTGTGTTGCAAGCCACGCGGCGTGCATTCTAATGGGCGGCACGAATATGCTATTAGACACCATGACTAAATTCGTGGAGCTAAGTCCTTACCGACCATGTGGGAAGTATGTCTTCTGCATCGGGGCAGGCAGGTCGGTGCTCGCGAAGAACCCGGATGCCGTCTTCCAAATGTTGTTTTACTCTTTACAGCTAACGCCTGAATCAGAGGTTCAACAGACAGCAGTAGCAAGCTTACTGGCACATCTTGCTTATGAAGATGGACTAGACAAGGGCTTGGACATGCGTAATGCAGTCCATTTGGAGAACCTCAGAGAATTGCCTCTCAGCTCAGATGATACTGCAGATATTGCGACCAAGACAATTGACGCCACACTAAATGGCCTTAATCTAGTGAGTCGATTCCCCTGGCCCAAGCATTTTCATTTATGTAACAAACTCACTTTTCCGATATTCTTTCGAAGTGTAATCGAATATTCACCGACTATGATTTTGTTATTGCAGAGTGCGAAGGCAAGGCTGTGCCTTCGTGCTGCCGGAGAGTCGGAGAAGCAGAAAGAGGATAACCAGACGAAGATGGAAAGCAAGATGGAAAGCATAGGGAAACACCTCTCCGATGTAGGAAAGTACCGTACCATGTGCGAGACCCGTGGCATGGGATATTTTGATGCTTTCAAGGTGCAAAAGTATGAGGAAGACTTCAGGGCTAACGTGAAGAGACTGGAACTAGCAGGCATATGGGACGAGGTCATCGAGATGCTAAAACGAGATGAGCTCCCGGATAAATTTGAGGCACAGGAAACATGGGTGAACCTCGGCACAAGGTTTCGGCATCTCGTGGAGCCACTAGACATAGCCAACTACTATCGACACTTGAAGAATGAAGACGCGGGTCCTTACATGAAGACAGGAAGGCCGAAACGCTACATGTATACTCAAAGATGGAGAGAGCACGCCGAGCAGTTGCCGAAAGGTTCATGTGGCCAATCCTGCTTCTGGGCCGATGTGGAAGAGCTCAACCTCGCGTTTGCGAATAAGCAACCACTGAATGAGCGGATGGCTTTGGAGTTGGCAAAGAGACTGAAGGAATGGCACGACAAAGGGGAGATGGGGAAGGATGCGTTCTTGAAGGAGACCGCAGTTGCGAAATGGTGGCAAACTCTCCCCGACAACCACGAAGCAAAGTCCTGCCTCGAAGGTCTAATAGAGGGCTAAAAGAGGATCTGCCTGAAATGCCGGAACCCAGCAACTGGCAAGGCATCGAGAGGATTGTTACGCTTTGCATTTCATTTTCTTTGTAAACTGCGTGTTATCGCATAATGAAAGTTGTTCCCGAGGAGAGCATATATGACAGTCCTACATTGGTAAGACAAGCCATGAGAGACAAAATGATATAGAACTAACCGATGTTAATCGTCGTAAACCAGATCACGTGCCTTCCCAAATTGGTTATCAGAGTATCCCTCAATGGAAAGTAGCGACAGTTTTTGCGTCTGAAACTTTCATACTGACATTGCATGTCAGTAAAAGTAAATGAGACTGCGAAGTCAGAAATAATTGTCAGACTATTAGGATAGCAGTTAGTTAAGTGACAATGCAAGTGGCGATATACTTGAATTGCCAATCAGAGATGGAAAAGAACAAGCAAGATCAGACCAAAGCAAAAGCAATTCGAACTTCTTTCTATTACCAGGAAACATGTGCATCTCATACGCTTCAAATACAGGCAAATCTGGCCACGAACTCATGCATTGCTCCAAAGACTATCTAAATTACCGCAACATTCGTTCCTGGGTCGACTGCATTGTAGATCGAGGAACCGAGCCAATAGCATCGAAATCATTCTTGAATCAAGTCTTTCCACAACTGAACAGAAGGCAAACCACGCGCAGCGACTTGCAACAGGAGCCGCGGAAATTCTTGAAACACGGCGTCAGTCAACACGCGACAATGAGGATCTTAACCGGCAATATCCTCATCTCGGAGACATCATTTGTTGTACTGCCTGTTTCAGCAAAGCGAAAGTTTCATCTCGGCTTTAAACACCTTCTGCCGGAGCCCGTTCAGGAAACGAAAAGCTTCTGTTTTTTCGAATTGTTGAGGAGCAAGTTCGTGGCTCATCCAATCCAATCGTGTACGAAATGGTCCGAGCTGGTATGACGTTCTCGATGGTAAGTTTTTGAAAGTGCAGGACCATTTGCTACACGAAATCATTTTAAAAAATTCGGTTTTTTCAAGTTATAAAAGACAGCTAATCACCAACCTTTTTCTTTTAAAGTTAAAAGAGTTACAACCAACGAATACTGGCTAAAAATTTGTTGATCCCCCACTCTCAAGCAGCTCCCACCTCGATGTCTCTCGGTATGACCTCAGTTGTCCCATGCCTGGAGAAAATATTTTATCAGATGTATTACATCAGGGGATAGTGACGATCAATTATCATGACTCGCGTGCCATAAATCTTATCAAATTTGGCGCGACATGCGAACACATCTTATTTTTAACTGGTTGCACACCTCGTATCCATTGGAGCTCATGAGAACGCAGAGAAGTCTGCATTTCGAGACGCACAATATTGCCCTTCGCAGGTCTGCACAGTCAAGACTAGCCCCAGTCCATTGAAATTAGAGAATAAACTTGTCAACATAGGTGTGACGTTTATGCAAGTTGCTCTCCATTTAATTAAGGTGTAGTTTGTTCCACAAGAAATGATCACATGTATTGCTTCAAATAATTAGTTAATGAAAAGTATTATCATTTCATTCATTTATTTTTGTCAAGGATATAAACGACTATTATTTAGAAATTATTTCCCAAATCATTTATATTTCGCAAAATAATCTGAAGCCTAATTGTCGCACATGAGGATTCTCATTTTGATGTAGAACAACTGGCATACGATTATCTCATCAAATTGGATTGTCGAAAGCCGATGCGATTTCATCAATAATTTTATAGCTTGGGTCAAACGATTTCGGAACGCGCTTAAAACCGATCGATTGAAGCGAAACGGCTATCTGATTAAAAGTCACCGCTTTGCTGTGATATACGATGGATTTTAGCATTCCGGAATCGTTTAAATCACCTTTCAGGCTGTTTTCTAATTTAGAAAATTTTAAATATTTTGATTATCTGTAATAATTTATTCGAATTCCATTAGGATAAGTTAGATACGATTTATATTAGGTTATATTTAGTTATTCTGATGCCTAAAGGAGTCCTATCTATATATATAGACATTCACCTTTGTAATCGACATTATCATTCAATCAAATCCGAGTATTCTTTGGAATAGTTTTTCAAGTTATTGCTTCTCTCCGTCATTTGGTATCAGAGCAGGATTCTCCTGTGACGATGATGAATAACATGAATGTCAATCTCCCCGTAGCTGAGGGCCGTGAAAACGAGCCCATTACACGGACGTAATTCAACCAATTCATGGATCAAACCGATCGGAGGTTTCAAGAGATCCTTAAGGCCATCCAGTGTTTGTCCACAAACAAAGCCCCTGGTGTTCTTCCAGCCGAGCGAATTCTCGTCGCTCGTGATCCCGGAATTGCCATGGAGCATGGAGGAAATCCTCGACATATACATCAAAACTATGTCGAGGATACTGAAGACGAAGACGAAGAGGATTTTCAGGACATGCCCATTCATGGAGGTCGTCAATAAAGAGGATTCCAAGATGAGTACGTTCGTAGAGGTCGCCGACAGGGAGGTTATCACCGAGATCCTGAGCAGTATCAATTGAAGGTAGATCTCCTTACTTTCAATGGTAACATAGATATTGAAGATTTTATGGACTGCCTTTGGGAGTTCGAAAATTTTTTCGATGCCATGGAGATCGAAGAGGATTGCCAAGTGGAGCTTATCGCATATAAACTAAAGGGTGGTCCTTCGGCTTGGTGGGAGCAGATTCAATTGACCCGACAACGACAAGGATAGGCACCAATCTAGACATGGAATAGGATGAAACAGAAGTTGAAGAAGCAGTTCCTTCCATTGAATTATGAGCAGTTGCTATTTCAGCAATTCTAGAATTGCAGGCAGTTGAATCGATCCATTCAAGCTTATACAGGAGAGTTTCTTCGACTCTCTGCCCGCAATAACCTTGAAGAATCAGATGCCTAACAGACTGCTCGGTACATCAACGAGTTGCGACTCAATATCTAGGATCAAGTGTCTCTGCATCGATTGTTTACTGTCGATGATGCCCAGGAGATGGCAAGAACGGTTGAGATGCAGCTGGAAAGAGCTGGCCCTGATACTCGAGGTAACAGCTACTCGGGTCGTGAAATGTTCGGAAAAGGAAAGCAAACTGAAATTTCGGCTTCTTCGGCACAACAACTCAATGATACGAATCGAAATTCGGGGAGTACCGCAGGAGTGTCCAAAGAACCGATGGCATCAAACACTCGTATGCCTAATCCGAGTGCACAGAATCCATATGCCAAACCTCAACCGATTAAATGTTATAAGTGCAATGAGCTGGGCCATCATTCCAGCGATTGTCCACGGTGGAAGATGGCTAATATTGCTGAACATGATGATGAAGCCTATGAAGAAGAGTGGGTGGATGAGGAAGAATTAGATGATGAAGTGGGTGAGCAAGTCAACTGTGTTGTCCGATGTCTATTACTTGCCCCACGAATAGAAGACACCCAGCGAAATCAACCCTTTCGTGCTCGCTGTACTATCAATGGCAAGGTATGCGATGCCATCATTGATAGTGAAAGTTGCGAAAATATAGTATCAAAGGCCTTGGTGGATCACTTGCAGTTGAAGACAGAGCCGCATCCCGCACCTTGTACGATCGGGTGGACTCGTAAAGGAGCAGAACTTAAGGTAACTCAGTTATGTCACCTACCTATTTCGATTGGGAAATCATATCAGAATATTATGGTCTGTGATGTCGTGGAGATGGATGCGTGCCATGTATTATTAGGGTAAGCGGTATGATGTAAATATCACTCATTGAGCTAGTGAGAATACTTATTCTTTTGTGTGGAAAAAGATTAAAATTACTTTGAAACCAAAGAGTAGTCCTCCCTAGATTCCAAAGAAGCAAGGCACCAAGTTACGTTAAATGCTCGTAAACGTGAGGGAATGTATATGATTGTGGAAAAAGGAGATTAGCAAGTTGTGATTAGCATTCCTGATGTTCTTAAGCCCTTGCTGAAGGCTTTCAGCGATGTAATGCTAGAAGACTTACCTGACGGATTACCTCATTTGAAGGATATCCAGCATGAGCTTAATTTTCTTCTAGGTGCCAGTCTCCCTAATTGGCCACATTATCGGATGAATCCGAAGGAGAGCCAGATTTTACAAGATCAGGTGGGTGAGCTCCTTAGAAAAGATTCTTGCGCGAGAGCAAAAGTCCTTATGTTGTTCCTGCACTTCTCACACTAAAGAAATACGGAAGTATGCGAATGTGTGTTGATAGCCATGCCATCAACCGGATTACCATCAAGTACAGATTCTCGATTCCTCAACTGGATAATATGCAAGACAGACTTGCTGGATTAAGGGTTTTTATGAAGATCGATATGCGTAGCGGATACCACCAAGCTCGCATCCGTCCTGGTGATGAGTGAAAGACGGCTTTCAAGACAAGTGCGGGTTCGTATGAATGGCTTGTTATGCCGTTCGGCCTTACTAACGCGCCAAACACTTTCATGCATTTGATGACTCAAGTTCTTAAACCTTTCATTGGCAAGTTTGTGGTAGTTTTCTTTGATGACATTCTCATATATAGTCCAAATGATCGGCAACAAATGGAGCACCTGAGAGATGTTCTGCTGGCCTTGCAGTCGAACAAGTTATTTATCAATCTGAAGAAGTGTAGTTTCATGACAAAATGACTTCTTTTCTTGGGCTTTGTTGTTGGAGCATATGGACTTCGCGTAGATGCAGAAAAGGTGGCTGCAATCCGTAGTTAGCCAGTACCCCAGAATGTTGGTAAGGCTCGTAGTTTTCATGGCCTTGCTACATTCTATCGGCGCTTTATCAGGAATTTCAGCACTATTATGGACTAATAACTGATTGTTTGAAGAAAGGAAATTTTCGATGGGGTGATGAAGCTGAAGCCAGTTTCAAGCTCATCAAAGAAAAGCTCTTCACTGCTCCAGTATTGATGCTCCCTGACTTTGAAAAAATGTTCAAGCTGGGTTGCGATGCTTTTGGGATAGGTATTGGCGCTGTTCTTTCCCAAGAAGGTAAACCTATTGCCTATTTTAGCGAAAAACTTAATGATGTTCGCAGGCGATGGTCTACGTATGAGCAGGAGTATTATGCTATAGTGCGATCTATTAAACATTGGCAACCGTATCTCTATCAGCAAGAATTTGTACTGAGCACTAATCATCAGGCTCTTAAGTATATAAAGAGCCAAAAAAATTTGAATGGGATGCATGCGAGGTGGGTTTCCTTTTTGAAGCAGTTTAATTTTGTGCTTCGTCATAAGGCAAGACACTTGAATAAAATTGCAGATGTCCTTAGTCGCCGTGCTGAAACATTAGTTACTATGCACACTGATGTCGTTGGTTTCGATCATCTTTATACTCTCTATGCTGACAATGATGATTTTGGTGATATATGGAAAAAATATTCACAAACAAGCTGTAATGGAGATATGATTATTCAAGACCAGTTCTTGTTCTTTGGGAACAGATTATGTATTCCTCGTGGATTATTGCGAGAGCAACTCATTCGAGAACTTTATGGCATACCTTGGGTGGACACTTGGGTCGCGATAAAACTGTAGCGTTGGTTGAGGATAGGTACTATTGACCCCAATTGAAGAGGGATGTAGGGCGTTTCGTTAATAAATGTTATACTTGTTAGGCTGTTAAGGGTCATTCTTAGAATACCGAGTTATATACTCCTCTGCTTATTCCTACTGGCCCTTGGATAAATATTTACATGGATTTTGTATTGGGACTTCCCCAAACACAACGCAATTTCAACTCTATTTTTATGGTGGTTGACAGGTTTTCAAAGATGACACATTTCATCTCCTATAAGGAGACTTCTTATGCTTCCCATGTAGAGAGCTTATTCTTTCGTGAAGTAGTTCGATTGCATGGTGTGCCTAATACGATCACCTCTAGTTACAACACCAAGTTCCTGAACTACTTTTGGCGTACTCTATGGCATTTATTTGGCATTGATTTACAGTACATCAGTTCTTCCATCCGCATACTAATGGTCAGACAGAAGTTATCAATCGTACCATGGCTGATATTATTCGCTGTCTCTGTAGCGACATGCCCAAGTAGTGGTATCGCTATATCGCTCCTGCTGAGTTCGCTTTCAACAACATAGTCAATTGTTCGACCGGTAAGTCTCTTTTTGAAGTTATGTACGGGCGAACTTCACAACATACTTTTGATTTGGTTCCCCCACCAAAGATCCCGGGTTATAATGTTGCGGTCGAAAATCTCGCGACGAAAATTATGGAAGTTCAAGCTGATGTGGAACGACAGCTTGCTGCTTCAAATTCGAAATACAAAGATGCTGCTAACAAACGGCGTCGTTTCAAGATTTTTGCAGAAGGTGATGACGTGATGGTATTCCTACGTAAAGAGCGATTTCCTGTAGGCACTTATAACAAGATGAAGCATAAGAAGATTGGTCCCTGCCGCATTCTGAAAAAGATTAATGACAATGCCTATGTTGTTGATCTTCTTGTAGATTTGAACATATCTCCAACCTTTAATATGGTAGACCTGTTCGAGTATCATACTCCTAACATTCCGCTTTATGCTGATGATAACTCGAGCACGAGTTCTTCTAAAGAGGAGGGGAATGATGTAGAACAATTGGCATGTGATTATCTTGTAAAATTAGATCGTCAAAAGCCGGTGTGATTTCGTCAGTAATTTCGGATTTTGGGTCAAACGATCTCGAATCGCGCTCAAAACTGATCGGTTGAAGGGAAACGGTTGTCTGATTCAAAGTCACCGCTTTGCAGTGTGATATGATGAATTTTAGCATTCCAGAGTCGTTTAAATCAATTTTCAGGCTGTTTTCTAATTTAGTAAATTTTAAATATTTTGATTATTTGTAATATTTAATTTTATATACGATTTATATTATGTTATCTTTAATTATTCTGATGCGAGTCTTATATCTATGTATAGTATGTCCACCTTTGTAATCGACATTATCATTCAATCAAATTTAAATATTCTTTAAAATTATTTTCGAAATTATTGTTTCTGAGCGTCACATTTTCTCCTCGCCTTTTGCCTTTCTAATATGGTTCTCTAAAATTGATTCCCATGTTCATCGAAAGACCAAAAGTCAGTGCAGAACATTTGTTTGGCCCGAGATGTTTCCTGGCAATATCTTGTTGACTTGACAAATTGCTATTGGCCGGTCATCCAGTCGTCGAATGAAAGCTTTGCCAATCTTTTAGGGTGCTGATAAGACACACATTAATTTCGAAAAATATGTCTTTTACATTTAACATTTAATTTCTTTTATTCATTGATGATTGACCCAACTATTATCCACGACAAAGTCAATAACAAAAGAGTAAGAAAAACAAGCGCGTCGATTGACCAAAACACCCTCCGCCGTCATCACTCCCTGTTCCGGCGGTCACAGCCGCTCAACATTAAGATTACGCGGGAGGCTCCCGTGATTCGACGGTTGCGATCATTTGGCCTCGTTTGCCAGTTGCCACCTCACCATACAGTCAACTTGAGGGACATTTGAGTCTATTCTCATTTCAGGAGCCTAAACCCCAGCTGAAGTGTCAACAGCAACAAAGCACCTTCCGCAGAGACAAGTTCGCAGAGAAGAACCATACACATTTTACACAGAGTTCCCGACCATGGAGAGAGGAGATCTTGGCGTTAAAGCGGAAGTGATCAGGCAAGCCTTGTCTGCATCCGTCGAAGCTCATACTCATGCGAAACCGGAGGAGCCGCCTTTGGTCGTGCGTGAGATCGACGATAGCCCTTCGCAGGTCATCGTGGCCTTCGCCGGATCATGGTCTCTGAACCACTGGTTCGCCCGAGACAGCAAGGCCAAGTCCTTCGGAGAGACCGAGGTCGACCCTGAGAAGTTCCCTTCTCTCAGGAGCATCGGCAAGGATGCGGTCGCCACGGTCAACGAGGCATTCATGGAAAGATTCCTATGTATCCTGGACGAGAGAAGTCAAACGTTCCGTACGGAGGTATCTCGAATGATGCTCTGTTTCTCGCTGTTGATACAATTTGTCAAAGAGTCGAAGTATTTCTCAGACAGCGTTTTTAAGGCCATTTCTAGAATTCGCCCAAGCTTTGTTTGAGGCTCAGAAAACTTGACCAGTGCCTAGTCTCGGTTTCAGCGCGCGCCTCACCATGTCCGGTTCAGTCCATAGAAACTCTCACCGGAACACAATAGATCGGAAACTAGAGCTTGCGCAAGTATATATGCTCACGGCCACACACCCTCTACCATTGAAACTCTCGTCCAGTTCTACACTCGCCCCCAAGTCATAGTATGTGGGTATACAGATCATGAGACTCAAGACTACCCGACAAGTCTGGACTTAGCAGCCATGCGAAAATGATTTGGATTGCTGTTGCTGTGACCTAGAATTCGATTACTCCCACCAAAGCCTGATGTGTGAGGGCATTTCAACTCAATAGCTAACTTAAAAGATAAGGTTTTTTCTAGTGATCATAACCGATTCTACAATCAATGTAGAATCATTTCAACGATCTTCTCCTCGCATATTGGACTATGGATCTGAGCAATCGGGCCTTGAATTGGAACAACAATAATTCGCATTTCTTCCGTGTGATTATTAGGTCCAGAATTGTTGGTAACTGGATTTTATTATCAGTATTGGATGATCTTAGGTCTATTTCATTCCAAAAGCTAGCACAGAAGACATAGAATTTCCTTCACACTTGTAAACCGTCCATCGGCCCTTTCCACATGCAATAACTCCAGTACATATGGAGCCACTAGGAATTCGAGTGTGTATATACGATTTGGGGTTTGTCTAGACTTTTTTATATATGTAGTCTCCGTTGGTTGGAATATAAAGAACACTAAGTGTTCCCTAGTGGATGTCAACAATAGATAGTTTGATAAAAATCTCTCTCAAACCTACCGTTAGAAGTTTAAAGGGATGTTCATCAGTATCCGAGCATAGAGTCAGAAGTAAACCTGGACTCGTCTTTGATTTCCAGGTGACAAAGGCGGTGGAGAACGATAAGCAAATAATATTTGCAGGCCATTCATCGGGTGGCCCAATTGCGACATATGCGACTGCTTGGTTCCTTGAGGAATACATAAGATCAAACGAGAAGCAGACTTCCCATCCTCTCTGTTTAACGTTCGGATCTCCGCTCACCACTGACCGCACCTTTTGCCATGCCGTCCAGCGTGAGGGCTGGTCTGATTGCTTTAACCACTTTGTTATGAAACTCGACATCATTCCCAGGATTCTACTCGCTCCTCGTTCTTCTGCAATGGAGTTGCTACGAGAAATTCCCCCTTTCGTTGACCTGCATCACAAAGCTGACGAAGCAAAACTGGCTTCCTTATTTGTGAATGTGATGAAGAGTGCATCATGTGTTGCGAATCACGCAGCTTGCCAACTGACGGGAAGCAAACATACCTTATTCGACACCATGTCTAGATTCATCAAGCAAAGCCCTTACAGACCGTGTGGGAAGTATGTCTTTTGCACCGAGAGTGGCGTGTTGTTGGTCGTGGACAATCCGGATGCTGTTCTTCAATTGTTGTTTTACTCGTTACAGATTAAGTCTGAGACAGAGCTTCAGAAGATAGCAGAGGCAAGCTTAAGGGCACATTGGACATATAAACATGAATTAGATGCAAGCTTGGCTACGCCCACTGTAGTTTGTTTGAAGAAGCTCCGAGAATTACCTCTCATCTCAGATGATGACGCACTAAATGGCCTTAACGTGGTATAGTCGATATTTACTGTCTAGTTCCCTGATACTCTTTTTAAGTTTTTAAGAGAAGATTGTTGAATAGTTCACAGATATATGATTTTGTGATTACAGTGCGCATCGGCAAGGCTGTGCCTTCGTGCTGCTGGGGAGTTGGAGAAGAAGAAACTGGATAACCTGGAAAGGATCAAAGGCAAGGAGGGCGACATAGAGAAAGCCCTCGAGTGGCTAGAAAAGTACCGGACCGCGAGCAAGGATGGCGATGTGGGGTACTACGACGCTTTCAAATTGCAAGAAGAGGAGGAAGACTTCAAGGCTAACGTAAAGAGACTTGAGCTGGCAGCTATCTGGGACGACATTGTCGAGATGCTAAGACACGAGCAGCTCCCCGAGGGATTCGAGGCAGATAAAAAATGGGTGGATCTCGGCACGCGGTTCCGCCGACTCGTGGAGCCAATAGACATAGCCAACTACTATCGACACTCTAGGGATGATGTAGCCGGTCATTACATGGAGAAAGGAAGCAGGCCAAGCCGGTACAAGTACACTCAGAGATGGCGAGAACACGCCGAGCAGTTGCCGAAAGATTCGTGTGGCGAATCCTGCTTTTGGGCCGAGGTGGAGAAGCTCAAAGCAGAAGTTGCCAAGACACCATGGGATAAAATAAAGAGCGAGGTCTTGGATCTGGAGAACCGCCTTGAAGATTGGTACAAAGACAAGGAGGATAAGGGTGATATGTTCTTAAGAAAGAGCACACTCGTTGAGTGGTGGCAAACTCTCCGTGAAGACCATAAGCTGAAGTCCTGCATCAAGAAATTCATGCCGAGCTGAAATTTCCGCTCACTGCTGAAAAGTTTTAAGAAAAGCCAGACCCGGCAACTGGCTAGCATCATGCGAAGAGGGTGTCATACCTCTTTTCAGTTGATTGCGTCTGTAAAACAAATGTCTGTCAATGAAATAAATTACCCTTCAAAAGACATCAGCAGTAACTTCAACGCAAACTGGCCAGTAGAGTTATCATAAAGGTGAGTCGCGTCTGGTCGGTTCAAATATAATCCTATTCATATTGACATATTTAATCCGTTTTGATCTATTTCATATAGTACAAATTTAATGACTTATACTCGACTCGTACCCAACTCGACCTGTATTACTTAAATACTTGTATATTTAATCAAATCATCGAATATTTGGTTTTTATAATTAATTAAGAAAAATTGTACTGTTAAAATAATTTTTTATTTTCTAAAAAAACATTAAAAAAAAATTATTTTATTTTTCTATACCCGACCCATACCCAGGGTTCTGCATCTGAAAGACACCAGCTTCCCATGTACCGGTGTCCACGGCTGAGTCCACGGCACATTCTTGAATTGCTAACAGCCTGTACAAGATGAGGGAGGAGAACAAAGGCATAGCAAAGACCAGAGGGAATCCTTAGCGCAAGAAACAGAGTCTTGCCTACTGCGAGAACAAGAAATAACGCCACAGCCACATCTCCCAAATCTCTAACTCGAGGAATAATCTGTTCACGCTTGAGAAATGTGCACGCTCTTTAGGAAAATATTTAAGGCTTGATGATCTTAAGGAACATACAGTCTGATGTAATTTTTCGCTATGAGGCAAGTCCTAGGTTCGTGTCCAATGGCGGGAGGGCTATCTTGTTTTAAACATGTCCTATCTTCATGACTGGCTAGGCCCTTAATGTCCAACAATAGCAATAACCTATGCAAAACACGACCGACTCGTAATTTCTCAAAAAAATAAGAAATTCAGACACGTTGGGACATATTGTATATTGAATGTATATTTTTATATTACATATTATATCATGTATATATACAAATTTCAGCAATCGGTTTATTTTTCTTCTTCTGTTAGGGATTCACGATCAATGTTTTTTTTTTTGGATTGGCTGGGTGTATTCATTTTGGAGTTACTGAGAATATAACTTAAGTATCTACATTTTCAATAAATTTGACGTTTTGACTGTCAATTTATTGAAAATGCTTAAAAATAATCACGTGCGTGTTGTCTGAATATTTAATCACGTGTCGGATCGCATGACGAAGTGTGTCAGAACTTGTCACACCACGCAAAAACCCTTGAAAAGTGTCGGTGCTCCAATAATACCCAATACTCCTCCCAGTTCTTTATGCCCATGACACACTGTTTTCTGTCCATTAATGGGAGCAAAAAACAGAAAAAGAAAAAGTGGCAGTTCATGCAAAACCCGGAGAGGACTGGACTCCCATTACATTACTTCTCAGTCTAACGGGCATGTCGATTCGACCTGCAATTGACTTGTCACCCAATCCCAGCCGCTTGACATCGAGACTGGAGAGGGATTTAGGCGATCCGACGATTGTGATCATTTGGGCTTATGTATCATTGCCCCCACCAAATCAATCAAAGGGACATTTTAGTAAAATTCCAACCAACTCCCACTTGGCCCGTGTCTGCCCTCCCCTAGGCAGCTCACATAGAAGCACAAACACCTTTGCACGCGGATTAACCTTTGTCAGCATGGTCGGGGACGTTCCCGGTGCTATCGTCCTTTTGTCACGTGATAAAAAGAATCCCTTTTCTCCTTTTTTTTTCATTTTATTTTATTCGAATTTTCCCCATTAGTTCGTGGAGGTTCCTTCACACGTTCGTCCCAAAAAGAGGGCAATTTTTCAAAATAATTTTTTGTAAAAAAAATTATCAAATTAATATAAAATATAAAATAAATACCGCATTGGGTGCCGCTAGGCATATATGGGCCGCCTAGCGGCACCCAATGGTTGGAGCTGGGCTCCGCTCGGTGGCTCATTTGTTGAGAAGGAGGCGCCTCCTCTGCTCGATATTTGGGCCGTCGAGCGGGGCACCATCTTGCCCTAATAATTTATTAATTATAATTTAAATAATATTTTCATTTCCATATTTTTGCCTTGTTGATTTTCATTTGAGCAAAATGCTTTGGTGGTCATGGGTTTATTTTCTAGTTTATTCACTCTTTTTCATTTTTGTTTTGTTTTTCTTTCTTTTTTCCATCTTCACCTGAAAAAAATGTGAGTAATTTAAAATAAAATAAACTTTATAATTTATTATTTAATTAATAATTTATTTTATAAATAATAATTTTTACATAATTCCAATATACTTTACTATCTAATTGATAATTTTATAAAAATTATAAATAAAATAAACGTCATAATTTATTATTTTAAATATTAATTTTTCACATAATTTAAATATTTAAAATTTTACAAAAATTAAAACTTTATAGTTTATTATTTACATAATAATTTATTTTATGAATACTAATTTGTTACATAATTTAAATATTGAAAATTTTATAAAAATTAAAATGTTATAATTTATTATTTACATAATAATTTATTTTATGAATACTAATTTTTTACATAATTTAAATATTGAAAATTTTACAAAAATTAAAACATTATAGTTTATTATTTACATAATAATTTATTTTATGAATATTAATTTTTCAAATTATTTAAATATTTAAAATTTTACAAAAATTAAAACGTTATAGTTTATTATTTACATAATAATTTATTTTATGAATACTAATTTTTTTACATAATTTAAATATTGAAAATTTTACAAAAATTAAAACATTATAAATTATTATTTACATAGTAATTTATTTTATAAATACTAATTATTTTACATAATTTAAATATTGAAAGTTTTATAAAAATTAAAATCAGGCCTGACTCGGCAGCCCAATAAATTTTTAATTAAATAATAAAGTATATTGAAATTATGTAAAAAATTAGTGTTCATAAAATAAATTATCAATTAAATAATAAATTATAAACTTTATGAGATTTTTTAATTAATTAGTATTTTATGAATACTAATTTTAAATTATCAATTAGATTATAAAGTATATTGGAATTATGTAAAAAATTAGTATTCATAAAATAAATTATCGATTAAATAATAAATTATAAAGTTTATTTTATTTTAAATTACTCAAAAAAAATTTCAAGTGAAGATGGAAAAAAAAAAGGAAAAGAAAGCAAAAACGAAAGAAAGTGAACAAATTAGAAATTGAATCCATGACCACCAAAGCATTTTTCCCAAATGAAAATCAACAAGGCAAAGATGTGGAATGAAAATATTATTTACTTTTTAATTAATAAATTATTGGAGCGGGCCAGTGCCTCATTGGGCATTTGGGACGCCGAGCGGGGCCCAATCCAAATGCCGAGTAGGGGCAGAGCCGCACCCGAATCGGCAAATGAGCCGCCGAGCGGGGCTCAACTCCTGCCATTGGGTGCCGTTTGGCGGCCTATATGCCGAGCGGCACCCAATGCAGTATTTATTTTTATTTTATATTAATGTGGTAAATATTTTTTTAAAAAATCTTATTTTGAAAAATTGCCCAAAAAAGACAGAAGTCAGCGTAGAAACGTGTTTTTTACCCGAGATGTTTCCTAGCGATTTGACGTTTGAACCCCGACAAATGCGAATGGGCCATCCGGTCGTTGAAGACTTACTTATAGTCCTTTTAGCTTTAAGGTGTATTGATGAATACACGAGTGTTGGGACACTTTATTAACTCGAAAAACACGACTTTTTTCTTTCTTTCTCTTTACAAAACCAACGGAAACGAGTTAACAATAGGTGATCATTTACTCCCGTGTGCGCTCTCGACCTCGATGTCTCCAAACATAACCCTCAGTTGTCCCACGTACTGTGACCAATAGCATCACGTGGCAGCGACGGCATTGCCTAACCGTATACTTACCGATGCGTGAAGATGTGTGTGCATTGCATACATCTTACTTTTGATTGGCCGATTGCGCCGCATGCTGCCGCCACCACCACCACCACCACCTCGTGATATGTCCGTCCCCATAAAATACGTTGCTTTTTCCCATTGGAACATGACTTTATGTAAAGCCAAGCGTTTTAAAGTCGTGTGGAATCTATTATATTCTTTTCGTTATCGTTTGGTGTATTAATTATTAAATTGAAAGAGAAAGGCATTCCCCAACTTTTTAAAATTGATGCTCCCACGAAACCTCGCCTTGACGTCTCCGTCCAACTTGTATTTACTAATTTAAAAAAAGAAAGAAAGAAAAAGAACGTGCTTGACTCGACCCG
This sequence comes from Rhodomyrtus tomentosa, assembly GCA_028455895.1. NCBI lineage: Eukaryota > Viridiplantae > Streptophyta > Magnoliopsida > Myrtales > Myrtaceae > Rhodomyrtus > Rhodomyrtus tomentosa. The sequence continues at coordinate 33,130,202 of JAPCWY010000007.1, forward strand.
AACCCTATCCAAGACAAGTCAATAATAATTCGAGCCACCAATCACCGCCGTCCACTCCCATATTCCCACCAATCACAGCCGCTCGATGTTAAGACTATTGGGGGACCGACCGACGTGATCGACGGTTGCGATCATGTTAGGCTTTGTGTTCCGTTGGCCCCAACCAAACGATCATCGAAGGGACATTTGAGTAGACTCCAACCAACTCCATTTGGGCCTTTACCTTCCTCCCTCTCTCCCGGCCGAACTGTCAACGAAGCAACATCTTGCAGGGACAAGCTCACATTTACGCACAGACCATGGACGCATATCTTGGCGTCAAGGAGGAAGTGATCAAGACAGCCTTATCTGTATCCATCGGAGCTCTTGCGAATGCCGGGGAGCCGCCTTTCGTCGCGACGGAGATCGACAACGGCCCTTCTTCGCGGGTCATCGTGGCCTTCCCTGGATCATGGTCCCCGGACGACTGGTTCGTCGGCGACGGCGAAGCGAGGTCCTTCGGAGAGACCAGGATCGACGGCAAGAAGTACCCTACTCTCAGGAGCTTGTTCCCTTCTCTCAGGAGCCTCGGGACCGATGTGTTCGCTGTGGTCAACGAGGCATTCGCGGCACGGTTCCTGAGGATTCTGGAGGACAGCCATCAAGCATTCTGCAAGGAGGTATTCTTTGAAATCTCGAATGATGTTCTGCTTTCCCCGCTGTTTTCTCGTAGTATCTTCTCAGACAGCATTTCTGAAATCCATATGAACTCTCAGTAGAACAGATCGGATCGGAAACTAGAGCTTGCCCAAGTATTTTCTCACAGCCACACACATTCTATCATTGAAACTCTCATCCAGTTCTACACTTATCTGACCGAAGATTTAGTTGTATATCGCGTAACAAGCTCGATCTGGTTCGTTCCGATTCGCAATCTACCATTCACGACTGTTTTGGTTTCGGGATTTGTCTTTGATTTTCAGGTGGCAAAGGCGGTGGAGGACGATAAGCAAATAGTATTTTCAGGCTATTCGTCCGGCGGTCCGATCGCGATATACGCGACTGTTTGGTACCTTGAGAAGTACATAAGATCAGACGAGAAGCATACTTCTTCCCGTCCTCGTCCTCCTCTCTGTTTAACATTCGGATCCCCGCTTACCACCGACCGCATCATTTGCCATGCCGTCCAGCGTGAGGGCTGGTCTGATTGCTTTGTCCACTTCGTTGCCAAGCTCGACATCGTGCCCCGGATCCTACTCGCTCCTCGCTGTTGCGCAGCGGAGTTGCTGCGAGAAATTTCTCCTTTTCTCGACCCGCATCACAAAGCCGACGAAGCAAAACTGTCTTCCTTATTTGGGATTGTGATGAAGAATGCATCATGCGTCGCAAGCTACGCAGCTTGTGCGCTAACGGGGAGCAAACATACGTTGTTCGACACCATGTCTAGATTCATCAAGCGAAGCCCTTACCAACCGTGCGGGAAGTATGTCTTCTGCACCGACACTGGCAGGCTGGTGGTCGTGAAGAACCCGGATGCGGTTCTTCAACTATTGTTTTACTCCTTACAGATCGAGTCTGAACCAGAGCTTCAAGGCACAGCAGTGGCAAGCTTGAAGGCACATTGGACATATAAAGATGAATTAGATAGAAGCTTGGCCACGCACAATGTAGTTTGTTTGGAGAACCTCCGAGAATTACCTCTCAGCTCGGACGATCCCATAGACATTAACGTCAAGACGATCGGTGCCGCACTGAATGACCTTAACCTGGTATTGTCCTTACTTTATCTGGAAAATGAAATCACTTGTTCATGATCTTTAATCTATTAAGAACGCATAATCAAATATTCACCATATATAGTTTCGTGATTATAGAGCGCAACCGCGAGGCTATGCCTTCGTGCTGCTGGAGAGTTGGAGAAGCAGAAAAAGGATAACAGAAACGCGATCCAAGGGAAGAAGGACGCCATAAACAAAGCCCTCAAAGCATTGGAAGAGTACCGAACCATGTGTGCGAACGTCGGCGTGGGATATTATGATTCTTTCAAGATGCAGAAGAAAGAAGACGACTTCAAGGCCAACGTAAAGAGACTTGAACTGGCAGCTATGTGGGACGAGATCATCGAAATGATAAAACAGGAGCGGCTCCCCGACAAATTCGAGGCGGAGAAAGAGTGGGTGGACCTCGGCACGCAGTTCCGCCGGCTCGTGGAGCCAATAGACATTGCCAACTACTATCGGCACATGAAGAACGAAGACGCGGGTCCTTACATGACCAAAGGAAGGCCGAGGCGGTACCACTATCCGCAAAGATGGCGGGAACATGCCGAGCGGTTGGATAGAGATTCAAGCGGGGAATCCTGCTTTTGGGCAGAGGTGGAGGACCTCAACGTCGAAGTTGCTAACAAGAAACCATGGACCGGAATAAAGGACAGGGTTTTGGATTTGGAGAAGAAGCTGAACGATTGGAAAGCTGACGAGGAGGTGAACGATGATGTGTTCTTAGATAAGAGCACACTGGTTGAGTGGTGGCGCAAACTCCCGAGCGAACACAGGGCAAAATCCTGCATCAAAGGACTCATGCCAAGCTGAAAATTCCCACTTGCTACTGCAAAGCCAGACCTAGCAACTGGCTCGCATCATTTCGCGAGGATTCATGTCTCTTTTCAGTTGATTTTGCTCTGTAAAATAAGCGTTCTCGATGAAACAATTTACCCCGCAAAACGTAGGAGAGAACCTCTGAAGTCTTGTATGATGTCCCTGAAGATCCTGAAGAGGGGAAAATATGAAGGAATTGGTAAAATTGCTGTAGTGAAGAGCTGATACAACTGATCCGCATCGATTGGCCATGTTGAACTCCTCGGTATTCTTATTAGAAGCTGCAATACAGAGAAAAGGATAAAAAATCGTGAAAAATTCCAATCCATAACCTTAAGTTATTAGGTGGAGATATACCACATGAATATAAAGATCATATAATACAACACTTATTTACAAGCGATGTGGGAAAACAATAACAACCTCTCACAACAACAACTTCAACACCCTATCTACCCCCTCTCGCGTGAGAGTGTTGAAAATTAACTGATGGGGGTTCAACACCCCCTCTCACACCCTCTTACGTGTAAGCAATTTTACACATGGAAATTAACTAAGGGGGTGACACTGCACGTGAAAATTAACTAGTGGGGGTTCAACACCCCCTCTCACGTGCAAGCAATCTACACGTGAAAATTAACCAAGAGGGTGGCGTTGCACGTGGAAATTAACTAATGAGGGTTCAACACATCCTCTTACGTGCAAGCAATCTACACGTGGAAATTAACTAATGGGGGTTCAACACCCGAGAAAATTAACTAATGAGGGGTGGCACTGCATGTGGAAATTAACTAATGGATATTCAACACACACTCTCACGTGCAAGTAATCTGCACGTGAAAATTAACTAATGTGGGTGGCAGCGATGCGGAACAACAACTAATGGGGGTGGCAACGATGTGGAACAATAACAACAACTTCAGCACCTCTTCTCACGTACATGGAAATTAATTAATGAGGAATGGGTCCACATACGCGTAAGTAAATAACACTGACTTTGATATCATGTTAAAAATTTCAATCCAAAAGCTTACGTTAATAGGTGTAAGGAGACTACATGAATATAAAAAGTATACAATACTCATTCACAAGTGACGTGAGCCAACAACAACAACTTCAACAAAAACGATTGCGGAACTAACCGGTAGCATCCTCGTAAAATCGTATCGTACGCCTTCTCTACCTAAACTTCTAGCTTAAAACTGAGGAAGAGACTCGAGGACTGGCTACGAAATATGTTCTACCTGAAGTTTCAGGTTAAAAGCGCTTAATATTGCTCGGCCTAGAAAGAAATCGAAAAAGGAAAAAGAAGAAGAGAAAAACCAACCCTCTTTATCATAGATTCACTCTTATTGAACGAAAGTACATTTTCCCACATACTTACCTGCAACTTGACTTAGTACCAAACTTGTGCATACCCATATGCTTCCAAGCTAGAGTAATTCCTGAAGTAGAGGCAAATCTGGCCATCAATTCTTTGCATCACTCCAACCTCTTTAAGTACTAACCGCAACATTTAAGCTAGATCGACACATTGCCGAGCAACGAACCAAACTTGTAGCTTCGGAGTTCAGACCACAGCTAGAAAGTAGAACCATAAAGCTTATTACTCACCATACAGAGAGTAGATCATGGGGAAACTCCAACCAAATGAGTAAATATAACGAGAAATGCATAATGTCCACCCTAAGCTGCTGGTCCTAAATGCCCGCCTGTCTGTGACCACTAGGCCAACCGCTTTAATTGTATCTCAACATAGTAATAAGAGGGGTGCAGAATTCTTCACATGAAGAATCGTTTTACATATTGCCCGCTGACATATTGGTCCTGTAAGAAGAAACATGAACGGCCTCCTACGTTTGCATCTTGACATTTCGAACCAGATGAGACTCTGATTCTACCTCTGGTAAAAATCTGTTCTCACTTCAGCATATGCAAGCTCTTTAAAATGATCTTAAGGGTTGATCTTGCGGAACATAAGTTCGATGAAATTTTCACGATTTACATAATACAGATAGCTTGGGACGATACTATTTAAACCAAATGAATGGATACACGTTAGGCCATTGTACATCCGCCCTAACCCAAGTCTTGTCTCAGCTCTTTATGCAATGACACTGTGTTTTTATGTCCATTAATGGAAAGAAAGTGGTAGGTTAGTTACATACAACTCTTCCCAAACCCGCATATTACATAATTACTAGCACTCAGAATGTGATATGAGCAATGAAACGGCGAAAAGAATCTCGACACTAAGTGTCCCACCTTGAAAAGGCAATGTAACTAATCACAATCAAGAAAGTAAGGAGGTTACATGGTAACATCACAAGCCATTACGAGAATTCCATCTCAAAATTGGCATTCGTTACCACATGTGATCTCCTTGGGAGACCCATTACAGAAGGTATGCATTGTTCAGCCAAGGAATCTAGTTAAGCTAAAAATTGCCCCAACTAGAGACATCCTATGTTACAGACAATCAATCGACAGATACTTGAGGAGCGTTCAACGACAGCATCATGATACTACATACTTGCATTAATCTTCATGACAGAACAGAGTAGATTGTTGACCAAAGGGTAACAAAGTCAAATCTCATCGCATGCGCATGCTATCGCGAAAAACGTCAAGAGATGCGCAAATTCAAGCACATAATACTAAGAATGAAAGTAAAACAAGACACGAGACACGATATACGCGGAAAACCCAAAATGAGGGAAATCATGGGGGGAGAGAGAGATGTTTCACTATCTTTAATAATGAGTACAAGCGTACAATCAAATATTGAAAGATCTCGTGAAAAAACAATGGGTTTTGGGGACAGAAGCGAAAATAAGTGTTACAATATGTTACGCAAGATATCCTTTTTATAACCCCTCTAAAAAAAACCCTAAAACAAAGTGAATGGTCAAAAATAACATTATCACTAATTTAAAGTCAAACTATAACAAATCTCAACTTTGACTTCAAATCTTCAAAAGAGCATTTAACTAAACGCCACAAGACCGCCCCATATAAGTATCAGAGCCAAGTTTAGTAACAAATCTGGATCCACTCTCACAAGGGAGAAACACAGGTTATTGCGACTCCGACCCATGGATCGATTCGTCTGGGGGAAAAATTGTTGGGGTTAATCCCACATCAATTGTGGAAGGGTTTGATGGTCGGTTTATAAATGCGAAGTAAAGCCCCATCCTTTGAACCAGCTTATACATAATATATTATTTATGCAATATGCCTCATCTTATTGGAACTATCCTATTTTTTCACGATTGGAATATTCTAAATTAATAAGTGTCATGTCCCTTTATTTTTTGCCCCTCGCAACTAAGGTCGCGCGACTTTAGGTTGGAGGTCATCAACCTTAGGCGACCTAGATCAGAGATTATCTTGAGGCTAACAACCTCCAAGTAATGGTGATTGATTGTTGCCGAAGATGGCAGTGGAGGTAAAGGGGGAGATGCAAGAAAAAAGGGAAGATTTTGATTTAGGTGGGAAAAGTACCAAAAAAGTAATAAATATGTCACACTTATGTCAATTAAATTTTAAAATTTTCAATTGTATTAATAGAATATAAACCTTTTTATGATTAGCCAATGTAATCCATCTGACAAATTTGACATGGTCGTTGATCATTCTACATAGCATAACTGATACTAACGCGAATAATTTTTTATTTTTTATGCATTTTTATTTTTAATTATTTTCTTTTTTTTCCCATTGTGACTGGCGAGCATTGTCGGGCCTAACACTTGCTGGCTACTGATAATGGTCGTGGTCCTCATCCAGCCGAGCCATTGGTAGATCCGGCGAGGGTGGTCCTCACTCACCCGTGGGGGTCAAGCCCTCGCTAAAATAGGCGAGGACGAACCTTGTTTAGGCATAGGGGTTGGATCATTATTAGAGGCCGTGAGGTTGGCCCTCGAGGCATTTGGTAAGGGCGACCTTCACTAGATATGGTGAGGGCTTGCGGTAAACACAATACCTCGGATATTATTTTTAAGGACTAAGCAATCCGAGGTATTCTGGCTCCACGAGTGATGTCAGTTACAGTATTTTTGATGGACTAACTCCTCTTTAGACGGTATTCGTTGGCCTTCTTTAGCCTAATTATCTATCGGCCAATAGCATGTTGAAAATCTTCTCCGTCCGATTTGCATCGAACGAGTAATATATTGCCTCTTTGGCTTTGGCCATAATAGTCGATTTTTCTTTCATCTTCATTGGCCTTAGCGCTTGACAAGTATATGATTTGTCTATGATCAGCTGAGACACCGCAACCTCGACGGGATCTGCCTGTCCTTCATCGAAATCAGATGTTTCGACAATATTCACATTTCCTTTTTGGATGTGTCTTTTGTCTTTTTCTCTAAAAAGACTCTCATGTTTAACGGCCATAGTTGATAACTCAAACATATCTGCACATGGATGGCCTGCCAATGTGCCCTAGATTTCGAACTTCAGTCCATTGAAGGCGCATTCTGCAAATATTTTCACAGGCAAAGGAACCAAACACTTGTTTCTGGCTCACTTGAATCTTGTAATAAACTGTTTAACTGTCTCATTTTACACCTATTTCATCGTCGACAAGTCGGCTATTGACAAATTTTGCACAAATTGTTGGAATTTGAAAAAGCTGTTTCATTTGTTCCCACGTTAACATCAAATTGGGTGGCAATGCAGCATACCAAGTGAAGGTCATTCTTGATAGAGAAAGCGAAAATAGTCTTAACTTCCAATGGTCGACATGAGTAGCATCTCCGCATAATGCTAGGAAGCGGTTGACGTGTTCATAAGTGGACCGATTATCTTCACCAGTAAACAATGTGAATTCTAGTAGTTTGGATCTCCTTAGGTATGTGATTGTGTCCATCCAATCAGGATATGGCTTTCGATATACATTAATCATGTACCTTACCATAGGATCATTGTACCCTACCATTTGTTCGATGATTGGTTGATTATGGTACACCGGCTGATATGGCATCTGATATCCTAGCTAGGCTTGGTATGCTAGTTGCGGCACCTGATATGCTAGTTGTATGATAGGCTGAAGCGCCGATAGCATAGGCTGGTGTGCCTGTGGCTGCAGAATTTGATTTGCCTGTTGATTTCTTGGCTGTATAAACTGTTAATGGACTGCAGGCTGAAAATTTGATATGACCCTCTGATTTAAGGGAACTGATCCTGCCCCTGGCCTGCCATTGTCCCCTGTAGGGAACTGGCATTGTCCCATGATTTTCAACGATCGTAGGTACGGGTTGCTCATTTACAGGTATGTGGTTTACCTGCGTAGCAGTCCCATATTGGGCAACATGTACATCTTGTCGAGCATAATAGTCTGGGAACATACCTAGATCATTTATTGAGGGTTAGGCTCATTTGTCGATAATGCTTCCCCTCGCTGCAAAATCCTTACTGGCGTAACTGGTGGTATATTCTGGCTAGTAAGACTTGTGTTTGTCATTGGCATTGAAGCACTTGCTGTGGGTATGAAAGATTTCCAAGTTGTGGCAAACTCGGTGATGCTCCATGCTGTCCTGATGCACATTTGTGATAAGTGTTGATAATTAATGGTCTGACAACATCAGTCATGCGTTGGACTATATGATTAGCAAGCTCATTCTAGGCTTCTTCAATTGTATGTCTTATCGAGGATGATATAATTGGCGTCACTTTAGGGTTTCTTCTTGATTCTTTGACGTTTCATCGAGGAATCTCGTCATCTTCAATCTGAACCAGATCTTGAACTCCTCACACCGTCGAGGGCTCCGCTCGTGGCACTTCCTTCAAGAGTTCATCACCATCTAGGTTGTTACGACTTCTTGTACGTGGCATAGCACTCTTTCGAACTTAACACCTTAGTCCCACCGGGCATGCCAAAAAAGATTGATGTGCACTAAATTTCCTCAGTAGGGTCTGATTGATCTCTCAGAGTTCAACCCAAAAGGTTGAAGCCTAAAGGGGTTACTAACGCGGGAAATCTTTTATCGAACGTTAGCGGTTCTTTAAATAATAAGGATTCCGAGTCAGTCTTGGACAGAGAGTGTCAAATGCAGAGTGTTTATAGATAACCGCGTGTCTTTCGACAGCTTTTGTACATACTTTTGACGAACCTTCTGACGACTCTTTAGTTAAACTAGTTGAATAATTCGACGTTCTAGTAACCAAGATGCAACTCCGCAATTGAATCGACGATGCTGGATTTTACTGTAGGACACGATGCTGAAATTTAATCTACGACACCGGACGGGTGAAAATAGAGGACACAGCACCAGAATTTAATCGATGGTACTGGATGAATGAATGAATGAATAGTCCAACACCGAAATTTAATCAAGGTACTGAACTGGGTGAGAAGATGTCATAATCTAATTGACGACAACTAACTTTGGATATGTAACACGTCGGAATTGAATCGACGACAGGAATCTGAAAACTACAGCTAAGCCAAGAGCTAATTGAAAAGATAAGACTTATTTGTTGTGTTGCGGGGGGGTTTTCTGTGCTGGATGACCCTAGGTATTTATAGGCATATTCTTGGTAACCGTCGGACGGTTACTAACGTCGGTTCCAAGCACGTTCTCTTTGGCGGCTTTTGTGAATAACTCCTTTGACGATTTCTTAGCTATTCGTGTCTTTTTCTCTTAGCTTTTGGGAATTCCCACCAATCTTCGTAACCGCTTCAGTCATGGCTTCTTCTGCGCCCCTTTTCTTTTAGTCTTCGGGAAAAATACCGCCAAAACTTACCTTGACACGTGGCGTCTTCAAGGCTTCCTTGTGTCTAGCTCTAGTACGGCTACCTGTAGATAATCATGATCCATGCTCGTGCTCATCACGTAGCCCTTTTTGGTGTCAACAAAGATATATATTATTAACTGAGCTGTGATTGCTCATACCATTATTTCAAAATCTTTTTTAGGTTTTTCAGCTAGTGGCAAATAGGACAAGCGATATCAATGGGAAATTTTGATAGTTGAATCTAGGGTATGATATACTATTAAAATGATATTTCTGTGATTCAATTTCTTAGTTTGGAAAAATATATATGATAGATTTTAGAGCTCCGATCTTGTAACCAAAATATTGGTTATGTTTGAAGTTGTGTCCTTCAAATAGGAGGATAGTCGTGTCATCCTCCTTATTGTTATATAGTTGGGTCAAAAGAATACTAGAAGTACAAAAAGTTGACGCTCACTTTAGTGTCAAATTTCGCTGGCTCATGTAAGTGCTAAATCGAAAAAAAAAATGATCATTTAAGTGCTAAATCGAAGAGAAGATGATCACTTATGTGCCAACGGTGAAAGATTACGGTCAAAAGATATATGTGACATTTATAATTAAAATATCTATGTAACACAACGTCCTAAAATGAAAAAATCAATTCTACATAGACTTTAGAGATAAGGTTGCTCGATTGACGTGGCTGGGCATCTCTTCAACGACATTGCTTCTGCCATGATAACCAAAGCAACGTCGTTCCAACAGAAGCAAAACGTCATGGCTTGACTGTCCTTGTTGCACTCTCTCCTTGTTGCTCTAGCTATCACTCGGCGTCACGCTCTTCCCGTCACTCTCTATCGCTAGCTCGCTGGTCGTTTCTTGCACTCAATATGGTTCATTTCCCTATCTAATGTGAGTTACGTGAAACTAGGCTCAAAATTGAGGTTGTTGGTATGAGAATAGCGTAAAATTAGGGCTCCACAGAGAAATTAGGGTTGTTGGTGTAGTGGGGGTGAGTCCGCAAAACTAGAGGTTGCAAGGAAATTTGGGGTTGTTGGTGCGGAGGTGACTCGCGCGAAATTAGGGTTCAAAAGGGGAGCGCACTATTTTATTTTATCTTTGAAGGTAGCCCAAGTCAAGAGTCAAAGGCTGTGCCAAATAAGAGTGTTCCAAAGAAGAATACATCGTGTGTTGCTCCAAAGAAGACAATGAGTGTTTCAAAATAGCCACTAACAAAGAACCTACCACCATCTAAATAAGTGATCCTCATACCACCAGTGACCATACGGAGAGCTCCCATCAAATGACAAGTCCTACAAAGAAAATACCTGCTACTAAGAAGAAAATATATGGGAAAAGAAGGCCATAAGAATAACTTGCACGTTAGTTAGAAAGAATGCAAAGATTATGAATCGAGACTAAAGACCATCAAAAAGAAGAAAAGTAACCAGGAGGTTGTGGAAGTTGACTAAAGAGAGGCTGATGAATATGTTAATTTAGTTTTGGTATGTATTGGGAGGTTGTGCATATTGACTCATGGGTGCTTGCTGGATATGTCTGTTCAATGTTTTTATTTTATTTTGATGGGAAGCACTTATTTAGATGTAGATGCTTGAGTTGGTTATTCAACTTAACCAAAAAGTAATGACTCAGTTCAATGTCAATTCAATGCTTTTGCTGTTTTCAATACATGTTCTTTTGGGTGTGCTTGTTTTGCTGGTTATGCCGGTGTGTTGGTGTGGTATGTTAGTTGTGTTAGTTGGGCTAGTGTGCTAGTGCTGGTGTAATGCTTGGCTGTATTAATTGGGTTGGTTGAGCTAGTGTGTTGATATTGGTATAGGGCATGTTTTGAGTTGATGCTGGTTGTGCTCTGTGTAAGCACAAATGCAAAGTACTTGTCGGTGCAAGCTGCTGGTATAGTCTTATGCTTGAACTAGCTCCAATGCAAGCACAAGATGCACCGATAGAGAGCTGGTGCATCCTTTGCTTGTGCTAGCCATGTCTTTGGTGCAGAGTTGGTGTCATACACCAGCACATAGTTACTTCAATAAACATAAAAAAAAAAAAAATAGAACCAAAAATATCTATTTGTGATATATGCACTGGAAGCCTTAAAATTTATCACGAAATGCAATTAAATTCTAAAACTCACAAAAAATGCAATCAAGTATTAAAATTTGTTAAATCGGTGCAATTGAGTTATTCCGTTAACTCCTTTCATTTAGACTAATGAAAAATGCTGACATAGCTTTTTTTTAATAATTTATTTCACTTGCATGGTGATGCCGTAGATAAAACATGTAACAAAAGAATAAAACGACGTTGTTTTGGCATAGCTTGCAATTTTTTAAGTATTCAAATAAAATATTTAAATAATCCCAAACAAAAAACCAAATACAAGAGCAACAGACCTTTATCACTGCACCTCTGTTGCCGGAAAGGGTCGGCGAGGGCTCAATGAGGGTCGCCGGGGCATTGGCAATGGCCGGCATCTCCTACCTACCGCAAGGGCTTGGTGACCCTTGTCCCCTACTGGCCTGGCAAGGGGATGACGATGGTAAGGGCCTGCCGCCCTTGCCTTTTTTTTTCCCTTTTTTTTGTGTTCTTAATTTTTTTTAATTAAAATTAGAATTATGCCAAAAGGATGTCGTTTTAGTTTTTTATTTCACGTTGAAGCCACGTCATCACCAAGTAAGCGAAACAAACTACTAAAAAAAAACATGTTGGCATTTTTCGTAAGTTCAAATAGACAGAGTTATTGAAAGGACTTGATTGCATGAAATTGACAAGTTTTAGGACTTGATTGCACTTTTTGTATATTTTAGGACTAAATTGTATTTTCATGACAAGTTTTAAGACTTCTAATGCACATATCCCTACACAATTTTAAAAGTTGTGGAGCACGAGTGATCACATTTTACAATTTATAGAACTTAAGTTATCACATTTTACAACTTACAACCTATGTAGCACGGACACGCCGACTAGGAGAAATTTTGCGTGTCGGACACGGCGACACGGGGGACTGCTTGTCCGGATGGCTGACAAAACAGGACAGGCGTGTCCGACACGTCGACACGTCTGGGACACGTTCCGACACATAATGGACACGTCTGGGACACGTCTCGACTGGTAAACAAATATGTTTAAAATATGATGTGATCTTATAAGTTTGAAGTTACTATTTGGGGTCACCGTTACCATAAAATAATAATATTTGAATGTTAAATATGAAATAATTATGACATATAAACATAATGATATATATATAAATATGTCCCGTGTCCCGCCGTGTCGGAATTCTCTATTTTTTGAGAATTGCCGTGTCTTCGTGTCGTATTGTGTCCCGTGTCCCGTGTTGTATCGGTGCTACATAGCTTACGACACTTAAATGATCCCCTTGAAAAAAATTTGGCGCTCAAATGATCATATTAATAACTTAGGGCACAGAAATAGTCACTCGCGAACTTGTCACCACTCCTTCATTTGACCAGCGTTTGTAGCAAACCATTGCCATCAAACCAACAAACCATTATCGCCAAACATTGCAACAAACGAAACTTCTCGTGCAAAAACTAAGCAAATCAAGATTGACAATGCACGACTAAGCGAACCAACTTGTAAGTGCTCACAACCAATGAATTCCAACCTTCCATTTACCCTCTTGTTCCATACAAAAACATAACTATAGTTACAAATTATCCAATAGAAGTACATATTCCACTAATCTTCAAATATGGTAGATTGAGAAACTTCTTCTCATCACTCACTTTACATTTGACCATAAAATAATACAACACAATATCAACACAATGAACAATTGATAATATTTTCTTTCAAAATTCATTTTTGAAACTTCCTTCTTCAAATTGTCAGCCGGAGAAGCTAAGCCCTTCATTCAGCTTACATTGAGTTGACATCCTCTAACTCGTTCATTAACATGGTAGAGGTTAATGTCGTTCTTCATATAGATCTAATATCACTTCTCTTGCTCAATCGGAGAATTTCTTATTGGCCCATTTGAAATATTTGCAGTTCGAGCCTTCTCCACACTGGTTGCATAGTAGAATAGTATCTTGGGATTCGATTAAGTCCAAAATATTCTTCTTGGATTTGGAAACCCACAACAATAGTAACACTAATCTTCTTCTTCATTTTGTGGGAATGACTTCGAGCTATTGATGAAACTCCTGCCCCCCATTTGTAAGTTTGACCTTTTAATTTTGAGGGCAAGTCGGAATAGTTGTGGATTGTGGGTTCAATCACTTGGTAGGGTTTCAAATTGGAGTTTCTCTACCAATTGAACCATTTAGGATTCTTATTTGGGGGAAATGCGATAAACAACATCACTTGTGCTTTGGAAGCTAACTAGATCCTCAGCGAGCCACTTAGGATTGCTTTATTAATAAAATAAATGTCATATAAGATTTATGGCAAAGCAATTTGGAATTGACATTCAAATAATTGTTTTTAAAAAGATAATATTTAAGTGATCCAGAAAAAAAAATTTAATATTAAAGTGAGTATCATATATAAACTGACACTTCTAATTCCTTTTGTCAAAGGTGGGTTGTGACAACGTTTGTGCTAGCCGAGATGTTTGGTGAAAACCTGTTGAGATGACAAATTCTATCGGTCATCCGCTCGTGTAAGACCTAGCAATCTTTTAGGGGGGACGATGAGAGAGATGGACCACTCATTTTTTGCTTGTATCGAAGGATAGACATGTGGGGGCCAGATTATGTTGATAGCATACTTATAAATTCGAAAAATCGACTTGACATTTTATTTTTCAATTTTCTTTCTTTTTCTTTATGAAGAATTTGGAAGGTCGAACACCTAAGCTTTTTTTCAAAGCATTCAAACAACCTCTGTTTTTTAAAATAAAAAATGGCATTCCCGAAACTCAAATTATTTTTGTCTTATAAACGAAATGCTCCGATCTGTTTCTCAATTATATGTTCATGAATACTTACATAAGGAATACCCAACATTTTTTTTAAAAGGTTTTAGTTAACAATTGGCGATCGGATAGGTTAAGAAACTCCCCTCCACTATCAAATCATACTGTGAGAGTTTCCGGTGTGATTCAATCAATAGCAGAGAATCTAACTCAACTCTCTTCCTTTCCGTCTTTAAACCCACCGCCCTATACTGCCAAATGAGTTTGTTTCATAATAAGTTGCAAAATAACTAGAATGAACACTATCTGGAGCTATGTCCGAAAAAAAGTAGGTTAATGTAGGTACGGTTAGCGCTTGGTAGGTCAGGAGCAGTATAGTTGTTTCTTTTACTTTCTTTCGTTCTCCAAATAATAACCCCGAAGGTGCCGAAACCATTAAAAAAAAAAAACACCAAAGTAGTGCACTTGGAACATGACTTACGAAAAGCTGAACACCTAAATTCATCTGCATTCATCTACACGTGTTTCATTTATTTGGGCACTTTTAGGTTGGGAAAGAGAGGCAATCCCCAACTTTTGGAGGTAAAAAAAATGTGATTCCTCTCCCACGCGACCTCACCTTGATTTCAGATGAATTTTCTCATGCCTACTCAAGAGATAACTTCTCTATCCGACTTGTATTTTCATATTAGAAAGAAAAGAATATGCTTATCTTTCCCCCATTGACAATTCAATGATAATTCGAGTCAATAAAGAGCGGTCCATCGCTCAAAACACCCATCACCAGCATCACTCACCTATTCCACCGATCGCAGCCGCTCTCGCCGGGGACTCGCATGACCCGGCGATTGTGATCATTTGAGCTTGTGTGCCGTTGCCTCCTGCCAAACAATCAAAAAGGGACATTTGAGCAAATTTCGACCAACTCCACTTGGCCTATATCATTCCTTCCCCCGCAGCTAACCAGTCATCAAGTAGATTTTGCAGAGAGAGAGAGCTCACATAGAAGAAACATAGACATTTATACGCAGACCATGGAGAGAGACCTTGGCATCAAAGCGGAAGTGATCAAGAAAGCCTTATCTCTATCACTCGAAGTTCATAAGAGCCCAGAGAAGCCGTGCCTCGTCGAACGGAACATTCCCAATAGCCCTTCCCAGGTCATCGTGGCCTTCCCTGGATCATGGTCTCTGAATGACTGGTTTTCCGGAGACAGCAAAGCCAAGCCTTTCGGGGAGACCAAGATCGACACTAAAAAGTTCGGATCTCTCAAGAGCATAGGCAAGGAGGTGGACGCCATGGTCAACGAGGCATTCATGGCGAGATTCCTACGTATTCTGGACGATGGAACTGGAACGCTCCGCGCAGAGGTATTCTTGATATCTCGCACGATGCTCTGTTTTTTGCTGTCGTTTCAACTAGTCGGCAGTATTTCTCAGACAGCATTTAAGGTCATTTCTAGAGTTTTCCAAGTTTCATTCAATGAACAGAAAGCTTGAGTGCCCACGTTCGGTTTCAAGGGCGTGCTTACCAAGTCCAGTTCAGTCCAAAGTAACTCTGACCGGAAGACCATAGATTGGAAACTTGAGCTTGCGCGAGTTCCGCTCATAACCACACCCCCTGTACCGTTAAAACTCTCATCTAGTCATATTATCTGACAAAATGTAGGTATACAGATCACGTAACACGCACGATCTGGTTTACTTCAGTTTGCAATTGACCATTTGAGGGTTCATTAGCTAGTCGAGTGCGTAGGATGCTATGTATGGGGTTTGTCTGGACTTTTCTATGCATGTAGGAATATGGAGAACCCTCTCTTCAAGTGTTCTCTATTAGATAACGACAACAACACAGATGGTTCAGTATAAATTTCTCTCAACCTACCCTTAGCAACAAAAGGGATGCTCATCAATGACGGAGTACTGAAGCGAAAAAATGAAGAATCGGAAATGAACCTGTGTGTGTCTTCAATTTTCAGGTGACGAAGGCGGTGGCGAAGGATAAGCAAATAATATTTGCAGGCCATTCATCGGGTGGCCCAATCGCAACATATGCGACTGTTTGGTTCCTTGAGGAATACATAAGATCAAACGAGAAGCAGACTTCCCATCCTCCTCTCTGTTTAACGTTCGGATCCCCACTCACCACCGACCGCACCTTTTGCCATGCCGTCCAGCGTGAGGGCTGGTCTGATTGCTTTGTCCACTTTGTTATGAAACTCGACATCATTCCCAGGATTCTACTCGCTCCTCGTTCTTCTGCAACGGAGTTGCTACAAAAGATTCCCCCTTTCTTAGACCCACATCACGGAGGCGATGAAGCAAAATTGGCTTCAATATTTGTGAATGTGACGAAGAATGCATCATGTGCTGCAAGTTATGCAGCTTGTGCACTAACGGGAAGCAAGCATACATTATTTGACACCATGTCTAGACTCATCAAGCTAAGTCCTTACCGACCGTGCGGGAAGTATGTCTTTTGCACCGAGACTGGCAAGTTGGTGGTCATGAAGAACCCAGATGCCGTTCTTCAACTGTTGTTTTACTCCTTACAGATCGAGTCTGAAACAGAGCTTCAGAAGATAGCAGCGGCAAGCTTAAAGACACATTGGACATATAAAGATGCGCTGGATAAAATCTTGGAGAAGCTCCCTGAATTACCTCTCAGCTCAGACGATACTATAGATATTGGTGCCTCACTGAATGACCTTAACCTGGTATGGGAAATATTGTTCCAAGGATTTTCTATGGAAAATAAACTTAGTTCGCTAATAATCTTCAATATATTAAGAAAAGATAACCGAATATTCACCATGTATAATTTCATGATTATAGTGCCCAACAGCGAGGCTATGCCTTCATGCTGCTGGAGAGTCAGAAAAGCAGAAAGTCGATAACCAGAATACCTTTGTGCGCAAGAAGGACGCCATAAATAAAGCTCTCAAAGCATTAGACGACTATCGGACCACAAGCGAGAATGATGGTGTGGGATATTATGATGCTTTCAAGATGCAAAAGGAGGAGGAAGATTTCAAGGCCAACATAAAGAGACTCGAACTGGCAGCTATGTGGGACGAGATTATCGAAATGATAAGACAAGAGCAGCTCCCAGACAAATTTGAGGCAGAAAAAGAATGGGTGGAGCTCGGCACAAGGTTTCGCCGACTTGTGGAGCCAATAGACATAGCCAACTACTATCGACACTCAAAGAATGAAGATGCAGGTCCTTACATGACCAAAGGAAGGCCAAAACGGTACCAATATCCGCAAAGATGGCGAGAACATGCACAGCAATTGGAGAGAGATTCGAGTGGTGAATCCTGCTTTTGGGCTGAGGTAGAGGAGCTCAACATTGCGAGTACCAACAAGAACTCAACATGGAAAGATATAGAGAACAGGGTTTCGACTTTGGAGAAGAACCTGAGAAAATGGCATGATAAAAGGGAGGTGGAGAAGGTGTCTTCTTAGAAAAGAGCACACTCGTTAAGTGGTGGCATACTCTCCCTGACAACCATAAGGCAAATTCCTGCATCAAAGAACTCATTCCAAGCTGAAAATCCCTTGCTGCAAATTTGCTTGAAAAGCCAGCCCCAGCAACTGGCTGGCATCATCTAAAGAGGAGTCCTTCCCGCTTTCAGTTGATTTTCTCTGTACAATAAATGTCTCCAATGAAGAAAACCCTTCAACCGACAGGAAACAACATCTGAAGTCTTCTTCTTCATGTCCCTGAAGATCCTAAACTCACAAAAAGAACAAAGATGTACGAATCGTTACAATTGCTCCAGTGAAAATAAGCCATGTAGAACTCCTTGGTATTCTTGTTAGACTCAGCAATATAGATGAAAACACTAAAAATTATTTAGATGAAAACACTAAAAATTATTACAGAACTGACCAATAGCATCCTGACTCCCCCACTTCAGTCCTCGTTTTTCTTTCTATACTTCGAAAGTGGCTGCTCCAGCTTCAACCTGTAAAATCAGATAACAGTCCTTCTCTGATTGGTTGTCAAAGACTGTGCCAATGGAAACCTAACCAGACTTTTGCATCTCAAAGATTTCAACTTCGCACCACACAAAATGGAGATAAAAATATTTTTGAAAGCCAAGCAGAGACAGAAAATAATAGCCACAGCAATGATGTACAAGGGAAGAAAGGAGAAAAAAGGCACAGGAAAGACTTGGAGCGACTCCTAAACTCAAGAAACAAAACAGTTTGCCCCTTGTAAGAACAAGAAAACGCCATATCTCCGCATGTCCAAATGCATGAGCACTTGCAAGGAAGTGAGAATGATGAAATAGAGGCAGAGACTCGAGTATCAGTTACAATAGATATACTACCTGAACTTCCAGTTTAAAACAGTGCATTAGATTATCAACTCTGGAAACAAACCAAAAGAGAAAAGAAAAAGGACAACAGGAAAACTATCTCTTTGTAGGACATTAGATATATCCAACCTTACTGAATGGAAGTACGTTTCTCATCTGCTTACCCGAAATTCAATTACTACCAAACATGTGCTTAGTCATCTGCTTCAAAGCTAGAGTAATTCCTAAAAGAAGAGGCAAATCTGGCCACCAATTGCTGCATCCTCCATCAACCTCTTAAGTAACTGCAGTTGCATTTGAGCCAGATTGATTACATTGTAGAAGGTACACACTGTTTATCCAAAGAATCCGGATGAGCTAAAACTACTCCACCCAAACATCCTATGTTGAAGACAATCAACCAACAAAGAGTTGAGGAGCGTTCACTGACAGAATCATAACTTTTTATATGTACATTATTCTATATGGTAGAATAGAATAGATTCTTGACCTGAGAGCGACAAAGTCATCATTCATCACATGCTCGTGCAATTGCCACTGAATGTAGTTGATAACAGCAGTGGAAGTTCTTTAAACAGGATACCTATGACTATCAGATGCATAATGCCACGAGAAGTCACTTCAATTTATGGGAATACTATGGAAAATGCACACTGGTGGATGAGACAAACTCGAGAAATTAATAGCTACAGAATTCTCCCAGATCCACCTCATTGTAGCTTGCTAAATCAACATAAAACAAGGGAACAACATACAGATCGATTCCTAGCAGTTGTGCAGGTGAACAAGGTTCTCTCTCTCCCACAAAAATCGAACACCAAACAGAAAAGAAAAAAGGATACAAGAAATACATGCAAAGTTTGCAATCAACAGCCAAGACAACCTTGACATAACATGCGTGTTTGAAGCAAAGGGTCCATAATACGGTTAATACCTCATCATGTTGAGCCTCTATTGCCAATTAATTGCACCATCAAAATTAAAGCAACCACTGATGTCATCGGCAACAGCTAACAAAGAATATGGTTCACAACAACACACTCTGAAAGAGGTCTAACACTCCCAGGCACAACTCACAAAGCTAAAATTCATTTCCAATGTTTAAGCAGAGAGCAACATAAACTAGGCGCTTGAAAACAAAAGAACACATGAAAATTAAAACCACCCCCCCCCCCCCCCCCAAACCCAAACATGATATCCCACGCTCAGGGTTTTTTCTTACTTGTTTGATTTAATCTAAGAAAACATTGAGCGAGTTTATCTGATATGCATCTGTCTTGCATATTTCAAAGTTGAAGCTAAATAAATAAGGCAGGTACAGGAAAAATAAGTTTAAACCGAGAAAAAAAGGCTCAATCCTCAAAATGGGTTTGCTGTTAGTTAAAGATTGACAGAACCGACTAATCCGACTTGGGTAAGGCTTCTGCATTTTTCAAAACTGAAGCTAGATAGATAAACAGAGGACATTTTATTTTCTCATAAAAATGAAACATAGTATTTGCTTTCTTAGTTGGGCTTCCAAATCAACTCGTACAATGGCTAGAAAGTTTAGACTTACAAACTTAAAGATCGTGCATTTCTCTAGTCAGGCGCAATAAAAGGAAAAGGTCAGTTAGCCAACGAATTATCTCAAAGCAAGAAATCCGGCTTGCTTTAAATTTAAGGTCTTCCCTTATCCTGCCCAGTTTTAATACCATCAGGAAGTTCATACATAATCAGATTCAGCAAAAAGTATTTTATATCAAAGCTTAGGATCTATGTAATACCCCACCTTATTAAGAATTTTTTGTCAACAAATTGCCCCAGTGCAGAAAGCAATCAGCAATGTCATCATGTATGATTGCAGTGAGCAACCTCATCCTCCTTTATCATGATTCACTCGTCCAACTTCAGAACAATGTATGAACGGATCTCCCTAAAAGCAAGTCTAGAACTAAATGTATTCCTTGGTGCAGAATAGGCAAAATGATCAAACAAAACCAAGTTTCATTATCTCAGGGTAATTGAGTTCAAATTAAGTTAGGACAAGGTAAAATCTGAGATCACGTCCACAGTCATACATTGATACATACAAAATACTAGATGATAACTTCTCTGCTAATCTCATTAAGAAATTCCGCAATATTTCGCTCAAGAGCAACTTCAGCATAAGCTAAGCAAGTCCAGATACTGCCTTCAACCCCCAGATCGTGTCAAAGTAATTGTGACTGGTTGGCAGGAAGATGTTCTTCAATACTTAAAAATCTCTCTTGAGAACAGTTATTTGCCATTTGATTACTCTGCTACCCAGGAAACTCATCACATATACAAGTCAAGGAATTAACGAGAAAAACCTTGGATATAAAATTCATATATCGAATTTCGGAACACCTGATAAGGACATATTCCAGTAAGGCACTCCACTCATTGGATGAATGCATTTGAGTTTATGCAGCATAGAAAAGACAAGATGAAAGCCAGGTCCAAGCTACACAGTTTCTGGAATTAAGCAGGTCTAAGAGGGCAAGAGAAATTTAAGAGGAAAACTCGGGAACTTATTCTTTCTCGATAGTAAATTTCTATACCATTTATCTATTCACATAGCAACAGAAGTTCTCTACATTAGCTAAGAATCCACACTGTTCAGAACCAGACTCATCAGAGAAACAGTTCAAATCAGGTGCGGTAAAACATTGTCCTATGATCACATATAACTCCATCAAAACGAGTAAAACCCTCCACACACATCAAAAAAGAGAGACCAGACATACAGAACTCTATGCAACGTAGACATCCTATGTCCTGGTTATCATGCTGCAAGAGCGAGTCAGCCGGAAAGTCAGACTCCCTTCAAGCAAGCTTGGCTCTGCCTCGATGCACACATGTTCATATGGCTTTCTACAACCAGGGCAGCGTCCGTCTTCCTCGAGGATCCTCTTGTGGCAAAACAGGCAGAGCCTGAACCCACACAGGCACGGCAAGAAGCTAGAGTCCGTCTTGTCCAAATCCTCGAAGCATATGGGGCATGACGAGGGCACGGATATAGCCTTATTACACCCCCAAGGGATGGCTCCACTACCATAATGCCGGTTTGTGTTGGGGAAAGTGTACTGCTTAGACAAATTGGGTAAACTCTGGGGGCGAAAAGCATCGTCAGGCCTCCACGCTTGATTGTTCCCAGTGGCAGTTCTCGGAGGCCTTTTCACGCACTCAGGTCTCGAACTATCTGGAACCACCAACTCTTTCTCGTGCTCTCCTTGAGACTGCAATCCGCCAACTGTTTCACCCTTGGGACGAGGATCAAAAGGAGGATTCTGGGGCTTTTCATTGGCAGCTAAGGCATCAGCCACAGCTTCCCAATCATCCAAGCACCCATCATCCCCTTCCTCCTCTTCTTCAGTAGTACTCCCAGAAAAGCACCCAGTGCTGCTACCACTGCTACAGCTGCTGCTGCTACCACTGCTACAGCTGCTGCTGCTACCAATACAATTGCCACTCAAATGATTGCCGCTCAATACACCGGTGATACCAATCGGACTGTTCGATGGAGACTCGAAATCACTGTCTTGGTGGACAGATCCGTGCTGATCATCTCTCCGCCTCCTCATCTCCAAATTCTCCAGCGACTGACCGCTCCCACTTCGCTGGCGATTCTCGCCTTTCCAATCCTCACTGCTTCCCTTATTCTTGACTGGATATTCACCACAGTACCAAAATCAACAAGGGAACGCAGATCATCTATAAAATTCAACAAATACGCCGAAAACAACACTAGGCAATCATCACAAAAAGAAGGGACCCTGATTATTAGCATAAAGAACAATCGACCACGTACCCTGCGAAAGCCACTGCTCGCGACGAGCGTCGAGCTTGCACTGCTTCAGCTTCGCCGACCTGTTGGCCTGTACACCGGCAATCAAAGCATTCTTAGAGAAAGCGAATAAGAATAGCAAATCAAACCATCCCATGCGTCAATACACATTGCCAGAAGGAGAAACTGATAAAACGTTTCAAAAATATAAACTGAGGACGTACTCTCTTCTTCTTGGCGAAATCCTTCGCGTTCGGCGCCGAATTGGCGGAGGCATTGGTGATCGAATCGGAAACCATGGCTGCTTCCCTCGCTCAATCGATTCGGCAGAACCCTAATTTGTTTCGCGCAGGGGAGGGGGCAGAGAGAGAGAGAGAGAGAGAGAGGAAATTTGCAGAGAGAGATAGGCTAGAGAGAGAGAGAGAGAGAGATAGGATAACGGAAACTCCTCTGCTTCGCTCGCTCGGTTTTTTTCAGACCCTTTGCAGCGATCGCAGGAGAGGAGATATATGTAGTCGCCCGGTTTATCAAACTGACCTCCGCCCATGGCGTTATTTACGGTGCGGCCCAGCGAGTCGTTACGCGAGTTTCTCATTTCATTTTCTTTTATTTTAGGCAACAAAATATTTTATTATTCGCATTGATGGGGGGCTTCCGCCTGCTGATTGCTGACGCGGACGCGGCCTCTCTAGCAGCAGACGTCGTACTCCGACGCCTCGCGACTGCAGATCTAACGCTGTCGTTTTCAGACATGTTCGAACCAAGATTAGCTGATTAATATCTTCCCGGAATTGTTAAGAGCGCCTTAAAATTTTCCTGCGAATGTTGCTTTTGAATTTAGCAGAATAAACATTCAAAATACAAAATTAATTAATCACATTAACTCGATCAAATTATTCACTCAAGGTAAGCCTTTTTTTTTTCGAGGCACATAAAGCTTGTGCAATCATAGAGACGTTTAGCAAATTGATTAGCTTGCATTTATGCTATGTTATTGTTTTTTAAAATCGTCATCATAACCCAATAGCACCTTATTAAATGTAAGATTTGTTAGATTGATTGTTACAAATGAAGGGCACGGGCATTGAATTGTAACTCACTCTTAGAGGATATCGTATTAAATACTTTCTTATCTACGGTTTAGGTCCAAGAAAAGAGTACAACAAATTGCCTTTACTCATAGATCCTAATCCCAGGCCCAATCTTATTGGGCCTGGGCGTGGGAGGCCTGGGCACGAGTAAAGCCCCCTATCTACTTGGACTTTTCAAACTCTCTCCCCCACCTCCCCCCCCCCCCAACTACATCAATTTACTTTCCTAATATTTAAGTTCAAATATTCGATTTCTTTTTTTGTAGAAATTATCATATTTTGCAGGTAAATGAATAAGTTTATGTAATTCTCAAATCAAATGTGTTTAGGCACTGCTTGTTTCGCGAAAAAGTATTTTTCTCTTCCTTCGGTAATTGGATCGATTGAGAAAATGAGTTAACTAAAAATGTTTTCATAATCAACAGAAAATGTTATCCCGTCAAAACTTAAACTCAAGAAAAAGAGGAAATCATTTGTCGGGTTTGGATCAGTAACTCTACGCTTAGGCAAGGGCAAACCAATGCTTGCTCTCGAGCTCTTGGCAGCGGAGTCGTATTTAAAGAGGTCAAGCTCGAGACTGGCGCCCTAGCCTGTAACCATCTAGGCCCCGCCTAAGAACTGAGCCACTGTGCACGAATCCATTATGGGCCAGGCTCGGGAAGTCAAATCCGATAACTTCGAGTCTTAGGCGTTTGTGCCGGATCCTAGCCAAATTTTGTGCCGGATCCTAGCCAAATTTTGAATAAATTTATTTTTTTTTCTTTCTTTTTCTTTTTTCATTCTTTCTCCACTGATCGTTGTGTATTGGCAAAAGCGGGAAGCATCGACGAGCTCGAGCTCGTTCAAGGCTCACAAGACCTCAACCAGCTCGAGTCTCACCGAGATTTGGTCAGCTCGAGCCTTACGGCTATCATTGGCTGGTTCTGATGGAGGAAGGAGGAAAAAAAAAAGAGAAAAAAAATCAAAAAATCAAAATTAAATTAGAAAAATTATTTACGTTAAAGCCATTCATGCCAGTAAGACGAACGTCTAGGGTTTTTTGGATTTATAAAACGCAGCGGAACGAAACCCTAAACAAAATCCATGTATATAATCGAAATCAAAATAGGTTCGAGACGTACCTTTTGCAGTCGGCGACAAATTAACAGTTGGTTATGTCTGGATTAGCGCCCTAAATGTTGCGTCTCTACCGGTATCCACACACACGAACTGAGTTCTCCAACGATCTAGGTGCTAGCTTTCAGATATTTGAGTATCTTTCGCGATTGCCTTAACAGAGAATTATTCTCTATTTTTTTCTTCGAGAATAATATTCTCTCTCTATCGATCTAAGGCGTCTAGGTTATTTATTATAAACCATGTTTGGCGGTTTGGGCCCCCACGACTTAGCAGCCTGGGCCCACGACGTACTATAAACCGTCCACTTGACCGTATATTTAATCGTTATATCATAACGATCATAATCATATAGATATTCGTAATAGGAGAACAAATTGAGATCTGCTTCTTAAGTAGATTAAGGCGCAGAGAAAATATTAAATCAGTTCGCTATTGTATGCGACCATGTAGGTTCATTAGATACTAGCAGTGTGTTCAAAATTCTTTTGGTCCACAAGTCATAAACTGTCTTTAACAAGACATTACGACTACCTAAGTATAGTGAAGGTCGTTTTTCCAACACAACCTTATCCATAACTAATGTTAGAGTATCAACCTTAATTGGTTCTTAAGGCAGAACACTAACAGAACAAGGTTCACATCAGTAATTTTTTTTACCAAAAAATGAAAAATATTTTTCAGTTCATTCATAGGTTTCAGTCAAAAATTGAAAATATTGTCATTTTCTTAGAAAATGACTTTCATAAAAACTTTTTTCAAAAACGTCATATTTGTCGCAAAATAAATGGAGTCTAAATCGCTACTAATTTCATTCATGCTAGGGGTGTGCCTACTAAACCGGGCCAAACCGGATCGGGACCGAACTAGATCAGTTGATTTGGTCCGGTCTTTGAGGTGGGTAGTCCGGTCTTTGAGGTGGGTAGTCCGGTCCCCAGTTCCATAGTGATGCAACCGGACCAGATTGCCCCTAATATACATACACACACAACTAGAAAAAAGAATTAGAAATATTAGACTTCAAACAAAACAGAAAATGATTAAAAGCAACGATATAAGATCGTCCGAAAACAATTTCGACATCAGTTACCTTTTTTGCCCGCTTGTGTTCTAAAGAGGAAGGCATCATTCGATGCCCTTCTAACTTCTTGCGAATGTTTTATTGTTGTACAGCGAATCATTTTTTCAGAGAAAGAACGATGAGAGAGGGGGAAAAAGAAGTGAACCATTGAGTAGAGAACGAAGAGAAGTGGCCGTTGGCATTGGCAAGCTATAATGAGAATCGGAAGCTTATATGATTGAATCAAACGTAACATACTATCGAAGCATGTTTGTATTTCAAGGGCTAAATTTTTATAATTAGCTGGTGTTAACGGTTCTACTGAGTAGGGACCGATATCGGACTGAACCGCCGGTCTCGATCCGATCACCAATCCCGAAAATATGGAGATCGAGACTAGTGATCCGGTCTCCGGTTCTATATCAGGACCGAACCGGCCCAGACCATGAATTTCCCTAATCAAACCCCATAAATCTCTATGTACAATAAAGCTAAAACTTGAATATCATATCGATGTCGATGTTTTTCCAATAGGGTCCATTGAAAAGCCTTATGTTGGTCACGACGGTTCAATACTGAGTATCTTCCGAACCAAAAGAGAAAACGCTAGAACTTGAAGTACCTTCTGAACATAAAAATAATAGTAAAAAAAAAAAGAAAAAGAAACGCAGACGCACAAACACTAGAACTATCTAATCAAGAAAATTTATATATACAACGCGTGAAGTATATATACATCGATTTGGTACAATAATCTATGTCAAAGATTTTATGAGATAGACAGAGTTTTTCAAGTGGGAATAAGAAATATCTTGGAGAGCTTCATGATTTAAGTACATCCGATTAAAAAAAAAAAAAAGGTACATCGTCCAAATACCGAGACGCATAATATTGTCGCGAATTACAGTGGGCATAAATTTTAGGAGTAATTCGACACTGCTGTAAATAAAATCATCCGTCGGAATCGTCACATCATTCTCAAAATTTCCTCTAAAATATAGCTTGCACTCACTGGTTTCCGGATCTAATACTTCAAATTAAATCATCTGGTTTCAGTACACTTTCTGTCACGGACCACAGGCTAAAAATTCATACGATAATCATAGAAATCACTGGAATAGATGTATTGCGCAATGTGCAGGGTAAAGAGAAACTTAATTATTGACAGGGATTCGAGAACATGGATACCGCACTCCTGCGTCCAAACGGCGTGTTAACCGCCTCTTTGAGCCCTAATAACATAAACATAAATGCAAAATGACACAAATAATCCATAAATTTCAGCAGAATGTACAATCTGGTCCCTGAACATTTAATTTGTTTAATTTAGTTCACGAACTTTGACAGAACGTACAATTTGATCCCTAAACTTTTGACTTGTTCGATTCAGCGTTGAACTTTTAGTAAATGTTCAATCTAGCCACTGGACTATATGAAAATGTTCAACGTTATCCCTGATCTTAAATCAACAAAATGACTATATTGAACATTTTTCTATAATTCATGAAATAGATCGAACATGCACTAGAAGTTTAGGGAATAAATTGAACAAATCAAAAGTTTAGGAACAAAATTGCACATCCTGCCAAAGATTAGGAATTAAATTGAACAAATTAAAAGTTCAGGGATCAGATTGCATATTCTGCCAAAATTTAGGGACTATTTATGTAATTATCCCAAACGTAAATAACTTTATATAGGCGTCATCTTCTTCTTCATCCTGAGACTTTCTTGGTCGCAGCCAGTTTTCTCTCTCCGTTTCATGAACCTTCAACCAATTTCCAAGACTCGAACACCACAACGCCATCCCTCGTCGAATAGAAGAAGGAACCCCCGTCATGGACAACCGCGGCCCATCCCTTCATGACCCGAGGTCCGTAATCTATTATTTTTCCATGTGTTCCAAATTTTGGCCCAGCGAGTGCGCACTCGGATCGATGGCTTGAGCTCTTGGCCGTGCTTGTTAGGTCCGGCGAATGCAGCGGGGGAGGTCCGGACTCGATGCGCGAGGACGTGGTCGGATTCATCCACGATGAAGCGCGCGTCGCCTTCAAGAACGAGCCGGAGGAGTACACGAGGTTCTTCGACGCGTTCTTGGAGGCGAATCGCACCTGCGAAGAGAATGCGCCGTGAGCTCTTGAACTTCTGATGTTTACTACTTTCTTGGCGTGTCTCTAGGGTTCTTCTTCTTCTTCTTCTTCTTTCTTTATTTTTTTCCGCACAAACCCCAAAAAAACGTGTCTCTAGGGTTTAAGCTCGTGTGCATGCAACATGTTCACACGATGCTCTAGGGCTTAATGGAGTAATAATGCATGCGCGAAACTATCCGATAAGCAGTATAGTGATTCATTTCTATCTGTCCCTCGGATGGTAATCGGATTCTGAATCATGTGCAGTAATTCTATTGAAGAGAGACTTTCGAAGGTTGCGGAATCATTAGAGGAGAAACCTCAGCTTCTCAAGCGATGGAACGACGACATTGGACCCAAGCTCCGGACCATAATGCGACAAGAAGAAGCGAAGCGAATTCTAAAAAGAAATCGCGAGCTTTGGGCTATTAAATTCGGCGACATCGTTAAGGTGACTACTTTAAACCTCCATGTCACGCCTTATAATCTTACCCTCCCCAAGAAGTCATTAACTTAATATCAGTGCTTCAGTTTATTGGGCCTTGATGGAAACTGAATCTCCCCTCATCGCTGTAAATTTCATGTGCATCAGAGACGATGCAAGGACGAGGTTCGACATCGCTTTCTCCATATATTCTGCCGCTATCAGAATGAATCAATAACCTCCGAGGAGTTTGGCAACGAGGTAATTTCACGGTAAACACAGAGTCAAAATCTTAATGTCTTGATCTTGTTTGATTCACTCAAGACTCTGTATGCTTGGCTTGCCACAGACGAAGCAGCTGTTTCATGACGACCCGTTGATCTTGGAAATCTTCCGTTCATTCGTGGCCAATCCTCATGGAGCTCGCGACTATGCAAGATGGGTCTGAAGGAGTCGTCGAAGTTTTTTCTTCCTCATGATTTTTTCCATGACTTCATGGATAGTTCAGCAGATTTTCTTTTTCTGCCTTTTTCATCTTGGACTTTCGATGTTGAACCCGTCATTGTAAACACTTTTT
Source organism: Rhodomyrtus tomentosa (assembly GCA_028455895.1). Taxonomy (NCBI): domain Eukaryota; kingdom Viridiplantae; phylum Streptophyta; class Magnoliopsida; order Myrtales; family Myrtaceae; genus Rhodomyrtus; species Rhodomyrtus tomentosa. The sequence continues at coordinate 33,158,918 of JAPCWY010000007.1, forward strand.
CTATCATAAATCTAGCTTAGTTGCCCGTGAAATTCGTAAAAAAAAAAAAAGGGGGTTTCTTTCTCTTTAAATTTCTCGACCCATCAAGTTACAACAATCCGCCAATAAACGTACAGCTTTGCTGGTATGGGATTGGGTATAGGATCGCTAGTATTATAGTTACGAAGTTCTGATTCCCTCTATAAAGAGTCGGCGTAAAAGTATAAGGAATTAAATGATAACCACTCTATTCAAGAAATATACTTCTGGAATAAAATTAGTTTTTTTTTCTATTTATGTTTCTGGATGAATATATATATATATATATATATATTTATTTATTCATTTATTTTTACACATTTATCTCTTTTTGCCTCGCTTGATTCTGTTTTTATTTTTATGATTATTTGGGTTAATCGACCGCCGGTCCCAACTGTTTGGGATAAATATATTATTGATGTTGATGGTTGAGTTTTTGAGGAAAAAAAAATGCGTTTGATAACGCCATAATATTTCTGATCATAGTGTTTTGACAACGATTGAAAGTTTCTACATCTAGAAAAGAGCGGCAGCCGGTGACAGTCAACCGACGGCAGCTACGACTGGTGGTCAACGGCAATGGTCGAAGGGGGGCGCGGGTGATGGTCGGCGATGGAGATTTCTATTTATGTTTCTTGAAGAAGTTAACTTTTTTTTGTTTCTTATTTATGTTTTAAATATATTTCTAGAACAATCTTTTGTTTCAAAAATAAAAAAATAGAATTACGATATCAAACGAATTTATGTTCCAAATATGTTTGGAACATAAAAACAATTTCTGGCGAGTTATAATAATCCCGTTCATGAACGGGCCATGCAGGAATGTTGAATTTGGGCCACGCACGAACATGGCGAAAGATTGGGCTGGGTCCATAAGTACTCACCCCGTCTCAGTCCATGCCCCGTCTTGAGGCCATCAACTCTCAAAGATTCAGCCGAGTTGCACTCACCTACCATCCTTGATGGATTCGTATTAGATCCACCGGCGCCGCACGACGGCCTTCCGCGCGAGCACCTCGATCGTGAAGACACCCGTTTCGCGCGACCGGGCGGTGCTTGCGTGAGAGAAGAGGACGTGAAAAGACGGAACCGCGCCAAGAGTTAGATGTCTTCCCCTCCCCGCCACCATGTGTTTCACCGATGCGAGATGGTTTGTCTTTTCTTTTACAATGGCTGAGGCGTCGGGGATGGCGACGGACTTTGTTAGCTCACTTCGCACGAATCGTCGGAGGGATTCACGTGGGGCTCACATGATTCAATAGGTCATGGGAAATGTGCTGACGGTAGGTAAATAAAATCTCATTTTAGGAATAAACCCAGAGAACCATGAATGGGAAAAACACCAAGAAGGAAATGGATCTGGAGATACGTCACTTTGCCCCAAATTTTTTGAAACTTCAAAAGAGGCCTCATCAACTGCAATGCCGTGGCGCTCAGCAGCAGACAACCAACCCCATCAGATTTGCTGCCCACCAAATGCTTATTAGCTTCGGTGACGCTCCATTTCCTTTGTCGATTGCAAGTTTCATGCCCGAAATTTTGAATTTTTGTCCCCGTGGCGTCCTTCCCTTTGTCTATTGGAAGTTTCTTTTGGCTTTGTTTTCCTTTCGGTGTCCAAAGAGAGGAAATCGAGGAGCTCCACCACCAACCGGCGAGGATGACTGCAGGATTGGATGCAAGACCACCGCGAGCGGGAGGCTCTCGAGATCGTTCGCACACAACCCCGGACGAATCCGAAACCCGAAAACGGATGTCTAATTCTGACTCTCGTACCGAACCCCGGTCAAGTAAATGAGGACTTATGAACACCAAAAAACGTTCGTGCTTCGGAAAAAATCCAACGCGCAAATGTCGTAACGACTTAAATAATCTAGATGGCCGCAGGGCAACGGCGATCGTAATTAAACTGACAATGCTTGGTTGTATTTCTGGTCACAGCACCCTAAATTTGCATGTTAAACGCGAAACAAGTTGCTAATCTACGTAATTAATTAAGCTAGCTGGAAATTCATATAACTGGATCAATTAGCGTCCCTACCTTACGAAGGAAGAGATTGGTGGTAAAACCATGGAGAGCGACGGTAGTTTGAATTGGTAAATTCATCGGATTAATGCTTAGCGTGAGCCGAACTCGATCGGGTAGATCTGCGAAGAATTGAGAATTAGGAAAAAAAAACGACAAGATGAGATATTATTGGACGGAGATGGCGCCCAAAGAGACAAAAATTGCTTTAGCCTCTTAGGCTTGCATGTGAACATTGTGGAGGGCGATAAGCAAAAACTAATTAGCAGGTGACACACCTACCACGATACTCAACATGATGACGCCGTAGAGTCGTGACAAATAATGATAATTTTATTTTATATATATAAGTAAAAGCAGCACTAAATCGATAAAATTAAGTTTAGATCTAGGAAAAAAAAATACTAATGACATTAAGGTTGCAAGAGCCCTTTACGAGTCCAAAGTATCGAAGCATGTGAGCTCGCTCCATCTCAACCATTGAATTGCGAGAATTTTGCGCCAAATCCACACGATCAGAACGTCTTGAGAGAGAGAGTCGGCTCACATGCAACCGGATACATGCGATATTTTATTTCTCTTAGGCCTTGGTGACGAGGGTCCACCACATGGTGTGATGGTCCCCATTTCAGCTGCAACAAAGCGGTGTCTTCTTCGCCTTTTCTTGGATTCTAAGTCACAAGAAATCATACCTTCGAGAGACAAGAAAGGTAAAAAGGTAAGTGAAAATGAGTTCTGGGTTATAAGTCATTGACTAAACAGTTAATTAACACCTTAACGAAGAATCAATCATTACAGATGGAGATTGATAAATAAATAAAAAATGAATGTACATATATATATATATATGTGTGTGTGTGTGTGTATTGTGGGGTTGGTGCATATGGAGATGATTATGAATTTGGGTCGAGGCCTCCAAGGAAGGATCACATGATCGAGCCTGAAACACGAAGGAATGTCTTCGGATCTGGCGAGGGTTGTTCCCATGCGTGTGAGCCCATCTGCTCGTGTTACGTGTCTCTCGCTACGCACCACAGGCGAAGGCCGCATGTAAGGATGGGTCAGATCTACCAACCCCAAAACCAGCATAGTAAAATACGTGGCCGCGTGGATAATAATGTCGGGAAAAATATAATTTAGTGAATGCCCATTTATAAAAGGAAATATGACGGAAACGGTACATAAATTTCGACCCAATATGTAATGTGATTTTCGAATTTTTAATTTGGCGATTATGACGTGCAATATGGCTCATGGACTTTAAATTTGTTTAATGTGGTCTCCAAACTTTTGAAGTATGTTCAACTTAGTCCTTAATTGTAAGAAAACATCCAATGTCGTCCTTGAACTTGAAGTAATGGAAAGACTACTTTGACCACCTTCCTATAGTTCGAGAACTAAGTTGAACGTGTTATAAAAGTTCAAGGACTATATTGTTCAAATTAAAAATTCAGGGACCACGTTACATATTGGATTAAAGTTTATATACCATATAGGTAAAATTAAAAGTTCGATAATCATATTACACGTTAAATCAAAATTCATGGACCGTTTGTGTCATTATTCCTTTATAAAATTCATACTTCAAAAGGTAGATAGATATGCTTCACCCATGTTAAAATAATAATATTTTAACAAGGCTCCGTAATGACCCAAGTTGAAGTAACTTGTGCAAAGAACTAGAACCTTTTTTTTTTCCTAATCTATGGGCCAGTGAGGTGCGATAGCTTATGCTTAAGCACGTGGCTTAGTCGGATAAATTACCCGTTGACCACGCTTAAGTAGATGAAACGTGAAAGCGGAGGTGGCGGGGGTAGCGATTGATTCGACTCCAAGGCTCCAAAAGGTGATAGAAATCAATTTAATATCTATTGTGAAAAATAAAAAAAAATGCCACAAACTGTGAATAAAACCTCTTTTTTTATATTAAATTTGCAAACATATATTAAAAAATTAAACCCTCTTTTTTATATTAAATTTGAAAGCATATATTAAAAAATGAAAAAGAAAGCATGGTTTTATTCACCCTTAAATGTCTGGAATAATTTATTGACTTCACGTTTCCTTTTTTTTTTCTCCCACCGACAACCCTTATTAACTATCACAACCTCTCGTTTGCCAAAAGGATTTGCTAATATACCAGTTTTTTTTTTTTGTGACCGTGAGAATAACAGCATGCTATTGGCCACAAATTCTTGAAGGAACGAGCCCCACAATAATTTTTAATTATTCATTATCTATTTTTTGTGGCTCACAACATGTTATTATTCTAACTGTAGGTAAAAAAAATTTATCATATAAGCATATTCCTTTGTCAAATAGTGCGATTGATTTGCTCATTTTTTTTAATACTTTGGGCCATAGATTTGCTTATAACAAACGTAACAAGTTCATGTGGATGGGCTGAAGAGTTGTTGAAGTATAGGTTGTAGATTAATGCGTGTACTGTGCTGACATGGCCATCCACGTCAATGCCATGTCAGTGCGCTTCTCCAGCAAACTTCCGAGGTGGACTGAAAAATGAAAAAAGGTTCAAAAATTGCAAACCTATCCTACAGAGATAGAGATAAGGAGTTAGGAGGGGAAGGGCAAACTGCAGCCACCTATCGTGTCTAGCAATATCACTAACAGGGGATAAATAGTTAATTCTGAATAAATTTGAAACTAATTGCTGAATTTAAACAAGATAAAACAGAATCTGAGTTACTTCAGTAGCAAATTCAGAACAAGACACGCAATGGTCTAAACGTAGTAGAGAGAATTTAGAGTGAGAGAGGATTGCACACAAAACTTATAGTGATTCGGCTTGGATAAGACTACATCCACTGTCCAATGCTGACAATCGATTGACATTCCACAAGATGAATCATTGAAAGGTTACAAGAGATATCATACTTTTTCACTTATACAAAATCTCTCAAAGATGAAATATGTAGCTCTCGAGAACAATTATAATAATATGAACAACTCAAGCAATTATATGTTCTTATCTCTCTATTTCTGTTACCATGGATCTCAATTTTGTACTCATTTGACATTGAACATGTCCTTCAAAGGATCGATCTTCAACTGTTGATTGTACATCATCAATCTTGATTAAAAGATATCGTATCTTGAGAGATTTGATAGTAAAGTTTGAACCCTTCAGATTTAGTCGTCCATATAACTAAATCTTTAGTTTTCATAAGTAGGGGTTATTCAAATATGGAATCTTTCTTGTCCGATGAAATGTTGTCCAATCGAGGATATTTTACCAACTGTTTAGAAAATATTATTGTCAATCAAATATTACAGATTTTCATAAATAGCACAGCCAAACCAGAAACCTGCCATTTATTGGTATTCAAAATATGCACAAAAGATATTACAGAATTTGAACATGATTCAGAAGCAGCCTTTAGAAACAGAAGAATCTCTTTGAATATGATCAGACTAAAATAATGACTATTAGTTTTAGTAAAGTCCATATATCACATAAGTCTTCTATAGATTGAATCTTCAAAAGCGATATCTTGCTCAATCTGAATATAAAGATTCAACTCATTCAGAAGCAAATATGTGACGTCTTATTCTTGAGTCTGAACACTAGGTTTGGAATAATGTAGGTTTTTTTATTAATATGTTATACCTACAATAAAGTGTTTGAAGGCATCAACCAGATTCTTTCTAAAGCAAGGATAGTTTGTCAGAATCAAAATATTCAGATTAAGGTTTTCTCAACACCACCTAACTCTTGTTGGGACACCGCGATCCTTGCTAGCCATCCCTCACCCTCCCCGGCTCTTCTCGACCATGGTGGGGTGGTGACGGCAAGGGCTTGCGGCTCTCACTGCATGCTTCTCTCTTCTTTTTCTTCTTCTTTTAATTTAAAATATTCGTTGAATTTAATTTAAATAAAATTGATATTAAAAATCGGATTTGGATGGCACAAATGCAAATAAAAGAGTTTATGACTGAATTGACACGATTATAACAAGTCCGGGACTCTTTTGATAATTTAAATGGACTTTCTCTCTTCGCAAATGACACAAGAAAACGTGCTTATGATTACCTCCAAAGCAGAATGCTAAAAAAGGACTCTCATCCAAGAAGCTTTTACTCCTCTACAAAGAAGAGAGCTTTTACAAACTTCAAGTAATTATCTCCTCTCACAGTCTATTCTCATTGAGCTCTAGCCTCTACACATCTACATAACTTTTGAGAGGGCCTATGAAAATTCCGCAACAATGTAATGATTTCGAAGATGAACCCATTAGAAATTTCCCTATTTGGGATATGAGCTTGGAAGATGAAAGACATTACATTTATTGCATGCATGATGTGAGCGGTTCCTTTTTGCATCATGACCACCTAATATAAAATCAAGGTCGAGGACGAATTCGGGTCACCAACCAAACCCTAATTTCCCTTCGATTCTGCTCTCGGAGGACCTAATTATCAGGTGGGTGTGAGGAAGATGAGACCCACATCCCGGTTTGGTAAAACTCCCAACTGAATGACCACGACCCATCACAACTGTCCCCCTAGTTCACATACATCAGCGCTTACACTAACCGCGACCCTTTTGATTTCTTAAGCGCGCATGCTCGAGTTTCGGGGCTCAGGTCGGCCGGACTTCGGCACCAAATGCATTACAAACCTATCGGCCATATCATATCTCGCAGGGCACGGGATAATCTGGCTGCCCGATGTAAGTCCTTCTAAAGAACAAACAATAATAAAAATGTAGGTGTTCGAAAAGAAGAAGTTGAGGTAATAGTCCGACCACATGGTTTTACAAACATCAAGTCCTCATCGACCACACGCATGCAAGCGGCCAATTGAACAAGCTAACCAGCAGCAGCAGCAGCATGGAGGGGTAATGATGAGACGAGCAACTCGGCTGATGGCATACGACAGTAAATGTTGGCACAGGGGTCGCGTGAATTCCGTGTCTTAATAAATTTTCACCCGCATTGATTGCGGGGCAATGATGCTTCAGACGCTGTTCTTGCTATGCAACCATGTATTATTACTGCCCCCGCCGTTGTTCAGTGACCATCACTCGGGTTTGTTGGGCGGTCCTGGGGATCGGCATCGCCCACCTTAATTTTCGCGAATGCTTTTTGGTGGGGTGTCGCTGGAATCTCAAAAGCGACGTGCTGTGCTTTGCTTTGCTTGCTATTCTGGTTGACTGATGGTGCTCTAGATGACCCATGGAGGAAGCATGGAGGACATTAAAGGTGAGACACCACAGTTGTTTCGAAATGGGCGTGTTTGGAAATGACAACTGAGATTCCAAACTCCAATCTTCTGCTCCGGATAGATAGACATCGATATGAATAGATAGATCCGAGAGTGCTTTGAGCAACAAGTTCGTCAAGCAATCCAACATCTCTTTTGGCAAATATTGATGCTATTCAATTTCGTGCGCAATCCATCCACGTCTCTGGATTTCAGAGCCCCATCTTGTTCGACAGCGTCTTAATATTCCACCTTGCTCGCATATAGACTACTGTAAGGTAAAATAATGCGTGATAAATCCTTTTTCTTTTTCTTTTTTTTATTCAGTACTCGAGCTTGGTAACTCGCCACACGGGAACAACTCGATTCATCATATTGTAGAAGGAGAAAATCTACAAAAAAAAAAAAGAAGAAGTCCTAAAAACTCCTTTTGTTTGCTAATTGAGTCCTAAATTTTTTGCATTTATATCAATTCATTCATTTGGTCAATTTTGGCTGGTCGGCGCTAATGTGGACATCTATCAGTGTTGACCTAACGCTTTTGATACTGGCATGGTAATTTTTAATAATATTTCAACTTTCTTTAAAATTTTTTTTATCTATTTTATTTATTTTCTTTCTTCTTTTTTCTTCTTCTACTGCTTCCTCTAATTGGTTGCTCGGCAATCACCCACTAGTGAGGCTCTACCTCACCGTCATTGGGCGAAGGTCGGCCTTGCCTTTGGCTGATCGTCGGGCGATCGATTGGAGGAAGAAGAGGAAGAAAATAAAAGGAAATAAGCAAATAAATAAATGATTTGGAAAAAAAAAACTAGAATGTTACTAAATATTGTCACGTCAGCACCGTTGGCAAGATGTGCTGAATTGATACAGATGCAAAAGAATTAGACTTGATTGGCAAAAAAGAATTATCATACAATTGACGCTATTATAATAGGTTTATAACTTTTTTAGTAATTTTTCCTTACACAAGTAAAAATGCATGCAATGCATGCTCAGGCCAAGGGATTTACGAGGACGACTATGTCACCCTTACTGCTTGGGATTATAACTTATATTTTTTAGTGAGGCTTACTCAATATCGCAAGCTTTCCGTTCATTAAAAAAAAAAATTCATCATAAATAAGCGAAGATGAGCTTTCATATTATTATTATTATTATTGTTATTGTTATTTTCTTCTTATGGAAAAGAAAAAGAGACTTGCAATTTGTAATTGCCAATTACAACGCTGGGAAGACTTCTCTCTTGTCGTCCGAACTTTGGTGAAGTGAAGGTAGGAACGGGGGAATCTAGTCGTTGGCAGGTCACAAAACCGCAGTGGCGCACGTGGCCCATTCTCAGGCCCTTCGAAGACCACACCTCTTCAATTTTTACAACTACCTTCTATATCTGCCAAAAAAAAAAAAAAAAAAAGGCAGGAGAAGATAAAATTTAACAAAAAAAAGAAAATGAAAAAGAAAATGAAAAAGAAAAGGAAAAGGGAAAATTAAATCGCTAGTGACACGTTATCAGAATCTCGAGCGCCCATCGAAATGGTGCTGCCACTTGTGCACCTTCGAATTGAAAAAATAAAAAAAATTATCTCTGAGGGGGGCACAGTTCACGATAAATTTGTACTGCACAATTAATTTTAGATTAGAAATTCGTTTAGCAACGTAACTTCTAAAATAGAAATTTTTTTAACTATGTAATTTTATTTTTTACTTCTGAAATAATTTTTTTTTTGATTGCTCCAAAGGTTATTTTGGAGACACTCGAAAAATTAATTTCCAGTTAAAAATTGATTTGTTTTAAAGCAGGGCCCTTTGTTCGCGTCTTATCTAATTTGTGAAATTAATGAAATAGTAAAAAGAAAAAAATTGGGAGTTTCAGGAGGCGGGCTTTTCAATGCAGTTGCCGACACCTGAAAGGACCGCTCCCAAAAATTATAAACATAATTTTTTTTAATAAAAAGCCTTAATTAAGAAATTTCCGGCTGTGGTCATTGCCAATTCGTTGAGAAACCAAAACGACTTGCCCACGTTGACGCGAGCGAAGTAAGAAGGCAAGGAAACGCCGCAACCCCCAAACCGCACTCCACATCACACGATCATGTCCTAAATCCTCGTTTTTCACGTCATTGAAGTACACGTGCCAATATACTTATGAGCGATCCAGCAATTCTGAAAAACTTAATTATTTTATGATATTCAGATATTATCTTTTAGAATTTGGACAAATTGGAAAAAAAGACTTGATGGATTAGTTTGATCTTCCCTCCGTGCGAAATTGCACTATTTGATTTTTCCATGAACAATCACTTTGGAGTAAAACAAGAAAGTTTAACCTCGCTTTATGCATTAACCCTTTAAAATTAAAAGGTAAAATCTTAAATAAGTGTCGTTATTTTCTTAAATAAAGATTTAAAATTGATCTTATTTCAAATAAATATCTAATTAAAGGTATTTTTCGTTGATTATTTTTTTTTAAAAATTTTTTAAATTAAAAAGTAAAATTAACTTTAAATTCTTATGAATTCATATGCTTATTTAGAACTTTTCCAAGTTAAAATGAAGTTGGAAGGCCGATGCCAAACGACGTCGTCTCGCTCCCGCCACATCACTCCCCCGTGATCACCTTCCTCCTTTAAAAATTAGAAGCCAAGCCAACGGAGCAGAAGCGCCGCACAGCAGAGCATCGAAAAAGTGCAGAGACACTTTTTCTCTCTCTCTACCCCAGCCAAGACCTGTGCCGCCGGCGACATCGCCGGAGGTACCGGCGGCGCCACCTCCTCCTCCTGCCCCCTAATTCCGCGTACTTCAACCACCGCGACCGAATCGCCGGACAACGCCACAATGCCAGCCTACACTCCTCCTCCGCAGCCGCCGCAGAACCTCAAGCAGAGGGTCCTCACCTGCCTCACCAAGCTCGCCGACCGCGACACTCACTCCATCGCGTCCTCGGAGCTGGACTCCATTGCTCGGTCGCTTGATCCGCCGTCGTTCTCAGTCTTCATCTCTTGTATCAACTCCACCGACGCGTCCGACAAGTCTCCGGTGCGCAAGCAATGCGTGAACCTCCTCGCGACTCTCTCCGTCACTCACGGCAACACTCTCTCTGCTCACCTGCCGAAGATGATCTCAGGCATTACGCGCCGCCTCCGCGATCCGGACTCCGCCGTCCGGTCCGGTTGCGTCAGCGCCACTGCCGCTCTTGCCACGAACGTGAACAAACCTTCCTTCGATTCGTTCCTGAAGGCTTTCTCCGACGCACTCTTCACCGAGCAAGACGTGAACGCACAGATGAGCGCGGCTCTGTGTTTAGCGTCGGCTATCAGTGCTTCGCCCGATCCTGAGCCTGCAAAATTGTGCAGGCTATTGCCGAGGTTCGAGAGACTGTTGAAGACCGACGCTTTTAGGGCGAACTCGGCGGCACTGACGCTGATTGAGAGCGTAGTTGGTGTCGGCGCGGCTAGGAGCGAGGGAGTGTTGAAGAATTTGGTGCCTTGTGTGCTCGGGTTCCTCAGTTGTGAGGACTGGGCTGCGAGGAAGGCCTCCGCCGAGGTTCTACTGAAGTTGGCGGTCGTCGAGAGAGATTTGTTGGTGGAGTTTAAGTCCGCATGTTTGAAGGTCTTGGACAATCGGCGATTTGATAAGGTCTGTTTCTTTAATCTTGTATTGCATAATTTGCAACTTTTTATCTGTATGATTTGGGATGGTGGCTCCGATCAATATGGCAGCTTTGAAGAATTTTGATCTCCAGGATATGTGATCCATGATAGTAACGTGGTAGTTGAACCGTGGTTTCCTGTTTAGGGGTAACTTGCTAGTGTGGGTATTAGGTGGGCAGTAGATTTGAACCTGGATTTCTGCATTAGTCATCCCGTGACAAACTACTCATTGGTGTCGATTTCCCAATTTTTGGATCATGAATTTAAAGTCCTTCCTTTTACTCGATCCATCCGGTATTCTAGGTGAAGGCAGTTAGGGAGGTTATGAACCAGACGGTGGAGGCCTGGAAGCTGATCCCTGATCTTTCTGAGGAGGTTTCCACTCCGCTTCTGTCGGTTTCTTCTTCCAAAGGTTTGGATCTTGCTAGCAGTTTCACTTTGTCCTCTTTCTGGGTTTGATGCATTATTTACGAAAGGTCCAATTCCATTCAAATTAGTCTGGTGCTAACCATTCTGGATCTGAAAATGGGAAAAAAATATTTGGTTATGCAAATTGAATACTAATCTGGATTTATGTCTTCATGGGTTATAAATGTTGGATCGGTTTGCCAAGCCATAGACATAGCCATAGGATTCATGGTTGCTCAATAGGTTCAGATTTGACAAAGTTCTGATGTTAGTTCATTTTGTTGCTTGCCATATTCTTAAGATCGTTCGCCAATATTTTTCTGTTGCGGTATCTACTTGATTCAAGCTCTTTCTTTCCCTCTGTCAATACAGAAAATGCAAGTGATGGTTGTTACCCATCTGCATCAAGAACTCTTTCTTCTTCTGGATCTGTCGGGCCTCAGATGAGGAAAAAACCAACACCTCCTAGCCGTCCAACTCCACTGACTGGTTCATCCGCATCTGCAAGCACTCTAAGGAAGAGAAGTCCACTGAAGAGTAGCAACAGAAATGTCAGTCCCGTCCTTCGGAAGGTGGATCATAAGAAGCCTTCGGATTGGAAAGTTGAAATTGCGATTTCCAGATCTACCTTATCAAAGGGGACTGATGGGGATGATCTCAGGGAGACGAATGAAAACATTCCTCAAAGAAAGAGCAATGAGATTTATGAGGTCTCAAAGCCAGAAACTAAAAGAGCCCTTTTCAGCAAGAACTCTGATGAGAATATGCCCAAGCCTAGTGGATTCAGGTCTGGATCTCGTGTGGTTCCATGTCCTGAGGGGAGGTCTGATTTTACTCTTGTAGCTAGTAATACAGCTGAAGATCACCACAGGAATCACAAGGACTCTGAAGATTTATCATTAATTCGCAATCAGCTCGTTCAGATTGAGCAGCAGCAATCAAGTCTGCTAGATCTCCTTCAGGTCTGTTTTCCAAGCATGACCATCGAAACTTTTACCCAATTAATCAATGCTGACTGTGCCAGGGATACGCTACATAATGAAAAAATGGCACTGTAATTGTATCAAGTAACAGTGTGTGAGTTTGCATAGCCCAATAGAAAACATTTAGCATTTCTTCGTGCGCAAACAATGTGAAGATTCTCATAATTAGGTGCCTCATCCGTAGCAATATTTGCACAATCAAGAATATTCAAGATAATATTGTAATAATGTGAGCTATTTTTGCTCTGCAGTTACCTTTTATGTTTATATCTATATCAACACCTACTGGTACTTGTTCTGATTTTACATCCCTGTGTACTCCTATTAGCGATTCATTGGGAGCTCACAAAATGGAATGCGTTCTCTGGAGACACGTGTGCATGGTTTAGAGATGGCGTTGGATGAGATTTCATATGACTTGGCACTAACAAGTGGAAGGATGACTAGCACCGGCTCCAGAAGAACCTCTTGCTGCATGGTACCTACAGATTTCTTGAGTTCAAGATTTCGGAGGAAGCCAGAGGGTCGGTACTCAAGTTCCAGGTTCATCTCTTCCGATACACCATCAGTATCCTCCACACGCTTCAGAGCTGATAGGAACTGTGACAATGGAGTGTGCAATTTGGAGAACCACAGGTTTCGACAGCAGGGTGGTGCTGGCTTTGTGGTGAATCCATTGGCCAAGATTCATACTGAGAATCGGTCGATTCCAGAGATGGTGCAGTAGCCAATACAATTGCCAGGTATAGAGTCGTGATATTTCCACCTTTCTTTTGTTCTGTCTTGGCGGATAAATGAATTGGCCTTAGTGACCGAAACCTTCTCGCAAGACAAGTCGTGACATTGTACTGGCTCAAATTCTTCAGTTGCAACTCATTAGAGACCATATTGAGGGTTTCATTTCACGTCTGAAATATCAAGACCTAAACCCCCTGCCACTGCAGACTCATATTCTCAATGTCCCATTTCGAAAATCAAGATAAATTTCACTTTAATTCTGAAGCTGTTCAACCTCTGTGGTAACCCCTATATCCGGTTTATCTTACCATTTTCAGTCCTAGTAACGAACCACTAGTTGGAGGAATAGGTGTCCCTTAAATTTGTGGTTCATTTGCATTATCTGACCCCGATTTTTCGCGTTCTATGCAACAGATGTGTAGTTTTGTTTTCATCAGAAACCGGAACCTCTGAAATCGAGCAGCTTACCAGATGGAAGGTTCTGCCTTTAAGACTTTAAACTACTCTGTTAAACTTCTCTGTAAAGACGAATCTGGTGAGAGAGAGAGAGAAAACAAACAGATTAATTTGTTTGACTCTACGTGGGGTTGCCAGCAGAAGCCGTCACAGATGGCCTTTTTGCCAAATGGAAAATCAAGACATCAGATGACATCAACCTGGGCATTCCCTTATAACAGAGCCTGGAATGTGTACAGAGGGTGATGTGTCTTCTCTTTTGAGTCGATCACCTTAAACGTTGATCTCTTCCTGATTTCTCAGAATTCTTGTATTGGTCTCTTAATGATTGAACGCTTTTGTAATCATTCGAATCTTGTCTGCAAATCTCACTTTCATTGGACAAATGGAATCGTGTTTGCCTTGTGCGATGCATACGTCGCGTACCGCGTGTTAAGATAGGAGTGCGGAGAGGTAATCATTGACGAGGGAGATTATTTGTCTACAATCGATGGTCCGAGCCCCAACAACTTCATTGGAAGGAGAAAACACCATAAAACTTTCAAGAAATCGTGATCCTGTTTTTTGAGGAGTAAAATGAGTGGGTCTGGCGAAATATTATCCGATTAATATTGTTCATTTAACACGTTATTTTTACGTAGTACAAATCTAATGAGACTCATATTACTGCAAAATTCCCATTTAGCAAAACTTAAGGACATTGTGGACAATTTTTATAACTAAAAAATAAAAATAAAAAATAAACTCACTTTAGATAATTATAGAACACATTGAAGGCCCGTTAAGTTCTTAGTAGCCCATTTATAATCCATATAAATTTGTCAAGCGATCCATATGTGATCCTCACTCTTAAACATGAGTTACAATATGAATTCTTGATCCATTTTACCACCTCTATTTGTTTCCGAGGCGAGGAGTGGACATGACATTGCTGCATGGACCAGGCAAATGCGCCATGCGTGTATCCGAATGGTCGAATCCGATGAACCAACGTTAAATCTGGTGGCATTCATCACTTTTATTTTACCTAATAGCCCCGTTGTTAAACTTGGTGAGATCCATTAATTATGAACGAATTTGCTACACAACTCGAATTGTTCTAATTGCATTACTCTGATCAGGGCCGGTTACTCCGGGACGAAGTTCTCTATTCCGATCTCAAACAATAATAAATCGAGCCTCTTCAATTCGAGCGCCGCGGGGAGAGAATTCATGGATCAAGTCTGGAAGCGAAAATCTTAAGATCTCGCCAAGAATAAGCCAAACGAGATCAGTAAATGTGAACTACATTGCTCGGGTTGACACTAGTTATCGAGGGATGGAGCCCTAATTATTCATGACAGGCGACGAGCTTCAAAGAAAAACAAGCAATTCTCAATGTACATCTCAAAATGATAAATCACAACACTACTCACGGCAATGATGTCGGTCAATAAATAGATATCGAAAAGTTTCATATCATTTGTCTCTGTATGGTACTGTTATGAATGATAAGTCAAGAATAACTATATCATGCAGGTTCCACGGTCATTATTTATGTACAACTGGATAACTATGAGGATATTGATAAATTAATGAGCATAAATAATTCATAAATAACCCGATCGCTTCCTTTTTCGCAACGCAAACCGCCTCGCCGCTATTTACATGGATATTGAGAGACTCTCTCGGTCTCTCTTCATGTAACAGCGACGTGGCCACCACTACCATTTGTTCTTCGCCAGAGATATAAGCTGCACAGTGCGTTACAATTAGAAAGAGTTGCAGAAACCAACGTATCAACAAACATGACAAAAGAGGACTCATGTCAACAGGCAACTTGAGCAGCGAAAAAGGTGAAAATTCTACTTTATTGCGTATCATATGAGCATAACCTTCTTTCCCTAATCATCGAATGGCAGGATTCTATCCTCCTGGCCTAACCACATATCCAACAGCTGACGGTTTGTACTATGCAAGGCAAACTGGCAGTACTATGATACATGATTTGGGTACTCATAACTCCCAATTCATTGCAATAAAACTCACTTTACGCAAAGAGGCAAAGGAAAGGAAGGAATGACATTTCAGGATACACAAATGGTCTTACGTAAAAGTGAGAAGAACGGAATTCTGAAATAAATCAGCACTTTGTGAATATTTGATTCCTAAAAGCTGCTAAAGTGAGAAATGGGGTAACTATTCTGCGATTGGAGGGTTTAGGAAGCGAAAAGGCCATATATACAGTGTGCCCAGCAACTAGAACCCAAAACAAAAGGAAAGGCCACGCGGAAAACCTTTATTCTCGAAGCACACAAGCATAAAGAAGTTTAGCAGCCAATGAGGACAGCTACGGAGAAGGAAGTTGAAAAGACGGACATAATTTACTGCTGCAGTCGATTTTCAAGCAAATAAAAGCTAATTTGCACAAAAAGTGCATGATTTTCAAGCAAATAAAAAAAAGTACATTCACATGATTGCGGCTGAAGCTATAATCAATAAGGACCCACCGCTCTGAACAATTGATGTACCGAGGCTCTGAAAAATATGCTTGTAAAACTAGAAAGAAGCATAATGCACTCACTGTAGCTGGAAAAAGAAATTTAGTAAATGCATCAGGATGTAATAGTTAAGGATGTTGTCGTGGCAGTCAAGCAATTCCGACAATAGTTAGAAATATAATAACAGGTTTCCACTATAGCTTGTTCTAACTTATTCCCCGTAGAGGTGTGCAGAAGAACCTAGGACGAGTATTAGAGGTCACAAGAAAAGTTTAGAACCGGTAAGTATAATGTATGTTCCAGGGCATGGGTTCAGACCTCCACGTTGCACCGCATGATCTACACCTAATGCAAGATACTTGCAGAAAAATAGGGGAACCCTAAAAAACATATTTAAATAATGTGCAAATTTCTGGAGCTATTATGTTTTAAGTACTTTACTTGTGCAACATTTTCGTTTATGACCCTCCATTATTGTAGAATGCACATATCTAATGTGGTGTTTTAGTAATTGATATAGGTGCAGTTAGTTTTCACTCAATAAGAAATTTAAAATACTAAAATACCAGGTAGTGAAACATGTAGAACCGAAAGGTTCTAGGTCTCAGGGCCCTTCTAAGAGCCTACAGGGTAGATTTCAAGTTTCAAAATTTTACCATCAATGTCCACATGGTAGATCTTAAAGGAGGACAAACACCTTTTCCACCCTAGAACCTGCACACCACTACCTAATGCGCTGAATTTCCAACAGCAGATCGTATACAACTAGTTAGTGGCTACATAACTAGTTAAGTTAAGCGAAATTTTACACAACTTCCCATACAACCAGATAATAAATCACAAACCTGTTCTGCAATTTGCGCTAGCTGTTGACTGTCTTGAGATGTTTCACATGAAAGGGCAGAGTTCTCCTGCTTCAAAGAACGGTCATGTTTTTGTCGCTTTTTCTTCGAAGTAATATCAGCACCACAGAAAGTGCCATCAGGGCTGCACAAAGTTTCCTTCTTACGTCTAGTAAACGTGAACTTGATAATTTTCTTCTCCAGAGGTCTGCGTGAAATCCCGTAACTCACACCAGAAGCTTTCAGATCTGAGTTTGATAAGTCGTTGATTTTATCTTGATCTGATCTGGTAGCTAAAACATTTAAATACTGCACTCCACCATTACCCTGTCTTATAATTTTTGATTCCTTCGACGTCTTACTTCCATTATCTGCTTCCACCATAATACCTGATTTAACAAGCTCAACATGTTTACGAGTAACCAGAGCATCCAATTTCTCCGTTACTCCAGTTGCCTCTGAAGGTGAATGTAGTCTGCATGGCGGATGAGATTCCTTAGAAATCCCGAAGGAAAAAACATCAGTTGCTCGCTGCTTTGTCAAAGTCTGGTCATGCAGCTTCCCCCATGAGGAATTTTTGCTTCTGCATCCTGGAGTCCTTTTCCTTTTTTTTACAAAAGTTTCAATGACAGCATTGCAGTCCGCTTTTATCACTTTCAATGCAGAGGGTTCTCTCTTCCTCTTGTACTTCTTATCCACAGAGAGGTTGGATATCACAGCTGACGCTTTACCTTCTTTTCCCCCACTGTCCGTCCCATGTTCAACATTCTCCTTTTGTCCAGAGAAAGACAGCTGTGCAGACGAATTCTTTTCAAATGCCCACATTCTCTGAGCCTCCTTGTTTCTCCGAAGCGTAGGCTCTTTGACTCTCATTACTGTGACAGAAAAACTACGGTTATGAACACAGCAGTAGTCATTGAGAGCTCGACCTTTACAGGAGCAATTACTCCCCACTGATCCTTTATTGGAACTGATATTCATGCCAGAAACTTCATATGCAGTCTGTGAATCTGATTGAGACTGCCCTATGAAACCAGAAGTAGTACGTCTTTTCCCCCCTAACACTTCTTCATTTTTGACAGTATCACCAGATGTACGAGTCTTACTAACTTGATGTGATTTATGAGTTGTTTCATTTTCCAACCGATCTCGAGCTTCCTTCAATTCTTCTCTAAGCTCTTTGACAGTATTCTTAGATTCCTGAAGTTGTGCCTCAAGCTCTACAATTCTTTCTTGCCGCCATGCTGATGTTGTTTCTGCTTCACTCAACTGCATATAAGGAAGAGCAAATTAATGCAGTTTCTATTCCAAAGTAGTAGAAGGATTTGAAGATTTTTTAAATAGATTTTGGAAATAAATGATGCATGTTAGCTTACAAATCCAATAAAAAAGATCATAGTTTCATTCCCTTATTTTGCAGCCTCATACATAAGTTATATGTCTTACAACAGAATACAGTCCAAGAAAAAGTATGAAAGAATTTGGCACTCCAGAAATTTGCAAAAGACATCTCCAAGTTTACCAAATTTATACAATGAAGACATTGAATAACTTCATTTTGTCATGAAGCAGAAATCGCCATCCCCGAAAAGATAATTTGACTCCAGTAATATTCAAAGAATTTCAAGCACTTTCCTACCTATTGACTATAAATGGCATTAAGCAGAAGGAATCGGTACAGAGAATATCAGAAACATAAACATACAGAGAAACGGATAAAGAAACTAGGTCTTGCCAAGAATATCATGAATATAAACATCGCAGAGAAAATGCATAATGATACAATCATAGGACGAAAATTGGTGAGGATAAAAGCATCAATAGTTTTTCCATCATGACTTAAAAATCATGAATTCAAGTCTTTGGATTCTGCAATTTTGGAGAAAAACTGCACAGATGACTCTCCTCCCCTGTAATTGTCAGCATAATGTGCAGTAATGCTATTGTAGTTTAAAGTCCCAGATATGCAAGAAAACTGTTTCCAAGGTCACTTTTTTCATGCCAAAGAAAGCAAGGCAATACCTTAAAGTGTCAAGAAAAGCAATGGTGCGAGATATTTAAAGAAAATATCCAGAGATGCCCTAATTTACTAAAACATAGGACAATGACTGCAGTAAAATCGAACAGTACTTTCAAAATTCAGCAAAAAGTAAGGACCACACATTACACAACGTAGTAAATTATAAACGCCCCTAAATCCGATATGCTCAAATCATTAGAGGAAATTTAGGCAATATGCATGCATATGCATGCAGGAAAAGAACGTGGAAGGGTATGTTTCATGCCAAAAAGGCGGAAAACTAACTCGTTTTATGTGGTCAATTAAGTACCCCAAGACAAGGTAACCGTCATTTAAAAAATACCTAATATGCCATTAAACAAGTCCCGTTTCAATATCATGTAGCTGTTATATGATAAGATACAGAAGATATCGATATGTGAGTGACAGAAAAGATGTGCATGCAAGAAAAGTTTGTAAAAGGGTAAGGTTCATGCCAAAAGAGGAAAAGTAACTCATCAATGAATCAATCAATAGGATGACCAGAGGTTGAAAAACAATCATGCTTCAAAAAATGCCAATATGCCCATAAACAGGTCTCATTCCAAGCCAAACAAGAGGTAGAACTAAAATCTTCAAGTAAATGGAAATGAAAATCATGAACTTGTAGGTTATCAAAAAAAAAAAATCATGAACTTGTGAGTGGTATGAGCAGGAACTTAGAGATCTCAAAGAAGTGACCGCCAACTGAGATGCAATATCTCACTGCTTGCAGCGAAACAATTGTTATAAATTATAATTTAAGGGCACTTGAACATTTCAACAAAAGAGAGACATATTCTAGCATGCCCGAATGTTCACAATGCCACCTAGACTACTAAATACACAATCAAATCCAAAGTGTCAAACCAAATTTGGGAAAACAAATGCTCAGTTGAATACATGTAAAAAGTATGTCAAGGCAGATAAAGTACAAAGTACGCAAGAAAGCGGAAGAAAAATTGCTCGTGACCATTTTCGTACTTTGTAACAATAGAACTGTCGAAATCTCTCTAAAAAGGAAATTTGGAAAGCACAATATGCTATTTAATTTCCTCAACATGATTTCTCATGTGTCACTGGATTTCCAAAGCCACTTAGTTGAAAGGCATAATCCAAGATTTCTTATCCGGTACATGATCAATTGTGTGATATGAGCGAATAGATCCAGAAACTTGAACTCAAGCAGGTTTGAAGGGATGATTCCCATTCTTTGCAGAACTATTTTCTGTTTTTTATGTAATAGAGAAATCATAGGACTCAAACTGGCCCATCAAGAAGTCGGCACATCTGAAAATTCGCGTGGACACTTTACATGTTGTTGACACATTGAAAGGTATCATATTAAGATCATGAAAGATATGACTTCTAAGAGAGCTTGATAGAAAAAACTAATAATAGAGCTGTTACTCGAGATTTAACTGCGAGCCGCAAATTAGATATGCAGCCAATCAAGGAAGCAGAGATATTGTTTTGTTATGGAATAAATGCATGCCATATTCTGCCAAGAAATCAAAAGGACAGCGAAGAAAATGATTCCACTGTAATAAAGAAAATATGACGTAATAAGAAACATTTCGGAGTTTTTCTTTTCTTTCTTTTTTTCCTACTTTATTTTTGTTTTGAAATAAACAGTTGCTCAACTTGAACTTTCTGTTTCTTCGCATAATAACATTTTCAGGTTTGATCAGTGTTGATGACTTCCATGCCAATGCTGGCTAGATTGTGGTACCACATGGTGAAAGACATATCTTACCCTGGCGAAACAATACATTGGATTCAATTTCACTCAAAAGCTTAAACTGCAAAACTGGCCTAGTAGCACATATTCTACCCTTTCTTATGCGGAATATATCCTCAACCCATACTTCACCAGTGTACTCTATCATGAGTCTCAACACTTTCCATATGATAACTAGTGTCACGAGCATGTGAAGAGAATGTCCCGTGCTAGAAAAATCATATAACATCCACTGTTTCTTGTGTTTCTCCATATATTCATACGTAACACTTAACAACTCATAAGTAACCATTGGCTGCGTGATCTAGCATGATCCTACTGTCAACCAAGGAACAGCACTACATGTGCAAATGCTCACATGATCATTAGTTGGTTTACCTTGGTCCATGCGTGCCAGAACAAAGAATTGCGAAAGAAAACAATATGTTATATTTTTGAATGATTAACTTGTGCCGAACACCAGCTAACTACAACAAAGAATAAACTGCTCAAAAGTACAAACAAAACGCTAGTAAACATAGTTACCTTGTCCCGATAAACTATTCTAAGACACTAGTCTTTTTAGCAGCGGAGAAATTTTCTCTCAGGCTGGGTATGCATTTTATCCATCACAAATTGAAAAAGACTAAAGTTGTTTGTTTGCATCCTTGGCGACAAGATTCAAAGCAGAAATACAACATGCCTGGGTGATAAACTACTCTAAGATACTCGTCATTTTAGTAACCGATAAATTTTCTCTCAGGCGCAGAATGCATTTTATCCGTCATGAATTGAAAAAGACTAAAGCTGCTTGCGTGCATCCTTTGCGACAAGATTGAAAGAGAAATACAACATGCCTGGGCGGTAAACTACAATTTGAAGATAGTTTAAGCTCTAAAGATTTTGACATTATACAAACAATCTCACAATAAACAGCATTTATCACTGAAGATTTTCCGTGTTTAGTATTAAAGCACAATCACTTTATTTACCATTTAAATTGGTACGTCTTTCTCAGTGTATTAACAAAGTAACGTTTCGTTCAAGGTTGATGAACTAACAGAGTAAAAGAAATGTTCAGTATGTCATATGCATGGATATGTGTCTTCAGTTGGTGCTCCTCAATATATAAAAAGAAAATCACCAAGCTGAACTGTAGGATCGGATTCACCTATCTTTTTCTTTAATGACAAGGGGGCACTACCTAAAGAGATCAAACCCAAAGGGTTATCATGGTACAGATACACTAGCGGGAATCAAGTCCTTTATCTTGCATCATCTTCACAGAAAGAGGCAGGGAGATTTCTCAGCCTCAGAGGTCAGTCATTGTAGTAGCTCCACTCAATTCACATCCCTTACACGTGCATCAAGATGTTTATGCATGAATTCATGCATTAACTCCATCTTTGACATCGTCATTTTAGATTCTTCACGGATTTTTGGGCACAAGCTTAATGAAATTGGAGAACTTTCAGATAGAGAGACAACTGCTATTTTAACAACAACCATCAATCAAAATGCTGAAATTGATATGTATTTACAAGTTGTGGTGTATAATGTATCTACAAATTGGCATGACAAACTGAAATGCTTGCAGCTTCAGTTGCACCAATGTTCTGTACATCGTGCTCGGAGTACAATCAGGCATAATTGCTTCCAAAGTGTCGTGAAGCAATTAATGGCACCCAACGCATTATACCTTAACAATGCTTCGTCGTTGGATGACTACATAAGCCAACAAGAAAGATGGAGATAGAATGAAGAGGAAACTAGTTAGCCATTTTGACCGGAGAAGAATCTAGAGATTCTCCATATTCGGCCACACCTTATTAAAAGGTGAGCCAATGTGGCATTCCATGAGCTGAACAGGGAGTACAACGAGATTATCTATGATGCCTACTGTATTGAAGGGAAGACTGTCTCGTAATTCAGGTGCTTAAATCAAATCATGGGATTTTCTGCTTCACCACACATGGTTTGTCTAGTTAACACATGTCACTCGTAACAAAATTGGAGGAAGAAAGCATCCTCTATCAACCCAAGTCTGATCTTATCTTTAGGCACGCCGCCTTTGGAAGTTAAGCACAAAGTTTTTTATATAGACAAACCATCCAAAACTGTCGAACACACATTTAAGTGATTGTTGACGGCCCTACCACTTATGCATAAGACATAAATAATGAGAAAGAACGACCAACATTACTGCCAGGCTTATACAGAAAGCTAATTGCAACTACCATTGTAGCAGGACAGGGGAACTATCCATGTGTACTGGTGGCGACTGGGTTGGTTTCACATACAATCTATCATCCATTGCTGTAGCCAATAGTAAACAAAATAAAACGTAAGCGAAAAAACTCTAAAACTAACAAATTTACGTGGTATTTGTTTTACCACAAAACTTAGTGTAACATTCACAGATTACACAACTGGTGAAATATAGGTATTGAAAGCATACAGACAGCTGCCGCTTCAAGAAAACGAGTGCGATGATATCCACTAAAGACCAAAGTTCGATTATCAAATAAAAATCTACATTGGCCATGCCAATTAATTGACAAAAAGACCCCAGGCTTCTCATCAACCTCGATGCCTGTAAAACAAAAGCCAAAGCAAGACGAAACCACATATTATACCTTGGCATCATACACTTGCTTCAACCTCAAAAGCAAACGCAACGCCTCTTCCTTCGAACCAAGGAGCTCCTCCTTAAACTGAGAAGCTCTTCTTTCGGCTGCCATCACTCGCGCCGCCTCCTCCTTGGCCATGCCTAAGATAATCTCCGCGTACGCCTTCTTCAAGGCCACCAGTTTCTAACCAAACGGAAATTCAGAAAAAGCCTCAGACCAAAAATCAAATACAAAACCATCCGCCAGAATGGAGCCGAACATCAGCACAGTCAGAACAGCAATCAATCACCGACCACTGCCTACGGAAGAAATGAAGAAACCAAAATGCCTCAAAAGAAATGGAAATCGACGAAAAACACCACCCGAATCACGCGAAGCATCAGGAGGAACGCGATAAGCCAATCGTAAACCAACCAAAACGAACACAGCAGACGCCATTCCCCGCCGGGGAGAGGGAGAGACGCACGGCTATGATCGACGACGAAGACGGAAAGAGAATCGATCGGTCCGTCGTTCTAATGGAATTTACCTGGGAATCGTCCATCTTCGACTAGTGCATTCGATCGCTTTCTCTCCTGCTCCTTCGAGCTTTGGGTCGCGAACTTTGAGAGCGAGCACAGTAGGGAGGGAGACTGAGGGCGAGCGAGAGAGGCAGTTGTGTTTTTATTCGTTTTCTCACAAGCAGGACCAGCTGTCTGTTATGAACTTCAAACTCCCATTCCCACCCCCACCCTCCAAAAGAGATTGCCCTCGGAGGCGCTCCTAATTACGAAAGAACCCCCTCCAACTTTCGTCTGAAGGTAAACTTGTCTATAGGCGCGCGGTCTTCCTGAGGCCGGGGCCCACTGGAGAACATGGCCCCCAACATACTGCCACGTGGACGCCTGCATGTAGTCATGGGCGACGGTTGCACTAGAAACTTGAGCAATTCTGCGATACATCCGGATCAAATGAGCTTAGTCCAAGACACCCGTTGGATTGTATGGGTCCCGCGTGCGGCCCACCGATGTCAACGGCTTCTATAGATCAGATTCAGATGTAGTCGGGGTAGACAATTTTTTCCCTCTGGAGAAGTACGGCGTCGCGAAGGGACTGCGGGTGTCCGGGGGTGCTTACGGTGGGTGGCGCTCCATACGAACGCGGACGTCGTCAGTTCACTGGCAGTTGTTTTCGGGGCACATGGGGACAAGAAGATACGAGGATAAGGACCCGTCTGAAAACATTTTGACTTCTTGTTTTTTTTTCCCTCCTTTTTTTTTTGTTTGAGATGGCTTTGTCAGTTAATTAAACTATTCACTCTGTCCTAGGAGAATGTAATGGGACGTGCAATAATTTTTGCCCCGTTCATTACACGGTGGATCGCATCAGATCTTAGATACGTCCTGTTCAGATTCTGACTGTCCTCGAGCGAAGCGATGCGAAACTATGTTGTTGTTTATGCTGCGAAAATGTAATGCGGTGCAGTATAACAAATTTGGAAAGTGATTAAATTACAGATTAGCTCCTTAATTAACCTTGCTAATTAAATTATTGTAACTCAACGAGTATGGTAATCCCGTTCAGCAATTTTCTTACTGAAAACTTCACCCGTGAAATATGCACGACAGCAAATTTTCAATAAAAAACGCCACGGCAGGGGGAGAATGACTCTGGTACGTGGTATCCTCTAAATTTTCCCCTAAAACTAGAATGACTCGCAGTAAATTCTACAGCAATTGCCTCCTTCATATCCATTATATGTTTCCCAAGGGTTTTTTTTTTTTGGGCCCAAATATGTTTCCCAAGGTTGAGATGCAATGCAATAAAGATAGGAGGTGCTCTTTGACCAGAAATTTTGCAATAATAAAAAACATATTTTCTGCATAAATCATTTTCGAGAAAAATATTTAGTTTTCATTTGTTAGGTGGTTTGAGAAAAAGATTTCATTTATAAAATAAGGGGACTAAGTTTTTCCTCAATATAAATTTATTATTCTCAATCCACGGAAATTATTTTTGGCATATCGATTGGTTTTTCGTCATCCATGTAAACAATTTTCTTTCAAGCAAACGGATGATAAGTTGATAGGTGTTAATGATTGCGGATCCTCTACAAATGACTTTCATGGGCTTCTATAGTCATGTACATAACATAACCGTCAAGAGCATTTAGAACTTAAATTCCAACTCCAACTGCTTCCAAGATTCCTGGCCTCTACTGCACTTCACTTATAACTATCTACTCTTATTCTTATCGACAAGAAGTTGTACTTATGCTCTATCTTGACCTCTACTGATAATCCTATTTTAGGAAAAGGGACATTTTTAGTGTAAAAATTTGTGGGGTTAATACCATGAAAAACTATGAATTGATACATTTGTGATAAATTTACCATAAATTATTTTTTTGACCCAAAAAAATCTCAAACTGATACACTTGTAATAAATTTACCTCAAATTAGTACACTTGTAATAAATTTATTCTTCATTAATTTTTGTTAAATTTAGCTGCCAAATTGCTGAATTAGATTGCACGTGACAGTTCTTGGGTATATCGGTTTAAGGTATTTATCCTCTGTTTGTCACAAGTTTATCAATTAAAAATTTTTTGTGGTATTAATCGAATTTAACGAATGGTAAATTTGCCATAGATATACAAATTTAGGGTTTTTCGTGGTCAAAAAAATTATTTTAACGTAAATTTATCACAGATGTATCAGTTTATGGTTTTTGATGGTCAAAAAAATAATTTGGGATAAATTTATCACAAGTGTATTAGTTTGGAGTTTTTCAATGTCAAAAAAATAATTTGAGATAAATTTGTCACAAGAGCACAAGTTTGGGATTTTTGCGTGGTATTAACTGAAAATTGTGCTACATTTGTGCTGAAAATTTTCGTCGGATCACTTCAGTACTACATCGAAGACAAAAGGATCACTTGGTGCCTCCAGCGAAATATTCTGGCCAAAACTGTCATGTGTCATTACTAATAAATTTTTAGTCTAAAATGACATTCTGGAAAAAAAAAAAAGTCCATGTGGCTACCACGTAGACTTCTACACATTAAAATTAATTAAAATAAATCAAAATTAAAAATTAGATACAAGCAAATTCGTTTAAAATATGAATTCTATTTAAAATAAAATTAAAAACAAGCTTAAAATTTCACAAGCTCTTGCCGTCGCCACTTCCACCGTCGCCAGCCATGGCCAACGGTGGTGGGACATGTCTAGTGAGCCAGTCGCAGGTGGGGCCGGTAGATCCTCGCTCGGGTCTGGCCTGGGGCCGTCGCTATGACCCCGTTGGCCATGCCCCACCCTTGTCAGCTAATGTCGACCATGGTGGGGCGGCTGCGGCGAGGGCTGTGCAAGCCCTCGCCGCCTATTTTACAATGTTTTTTTTTTAAAGTTTTTACTTTGTTTTGTTAATCTTTTGATCGATTTTTTCAGTTTATTTTAAATACAATTTATACTTTTTTTTTCCAAATTTTAGGTTTTTATTTATTTTTGTATACTTATTAAGTTTTTTTATTTTTAATATATATTTTTAAAAAATTACCCTTTTTAATTGTTGATTAGACCTTGTTGAAGCCATATCAACGTCAAATATTAGTAAAATAATGCAAACATGTGACATTTCGAATTTCGACCCTCTCGAGGCTATTGAATGGAAGGAAATCGATGGATGTGTTTCATTTATAACTCGCTCGAAGTTGGTCTCTTTCGAGTTAACTGACCAAAAGGGAAAGACTAACGTAGAGTCGGGCATGTGGACCTAGGGAATTTGAATGAGAAATGACATTTTGACCATAAAGATTGTCGAGGGAATGTCTTGGGCCAACAGAGATCGATCTAAGGACAATCATGGAATATCTTACTAGCGTTATACGTTGGGACACGGGTGATTTCGCTTAATTAATGTGTAATTTGTGAGAATTTCCTAAATCAAATTTCGATGATCAGGATCGAAGGAACGAACAATAAACCCTCGCAATTATATAACAATCAAAGTCGTCACGGCTTAAGAGAAATCCCAAGGTCGAGACGCATAGCGCCTGCAAGAGTCGTCCGTCAGTTTGAGATAAATTGGAATTACAGTCGAAGAGAATTCGACATGAAATTGAACCTCGAGATTTGGGTATTGGACATTGAGGAATTATAACATTTAAATTGAGTTAGATGTCGCCCCATCGAAGGTCATTCGAAATGAAAGAACGACGTTTCGAACAACGAGAGCAAAATTACCATTTTGCCCCTCGAGTCTTGCCCTTGCCTTAAGAATGATAGAAGGACAATTTAGTCATTTGATTCCCCTAGGGCTGCCGAAAATGAGAGGGTGTCTTGGTCAATGGAAGTCAATGAGAGTCAAGACATTGTTAGATGAAGACAAGTGGCATAATTGAGATGAAGACAAGTGGAATTATTTGATTAGTTATTAATTAATGATCACTTTTAACCTACCATTCAAAGGAAGTTGACCAAGTGGATTAAGCTAATCACTTTCTCTCTCTCCCCTTCACTCCATTCGGCACACTCTCTCCCTCTCCACTCTTCTTCTTCATTTTCTTCCTTTTAGCCGAGAGCTCCCAACCGACCAAACCCAACCTGTCTCATTGTTCCAGCCATATTGTCGTTATCTGATATCAAATTGAGGTATAACCACCGCCAAATGAAATCTTAACGTTTTGCCTTTTTAGGAAGGTATTATGAGCTTAATTTGACCTAGTAGATCTTTCCGTAGCTCGATTTGAGTGGACAAAGATCTAGACGAGGCAGATTCTGACCAAGTTAGGTAAGGGTCTTCGTTTGACCACTTCAAGACTTCAAATTGCTTCAAATTTTCGGTGAGGATTTCTTAACCCATAGTACTTATGTTGGATGAGCTGAAGTGGTGAATTTGATTGAGTTTAGAGGGGTAACCATGGCTATTTTGTGATTGCATTTTTGGGACAGAATCTATCCGCCGGTAGGCCGAGGAGGTTCGAGGTTGCTCGTGGCCCTTTTTGACGTCGACTCGCTCTAAAATTCTTGGTAAGACATCTATAGACATATTATGACATGTTAGCAAGTTGAATTAGTGGTAAATCAAAGTTTAGAGTTGAATTATGGACGGATTAAGGAGGAGAAGGGCAGAACTGAATTGTGCCCTGCTTCGGTTTGAATAAATCGGACCTTTGAGGGCTGTTGGGGGTATTGTCGTGCCTTGAATTCGTTGTTAGTACATCCTAGAATGTTAATTGAGAAGTTAATGAGGTGTATGTTCCGTGAATTGGCGATTGAAATAGAAAAATTGATCGATTGGATGAATTTATTTAGGTCACGCGGCTGCCCTGTTTTGGACCAAGAGAACCGAATCTTTGGAGGAGTCTTGAAGGGAATTTTACGGATTAAATTGAAAGGTAAGTGACTCCTAAAACTTTGCCAGTAAGTTAGGACACTACTGGATGGGTTTGAATGGTACATTGATAAATTTAAGAGTCTATTGCGTTGATTGTTCATGATCGACTGAGATAACTGAGGTGCGAGTCATGTGTGCTCTTGATGATGAGAAATTATAACTCTCATGGCTAAGTTTTTATTGTGTGCATTCGATTGACATGGATGCTGGTATGGTTATGTGATATTTGGTTTTGAATGACGACTGTTTGAGAAATATAAATGAGTTGGCAAGAGAACAAACCATTAAATTAACTGTTTTGCAGTGTATTTGATATCACATTGTGGGTGATTGGCCTTGACGTCTCGCATGATAATGATCTATTACTTGTCTGATAAAGATTGTACTCGATCATAAAGTTCCTTAAGAGGGGAGTTTGTTTTGTGAGCCTCAGGGCATATGGCATCCTAATGCGTTAGAACGCGGGGTTGCAAGTGAAGTTATACCCTGATGCGTCAAAATGCAGGGTCAGCTTATATCTTGATACGTTATAACACGGAATAAGTTTAGTACGTGTCGACACGAGCATTGTTATATCATTTAAAACCTGAGGAGTTTTAACGCGAGTTTGTGAATTTTATGATCTGAGGTGTATTGACGCGGGTCGAGCTTGAGGCGTATTGACGCGGACATGGCTATTGAAATGAGAATTGATATCCTGATGCATACAGGGAAGTGAGGAAGGGATATGTGGATTAAAGATCAGTTGTGATCGAATGCTTGTGAATTTGACTTGAGTAGCGACTAGACTTGAGGTATATAGTTGAAAATAGACAATTGATATGTGAGATGTGATGGTCATTGGCGAAACCAGAGGTTTTCTATAATTGAGGCTTGATGTGGAAACGATTGTGGTATGACAAATGGTGAGAATGAACATGCTGTACATGTGTTTGTAGTTATGAAATGAAAGCTAATGAAGGTGCGTGCATGAATTTATCGCTGTTGGACTTAATAAACTGTCGCTTGATATGGGACAAATGGATGAGATACTTATAAACTGTAATGAAGCATGGTATGGGACATGTGGAACGGGGCTTTCTCTGTAGATGTATGACTTGGGACAACCTGCAACGGCCAAGTTGGATGAGGGCGGGGAGTGATCGCCGGGACAGAGAGGTCAAGAAAAGGAGCGGCTCTTGGCGAGCTTCTAAGATGGCAAGAAGCAGGAATAACCAAGTCATAACTTGAAAGGGAAAGTCTAGGTATCAGATTGAGTCCAATTGTGGTTAAGGGATTTATGGCACGAGATTGATTCTTGAAGTGAATGTTCAAAAGTGGCACGGCATGTGAAATGACACTTGTGAGTGGCATGGGTAAAAGCTTCGTGCTTGGTAGTGAATGCTGCTTGAAAAAGAAAATTGACGTTCGTGATTGGCATCATGTGAATATTATGGCCTATTGAGAATAAGATAGCTTGCCGTGTTTGTGACAGAGTGACACATGCATTTAGGCTTAAAGTATGAGCTACTGACTTAGTGAATTGCTATCTTGAGTGCTTGTTTGATAGTTGCCTAGTTGAGGCTTGTCTAGTAATGGCTGTTAACTGAGAAATCGCCTTGTTGAGGCTGGCTTGTTGTGTGGTTGCTACTTAAGGATGATTTGGAATCCTTGTATAATAAGTAAGTAGTTGAGATTTGTTTGGGAACCACTAGATGGTTGATGGTGAAAAATAATGGGATGAGCAGCCTAAGACTGCTAGACTTGAGTAGAAGACTTAAGTTTTCGATTCCTAGAGGGAATCATAGTGGTTCAAGTGACATGAGAACCTAACGAAGTGAACAACCAAAGTATGGTCATAGAAGAGCATTGGGCTCGAGTATACATGGTTTGGAAGATCCGAGAACTGAAAAGGATCATGAGAATTGAGTAAAGATGAGCGACTGGAGTGCGGGTACTAAAAGAAAATATAACTCGATTTGTTAATCACGTGAGACCCAAGTGTGAAAACGGTTCATAAGAACTTTAAGTGGAAACGAGAAAAGTAGATGGGTAGAAAGACTCGAGAAAGAGCTGTCATTGTACCTAAGTCGCTAGGATGACTGATGCTAGTGCTGATGAGTTAAAAGATGAAGTCACGAGAAAGGTGACTTTGAGTTACGGCCTTCATATAAATTGAGAATTTTATGAGGAAATCTTAAATGTTTTGGGTACACGGAGGAAAGAAAGTGACCCTGGCAGTTTTTAGCCTTAAGAGGCTGTTGATAATTGGTGAAAGGCCGCTAGAGGAAAGGGTTTCCTCGAAGGCATGATATCTGCTTGGATCGCCTTCATTGAGTTATTTAATGGAAATACTTTCCTAGGATTGCTTGAGAGCAGGGGTTGTTTGAATCCTAATCATTTTGCAAGGAGCAGAGGATGATCGATCAATGTAAGACAGAGTTCTCAAAATCGCCTAAGTACATTAAGGGTGGTCGAAGACTCATGAATAAGATAAGTAAATCCATGAGTGGACTGAAATTTGAGAGCCTTACGACTAGTTGTTATTCTTGATTCGGAGGAACTGTAATAGATCCCAAGGAAGGAAATGGATGATCGAAAGAGGAATAAACAAGAGGATTTTCGTTCATGGATTATGAATATAGAGATTTCCACAGAATACGCCTGTAAGGGATGGTTGTTACCTTGGCGCAAGTTTTATAAAGAGAGACTGACATGTCGTTCCTTCTATCGTGGAGAAACAGCTGTCTGATACTGATGATTCCATGTAATTGATTGAGGATGAATCTAGACCATTAGAAATGGTATTGTGAGTTATCACCCCTAAAGAGTCAAGTGTCGTCCTTGAAGGGGCGATTGGACCACGGAATGGTCGTTTACGAAATCAAAGTTGAATGGACTTGATGGTCCTAGTTATTTGCGATTGTCATGAAGGGATGAATAAGCAAAAAGGGTGCTTAGATGGTAATCGCAAGGAGACTTGAGATAATCGAATCGAGTATTCGATATATGAATTAGTGGAGACCAAGGACAAACGGATATTGTCACTTGAGGTGACTGAATTATGGAAGAAGAATGCCGAGTATAGTGGCATCTACTTTTTGTAGCAAAATACCGTTGTTAACATAGACTCCAAGGTTGATGTCATATGGAATGTGAAAGACAAGGTGGATTCGAAGTGAAAGAATGCCACTGAAGTGTATAGTTTCCTTTATAGGGAAAAAGACCCTAGTGTGACAGGAAGAGGGAACTAATTGTCTTGGTATTGAGATTGAACGTCTGAACTGAAAAAAAAAGACGCATCACTTGAATGATTCCTGGAAATGAAGTACGAGAAACTGTCCTGTGGACAACGTTGAATTTCAAGATAATGTCGACGTTTAGTGGAACGGACGGAATTGAGATAAAGTCACGTTGATTGGATATGGAAATCATCAGTTAAAATAAGAGTGCTTTCTGTAAGAAGAGTAACAAAAATGGACAAAATGTTGCGTGATCCTAGTGAAAACCCGTGGTAACAAAAGGCCAAGGTTTGAGCTTTCAAGTGAAAAGTGTAGGGGACAGTTTGAAAGATTCGACACCTGGTAGAAAGAAGTTGATAACAGTTGAATTAAGTGCCCAATGAATGACCGAGTTGATTGTTACCGTCTTGGGATACAATGATTGGACTCATTTAAGGAGTCATGAGAAATATGAATAGTTTTGAGAGTATCATATGGACTCTAAGGAGATGCTCGCTATATTCTAAATGTGAAGCGCACGAGCTACGAACCTAATAAGGTAAGATTCCTTATCTATGAAGTTTCTGGGAAGTGAAATTCTTGTGGAGTACTTAAGGAATGAAATCAGTGTTGAATCGACAAAAGTCGATGTGGATTGCTAGAAGTTGAAGTTTCCAAAAGATTGGTGAACTGTTACAGACGGGCAATAGGAAGATTCCCCACAAGAGCTGTTCCATTGATAAAACGGATTAAGGACGAGATATAACACGAATGGATGAATGAACGTGAAAAGATTTTTCGATATCTTAAGTCAAGTTGATGACTACGCTGTTAATGGCGTTTCCGGTTGGAAATTAAAAAGCTTATAAATGTCGTAATGACGCGACGCAGAATGAAACTTGAGGTATAACGAGGCAACCAGAAGTGGGCATTGTATGTACATCGTGGTAGTAAGGCCATATGAGTTAGACTATTTAACACATGATTAAAGTTGACTTGCATTTATCCTTGCGACAAATTTCGGAAAACATTGTAGGTAGAAGAAGACTTCATGTCAATATCTATCACGAAAGAATAAGGTAATAGTTTCCCGAAAGGAATTGAACAAGAAGCAACGCTGATGCGTGAAATTGCTAGTGGTGAGAGCGTTGCTTGTATAAGGAAAAACCTCGAAGTTATGTAAACTATAAGAGGTTGAAAGCGTTGACTGCCAAAAAGGGAATTAGTGGAAAGGTAAGTGGAATGAAGAGATCACCCAAATGTTGTTACAGCGATATCCATATCGCTAAGGAAGGATGAATTAGCTGGCGGATGCTTATAATTAAGAATCGAGCATTGTTTAATTGGCGATGGAGGGACAGATCTTTCCTCGAAAAATAAGAGATTCAACTTCTAAATTGGAAGTTCGCCTTGTGACTAGTCTGATGACTACCTGAAGCGTCAAGTCTGAAGATCAGAAAGTAAGTGAGTTATTACCATGATCGAACCCTGATATCTAAGGAGTTATGGAAATGAATAAAACATGGGGAATCAAGGTGTTCCTTGGGATGACACAAAAGTATGCCAAGATTATCTTAACTCTATCGATGATATGGATTGAAGGTTGAATTAGTCTAACGTGTGGTGGAGCATTAAACATGCCGACAAGGGAGAGAGACATGACCTTGAAGGTTAATGGATTACTACGATCGTTGGAGATCTTCGAGTGGAGTTGAAAGTGAACTACTATGGGAGTAACCATG
Organism: Rhodomyrtus tomentosa; assembly: GCA_028455895.1. Taxonomy (NCBI): domain Eukaryota; kingdom Viridiplantae; phylum Streptophyta; class Magnoliopsida; order Myrtales; family Myrtaceae; genus Rhodomyrtus; species Rhodomyrtus tomentosa. The sequence goes on from JAPCWY010000007.1 coordinate 33,192,445, forward strand.
AGCTTGATTAAGGAGTCGAGAAAGTTATGACTCAATTTGGTTGAGAAAGGGCAAGTTGACAAAGCCTTGAATCTCTAATGGTACAATAGAACATTTGAAGGGAGTGATACGTCAAATGACATGAGTGCCAAAAAACATATGATTGCGATGGTTTAATAAGGAATGGGGTTATTTTGAAGAATGAGAATGCGATGAGGCGTCTATAATCCATGAGATTGGATAATTGGAAAGTGGCAAATTTCGAAGACGAAATTTCTTTAAGTGGGAGAATTGTGACATTCCGAATTTCGACCCTCTCGAGGTTATTGAATGAAAGTGTATCGATCGATGTGTTTCAGTTGTAACTTGCTCGGAGTTGGCCACTCTCGAGTTAATTGACCAAAAGGGAAAGACTGACGCAGAGTCGGGTCCGTAGACCTAGGGAATTTGAATGAGAAATGACACTTTGACCGTAAGGATTGTCGAAGGAATGTCTTGGGCTGACAGAGATCGATCTAAGGACGATCATGGAATGTCTTGCTAGCGTAATACATTGGGATACGGGTGCTTTCGCTTAACCAATGTGTAATTTGCGAGAATTTTCTAAATCGAATTTCGATGATCAGGATAGAAGGAACAAATGATAAACCCTCGCAATTACATGACAATCGAAGTCATCACGGCTTAAGAGAAATCCCAAGGTTGATACGCGTAGCGCCTGCAAGAGTCGCCCGTCAGTTTGTGATAAACTGAAATCACAGTCGCTGAGAGTTCAACATGAAATTAAACCTCGAGATTTGGGTATTGGACACTGAGGAATTAAAAAATTTGAATTGAGTTAAACGTTGCCTCATCGAAGGAAGAACGACGTTTCGAACAACGAGAGCAAATTACAATTTTGCCCGTCGAGTTTTGCCCTTGCCTTAAGAATGATAGAAGGACAATTTGGTCATTTGATTCCCCTAGGGCTGCCGAAAATGAGAGGGTGTCTTGGTCAATGGAAGTCAATGAAATTCAAGACATTGTTGATGAAGACAAGTGGCATAATTGAGATGAAGACAAGTATAATTATTTGATTGGTTAGTAATTAATGATCACTTTTAACTTACCATTCAAAAGAGGTTGACAAAGTGGATTAAGCTATATCACTTTCTTTCTCTCCACTTCACTCAATTCGGCACACTCTCTCCCTCTCCACTTTCTTCTTCATTTTCTTCCTATTAGCCGAGAGCTTCCAGCCGACCAAACCCGACCCGTCTCACTATTTCGGACATATCGCCGTTGTCCGATATCGAATCGAGGTATAACCACCGCCAAATGAAAACTTATCATCTTGCCATTCTAGAAAAGTATTATGAGCTTAATTTGACCCAGTAGATCTTCCCGTAACTTAATTTGAGTGGACAAAGGTCCAAACGAGGCAAATTTTGACCAAGTTGGGGAAAGGTCTTCATTTGGCCACTTCAAGATTTCAATTACTTCAAATTTTCTGTGAGAATTTCTTAACCCATAGTAGTTTTGTTGGATGAGCTTACGTGGTAAATTTGATTGAGTTTAGAGGATAACCATGGCTGTTTTGTGATGGCATTTTCGGGACAGAATCTGTCCGCCGATAGGCAGAGGAGGTTCGAGGCTGCTCGTGGCCCCTTTTTGACGTCGACTCACTCTAAAATTCTTGGTAAGACATCTATAGACATATTATGATATGTTAGCAAGTTGAATTAGTGGTAAATGTCCGCCGGTAGGCAGAGGAGGTTCGAGGCTGCTCGTGGCCCCTTTTTGACGTCGACTCACTCTAAAATTCTTGGTAAGACATCTATAGACATATTATGATATGTTAGCAAGTTGAATTAGTGGTAAATCAAAGCTTAGAGTTGAATTATGGATGGATTGAAGAGGAGAAGGGCAGAACCGAATTCTGCCCTGCTTCGGTTTGAATAAATCGAACCTTTGAGGGTTGTTGGGGGTGTTGCCATGCCTTGAATTTATCGTTAGGACATCCTAGAATATTAATTGAGATGTTAATAAGGTGTATGCTCAGTGAATTGGCGATTGGAATAGAAAAATTGATCGATTGAATGAATTTCTTTAGATCGCGTGGCCGCCCTGTTTTGAACCAAGAGAACCAAATCTTCGGAGGAGTCTTGGAGGGAATTTTACGGATTAAATTGAAAGGTAAGTGACTCCTAAATCTTTGCTAGGAAGTTAGGACATTACTGGATGGGTTTGGATGATACATTGATAAATTTGGGAGTCTATTGCGTTGATTGTTCATGATCGACTGAGATAACTGAGGTGCGAGTTGTGTGTGCTCTTGATGTTGAGAAATTATAACTCTCATGGCTAAGTTGTTATTGTGTGCATTTGATTGACATGGATGCTAGTATGGTTAAGTGATATTTGGCCTTGAATGACGATTGTTTGAGAAATATGAATGAGTTAGCAAGAGAACAAACCATTGAATTGACTGTCTTGCGGTGTATTTGATATCACCTTATAGGTGATTGGCCTTGACGTGTCACATGATAATGATCTATTGCTTGTCCGATAAAGATTGTACTCGATCATGAAGTTCCTTAAGAGGGGAATTTGATTTGTGAGCCTGAGGGCTTGTGGCACCCGATACATTAGAACGTGGAGTTGCAACTGGAGTTATACCATGATGCGTCAAAACGCAGGGTCAGCTTATATCCTGATGCATTATAACGCGAGATAAGTTTAGTATGTGTCGACACGAACATTGTTATGGCATTTGAAACCAAAACGTTTTAACGTGGGTTTGTGAATTTTATAGTCTGAAGCATATTGACGCGGGTCGAGCCTGAGGCGTTTTGACGCAGGCATAGCTATTGAAATGAGAATTGATATACTGATGCGTCAAAACGCTGGATAGTCTTGATATGTGTCGATACAAGTATCAAAGTGGCCTTTGGAACCTGATGCGTCAGAACGCGGGTTGCCAATCGAGATTTGTGATTAACCTAATGCGTATTGACGCGGGCTTAGCCATTAAAATTGGACGTTGTGATAAATTGAGAATACACCATCGCTTATGGATTTAATACCGTGCTAGTACGGAGCTTGGTTGTGATAATATGATTGTACTTTAATGCTAGTTATATCGAGGTGCCCTAATGTTTAATTGTCATGTGTTGTTTTACCTGAAGAATCTCTGCCTATTGTGTTTAAGATATTGTCTGGAGGGACTAACGGCCTAGTTTAGGTTTAGGGTGAGCTTGTTGAGATATATATATATATATATATATATATATATATATATATATATATATATCTCACCTCAGTGGGGGCTTAACTTTTTTAGGTCCCAAGCGAAGGAAACCCGAACTTGCCAAGGATTGGCCTTCGAGAAATTAATTGATCAAATGTATTTAAGACGTCGGGTGACCTTAGAGATTGTATATTGTTTGATGGATGTAGAAATTAAATCTTTGGTTTTGACCATTGAAACCAATTGAAGTGTATTATATAGATTAGAGAAGTGTACTATTTATCCTCCTAAGTCAACTTAATTTTATTTGTGTACGGAGTAGTTTCTTGCTTCCGCATGTATATGATTTGAGAAGATGAAGGCCGAAAGATCCTGGATGGCACAGCTTGATTACGGCTAGTGGGATGTTCGTAGGCTCGTCTGGTTCGGGGCGTGACAAAACATCATATTTCTGGTGGAGCAAATTGAAGATGGCACATTTGATCGTTTAAAAAAAAAATTGACATTTAAGTCATCCAAATGAAACTTTTGGTACCAAAGTGATCTTTATACACAACTTTTGGCAATAAAAGTGTCATTCTCCCTTATTTTTTATATAGAGTTTATTTATTATTTTAGACTTAATATTTGCTTAGTTTTAATTGATTTTTTTTGGTAAAGAGGTTTTAATTGAATTTGATGTCTACTTTATTTATTTTAATTGATTAAAGGGAGATTAGGGATTAATTCTGTAATCTGCAGGCTTAGGAGGATAGAACACATGGAAAAGCACATACAAGTTTCCTCAGTTGTGCAGAAGCTTCTCAAATTTGAGATAATAGTCATGAAATTTGAAATCAAGGAGAATCAAGCCTATTTTGAGGAGAAATTCAAAATCCAAGCTAAATTAGGAGTTTTCTAATTGCAATAATGTTCTAATGTGATTAGGATTTCTTGAGAAGCAAGAGGAGGCATTTATATATATATAAAGGCCGTAATACATTACAAAAAGTAAGACAAGTGGATGCATAAAAAGAGAAATGGCAGGCACGCCTAAAGAGTATGGTCTTAATAGGGTTCGCTACCTATATAACAGGCATTAAGATCGCACACATCAAACACACGAGGTAAGATCATCTGATTTTATATATAATATATAAGTACTTGTTATTTACATTATCTTGTATTAAAATGACACTGCATAATACACCGATAGGAATGTGAGGGAAGAACTATTCCGAGTACTATTCCCCATCGCCATCGGCATGGTCCGAGATCGTTATCTTCGCCCATGAACTATGCACGACAGCAAATTTTCAGTAACAGAAGCCGCGGTAGGAAGAGAATGACTCTGGTATCCTCTAAATTTTCCCCTAAAACAAGAATGACACGCAGTAAATTCTACAGCAATTGCCTTCTTCATATCCATTATATGTTTCCCAAGGTTGAGATGCAATGCAATAAAGATAGAGGTGTGCTCTTTGACTAAAAATTTTGAAATGATAAAAACATATTTTCTGCATAAATCATTTTCAAGAAAAAAATATTTAGTTTTCATTTATTTGATGGTTTGAGAAAAAGATTTCATTTATAAAATAAGGGGACTAAGTTTTTCCTCAATCTAAATTTTTTGTTCTCAGCCCATGGAAATTATTTTTGATTGATCAGTTAGTTTCCTGTTATCCATGTAAACAATTTTCTTTCAAACAAACGGACCACAAGTTGATAGGTGTTATTAATTGCGGATCCTCTACAAATGACTTTCGCGAGCTTCTATAGTAATGTACATAACGTAACCATCGAGAGCAATTAGAATTCAAATTCCAACTCCAACTGCTTCTAAGATATTGCATGGTAACACACCAGAAGTAGAATTTCTCAGCAAGAAGTCAATTTGGCAGAGAAATTCGTTTAGTAAAATCACTTGCGAAACAGAAATGCATTTGGTAAAAAAATTAACTTATGGTAAGATTTTTTATTTCTGTTTGGATTTTTGGCAAACTTTGAAAAGTTAAAAATTTTTACTTCTCAACTCTAGAATCACTTCTTCGATTACACAAGTCTCGGCTGATCACCGTCGCCACCCACTGCCAGACGCAGCCCGTCGCCGTAGACCGCCATCCGCTGTCGCCGGCCGTCGTCATCGCCGCCACTGCCAAATATTTATTTAATAATGTTTCAAAAATAGAAATTTTCAATCGTTACTAAACAAATTTCTTTGATCAGAAGTCAATCTAGAGTAGAAATAAAAAAAAATTAAATTATGCTTTTGAGGAGATGTAGATAAATCAATTTCTGATCAGAAGTGGAGAAGTTAGCCAGAAGTGTTACCATGCAGGGACCAAGATTCCTGGCCTCTACTTCACTTCACTTATAACCATCCACTCTTATCCACAAGAAGTTATACTTCTGCTCTATCTTGACCTCTAATGATAATCCTATTTTAGGAAAAATGACATTTTTTATGTAAAAACATTGTGGGGTTAATACCAGAAAAAACTCTGAATTGGTACATTTATTACAAACTTACTCTAAATTATTTTTTTACCACAAAAAATCTTAAACTGATACAATTGTGATAAATTTACCTCAAACTAGTATACCTGTAATAAATTTACCCTTCATTAATTTTTGTTAAATTTAACCGTCAAATTGCTGAGTTAAATGGCACGTAGCAGTTTATGGGTGTATCGATTTAAAGTATTTATCATCTGTTTGTCACTGGTGTATCAATTTAAAAATTTTCATGGTATTAACAGATTTTTTTAACTAAAATATTAGATGAATTTAACGAATGGTATATTTATTATAGATGTACAAGTGTCGGATTTTTCGTGGTAAAAAAATTAGTTTATAGTAAATTTATCGCATATGTACCGGATTATGATTTTTTATGGTAAAAAAAATAATTCGAGACAAATTTGTCACATGTGGATTAGTTTGGAGTTTTTCATGAACAAAAAAGTAATTTGAGGTAAATTTGTCACAAGTGTACCAGTTTGGGACTTTTCTTGGTATTAACTAAAAATTGCGTACGAAGATCACTTTGATACTAATTTTTTTACCGGATCACTTTAGTACTAAATGGGAGATAAAAGGATCACTTTGGTGCCTCCGACAAAATATTCCGCCCAAAACTGTCACGCGTCATTACTAATTAATTTTCAATCTAAAATTACATTCTAAAAAAAAAAAAGTTCACGTGGGCTACCATATAGACTTCTACACATTAAAAAAATTAAAATAAATCCAATTCAAATTTAAAAATTAGCTAAAAGAAAATTCATTCAAAATATGAATTTTTATTTAAAATAAAATTAAAAATAAGCTTAACATTTAACAAAAAGCCATTATTTTTTTTTTGGAAAAAAAGTGAGGGCTTGTCCTCGCCGCCGCCACTGCCACCATCGCCAGCAATGACCGGCAGTGGTGGGGCATGTCTAGCGAGGGTCGTTGAGCCCCAGCCAAGAGCCAATGACCCTCGCCGGCTGTAGGTGGAGCCTGCAGACCCTCACTTAGGTCTGGCCCAAGGACGCCGCTCCAAACCCACTGGCCATGCCCCACCCTCGTCAGCCAATGTCGACAATGGTGGGGTGGCTACGACGAGGGCTATGCAAGCCCTCTCTACCTATTCTGCAACATTTTCTTTTTTACTTTGTTTTGTCAATTTTTTGATCGAATTTTTCAATTTATTTTAAATAAAATTTATATATATTTTTTCAAATTTTAGGTTTTTGTTTGTTTTTGTAAACTAATTTTTTTTATTTTTAATATATATTTTTGTAAAATTTTACCTTTTTAATTGCTGATTGGACCTCATTTAACTTTATATAATTCCCTATTTTTCACATAAACGTTATTACAGTATTGCTATAAATTCAAGCCAACGTAAAATCAGGCCACCACAATATATCTATAAATTCAACATAGATAGAGATATATTAGGTTGTTTGTGTGATTTCAGTAGTACGTAAATCGAAAGTGGTTTATTAAATTTGAGAATGTTTATAGATTTTAATGAGTTTGGATTTACTTAAATTCATATGGACCAAGTATGGATTACTAAATCCAAGTAGGGTTGTTATACTAGACCAAGAATAGTGATTTAAAGTAGGAAGTTTTACCATCACTCTATGAATTCAATTTGATTGCATGACGAGATTGGTTAATTAATCTTGATTGGTTAAGTGAAGTTGGATACTTATATTTGAAATTTATAGGTTTAGTGTATGAATTTCTATTTTTGATTTTGGTTCACTGCCTTAGTTAATTTATTTTTCTTTATAATTTCAATTTCTTTATTGAATCTTTAATTGATTAGATAAATTTGAGAATCGTTCCCCGTCAGTAAATAATTTGATTTAATTATCTACAATCTATGTGGGAATGATACTTTTATTAAATACTTAGTTATTTGTTCGATACGTACACTTGCATTGGTAATTGAGAGAACATTTGCATTCCTATCGATCTTGCAATTGTTTGGTCCTTACTCTTTATATGTCGACCTCCAACTTTTGCCACAAGTGATGCCAACACTTGCCTGTGGTCGACCCTCTATTGGCAGGGTGAGGCCATCCCTCGTCGGCCTTACCTATGGTCGATGATGGTGGCCCTTGTCCAGCCCTATCCGAGCAACATCGATGGCCAACCATTGTCGAAGGCTGGCAATCAACAAAAAGAATGGAAACAAAAAAAGAAAAATAATAAAAAAATAAAATGTAAAATATTAAAATCCCTTAAGTCAAGCCCTTATTTAAGACTGATATAACCACTTTAAGTCCTTAAATGCAACAATATCCACTTAAGACCCTTATTTGAGACAATGTAGATACTTCAAACTCTTATTTAAAAAAAAACGATGTTCACTTTAAGCTCTTATTTGAGAGGACTAGTTTAAGAAAGAAATGAATTCTACCACACATAGCTTGCTTCGAGATCGAAGGGAAAAGTGATCCTATTCCTGAGGACACTTTGGAATCCTATTTTAAATTTTTTCTTATTTTAAAGAAGAACCTAATCAAAGATGTTTTCGTCATTTATTTATTTTATTTTTCTTTCCATTTTTCTCATTTCTCTTTTTTTCCCTTTGTTGCAGCTAGTGAGGGTCGACGAGGGCAACCCTCGCCAGATTGGGCAAGGGCTCGTCTCGCCCAGCCCTCGCCAGTGGTCGGCCCTCGCCTGAGATTGGCCATTGTCGAAAAGGAAGGGAAAAAGAGGAAGGAAAAAAAGAAAGAAGAAATTTTTTTTAAAAGAAAATAAAATTAAAATGAAAAAATAAAAAAATTAATGATAGGAATACCCTTGATTAGTCCTTTTTTTGAAATAATGAAGGCACTTTAAACCTTTAATTGAAAAAATGTCCATTTTAAGCCATTGTTTGAGAAAATGAGGACATTTCATGCCCTTATTTGGGTTGCATCAATGATTGTTTGTTTTAAATGGTTGATTCAAAGATTAAATCCACACCCGCATTATGTATGACTAGATAATCTTATTTTAGAAAAAAGCAGCCTCCCTCCCTATTAACACATAATTCAGGCTGTGTTTGGTTTGGTATTCAAGGAAAGTATTTGGGAAAATATAAAGACCTTAAATTAAATAGCATATTCAAAATACACATAGTATTTTGTAGAGTGTAATTAGAGAGTGCCTTGGGAATCGAATTTGATTTAAATACTATTTGGAAAAACTTAAACTTGTAAATGACTTTTGTTAAATATTCTAAATTAATTAGTTAAAAAAGGAAAATCTACTTATGACAGCTGGATACCGACGAGGTAAATCTAGCAATAGCAACCTTGCCTAGGGTTGCATAAAATCAAGTGACCTCCAATGAGGGCCGCCTAGGATTGGGTGACCCCAACGACCCCAAGTCGACGTTGCACAACCTTAGACAACCCTTGACCGAGGTCGCGAAGGCCTCAGTGTCAAATCAGGCTTGCCGAAGATGGCAGAGTTGAGCAAGGGTGCTTCGAAGGAGAGAGAAAGAGAGAGAGATTGGTGTGTAATGTGAGGACAAAACAAAAGTTTAGATGATTTAATGATAAAGTAAGATGAACAAAAAATCATTAAATCTAAAGATGGATTTCCGAAAATGTTGAAAAGTCAATATAGTTCTTTCGTTTCTCAATATGACATTTCTCCAAATTGTCCTAAAAAAATTGGCCAAATGCTTGGACTTTTTTCAAGGGATATGTTTGCTACAAGTTCTAAAACTTGTTACGAAATTGCAATTGAGTACTCTAACTTACAAAAAGTGCAATCGAGCCTTTCTGTTTGCTTCATCTAATTTGGCTAACAGAAAATGTTGATGTGGCTTTTAAATATTTTTCTCTTTTACAGGGCGATGACATGGCTAAGACAACATCGTTTCAGTCCAAATATGATTTTTAATATAAATCATAACCAGTGGCAAGGGCTTTGCTCCCCTCACCGCCGCCGCCCCAGCACCGCAGGGTAGGGTCAACAATGGTGGGAAGCGGTGGTTGGGGATTGGCAACCCTCACCGATCACAAGACTCAATGTGTTTCGACTTTATTTCGAGATATCTCAGCCGCATCACATCTCCCCTCGTGCTTTCGAAACGCCATTCTAGAGCTTCTTCCATGGCAAAGCTCTCGGGTTGTGCCTTCCTTTTCACATTTCCAGCTTCGATCCCTTATTGATTTGGCTAATTTTAGTCCAACTTTCTTCGTCTTGCTTAGGCCGTAGCCAATCCTATCTGAACACCTCCATCAAGTGATTCTATAGTTGTTGCTACTTGCTAGATCCCCGTAGGCCTTCATCGATCTTCATTAACAGAGGTTGATTCTCGGCCCTAAGAAGATGTCATATGAAATGCCTGAGAAAGAAGCAGAATAAATTTCTTTTTTTTTTTTTTTCATGGATCCAAGTCTAGCTCTAACTCTCTATCGCAGCTTCATCTTTGACCGTCGGGCTTGACTAGGGGCTGACAATCCCTGCCAACCACTTCCCCACCATCGCCGGCCTTTCCCGACGGCGATGGGGGCGGCGACGACGATGACGGTTCTAGTTTTGCATTTTTTTTTGCTGTCCTCTTTGCCAGTTTTGGTTCTCTTTTTATATATATATAGTTTATTTTTAAATTAACCTCAACAAAGTAATATTAGAAATCATATTTCGCTCAAAACCATGTCATTTTAGTCATATAGAAGGAAGAAAATTTTCAAAAAATTATGTAAGTATTTGCCGTCAGCCAATTTGAAAAAAATTGACGGAATACTCAATTGCATTAATTTGATAAGTTTTAAAATTTGATTGTATTTTATTTTTGTAAGTTTTATGACTTAATTACATGTTGTGAAAAGTTTTAAAATTTTTAGCAACACTTTTCCTTTTTTTTTTAACAGATTTTAGAGGTGTAAAATTCCTCAAGAAAGTTAGACCGCACGTTGCTCTTACCCGGCTCCCTGCGCTAGGGAGACTTCCCCCAGGCAGACGGATACCCACCGCCCAAAAATATTTCCCCTTTAAAAAGGGGAAGGGAGGACGGTGGGGATATCCATGCTCCTCTGCATTTAGGGCAGACGAGCCGGATCTGCCCAAGGCTGACATCACTGTAGCGTAGCGGCTTGACAACCTGCCATCGGTGCCATGGTCTCCTGCCCACCCTCTCCTTGTGCCGCAGTGAGCCGCGCCAGCCTCACGCTCACGAGGGTCCTGCGAGCTTCGCGTAGAGCTCGGCTATGGCAGCGAGAAGAAGAAAACGGTGAAAAGATGAAGACTTAAGGAAGAACGAGAGACGGAGGGAGAGAGAGGGAATCCATGAACGTCGCCTGGCGAGTAACGACCATTTGCAATTGTTTTGACTATTGTCCTTAAAAGAAATGGAATATCTTCACCGCGACACGTCGACGAATCCCGATTGGATTGCACATTCCAGTCCGACAACCCGACCCATTCCAGATCGGCCCGGATAATGACCCTGTTTATCCAACAGAGCACTCCACGTGTCCATCTTCAACCTCCGTCTCCCGCTCGGTCGCTCTCTCTGTAGCAGAGCAGCGCTTCGCGGAGAGTTTGGACGATCGGTCGACCTTCAATTTTCCATTGAGCTCGGAACCTCATTATTAGTTAAATTACCGCAATGACCTTCTCGCTCTCTCTTCCCTTACCTTCTCCTAAACATCACGGTCTTCGATCCTCCAAGGAAATCATAGAATTCCCCATTGGCCGTAGATTCCTCACCGGAGCCCTCAACTTCGTCGCCGGTGAGCGGAGATGCTGCTCCGGCGCCGGAATAGTTAGAGCCAAGCCCAAGGACCTGGTCCTTGGCAACCCGTCGGTGACCGTCGAGAAAGGTAAGTACAGCTACGACGTCGAAACCCTAATCAACAAGCTAAGCAGCTTGCCGCCCCGCGGCAGCATCGCGCGTTGCCTCGACGTCTTCAAGAACAAGCTATCGTTGAACGACTTCGCTCTGGTGTTCAAGGAGTTCGCGCAGCGAGGTGATTGGCAGCGGTCGCTCCGTCTCTTCAAGTACATGCAGCGGCAAATCTGGTGCAAGCCGAACGAGCACATATACACAATTATGATCAGCCTGTTGGGGCGCGAGGGCTTGCTAGATAAGTGCAGAGAGATATTCGATGAAATGCCCAGCAACGGCGTCTCTCGAAACGTGTTCTCGTACACGGCTCTGATCAATGCGTATGGGAGAAATGGTCAGTACGAGGTTTCACTCGAGTTCCTTGATCAAATGAAGAAAGAGAGGGTGTCACCTAGTATTTTGACTTACAATACTGTGATCAATTCTTGTGCTAGAGGTGGTTTGGATTGGGAGGGCTTGTTGGGTTTGTTTGCGGAGATGAGGCACGAGGGCATACAACCTGATCTGGTTACTTACAATACATTGCTGAGCGCCTGTTCAAATAGGGGTTTAGGCGATGAGGCAGAGATGGTTTTTAGGACTATGAATGAAGGAGGGGTAATTCCTGATATAACGACTTACAGTTATCTTGTTGAGACTTTCGAGAAATTGGGTAAGCTGGAGAAGGTTTCGGAACTCCTTAAGGAAATGGAGTCCGGAGGGATTCTACCAGATATCACATCGTATAATGTTTTGTTAGAGGCGTATGCGCAATCTGGGTCTATCAAAGAGTCTATAGATGTGTTTAGGCAGATGCAGGCAGCCGGGTGCGCCCCTAATGCATCTACTTATAGTATACTGTTGAATCTATATGGGAAGCATGGGAGATACGATGACGTACGTGATCTTTTTCTTGAGATGAAAGTGAGCAATACTGAGCCTGATGCTGCTACATATAATATACTGATCCAAGTATTTGGTGAGGGTGGGTACTTAAAAGAGGTGGTGACTTTGTTCAATGATATGGTAGAGGAGAATGTTGACCCAAATATGGAAACATATGAAGGCTTAATTTATGCATGTGGGAGGGGAGGACTGTATGAGGATGCTAAGGAGGTATTACTTCACATGAGTGAGAGAGGGATATTACCAAGTTCCAAGGTCTTTACAGGGGTCATTGAAGCATATGGGCAAGCTTCATTATATGAGGAAGCTCTCGTTGCTTTCAATACAATGAATGAGGTGGGTAGCAAGCCAAATGTTGAAACCTACAACTCTCTTATTCATACATTTGCAGGAGGTGGTCTATATAAAGAGGCTGAGGTAATATTGACAAGGATGGGAGACATAGGAGTTGCAAGGAACAGGGACTCCTTCAACGGCATGATTGAGGCTTTCAGGCAAGGTGGCCAATTTGAAGAAGCAATTAAAACTTACGTTGATATGGAAAAGGTCCGATGTAATCCCGACGAGAGGACTCTTGAAGCTGTTTTGAGCGTTTACTGCTTTGCAGGCTTAGTTGATGAGAGTGAAGAGCAGTTCAAGGAAATCAAATCCTCTGGAATATTGCCTAGCGTTATGTGTTACTGTATGATGGTGGCAGTCTACGCAAAATGTGATCGGTAAGTGCTCATTCTGTCTTCATCCAAAAAATTTAACAGTCACTTTATGCTTTACCTGTGCTATGCTGCCTGGCCACTGCTGCTATAGTGCTCGTTCATGGTTTCATACACTCTAATGAATAGGCATGGATTACTGGTCGTTGGAGAAACAAAGCAGCAGTAGTGCTAGGAAGTCCTTTGTGTCAATTGTGCTATGTAATGCTGTCCTTGATCTTAGAGAATGATGACATTACTTGATCATGTTTAACCTACTGATAGGGATTGTGTCTGCTAGATGATTAGGCCCTACATCTTACTGCTATGGAGATGGCCATCCTTTTCCCATATGGAAGAATCATCAATTAAATTCTTTTCAGGCATCTTTATATCCTGTAATTCTTGAAATTTGATCTTGTGCATGCAATAAGAAGTCGGATCCATCTAAGATAGCATTTGAGGAACTCGTTGGCTTTAAATAGCATTATACTGGTCACAATATGAAACCATCTATTGTACTTGTCCTATTACTGCTGTTAAGTTGGTGAAATGGGCTCATCCTTATTTGAGTGTCCTAGTTCCGGATCTCCTTCCAGAACTTGTGTTACCTTGGTGGCTGCAGTTTTATTTCTTTTTGCGTAGCTAACTTGGATTTATTTTCCCCGATCCCATCTCTTGGTTGACTCAAGCATGGCGACTCATTTTTCCATGAAATCCTGCTTTACAATGCCTACTTCTGTTTTTCCACAAATTTCTTCACTTGGTCGACCTTTTCTTTTCATAATGATTCAACCTTTTCCCTTATTGCCTAAATTTAAGGGAACAAGTCAATATCAAAAGATAGATAGTAGAGAATGATGATCCATACCTTGTTTTTGTGAGGATGAGCTAATGTTATCTGGAGTGAGATTCAATCAATAATGTTCTCATTGTTAAAGCGATCTCTATCCTTTCATGGTTATGCTTTATGAATGCCTGATCTTAGTAGGAAATATTAACTCCGCCTATGTAGTCTACATAGCTTGTCTCAAGCCAGGTAAAAGAGGAGGATTACGTCAGGCGTAGCGAGCCGGTTATAAAAAAAAGAGCTACTTTTTTGAGATGAACCCTATTGATATTTTGTTGGAGCGTACCATTCTTAGCGACGCGTTGCATCGGCGTCCGTGTGTAGTGAAAAATGAGCAAGGGTCTTTGCACCAAGATAGGTGGGTGCAAGGGGTAAGGAAGCTAGCCTTGGGCCATTATTCCCAGAGTGATGCGCCACATCGGTGCCGGATGTGGTGATAAATGAGTAAGAGTCCTCACACTTCCGTGGGCGAGTGTGGGGGATAAGAAAAACCCAGGGGGTAGGGATTAGATTGGGGAGTTGGAATGTAGGAACCTTAACGGGTAAATTGAGGGAATTGACAGATACTTTTGCTAGAGAAAAGTGAATATTGTTTGCCTGCAATAGACTAAATGGAAAGGAGAGAAGGCTAAGGAAGTGGATGGCACTGGATTCAAGCTATGGTATACAGGCACAACAAAAAGTATAAATGGAGTTGGGATTCTGATCGATAAAAATTTCAAAGATAGAGTTGTTGATTTTAAAAAAATAGGATATATGATTATTTTAGTTGAGCTGGTAGTGGAAGATTTGATTTTGAATATCCTTAGTATGTATGCTCCTTAAGTTGGACTGCAAGCGTCCGAGAAGAGCAGATTTTGGGAAGATCTGAAAGAGATTTTAAGGCGGATACCACACGAGGAGAAGGTATTCATAGGAGGAGATCTAAATGGACATGTCGGTCAGAGTAGCGGAGGTTTTGACAAAGTTCATGGAGGTTTTGGATATGGGACTAGAAATGAGGCTGGCGAAGACATCTTGAGTGTGGCATTAGCTTATGATTTGATATTGGCAAATACCTTTTTTAGGAAAAGAGATTCACATCTGATTACTTTTCGCAGCGGTCAAAATTGTAGTCAGATTGATTTCTTTCTTGCCAGAAGAGAGATAGAGCTTCGTATGTAAATTGTAAGGTATACCCTGGTGAATGTGTAATTACACAATATAAGTTGGTGGTCTTAGAAGTTCGGTATAACAAAGTACAGAAAATGAAGAGAAGTGCACAGCACCCTAGAGTAAGATGGTGAAGTTACATGAGGAGAAACAATAAAATTCACGGAAAGAATGCTACAGGAAGTACCGTGGCGACTGGAGGGCGAAGTAAACATAATGTGAAAGGAGATGTCTAACTGCATCCAGACAGTGGCAAAATGGGTGTTAGGGGAAAGTAGAGGGAATGGACATCAAACAAAAGAAACCTGGTGGTGGAATGAAGAGGTGCAGGAGGTAGTTAAGCAGAAGAAGGAGTGTTTCAGGTGCCTACATAACTATTCTAATGAAGAGAATTTGCAAAAGTTTAGATTGGCGAGAAAAAGTGCCAAGAAAGCTGTACGAGAGGCCAGAGGCAATGTTTTCACCGATATGTACAACAAATTTGGGAGCAAAGAAGGAGAAAAATGCATCTATAGACTTGCAAAGTCAAGAAACAAGAAAAGTAAAGACTTGACACAGTTTAGATGTATCAAGAATAAAAATCAAACACTCTTGATAAGAGATGAAAACTTCAAGGGCGGGTGGATGAGTTATTTTAACAAACTTTTTAATGGGGAGAGCGATAAAAGTGAGGTGGATTTGGAATGTACTTCTGATGATTCAAATAGAAGGTTTGTGCGTAGAGTTAAAGCACGGGAAGTTAGGGAGGCATTAAAAAAGATGAAGACTAGTAAAGTCTGGGACTCGATGATATTTCTATTGAAATGTAGAGATGCGACGGTATTCCTATTGAAATGTATAGATGCTTAGGAGATGTAGCAATAAGTTGGTTGACTAGTCTTTTTAACAAGATCCTCCATACTAATAAGATGCCTGATGAATGGAGGAAGAGTATACTTGTGCCTATATACAAGAACAAGGGGGATATCCAGAATTGTTTTAACTATAGAGGCATCAAGTTTATGAGCCATACAATGAAGCTGTGGGAGAGAGTTACTGAGCATCGTTTGAGAATAGAGACCAAGGTTTCTGTCAATCAATTTGGATTTTTACCAGGAAAATCTACCATGGAGGCTCTTTTCTTAATATGACAATTGATGGAGAGATATCGAAAAAGAAAAAAGGACCTCCATAGGGTGTTTATTGATATCGAAAAGGCGTATGATAGAGTTCCAAGAAAGGTTTTGTGATGGATTCTTGAGAAGAAAAAAATACCTTCAAAGTATGTCGAGGCAATCAATAACATGTATGACAATGCTACTATATGTGTGAAGGCTTGAAATGGCACATCAAGTTATTTTCTTATCACAGTAGGCTTATACCAAGGTTCTGCTTTGAGCCTTTACCTTTTTGCCCTGGTTATGGATGAGCCAACAAAAGATATTCAAGATGAGGTGTCGTGGTGTATGCTATTTGCAGACGATATCGTGCTTATTGATGAAACCGGGGCTGAGGTTAACGCTAAGTTAGAAGTATGGAGAAACATGTTAGAGTCTCAAGGATTTACGTTAAGTCGAAGTAAGACGGAATACTTAAGTGTGATTTTGACATGGCAGGAAGAGGGGATCTAGAAGCCGTAACTATGCTCGGACAGGAGTTACTCAAGAAATATACATTTAAATATCTGGGATCAGTATTGCAAAAGGAGGGAGAGATTGATGAGGATGTAAGCCATAGAATCAGAGTAGGTTTGATGAAATAGCGCAGTGCATCGGGATTTTTGTGTGATCGCAAAATTCCTTTCAGGTTAAAAGGAAAATTTTATAGAACAGCAGTCAGACTTGCTATGTTATACGGAGCTGAATGTTGGCCAGCACAAAAGAAACATGAGTATAAAATGGGAGTAACGGAAATGAGGATGTTAAGGTGGATGTGTGATCATACAAGGATGGATAAGATAATGAATAAAGAGATTCGACGAAAAGTTGGAGTAGAATCGGTGACGGAAAAGATGAGAGAGCATAGATTGAGATGGTTTGGGCATATACTCCGAAGGCCCTTAGATGCACCGGTATGAGCAGAAGTTTGCTATCGAAAGCATAACACGAAGAAAGTAAGAGGTCGGCCGAAACTTACTTGGAGGAAAGTAGTAAAACAAGATTTAATGGAGTGAGAAATATATTGGCGTACGGTTTGTCGTAGGACGGAATGGAGGAAGTCTATTAGTGTTGTGGAGAGGTAGTGTATAAATAGATAGATAGATATATATATTTACTTATTTATTTTACACATTTATCTCTTTTTCCTCCTTTGATTCTGCTTTTATTTTTATGATTCTTTAGGGTTCATCGACCGCCAACCCCAACTAGTTTGGGATAAATGTGTTGTTGATGTTGATGTTGTTGATCTCAGTAGGAAATATTTATTGCTTGTGTGGTATTATCTTTTACCTGTTTAAAGTGGGAAAACATAAATAAATGAGAAGTAAATGTTAGAATTGTGTTGTTGTCTTACCTTGTCTGTTTATCTGGTTCTATGGTTGCAAATCTGCAATTGTATCCATGTGCTGGATGGCATCATTGGTGCATTGGTGAATTGTCTACTAAATGCTACACACTTGAAGGAATTACCAGCCACTGCAAGAGGATTTGGTGGTTTCATTCTCCATCAAGAAGTAAAAAACCCTTTTCCAGTGTACCTCTTGATGATCATTCTCACTTTTAAGCTGCTGTATTTTCCAGGTGGGATGACGCCTGTGGTTTGCTGGATGAGATGTGCATAAATAGTGTATCAAATATTCATCAAGTGATTGGGCAAATGATCAAAGGGGACTATGATCACGGTGCAAATTGGCAGATTGTGGAGTATGTTCTTGACAAACTTAACTCCGAAGGATGTGGTTTGGGAAAGAGATTTTACAATGCGCTTTTAGAGGCACTTTGGTGGCTAGGCCAGAAAGAACGTGCTGCCAGAGTACTCAGTGAAGCGACCAAAAGGGGTCTGTTTCCTGAACTTTTTCGGAAAAGCAAACTAGTATGGTCCGTTGACGTACACAGGTATGTAGGATTTGTCTTTTTTCTCACTTATAATCTCTTAAACCATTTGCTTGTGTGTGCTGATGTCGCGTGTGTCACAGAATGTGGGAAGGTGGTGCATATACTGCCATATCAGTTTGGCTAAATAGTATGAGGGAAGCGTTCTTGAATGGAGAGGATCTTCCTCAAATCGCAAGCATTGTTGTTGTGTAAGCTCCTTTTCTGCTCATATTCCGCTTTTCTCTTCTTTATAATTATAATGATAGGTGGATAGAAACAATAGAGATGTTAGCTCTAGTTAAATTCCAGTCGTGATTTTTCATTGGGTTGAGCTAAGTTGAGTCTCTCCAAGTTTATGAGCTGCGCCTGGCAGCTGCACCCATTTCTCCAATAATGAGATTAGACTTTGGTCCTAGGGGGTGCTAAAAAGTTCAACAATCTTCAGTATATTTGTCAAATTAGTACTCTGACACGTAAGCCACAAGTGATGCCATTTCTGTTTTATGCACCCAGTAAGAACTTTCTCGTACTCAATTCTTTGTGGCTTTATCAGTGGAATGTCAATGAGCAGCAGCTAGGTTTAGACAAATCCATTAGACAATTATGCTTCTTAACTCTTCCTACTGAAGCTTTTAAGTAGAGACGCACTTGCTTTCTTTTGGTTAGAGTATTGTAGAACTTCTTATTGCTCCCCATATCCTGTTGGTTGAATTGTCCAACGGCTGCAAACATTACTTTCTTTCCAATTTTAAGGTTCTGAATTGCCTATCGCGGGCTATTTGTGGAAATTTGACAGGAAAGATAAGTCAAGCTACCTATGACAGCCACACAATCAATTTGTGGCAGATTCTTAGCATTTCTGCTTCTCATTGAGGGTGATACACAATTGATGATCAATCAGAATCATTACTTGGTCTCCAAGGCTCATTCTACTAATCAAGATTGATGAGTTTCTCTTGCTTATCATGTGGTTGTTAAATATACTATCAAGTCCAATTCTCAGATTACTGGACAAACAATTAGGCATTCAAGTACATTTGTACTTTTCTGGAAGCTGTTTTAGTTGTTTGCCTCATGTTAAACTGCTCATGCTTCCTTATTCTCACTCGATTATTTGTTGGCCAGTCGAGGACAGATGGAGAAAAGCTCAACCAGTCAAGAATTTCCTATTGCAAAGGCTGCCTCGTCATTTCTTCAAGAAACTTTGTCATCATCCTTTGGTTCCCCAGGCTGGAACAGGGGCAGAATTGTCTGCCAGAGGACGCAGCTCAAGAAAATTCTTTCTGGGATCGAATCCTCTTCAGAAGGATCCAAGAATGATAGAATAGTAATTTTAAGCAACTCCCCCTTTTCTCCATCAGGAGCAAGAATCTCTCAGAGGAACGATAATCCCTGTACCGAAGCAAAAGAGAGGAAAAAGAGAGCTTGTTACTAGCACAGCCTGAAGGGTATGAAATCTATCCTCAGTTCTCTGAAAACATGACGTGTTTCTTCCCAACTCAGTCACAGAATTGGGATTTCAAGAATCAGCTCCAGCTACACAATTTGGCTGAAGAATCTCCTTTTCAAGAGTGGTTAAGGTCTTTGCCAAATCTCAGGGAGACTCGGCCCCAGGAAGACAAGCCACTAATTGAAACTTGGTCCTTCAACTCCACACTGGGATACAAACCGAATGAATGGAAGGATTATGATTTTGCAGCTTTGGAGATATTTCTTTCCTTCAGCTTAAGATGTACATTAAATTTTGCATGTAGTAAAGGGTTGTCTTTTTGAACTTGCAATTGCGTGGCCAGTGTTATTGTTTCTGTTATAAGGTCATTCAGGGAAGCAAGAAGCTTGCGCTACATCGGCATTTATACTAGGTTTCTCTCAAACTTGATCTTCAAGTAACGGTTGGAAACCAATATAATGACTTGAATAAAGAGAAGCTGGTCGTGAAATGCTTGCTTCCAAGGTATGCCCTGATTTTTGTTTCTGTTCTGTTTTCTTCTGGGCAAATATCATTAATGTCGGTTAGATCATGGAAAGCTTTTGTGTACAGAAAATTCCTGTAGCTTCAGAGGACACGAGGAATTGTCCTGCGAAGAGGATCTCTTTTCCTCTAATCATATCTTTATCAAGACTTCTGAGAATACATCAACTATCTTAGACTTTGAAGCAATTGAAACTTGTGTTTAACTTGGCACTTCGATTCAGGGAGGCGCTGTTTCGCCCCCTGGATTGGTGGTTGTGGACTCTTTGCGTGGGCAGTGGGCAGTGGACACGAGTGGGGCTTTATTGTGAAAAGCTGGTAAGTGGTATTTCACCATTTCCATTATTTTGCTATTCTCTTCCTTTTTCGTACTGGTGGGATTTGAGAATCTTTTTATGAACAAATAAAAACTGGGAAAAGCACAGTTCAAAAGCAGAGTGCATGTTAGTCATGCCGCTCAAATGGCATTATTACGAAAAACAGATCTCTGGTGGAGAGTACAATGAGTAAGATGAAACGTGATTTCATTAGCAACGACTTGCAATTAATCAAGTTGTAGAGTAGGGTATCGAGACTTAGCAACAACGACCTTTACATCTGTTGTGTTGCATGGATTATTCCTGGTGCGCCTCTATTCTCTGTAGTCTGAATGACTAGTCATTCCTCCCTCCCCCCCCCCACCCCCCCCCCCCCGTCACTTTGCTAGACTCCAATGAAAAGATAAAAAGATAAGAGTCTGATCTGATATGCATCTGAATAGCTCAAAAAGATAAGATCCTAACTTGGGAAAGCATGGTGTTTCCTCCACTTTACGGCTTTTGGATTAATCGAAGCAAAAGTCAATGTAACATACGCGGCCGCTGCTTTCGATCCCACTTGCTTCTTTCTCTCTTTTTATCCAATTTAAGGAGACACGATTTATCTTCGAGACTAAGGAACCACTTTAGCTTTTACCTACTGTTTGTAGTCTGGGATTTTTTTTTGGAGTAGAAAAGAGAGTTCGCAAAATGTCATGGCCAAATTATGCGAGCGGGCCACGCATGTTGAGAGAACAGCTGCTTGCATTCCCGTCAAGATGACTGTGACAGCAATTGTTTCTTAAGAATGACGAGCCTGTTCTTTATATCTTTTCAACTATCTTTTGGTTGGATCGTTCATCGGATTTAGTAGAGTTGGACTTTCCCTACTTTTTATAGTCCAAGAGGACTCTCAGGTTCCGATTTTTCTAACAAAACTATTCTAGCGCATTTCCTTAATTCTAGTCCTATGATTGTATATGCTCTTGACGGGTCTAATTTTAGTACTTCAGTTGTTACTTGTTCTAGCTCAAATTAGGGACAGGGCTAACAAGAGTTGTAGCTTATGATGATTGATATGATGTCCACGGAATTGCGACGGAAAAAACATTGAAACTTTTGAGGTGAGACGGGAGTTGATTTATGGTTATTTGGTGGAGGGCCAGAAAACCTTATCTCGTCTTATCCTGCCAACGCACCCCCACCACCAAGGGTTCACAAAATTGTACGGACGTCCAGAGATAAGACTAAAGTAACCCGATAAAGCAAAGCAAAACAAAACAAAACAAAATCTCTTCCTCATTTGATAAAGATCGAATATTCGATTCCCACCCTCGAAACGCCATCTTCATTGGCCCACCCCTTCAAAACAAAGAATAGTTCGACCCAAGAGATTGTTTTTAGGTGTTTGATAACAGTGCTCAGCGTTTTCGCTCTGTTTGTGCTCGAAGCATTAGTTGCCTTCTCTTAGAAACACCAGCGAATTGGCGTGCATTCCAGCTACGGGGTATCGTCCGTGTATTCTAGGAAGAAGTAAAAGTAACTTTGGCACTTCGCTTTGCTTTATTTGGGTCTCTCCCGAAATTTAAATTACCGGGGAGACCTGGGGGACCCACCCGCGGCCCCCCTTCCCTCTCCCAATTAAATTGCATATTTATGATATTAGATTAAAATATAAATTATTAAAATTTTAATTCTTGCACCTTTAATTTGTTTGCTTTGTTCGATAGTTGGACTGCCGAGCAAAGCATTTTAATTTTTTAAATTTATATAAAAATATTTACGTGCCTTGCTCGTCGCCTCTACTCCAAAAAAAGCGAGCGAACGAGCGAGGTGACAACGTTTGTTCGTGGGGCCGCGAAGCGATTATATTTATGTAAAAAAAATTTACGACGGGATCGCAAAGCGACGAGGCAACATCAAAAAAATATTTACATAAATTTAAAAAATTTAAAGTGATTCGCTCGATAGTTGAGCAAAACAAACAAATTAAAGATGCAAGACTCAAAATTTTAAATAATTTATTTTTCATCTAATATTATAAATATTTTTTTGTTTTTATATTATTAAAAAAAAGTAAAGGGTGGGGGTGGGGCTCCTGGCAATTCAAATGCTGGGAAGACCTAACTAATTAATTATTTTTTAAAAAAATTAATTTTATAAATATTTATTTTTTATATATTATTTTGGAAAAAAAAAACTCGAAATAAGGAGGGAAAGGACCCGAGCGGGTGAATTGCTTTTCACTATTATTAGGTCGGGTGGGATTTGTTAATGGCCATAATAGCTGGAAACTGTTGGTTTTTGTCCTAGATTGATTTAAAAAATAAAAAAATAAAGAGGCCGCCCAATTCATGAGACGACAATCTCTGAACGTATTGTGACCAGATTCGTTTGGCTAAGGAAAGTGTCTACTTTTTGGAGATGATAATATTTCGTAGAAGGGCCCTTGGGTTGAGGATCATGTGCTGTGTGCTCCATTCTCGATTCTGCGATCCGGAGTTTTGAGTTTGGTTGTTGCAATCTGGTTGGACTGGTTATTAAAAAAAAAAAAAAAAGAAAGAAGAAAAAAATCCACACTCGAGATACCTTTTCCTTTTCTTTGTCCGAAAATTAACAAGTTTAGTTCATCCGAATATATCTTGTCCTTGATATCTTACTTTAGTTATTTTTTGCAGGTGAAGTGACGGAGCGTTTTTTTTATCCAAAAAATTCTAGACTTATTATATTTTTGTCAATTCGATCATGAATTGTTTAATTTTGCTAATTGACTTCGTCCGATCGATTTTGCTAGAAAATCGCGCGGCCTGTCAGAGGAACAAGGGAAGGCAATAAAAATAAAAGAGGAGAAGAAAACACAATACACATAATATCGGATTCAATTGGCAAAACTTGAAAATATTTTAGGATCGAATTGGCGAAATTAAAAATGACTCGACAAAAATACAATATGTTTTTATGACTTTTTGGACCATTTTTTTCTAAAAGGACCCACAAATGATGGTTCTGAAGAACTCATTACACGATTGTTGACGCTACTAGGATAATGGCAGTGAATGGGACGCGAGGTGAGGTTGGCGAGGGGTGATATCGACGTTGTGACATTTTTAGCGACGAGTGCTTCCCAGGTTTCTTCTCCTCCTTCCTTCCTTACTCTCGACAGCTGCAGCTATTCAATTTAGAACCGCAAGGTCTCCTCTAGTCAAAGTGCCAAATCATACAGAATCCCTTTGGCAAAAATCTCTTTCCCCATGACCCCTAGCCATTCTAGCATTGACGCACGCGAGATGTGTTTGCAGAACAAGCACGCTCATTTTGTGGATTAAGCATGAAGAACGGTACCTCTAGCTCGCGTAAGAAAGAAAAAATAAAAGTAAAAATAAAAAATAAAAATTACTAGGAGGGGACGGTGCGTTTGGGAAAACATTACCAACAAATGAGTTTAAAAAGCTACAATATAGGAGCGAGAGACGTGAGATAACTAGTTTTGAATTCGTGAATGGACACTAATTTATTGAGCTTTTTAAAGAGAGCATGTGCGAAATATATCTAAACTTTAGTACATAATCAAATAAGAAAGCTTCACTTTAATACTACTGATAAAAAAAAATTATGAAAGTTGCCCATTAAATTCGTATTGCGTAAAAGTATTTTTTTAGCATTACAAAATTGTAAAAATTAAGTTTTCTTAAATTTGGGATAAATATGAAAATGTGTTAACAATATTTATCGAGTCGAGTATGGGGTTAATAATTTTGCATTCGAATAGATGGATCATAAATGGGTTAATAGATCAATTTGAATTGGACCATTTATATCCCGACTTAAATCTGATCCGATACTCCCATTTGACAAGTTTAATTCTCAGTGAAAAAACAAAGATAAAAAATTAAATAATAATAACAACAAAGCACTCAGCCCCTAATCCTCGTTGTACCTGGACTGAATCCCAATTGAAATTTCATTCAGAAAATATCTCGGCCGTCAGATTAGGAAAATATCCACGTTTCACGACATAAAGATGCACTGTCCATTTTTATTTTTACTTTCGCCTTATATATGCCATTTTCATTCCGTCTAACTCGTCTCGTCTCGTCTCGTCCCGTCTCCTCTCTCTCTCTCTCTCTCTCTCTCTCTCTCAACTATGCGGACTCTCGGTTTCGCCGCGAAAGGTACGGAGAGAACTCGCCTCCTCGGGGTCGCTGGTGCGAGAATGCCTCCTTCAGGCGCCACCACGGACGTCGCCGGCGGCGAAAGCTCTGGCGCCGGCGCCGGAGAGATCATGCTGTTCGGCGTGAGGGTGGTTGTGGACTCGATGAGGAAGAGCGTGAGCCTGAACAACTTGTCTCAGTATCAGCAGCCGCAGGATGCAAATCCCAACGCCGACAGTGGAAGCGGCAACAAGGAAGAGGTCGCCAAAGGTTATGCATCGGCCGACGAAGTGGTGCACAACTCCGGCAGTGGCCGCGAGCGCAAGAGAGGTGTGCATTTCGCTCTTTATTTTCCTTGTTAATTTCGATGCGGTTTCGTTGGATTGGTCGGTCGATCTTCGGAGTATTGCATCTGTAGATGTATTTGTGGTAATCGGTCTCCAAAGTAGCCGCTTGCGATGTGATCACTGCTTTCTGCAAACTTCTCGTTATCTATCAATCGTCATTTCGATTATAGTAGCTACTTCTACCTTTTTTTTTTTTTTGGGCGATGCGATTCCGTGGGAACCGTTGATTTCGATGACTTTAATCAGAACTTTCAATGAATTAGTTTCGATATGGAGGCTGTGCAATGAAAGCCTGTGCAATGAAAGCCTGATTTGATTTCAGTTCACAAATATTGATCTGAGTGTTCTGAAATCGCCGGCTTTTGCTAGTTTATATCGGTTGGAGCCTCTTTTCTTTGTTCTTCTGATGTTGAGTTATTGCCGTTAACATGGACAAAGGAAAGTCATCTGATGCCTTAATTAGATGGAATTTGGCCATACGTGCATCTGAAATGTGTTAGTGTATTTTTGTCTGTGGACTTCTTCAGGAGTTCCCTGGACAGAGGAGGAGCACAGGTTGTTCTTGCTGGGTTTACAGAAAGTGGGAAAAGGAGATTGGAGAGCAATCTCAAGGAACTTTGTCAAGACTCGCACGCCCACTCAGGTTGCAAGCCATGCTCAGAAATATTTCCTTCGGCGAAGCAACCTCAATCGTCGGCGGCGTCGGTCTAGCCTCTTCGACATAACCACCGATTCTGTAAGTATTTCGTTAACTATGTGATGGCCCCTGTTATCTTTGAAGGTCGTCTTTGTTCCGGTTGGCTGATGAGGATCCGACGAAAGTGTCTGAAAGTTGACCTAGATCAATAGAGCCTTTTTTGGGTCTAGTTTCTTTAGGTTCAATCCAAGTAAATATTGACTTAAAGCCCTGCCTTGATTGAGCGACCTAGTCACAGCTTTCTGTTACTCATACAGAACAGAATGAGATAAAAGAAGAAAAATCAGGCTGTGGTTTCTTGGAGCTCATGTCTAGATGAAGTGATCAACTGGCTTGAAGCATGAATCTCTCGAATAGCTGCCATAAATTTATGGATGAGTTTTCTTTACTCAGGGGAACTGTGTCATTTTCTTTCTTTCATTTTCCTGGAGAAGGTCACCGTTTTTGTTTAGGCATTCCGGTTCTTACAACAAAATCGAGGAAAAGTTTAGTATATTAAGTTAGACCTCAATCATGTGCTCCTGGTGGGTTCGGTTTCTCGGATTTAGAAAAGCCAATTTGTTTACTGTGGAGTAAGTACTAGGAAAAAGCTCGCTCTTCCATGTGCAAGGCTTTTAAAAAATTGGGTGAAGGGTCACGTTGCTCTCTTGCTGTGGCAATTAAAAAAACTAGAACGCGGTTGCAACCTTTGTCTTTCTAATCTTCTCATTGACCCCACCTTTTGGGCCAAATCTTGATCTTTCCGGTAAAATCACGCAATTTTCCTGATGCTGCTGCGTCCATTTCTTTTAGGTAACTGCAAGTACAATAGAGAACGAACATGTTCCTCATCAACTTAACACAATTCAGCTGAACTCCTTGCTTCAGGATCCGCTGTTGCAAGGTACTTGCAACCGTAATGGATATCTTACAATGGCCTCTTTGCCGGTGCCGATCGGACCAGCAGCATTTCCAGTTCCTGTTCAGAATCAGGTCCCAAATTTAACTCTAGTGCAAGGGGATGGGCCTGGCGATTTGCCGTCGAAGCTCAACCAGCCGAAACCTCTTGTCCCAATCCCTCATGCCGGTCCCGGTGCAAGTACAAAGTCGACAACGGGGCCACTGTCTCTATCCCTCAATCTATCCCTGCCTTCGGATCAAGGAGATTCGAATTCAAGGCATCCAGCCTTTCAGGGGATGGCCGGATTCCGCAGTGGAGAGAGCATAATCAGTGTTGCTTGAGAATCTTTTTATCTTGATAGGAAAGGGGAAGGAAAAGGTTCATGCGTAGACGATCATCCGGGTAAAGATAAAGACACTAGGTGAGCGGGCGACTGAACTTGATTTGCCGATTGTTGTACAGAGCATGGGGGCAACACAGCGAACATCGCCACGTGCTTTTCCTTTCTATTTAATGCTCTCTCTCTCCCCGGTCAGATGGTTGTTTAGCTGTCGGCTAACGTGTGACTGAAAACAATAATATCATCCGTCTTTGGCTACTATTAGTATTGCTCACTCGCTCTCGACTTGTGGTTTCTATGTACCCCTGGGGAAAAGAGTCTATACGCGCAACAGCGGAAACCAATTCCGAATCGCTTAATCTTTTCTCAAAAAATTAGTTGCCTAATTTTATAATTCGAGCCGTTCATTTTTTGACGGACGGTCTAAATTTCTTATTTTTAGGAAGTAATTTTTTAAATTATATATATATATATATATATATATATATATATATATATTTGTTAGTTATTCGAGATATCCATTCATAACACGAACGGTCCGGATGGTAAGATTATGGCTTAATCTTTTAAAGAAAGGTTAGATGATTTCTTTCCATTTGAGATCTTGTTACTTTAAAAGAGTAGGCAAGGCTCGTGAGGGGTCGAGTATACAAATGAACCCAAGTAATAACTCTCCCATGGCCAAATTGGGCTTCACCAAATAAGTGTGAACGGGAAAAACGGGTGCGTCCTAGGTAATATTTCATCGAATTTGTCGCACAAAATGTCGAAACATACAAGCACGTCGATATACGATCGAGATCCATTCGTTATTGTTCCTTAGAATTTGATTGGGCCTAGCCAGGGGAGTAGAGCCCAGGAAGGAGACTGGCCTTTTTGCCAGTCTTTCTCCATCTTGCCTGTAGGCCATGCCAATGATGACGGTGGTGAGATGGGCGTTGGGGGTGGTTGCGCAGCTCAACCGTCCCACCTTTTCTCCTCTTTAATGTCGAACATCGTACTCCTCTCCGAATTCACATCTTCCGCAGGCTTCAACCCCTATATCCGAGCAAGAGGCGCCGTGAGCGAGCGAGCGACCAAATTTTCTCAGGCCTCGTTTTCTCTTCCCCTAGAATGGCGGGTGGTCTCCCCTCGGTCCTTAGGCGCCTATACCTCTCCATCTACAACTGGACTGTCCTCTTCGGATGGTACTCCATTGCATTCCACCTCTCTCTCTCTCCCAGTCCCGAATAGCGTCCTGATTACTCCCGCGTTTCGTTTTCAGGTTGCGAGTGTTGGTTCTCGCTGTCAAGACGCTCCATGAATCGGGCCACGAGCATGTGTACGGCGCCGTCGAGCGGCCTCTCCAGCTCGCTCAGACTGCCGCCCTCTTGGAGGTACACCACCGCAACTGCATTGATCTTTGTGTTTGCTCAGTGTTCGGTTTCGATTGAAGTCTCGTGGGCCTGTGTGCTTGTGATGAGGATGTGTCTTGGCTACGAACCAGGTTTAGAGGTTTTGGTTTAGTACCCACTAGCCATTATCAACTCGTCGAAAAAAGCGTGCCGCTGGGGATTTTGTCTGCCTTATCGGAGCCGAAGTTTATTTCGGGCGCATGAATTTCTTTTTTAGTGGCTGAATTACACTCTTGCTTCTGCCGTTGATTTCGTCAAAGATGGCTTCTCACGTTTCTCTCGCTCTCTCTCCCTCTCTCTCTTTGTTGTCCCCATTTCTGGGTTTCCGGATTGGATGTTGGGTAGATCCTCCATGGTCTTGTTGGTGAGTTAATTCTCTCTTGGTACATCAAATGGAATCTGTTCTATTCACATTTCATGCATGCTGGATTAATTCTGCTTTCTTTGTAGGTCTGGTTAGATCCCCGATAACTGCCACCCTGCCTCAGATTGGGTCGAGATTGTATGTAACTTGGGGCATCCTCTATAGTTTTCCCGAGGTGGTTAGACCTACTCATGCAATCTTGTCTTTTCAACTTAATGTAGTTGGGCATTGTAATTTGAACTAAACTCATGAATGTTCTGTATTGACAATCTCATACTTCTCATGGGCAGACTCAGAAACACATAATGGTTAGTTCCTTGGTAATTAGCTGGTCGGTCACTGAGGTAAACACACTTTTTGTTGTGCTCTTGCTCTGGTAGCCAGCTGTACAAATTTTTGCCATTTTAAACAATATATTTTTGAACATATACCAAAGATACATAGACCTGCTTTTATGTATGGAGACGCATTTACTGAATAGTGAGGTGAACTATGACAACAAGGACTTAGCATCGTGAACTTTTTCTATATGATAAATGACCTTGGATTTAGTTTCCATGCACTTTGCAAGGAGACAAAAGCACTTGCCTTAATATGCTTTTCATTTTGTTATATTCAATTCTGACGTCAGAATATCATTGCTGTGTATGACAATGTAAATGACGTATCTGGTAATGTAATTATCACTTTGTAAACATAGTCTAATCTAAGCTGTGATTTGAGCAAAGTTGGTTTGTTCAATCCAATGTATGATCTTCCTTCAACTGTTTGCCTCTTTTTTTTTTTTAATTAACAATAAAATTTGAATCTATGCATCAAAAGATTTTCAAAACCTTTCCTGTAGTCTATTGTTGGTTATCATATCCCTCAAGACTTCTTTTTTCCTCAATTTGTCTTTACTTATAATTATTTGTTCATCAACACTCTTAACATTCTAGCCTTGTTACTTTCATATGTTATTAATTTGGTCTAATTCATGGAAACAGTACAAAGGACCGAAATGGTTCATTGAGTTTCTGACTTTGGTTATCTTGCACCTTCTGTAGCCTTAGCTGCTATGTTATTCATATTAATTTCGTACTGAATTGAGCAACTGGCTTTGTTGCTTTAGTCAAATTGAGAAGTCGAAAAAACTCAGAGGTTTAGTGCCTAACAGAATAATTTTGCATATCCCATTATGACAGATTATCCGGTACTCTTTCTTTGGCATGAAGGAGACTCTAGGTTTTACACCATCATGGCTATTGTGGTTGAGGTACTAATAAATTAGTTTTAGCCTATTTTAAGCCCTTAGGGAAGTTTCATTTTTTTGATATTATATTGCTCTACCTTTCCTGATTGATACGTTTTCACTGCAGGTACAGCACTTTCCTGCTGTTGTATCCAACTGGCATTGCCAGTGAAGTTGGGCTAATCTATATTGCACTTCCTTACATTAAGGTATTTCTTTCTCTCCTTCTTTTCATTCTTTTTTAACAGAATTACTTCCTGGCGATAGTTAAATGATGAACATGTCACTTTATTAGGCACTGTATTTCTACTCTGCTCAAAGACAAGGTTTTATAATTCATTTAGCATGTTTTGGTTGGTTTTGATTTTTTTTTATTTTTTTTTATTTTTTTTATATGTCTTGCTTATCGAGGCAAAGATTTTTTGCATCGAAAAGACCAAATTGTCTGATAGTTTGCGCAGTTGCATAAACTACTCTGGAGTTAGGAGCTCTGCATAGGCACTTCAATGAAAGTTCTCTGTAGATAGGACCACAAAATGGTTATTTGCCTCAAATCTGAAATACTTACAAACAGTGTGTGCGTGCTAGGCAGAGCCCTTATTCTTGGTTTCACTTTCTGCTTGCACCTTTGTACTGTCCATGTGCTGTCCTAAATCAGATGCATCGCTTGCCTTTTTGTCATTGTCAACACCAGACACAAGAGATGAGGAGATGTTTCTTGCCACTGGCTCGTATTTTTGTGAATGAATTGGCATCTGGTGACTGACTAAATATTGATCTACGCAGAAATCTGAGAAGTATTGTATAAGAATGCCTAACAAATGGAACTACTCATTTGATTATTTCTATGCTGCAATCCTTGCTCTTGGGATCTATATCCCAGGTGAGTGTGAAGAATTTACTTTCTTTATTTTAATGTTTATTGAGGCTTTTATCTGAGAGGCCCAATGATATTTTTGTTCAGGGGGTCCTCACATGTACAGCTATATGCTGGGGCAGAGGAAAAAGGCTTTGGCTAAATCAAAGAGAGAGTAGGATGGGACAACGATTCTGCAATGCCACACGATTTTCCAAAGCTTGTGTTTTAGTTTTGTTTTATGTCCCGTCAACGATATATTTGCTGGGAGGGGGGAGGGGGCAAGGTTTATTTGTGCTGTCTGTGAATTGATCTATTAAGCTTGCAAAGAACAGTATAAAGCAAGTTCAGAATCTTAATAGACATCTTTCTTTCATTTTCTCTTCCAACTTCTGCTATTTCTTCAATTTTTTCCTCCAGCTTTTCTTTTTCATACCCTTTTGTGATCCAAGTACCTTAACTATCTGATTGTGGAATCTTGTCGATACTTACTCTATCAAATTGCTGGCATACAAGTACCTCCGGGGATCAGGTAAAAGATATGATGGTCCTGAAGGTGGATTATATAAATAATGTGGCTGCATATACATGTTTTAAATTTCTATGCGTGACGAATGCTTTTTTGTTCTTGATATTGCCGTTTTTGACTTGTCTTATGCACATGCCCACCTCTCATCCCTTGCCCCTTGATGCATGATCCAGTAAATAACCTATGCAGATGAATGTTAGTCAAGTCGCTCAGTTTCTGCCCCGCTGTTATCCTTGGTATTCACTTGTGCCAATTGAATGACATGTTATGATTGAATGCATATTCGATACCCATGACTATCGTTTTCAATTGAACGCGTTTCTTAATACTGCAAGCTGTTCATTGCTGCAGATTCATCTTCATTTGCCATTCCTGTTTGTGTGGTTTTTTTATAGTTTTAGTCGGTGGGAAAAAATGATTTTTTACAGGCGTTACTTGTCGGCGAAACAAAAGCGATAATGCTTGTTGCATGGTTCAGTTAGTAGCAGCAGATCATTTCGAAGTATGTCTGGGAAAACTTTGTAGCTACATTGCCTGTGCCAGCTCCGCTCATCAGGTATAGGTCACTAATTAATGTTCTGGTAAACATTCAACTTCTATTGCTTGTTAGCAGAAGAGTCTCTTTGTTATCGTTGCTGCTATTGCTGCTCCTGCTGAATATGTAACTTAGAAACAGCATCAGAGCCTCTTACAAGCGTGCCAAGAAGCAGTATCTCGCGATTAGTCTTTTAATTTTTCAATTAAGCAAGGTTAGCATTAAGCTTGGGTTATCCTGTTCTATTGTGTTTCAAGAAGATTTTCGTGAACACCAAGGGTCTTGTGAATCAATGTATCCAGAACCAGAAGTCGCCGGTTTAATGTAAAGGGATATGCCGGCAAAGAGCGTGAGAACTGTTTGGATTAACTAGTTCAAGGAGTACTGATTCTTTTCTAGCAAGAATCAATTTAATTAAGGGAAAAGGCCACCAAAACTCCAAATTTTGACCATTGTGACACATTAACCTCAATTATTTTGTGCCACCAAAGACCCCAAACTAATACCTGAGTAGCACATTTACCGTCCGTTAAAAATCTGATGTGGCACCATATTAGAAAAATTTAAAATAAAAATATAACTATAAAGGATACTCGAAAAACTGTTCATCCTCTTCAGGTACTCGTCCAGCACTGCACAGAGTCATCGCACATCCGGTTTTTTTTTTTTTCTTTTTCTCTTCCCTTTTTTTCTTCCTTGTTCATCTTTCTGGTTAAACTCCTCCATTTTTCTTGCACTTTTTTTTCCCATCAAACGTTTTTCCTCTAATTTCATCAATCAAAATTCTGGCAAAATCAACCTGTAGACTTTGCCATTATGATCACCGCTTCTCCAATCCACTGGAAGATTGGCAAACTCCATGATACGGAGAAATTCCGTGGCTGCGAGAAAAAAGAGGGAAAAGGTTCGACAGCTGCTGATGGTTGCTGGAAATGGGTTAAAGACATGGAGAATAGCCTCATCAGCAGTGTAGAAGCTCGTGAGAAAGAGAAGGAACAAGGTGACATGGACAGCTCGACTACTCCAGATCTGGGCGAGCTCGGCCCCATACAGACGACAAATTTGGTTTCAGATCTTATTCTCTGAACTCGTCACACTAAAGTTTTGACCCTAGTAAAAGCTGAGCATTGTTAAGCGCGACTGAGGAAAATTGAAAGGAAAAGAAAACGTTTGGATGGGAGCGACCAGAGCGAGTTCTCGCCTCTTGAACATCGAGTAAGGCTCATAGTCATCTATTAAGTATCCATTTCTCTTATTGAACCCACTAGCACACCCTGTGCGTTGTATGAGAATAAATTATGACTAAACAACATGTTGACTATTACCTTACTAAGTAATTAATCGGAGTCCATGTCTTGTAAGAATATCCAAATTCGAAGTTATTTCAATTTATCTTCGTATTTTATGTGTAGCTAATTTCTGGTTATTTTGATGCGAGAAGATTTTTTACGAAGCAAAATGAATAAGATAGTGCAAATTATTAGGTCAATGAGGATTTCTACATCTAATGTTTTTCAGAATCGGTTTAGGTAATTTATTCTAATGTCCAATGTGTTCCCTGCATGATGTGGAATCATTATTTAGCTAACCTGCTCATCCTGTGCCTAATTAAATGTCATTTAAATATCTGACAAAAAGGCGTCAATTTTATATGACTATAGACGTATAAGCAGTACATGACGGATCCATCCTCTTCTTCTTCTTGATCATTTTGTTGGTGATCAATGCTGCCATCAGCATGTGCATTGAATTTACTCAATTTTGAGGGAAAATTGACACAAATAGTTTTTGAACTTTGGTCGAAATATACAATTCCTTGAATTTTTAATTTTTTCAATGTGGTCTCTAAATTTTTAACTTATGCATCGTCTCTCAATTTTAATATATGTTCAATTTAGTCCCTGGATAATTTTTTTTAAAATCCCGGGACAATATAAAATGTTCATTATTGTCCTTGATCTTAAAGTAATGTAATGACTGCATTGGATATTTTTACACGGTTCAGGTTTACATTGAACATATGCTATAGGTCCATGGATCGCATTGAATAAATTACAAGTTCAGATATCACTTTGAACATTAGGCTAAAGTTCAGGGATTACATTGAATAAATTAAATGTTTGCAAACCAAATTATAGAGACTATTTGTGTCATTATCCTCCAAATTGTATGGTTCGCTATAGTTTCTTTATCTCTCGCCGCAGCTTCGGCTTTGCGGGCAGACCAGTAAAGAAAGAGGAGCGGAAAGAGAGAAATAGAGGGTTTAATTCGACGCGTTAACGTGCAAATACAGCAAGAAACAATTTGACAAGAGGACAAGAACTTGGACCAACTCATCATCTACAGTTCGATTAGAGAGGCTCTTTCATAAATCCTCCCTCTTTAGGCTCATACACAACCAGCATTTATTAATCACGTTCCACATCCCTCACAAATTTAGCAAGATCTATAGACCTTACATACCTAGATCTTGATATGCAATGATCCTAACTTTGAACCTGAAATCGAATGGGGACCGCACAGATGACCACGCCGATTAATGGACAAGAACATAATGGAAGTCGTTTTTGCACCTAATCAATTCCAACGTTGTTTAATGCCCTAGACTAGGAAAAAGATGGTAGTACACAGCCACAAAAATCAGAGGAAAAGGAAGAGTGATGGACGTCAGAACTTGGAGAGAAAATTTCTTCTTCCTTGGAGAGCACTCGTCGAAACTCGCCGCGAAACATAAGGAAAGTCTCTTTTCCTTTGCTCTGGGTTTATGATTCATGCATAATTATTTATTATTATTATTATTATTTTGGTGCTTACAAGGAGAAGAAAGTGATGAAGTCAGAAGGCGCCAATTGAGAGGAGGAATTCGGCAACGGAAGAAGAACAAAAAAATCGTGTCCACGATGGGCATGTAAAAAAAAAAAGAGTTTGCATGAATCTTGCGGATTAACATCATTCCGCTTCCTTATGCCTGCTATCACAAAGACTCGGTTGCCCTCTATCCGTCATCATCCAGGTCCGGTGAAGCTCCCAACAGACCACAAGACACCATCGTCAAGCACCATCGAGCCAGCGAATCCTCACCCCGACGAAGATGAAGCGTATTGCTCCATCACTAGCAACGTGTTGCTCTTTGGATAGACGCGGTCTCGAACCAGCTACCCAGTAAAGGCAGCGAATTCCAATGAGTCCCTACGAAATCTCTTGGAGTTTATGCACGTTCAGTTCAATAGTGGTCAACTAACGTGCTTGATAAGGTGCAGGTTCTGGTCAGAGTCTAATTCTTTGATTAAAAGTCTTCTTTCCAGAAGTCCAAGGACGATCCACAATAGGTCGGTAAAGAAAGTTTCGTGGAGGAGGATTTCGGGCGCACCAACACCATCCTGCTTTATCTCATCATGATCTTCCTGGAGTTGTTTTTATTTTTATTTTTATTTTTGCAGATCCTTGCATGACCTTTAATTGAATTGCAGGTATTAAAGAGAAGCTTGTCCCTACCCACTACCCAATGGTGATCTGGTCTGACATTCTTGCGCAAATGTTGCCACCGCGAATCTTTTGCCGAGCCGGTTTGGAAGTTCAAGTTTGATCTGCAATCCACGAGCCAATTTGGTTCCAATTTGAAAAGTAGATCCCCGAGATTAGGTAATATTTTTATTATTTTGAAATATTTCATTACCCATTTAAGCTATATTGTTATCTAACGAAATCTGTTTAAGACGCAGGTGATCAATTAGGAAAATCTTTTCCTAATTCGCACCTGCACACATGGAATTAATTCTATCTATAAGGCTTTATATGGAATTAACGACATAGTGGGTATTTCGAATGCTTTAGATTGAAATTTGATTCGAAAAAAATTGTGAAATTTTCAAGATGGTTTATTTACTTTCCATATTTGAATTGAACTGATTGGATTTCTATTTCTTTTGCAATATTTGAATGCATGTGGAAAATCTAAAAAAAAATATTGCATATAGATAATTGCTGCATATAGATTAGATTTACATATCATTCTAGATAAATTGTCATATTTAAATGAAATCACAGTCTAGGTTCAAATCATATAGATAGGATTGCATGTTTAATTGATTGCTAGAATAAATTAGATAAGATTCTATTCTAGGTTAGAATATGCATGTTTAGATAGATAATTATGCCTAAAATGGATTATATTTAGTGGGTTAGGTTTTAAGTCAATGTAAATCTTAAAATATGTAAGATAATTATCTTTTAGGCATAGTTTATTTTAGAGCCATAATTAAATCCGAAAATAAGAAAAATCATCTTGGTCATGTCGTCATGCATTATGTGTCACATTTGCCATGCCATTTAGAGGTGCATGTTTAGGTTAATTAATTAATTCATCATGTAGATTGCATACTATGATTGATTTTAATCGCATATTATATAGAATAGTCATGTAGATTAATTAAATTCATATGCATTCTTAGGTTAGTTTTCATTTATCTATGTCAATGCATTTAGATTAGAATTCATGCATTGCATGTAGATTAGGTTTCATTTTAAAATGAAAATTCAAAAATAGAGAAAATCGTTTGGCGCATGCTTATTGCGTATATATCTTGAGTCCTGGATGTTTACTTAATTGATTGCGCACTTGCATGATAAGCCAGTGGCTTAGGTTAAAATCAATTAAAGTTGATTGATCAAATTTTATTTCATGAAATAAATGGTACCGAAAGGGCATTAGAGTAATCTAGTGTAATCAAGTCTCCGTACCTAAAATCTCTGGTTCGTAGAAATAAAATAGTTTATTCTGCTATTTTATTTAGGTTTTTAATCAACCTACATAAAATGATTAGCGGCGACTCCAAATTGAAAATCTTTGCACGTTAAAGACAAACTTAAGTTGCGAATTGGTAGAGCTTAGGAGAACTCGAGCTAGATTAGTTAATTTAATTAATATGGTAATCCATTTACCTAAAATTGAAAACCCGATTTTTAGGTCGCGACAAAGACCTAAACCATTTAGATTTGCCGATTGAGTCCTAAACCTTTTCACTTTTTGTCAATTCAGTCTTGTTGGCTAGAAATCGCTAAAATGAATGTCAATCGTCTTACGTGGTATGACTATCGCTATATTGAAAATTTTATTTTTTTAAATATAGATTTCAATTTTTTATTTTATTTTTCCTTTCTTTTCTTGTTTTCTTCATCGGGCCCTTGCCCGCAAGCTAAAGAAGAAAAGTTAGAGGGAAAAAAAAATGAGAAACTACATTTTTAATAAAAAAAAAAGTTCACAAAATATGTTAATATATTATAAAAAAATTATCCACGTCATTGCCGGTGGAGTCACGTAAGACGACTGGTGTCCATGTCAATATTTTAGACCAATAGGATTGAATTGATAAAAAAATTAAAAAAATTTATGACTCAATTGGCAAACCTAAAAGGTTTATGATTAAAACGACAAAAATACAATAAATTTAACACTATTTTGACAAATTTTCTTCATGGAATCAATTATTGAAATGTAAACACATCTGGATCATAGTGAAGCAAGGGCGCTCATAAAATAGATGGTGCACTAACGGACCTAAGCACACCATCTTTCCAGTCCAAAACATCTCTAACCACGAACTCCACCATTCGTGGTCTTTTTTTTTTCCCCCTTTCCTTCTTGGTCTTCGTCCTTACGCTTTCCGCCACGGCGATAGCAGTTGATGATAAGGTCTCAAAGGACCGGTAGAATATCATGTGATATAAAGTGATATCTCGTGTTTTCTAGTTACTTAATTATGGAATTACTATGCAAATATGATCAATGTATTCCTCCTTTATCAGTGTCATATCTTGAATGGTCCCTAAAGCGTGCGAGTCAATTAGGGAAATATTTTTCTGTGGCTGGATTTTCAGAAAGTTTGTTTCAACTTGTCCTTTGATTGATGTGGACTAACTAGATGGATATAGCCCACATTTATACTTAATTATCCAAAGATAATCCACTAGTGAAAGTCCGCTTGGAGAAAAACATAACCCATTTAATCAGGCGCAAACTTAGGATGGACATATATATTTGGAGACAAAATATTAGGAAAACCAAATCTTATTAGGAGCAAGCGTCCTTGAAGATTCAAACAGTAAAAGACCTCAATGTGACTTTGTGTCTAAATTCACAATGGACTGACGTGTTATGTAGACAAGGATCTGATGTGCATGTATCTTGCATAACAACACATTCTATGCAAATGCAATTTTCAATTCTTTGGATCCATTGGTTTTCACCATAGGTGTGGGTGATAGTCACCTGCAAAATATTTGAAGTCATATCCATGTGAAATAAGAAATGGTTAATATCATGAATAACTCAAAATTGGTACGCTGATAATAAATTTATCAATTTTTTTCACTACTAAAAATCTCAAACTGATATGTTTGCGACAAATTTATCCCAAATTAATTTTGACCACTAAAAGTCTCACTCCCGCGACAGCCGACAAATTTTCCCTCCATTAGTTTCCCTTAAACATTTCCGGGTTGTACCAATTTACAGCGCAAAAGGCATTACAGGAGTCGTAACACATCCTGTCATAATTTCGGCTTCGCTTGTTTTCGTTACCACAACTTGCTTCGGTCGTGACATGGATCTCGGCATTCGCGTAGGTCATGACACAAATCTCGGCATTCACGTTTTAGCCCCTCAGCAATCGCCCTGAGCTCACGCTTGGGAGGACTTGAATTCGTGTTTACCCCCATCGCGAACTCGAGCAGCATGATGGCCACGAGAATTCCCGTAATCACTTGGTTCGTGGACATACATACATACATACATACATACATACATACATATCACAAACCAAAAAAAATTGAAATTACAGTTTTTGGTTGATTTAATAAGAGAAAATAAATTAAGAGCCTAAGGTTAAGAATGAAGAATAATCGCTGATCCATTTCTATTGTAACTCACCGATACAATCCCGACCGAAAAGGGAATTTTTTCTTTCAAAATTATTCTATTCGCAACAACCATTTTTATAAGAGTAGAGCCACGAAGGTTTAACGTCTGTGTTTATTGAGCAGTTATCATATATTTATTTTTTAACTGATTGAATGTTGGTTAATACTC